>CM038143.1:290233630-291684842 GCA_021437245.1 Aegilops speltoides
AAGCGATTGCATGATAGCCACTACGGAAGGGGCGATATCAAAAGATTAATTCCTCGCTTTGGAAGTTATCAGGGATCGAAGACCACTTCGGTGTTATGGAGCCCATCTGACAGGCCTCTACTCACGGAATTACACCTTTAAAGGTGGTTTTGGTGGGTTTGATCCTTGAAGGATCGATGCCCATTTGCACATTGTGTCTTTGATAAAGCAGGTTTAAGAACTGCTTTGCCACCGTCCATAAGGACTCGCGTGAGGTGGAATCCGTCGATGATTGGGTCAAGGACCAATGCGGCTGAACCGCCGTGACGGATGCTGGTAGGGTGGTCCCTACGGTCAAAAGTGATCGGGCAGGCTGACCATGGATTGAACTTTGGGGCGACTGGCTCCATCGCATAGACTTCCCTTAGTGCTTGCTTTCGTTCCCGTTTGGGAATGTGGGTGGCATAGATCATGTTTACCGTTTTCACCTGGGGAGGAAATTTCTTACATCCCCGGTGTTGGACGCCTTGAGGGCTCCTCGTCATCATCATTTGTACAGCCTTGTCCTTATTTTCAGCATTTATCTTGTCGGCCTGTTTGAACACCCAGCAATCTCTGTTGGTGTGGTTGGCATTTGGCTTATCGAAGTGCCGTGAATTTGCACGGCGATCAAGTATCACGGTCGGTAGACGATGCGGATTGTTTCTTTTGAGCGGCTTTTCGCTGACCGGATTTTGAGCCACTGAATCCGGCGTTGGCTGCCGTGTCTTCGATGTTATCGCCATTGTTCGGCAGCTTATATACATTGTGCGTGGCTTGCCGTTACTGTCGCAGACATCTGAAGTGCCAGAGTTTCTTGGCATGGTGCTATTACGAGCCAACCAGCTGTCCTCGCCCACGCAAAAGCGGGTCTTGAGTGTCGTGAGGACTGCCATGGACTTCGGTTTTTCTTGGCCGAGGTGTTGGGCGAGCCACTCGTCATGGATATTATACTTAAAGGCCGCCAAGGCTTCAGCGTTCGGACAGTCGACAATTTGGTTCTTTTTGGTTAGGAACCGAGTCCAGAATTTCCTGGCTGACTCTTCGGGCTGTTGGGTAATGTGACTCAAGTCGTCAGCATCCGGTGGTCGCTTGCGTAAGTGCCTTAGAAGTTGTCGAGCGTGTCCTCGAGGTTTTATGGCTGGCAGATGGAATTTGCTTGGCGAGCTATTCAGCCGATGTCGGGCGGTCCTTTGAGTTTAAGGGAAGATACTTGATGGCATGTAGATCGTCACAGCGGGCCATGTGAATGTGGAGAAAAATCTTGATTCATACGCGGTCTGTTGTGCCATCGTATGATTCGATGTTCTGGGTTTAAACCCTTACGAAATTCGTGATCGATGCCGTCGGTGAAGCGAGAGGGGTGTCGCGGCGCCTCTATGCGGGCTATGTTCTACGCGGATTCGAATAAGTGCAGTCGGCTATGTTAAGGCTCGGCGGAACTTGTTGATAGTGTATCGGCATAGCGATCATCGTCATGTGTTGAAGCGCGCCCTCGCGATCCATAGATCGATCTTGGCTGTCTGCTTTGTTTTCGGTATGTCGCGCAGGTCTGCCTATTGCCCGAACGTAGTGTATTGGCGTGAAGTGCGGGCTGGTATTGGGCTGATCGCCGTTTTATCCCGGCCACAAGGTGGCGGTTATCTAGATCTATCTTTGGTAGTGTGGGCTTTAGGACCTCCTCCTCGAGTTGAGGTAGCAACTTGTGCTTTGGGTAACCTTTGGTGTAGCGCTTGAGTCCGCATTCCTCGGCTTCCAGGACCTCGGTCTATCTATACGTGACGAGATCTTGATCAACTTAGGCTATTCTTCTTGCTTCTTTTCGAGCTTCTTGCGGTGGCCATAAGCCGTGGCAGCGATCTGCTCTCACGGGATCCTCAGTCGCTGAATTCATCATCGCCGAGGCTCACCTCGTCTTCGGAGGGCATGTAGTTGTCCTCCTCCAAGTATCGATCCGTCGCTTTGTTCATCTGGGCTAACTTTGCCCGTCTTCTGTCCGGCCTGCTCGGCGGTGATCGGTATATTCATCTTCGGCACCATCCGGATTGTTTTCGTCTCCTGTATCGGTATTACTGTGACGGGCTTAGAGCGGCGCCGATGACGCCCATGCTTTGATTTTTTTCCTTGAGGGGTTATCCTCTATTGCCTCATCGCCATTGGTTTCTTTGGGGTGTCCACCATGTATACGTCATACGAGGAGGTGGCTGTCCAGCGCCCCGTGGGTGGTGGTTCCTGTTCTTCTCCTGCATCATTGTCCACCTTTATCGATGTCTTGGTCGAAGTCAACCACGTCGATCAAATCATCGATAGTGGCAATGAAGTGGGTGAGTGAATGAAGTAGCGAATTTCCTCGTCGCTTTGCTTCCCTCGTGGGACATAGATTAGGCCAAGAGTCTCTGACAAAGAGAGACCTTAATGAACTCAGCATGTCGCGAAGGGCGAAGTGCTGAAAGATATCTCGGCGGTGAACTCCATTACGGGCCCAATCGGATTCCATGGGCCCAGTGCGTGCGGTCCGGAACCTACTGCGGACGCCAAGTCAGGGTCGGTGACCTGAATTTCCTTGGAGGTGGAGTGCGTGTTCGGCTCTACGCCGATGATTATCGACCTCTGGGGTGGGGTCCATCCACCGTCCTCGGACGACGCAATCTACCATGGATTTAGGTCCGGAGCTACTGTAGGTGCGATATCCCAAATATTGTCTGACAGCAGATCTAAGCCGTGCTCGTCGTGACTATTCGGCGCTCCTGGCGTAGGCCTGAATCCGTCGAAGATCAAGTCTCCGCGGATATCGGCCGTGTAGTTCAAGTTTCCGAACCTCACCCAAAGGCCAGGTGCGTAGCTGTCGATCTGCTCCAGATGTCCAAGCGAATTGGCCCGCAGTGCGAAGCCGCCGAACACGAAGATCTGTCCGGGGAGAAAAGTATCACCCTGGACTGCGTTGTTGTTGTTGATTGAAGGAGCCATCGAGCCTTGGTGTGACGACACCGAGGAACTCTCAATGAAAGCACCAATGTCTGTGCCAAAACCGGCGGATCTCGGGTAGGGGGTCCCGAACTGTGTGTCTAAGGCTAATGGTAACAGGAGCCAGGGGACACGATGTTTTACCTAGGTTTGGGCCCTCTCGATGGAGGTAATACCCTACTTCCTGCTTGATTGATCTTGATGATATGAGTATTTCAAGAGTTGATCTACCACGAGATCGTAGAGGCTAAGCCCTAGGAGCTAGCCTATGATTCTGATTGTTCCTGTCCTATATATGGACTAAACCCTCCAGTTTATATAGACACCAGAGGGGGCTAGGGTTACACAAAGTCGGTTACAAAGAAGGAGATCTAACATCCGAATCGCCAAGCTTGTCTTCCACGCAAAGGAGAGTCCCATACAGACACGGCACGAAGTCTTGAGTCTTGTATCTTCATAGTCAACGATCGGCCAAAGTATATAGTCCGCTGTTGGGATACCCCTAATCGAGGACTCCCTCAACCTCGCGTTGAGTGCGTTAAACAGCCGTTGCTCGAGTGCGCCACGGCGTAGCGAATCTGTGTTCCAAGGTTAGCACAACACGTCTTGAAGAGATTGCTAGTGAACTGCGGACCTTTGTTGGTGATGATGCGGTTAGGGACCCCAAACCGGCTCACGAGGCCTTTGATGAACTTGACCGCGGAGCCGGCTGGGATGGTGCGGATGGCTTCCACCTCCGCCCACTTGATGAACTTGTCGATGGCGACGTATAGGTAGCGGTAGCCCCCAGGTGCTCGAGGGAATGGGCCCAAGATATCCAGCCACCAAACCGCGAACGGCCACGAGAGCGAGATTGTCTGAAGGCCCTGAGCTGGCTGATGGATCTGCTTGGTGTGGAACTGGCAGGCCTCGCAGGACTTCACCGTATAAGTCGCGTCATTGAGTGTCGTAGGCCAATAGAATCTGCTACGAAATGCCTTGCCGACGAGGGTCCGCACGACGAGTGGTGCCTGCAATCTCCATCGTGTAGGTCAGCCAGCAGCTCTTTCCCCTGTTCCCTGGGGATGCAACGTAGGCAAATGTCATTCGGCCGCTTCCGGTATAGCTCACCGTCCTGGATGTAGTAGGCCGTGGCCTGTCGGGCCACATGCTCCGCATCCTCCTCTTTCTCTGGCAGCATCCCTTGCGTCAGGTATTCCTTGAATTCCTTGTTCCAGCATCCCTCCTGAGGCTCCAGCGCCAAGAGTAGGCACGCTCCCGAAGTCGGGCCATAGGCCGGGGCTCCTGTGGCAGGTGGTTGAGGGAGTTCCTCCCAAGGCTATGCCGTTCTTGAAAGTGGTGGTGCCGCCGATGGCTTGAAGCATCGTTCGTCGAAAACGCCAGGCTCCTGGGGCAGCCGTTTGTACGCCCTCCTGGTGATGTTGTGAGCCTCTTTGTTGGTGCTACGGGGCACATGTTGCAACTCCAGTCCCCAAAACTACTTCACCATCTTGCATACCTCCGCGAGGTATGCCTCCATGTGCTCATCCTTCGGCTCGTACACCTTGTTGGAGAAGTTAACGAGGAGTTGTGAGTCACCCTTGATGACGAGGCGCTTCACTCCTAGTGCCACTGGAGCTTTTAGGCCTGCTATGAGGCCCTCGTATTCTGCTATGTTGTTGGAGACCATCTTGCCCTACTGGAAGCAGAGCTGTACGACGTAGTAGAGCTTGTCCTGAGTGGGTGATATAAGCACTGCTCCAGCCCCGTGCCCTGCCATGCGAAGGCACCATCGAAATAGATGACCCAGCCATCTAGTGCCTCACTTCCTTGGGAGAGGGACCGATCCTCGCCCACCTTGAGCTCTGGTGCGTCCGTCCATTCAGCCATGAAATCGGCAAGTGCGGCTCCCTTGATGACCCTGGTTGTGCTGAACTCCAACTGAAATGCCTGCAACTCGATGTTCCATTCGGCGACCCTCCCAACAGAGTTGGGGCTCCTGAGCACCATTTCCAACGGGTAGGCCGAGATGACCTTGATGGGATGACTTTGAAAGTAGTGCCGCAGCTTACGCGAGGCCACGAAGAGCGTGAGTAAGAGCTTATGAGGCATGGGGTACTATGCTCTTGCATCCCGCAACACCGTGCTAACGAAGTACACCGGATGCTCGACGAGGGTGGGTGTGCTGACGTGGCCTGTGTCTTCCGGAGGTTGAGGCGCCTCCTGAGATAATGGAGCCCCCAGCGCCTGGTCGCTTGGTGGGACCTCTTCAGGCCCATGGCGATCATTCTGCTGAGCTTGGTCCCTTGCTGCCGCTATCGTGGTCCTCGTGAGGCTTTCCTAGTCTTGTGTTGCCCTGGCTGAGGCCGTAGCTTGGCGGGACGCAGCCTTAGCCTGGCGCTCCTCCCGAACCGCTACCAGGGCTGCACTGGCGGAGTAGGGAGTGGCGGCAAGGTAGAGCACCAGGGGCTCGAGAGGGCGTGGCGCCACCATCACGGGAGGGCCGGTCAGGTATTTCTTGAGGTCTTGAAATGCTTGGTTGGCCTCTTGTGTCCACTCAAATGGGCCCTTTTTCTTGATCAGCTTGAAGAAGGGTAGGGCGCGCTCCCCCAGCTTGGAGATGAAGCGCCCTAACGCGGTCATGCGACCGGCGAGCTTCTGCATTTATCTAAGGGTTTGCGGTGGACTCATGTCTTCGATTGCCTTGACCTTCTCCGGGTTGGCCTCGATCCCCCTATGGGACACGAGGAAGCCTAGCAGCTTGCCGGAAGGGATGCCGAACACGCACTTCTCTGGGTTGAGTCGCAGGTCTACCTGGCGGAGGCTCGCAAAGGTCTCCTCCAAGTCATGGATCAAGGTCCTTGCCTCCCGAGATTTCACCACAATGTCGTCGACGTAAACCTCGACGTTCCTCCTGAGCTGCCGACCCAAGGCAATGTGCATCAGCCGTTGGAAGGTCGCGCCCGTGTTGTGCAACTCGAACGACATGAAAGTGTACTAGTACACCCCACATGGGGTCAGGAAGGCTGTCTTCTCCACGTCTTCTACCGCCATCTTGATCTGGTGATAACCTGAAAACGCATCCAGGAAGCATAGCAGATCACACTCGGCGGTGGAGTCGACGATCTGGTTAATGTAGGGAAGCGAGAACGGATCCTGAGGGCAGGCCTTATTGAGGTTGGTGAAGTCGACGCACATGCGCTCCTCCCCCTTTTTTGGCACGAAAAGGGGTTCGCTAGCCATTCGGGGTAGCGAACCTCGCGAATAACACCTGCTGCCTCCAGCTTGCGGGTTTCTTGGACGATGAAGGCCTGCTTCTCCGTGGACTGCTGCCTCGCCTTCTGCTTCACAGGGCGTACATTGGGGCACACTTTCAGGTGATGCTCGATCACCTCCCTTGGGACCCCCACTAGCTGCTTGGGTTCCCATGCGAACACCTTCTTGTTCGAGTGCAAGAACTTCACCAATGCCTTCTCTTGGTCAGGGTCGAGGTCAGCACCTATGGTGAAGGTGGCTCCCGAGGACCCGTCTGTCGGATTACGGGTTCCGGCAGACCCTTGAGGTTCGAACACTGGGGTGCGTGCGGAGATTTCGCCCTCTACCTACCTGCTCCTCGCCGAATCGCTTGGATCTAAACTACGAAAGGAACAACACAAGAGACACAAAGTTTATACTGGTTCAGGCCACCATTGCAGTGTAATACCGTACTCCAGTGTGTGGTGTGGTGGATTGCCTCTTGGGCTGATGATGAACAATACAAGGAAGAACAACCTCGCGAGGGTCTATTCTTGGCTGGTGCGATGAACTGCTAGGAGGAGTTCAGTCGCTCTCTCTCTCTACTGGTTTCTTGGCGAGGATCTTGTGTATTCCAGATGCCTCTACCCCGGGGGTGGCTAGTCCTATTTATAGGCAAAGGCCCTCGGCCTCTTCCCAAATATTGAGCGGGAAGGGCGCCAACAATTCGGCCATTTTGAAGGGGAACAACGGGTACACTTATCCTGACCAAAGTTAGTCCTCGCTTTGCCAAAGGCTCTGGTGGTGATGCGGCTTGGGCTCCAATGACTTCCTTCCTACCGTTGGGCTGGTCTTGGTCTTGTTGCCTGAAATGGATGCCTTTGCTTGATGCTCTTACTGCGCTTGCTCCTTTGCACCAAAGAGGAAAGGAGGACACTGCTTGTTTGGCGCCCAGTGGCGCCCTTGGTCGTCATGGCTTGCATCATAGGCACCTCGCGAGGTACCCGCCTTGATCTCTCCGCCTCTTAGCGAGCCCGGCTGCGAGGCCGTGCGAGAAGCTCTGATGCGTCCGCCCAGATCTCAGCCCCTCGCGAGGTCTTGAGCTTGTGTTGATGAAGATGGGCTGTCTTTGGGCCCCTTTGAGCCACGCCCGCGGGCCGCGAGGCGAGCAAGTGCAGGGACCCCGTTCCCGAGCGCCGACAATAGCCCGGGCCCAAAGCGCGCCCGGACTTGGCGGCGAGAGCGAAAGGGCAAGTCTGGCGCCGTGGGCCCTAACAGCCAGCGGACCTTAGGCGCCGCGTGGCGGTTGATTGGGCGTGGGCGCCTCGGCAACCGCGCGAGTTGATAAAGGGCGGCATCTGTCTAAACTTTGCCTCCTTTGCTTTCTCCGGTCGCTGCTCGAGATCCCTTTCTTGCGCCTCTCCTTCTGCCTCCGAAATCTTGGATCTACTCGTCTGTAGCGCCTTAGCAAGACATGGCGCCTCGCCGAGCCCGGCCGAGCTTGGTATTAAATCGCCTTGGACTCGCCGAGCGATGTCGGGGGCGAGCCTTGCCGAGTGCGCCGGATAAGCGTGGTGCAGGCATCGGCGGGCGAAGGTGTTCAAGGCCGGCTGTGCCCTCCCCGAGGGCCAAGCGAGCACCTTCTATCCGCTCTTCGTGAGCGCCATTATTGCCGGTCTGGTGCCTCCCTTTCTGAGTTCTTCTTCTCTGTCCTCCGCCATTATAACCTTCAAGCTCTGCATCTCCACCCCAACTTTGTCCTTCTTCTGGCAATCTTCGCCTACTATTGCAAGGCTCACGTTGGGGTGAAGCCCTCAATGGCCTTGCTGCGCCACTACTTCTCCCTCTGGACCTCTCGTGGTCCCGTCTCTGCGTGCGCGAGCTTCGTCGCGTACGGTAGCTCCATCGCCATTTCGAGCCCCGGGAAGAGGATTGAGGGCTTCAGGAGTAAGTGGGTCTTGGTAGATGCTGGGCGCATCCACCCCCGGCTGATCTTGCCCACGGGGCACCCCTCGAGCTCCAACGACTGGTCTCGAGTGGAGCTCGTGGACCCCAGCATAAGGCGGGTGTTGGAGAAGATGGGCCGCGGATCTGAGGCCGGCCAGCATGGCGTGGTGGCCTGGCCGCATCGCTTGAGGAATTCTGGAGCACCGGTGGCTCCAATCGTCGATACTCACTTCGATGTGGAGGCCCCACCCGAGCCCTACGGTCTTGGCCGACAAGGACCTGGCTGCGGTTCTCTAGTCTTTGGTCGGGGGCGACGTGGCGAGGTTGGAGGGCGCTCCTACACCCCTGTTCCTCCGCGAGGACTGGGAACAGGTAGCGGGGTCCATGCCCGTCTTCAATGGGGACGGGCCCGTGCCCGCGGAGGCTCTCGAGGAACCAGTGGACGTGTCCTCCAGCGACTCAAAGAAGAGAAGAAGAAGGGAGGCGGGAAAAGGGGCTGACTCCAAAGGCGACCCGGAGAGTCGAGGCTCCCCCCTTGGCAGTCCCGCGCTCTTCGCCTCTCCTGAGTGATGGCAGCGAGGATGATGGCGAGCGGGTGGCGGGAGCCTGCCCGATCGAAGGACAGACCGGGCTGATCCCATGGGTCTGCCCGGCCCGAGGCGATCATGAGCGCACCTCCTGCTCCCGAGCTCCTTAAGGCTGATCCTTGCAGCCGGCTCTCGGGCTTCAAGTACGGCCGGAGGCTGCTCGAGCTCGCGAGCGACGACCTGTAAGTGCTTGGTTCCTTTCTTATTTCTTGTTCTGCTGCTGCGGCTTGACGTTCGTATCTCCCGGCTAGGCTGGCACCTGCAGCAAAGAAGTCGAAGGGAGCTCTTGAGGTTCCATCCATGGCAGCACCTCTGCCCGCGAAAGAAGGTGACCGTGACGCACGGGCCTCTCCTGCTCGGGCGTCCTCGCTGAGGTCTGGCTGAGCAGTGGGGCGAGCTCAGCCCCACAATAGCGACTCGAGTACCCTTGCACGATGCCGCCACTACAGCCGTTGGGCGCGCGAGCTCCACCTCGAGATACCGTGGTCACACTACGTCTTCTCCTCCTACTCCACCATTGCTGTCTCCCGACTCCTCCTACTATTCGGATCGTCTTTGCTGCGAAATGGACCGTCTGCGGCGAGGATCTTGGCGCCGACCCTCGTTTAGTGGCGGGCACTTGGAGCTAACCGGCTGGATTCGCTCGGCGCCCGATTCGAGCAGCGCTGGTCCAGCCTCGATGGCTTGCGACGAGGAAAGCGAGCCGTCCTTAGGCGAAGGCTGCTCGCGACGCTGCCTTGGGGGGCGGCTAATGTCGAGGTTGCTGCGGTATTTGGAGAAAGCGGTGAAGGGCTTGCGAGGACCAGCTCGCCGAGGAGACCCGCCGCCAAGAGCAGGAGGAAGGCATGAAGGCTCGCGAGGCGCCATCAGGACGAGGGCGTAAGCTTAAGCGCCGTGACCGCCTAAGCCTGGCTGGAGCAAGAGCTGGAGGCGAGGAAGGTCGAGCTGGACGGCAAAGGCTGAGTTCTTGTCGAGGATCACGTGGCCTTCACGGAGATGGAGGAGAAGGCCCGCGCCGTAAAGGCAGCTTTATGAGGCGGCTGGAGTGCCCTCGGCGGCGCCGGGGGCGGCCCGCCAAGCTGCTTCCCTTCTGGTTAGTGCTCTTGAAGATGTCACCCTTGGCCTTGGCCCTCTGGTGAGGCAGCGGCGTCGTGCTGTCTGTCTGCTGTGTGACGGGTCCTTACCCACATCTATCTTCACGACCCCAACGTCGACCTCGACAGCCTGCTGGAGCCAGTGAGCGGCGAGCTTGCTGCTGCCGCTGCTGAGGCCGTGAAGGGTCGCGCGGAGGCTCTGCTGGGGAAGTTCCGGGCCTTCAGCACCAAGCCGAAGCGGGGCACAGCCGACCCTGCAGCTCCAGGAGGTGAACCCGCTCTGCGCAGCTCCACCGCCGGCAAGTGACTCCGTTGTGGCTCCCGTCCTGCTTTTAATTCCTGCACATGTACCATGCCTCGGGGAGGCGTTAAAACTTGCATTTGGTGCTGTGATAACAGTATGGACTGTAATATTTGCTTTTGAATTCCTAGAAATTTGCGCTATTTCCTTCCTACTTGCTTATGTTATCTGTGCAGTGAGCCGGCCCTTGCTCTCTCGGCCGTTGTTAGCCCGACCAAAACCGGGGCGGGACCAAGGAGTGAGGGGCTATGTGACAAGTTAGGCTCTGAGTCGCGATGCTCGAGAGTCCCCCTTGGCGCTTCGAACAACAAGTAGGGAGGTGAGATGTGGGGTGACTCCTTAGGGAGGTGAGATCGGGTGGATCTACCGTTCTCGTCTGCGAGCCCGGCCCGCGCATACCTCAACCGCCATAAGCCTTTGGAACTAAGGGTGAGGGCTACGTGACCAGTTAGGCTCTGAGTCGCGATGCTCGAGTCCCCTTGGCGCTCAAGCGGCCTTCGTACCTTGGCTCCACTCGGGGAGGGGCGTCGACGAACCAGGCAGGGGGCCTGGCTGGGTGGCGTGCGTCTGGGCATGACCCAGGCGCAGCCCCCGTGCCCAGCCCCCTCGTGCGGCACTCCCGAGGGGAGGCATTGCGATGAGGCTAGACACTGAGCTCTGGGCTCCCTGAGGTTGATGTGGCCCGGGGGCCACCCTCAGTTGTTTATCACCAGCACGGAGCATAGCGCTTCCGTATGTGTACGGGCATAGCCGCTCCTCGGCAGTGTCGCCAGCCAGCGCGGAGCATGGTGCTTCCACATGTGTGTGGGAGGGGGCTCCCCTCGGGGGAGCCCCGGGGCATGTACAGCCCATACGACACGTGGGCACGCAGTGGGCTGACGAGGTGTATCTGGGCACCCGTGAGCAGTAGCGGGACTCACGGGGCCCTACCTCAAAGCGGGTTGTACTGCAGCGGCCCTTATCTTGGGGTGTGTTCTGCAAATTTGGTTAGATGTTGAAACTCTCGTCCTCGGGTCCGGCCCTCGAGCTGGTCTCGGCCGTCTGGTATGCCGGTCGCGATGCGTGGACAAGGCGAAGGTGAGGGCTGGAGAGCCGGTTGGAGCCCTAAGTCGCGATGCTCGGTACCCCCTTTAACCGCAAGCTTGGTTAGATGTCGAACTTCGGCGTCCTCGGGTCCCGACCCTCGAGCTGGTCTCGGCCATCAGCGGTATGCCGGTCGCGATGCGTGGACAAGGCCGAAGGTGAGGGCTGGAGGCGGTAGGAGCACTGAGTCGCGATGCTCGGTACCCCCTTTAGCAGCGCAAGATCCGACATCAAGGAAGGAAAGGTGCCGCAGACGGGCACCAAATAACAAGCATGATGGGTGAAAGCATGGCCGAAGATAAGCATAAGAAGGGTGCAGCTGCTGGAGTGCGACCGAGCGACTTGGGGATAATGCAGCCCTAGAGGCGCCCCAACAAAGTAAGCTAAAAACACGAGCAAAGGATACCGCCCGAGGACGGACCCAGCGGCATGGGAATAATGCAGCCACGAGGCGCTCCCGGTGAAGCGAAACTTGAAAGATGTCACCTGATAGTGTTTTCGACGAAGGGGTGTTGGTGTAGCAGACTCGGTGGGCTGCGGGATCCGATCCTCACGAGCCCCCAGGCCCTGGGGCCTCGGGAGGCTCCGGAGGCGCTGGTGGCTCCTCGGGGACCATCTCCATCTCCACCAGGGCTGCGGAACGCCTGACCTCTTGAGCCTCCAGGATGCCCCTCATGAGGCGTTGGTACGTGGCAGCCGCGTTCGGCAAGCCATAAGGCATGCCAGCGTGGCGTGGGGTGGACCTTGGCGTCCCACTTGCGAGGGCAGGCGCTCTGAGATGCGGCTTGGTTGAGCCTGGTATGTCGATCAGCGAGCGCAGCCCACCATCCTTGCACGGATGGGGGACGGCGGAGAATGGCGGCGGCTGCCTCTCATGACTCTTGACTCCTGTAGCTCTGAATGGCCTTCGGCGAACTCCGAGGTTTGGCCCTCCTTGCCTTGCTCCTTCTTGAGGAAAAGTGCTTCAAAACACGCCTTGAAGTGGTGCCCAGCGCCTCCCTCGTGACCTTGGCGAGGTCGGGCCCTCGAGGAGAGCCTGAGCCACTGAGGAGGCGCCAGGCGCACTTCCTATGCGATGGAAGGAGGTTCCCCTGGGTGGCGCGGGCCTGAGGGGCTGCCTCTGAGGCGGGCAGACGATGTCTTCTTCTTCTTGGGGCGGCCTCGGGAAGCCTCCTACTTCCGCTATCCGGGTCTTCTAGTGATGCGGCCTGAAAGGCTCGTTCGAGGAGCACTGCGTCTCTCTCTTCGCGAGGGCACCGTGATGACTCTGCCACTTCTTGGCACCTTGAGGGCGTTATGGCCGTGGTGGAGTTCTGACCATGAACTTGGCAGGCTGGGTACCGAGGATGGCGTTGTATGGCGAGGAGAATGTGGGCGACGTCGAAGTCGATGAGCTCGGTGCGGTGGTTGTCGCGTGCTTGAAGGTGACGAGGCGGACCTGCCCAATCGGGACCGTGGAGCCGTCGGTGACTCGGAGAAAGTCTTGGTTGGCTAAAGCTGATTGTAGGGCACTTGGAGATTGTTGAACATTTCCGCAGACGGGGCGTTGAGCCTGCCCGCCATCGATGAGGTCTGGTGACTAGCTGCGTTCGCGATGATTGGGGAACAAAGCATCGGAGGACTCGGTGTGGCGCGCGCTTGAGCTGATCCGCTGGCTGAGCGTGATAGTGCCGCCGACCACGAGAGGCGCGTGGCCTCGAGCTTGGGGAGGACTGCATTTACTTCACGGGCGAACTGCTTGAAGATGCGTTGAGAGGTGGGGCTTGAGCTCCGCCCGGGATGCGAGCGATCGCCGCGGCTCTGGAAGACCCAGCCCCTCGTCGATGGCGATCCTCATTTCTCCTTGCTGCTGCGCGGCGTGAGGGAGCCTGCGTTACCTTGCAGGCGATCCTCGCGGCTGATCCTCGGCCTCCCTCGCAAGGCGGGTCCTGCCAGCGATCCTCGCGAGGTTGGTCGCGCCACCCTTGGCGAGGGTCGCGGTCTTCCCAGCGTCCTGTGTTCCTTCCTCCTCCTCGACCGTAGTCCCGATCGCTGCGGTCGGGACGCCGGCCGACCCTTCCTTCATGCATGGCTCGAAGCTCTTGGCATTCATTGGTGTTATGGGTGTGGAGGTCGTGGTACACGCAGTACCGATTGCCCTTGGAAGATTCGGGCTGATCTCTGCCCCGCTTGGTGTCCGGTTCTACCGCGAGCACGACAGCCCCCTTGCGCTTCACATCCTTGGCCTTGGGCTTCTTCTCTTCTGGGTCTGCAGCAGGCAGCTCGAGGAGGGAGAGACGCCCCTCCTCAGCCCTGGCGCACTTGGTCACCAAGTTGAACAACTCCAAGGAAGTGCACAAGTCTTCATGCATCGCCAGCTCCTCCTTCATCTTGACATCGCGCACGCCGTCGGAGAAGGCTGAGATGATGGCCTCCTCGGTCACCTTGGGAATCTTGAGTAGCGTGTTGTTAAAGCCTTTGGATGTACTTCTTGAGGTTTCCACAGTTGCTGCTTAATCTGGCGCATGTCGCTCATGGCGGGTGGCGGTCGCGAGTACCACGGAAGTTGGCGATGAAGCGGTGCGCATCTTGTCCTGGAGGAGATCGTGCACAGGGCCGAGTTCAGGAGCAGTGCGGGCCCGTCCTTGAGCGCCATGGGAAACCAGTTCGCCATGACCTTCTCGTCTCCATTGGCAGCCTCGATGCCCAGCTCGTAGAGCTGGAGGAACTCTGAAGGGTCAGCCGTACCGTCATTGCGAGGCAGTGCAGCTTGAACTTGCGGGCCCGCTGACATTTGTGCAGCTTCAGCGGTGAAGGCCCGACAGCCGGTGTGCCACAGGAGGCCTTGGGTGACGAGGAGCTTGGTCTGCTGGTCCCCGTCTTGCTGCAGTTAGGGAAGCAGCGGGGTCTTAACGTCTTTGGAGGAGGCGGGTTCGTGGCGAGCAGGCGAGGCGCTCGGGCAGCTTCTCGGCGAGTGACTTCTTGGTAGCTCTGCTCTAGCAGCGCTAGCGCGCTTAAGGCGGGTTCGCCCGAGGGCCCGCGCCTTGGGGCGAGTGCCTTCTTGAGGGGGCGGGTGGCGCCCGGAGCTTCATTGCCAGCTTGGCGGGCGTGATCTGCGAGAAGGGCGGCGAGGCCCCAATGGCGTGGGCAGCTCAGCGACTTCGGTCGAGCCACTCTTCATATCGTCGTCGTGGGCCGGTAGCGCAGCGAGCTCATTTGCGCGATGGCGCAGCTCGAGCCTCCATGGCGGCAGCGAAGGTGGGGAAAGAACCAGCTGGGGTGAGCAAGGGTGTAGCAGTGCGGCCGTCTCGCCTCGTGGATGGGTGCTGGGACGATGCTTGCTGCTCGTTCCTCGCCGGGCCGGTGGCGGCGTTAATGGCAGGTGACGGGGAACGACGAGGGTGGCCGCCGATGGGGGCCGTCTGGGCGACGCGGGAAGCGAGAGCGGCTCGGTGCTCGGTGCGGGCCCGACGAGCGTCAGACATGGATGCGATGGTCGGAGAAAAACAGGGCGACGGAAGACGAATTCCGGCACACCCCTACCTGGCTCGCCAAATGTCAGATTACGGGTTCCGGCAGACCCTTGAGGTTCAAACACTGGGGTGCGCGCGGAGATTTCGCCCTCTACCTACCTGCTCCTCGCCGAATCGCTTGGATCTAAACTACGAAAGGAACAACACAAGAGACACAGAGTTTATACTGGTTCAGGCCACCATTGCGGTGTAATACCCTACTCCAGTGTGTGGTTTGGTGGATTGCCTCTTGGGCTGATGATGAACAATACAAGGAAGAACAGCCTCGCGAGGGTCTGTTCTTGGCTGGTGCGATGAACTGCTAGGAGGAGTTCAGTCGCTCTCTCTCTCTACTAGTTTCTTGGCGAGGATCTTGTGTATTTCAGATGCCTCTACCCCGGAGGTGGCTAGTCCTATTTATAGGAAAAGGCCCTGGGCCTCTTCCCAAATATTGAGCGGGAAGGGCGCCAACAATTTGGCCATTTTGAAGGGGAACAGCGGGTACACTTATCCTGACCAAAGTTGGTCCTCGCCTGCCAAAGGCTCTGGTGGTGGCCTTGCGGCAGGAGAGTACCCGCCTTGATCTCTCCGCCTCCTCATGAGCCGGCTGATGAGGCCGTTCTGAGAAGCTCACAGTCGTCCGCCCAGCAATCTGGCCCCTCGCAAGGGTCTTGAGCTTGTGTTGATGAAGATGGGCCGTGCTGGGCCCCCCTTTGAGCCACGCCGCAGGCCGCAGGCAGGCAAGTCTGGGGACCCCCGTTCCTAGAACACGGACACCATCTTCCTCAACCAGCACCTGCTTGGTCCCTGCCTTATCCTGAGTGAACAGCTGCTTCTTCTTGGTTGGCGCAGCTTCCTTGGCCTTAGAGGCGTCCGCGTCGGCGGGCTGCACCGCCGTGGCGGCCTTGAGGGCAAGCTTGAGCGCCATAAGAGCCTCCTTGGTATCTCCAGCTATGGTGAGGACGCCCTTGCTTCCGGGCATCTTCATGAGGTTGTAGGCCGGATGGGTTGCTGCCAAGAACTGAGCCAGGGCAGGTATCCGAGGATGGCATTGTACGGGAGGCCGATGTGGGCAATGTCGAAGTCGACCAACTCGGTGCAGTAGTTGTCATAGGTGCCAAAGGTCGAGGGAAGGCGGATCTGCCCCAGGGGGCTGGAGGAACCGCCTCCGACGCCTGAGAAGGGCTTGTTGGGACGGAGCCACTCCAGCGGCATGTGGAGGAGGCTGAAGGCCTCCACCGAGAGCACGTTGAGGCCGGCACCACCGTCGATGAGGGTCTTGGTGACGGACACATGGCAGATGGTGGGCGTGCAGAGCATCGGGAGCACGCCCGAGCAAGCAAGGTGGTGACGGGGTGGTCTTTCGAGTCGAAGGTCAGGTCGGCTTTGGGTGCCACCCAACCCGGGGGAGCTCCTGGCCGCGCGATGGCGGTGCTGATCTAGCGAAAGAACGGCTTGGCGTGGCGGTCTGAGGGTGGCGCTTTTGAGCCGCCGAGGAGGGCCGCGACCGCGTGGGGCACCGGAGCCGCAAAGCGCGCAGCGAAGAGTCTGCGCAGCTCCTCCCAAGATGCCACCATGGACCTGGGAAGGTTGAGCAGCCAGGCGCGCGGGACGCTAGTAAGGGCCACATGAAGCCAGTTTGCCATGACCTTGTCGTCGCCTCCGACCTTAAGGACGGCCTCCTCGTACACCAGCAGGAAAACCACCGGGTCCGCCGCACCGTCGTAGCGCGATGGTATCTCTGGCTTGAACTTGGGCGGCCACTGTACCCGCGGTAAGGCAGGGGCCAAGGCTCGGAGCCCCCTAGCCCCATCACTGGCACCGGTCACCGGGGCCGGAGGTGCGATGTCCGCCATGAGGGAGAAGCACAGTGTTGGTAGTCTTGGGCGATGGAAGAAGCTCGGCGCACCCTACTGGCGGCGCCAAATGTCGGATTTAGGGTTCCGGCAAAACCCTTGAGGTTCGAACACTGGGGTGCGCATGAAGATTTCCCCCTAACGAATCACGCCCTCAACCTCTCCGCGATCTCTAAGCTTAGCTCTATGAACTCACAACACAAGAGACACAAGGTTTATACTGGTTCGGGCACCGTTGTGGTGTAATACCCTACTCCAGTGTGGTGGTGGTCGATTGCCTCTTGGGCTAATGATGAATAGTACAAGGGAAGAACAGCCTCTTGAGAAGAGGTGCTCTTGTGCTTGGTGGATGTGATGATGGTCTGAATCAGTTCTAACTTAGCTGAGGCTTGGTTCGAGATCAGTTGCCTCCTACTGTGGTGGCTAGTCCTATTTATAGAGGCACTGGTCCTCTTCCCAAATATTGAGCAGGAAGGGATGCCACAACGGCCAATTTGAAGGGGGACAACTAGTACAAGCTATCCTGACTAAAGGTGGTCTTTGCCTGTCAAAGGCGCTGGTGGTGACGCCATCTTGGGCTCCACGGTGACCTCCGTCCCGCCGTCCTGCTGGTCTTGGTCTTGTTGCACCGTTATGGAAACCTTTTCCTGATGCCTTGGTACTCCTCGCCTGCGCTTGCCCCCTTAGCACCAAAGGGGAAACGAGGACACTGCGCGCGCTGGCGCCCGCCTGGCCTTGGTCGTCATGGCTTGCGTTAGAGGAACCTCGCGAGGTACCCCTTGCCTTGATCTCTTCGGCCCCTTGTGAGCCTGCCTGGTGAGGCCGCTCCTGAGGAGGCCTTGTGTCGTCCGCCTCGCGAGGCTTGGCCCCTCGCGAGGGTCTTGCGTGTTGGCTAATGAAGATGGCCCGTACCGGGCCGCTGGTGGAGCCACGCCGGGGCCGCAGGCAGGCAAGTCTGGGGACCCCCGTTCCCAGAACGCCAACAAGGATGTCAGTCCATCTTTCATTGAGCAGATCTTGATCAACTTGAAGCAGCTGCTGCTTCTTTTTCAGGCTTCTTGCAGTGGCAATTAGCTGACGCTTAAAGCGTTCCTGTTCGGCGGGCTCTTCAGGCACGATGAAATCTTTGTCACCGAGGCTAAACTTGCCTTCGAAGAGAGGAAGGTAGTTGCTATCCTCCGAGTCTTCGTTTGTGGCCTGTTCGCCAGGGCTGACTCGCCCATCATCCCGTTCCTCCTGTTCGGAGGTTGGCTCAACGGGGTCTTCATTGTTTTCGGCACCGTTCAGAGTATTGTCCTCTTCTGTGACAGTATTTCGTTTTTAACTATGGCGTGCCTTAGAGCGGCGCCACTGACGTTGGTGCTTCGGCTGTGTCTCAGGAGGTTTATCCTCGAATGGATTTTTTATCGTCGCCCTTATTTTCTTTGGGTGTATCTGATACGTCTCCGTCGTATCTATAATTTTTGATTGTTCCATGCCAATATTATTCACTTTCATATACTTTTTGGCAACTTTTTATATTATTTTGGGACTAACTTGTTGATCGGTGCAGATGCGGTTCTCGCTCATTGCATGTTTTTGTTTTGAAACCCAATATCAAGCGGAGTCCAAAGCGGGATAAAAGCGGACGGAGATTTTTTGGAATATTTATGATTTTCGGAAGTAAAATCACGCAACGATATCCGAGGTGGGCACGAGGTAGGGGGGCGCGCCCTACCCCCCAGGCGTGCCCCTGACCCTCGTGGTCCACCCGTAAGGCGGTTAATGCTCTTCTTCTGGCGCAAGAAATATAATTTTATGGGAAAGATCTGGGCGAAAGATTCACCCCAATTGGAGTTACGGATCTCTAGATTTAAAGGAAACGGTGAAGGGGTAGAATCTGCCAACGCAGAGAACGCAGAAATAGAGAGATGGATCCAATCTTGGAGGGGCTCTCGCCCCTCCCAAGCCATGGGAGCCAAGGACTAGAGGGGAAACCCTCCTCCCATCTAGGGAGAGGTCAAGGAAGAAGAAGAAGAAGGGGGCTCTCTCCCCCTTGCTTCCGGTGGCGCCGGAACGCCGCCGGGGGCCATCATCATCACCGCGATCTTCACCAACACGTCCGCCATCTTCACCAACACCTCCATCACCTTCCCCCTTCTATCTACAGTGATCCACTCTCCCTCATCCCGCTGTACCCTCTACTTGAACATGGTGCTTTATGCTTCATATTATTACCCAATGATGTGTTGCCATCCTATGATGTCTGAGTAGATTTTCGTTGTCCTATTGGTGATTGATGAATTGCAATGATTGGTTTGAGTTGCATGTTTTATTATTGGTGTTGTCCTATGGTACCCTCCGTGTCGCGCAAGCATGAGGGATTCCCACTGTAGGGTTTGCAATATGTTTCTGATTTGCTTATGGTGGGTGGCGTGGTGTGAAGCCTGAGACCGAGTAAGTAGGTTGTTTGCGTATGGGATAAAGGGGACTTGATACTTTAATGCTATGGTTGGGTTTTACCTTAATGAATCTTTAGTAGTTGCAGATGCTTTCTAGAGTTCCAATCATAAATGCATATGATCCAAGTAGAGAAATTATGTTAGCTTATGCCTCTCCCTCAAATAGAATTGCAGTAGAGATTAGCGGTCTAGTAACATAGTCAGTTGCTTAGGGACAATTCCACAACTCCTACCACCACTTTTCGACATTCGCTATATTTACTTTGTTGCTTCTTTATCTAAACAGCCCCTAGTTTATATTAGCGCTCTCTTTATGATCTTGCAAACCTATCCTTTCACACCTACAAATTACTTCTAGTTTCATACTTGTTCTAGGTAAAGCGAACGTCAAGCGTGCGTAGAGTCGTATTAGTGGCCGATAGGACTTGAGAGAGTATTTGTTCTACCTTTAGCTCCTCGTTGGTTTCGACACTCTTACTTATCGAAAGAGGCTACAACTATCCCCTATACTTGTGGGTTATCAAGACCTTTTTCTAGCGCCGTTGCCGGGGAGTCATAGCGTGGGGTGAATATTCTCGTGTGTACTTGTTTGCTTTATCACTAAGTAATTTTTCTTTGCTATTCTTAGTTGTTCTCTATCTTTAGTTATGGATATGGAACACGAAATACCAAAAAAATTTGGTGTACTTGCTACTCATGAGGACGGGGTAACTCCTAAAACCCTCGATTCTCATTATGCGAGAGATATTATATACTACTTTGATAATCCTGAGAAAACACCATTCAACTTTATAATGGGAGTAACGTTGGATCAACGTGAATACTTTAGGGATTATCGCTTAACAAAAAAAGGGAAACTATTATGGGATCAAATTCATTTATTGAAGTGGTATGCTTGGAAACTATGCGTGGAATATGATTATACTTGTTGCTCTAGGATGAATTCTCCGCACCTTCCCTTTTCATGCAAATTTAATGATAATGAAACCTTAGCTTCTTATGCTAATGGTATATATGATTACTATGATGTGGAACAAATAGAAGAATTTGTTGCTTTTATGGGTGCTTATGAAATTGAAGCTATGTGTAAAGAGTTTGAGGATTTTGATGATGCTGTTTATAGGTCTAAAAATTTAGCTATCCTCAAATATTGCTATGAGAATTATAAATACAATTATGAAATTAATGCACTTATTGAGAAAGTCTCCGCTGTCCAAGAAGAGACTAATATTTTGCAGGAATCTATGGAAGAAGAAATTGATGAAATTGTGAGCTCATTGGATGAAAAAGATGATGAGGAGAGCAAAGAACAAAAGGAGGAGGAGCGGATTAGCTACCCGTGCCCACCTTCTAATGAGAGTAACCCTCCAACTCATACATTATTTAATTCCCCTTCGTGCTTACTGAAGGATGGTTGCTATGATGATTGCCATGATGATTGCTATGATGATTGTTATGATCCCGTTGATTCTCTTGAAATATCCCTTTTTGATGATGCTTGCTATGCTTATGGCCAAGATGCCAATTATGCTTATGGAGATGAACTTGCTATAGTTCCTTATGTTAAACATGAAATTGTTGCTATTGCACCCACGCATGATAGTCCTATTATCTTTTTGAATTCTCCCGACTACACTATATCGGAGAAGTTTGTGCTTATTAAGGATTATATTGATGGGTTGCCTTTTACTATTACACATGATGATTTTGATGAATGTAATATGGATGTGCTTGCTTCTCCTATTTGCAATTATTATGAGAGAGGAACTATATCTCTGCCTCTTTATGTTTCAATAAGATAGAATTGCAAGAAACTGTTTATACTATGCATTGGCCTTTACTTTGTGCACATGAGTTGTTCTTTTATGACATGCCGATGCATAGGAAGAGAGTTAGACTTCGTTGTTGCATGATATATGTTACTTTGTGCTCACTACTAAATTACAAATCATTGTTAATTAAATTGGCTTTGATATACCTTGGGATCCGGGTGGATCCATTACTTGAGCACTATATGCTTAGCTTGATGGCTTTAAAGAAAGCGCTGCCAGGGAGACAACCCGGAAGTTTTAGAGAGTCATTTATTTCTGTTGAGTGCTTTCATATAGTTTAAAAACAACAAAAATAAAGAGGGGAACCCAAAACTTGTCAAAAAGGAAAGTGAAAGTGAGAAAGACAAGCATTGTTGAAGTGGGAGCTAGCCTTGTCCTTTGTTCATGCTCACGGAAACTTTGTGAATCTTTATTACAGAAACTTTTCAACAAAAATAATTATCCCCTTGTACAATTCCATTGTATTATAAAAATAATGTGCCAAGGTTTGCCTTTAGGATGTTTACAATGTTTGATTGGTTTGTGCGGTGCAGGACAGAAACTTTTGCTGTAGTGTGCGATTTTACATTTTTAACTAGAATGTCAATTGGTTCTGATTCCTTTTGCACTGTCTTTCTGTACAACTTTTTTATTTTTCCTAATTTTGGTAGAATTTTTGGGGTACCGGAAGTATGGTGGATGTTCAGATTGCTACAGACTGTTCCGTTTTTGACAGATTCTGTTTTTGATGCATAGTTTGCTTGTTTTGACGAATCTATCAATTTATATTAGTGCATTAAGTTATATTAAAGTAGACACAATGCAAGAACAAAATATGAATTGGTTTGCTACAGTACTTAGAGTGGTGATTTGCTTTATTATACTAACGGATCTTACCGAGTTTTCTGTTGAAGTTTTGTGTGGATGTAGTATCTAATCGAGGATGTTTCGATGTGAGAAGAAGGAAGAGAGGCAAGAGCCCAAGCTTGGGGATGCCCGAGGCACCCCAAGTAAATATTCAAGGAGACTCAAGCGTCTAAGCTCGGGGATGCTGGGGAGGCATTCCCTCTTTCTTCAACAAGTATCGGTATGTTTTCGTATTCATTTTGTTTATGCATTATGTGCAAGTCTTGGAGCGTCTTTTGCAATTAGGTTTTTCCTTTTTTCTTTTATGCACCATGCTGGTATGAGATAGTCCTTAGTTGATTTATAGAATGCTCATTGCACTTCACTTAAATCTTTTGAGTGTGGCTTTATAGAATGCTTCATGTGCTTCACTTATATCATTTGAAGTCTGGATTGCCTGTTTCTCTTCATATAGACAACCGCCATTTGTAGAATGCTCTTTTGCTTCACTTATACTTGTTAGAGCGTGGGCATATCTTTTGTAGAAAGAATTAAACTCTCTTGCTTCACTTATATCTATTTAGAGAGATGATAGGAATTGGTCATTCACATGGTTAGGCATAAAATCCTACATAAACTTGTAGATCGCTGAATATGATATGTTTGATTCCTTGCAATAGTTTTGCGATATAAAGATGGTGATATTAGAGTTAGAGTAAAATGCACCGTTGGTCATTGAACTTGTCGTATAAATTCACTTTGGTCACTGTACTTAAGAATACGGTCAATACGATCACTATATACGTGATAAGGTGATTATACGGTCACTGCCAGATCGTATAGCTCTGTATCCATTCATTTTGACCGGTCAAACAATCCACTTGTCCTCATCAGATCAGTTTTCTCTCTCTTTCATGCGGGTCCTACCTGTCATTGTGAAAGAAAGAAGTGGAACGAAAATAAAAGGGCCGCGACCTGGAAGATGCGGAGATGGATTCATCCAAAACTACCACGACTCGAAGGAGGAAAAACGCGCCTTGATCGCTTCGTCATCTTCGATCCAGGCCGCCCTCACCTCGTCAAACTACTGCAGGATGCCAAGTACAGAGAGTTTTGACCGATTACAACCAGTACAACTACTCGCTGGCCAGAAGCAAAGTAATACTCCGTACAAGTTTAATCTACTTCAGATTGTCTAGTGAGTTTCGGCCACGAGAAGCAAAATCAGTTTTTGGGTTCAATCCCTTTGCTGCTACACCCACCAGAACCTGGAGGGGCCAGCGTGACTAAAGATTAAATAAAGAAAGTAATGATTTGGAGAAGGAATCAGACATGGATTAGTCAAGCCGTCTCCGAGTCGCCCACACCTCGCATCTGCTCCACTCCGACCACGCAGATACGCAGCCGCCCCGGGTTGTCTCGGTTCCACTCCAGGTCAGCTCGCCGTTCCCCTGCGGTTGCACCGACTGCCCAACTCCACGGCCTCGCGCCGCCCTTGCCGGAGCAGGCTTCGGGCCGCTTTTGCTCCGGGTCATCGCAGAGGCGCCGCCGAGCCGCCTTCGGTCACCTCGCTTCTGCGCCCGGCGCGCCCCCGCCTCACTGCGTTCCGCGCGCCGCAGCGGGTCCTCCGCATTCGCACTGCCGTTGGCCTCCTCCGCCTCGCTGTCCTCACGGCCTACCCGAGCCGCCGTTTGTCTCTGTCGGGTTACCACGCATTCAACCGCCGTTCCCGAGCCGTTTTCGCCATGACCCCGAGCTGCTGGTCTCCGCCGGCGCACCTCAGCGGTTTAGTCGACTCCACCTCCGTTCTGTCACAAGCAAGTCTCCGCCAGATTTTCGCTTCAAGCCGCCAGTTGCCGCGTTTCCGTTCGACGCCTCCGCTTCTGCCGGATCGCTGAGCCGCCGTGACCACGTGAGCTGTCCCGGCGTGAGTAGTTTCGCCGGCCGAGCCGTGGCTCTGTTTCAAATCATTGTGTTGAGCTACCACCGTGACCCGCCGGCATGCACCTCCAAACCGCTCCAGCTAGAGCCGCCGCCTTGGCTTCCCGTGAGCTGGTTCTCCGGCGCAGCCCCGCGCCTGGTTGTGCTCAGTGTCCTCTGCCTCCGGGCGCTCGCCGAAGCCGGTTCCAGGTCGTCGCCCAGGCCCTGCTTCCCCGCTGTGGCTGGCGACCCGTGCAAAAGAAGAGCCGGTCGTTCCACTTCTTTCTTTCACAATGACAGGTAGGACCCGCATGAAAGAGAGAGAAAACTGATCTGATGAGGCACAAGTGGATTGTTTGACCGGTCAAAATGAATGGATACAGAGCTATACGATCTGGCAGTGACCGTATAATCACCTCATCACGTATATGTGACCGTATTGACCGTATTCTTAAGTTCAGTGACCAAAGTGAGTTTATACGACAAGTTCAATGACCAACGGTGCATTTTACTCTTAGAGTTATACTAGTGGGTGGTTGTGGATGGTAGAGACAGTTGTGTTGAGGTTTGCAAGTCCCGTAGCATGCACGTATGGTAACCGTTGTGTGACATATTTGAAGCATGGGGTGTTTCTTTGATTGTCTTCCTTATGAGTGGCAGTCGGGGACGAGTGATAGTCTTTTCCTACCAATATATCCCCCTAGGGGCATGCGTAGTAGTACTTTGCTTCGAGGGCTAATAAACTTTTGCAATAAGTATATGAGTTCTTTATGACTAATGTGAGTCCATGGATTATACGCACTCTCACCCTTCCATCATTGCTAGCCTCTTGATGCACGTGCATTGCCCTTTCTCACCTCGAGAGTTGGTGCAAACTTAGCGGTGCATCAAACCCCGTGATACGATCGCTCTATCACACATAAGCCTCATTATATCTTCCTCAAAACAGCCACCATACCTACCTATCATGGCATTTCCATAGCCATTCCGAGATATATTGCCATGCAACTTCCATCATCATCATATTCATGACTTGAGCATTCATTGTCATATTGCTTTGCATGATCGTAAGATAGCTAGCATGATGTTTTCATGGCTTGTCCGTTTTTTGATGTCATTGCTACGCTAGATCATTGCACATCCCGGTACACCGCCGGAAGCATTCATATAGAGTCATATCTTTGTTCCAGTATCGAGTTGTAATATCGAGTTGTAAGTAAATAAAAGTGTGATGATCATCATTATAGAACATTGCCCCAAAGAAAAGGAAAGGCCAAAGAAGCCTAAATAAAAAAGGGGGCCAAAGAAGCCCACCAAAAAAAGGGGGGGCAATGTTACTATCTCTTTTTCCACACTTGTGCTTCAAAGTAGTACCATGTTCTTCATGTAGTGAGTCTCATATCTTGTGCTTCAAAGTAGCACCATGTTCTTCATATAGATTGTCTCCTATGTTGTCGCTTTCATATACTAGTGGGAATTTTCATTATAGAACTTGGCTTGTATATTCCAACGATGGGCTTCCTCAAATGCCCTAGGTCTTCATGAGCAAGCAACACCCACTTAGTTTCTTTTGTTGAGCTTTCATACACTTATAGCTCTAGTGCATCTGTTGCATGGCAATCCCTACTCCTCGCATTGACATCAATTGATGGGCATCTCCATAGCCCGTTGATTAGCCGCGTTGATGCGAGACTTTCTCCTTTTTGTCTTCTCCACATAACCTCCATCATTATATTCTATTCCACCTATAGTGCTATATCCATGGCTTGCGCTCATGTATTGCGTGAGGGTTGAAAAAGCTGAAGCACGTTAAAAAGTATGAACCAATTGCTCGGCTCGTCATCGGGGTTGTGCATGATGGGAGCACTTTTGTGTGACGAAAAAGAAGCATGGCCAAACTGTATGATTTTGTAGGGATAAGCTTGCTTTTACCATGTTGTTTTGAAAAGACATGATTTCTTTATTGGTACGCTCGAAGTATTATTTTTTTATGTCAAATGATAGACTATTGCTTTGAATCACTCGTGTCTTAATATTCATGCCATGATTAGACATATGATCAAGATTATGCTAGGTAGTATTCCACATCAAAAATTATTCTTTTTTATCATTTACCTACTCGAGGACGAGCAGGAATTAAGCTTTGGGATGCTGATACGTCTCCGTCGTATCTATAATTTTTGATTGTTCCATGCCAATATTATTCACTTTCATATACTTTTTGGCAACTTTTATATTATTTTTGGGACTAACTTATTGATCCAAAGGTGCCGGTGCGTTCTTATCATTGCATGTTTTTGTTTATGAAACCCAATATCAAACGGAGTCCAAAGCGGGTAAAACAGACGGAGATTTTTTTTGGAATATTTATGATTTTCGGAAGTAAAATCAGCTAAACGGTATCCGAGGTGGGCACGAGGTAGGGGGCGCGCCCTACCCCCCAGGGGTGCCCCTGACCCTACTGGTCCACCCGTAAGGCGGTTGATGCTCTTCTTCTGGCGCAAGAAAGATAATTTTATGGGAAAGATCTGGGCGAAAGATTCACCCCAATCGGAGTTACGGATCTCCAGATATAAAAGAAACGGTGAAGGGGTAGAATCTGCCAACGCAGAGAACGCGAAACAGAGAGATAGATCCAATCTCGGAGGGCTCTCGCCCCTCCCAAGCCATGGGAGCCAAGGACCAGAGGGGAAACCCTCCTCCCATCTAGGGAGGAGGTCAAGGAAGAAGAAGAAGAAGGGGGGATCTATCCCCCTTGCTTCCGGTGGCGCCGGAACACCGCCGGGGGCCATCATCATCACCGCGATCTTCACCAACACCTCCGCCATCTTCACCAACAGCTCCATCACCTTCCCCCTTCTATCTACAGCGGTCCACTCTCCGCATCCCGTTGTACCCTCTACTTGAACATGGTGCTTTATGCTTCATATTATTACCCAGTGATGTGTTGCCATCCTATGATGTCTGAGTAGATTTTCGTTGTCCTATCGGTGATTGATGAATTGCTATGATTGGTTTGAGTTGCATGTTTTATTATTGGTGCTGTCCTATGGTGCCCTCGTGTCGGCATAGCGTGAGGATTCCGCTGTAGAGTTTGCAATATGTTTATGATTTGCTTATGGTGGGTGGCGTGAGTGTGAAGCACTGAGACCGAGTAAGTACGTTGTTTGCGTATGGGATAAAGGGGACTTGATACTTTAATGCTATGGTTGGGTTTTACCTTAATGAATCTTTAGTAGTTGCGGATGCTTTCTAGAGTTCCAATCATAAGTGCACATGATCCAAGTAGAGAAATTATGTTAGCTTATGCGTCTCCCTCAAATAGAATTGCAGTAGAGATTACCGGTCTAGTAACGTAGTCAGTTGCTTAGGGACAATTCCACAACTCCTACCACCACTTTTCCACACTCGCTATATTTACTTTGTTGCTTCTTTATCTAAATAGCCCCTAGTTTATATTTATGCTCTCTTTATTATCTTGCAAACCTATCCTTTCACACCTACAAATTACTTCTAGTTTCATACTTGTTCTAGGTAAAGCGAACGTCAAGCGTGCCTAGAGTCATATCAGTGGCTGATAGGACTTGAGAGAGTATTTGTTCTACCTTTAGCTCCTCGTTGGGTTCGACACTCTTACTTATCGAAAGAGGCTACAACTATCCCCTATACTTGTGGGTTATCAGTATCCACCATGTATATGTCGTACGAGGAGGTGGCTGTCCAACGCCCTGTAGGTAGTGGTTCCTGATCCTCTCCGGCATCATCGTCCATACCGTCGATGTCTTCGGAGTCATAGTCAAGCATGTCGGTTAAGTCATCGACAATGGCTATGAAGTGGGTGGTGGGTGGGGAACGAATTTCCTCATCGTCCACTCCCCATTCGAGCCGGACATAGTTCGGCCGAGAGTCCCCTGACAAGGAGAGGGATCTTAATGAGCTTAATACGTCACCAAAAGGCGAGTGCTAGAAAATGTCCGCGGAGCTGAACTCTAAGACCGGCACCCAATCATGTTCGATGGACATGGTGGCACGCGGTCCGGAGCCCCTAACCGGAGACGAGTCCGGGGTTCCAGTAACACAAGCCCAGCCTGATGTTGGGTCTATGTGCGGCTTGAGCGCCGCTGGGTCTGCGGCCTCCACGGCGGCGTTGAGCTTCCCGTCTTTGGACGACGCAGTCCGCTCCGGCTCTAGGGCCAGGGCGGTAACAGATGCTATCTCCTGTGTGCGGCCAGATGACAGATCTAGGTCATGTTCGTCGTGGTGGCCGAGGACAGCCATCATGGGCTCGAATCCGTCGAAGATCAAGTCTCCGCGGATATCGGCCACAAAATTCAGGCTTCCAAATCTGACCTGATGGCCAGGGGCGCAACTATTGATCTGCTCTAGATGGCCAAGTGACTTGGCCCGTAGTGCGAAGCCGTCGAATATGAAGATCTGTCCGGGGAGGAAGGTCTCCCCCTGGACAGCATTGTTGCAGATGATTGATGGAGCCATCAAGCCTATCTTTGACGACACAGAGGAACTCTCAGTGAAAGCACCAATGTCGGTGTCAAAACCGGCGGATCTCAGGTAGGGGGTCCCGAACTGTGCGTCTAAGGCTAATGGTAACAGGAGGCGAGGGAACAATGTTTACCCATGTTTGGGCCCTCTCTATGGAGGTAATACCCTACTTCCTGCTTGATTGATCTTGATGAATATGAATATTACAAGAGTTGATCTACCACGAGATCGTAATGGCTAAATGCTAGAAGTCTAGCCTATGAGGATATGATTGTTGTGACTCTAACCCTAGAAGTCTAAACCCTCTGGTTTATATAGACACCGGGGGGGCTAGGGTTGTACAAAGTCGGTTACAGAGAAAGGAATCTACATATCCGAATCGCCAAGCTTGCCTTCCACGCAAAGGAGAGTCCCATCTGGACACGGGACGAAGTCTTCTATCTTGTATCTTCATAGTCCAACAGTCCAACCAAAGTATATAGTCCGGCTATCCGAGGACCCCTTAGTCCAGGACTCCCTCAGGTGGTGCGGTACGCTAGGGCGTACGCAAGCCGTAGCCCAGGACCGGTTTGACAACTTTGAGGACCATACTGAATCCGTATTTGCAAGTTTCAAGATTGTATAGAAGCAGTTTGTGAGTTCCGGGACCGTTATAGACAGCGCCAACAACTTTAAGGATCAAAGATGCATTTTACTCCTGTAAGTAGGCGTTCTTTTGTTGCGTAGAGCATCCAAACCTGGGCATGTGTGGCCCGGCACAAAGCCCGACGTCCGGGCCGGGCTCGGGCCTCACTTTCCAGCCTGCAGCCCGGCCAAAGCCCGGAAACCCGCGGCAAAACATGATTTCTATTTTTTATATAAATATATAGGCATAGTTATAGTGTTAATCCCTCAAAATAGATATTTTATTGTTTAAAATATGAAAAATAGGCATTTTCTCGGACCGTGGGCTGGTCTCGGGCTTTGGGATTTTGGGGTCGTGCTTTTTTAAAACTGGTCCGGCCCAGAAAGGCCCAGGTCTAAGAGCACCTACAGCCGTGTACCAAAAGAACGACACGCCCCCAACCATGGAGAGAGCTCAGTCACCCCTTATTTTTCGTCCGTTACAACCACATACCTCAAATATCACACATAAATTCATATTATCATGCAAAACAAAAGTTGTGTGCTAGGAATACTAAGTTATGTACTACTAGCTAGAAGCAACCCTACTAGTCGTCATCACAGATGTCGACGACCTCCGTGCCGGCAGTACTAGATGGGCTGGCCCTGTTGATTGACCGCTGATCCTAGCTCCGGCTCCTTGTCGGATTCCACATCCGTGACGAGTTCACCACACTTCGCTTGCCCTCGCGGAGGAAGTGACGCTTGGCCTCCACCTCCGTCTTCGAGTAGATGGAGTCGGGGATGGCTTGGTGCTCCATGACATCCTCCGCCTGCGTGACTTCAAACTCGGCCACAGAATCTCTCTCCCCCCTCTCTCTCTCTCTCTCTCTCTCTCTCTCTCTCTCTCTCTCTTCCCACCTCACGTGGGAGAGTTCCTCCACTATCGCAACTCGCACCCAACCTCCTTCTTGTCCTGGCCAGCGCAGACGTTTCCCATCTCTCCTTCCCCTCCTTGTCGCGCCGTGTTGCTACGACGTCATGCTAGTGGGGGCTGGAGATGGCAGTCAAATGTGCTGCGACGAGTTCAAGGGGCAACTCACTAGGACCACTTGAAACCTTCCGGAAGGTTTCGAAATTTTCTGAAACCTTCCAGGGCTTTCAAGGGTACCTCCGGGATGCGCCCGATTTCACCAGAACATTTACGTGACCTCTCTGGAACACTTCTGGTATAACATGAACCTTCTGATGCATTTCTCTTGTACTCCTAATATCCTCTAGTAGTCTATCAAAAAATTGTAATTAAGCGTGTGACCCTCCAGGTTTGGTAATATGTGGACATGACCCAGAACATCTTCCGGCCAATAATAAATAGCGGGGTCTGGACACCCATATTGATTCCCACATATATATGAAGATATTTATCGAGTGAAACTTTTGTTTGCTTACACAATTCCTTTTGCTTCATGATACTTAACAAAACCCGAGGCAAGACTTTTATCTGTATCCTTGTGAAGCAACTATGTGATCAGAATACCCAAGTAATCTTCGTTACCAGTTTGTCCTCTTTTCTTGTTTCCGTATTCCAGTATCCCCATGATCATATCACGCTATGTCTGTCCAAACGATGATGGATACCTTAATACCGAGTGTGCCCGGAGAGTATTTCTCCATCGTCGGAGGAGCATATCTCAGTCTTGAACTATCGAATCCCTTGTCATACTTTTTTATGTACCCGAAAGTTACCGTTGTAATCACCCAATTACAGAAAATGATTGGGAACCCCAAAGTAACCGTCTGATATTCTCATGGTCTAAGGACATGAGTATATGTTAATACATGACATGATAATATTGATAACACCGTGACGATGCAATCGTGTAGTATATCATAGGTTGGTTGTGTCCAACTCCATTGGTCTGCTAACAATGTGCTCTCATTGTCGTCGGCATCCTTGTTACTTTAACAATGCTCTATGATCAGAAAAACAAGATCATCATGCAACACATGATCTAGTCTTGGAGGCGAGACTAGGGAACTACTTGGTGTTTGCTACCTCTTGAGCATTGCGTTGGTTTTCCCTTGAAGAGGAAAGGGTGATGAAGCAAAGTAGCGTAAGTATTTCCCTCAGTTTTTGAGAACCAAGGTATCAATCAAGTAGGAGGCTCCTCAAAAGTCCCACACACCTACACAAACAAACAAGAACCTCGCAACCAACGCGATAAAAGGGTTGTCAATCCCTTCACGGTAACTTGTGAAAGTGAGATCTGATAGAGATAATAATATAAGATAAATATTTTTGGTATTTTTATGATATAGATTGGAAAGTAAAGATGCAAATAAAAGTAGATTGAAAACTTATATGATAAAAGATAGACCCGGGGGCCATAGGTTTCACTAGTGGCTTCTCTCAAGATAGCCTGATTATTACGGTGGGTGAACAAATTACTGTCGAGCAATTGATAGAAAAGTGCATAGTTATGAGAATATCTAGGCATGATCATGTATATAGCCATCACATCCGTGACAAGTAGACCGACTCTTGCCTACATCTACTACTATTACTCCACACATCGACCGACTCCTGCCTGCATCTAGAGTATTAAGTTCATGAAGAACAGAGTAACACATTAAGAAAGATGACATGATGTAGAGGGATAAACTCAGGCAATATGATATAAACCCCGTCTTTTTATCCTCGATGGCAACAATAAAATACGTGCCTTGCTGCCCCTGCTGTCACTGGGAAAGGACACCACAAGATTGAACCCAAAGCTAAGCACTTCTCCCATTGCAAGAAAGATCAATCTAGTACGCCAGACCAAACTGATAGTTCGAAGAGACTTGCAAAGATAACCAATCATACATAAAAGAATTCAGAGGAGATTCAAATATTTCTCATAGATAAACTTGATCATAAACCCACAATTCACTGGATCTCGACAAACACACCGCAAAAGAGTTACATCGAATAGATCTCCAAGAAGATCAAGGAGAACTTTGTATTGAGATTCAAAGAGAGAGAAGAAGACATCTAGCTAATAACTATGGACCGAAGGTCTGTGGTAAACTACCCACAACTCATCGGAGAGGCCTTGGAGATGATTAGAGGCCCTCCATGGTCGATTCCCCCTCCGGTGGAGCGTCGACGAAGGCTCCAAGATGGGATCTCGCGGATACAGAAGGTTGCGGCAGTGGAAATAGTTTTTCGTGGTGCTCCTGGATGTTTTGAGGGTACGTGGGTATATATATTAGGAAGAAGTAGGTCGGTGGATTCTCGAGGGGCCCACGAGGGTGGGGGGCGCGCCGGGCACCCTCGTGGCCGCCTCTTCTGTTGCTTGACGTCCACTCCAAGTCCCCTGGATCACCCTTGTTCCAAAAAGATCGCTCCCGAAGGTTTCATTCCGTCTGGACTCCATTTGATATTCCTTTTCTTCGAAACACTGAAATGGGCAAAAAAACAGCAATTCGGGCTGGGCCTCCGGTTAGTAGGTTAGTCCCAAAAATGATATAAAAGTGGAAAGTAAAGCCCATAAACATCCAGAATGGGTAATATAATAGCATGGAACAAAAAAATTATAGATACGTTGGAGACGTATCAGTGTTTATGTTTCTACACATGCAACTGAGTCTTCCTATGAATTATTGCATCTAGGGCATATTTTCAACACTTTTGTGTGCGCTTATGAGCGTACTGCATTTTCCGTCATTAAAAATTCCTCACGGGTACATGTACAATGTTATATGTTGATAATAGAAAGAAAAGTCCCTATTGTGAAGAATTTGTCTCCGAAGAAACCTAGTTCTAGAGCTACTAGTTCTGAACAACCCAAGCACAGAGGAGGTGGACAATGAGAACCGTATACTTTCAAAGGAATTCGAGAAGAACTTGGTCTTCAAAGCCGCCGCACGTGAAACTCTTGGTCATATGAAGAATCATCTGCAAAGCACTCGCAGACATTGGGCAAGCAAATTGTATGGATTCAAGTTTGTTATCGGAAAGTATGAGATCGCAATTTCTCTTTGCTCTCCGTGGAATGATCTACACGATGCTCCTACCGATCAAAGGATATAGCGGTGTAACAGCCAAGGGTAGCACCCCAAATTAGAATGTTGCAACCTAAGAAACTTTCTCGAAATAAACTTGTAGCATGAATTAGTTCCTTGAGACATGCTGACATTAATTACCAAAATCCACCTTGAGGAGTGGATGCACTTTGACGCCTCCAACAGGCATACCAGTCTATAGGCTTGCTCCTCCGGCTATAAATAGCCCCTTCCCCAACCTTAAATGATTGGTTGTTCCATGATAACCTGACAAGTATTTGTCTGAACAACCCATCCCCCGAAGAAGTTCAGAGAATCCTAGGTGAGGAGAAATCCCCAAAGCCTAAAGTTTAAGGTGATTGAGTATCCCCAAAGAACTTGATCGAAGTTGAAGTTAACATGTTACTCTTCAGGACTGAGCATCCTCTAGACGGTTAGATGTCTGTTTAGGAGCATTGATGTCTACTACGCAAACTTATTCTTGTAGACTCGTGTTGGGCCTCCAAGCGCAGAGTTTTGTAGGACAATAGCAAATTTCCCTCAAGTGGATGACCTAAGGTTTATCAATCTGTGGGAGGCATAGGATGAAGATGGTCTCTCTCAAACAACCCTGCAACCAAATAACAAAGAGTGTCTTGTGTCCCCAACACACCCAATACAATGGTAAATTGTATAGGTGCACTAGTTCGGTGAAGAGATGGTGATACAAGTGTAATATGGATGGTAGATATAGGTTTTTGTAATCTGAAAATATAAAAACAGCAAGGTAACAAGTAATAGAAGTAAGCAAAAATGGTATTGCAATGCTTGGAAACAAGGCCTAGGGTTCATACTTTCACTAGTGCAAATTCTCTCAACAATGATAACATAACTAAATCATATGGTAATCCCTCAACGTGCAACAAAAGTCACTCCAAAGTTCCTATCGCGAAGAACATAAGATGAAATTGCTTGTAGGGTACGAAACCACCTCAAAGTTATTCGTTCCGATCAATCCATTGGGCTATTCCTATAAGTGCCACAAACAGCCCTAGAGTTCGAGTAAAATAACACCATATCACATACATCAATCAACCCTAATGTCACCTACATACTCCAATGTCACCACAAGTATCCGTTGGTCAATTATACGATATGCATCAAACAACTTCAGATTCATAATATTCAATCCAACATAAAGAACCACAAAGAGTGCCCCAAGATTCCTATCAGAGAAACAAGGACGAAACATGCATCAACACCTATGCATAGATTACCCCAATGTCACCTCGGGAATCTGCGAGTTGAGTGCCAAAACATACATCAAGTGAATCAATAGAACACCCCATTGTCACCACGGGCATCCCACACAAGACATACATCAAGTGTGCTCAAATCCATAATAGTATTCAATCCTATAACAGTGAAACCTCAAAGGTAAAACTCAATTCATCACAAGAAGGTAGAGGCAGAGAAACACCATATGATTCAACTATATCATAGCTACTGGTACATACCCTCATCCCCGAGGGTGAACTACTCCTTCCTCGTCATGGAGACCGCCAGGATGATGAAGATGGCCACGGTGATGGTTTCCCCCTCCGGCAGGGTGTTGGAACAGGCTCCCGATTGGTTTTTTGCGGCTACAGAGGCTTCCGGCGGCGGAACTCCTGATCTAGGTTTATTTCTGAGGGTTTCTATATTTATAGGAATTTTTGGCGTCGGAAACAAGTCAAGGGGGTCCACGAGGCGACGACAAGGCAGGGGACACGCCCTAGGGGGGCGCCCTCCACCCTTGTGGATGCCTCGTGGCTCATCTGGTCCATCTCCAATACTCTGTGGGCTTCTTTTGGTCCATAGAAAATCGTCGTAAAGTTTTAGCTCGTTTGGACTCCATTTGGTATTCCTTTTCTGTAAAACTCAAAACAAGGGGGAAAAAACTGGTACTGGGCTCTAGGTTAATAGGTTTGTCCAAAAATAATATAAAATAACATATAAAACATACAAAACAAATAATATAATAGCATGAAAATTATAGATACGTTGGAGACGTATCAAGCACCAGAGTGGATTGCCGAAGAACAAGTTTCGGAAGGTCCAAAGATACCTCAAGATCTACCTCGAGTGATTGGCCGAGTTTAAGTGCACTTAGCTCACGGAGAATAGGGTGAATACTTTTGTGTCTTCTGAGTTTCGGCTCAATCCCTCCGACCAGACATAGAGTCGTGACAACAACTTGAAATGAGTGAACAAACCATTTGTCTTCGCCATGCTTACGAGTTATATTTCTTCGCACACTCTTTACTTTTAGTAATTCCCCAGTGTTCTGAAAAACTTCCCTTGCCTACTTTATCTACGATTGTTGTGAAGACTTTCCTGGGGACTATTTCATTTCGATGCATGATATTCATGTTAGTTTTGTTCTTTGTGCTACTATTTTGAAGACTATCTGCTTGTTTACTTGTACTGATAATTAGTTATTCTTCTATGAAGCTTGCTACTTATTTGTCATTTTAGATTACCATTTCTCTAAGTTATTTGCTACCCATTTTAGTTATTCTTCAATTCAGCATTACTTATGTTAGTTTTACTCTTTTTTTTGAAAAATCACTTCTTCCGAAGAATTATTTAAAATCTCTCATTCAACCCCCCTGGTCGATATATAATCCTACAACTACTTCCTTCACATTTGATTAGGAAATGATGGTCAAGCAAATACCATGGTTAGGTGATGTACAAGAAGTTATCTCACATCACTCGGAGCCCAAGATAAGTTAAATCAAGTCCCCACCCTAATCTCGGATTCAAACTTCTCAGACAAACCCGACTTCAAACGGTTACAAATCTCTCATCAAGAATCCAAATAGGGTGGTTTTGGGCTTTTTGGAAAGCTTATTTCATGCACACTTTCCAACACATCTTGGCGTGGTGTTGTCACTGCAGATGCTCTTGTGAAAGGACTTAGTTGCGAGGTCGCTATGGTGATTAGCTTAAAGGGGTTGAACAGGACGAGAGACACGAGTTTACCCAGGTTCGGCACCTCACCGACGAGGTAAAAGCCTACTTCCTGCTTTGTGTTGTATTGATTGAGTATCAATTACAAGGGAGTGGAGTCGCTTAACCTAGCTCTCAATTCTAACTTGAGTTCACCCATCGCGGGGTCTCTCCTTTATATACACAGGTCGAGGCCCTGTGCTTCTAAGAGTCCAAGTCGGATCATACAACGTAACCAACTCTAGTTCTAAGTCGCCTTGCCTTGCTAGGCAAGTCGCCATTGGGTGACTCACACCTCCGAGTTATGCGCCATCTCTGGGTCTTGGGCCTTCACCTGACCCACCTTGTAAGCCGCCTCTAGTCTCTTAGGTCTTGGCTTCTTGGCCCTACTTAGGATTTCACTTATGAGTCGCCAACAGTGTAACGCGGCCCTTCCTGGGCGGGTCACACCATGGGGTTATATCCCCAACATTAGGCCCCAGATTGATTTGAACTTGTTCATGTCAATCTTCATACTCTGGTTGGCAAGTCTTCTTCAATTCTTCTAAAGCTTGACCTTGAACAAACCTTCACGACCCGCCATAAGAAAAGATGACGTCATGTTATTAAATTCAGAAAAAACCTCATGACGTCACAACAGATCTTTGCATTAACTAGCCATTCCAAAAATCGAGGCGCCTCTTATGCTATGGTAATTATTATGCCTCCCCGGTCTTTGCGCATGCCATTTCACTATTCCATCTTTTCCTTATAAAAAGGGACAGGGAGCCTACCTTTTCACCTTTTACCCATGTCTCCTCCTCTTCTTCTTCCTCGCAACCTCAACCGCGACCAGAGCTCCGCCGTGCCAGCCGAACCTCGCCGACCACTCCGTCAAGGCCGCTGCACAACATGTTGGGACCAGAGATCTGCGGCGATCATCCGCTCTTCACCAACACTGCCAGGTATCATCTCTTTCTCTCCATAGATCTACATTAGGTCACCCAAGTTCATAAGAGTTCATCTGTGCTCGTCTAAGTTCATCCAGCTCGTGTATAGAACCCATATTTCAATCCCAAAAATGATGTGGGAGCAATGCGGTAGTGGATTTGACCTTTGTCTTGTATATAGAATAGATCCCTTCTTATTCAAAATCAACACCCACCTTGCCTATTCTTCCACTGATGCGCACTAGGTTTAGCAATTATTCACCTTTTCTGAACTGATGTAGATCCGTAAATATAGCCGCAAACTTGTGATACCTGTTTGTCCCACACTTAGCAAAATTTCAGCAATCTTGGATTCATAGATAATTGACCCGCCCTTCACCTTTCAGGCGGCTTAACAAAGAATTTATAACTTGCCAAGAATTTCCAAAAATAGCTTATCTCAATTAACCTACCATTTTGTTACAACGTCTTATACTCATGCCTTGTTTTTAGTTTACCTTCGTACCTTTAGGCGACTCAATATGACCATCTGCAACTGGGAGCACTCTCTGGTTACCAGAGAAATTCTCAATGATTATGTAGGCCAAGGCCTATTGGCGACTCAGTAGGAAATTGGATGGCGGATTAGCAAGGGAGAAACAATCCCCACTCCCACTGAAGGAGAAATTATAGTCTTCACTCATCATATACTCGGGGGTTTTACACCACCCGGGTCTATGTTTTTTAGGGATGTCTTGCACTACTTCAACTTGCACCCTCAAGATATAGCCCAAACTTTGTATCCAACATCTGCCACTTCCAAATCTTCTGCGAGGTTGATACTTCTCCAATGTATCTATAATTTTTAATTGTTCCATGCTATTATATTATCTATTTTGGATGTTTTATATGCATTAATATGCTATTTTATATGATTTTTGGGACTAACCTATTAACCTAGAGCCCAGAGCCAGTTCCTGTTTTTTTCCTTGTTTTAGAGTTTCGCAGAAAAGGAATACCAAACAGAATAAAACTTTCACGATGATTTTTCTTGGACCAGAAGACACCCAGGAGGCTTGGAGTGCAAGTCATAAGAGCCATGAGGCGACCACAAGGGTGGAGGGCGCGCCCACGACCTTGTGGGCCCCTCGGTGACCCCCTAACCTAGATCTTCCTCCTATATATTCTCAAATACCCCAAAAAATTTCAAGGGAGTCACGAAACCACTTTTCCACCACCGCAACCTTCTATACCCGTGAGATCTCATCTAGGGGCCTTTTCCGGCATCCTGCCGGAGGGGGATTCGATCATGGAGGGCTTCTACATCAACACCATTGCCTATCCGATGAAGCGTGAGTAGTTTACCACAGACCTATGGGTCCATAGCTAGTAGCTAGATGGCTTCTTCTCTCTCTTTGATTCTCAATACAAAGTTCTCCTTGATGTTCTTGGAGATCTATTCGATGTAATACTCTTTTACGGTGTGTTTGCCGAGATTCAATGAATTGTGGATTTATGATCAGCTTATCTATCAATATTATTTGAATCTTCTCTGAATTCTTATATGCGTTATTTGATATCTTCGCAAGCCTCTTCGAACTATCATTTGGTTTGGCCAACTAGATTGGTTTTTCTTGCAATGGGAGAAGTGCTTAGCTTTGAGTTCAATCTTGCGGTGCTCGATCCTAGTGACAGAAGGGGAATTGACACGTATTGTATTGTTGCCATCGAGGATAAAAAGATGGGGTTTTCATCATATTGTTTGAGTTAATCCCTCTACATCATGTCATCTTGCTTAAGGCGTTACTCCGTTCTTTATGAACTTAATACTCTAGATGCTTGCTGGATAGCAGTCGATGTGTGGAGTAATAGTAGTAGATGCAGAACCATTTCGGTCTACTTGACACAGACGTGGTGCCTGTATTCATGATCATTGCCTTAGATAGCGTCATAACTTTGCGCTTTTCTATCAATTGCTCGGCAGTAATTTGTTCACCCACCGGAATAATTTCTATCTTGAGATAAGCCTCTAGTGAAACCTATAGCCCCCGGGTCTAATTTCCATCATATAAGTTTCCGATCTACAATTCTAGTTTCCTATTTACTTTCTTTGCAATCTTTTACTTTCCATTCCCTAAACCAAAAATACCAAAAATATTACTTTACCGTTTATCCATCTATATCAGATCTCACTTTGCAAAAAATCGTGAAGGGATTGAAAACCCCTTTATGGCGTTGGGTGCAAGTTAGTGTTTGTTTGTGCAGGTAATCGGTGCCTTTTTGTGTTGTCTCCTATTGGATCGATAGCTTGGTTCTCAAAAGTCGAGGGAAATACTTACTCTAGTTTGCTGCATCACCCTTTCCTCTTCAAAGGAAAAACCAACGCAAGCTCAAGAGGTAGTAGGAAGAATTTCTGGCGCTTTTGCCGGGGAGATCTACGCCAAGCCGAGACATACCGAGTACCCATCATAAACTCTCATCCCTTGCATTACATTATTCGCCATCCACCTCTCGTTTTCCTCTCACACACTTCTAAAATGATTATTGAAAAGATTAGCCTTTTCTTCGCCCCTCTTCCATTCATCTTCTTCGTTTGCTTTTTGTGTGCTCGTGTGTTGCTTGCCTAGTCTTCATGACTCCTCCAAAGAACGTTGACCCTTACCTTAGGAGGTTAGACGAAATGAAAATAATGTTAGAAGCTTCATGTCTTCGCAATTTGAGCATAACAATTTCTCTAGAAACGAGCTCAAGGAGCAGAAAAGTTTTATGGAATACATGAATAAAGATCTTGATGATATGTCTAAGGAATTTTATGGTTTGAGATCTCAGTTTGCGCATCTTGAAAATTTGGTAGGACAAATTTCTGATAAACAAGCTACTCTAGTAAACAAAATGGCCGCAAAACCAGAGGCTGAAAATAATGATGAAGATCTTAAAGTGATTGGTGTGACTCCTATTGATTCTTTGTTTTCCAATATAATCTTGATAAATATGGGACTGGAGAAGAGTCAACTTTAGTTAGAAGGCATCCCAATGACTCGGAGTTTTTATATCTTGATGCAAAAATTGATAAAGGTGGGATTGGAGAGGTCAAAACTTTAAATAGCAATGAACCCACTCTTTTGGATTTCAAGGAATTTAATTATGATAATTGTTCTTTAATAGATTGTATTTCCTTGTTACAATCCATGTTAAATTCTCCTCATGCTTATAATTAAAACAAAGCTTTTACTAAACATATCGTTGATGCTATGATGCAATGTTTTGAAGAAAAGCTTGAATTGGAAGTTCATATCCCTAGAAAACTTTATGATGAGTGGGAACCTACTAATAAGATTAAGATTAATGATTATAAATGCTATGCTTTGTGTGATTTGGGTGCTAGTGTTTCCACGATTCCAAAAACTTTATGTGATGTGTTAGGTTTTCGTGAATTTGATGATTGTTCCTTAAATTTGCATCTTGCGGAATCCACTATTAAGAAACCTATGGGAAGGGTTAATGATGTTCTATTGTTGCAAATAGGAATTATGTGCCCGTAGATTTCATTTTTCTTTATATAGATTGCAATCCTACATGTCCTATTATTCTTGGTAGACCTTTCCTTAGAATGATTGGTGCAATTATTCATATGAAAGAAGGAAACATTAGATTTCAATTTACGTTAAGGAAAGGCATGGAACACATCACAAGAAAGAAAATTAAATTGCCTTATGAATCTATTATGAGTGCTACTTATGGATTGCATACCAAAGATGATAATACTTAGATCTATTCGTGTTTTATGCCTAGCTAAGGGCGTTAAACAATAGCGCTTGTTGGGAGGCAACCCAATTTTCTTTTTCTTTTTTTCTTTTTAGGTCCTGTTTTGCAATAAATATTTCATCTAGACTCTGGTTAGATGTGGTTTTGTGTTTTATTTAGTGTTTGTTCCAAGTAAGACCTTTTGGATAGCTTACGGTAATAGTTTATTTGATCTTGCTAAAAAACAGAAACTTTTGCGCTCACAAAAACAATTCTAATTTTTAGCTTCAGAGTGATTTTTAGTTGATTCTTTTTGCAGAAGATTAATAGACAAATTATCTAAGACTTACTAATTTTCCAGGATTTTTAGAGGTACAGAAGTATTCAAAACTTCCAGATTGCTAAAGACTGTTCTGTTTTTCATAGATTTTGTTTGCTTATTTTGATGAATCTATGGCTAGTATCAAGGGGGGGGGGGTATGAACCATGGAAAAGTTGGAATATAGTAGATATTACACCAATATAAATAAAGAATGTGTTCACAACAGTACCAAAAGTGGTGATTTATTTTCTTATACTAATGGAGCTTACGAGATTTTCTGTTGAAGTTTTGTGTTGTGAAGTTTTCTAGTTTTGGGTAAGGATTTGATGGACTATGGAATAAGGAGTGGCAAGAGCCTAAGCTTGGGGATGACCAAGGCACCCCAAGGTAATATTGAAGGACACCAAGATCCTAAACTTGGGGATGCCCCGGGAAGGCATCCCCTCTTTCGTCTTCGTCTATCATAACTTTACTTGAGGCTATATTTTTATTCACCACATGATATGTGTTTTGCTTGGAGTGTCTTGTATGATTTGAGTCTTTGCTTTAGTTTGCCAAAATCATCCTTGCTATACACACGTTTTTAGAGAGACATGCATGAATCGTGATTTATTCGAATGCTCTATGTGCTTCACTTATATCTTTTGAGGTAGGCAAATTTGCTCTAGTGCTTCACTTATACCTTTTTAGAGCACGGCGGTGGTTTTATTTTAAAGAAATTGATGAACTCTTGTACTTCATTTATTTTATTTTTAGAGTCTTTAAAACAGCATGATAATTTGCTTTGGTTTTAAAATTAGTCCTATTATGATAGGCATCCAAGAGGGATATAATAAAACTTTCATATAAAGTGCATTGAATACTATGAGAAGTTTGATTCCTTATGATTGTTTTGAGATATGAAGATGGTGATATTAGAGTCATGCTAGTAAGTAGTTGTGAATTTGAGAAATACTTGTGTTAAAGTTTGTGAGTCCCGTAGCATGCACGTATGGTGAACCGTTATGTGATGAAGTCGGAGCATGATTTATTTATTGATTGTCTTCCTTATGAGTGGCGGTCGGGGACGAGCGATGGTCTTTTCATACCAATCTATCCCCCTAGGCACATGCGCGTAGTACTTTGTTTCACTGACTAATAGATTTTTTCAATAAGTATGTGAGTTTTTTATGACTAATGTTGAGTCCATGGATTATACACACTCTCACCTTTCCGCCATTGCTAACCTCTCTAGTACCGCGCAACTTTCACCGGTACCATAAACCCACCATATACCTTCCTCAAAATAGCCACCATACCTACCTATTATGGTATTTCCATAGCCATTCTGAGATATATTGCCATGCAACTTTCCACCGTTTCATTTATTATGACACGCTTCATCATTGTCATTGCTTTGCATGACCATGTAGTTGACATCGTGTTTGTGGCAAAGCCACCGTTCATCATTTTTTATACATGTGACTCTTGATTCATTGCACATCCCAGTACATCGCCAGAGGCATTCACATAGAGTCATATTTTGTTCTAAGTATTGAGTTGTAAGTAAATAAAAGTGTGATGATCTTCATTATTATAGCATTGTCCCATGTGAGGAAAGGATGATGGCGACTATGATTCCCCCACAAGTCAGGATGAGACTCCGGACGAAAAAAAAGAGGCCAAAAAAATGAGAGAAGGCCCAACAAAAAAAGAGAAAAGAGAGAAGGGGCAATGCTACTATCCTATTACCACACTTGTGCTTCAAAGTAGCACCATGATCTTCATGATAGAGAGTCTCTTATGATATCACTTTCATATAGTAGCGGGAATTTTCATTATAGAACTTGGCTTGTATATTCCAATGATGGGCTTCCTAAAAATGCCCTAGGTATTCGTGAGCAAGCGAGTTGGATGCACACCCACTCAGTTTTCTTTTCCAGCTCTCATAAACTTATAGCTCTAGTGCATCTGCTGCATGGCAATCCCTACTCACTCACATTGATATCTATTAATGGGCATCTCCATAGCCCATTGATACGCCTAGTTGATGTGAGACTACCTCCTTCTTTTTGTCTTCTCCACAACCACCGTCTATTCCACCCATAGTGTTATGTCCATGGCTCACGCTCATGTATTGCGTGAAAGTTGGAAAAGTTTGAGAACATCAAAAGTATGAAACAATTGCTTGGCTTGTCATCGAGGTTGTGCATGATTTGAATATTTTGTGTGATGAAGATGGAGCATAGGCCGACTATATGATTTTGTAGCGATAAGCTTTCTTTGGCAATGTTATTTTGAGAAGACGTAATTATTTTGTTAGTATGCTTGAAGTGTTATTGTTTTTATGTCAATATTAAACTTTTGTTTTGAATCTTACGGATCTAAACATTCATGCCACAATAGAGAGAATTACATGGATAAATATGTTAGTTAGCATTCCACATCAAAAATTCTGTTTTTATCATTTACCTACTCGAGGACAAGCAGGAATTAAGCTTGGGGATGCCTGATGCGTCTCCAACGTATCTATAATTTTTATTGTTCCATGCTACTATATTATCTATTTTGGATGTTTTATATGCATTAATATGCTATTTTATATGATTTTTGGGACTAACCTATTAACCTAGAGCCCGGTGCCAGTTCCTGTTTTTCCTTGTTTTAGAGTTTCATAGAAAAGGAATACCAAATGGAGTCCAAACAGAATAAACTTTCGCGATGATTTTTCTTGGACCAGAAGACACCCAGGAGACTTGGAGTGCAAGTCAGAGGAGACACGAGGTGGCCACAAGGGGTAGGGCGCGCCCCCCGACCTTGTGGGCCCCTCGGTGACCCCCTGACCTACATCTTCCTCCTATATATACTCTCAAATACCCCAAAAACTTCGAGGGGAGTCACGAAACCACTTTTCCACCGCCGTAACCTTTTGTACCCGTGAGATAATTCTACAAACAAAGGTCTATCTACAAACAGAGCCTACAATTGCCCTCTTCAAAGAGTTCTTTTATATAAACTGTCAGACCGAATGTTAGAATGGCCCAAGCCAAGAATTAGGTGGAGTCTCTATTCAGAGACGAAGAGATACCAGTTTCCCTGCCGCAACCTTGCCAATCCACCCTAAAGGATGGCTGGCCACTTGGTTTTATTGCAAGAACACCGCTCAAACCACTGACAACCCCCTACCGGGTTATAGAGCTGAGTGTCTTCCAGCAGATTTTGACCCGCCAAGCAAAATTATCATAGAAGAACATGCGGAGGCCTTCCCATTTCTATCCAAGGCTAAAGCTTTACTAGCCAACGGGTTAATTGGAGTTGATCTGACCCAATGCTGGGTCTCCTGGAAAATACTCCTTGTAAGTCACCGCCCTAGCTTGATGTGTGAGTATTCTGGCGAGTTAAACGATCCTCAACGGTACACCGAAGGAAATTTTACAGTTGAAGAAGTCTTTAAAACTGTGAAGACCTTGCTTGGTGTGTCTCAAGAAAACTGCAACAAAGTTGGCCTGCCGTCGTTCTTTAAACAAAATCCAGCTTCGCATGTAAGTGTTTGTTTGTATCTGGCTAAATATGTTTTAAATCTATGTCATGCCTTACTTACACTACTGGAGGATGCTGCTAACACGACACTACAATCATAGACCCTTCGAGAAACTTGTGCGATGCCATAATCGCAAACGGTGCTGTATGAAAACCGTCAGAAATGTGTAAAACATTTGCAATGACAGATGCATCAAACAGGTTCAGGTTTTAGTTGCGTGTGCGATGAAGGGCATACAGTTTAGTTCGATAAACTATTTGTGATGATGAGGAACAAAAGAAATGGGCAGCCAGATGGAGGCATGTGCGATACACAACATACGGTTCACCCGGATGAACTGTTTGTGATTAGGCAACACAAAAGAAATGGTCAGCCAGATCAAAGGTGTGTGCGATGTATAGCATACGGTTCATTCGAATGAACTGTTTGTGACTAGGCAAGAGAACAGAAATGGTTTAATATAACAAGATGTGTGTGATACGCGGCAAACAGGTCTGTAATCAGAAATGTGTGCGTAGACCGATAATAACGCAGACGATTGCTTCTAATAAGATGTATGTGATATGCTCTGTCTACACAACATCTATTGGCCATTGTGGGAGGGCGGTCATCCGGATACGCCATAAGGATGCGAAGAGGCATTCCTATCAGCAAGGACTAGCTGTTCCACTAGTAGCTTATGTAAGAAAACTATCAAGTTAAGTGTGCTCAGGCTGGAGCAGCCATCGGATGGGTGACTTGATGGAAAGTTGTGTCGATATTAAATTAGGTGATGGGATGGGTCATTTTGGCCAAATGACCGAAATGCCCCATTCCCTCAGCTAATTTAACCTCGAGGTCCTTGTTTTTTATTTACTTTTATTTTTTAACACATGTTAAAGAAGGTCTACCGCATTACTTTTGGACAATGTGCGATACGTGGCATACTGTTGATCAATCCGACCTATTTGTGATCAAATAGGCTGTACGTGTTGTGGGCAAAAGCTTGCTAGCATTCAACCGTTTGGGATTGATGAATTCACCACCGATGGGATCCCTAGTGTGGTCCGTGTTCATCTGATCATCATCTACTTCTTGTGCTAGCTCGATGCTAAGTTTCCATTAATTGATGGCATTTTATGAACACGCCACTATTTCCCACCATTTCCTCACCTGTTTCCCGCCACCCTGCTATATTGCTAATAGGGGGCGCACGACGCACGGAGGCGACAAGTGCAGCCTATAGCACATCCACCTTTTCCAAGCATGCCAACCCACCAAAGCGCCGCCTCTGCCATCAACCTCGTCGACGAGGAAAACGAGCAAGCGCTACGGCCCGTCGAGGCCGAGGCGCTCCCCGGCAACGCGATAGATGACACTGTGATGCGCATCATTGCCAGGGTTGAGCGGACCTTTGGCGCATGGTGCTTGAGTGCAGCGGATCAAGATAGGCATGTCAGCGCCGACAGGCTGTAGCTCGCCGGACAACATGATCGATGGCACGCCGCAGAGCAAGCTAGGCGCGTCCGTGCCGATAGGCTGCCGCTCGCCGCACGGCGAGACCATTGGAGCGCTACAGAGCGAGAGGCACGGCGTGCCGCACAGCAAGAGCGGATCCATCGGTGCTTGCCTGCTGTCGACACAGCATCGCAGCTGGGTACACATCCCGTCAGTACCCCCATTCCTCGCCAGGAGTGGGAAGAGGCCCTCAGCGCCGTACTTGCACCAGATGTCGGCCACGCCGTACTTGCACCGGACGCCCGCCGCGCCGTTCTCATGGGTGCCGCCGTTCTCCTTGTCCGCGGCCCGCTGGATGCCAATGCGCTGGTCCATAGGCTCGACCGCCTCCTTCGCCCAGGTGTCCACCTGGGCGCAGTAGAGGAACATGGCCGTCGCATCCTCGAGCTGGTGATCTCCGATGAAATAACAAACTTGGAGCTCGAAATCACGCTCTAGATGTACCGCGAGCGTGTCGACCGCTTGGACGAATGCCTGCATGAGTCCAGTCAGAGCCAAGAGCTACCCTAGGCAAGGGCTGCTGGTCATGGTCTCATGGACGCGTTTTATTTTGAAAAGTTGTTTCGACGTGGATAGCTTTGTATTCACAACAATCATAGTATTGCTCTGTTTATTGCTCTGATTCAATGTGTGTACTCTGTTTTCCATTCTTATATGTTCTGTTTCAATGTGTGTATATATGCTTTCCATTCTATATATGTGGATGATAACAGCTAGATTCAAATTAGTATACAAAAACAGATAGAAAATGGAATTCATAATATATATATATATATATTAATTCTTCACTAGATCATCACATAATATATATATATATATATATATATATATATATATATATTAATTGTTCACTAGATCATCACATAATATATATATATATATATATATATGAAATATCATCACATATACGTGATGATACTTAACTACTAGGTACAATGCATAAAATTGAAAACGAACAATACTAAAACTAATAATCCCTCCTGGGGCCAGTATTCCGGCAGCCCCTCGCCAGCAACTCCGTGGTGCGCGGCGTCTTCCCTATGCGGAGGCAGTACTCCGACTCCTCAGCCTCGCAACGCTTCACGTACCGATCCGCCTCTTGTTGGCGGACGCGTGCGACCGATCTGGCCATTTTGTTGGGCGCCCATCGGAGCTCCTCGTCAGTGGCACGTTGGAGCTTATCGGCCCACCTCCACGCAGCGATGAGGCGCCCAACGCCTATGACCTTCCTCGTGAAGTACCCGTCTTCGTACACCTCCTCGGCACGATGACGCGCCTGCCCCCAAAGCTCCGCCGCCTCCTTTTTCCAGGTGGCATCACGGGATTCACAGGGTGCCTGGTACCTGGCTTCCTCGTCCACCATCTCCTTCTTGAACGCCACTTGCCTGGCTTTCTCAGCCGGCGGCAGCGACTTCCACAGACAAAGATTGTACTGGACCCAAAAGCAATCCAAAATTGGGGGGTCCGGCGCAACCTCGTCAGGCGGCACGTAGGGGTCCTCGTCGCTGCTAATCGAGTGAGCGTCCTCGGGGGGCGGCGACTCCTTCTCGACGCGTGGGCGGACCGGCGGCGCCATGGCTGAGATTTGAGAGAGAGAAAGAGAGAGAGGGCGAGCGAGTGGAGGATGTAGATGAGAATGCAGGCAGGACGACGTGAGCAAGGTAGTATTTATTGGCGGCAGGAATCTGGATCGACGAGGACAGTACACACACCGATCGCCGGAATTTACGAGTACTGTAGTTTGAATTACACACAATTCCCGCAACAAATCCGTGTGTGAACATAATAGCTGACGGTTTCCAATACAGAACCGTGTCTGATTAATGACTCCCGCCAATCACCTACCAAACCTCGAGCCGCGAGATACAGTGCCAATTGTGTGGGGGCCCGTTGTCTTGCCAGATCTTTACATTTTCTTTTTTGAACACCAGATATTTACATCGTTTGATTATTTTTTAACTCGCACACAAGTACACAAAAATATGATTTTTAAACCGTTTTGGTTAGGCATTGCTTGTAAATGTAGTTCAAATTTGAATAACGGTCATTAAATGGTTAGAAAATCACTTAAATGTCTTTCAAAGGTCAAATTACCCCTAAAAATTTCCAAAATTTCACGTGACAGTTGTATTAGTGCACGCTAAACATAGGAAAAAATTTGAAGGCCGTAAGAGGAAGCTATCTCCCGTCCGCGAGCAAACATGCATTGTTCCCTCTCGGAACCACGGACCTTCTAGTGAGTTGCTTCAGTTTGTGAGGGGTGTGTGTCCAAACGTTCGTCAAACAGGCCAATTTTTTTACCACATCATCTTGGTGGCATGACATTAAATCAAGCAAGGTTTCATGTATTTCTGATCATTTTTTAATTTTTTGGAATTAAAATGCCATGGCATGCACTCCATGCATGTGCCCACGCCTTGACACCAATATGTCTGGAAATTCATTCGAATTTACTGCACATGGAATTAACTCACACACAAGTACACAAAAATATGATTTTTCAAACCATTTTGGTTAGTCGTTGCATGTAGATGGAGTTCAACTTTTAATTACTGACACTAAATGGCTAGAAAATCACTTAAATGTCTTCAGATGGTCAAATGACCCCTGCAATTTAACAATTTTTCACATGACAGTTGTATTAGTGCACGTTAAATGTAGGAACAAATTTGAAGGCCATAAGAGGAAGCTATCTCCCGTTTGTCATCAAACATGCATTGTTCCCTCTCAGAACCACGAACCGTCTAGCGAGTTGCTCCGGTTTGTGAGGGGTTTGTGTTCAAACTTTCCTCAAACATGCCAATTTCTTCACCACATCATCTTGGTGGCATGACATTAAATCAAGAAAGTTTTATGTTTTTCTGATCATTTTTTAATTTTTTGGAATTAAAATGCCATGGCATGCACTCCATGCATGTGCCCATGCCTTGACACCAATATGTTTGAAAATTCCTTCGAATTTACTGCACATGGAATTAGCTCGCACACAAGTACACAGAAATATGATTTTTCAAACCTTTATGGTTAGGCGTTGCATGATGTAGTTCAAATTTGAATTACGATCATTAAATGGTTAGAAAATCACTTAAATGTCTTTAGAAGGTCAAATGACCCCTGAAATTCACCAAATTTTCATATTACAGTTGTATTAGTGCACGTTAAACGTATAGGAAAAAATTTGAAGGCCGTAAGAGGAAGCTATCTCCCGTTCGTCATCAAACATGCATTGTTCCCTCTGGGAACCATGAACCTTCTGGCGAGTTGCTCCAGTTTGTGAGGGGTGCGTGTCCAAATGTTCATCAAACATGCCAATTTCTTTACCACACCATCTTGGTGGCATGACATTACATCAACCAAGGTTTCATGTGTTTCTCATCATTTTCTATTTTTTGAATTAAAATGCCATGTCACTCCATGCATACGTATGCATGTGTCCATGTCATGAGACCAATATGTTTGAAAATTCCTTCTAATTTACTGCACATGGAATTAACTCGCACACAAGTACACATATATGATTTTTCAAAGCATTTTGGTTAGGCGTTGCATGTAGATCTAGTTCAAACTTGAATTACGGTCATTAAATGGTTAGAAAATCACTTAAATGTCTTTAAAGGGTCAAATGACCCCTAGAAGTTTCCAAAATTTCACATTACAGTTGTAGTAGTGCACGTTAGACGTAGAAAAAATTTGAAGGCCGTAAGAGGAAGCTATCTCCTGTTCGTCATCAAACATACATTGTTCCCTCTCGGAACCACGAACCTTCTAGCGAGTTGCTCCGGTTTGTGAGGGGTGTGTGTCCAAACTTTCGTCAAACATGCCAATTTCTTTACCACATCATCTTGGTGGCATGGCATTACATCGACCAAGGTTTCATGTATACATATTCATGCATATGTGTCCATGTCGTGATACAAATATGTTTGAAAATTCTTTCTAGTTTACTGCACATGGAATTATCTCATACACAAGTACACAAATATGATTTTTCAAACCGTTTCGCTTACGCGTTGCATGTAGATGTAGTTCAAATTTGAATTACGGTCGTTAAATGGCTAAAAAATCACTTAAATGTCTTTAAAAGGTCAAATGACCCCTCGAATTTTCATAATTTTCACATTACAGTTGTAGTAGTGCACATTAGATGTAGAAAAAAAATTTGAAGGCCGTAAGAGGAAATTATCTCCCGTTTGTCATCAAACATGCATTGTTCCCTCTCGGAACCACGAGCCTTCTAGTAAGTTGTTCCGGTTTGTGATGGGTGTGTGTCCAAACTTTGGTCAAACATGCCAATTTTTTTACCACATCATCTTGGTGGCATGACATTACATCAACCAAGGTTTCATGTGTTTCTGTTTTTTTAAATTTTTTGGAATTAAAATGCCATGTCACTCCATGCTTAATTGTGTCATAGCCGTTAGACCAATATGTTTGAAAATTCCTTCCAATTTACTGCACATGGAATTATATCACACACAAGTACACGAAATATGAGTTTTCAAACCGTTATGGTTAGCTGTTGCATGTACATGTAGTTCAAATTTCAATTACGGTCATTTAATGGCTAATGTATTAGAAGGTCAAATGACCCCTAAAATTTTCCTAAATTTGACATGACAGTTGTATTAGTACTACAAAATTTTTCGTTCATTTAAAACACCATCCATTGGCACTTTATTTCAAATTTGTCTTTCACAACTAATAAAAAATATCTGCAACATCACACAATTGTTTTCTAGGAACCGTTTGCGATGAAAATATCTGAGTCTATTTAAGTCTCCCTCCTTAAGCTTCGCCGGCTCGTCTGCTCCAGTGCTGACAACCCCCAAATCCAAGAATCCCGATCCCCATTCCCGCACCCCTTTCTTGCAAAGATGAGGCCGTGGAAATGCTTCGTGAAGGCCTGTACGATGGCCGCGTCCCCTCGAGCGCCGCCGCCTGCGCCGAGAGCGCGACCGCCTATGCCGAGAGTGCCGCCGCATCCGCATTGAGCGCGACCGCTTCCGCCGAGAGGGCATCTGCGGCAGCCGACAGGGCAGCTGCAGCAGCTGAGACGACTGCAGCTGCTGCTGCGACAGCGACTGCAAATGCCGAGAGCACTCGGGCTGTCGTTCGTGCCGCTGATGTCGCTCTGGCCCGGGTCGAGGCCATCCACGCCAAGATCGAGGATGCACACGCCAAGATATTCCAGGCCACCTCGGACTCCAGCATGCAACCCACGTCTAAAAAGGCGGCGGTGGCCATGGAGCACCTGCTTCCTCATGAGGTCGCCGAGCGGGAGCTGGAGATGTAGGAGGCGGTGGAGATCGAGGAGCGCCGGGAGGAGGAGTTGCGCGTGGCCGAGGTTGAGGTAGAGAAGAGCTTGTCCGTCGAGGAATCGGCGGTGGAGTACCAACGCGAGCTATGGCGCGGCCACTACTATGAGTACTACAACCTTGAGGGCGGCGCCGAGGACGCGGTCGACTTCAGCAGAGGGGACGCGGAGTCCACCAACGGCGACATGTCGCCAGGACAAGTCATCGACGTCTCATCTCACACCGACGATGCACAGGCCGGTGCGGCGGCGGATTTTTTAATTATGCATACTTAGGCTTTATTTTTAATGCTGGTCTTTTGTTAGAGCAATGTTTAGGTCAACTAGCTCTGTGAAATTACTAAAATTGCTCGATTCAGTAAGTGTGGTCTGTCTGCTGTACACTCTTTTGTGTGCCCAAATTAGCAAGCGATGTTAAATTATGCAATGACGTACCTGGGGAAATTTCCACCAAGATTTGAATTATCAAACTCATCCCATGCGCGTAAAGCAGAAGAATCATTTGCGATGCACATAATTGTTCAAAGTGAATGGTCCGGCAGCATCGCGCGCGTCCAAAGTGAATATGCCCATGCCTTGAGACCAAAATTTGAATTATCAAACTCATCCCATGCGCGTAAAGCAGAAGAATCGTTTGCGATGCACACAATCATTCAAAGTGAATGGTCCAGCGGCACCGCGTGCAAAGTTTCCAAAATTTTGGCGTACCGCCAAAATATCTACCCTCGCCCCCTTCCCCCCTTCCCCACCCCCTTTTCTCCCCAACCACAAGTCACATTTCCCTTGTTTCCTCCTTCCCTCCTTCCTTCCTTGCTAAGCTATAGCCGCTTCCTCGCTCTCGCTATCTCGCATCCTACCGCTGGGGTCGCCATGGTCTTCTTCAAAGACATCTCCAGCGGTTCCTCCTCCGACGACTAATACTTCACCACCCGGGTATGCCTCTCTTCTCTCTCTCGGGCTATGACTTGGAATGAAGGATTTTTACCCAGAGGTCAAATTGAGTCATTTCTTCCTCTTGTAGGTCCCTAAGACCATCAGTGGCAACGAATGGAGCGGGGTGGCTGAAGATCTATCTGCTCATTGTCACCATCAATCTCCATGCATGAAGATACTTGCATTTGATTCTGTGGACACTGCGAGGAAGTTTCTGGCATGTGCAGAGAAGGTTAGACCCTCTTCCGTTGTTACAAATCATTTTTTAGATGTGATTCAGACACTGTCACGGTCCCAATCCATTCATACCACACCTTCAACCAAACGCATCCTAAGACAGTGTCACAGTTTGTACCTAGTATCTTAAATTGTTGCCATCTCATCAACGGTGCCATTAGAAAATTATTTGGCACCGCTTCAGCAGTTTGTGCAGCCAACTTTGGTCCACACATCCGAGCAGCCAAGTAGTAAAATACTAAATCTTTATGGCACGAAGGAACTAGGCATTGGAGCAACTACGTGCTCCGGAGTCCGGGTCCCTAATTTTTTTCCGCTGCATCGGCTCGCCAGTTCAGGGCACCGGTGTGAGATGTAGCAACAGTTGTGTTTACACCAGTTTTGGCATACATAGTGGACGGCCTTAGTGCTATTAGTTGTATGTTACTAAATTTGTGCATGTACACACATGTTAGTATCAATTTGCTGTCATCCAAACACTGTCGCTATGCTGTTGCAGTTATATTTACCTTCCTCGTAAAATGTTCAATTTGTTATTTATTGTACATGAGTAAGAACTTGTAGCGTCGTTGTAGTTAATTATAGCTTCTGATGTTCCAGAATTTGGTTGTTATCTCAGTACCAATTATTTCATTTGCATATTGATCTTTTTGAGAAGATATGTCATAATTAACATGTTTCTTCAGTTTTTCAAAATAAACAATGGTGATTTTCTATGTTGCTATAAACCCATTTCCCCTACAATTGTTACTGATCTAGTTTTAAATATTATGGGATGAACAAAAGTGTTCTTACTTGGAGTGGGTTGATCAAGAATGGCCACAGTCTTTGAAGATGTGCCTAACGAAGCTCTGGAGCATGTATGAGGAAGTGAACACAGCTAGGCTTAGAGAAAGTCTTGTCAACGCTGAAGCTATTTCAAGATGCGGGATAAAAAGTTGAAGCTGGAGAATGAGCTCAGATTTTTTTTAAAAAGACTTTGCTAAGATGGTGTTGGCGAAGGAGGAGGCACTTTCCTAGTTGGCCCGTGCAAAACGGGTTCTTACTAAACTGAAAGCAGAGGTGGATAAGACGATCCTGGATGATCTCGATTAGGGAAATGAATATATTGTTCTTATGAAGTTGAACTAGCTATGTGTTGTATTGTGCTGTTTTCATGTAGCTACTGTACTGTGATGTTATAATATATTTGTGTGCCTGATATGAAATTGGCAAACAACTGTTCGATATGAAATGTGAATTTGCGTAATACTGGAATTATTAATTATAAACTAATAAACCTGCTAAATGTGTCATGGACCTTTGCAAACGGTTCTAGCAGTAAAAGCGGTTGTGATGGATAGCCCAATGCCACATAGTTTTCTTTATCAAATCATGTGTGATATAGTTGATAAAAGCAAACAGTTAACCAAGGAAGACCATGTGTGATAGTTACACCTTTCACACACGAGCCTACACATAAAACCGTGTGCGATGTACGTCCAAACGGAAACATTTTCCCTGGATTGACTGTGTGGGATGTACATAAGAACGGAAACGTATTCCTTGGATTGACTATGTGTGATATACATACGAACAGAAATGTTTTTCTGGGATTCACCGTGTGGGATGTACATACCTACGGAAATGATTTTCTCGGATTACCATGTGGGATGTACATACCTACGGAAATGATTTCTGGGATTCACCGTGTGGGATGTACATACCTACGGAAATGATTTCTGGGATTCACCGTGTGGGATGTACATACCTACGGAAATGATTTCTGCGATTCACCGTGTGGGATGTACATATCTACGGAAATGATTGGGTTTCGATGTCTCACCCGTTCGCACACGGCCCCAGCCTGGGTCCCAGGAGGGCCTATCCCTGATGATTTCTGGGTCGTGTGGGAAGGACACCCTATCGCACACACTCACTTGGCGTCGGTTCCCAATGCCGTCGCAGAAAGGGGTAAAAAACCGTTTGTTTAGGACCAACATGCACCAGTGTTACACAATCTTTTTTGCACTTATATAGGTTGACTCCACCTTCTGGAATAAGAAGCCAAAAATGTCGTGTCCAAGACCAGAGCCAATAAGAAGTTAAAGAAGAATAAGAAAGTTACCACCACTGAGCCAGCTGCTGTGGGCAAGTCAGTAGATGTTGAAAATCCATCAGAGGTAGAACTTGGCTCGCTTGGCCGACTCTTTATTGAACTAGCTGACACCCTTTCCTCAAAGGAAGAGACTGCTACAAGCCGGGCAGAAGATACTGAGGTAATTCCTGTTTCATCCGGTTCAGACTCCACCCCTTCAGAGAAAGTGTGGCGGGTTGTCCGAAAAGTAAAGTTTTCTCACCCAGATTCTCCCTTAGATCCACACTTTATTTTCAAGAAGGCACAATATGGCACAAGACGCCAGACACGGAGTGGCGGCTCAGGCGAATTATTGGCCGGGTTAATTAATGAACCCTCTGCCCGTAAGTAGCCACCTGAGGTGCCACACAGTCCCACCTTTTACTTACCCATATTTGGTCTTATAAGACATCCTCTTAATCCTTCTCACTCTGATTACCAGGAGTCGCTACCTTCATCGTGCGGCTCATCTCAAACTGTGGCACCTGGCTCAAAGAAATCGAAACATCTCGTATTCCAGCCTAGAGATCGAGGAGAAGTCTTATGGAATATGGCACTGCTTAGCATAGAACAAATCAGCTCTTTATTATAATCTATATGAGTACAAGGGGATTACATCGGCACGACGACACTACGCCTGCCACGGTTGTTCTATGCCAGCAGCAGAACGACACTAAGCAGCAAAATAACTCTAGCAGTGGAACAACGATGATGGTGATGAACTCCACTCCGCAGAGACTCTGGCTGGAACGCTTATCCTAGCTCACAAACAAGGTCCACGATAGACAAGCAATCAAATCTGGCATGACCTACAAACTGGCATGACACGCCAGTTCAGTACATTGAATGTACTTGCAAGCTCACAGCAACCAAGAGCAATCAAGACGGACAACAACATGGCAACTACAGGTTAACCAGGATTAACATGATACTATCAGATCAATCATAGCATGAACAAGATGAACATGATACAGCTAGAACAATATGGGCATGGCATGAACATATGAACATGATGATACTATCATGCAACATGATGACACTATCATGCACCAACTTACTCTGCTCGGGTTACCTCATAACCATCACATGCATAAGCTTACCATCATGAACATCACAAGATCATCTCAGGATCCAATCAAGCTTGGTATTACAATATTGTAGTAATCATTAATGACCACAAGGAGCTTTACCTTTACCCGTGATTCTTGTATAACACAACAAATATCCAACAACTCGGCATCCTCGATACCACAGTGATCCTCTCATGATCACATAAAGATCAACCAACTTCAGTATCCACGATACCTCTATGATCTCCACTCGATCACAACCAATCTCTTTCTCATCATCGAACCAGGGTTGCTATCAATCAAGCTATTATTATTACTATTGACTCATAGTGTGACCGACTACGAACTGGGCCCATATCTGCGGGCGCGACTATCGATAGATTTAACACACACTCTGCAGAGGTTAGTACACTGTACGCACACCACAGAACCACTACAAAAAGAGACACATCCATGACATTTTGGGCCAAACGAAAAAATGTCATGCTTATGACACTCCTATGACGATAATTGTGACAAAACCCGGTATCATCATAGATGTGGTGGGCTCCTACTTCTATGACAAAAAATCATGATAGAAAATGGGCTTTTCATCCTGGACGGGCTTGAGACGCAGCTGCATGACATTCTTTGGGCCGTGCATGATGGAAAAAACCATGGTAGAAGCGAGGGTGAGAAAAATATCAGGGAGTTCCCCGTTATGGTGGGTGGTCGGGGCCGAGCGATGCGCGTTTCTCTCGTACACTTATGCGCGTGTGTCCGAGGCATTGCGCTCTAACTGAACCCGAGCGAGGCGTTGGGCTCTAACTGAACCCGGGCGATTGCACTGCAGGTTATGCGTTACTGAACCCGAGCAATCGATCGATCCCTTGAAGTTAACTGAACCCGAGTGATTCCTTTTCTACTGATGCTAACTGAAGCTGATCGATGCTGCCTCTGGATGAACAGTGGGCATTGTTGGGGGGGGGGGGGTTGGATGAACAGTTCCTTGTGTCAGGTTGGATGAACAAGACCCCGTGGTAGTAGAGACCGTTGCCGCTGGATGAACAGGACCCCGATCGAGCCGGTTGGGGTGGATCAAGAGGACCCCGTGGAGGGCTAGATGAACAGTACCCCATGGAGGGCTGGTTGAACAGTAGCCGGTGGAGGGCTGGATGGATAGTAGCCGGTGGAGGGGTGGTTGAACAGGACCCCATGGAGAGGGCTGGTTGAATAGTAGCCGGTGGAGGAGCGGTGGAGGCTGGATGAACAAGAGCTCGTGGATGAACAGTCGTAGGTGGAGGCTGGAGGAGGTCGACGGTGGATGAACAGTAGCCCGTGGAGGCAGTCGACGATGGAGATGAATAGTATCCCATGGAGTCCCGTTTTGTGGTACGCCACACCCCTCCCAATGAACAAGACCCCCGTTTCGACTGTAGCGCTCCAACACAAGTCCGTTTCCTCCGTTTCGTGATACGCCACACCCCTCCTGATCAACAGGACCCCGTTTCGACCGTAGGAGGTCCAAGAGAAGTCCGTTTCCTCCGTTTTGCGGTACAACAGACCCCTCCCGATGAACATGATCCTATTTTGACTGTGGCCGGTCGAATACAGGGTCATTTCCTCCGTTCTGCGATACACCAGGCCTCATTTCGATTGGCTGTTCCGACCAAGCCGGTAGGCTCCCGATGAACACGACGACGCATTCCGTTCCAACCCAGCCGGTTGTCTCCGGATGAACACGACGATGCAGTTTCTCCGTTCTGAACCAACCATGTACACAAGCCCTGGCCGTACGTATGTGTGAGTAGGCATTCGAGACCCCTCCCGTATGTACGTACGTGGCCGTATTTACTTTCTTGCACCCTGGTTGTACGTACGTGTACATGCTATGTGCGCGCCTCTACAACGACATGTGCCCTTCCTTACACAACCACGGTTCATCGCTGCAGCCTGCAGACAAACCGATCAACGAGTATGTACGTACACGTTCGCGACCAGAATGACAACACTACATACGCTTCGACCAGGTGGGTCCCGACTGTCAGGCACTTCCTTGCATGCAAACATGTAGCTGGTGGGTCCTAGTAGTCAGGGGGCGAATCATTTTTTTGCTCGTAATATGGATGCACTTCCTTGCGTGCGAAGATGTAGCTGGTGGGTCCCAGCAGTCAAGGGGAAATGTTTTTTTCACAAAATATGGTGGCCCGTCTGGTGGGTCTCTGCTATCAGGTGGAGGAATCATTATTTTGCGCGTAATAAGGAGGCACTTCCTTGCTGCGGTTGTGGACCCAGCTGTCAGCCTCTCCACATACAGTATTCTTCCGATGGAAGTCGTTCCTTGACCACGTTGACCACACCGCGACGAGAGCACCAGGGCGGTGGACGATCACGAGGCCTAGGAAGGGGACGACGCGGAGCCGGGAAAGATGCGGCAGTGGATGCCCATGTAGAGAGGAGTACGAGGGTTCACTGGTTCGGCTGCGGTGTGAGGCTGTCGTCAACGCAGAATAACAGGGGGTGTGGGTGAGTAGAGGGATGGCCTGGCCAGAGGTGGGAGTAGTAGGGGGCGATGAGGCCTCTGCGGCATCACAGCCGACCATGGGAGGCAGGAGCATGCGGCACGACCACCGCTGGTTTGGGCGGCTGGAGCAAGAAGACCAGTGGTTGAATAAGCACTACGACCGTTGGATGGACATCGTACGGTCACTGAAGCTAGAACCGTTCGTATTGACTAAGTTGACAAAGCCCTCCGTCCCCATCAACTTAGTAGGCCCACAAGTCAGCCTCCCACTATGGTGGGTCCCAACTAGCAGGGGGTATTCATTTTTTTGGGTGCATAATAAGGAGGCACTTCCTTGCGTGCGAAGATATAGCCGGTGGGTCCGACCTGTCAGTGGGGGGAACTTTTTTTCGTGAAATACAGAGGCCCTTCCCATGGGTCCTAGCTGTGAGGTGGAGGAATCATTATTTTGTGCGTAATAAGGAGGCATTTCCTTGCGTGCAGCCATGGACCCAGCTGTCAGCCTCTCCACGCACAGACTACTTCTGATGGATGTCGTTTGTTGACCATGTTGACCACTCCGCACCAAGCGCATCCAAGGTGGTGGACGACGGTGAGGCCCCGAACAACAACAAGCCGGAGATGGGAAGATGTGGGAGTGGAGTCACAGATGGAGAGGTGTGCGAGGGTTAACTAGTTCTGGTGCGGTGTGGTTCGGTAGTTGGTGGAGAAGAACAGGATGTGTGGAGGGGTGGAGGGATGGCATGGCCGGCAGTGGGGTAGCGCTTCATAGTGAAGCGTGCTAAGCAGAGCTGCTAGTAGCAGGAGGCGGGAGCAGGTGGTCCCGACGGCGCTGGAGGAAGAAGACGAGAGCTTGAAGATGGATGCCGGTCGTTGGATGTAAATCCAACGGCTAACGATGTCAGAATCATTTGTTAACTAAGTTGACAAAGACTTGCGTTGGCTTCGACCTATTGGCCCACATTTCAGCCTCCAAAAATGTGTCACGTATTCAACCCATTTTTTCAGAATTTACAGTCAATTTTGATCTCTTTTTTTAAGAATTACAGTCCATGTGCTAGGCTGGGTGAACAAATAATGTAGCGTCCATGCGGCCCATTTATTTTTTCCTAAAAAATTAAAGACCATTTGCACTTTCTCGAAATACACGATTTTGCTGGGTTGATTCTAATTATAATGTTGGGTTGGGCGCATCAATGTTATCAAAAAATAAATAGGGACTAAGCATTTTGTTATGAATATATTTAAATAATAAGTGATTTACTATTACATTGGTCCTTAAATCTTACCAAGCTTTTGTACACAATCACCAGGATTTTCGTTGCCAAAAAAATCCAGGATTTTATTATTAAGCAATTATTTTTATAAGTTAATAAGATGTGGGGTATTGTTTTCTTACATATGTAAGTATCTCTTAAATATATGATGACAATAACAATAATATATAATAACATATAAAATAATTTAAATATATATAATATACTTAGAAGGGAAATATAAGTTGGACCAGGCGTTCCTATTCTTATATAGAAAAAATACAACAAACCTCTGCGTTTTCTTCAAAAAAACATAAATTGGGTTGCCGATGTTTCAGGAAAAATAGAACCTCGGATGGGAGGTCCATAGGCCAGTCGATATATGAAGGCCCTCAAGGAAATACAAGCCGGCATTGTCGTGGGCTGCGCATGTTAAAAAGAAAGCCTAGACGGAGCAGCCCAAAACCCAGCTGATACTTGCTGCCCTTTGTCTCAAAAAGAACTTGCTGCCCCAGTGATAATAAATGATACCTGTCAGCTCCCTGGCTTCATTGTGAATTTATCTCCTTTAGTAACTGCGTTGAAGCACCTAAAAAATGTAACTATGTTGGCAAACCCGTGGGCCCCAACGTCACTTGCTTGCGTACGGCCATAGACCTGGTGGGTCCCGACTGTCCGCCTCTCCACGTACATTCCTCTCCAGATTCCTCTCGTTTGTTTAGCATGTTCACAATGGCAGACAATGGCGCCGCGGCAAGCGCACAAAGGCGCAGGAGGAGATCGGACCACCTGAGGCAGTGCCTTATTTGTAACAAAAAATCTTGAATCGCCCAATGGCCAAGTGACACCTCTTGACAATTTGTTTACGCCGGGTTCGATTCCACCTGATGCAGGGAAAATATCTCCAATTTTTTGCCTCTGCCATTATTGACATGTGGATCCCCATTGTCATCTACGCACACCACGTGCAACACTTACCAAAACTTCGTCCCCCGTTTTCTCTGTTTTTCGCACACTCGACATTGTGTGGGCATTTTGAAAATAGCATATCTTTTTGACCGTGCATCATATGAAGATGTGCTATGCATGAATGTTGATCAACATGATGTTAACTGGCTGGTAGTTCCATTTTCGACCATGAATAAAACTTCCAACATGATGTTATCCCTGTTTGTAAATGTTGTGTTAATATAAATGCTCTACCTCTGAAAGGTGCAGTTTCTTATCTGAAACTGAACTTGCAGTTTCTTCTGTGAGAATCACATTGTCTGCACTTTTACACTCCTATGAAACTACATTTTTAAGTGCTAAAAATAGATCTCTAGAATTCATTAAATACTTCATATGCTCAATACTGCAAATCTGAAATTCAAAAGACATTTATATCTGAAAGTACTCTCAAAATACACAACACAAAACACAATTCACAACCTGCAAATACTGACAACCCTAAGCTCCTCCTGACAATTCACAACCTGCCCGGCTATTGGGTTGGGGGGTAGTCCCCTCCTATTCCTCGGCAGCAGACAGCCTCCCCGTGAGACGATGTGAACGACGAGGGAGAGGATGGCGGGGAAGCATCATCGAGCCAACTGCTTTTCTCCTCTTGTAGTTGGGTTCGGTCGACGAAGACTCCACCGGCTCGCTCTGGCACGACACCCTCCAAACGGCACCCTGTAGATGCTCCGTCCTTCAATCTCTGGTGGATGCTCCATCTGGGATCGATACTCCCACCACCGCTCCCTCACGATCAGATTCGGTGAATCTGTTTGCTCCATGGCCCCGAGGAGTAGTTCTATGTACTCCCGCGCGACTCCCTTTGGGAGTATCGCCGCCTTTTCACTTTGTTGCAGATATTTGGCCATGGATGTTGCCGTCGCCGCTAGTTGGTCCTTGTTGTCAAACCAAGACTGTATCTCCAACATCCTAGCTAGCTTCACAGGGTCGCCGTCTGCGATCCTCACGTATCGGTTGTACTCATCCATCAATCTACTTCTCCACAGCACCTTGACTCGCAGGCGGTGGTTTTTGAATGGAAGAGGAGAGGAGCAGCGCTGGTTTTGCAATAGAATGGGAGAGGAGCGACGCTGGTTTTGGATTGGAACAGGAGAGGAAGGGTGGTGGTTTTGAAATGGAAGAGGAGAGGAGCGGTGCTGGATTTAGATTGGAATAGGAGAGGAGCGGCGGTGGTTTAAGAGGAGAGGAGCGGCGGTGGTTTAAGAGGAGAGGAGCGGCGCTGGTCTTGGAAGTATTTTTTTGTTTTACGTATTTTGGGTCAAAGTCTGACCACGTACTGTATTTTACAAGCAAAATGTGAATGCATGTCACCAAAAATTGTATTGTTTGGTTCGTATCTGAATGTACTTTCAAATTATATTATTTTTGCAACGTATAACATATATTTTATTTGTGAAAATCATGGTCAATTATGACCCAGGATAAAAGGGAGACTAGTTAATGTGGGGTCGCTTTCTTAATTGTAGGGTAAGTTGATTTTGATTTTGATCCAGTCACAGCGCGCCGGCCCTCTCGTCCAATCCTAAATCACTGCCGCACACTCTTCTCCCTCTTCTCCATTGCAAAACCACCTCCTCTCCTCTCCATCATCTCCATTCCAAAACCACCGTCTCGCCTCTCCCTCTTCTCCATTGAAAAACCACCTCCTCTCCATCATCTCCATTCCAAAACCACCGTCTCGCCTCTCCCTCTTCTCCATTGCAAAACCAACCCCTCTCCTCTCCATCATCTCCATTCCAAAACCACCGTCTCGCCTCTCCCTCTTCTCTATTTCAAGACCATCGTCTCTCCTCCCATCTTCCAAAGCTAGCACCGAACCACCCAGAAGGACATCTATGGAGAGGATGCAACAGCGAATCAGGTAGATCGCCGGCGGCGACCAAGCAAAGTTAGCTAGGTTGAAGGAGATCCTTACTTGGTTTGACAATGAGTGGGAGATTTTGAGGACGGTGAGGGCCATGTGGCAATGTATGCGAAAGAGAGGGACGACAGCGATGAGGGAGGCGATGTACTCCTCGGTGGCAGTCACGCCGCAGTCCTTCGAGTTCATCGAGTATCTTCTTGGGCGATGGAGCAGACAGATTCGCCCAAGGCGGAAGTTAGGCAGAGGTGGTGGGCGTATAGGTCGAAGGACGAGCACCCAGAGGATAACGAACCGATCGAGTATGGTGTGCCATTCGTGAGGGTGCAGAGCCAGCCGGAGCCACATGAATATTCTTTCTCCCACCGCAAGAGGAGGCCGGATGGCACGACATTGGTTCCCCACCGTTCTCCACGGTTCCCTCGACGCTCGCCTCATTTCAATGGCGGTGGTAGGGTTTAAGGTAAGCTTCGCACTAACCTAATCTTCCATCTGCTCATGCTTACAATCAGTGTGACAGTTGATGAAAATCATGCTTACAATCAGTCTCCGAGTACTATGCCAATCACCCTAAAATAGCTCTGGACCTTTGGGTCAAAGTTGTGACACTGTGTACAAATAAAGAAAAATAGATTGGTGCTTCTTTCAGAAAAGAGTACTCCCTAGAAAACTGCCAATATAAGCTACTAGTATTTGGTTAGATGATTTGTTGCCGAGAAAGATCCGTCCACAGAGAGCGCCACACATCCCACTGCTGGTGGTGGATACCAATGCGTGCATGGAGCATGGTTGATGTCAGTAATTTTTACTTGGCACACCTCGCACTCTACATATATGCCGGTCCCATCCGTACATTTGTGCAGTTCCACCAAAATGCAGCTGAATAACCCTGTTTGCACAGATAATGAAAAAGCGTGATTACATTATAGTGGCACTAGTTGATGAAACATACACTAATAAATAGAAGAAAATATTGCGATAGTATCATAGTATGCCATCTTTGCGGGCGAGATGGGCCCTGCGGCGCCTCATACGGTACGCCTCATACTGGAAATCGACCCAAGTCTCCCCGATACACCTTCTGCCAGTGATGAACATCATTGTATGGCGCTAGTACAAGGAGGGGCCTTGAGACATTCCAATCTCTATTTTTGTGCAGATCAACTAGAATTAAGCACCCCAGTTTGGAGACACGCTTAAACATTAACAATGGGACTACTTGATGAAACATATACTAACAAAGAGAAGCACTTTCTTTATCTATATTGGAAATGAAATGATAGAGAGGGCACTCGCTCTATTTTAACTGTATTATTACTTCATATTATCAGTGGAAAACGAGGTGTACCGCAAGGATGGAGGCTGGGGGTGCTTAGACTGGATGCTGAAGCTGGCTCTTTCAGTCCCTATCTCCCCCCTGATGTTTCTGTGGTAGCATTTGGGTTGTAATCCAAACTTGGTCGAGCTGGTGCTGCGTCCCCCTACCTGCCTAGCTTATGTGGCGAACTTGTCTCCTGCTAGTACTCAGTCTGTTCTAGTAGTAGTTGCATAACTGCCCGTTTACACTTAGATGTTGTCGGATAATGGTTCTCTATGGTTGGGTTTCTTTAATGAAATCAGAGGAAACCCCCGCTTTCGATATATAAAAAAATTAGTGGCACTAGCAGTGCCAAAACATTGCCTAAAATTAATAGTGCCACTAGATTAAGGTGCAAAATAATAACATTACTGCTTTATCATGGTAGTGCCAAAATAGTAGCACAAGAGCAGACTCAACATGTAGGATCTTTGGAAAACTGTCAGACCAAAAAGGAACATACCTCGTGATGGGAACCATATCTGCAGTCAATGCCATCATAGAAGGGATGACACCAGTCAGCAACATGGATGATTCAATTCATGGGACCTTTTGGTGCAGTTCACCTAAAATGAAGCAATGTCCCATGAGCTAGCAGCTTCTTCATTTTTTTAAGAAAACGAAACCCACAGAGCTTCTTCATCAATTGCAATGAAATTGAGCAACATCAAGGTTGGTTGTGAAGCTCCTGGAATGTTCAACTATAATTTGGATATCATTTGTGAAGTTCAACTAAGATCAAGCGTGAAATGTATATCTCTGTTTGCACAAAAAAGGTGGAAAGGAGGGTGACTAACAAGTGATGAAACATACATCAAATGAAAAGAAGCATGTTCCTTATCTGAATGGCAATCCTACAAGGACAGTAGCAATTCTAAAGCAGCACTAGATATTAGAGTGGGAATTAGGATGTACTATGACAACCGTTAAATACGACATTACTTTAATGGTGCCATTGCTTCATTTTACCAGCAACATTACATTAACAACTGCTATAGAGTTGGTATTTGGGCACGGGAGAGTAGGCGGACTAGGACAGTTGCATTTCTAATGAACAGAAGCAACTTATCTTAATGGGAAATTTAGCAGGACATGAAAAAAGTGCCATTGATTCATATTATTGGAGGCATTACATTGAAACAACATTGGTTTAACGTGTCCTTACTTTTAATAGTGCGAATGTTACATTTTACCAGTGGCATTACATAAGAGTGGCTCGGGGCAACAAACATCAGAACAGGATATCTGGGTTGGTCCCATTTTTGTTCGGTATAGCCACTTTGTACTATGTGAGGCTAGCAAATCTGGTGCTGGACTTACTCTGTTGACTTGTCCCCCAGTCCCCACTTTCTTTCCTTTTTCAACCAATAGATCGGGTTCATATTGAGTTTGTACAATGTTTCCCTTTATTTCCCTATTAGACCAAGAGACCAGTTGGATAGCCAGTCTCTGCTACTTTTCGCCCCCATTATTTCCTCTTTCCACCAAGTCCTAGATTCAAACAAATGTTCCCCCACCCCCACCCCACCCCACCCCCTTTCTTCCTTGTTTGAACCAAGTAGTCCTAGATTCAAGTGCATGAACTAGTTTTACCTCTTAACAGTAAAAACTTAGGTGGCTTTTGAACAGCCGATCGATCCTTCTATGAGGGGGCCTGAGAAATAGTAAAAGATACAAATGCAGTGATGTCAGGAGCTCGGGAAGTAGAGCAAGGCCAGTTTCGAAGGAAGTTATACCTGAGGGTCACCGAGATGTCGCTAGATGGGCGGCGGGAGGCCGGATCTGCCCACACTACGACAGCGAGAAAGAAGGGTTCGGAGGCCCTCCCTAGCCAGCGGTGCTTGGGAGAGAACGACAATGCATGCTGATCGGGATGCGCCGGCAATGGGTAAGAGTCGTCGCCGAGGATTACTGCGTGAACGTTGCACCTTCTCACCTTCCTTGGCGGAGAGGATCCGGCTGGATCTGTGACTAGCGGTGAGCAGCGAGAGAGAGTGTGGCCACCGCTATCATGTTTAGATCTGGAGAGGACGAGAAAGTGTGAAGAGAGCAACACTAGCAAGCAAGCGCGGAGGCTCCTGCCTATATAGTGGAGTACCAGTTTTCTATTGTCTACCGGAGCCGGCATGACCTCGTCAATGACTGTCGAGAAGTCTTCATGCATGTGCCACGGAGGCGCAGTTGTCGTCATTTTGATCTGAAGCACCGGATTATAACATATAACATGCAAAAATGCCACATGACAAGAAACCATAACCTCACTGCCTAAAGGAGACAACATGAATCCCGACGGACAAATTAGACGAGGATCAAACCTCAAATTAAAGATAAACTCGTAGAAAAGAGGTCCATCGATAGATTTCCTAATTAACATAGCTGGCCTGACCTAGATGGCAGCTAAGTAGTCTTCGTGCATGTGCCCCCAATGACCAGCGCCTTGGTGGAACTCAGTTGTCGCTGTTTAACCCTTCCAGTGATCCGAAGCACATGACACCTAATATTGCGAGATGACAAGAAACATTTTTTAGATTTCTCATTAGAACTACAGCCTTGTACAACACAGCCTGCATGATATGTAGACGATAGCCAATCCAGGCGTGTCTGCTAGAGTCTGGTCACATGCATGGACGAACTGATCTTCCGTGTCATGCAGGGATCATCCAGGCACCAACGTCTGTACAACACTACGCTAGTACTATCGCTCGTCTCTCTCTTCTATTAACTCACCCGACTTGCGGGGCCGGGGAGTGTGCCTATGGTCGGTTCTCAATTGAGGTCCCACATGTGTGTGCAATCACAATATGACGCTTATTCCATTTAGAGGCTGCTGCAAACGTAGGGCTGTATGATTTGACAACGAGTTACTGCTGGACATGTGGGGCCCTGTGATTTGATTTGACATTATCATTTTAACTGCGGCACTATGACCGGCGTGACTCTCACGATTTCTCCCAATGCTCCACCATGTAGAGGCTGGCTCTTGCATGAGAGCCCACTCCTCCACTTTTTCCTTGCCTCTTTCCTCCACATATGCAAAAATGCCATGTAAGCGGGCTTATAGCCCACAATTGTACTTGCTCCTACAGGTTCTAAGCCTGCCACATAGGCATAAAATCTGATGCGGCAAGTTAATTAAGAAGACAGAGACTAGTTTGGTGACCCCAGGAAGAAACGGTGCTAAGCGCGTGTACCTAGGTGAAAAGCAATTTTGAGTCTATAGCTAATTAAATGAAGCAAACTTAGCAACAAAAAACTAAGCACCTATGCATTGGGGACTTGAGTTGCTAAGCCATTTAATGCCCTTAGCACCTCATCTAAGCACCATTTCATTGGAAGAGGTCACTCCTTGGCAAATGCAATAAATACTACGAATAAAGAGATAGAAAGAAGTAAAAAAAACTCTTATAGCCAACCTTATAGCTAACCTTGTTGTAGTATGAGTGACTAAGTGATGACTATGTATGATATGCCAACATTAGATAGCCTAACGCACCTTCTTAAATCTCCAAGGGCGCGACCGCGTGAGCAAGGCGACGGTCGTGGTAGGCGCGACCATGAAACGGGCTGCTGGCATCCCTTGGATCTGAGATCGAATGGTCATAGGCTAAGTTGCTGAAAATTTGCAGAATAACCCTCCAGGATAGAATATTCACCCATAGGTCTAGAATCACGCCATGCAACCGTTCGATCTCAGATCCAAGGGCTCAAGGAAGCCCGTATCATGGGAGAATGGAAAGCTTTGTATCACCTGTAATTTTCCTGACATGACATCAAAAGCTATTTAATTGGGCGTCGAGTAGACATGACATATAATTGGGCCCCCATAGTACTTTGCATAAATCCATTTATCCACCAGGCAAGAAACTACCCTGCCGTTTGCACGCCCCACTCAGCATTTTTACAATCGAAAAATTGATGGCAGTTCGCTCCTACTCGTCCCTGGACGTCCTTTAACATTATGGCAGTTCGCTCCTAGTCGTCCCGTCCTTTCACATTACGGCAGTCCCACTAATCCTAACCCTCCTCCCAAATCCATGGCGTCCTAAATCTCCATGATCATCGGTGAGTACAAGGTTAGAACCATCACTGGCGATGAGTTCGACATCATCTACACCCATTCTTTCGCGACGGTGAAAGGATGCCTTGCTCGCTTCAGACGCATGTTCGAAAACTCAAATGATGAGTGGGCCGCTGGGATAGATGTTGAGTACACCACAACCCTAGACAAAGAGAAGAATCTAAAGGAGGAAGAGAAGATGAAGCCCGCCGTGATCCAGGTTTGCGTGCATGACTTATGCTTGGTCTACCACATATGCCATGACGACGTTGAGTGCGAGGGATTTAAGAACTTCCTCAAGGGCGGCCTAGTCAAATTCGTTATTCTAGACTTTACGAACAACAAAACAGTCCTGTGTCGGATAGGCCTCGTTGTAGGCAACCCCTTCGACCTCCATAAGAATGGGCTGGTGCCCTCCCATGATCAACCTTCAATGCTGGCCCTGGCAAGAGCCATGGTTCATCCTTCGTACCGTACATTGAAGAAACCTCCGTTCAAGTTTCATCATGCATGGAAGTGGAATGTACTAGATATAGACCACATCCACTACATTGCAGTGGATGGATACCTTTGTTTCAATATCTACAAGGGTTGGATGAAGAGCAAGAGCCAAGTGTGCGGTTCAAGCAAAGAAGTATCGGCCAAGAGGAAGAGGGACAAGGACGAAGTCGAGCACGTGGACGAGGAGTCCGAGTAAGGTGGAAGTGTCGTTGCTCATGGTGGTTCTAATGCAGTGTCTACCAGATTAGTTGCTTAGTTTAGTTTCAGGTGTGCTTAGTTTTATTTGAGGGGTGTGTTGTGCTGAGCCCCCAGCAGAACTATGTTATGTTCCTTCGCATTACTTTAACTCTTTAGTACATACATACTAGTATTTCATACAGTTCATCTTTTAGTTGGTAATAGTAATACCACTCGTTTCTTCACATTATATACATACAATATATATGGCCAACATCATATAGCCAGAAGTTTAGTTGTCAAAAAAATTTAGGGTGCTTAGTTTTATTTGAGGGGTGTGTTGTGTTGGACACCATTATTGTGACTCAAATCTCATTTGCCATGTTATAATGACATAAATACCAATGGACCAACATGCCAGCTCTCCCTCTATCTAACTACAGTAAAATAAAGTGTGGGGCCTACTTGATACCAACAGCGTTCTTATTTTCCTGTAAAATTATTCGCTTGGTTACTCCTGACAAGCGGGGCCACACTTATCATTGTGAGATTTGGCTTATTTTTGTCATATAACATGGTCAATGGGTTTGCATGAAAATAACAATGTCTAATGGCATTTTGAGCAAACATCTAACTTAACGATGGCATTTTTGAGACATCTAATTGCATTTTTAGGAGGCATCTCATGGATCGATGGCATTTTTTAGTAGTGGTAACTTCTAATGGCAAAACTGAGTAGTGATACACAACTAGTGGCATAAATAATAAGAACCCAAGAATTAAATAGGTATGCTAATTTCTTTAATAGAATGTGACACCCCATTTAAGCGCGTACTAGCTTTTTCAATAGTACTATATGCATAATTTGGCGACGACCGCTCTCTATATGTACCACCTTTTTTTCTTTAATTTCATCTTGTTAGTTTTGGTCCATGGCGCAATCCATTGATACTAGTACCAACGTATACATTTTTAAAAGGCTAGAGGGCGGCGCAGTCTAGCTAGGTCGGTTTCAAGAGAGGTGGGCCTTTGTGATTTGACGGCTCATTACTGTTGGAAGGCGGGGCCTTGTGATTTGACTCCTCGTATAAATGTGCCGACGACCTAAGGAGGAGCAAAGAACCGTGCGGTATACTTAAGTTTTCCACTGGAGTATGACGGAGGAGCACGAAACACGGCAGCCCAGTGCCATATGGCGATGAAAAGTGATCTAATTTGCTAGTCATCTCATTGTTAGCATTGTTCTATTGATGCCTCGTAGAGAACGTGACACATGCGGCGAAACACCCAAAGCAAAAGAAGAAACACATGAGCAAAAGAAGAAGGACGATTATCACCCCCAAAAAAGAAGGAAGACGCACACACAAGTCTGGGGCGCTGCTCTCACTACATGAAGGGTTGCTGGCCGCGGAGTCGTAACTGCTTCTTCACCGCCTCCACGACCTCCATCTCCTTGCGCGTCTCCTCTGCCATCTTCTTCGTTCTATCCATGATGCAGGATTTCTTGACGCGAGCCTTCATCATCTGTTGCACGGCCGCATTACATACCTTGACAGCAGTCGGGTGCTCGATGCGGAGCTTCGTCAACTCCTCCTTCTGTTCCATGACGAGGGCCTGCAGCATCTTCATCGAGGAACTACTACTCTCATGCAGCTTCTTCCAGCCAGTGTTCTCCTCCTTCAGCAGGTCGAGCTCATGGCAAAGCTTCGCCTTGTCCTCCTGAAGTTGTAGGATTTCGCTGGTCGCCTTCTTCTCCGAGGTAATGCTCTTCTTCAGCAGCATCACCAAGCCAGCGGTCAACTCACCCTGTTCATTGAGCTCAGCGGGCATGTCATCGAGGCTCTCCTTCAGCAGCTCCATGAAGCCGTGGATGAACTTCTTCTGCTTATTGAGGTGCTTATTGAGCTGATTGGGCATGCAGTAGAGGGATAACGACTCCAGCGCCACCAGCTCGGCATGTTCGCCTCCACGGCTAGGGTGCTCCTAGGAGCCATCGCCTGGCCGTGAGAGATCTTTCGAGGTCTCTGCGTGGCGGAGAGCCCTCTCTTTTTCCGAAGCCTTGGTTGCCGCTCCCTTGTTACGAGTAGTTCTCGACCTAGAGCTCTGCACACCGGCCATGGCAATGACGGACGAAGAAGGACTTATGAGGAGGAAGGTAGAGTAATTTTCGGTTAGGTAGTTCCCCTTTTTATAACCTAAGTACTAGCACTAGTACTAAAACCTGCATAGTGGGAACACGTTCAGGTTTGTTACGTACTAGTAGGTGTGAGCAGGCTTGCACTTAATTGTAGCACTAGTAATTTGGAATGTGATGGGAACAAGGTAAAGATTAATTGATGGTTTTGGTTTCAAGGCCCAAAAGGGCTCCCGATGAGTTTAGTGGAACATAAATTTCAAGTAGTCCCTCCATCTTAGTTTACAAGGCTTACACGTGCATATAGGTCGTCAATGTAACTTATATAAAATAAATTGTTTAACATAAAAAATATATTCATTAAAAAATAGAATATTTGAAGTTTGTAATGATATATTTTCATAATCTATGCCTCTTATTAAGTTGGTCAAATTAACGACCTAGGTACACGTGCCAGACTTGTAAACTGAGATAGAGGGAGTACTACACTACTCAAATGCGGTCGAACAAGTCAGTGATGTAACTGGTCGTACATGTCAGACCAAGCGGATGCGTGTCCCTTCGATGAGATGCGGGTCCAACCGACCGTCTGTTGGTGCGACCGACAATAAAGTATTACACGATGGAGACTTCTGGTTGTGGCTTCGGTTGATTGTCACGACCAGGCATTCTAAAACTAGTGATAAATCAATTACCATATTTTTCCAAATGACCAAGTATTTCCACATGAATACAATACATATATATAGATGGAGTGATTGTCAAGGTTGCAAACCGACAGGGCGTTGCAAGTTCACTGCAGCAGCAACTGACTAGGTCACTTCATCGCTGGCGGGGAAGGAGGGCAGCTCACCTCGCCTACGATGCATGCCCAACGGCGCTGCCGCAACTAGTCCTGAGATTTAGCTTCTCCTACTGCCCATTTGAACAGTTGCACCGCCTACTCATGCCATTACGCCGGCATGCGCATTCTTTCCTCCACAGTCGACTCCGTCAATATGATCTCTGCCATTAGCCCTAGCTCGAAATCAGCACAACGCTACCAGATGCAGACATCCCTCAGCATCTTTCCCCTGAGATCGAGTTGCGCCTCCGCCTTGTGCTGCACCAGGCACAGCTCCTTGGAACTTCTCTCCAATCGATGCGACGCTTCCTTGATCCGATTTGCCCTTGCTGCCCACCACCTGAAACGCAGCCCTGGCAGGTCCTCCGGCGCCACCGATCTGTGATTCCAGAGCAATGGATCCCCTCTAAAACACATGTGGGTTTCTCTCAAAGGCAGCAGTGCTGCGGGCAGCAGCGAGAGGGCAGCCCGCGGGATCCTGGGATCTAAGGGATTATCCTTGGCGGGATCCGGTGGGCGAGGCGGGGAGGCGAGCCTAGGCACTGGGAGAGCCCTACGAGGCTAAGATAAATATAGTACTACTCCACTCCGTCCATATTTAAATACAAAAGCCACCAACAGTAGCCCTGGCAAAAATTGATCATGCTGCCTGCGTGCTGGTTTATTGGCCCCCTTTTTTTGTGCCAGTTTTTATGACATGCATAAATATTATGTTACTTAAAATATGGTCAAAAATTGGCACAAAATATGAAGGAGACCAATGGGAGTAGCAACCCATGATTTAACTACTCGCATGCGCGCAGTGGAGTAGTAATGTCTTTCTTCGTCCCTCACGTCCACTCAATTTGCAGGCATTGTATTAATTGACCATAATGAAGTGAAGGACTTTACACGCGTCAAATTATCACATGGGGTGGATCTTCATACAAAAATGTGTCCCCTGTGTACCCGCATGTGCGTGCGAGGGAATGAGTGTGTGCGTGGCGTGCATGCACATCTTTGCTTCGTGCATGTACCGCCAGTGTGCCTCAGAGAGGACGAGTACATTCTTGTGGAACCAGCAGCATGTCACTGTGATCAATCCACACAAGGAGGTCGCGACAACGCCTCCACATGTGCCACGTGGCTTTATGAACTGTAAGAGAGACACTGTGTAGCGTGCCATTGGAATTCTAATTTATGTGTTTTGCACATACTCGAAGTACTAGTAAGGTACACGTGCATTGCACGCATCAGATTTGGCAACCAAATTATGAATAAATACCACACTATAGCATGTAAGCTTTGAGTCATATATGCCTGATGTAGACCTTCGTTTAATTCTTATAGTTCATCTCATTCAAAGTCAATTAGTTTTTATTAAAAAAAGATAGGGCCTCTTTGATTCGTAGGATTTCCAAAACATGGGAATAGGAAAAACATGGAATTAGAGTGGAATGTCGTCTTGAATCCTACAGGATTGTATGAGTGTTTGATTGTGCATAGAAAAAACGCAGGATTGTATCAAAGAGGTTTGAGTGGATGGGATGTTTCCTATGAAATTTAGTGCAAATGAATCCTATGGAAAAATTCCTATGGTTTACAATACTATGAATCAAACAACCAAGATAGGAAAAGTTCCTAAGGATTAGAATCCTCCAAAATTCCTTTGAGAATCATTTGAATCAAAGAAGCCCTTAATCTATTTTATGATTCATGGAATATGCATTGTAAAGCATGAAGTAAAAAAAATGGCAATTCAACTAGAAAAAAAGTTTGCCAGTTATGATACGAAAGATTCTAGAACAAAGGAGAAGCACTTGTGTTTTGAGGTTTGTGCATTATACTTAAGTTCAACCATGGAGTCTGCTAGACTGTACATGTGGCAAAATCCGGTGGGGGGCTAGAAGATGGTGTGAGGGGCTAAGTGGAGGGAGACTATGAAGGAGTGCACAAGTGCGAGATCGATATTTAAAGAGAGGGGGCGAGAACGTGCGCTGTTGCACGCAGTGGTGGAGCCATGAAAAATAAATGAGCTAGGGGGCCAAGCATTGCTAATCCTTTACAAGGAGGGCCAATTCATCAACTTAAACCATTTTACCAACAATTGTCTAATCGTCACATTCATATTAGCCTCGATATATAGTGATGTTAGGGGGGCAGGGCCCTTGCTACCCCCTGTCTTCGCCACTATGCGTGTGTCTGAGAGATGAAGCGGAAGGCATGGATGATGAGAGGGGGACGTTGGATATATAACTAATGTGGGTGTATTAGCTATGTAATCCTATATAGAGAGGTATAGATTGATCAATGTGGACGTGGGAAAGAGGGTGAGACCTCACTAGATATATAGATTGATCGGTTTGTGTGGAAAACTGTGAAAGACCTAGCTATATACACACACACATAGAGGAACATCGATTGTTGCGCATGCACGTGAGAGATAAAGAATGCCCAATATGACGGAGAGGGGGAGGTGTGTGTGTGTGCATGCATGGGAGACCGACCTGAAGAAAAAGATTGCATGTGTGCGATGGATAATGCCGACTGGTAGTGTGTGTGCGTGCATGCACGAGAGAAAATTAGTGGTACAATTATAAAGAGAAGACGACTGTGTGGGTGTAAAAGACTAGGTGGGCTCATAATCAATGTAAAGTAGAATTCAAATATTTGAATAAGAGATCATGATGTTTGAAACCCATGCATGCATCAATATAACTAAGATATGTGCGGTGTGGTTTGGAAACGAGCATGTTGTACTATATACACATTGAACAAGGTCAGATTGATTTGAATTTGAGATACCGATGGCAGACATCGTTTGGCCACATTGCATCCGTTAATGGACACACTATTCTAATTGGAGATGATGGATGGCTTTTGCATCACATATTTATATCTATACCCCTATATAATTTACTTTATATTTTTTTATATAGTGTGCGGATAACTTTAACTTTGAAAGATGGTCATTGGATGAAGCCAATCCGATGGTGCAGAGATGGCAAATTTGAGCACTACTAGCTGTTGGATATCATCTAGATTCCACCAGATTTTGCAACATGTAAAATCTAGAAGACGCCATGGTTGAACTTAAGCATAATGCACAAACCTCAAAACACAAGCACTTATTGTTTGTTCTAGAATCTTCCGTATCAGAATTGCCCAAATGTTTTTCTACATGATTTGCCTTTTTTTTTTTTACTTTATGCTTTACAACGCACAATTTGATGAATCTTAAAATAGATTAGCTTTCTTATAAAAACTAGATGATTTTGAATGAAATGAACTATAAGAATTAAACGAACATCTACATCATGCATATATGACTCAAAGCTTACATGCTATAATGTGATATTTATTCATAATTTGGTTGCCAAATCTCATGCGTGCAATGCACATGTACCTTACTAGTCTAAATGGTGTTTGTGTGTGTGTTGTGCATGTTAAACACATTGTACGTAGTATATCATACATGGGTTAGATTCCGAACATCTAGCTAGAGCATACATGTACTATGATTTGAATTCAACATAAAATGGATACATATATTTGAATTTGAGATCATATGTACATGTAGTTCGTATTTATATAGGAATTTACCTCTCCTGTATTCATGTCATGTGTTGTGAAGATAATATTTAGATGGTTGTATAACTAACCAGAGTACAATCCCATTCAAACAGGGAAAATGTACTCAAATTTAGTCCATATGCTAGACAACACACATTGATTTTTTATTGTTGAGGGAAGTTCAAATTGTTTTGGTACTGTACACATTATGTTTGTTGTCCCGATTTTTTAGTTTTTTTGTTGTATTTGAATGCATTTCTATTAATATAGTAAAACGGGACATGGCTCTCTCTAGTGATGAGTTGTGAATTGTCTTTTTTGGTACATGTTAAGCTTGTTCTCTCGAAATTTCAAGTCGCGCCTTGTTATGCCGAAATTTCAAGCTAGCGTCTCTGTCTATCGTGTTGCGAAACTCCCGCCTCTTCAACCCGCGCCTTGTTCCTCGGAATATTTAAGATATATCTTTGTCTCGTTGTGCTCCGAAAACTCCCTCCATCTCAACCCGCACCTTGCTATCCCAAAATAACAACACGCGCGAAAACTCACACCTCCGCCGAAGTCCCAACACGCGAAATGCCCGTGATACCCCTGAACCGAAAGAACCGCCTAGCTCAAATCGGTGGGGGTACTTTTGTAACTTACCCCACATTTCGGACAAGCGCATCCTTAAGCCATGGTTCCCCACTCCCATCCCATCCGCCCACCCATTCATACACCGAGGCCGCGAAATCCCAAGAAGCCCCACACCCTCCTCCGTCCGCCACCCAGCCGGAGCCTCTTCCCTGACGACGACATCCACAGCAGCACCACAACGTCCCTCATTCACCTTACCGGATGAGGATCCGTTGTCAATCTCGTCGTCCCGCCAGTTCAGCCACCCCGTCCTCCACCTCCAAGGAGCTTCCCCGACGTTCCCCTCGTCTTTCGTGCTACCTCCATTCCCACACTGTCGTCTTCACCTACACCACCGAAAGAGCATCATCATCATCGTTTCCTCGGATGAAGCTGAGGCATAATCGGCGCCACCAAAGAGGTTGTACACTAATCGCCGCATTTTCTTCTTGATTCGATCCCACGGTGATGCCGGCGCTCGGTCCAGATCCGACATGGCACGACTCCATCCACGCGGCGTCGCCGCCCAATTCCTCCACGGTGTCGGTCCCTCGGCAGCGACATCCACATCAGTAGGAGCTGCTGCTACTTTAGCTCTCGCTTGCGCTACTGCTCTGCTCTTGCTCTTGGTCCCCTGCGTGGTGTGCTCTTGCTCTTGCTCGCACTTCTACTCTCGCTCTAGCTCTTGCTTGCGATGCTGCTCCGATTTGTCTACACTTCAGTCCACTAAATCGACTTTTGGGTCAGTCGATTTTCAGGGGGTGTGGGGGGGGGGGGCTCGCCGGAGTTAAGGAAGAACCAGCCACAGTGGGAAGGGGTGCTCGCTGGAGAGATACCCTACTATCTATCTTAGGGTTCAGGGTGGGGGCGGTGGTCGCCGGCGGTGGGGGCGGTGGCATGGGGATCGCCGGAGAAAAAGCTAGGCACAGGGGGCCTAGAGGGATGGTCGGGGCAGTGGCGGACCGACGGTGGGGAGTGGTTTTGGGGCGGCGGGGCGGCGCACCTCCAGCCGCGGGCGGCAGGGACAGCGGTTTGGCCAGTGGTGGTTGGCGGCTCAGGGGGGTGGAGGTTGAATATGAACTCCAGACCCTTGATTTCGTATCCAACGGCTGGAAAATCGACTAACCAAATATAAAAAGTCAATCGACTGACTTCTAGCCTCACCCTGATGCTGCTACACGACCAGCTGCCCTGGCTCTCGCATGCGCTGCTGCTACAGCTTTTCTGCTACTAGTGCATTCAGTTTCGACAGTAAAATTCAGTTTCGACAGCAAAATTCAGTTTCGACAGTTAAATTCAGTTTTGACAATTAAGTTCAGAGATGAGCTGTTGATGTATTTTACAGCTAGAACTTTGTGGTTATGTATTTTACGTCATCTATTGGAGATGCTATTATAATTCCACTCAGGTTAACATTGTCTCTCTTGTCCTGCTTCAGCCTCGGCATCGTACAACTCACAGGAGTTGCTCCAACGACGAAACCCTCCATCACAGCGGAGCAGTACCCTGGGCTCCATCTCCAGACGCCTAAGATCTTCTTACCCTCCTCCGACAGCCAAGTCAGCCAGAGCATCCTCACCGACCAACCCAATCACGCTGAGATTGACATGACTTTGCCAAAGAGGTTGTACACATGTTGCATCTCTTTTTTACTCTACATGTTATATATATATTGTCCACTAAGCACATGTAGTAACATAAATACGATTATTTTATCCTACTATATGACAAGCAGTGAGGTACCAGGCAACTTAGCTATCCCTGATGGACTCTCTCGAACGCCATCATTATTTATCACTGCGTGTTTGAGCTGTGCATTTGTCGATGGGCCTCGGAGTTGAGCTAGTAGGGCAGTGGCCTGGGTCCAAAGTAGTAGAAGTAGCACAAAAACATTTTTTGAGTGTAGGCTTTCCTTGCTCAAGCCTGCCTACTAGAATCACCAGTGCTTGAAAGGAAAAGTGAAGGAAAAACATAGGAATTGGAAAGTTTCCTATAGTACTACTATTCATGCATTTGGTTCAAAGGAATGGAGAAAAGGATAACTGTAGTGTTTGTTCCTTTAGTGTCTCCTTGAAAGAAAAACCGTAGATTTTAATTTTCACTTGTCCTCCTTTTCAAATTCCTATTCACGAAGCACAAGACTAAGAGATAGTAGCATAATACCATTATAACCGTACATTTTCTTGTGGTTTGACTTAATCTCACCATGCTTCTTTGCATCATGTGATCTTCCAATTCTTGTGAACCAAACATCCAGATTGGTAGAAATCTTGTGTTTTTAAATTCTCTATTTTGCACGTGCATTGCTATCCTATTTCTGTCTATTTCCTATCCCTACATTGTTAGAATCCTCAAATTCAAACAAGCCCTTACACAATTACATCTATTACAGACATGTGTCAAAGAAAACCTTGTGTGGTTTGTCCTACTCCTGCTGTGCTGTGTTCCACCCCAGCTCTGCTGCTCCAATGACGGAAGGGTTCACCACAGCAGGGATCCGCTCTCCAGACTATCTTTCGTTGCCTCATATCTTCTTCCCCACCGCCGGCAGCCACGACAACTGCATTACCATCATCAACTGATCAGATGACCTTGAGGACTACATGGGTCTACAAGAGAGGTCGCACTCTTCCATGTCTGCTTACGTTATGCATCGCTTAATATGATGAGATGCTACTTTATCATCGTGTTCACCTATTAGACTCCGAGTTAGGTCCAAACCAATGCTGAAACTTGAGTTTTTAAATGTTTGTGGGGTACATATTGGGGCAGCAATCAGTACTATCTATCTACTATCTGGTTAATCTCGGGTGTCTACTATGAGTTTCATGTTGGGTGCAAACAAACATTAAAGGAGCCATTATCTGTATTTTTTAACTAAAGCATTATCTGCCTGCTATCGTTGGTTTTGGGTCTATCCACAGTTTGCTACCATCACCCTGGATTTGTGCAGGCACTCCTTACATAATCTCACTATGTTTTATTCATATGCATGTCAGTTATTGTACACAATGGAACTGAACATGTAGAGCAAAAGAGACGAGCCCTGCATGGCAATAAAATTTCATGCAGACATCGCTCCATGGTGGGCGAAAAGGCAGCCCCCTCCACCCATTTCGGATTGTAATCAAGAGGAAGATAATTGTTCTGAGGGGGGTTCAGAAGGAGAAGACCACTCCTAGTTACCCCCTGAGGTCTTCGCTCTAACTTGACATGCTGATGTTGGTAATATCATGCATATGGTGCCTTGCATTGCTTACTTTATACATCAAATATGTCATCTGCTTAGTTTAGACATGCTTTGCGTGAATGCCATATGTTTAGTTTCTTTATCGTATATGTGAATCATGCAATGCCATCTTGTTTAGCTAGGCATCATATATGTGAATTTTGCAATGCGACCCTGGTTAGCCAGTCATCTTATATGTGATTATATCATTCCATCATTTTTTTATTAAGTGTTAAATTTGCCAACAATTTTAGTACATTCAATTACTATTCCTGTGCATCAGCCATTTGGCACAGTCATGGAAAAATCTGGAGTGGAAACAAGGTCTTCAGAGCAGACAATGCTATCTGACGAAGTGCATGTCTTGCTGGTTACGGATAGCTCCTCAGACGAGGATTCAGAGACAGATGACCAGTCCTATTCCCCCCCCAAGGTGCATCCTCTAACTTGGTAGGGTTATGTTGCTCATATAGAGCGTATGATATCTTGCATTGCTATGTCATTTGCTTAGTTTAGACATGCTTTGTGGGAATGGCACCTGTTTAGTGTCTAATTACCATATATGTGAATTATGTAATGCCATCTTGTTGTAAGACATTATATATGTGAATTATGCCATGCTATCTTATTGCAAGGCATTATATATGTGAATTATGCAATGCCATACTGTTTAGCCAAGCGTCATATATGCGAATTATATCATGTCGTCCTTTTTGTATTTCTCATTGAATTTGTCGACAATGTTTGTATATTTAACTGCTCTTCCTGTGCATCAGCCATTTGAATTGGTGATGGAGAAATCTGGAGTGAAAACAAGGTCTTCAGAGCAGACAATGCTACCTGCTGAAGCAGATATCTTGCTGGTTACAGATAGCTTTTCAGAGGAGGATTCAGAGGCAGATGAACAGTCCTATTATCCCCCTGGGGTGTATGCTCAAACTTGGCAGGGTTATATTACTCATATCATGCATATGTTGTATTGCAATGCTTAGTTTTTGCATCATACACACAATATTAAATGCCATCTCCTTAGTTGACACATCATATATGCGATTGCACTCTGCTCACTTGCTTAGTATATAAATCATATATTTGAATTATATCATGCCATGATGTTTACACAAACAACATGTATCTGAATTATGGGATGCCAAACCATTTTCTAAAGACATAATATAGTTATATCATCTCATCTTGTTTACATAGACATCATATTTTGAATTATGTCATTCTATCTGTGAATTATATCATGCCATCATGTTTCCATTGACGAATGTTTGTGATTTATGGCATGCCAACCACTTTAATAGACACATCGTATAGTTATATCATGTCATCCTGTTTACATCGTCATCATATTTTGAAGTATGTCATTCTATCATGTTTAGTTAGCCATCATACATGTGAAATTGTGTCATGCTATCCTGTTTAATTAGCCATCATATATGTGAAATTATGTCCTGCTATTCTGTTTGGTTAGACAACATAAATGTGAATTATTTCATGCCCTGTTTTCTTCCCTACTATCCATTGCACATGTCTATCTTACAATGTATGTACATTCAATTACTTTTCTTGTTTATCAGCCATTTCAATTGGAGGGGGTGATGGCAGTATCTGTGGGAGTAAAAACACGGTCTTCAGAAAAGTTCATGCTACCTGTCGATGCAGATAGAACCACGGTTGTACTTGCCCAAGAACCAGCCCCACCACACATAACCCAGACTCACGCAGATTGTACCCCTACACAGTTGGACAGAGAAACAGCTACACCCCATCTAACCCCAACCCCAGCAGATAGCAACCCAGTTCCAGTTGACACAACACCATCTCCACCATAGAGCACCCAAACACGAGAAGTTAGTAAGGCAACTAAAGTGCCCGAAGCACGAGGACCTCCACTCTAAACCCTAAGTCAATGCTTAAAGTAGAAGAAGAATTATTCTCAGGTCAGGTTCCATAGATATGGTTCATGCTACTTTGCTCTTGCATCACTGTATTTACTCATACCAACTAATTTCAAATTTGAAGGATGCAACTGAAACTCCAATGGCGCTACAAGTATGTTTTAAACCTGTTTCTTTAACGTGTTTGTTGTTGATTTTAGTTCCGATTGAATAAAAAGTTATGTTCTCATGCCATGCACATTACAAGTGTTGTTATTGTTGTGTAGTTTCCCACACTTATATTTTGTTTATGCTGCTTTGTCTTAAATAGATATGATTCGAACTGTCTCTATCTTGATTTGGCAACATAAACTAGAATGATATCGACCATACAGTGACCATACTACATAGATATATGTTTGTTTCATGTTGTTATCATGTCCACCTTTGATAGAGACGGAGTGTCCCGATCTTTCGATGAGATGATAACTATCGATTTTGTGGAGTCGACTTTGACGATCCGACTACAAAGTGCACGACGTTGCGCCTTAGCAATCGCTAAACCAATCTCCTGAGGTTACTGACGATGCCGGAAGCATGATCAGCCTGACCACGAAGGTCTATTCCTGCAAGCAATCGAAGAACAAGCAAGAATATGATAAAGCAATCTGAATATTACGAATATGTATGAAGTATTAATAATGGTGGGGATCCGAAAGCGGTCTTGGTCTGGTCGTTGGACACAAACGAAGTACACGAAGTTGCGTTGGCTAACTTTTAACTAAACAAATCCCAAGGGAAAAGCTACTAGATGGATCTACTTATATAGGAGTAAGGGGTGGCGGCCAAGGAGGTGGGAGGACGTCCCAAGGCAGCCTAAAACTAACCCTAGGTCATACAAGGCCAATGGGCCCAAGTGGAGGTGACGTAACACCTTTGGACTTGTAGTTTGACTCGGATTCTGCTGCAGCGTCAGATTGTTTCGTCTATAACTCAACGCTCCGGACGGATTTTAAGGTGATTCCCATTGTGCTGGAAAGAGCATGAAATCTACTTTCCAACAAAAAAAGAATCACCCAATTCGGAGTCCGTATGAAAAAGTTGTTGGCGTTTTGATTCAGGTATGTCTGCAGGTCGAATCTGAGTCCAAAACGTGAGAGACTTGGACTCTATCTTCTCTTGGGCCAAAAGTGACGTGAGAGAACTTTTTGAACAGCAAATAAACATCTCTTTCTTCCTTATCTTCATATGTGGATTGTACAAATGTTCCATACACCTGCAATTAGACAAAACACAAAAGTGTGTGAAGTATTTTTGTTCTGGATAACATAAATAGATTATTGAATAGTTTGCACTAGAAATCACCTGACAAATATGCATGTATGCAATATTTTTGGTCATATCCAAGGTAGTCATGTCCTCATCATCCTCCCCTTCTTGAAAATAAAGCCGTCCTCGGCGTTGCTTAATCTGAAATGTGGCTAACAAAAGAGACAAGGTGTACATGTTGTATATGTATATGTCATCCATTTTTACTTCCCTCGATTTTTGCATATATGACACATGAATAGATGAGTAACTTGCATAGTTCATAAAATCTAAAGCCAACAAATTAGCACAAGAACTAGAAGGCATGAAAATATTGCAACTCAGTTTGCACATATAAGTGAAGCTCTTATTTATTTCAAAAGATTGACAATGTTCATCATTAAACCATCCCAACATTGGTGAATAAACCTTATTTGAATCAAATTTACATGCTACAACATGCTTAGATAAGCAAACATGCAATGAGTCATTCGACACAGAATCATCACCAAAATTAGAGGTCATATCAAAATGATTAAACATTGATTCTTTTGCATCAACAGTTAATTCAACGGGTGCACTCAAAATTGTTGGTATTTCAGTTGTTTCATCACATGACGCATTCATGACAGTTTCAAGATTCTCTAAAATAAGTGATGTGCTCAAATCACCAGGTAACTCAACACATGATGCATTCAAGTTAACTACGGATGCATCATTCTCATGTAAAGTTATATCATCAATACTGTAGGATCGAAGAAGGTGAGAGTGTCTAGAGGGGGGGCGATTAGACTACTCGACAAGATAAAAATTATGCCTTTTGACAAAGACAAGTTTTTGGCAGATTTTGCATATCACACAAGTCAAGTAGCATACTACACATGCAATTCTAGAGTATGGGCAGCGGAAAGTAAATTGCACAAGTAGTAAAGAGGAGTGGAGAAGATCAAACGCAATTTGGAGACACGGAGATTTTTCTCGTGGTTCCGATAGGTGGTGCTATCGTCAATCCACGTTGATGGAGACTTCAACCCATGGAGGGTAACGGCTGCGAGAGTCCACGGAGGGCTCCACCCACGAAGGCTCCACGAAGAAGCAACCTTGTCTATGCCATCATGGCCACGCCCACGGAGGACTAGCCTTACTGGGTAGATCTTCACGAAGTAGGCGATCTCCTTGCCCTTACAAACTTCTTGGTTCAACTCCACATCTTGACGGAGGCTCCCAAGCGACACCTAACCAATCTAGGAGGCACCACCCTCCAAAAGGTAATAGATGGTGTTGATGATGATGAACTCCTTGCTCTTGTGCTTCAAATGATAATCTCCCCAACACTCAACTCTCCTCACTGATTTGGCTGTGGTGGAAGAAAGGATTGAGTGGAAAGCAACTTGGGAAGGCTAGAGATCAAGCTTCATATGGTGGGAGTGGAGCAACTTGATCTCAACACAAGGGTAGGTAGTTTTCCTCTCAGAAATGTAAGGTAGGAGTGGTAGTTCTTTCTGATGGCTCTCTCCACGAATGAAGAGGGGGTGGAGGGGTATTTATAGCCTCCACACAAAATCCGACCGTTACACACATTTGACCAATCTCGGTCAGACCGAAGTTGACAACTCGGTGAGACCGAAAGTTCAAATCTTGTGAACGTTGAGATTTTCGGTGGGACCAAAAATACAATCTCGGTGAGTCCGATTCTTCCAAAGACTAGGGTTTGCCAATCTCGGTGGGACCGACTTCATCATCTTGGTGACACCGATTTGATGACAGAAGGTTACAGAAGCTTGGCAACACTAGTTTCGGTGAGACCGAGTTCAGAATCGGAAAATCCGAAATTTCTGGGGTTTGGCTTTATGGCTGAGGTGGTTCATCTCGGTGTGACTGAGTTTATGGAATCGGTGGGACCGAGATTACTTATGAGTGTATGTTTGAAGTGAGAGGTGCTGATAGTTTAGGAGATATATCACTAAGCACTTTGAGCAACCGGATCATTAACATAACCTCATCCCCTTTTAATAGTATTGGCTTTCCTATGGACTCAATGTGATCTTGGATCACTAAACCAAAAATGGAGTCTTGAGCTTTTGCCAATGCTTGCCTTAGCATCTTAGGGGTCCACCTCTTCAGTCCTTTTGCCATGCCAATGTGATTGACTTTCCTGAAACATACTTGATAAAAGCATTAGTGATTAGTCCAACCACAAAGTATGTTGTCATTAATTACCAAAACCACCCAGGGAGCAAATGTGCTTTCAATCTCCCCCTTTTTGGTAATTGATGGCAACACACAAAACAAGACATCAAAGCTTACTGAAAGAAAGACAGATTTATCACTAAAGCTTTGACAAACATGTATTACACAGGCTCCCCCTACAAGTGTGCAAGATTTTCATAGATTATGGTTTTGGACTACCACAAGCACACAAGAGAGAAAAACAAGATGTGCTACATGCAGCTTGGCTATATGCATCAGAGCAGATGAAAAAAAATGAGTGATAATGCATATGTGCATGGTGATTTCTTGCAAACAAGTATTCACAAGCAAGTCACCATCATGCACATTCTGCAAGATGCATATACTTACCTTGAGGTTCCTTGGCATTGTACCTGAAGAAATAGACTTGGAAAAACATTGTTAGATAACACAAGAGTATTTCTTCAACCAATCGCAAGAACATCAAGAGTACCAAGCCAGGGATGACATGTATAAACAGTGTCTCATATTGAGCACTAGCTTGAAACAGCAAACATGTCTCCGAAGCTAAAAGATTTTTCAATGAACTCTGAGAGATTTTGCTTTCCATAAGATATCAGTTGTGAGAGCGAAGAAAGCAAAATCAAAAGAATAAGAATGATGCCAAAAGTAATATCCAATGTGGAACACGGCAAAGCTTTGATGTGATTCTCTCCCCCTTAAGATAAGATTGCTCTTCTTCCTAAATCTTCTCTTCTCCCCTTAACTCCCCCTAAATCTTCTCCCCCTTTGATATCAAGTGCCGAAAAGGACAGCAGACTTGGAAGGTCAGGAAAGATGGAAGGAAAGAAGTGGGATCCTTAAGAATCACAACTGGACAATAAGAAATATGCAAAGGAAAACATTGAGTAGAGCTGCAGAAGATGATATCCTGAAAGAAAATCGGTGACACCGAAGTGAGATGGATCGGTGGGTCCGAAAGTCTGGGACTTAGGGCAGATCCTTTTTCGGTTAGACCGAAATTGTTACGTCGGTGACGCCGAGTTTAATTCCAAGGAAATACAGAAATAATTCAGCGCACTTTGCAAGGAATGTTTCAAAAGATTTGCAATGAATTGATCAGAGCCAAAAGGATATTCACAAAGACAGAAGAATAGAAATGAAAAAGATTGCTAGATGAATTTTTTTTTAATTAAAAGAAAACTCAATGAGAGAACATAAGAGAAAATAGAAAAACTCCAAAACATATGTACTTCATCTAGATAGGGGTCGGCGACAAAGTCACCTATGTTTGAGTATATTGACTTAGGAGTCAAATGAGAACATTTGATAATAGGTCATACTCATCTTTTAAGCTCAAAATGGGGTTGCCATTTTTTGATTAAACATTTGATGTGATCACATCTTATGAAGCTGCTTGTACTCATGACTTTGAGCAAGGCTCCTTCAAGATGTGAAGAACATACCTTGGGCTTGTTGTTGCTTTGCTCATGTAGGTGAACTTGATGTAGGTGCTCATAGAATGTGAAGTTGGAGCACCATTTCCTCTTGTGTAGTTCATCTTCCTACATGGGTTAGGCAAGCAAGGAAATACTCAAGAGTATCCAAGATGACAAGAGTGAAATACTAGATGTATAAGATGTCAAAAAGGATATGTGGAATTTTGTTCCTTGAACTCAACATCCCAAAGGGCTAGATACTTGGTCAATGACAAGATTACTCAAGATTTGAGAGTGTGGTAATCTTGTGGAATGTTGATCATCCAAGTACCTGCAAGGAGTTAGATGCAATACAAGGGGCAAATGTGTCCAAGACATATGATCTTCATCATAATAGAAATATCAAGGATTAGTCAAGTAGGCTCATGCCTTGCATGCATCAATGGAGTTTTCACTCCAAGTTTGAAGCATCAGTGATGTTCAACTCACTCCTTAAACGACAAAACACTTTCTCATCAAGTGGTTTTGTAAAGATATCAGCAAGTTGTTTGTCAGTACGAACATGCTTAAGATTGATGTCACCCTTGGCAATGTGATCACGAATAAAATGGTGACGAACTTCAATATGTTTAGATGCGAGAGTGTTGCTTTGGATTGTGTCCAATCTTGATCGCACTCTCATTGTCACAAAGCAAAGGAACATGTCTCACATGTATCCCATAATCCTTAAGCGTTTGTGTCATCCATAGCAACCGAGCACAACATGAACCAGCAGCAATATATTCTGCTTGGCGGCAGAGATAATGATACGAATTTTGTTTCTTGGAGGACCAAGATACAAGGGATCGACCAAGGAATTGACACGTGCCGAAGTTGACTTTCTATCAACCTGTCTCGGCATAGTCCGAGTCGGAATAGCCAACAAGATCGAAAGAGGCCCTCTTAGGATACCAAATGCCAAAGTTAGGTGTGTGTATCAAATATCTCACAATTCTTTTAACAGCTTTAAGATGACATTCTTTAGGGGCTGCTTGATATCGAGCACACATGCATACACTCAACATTATGTCAGGACGAGAAGCACAGAGATATAGTAGAGAACCAATCATGGATTGGTAAACCTTTTGATCAACAGGTTCTCCATCTTTTGTCAAGTCATTATGTCCACTAGTAGGCATGGGGGTTTTCATACCTTTGCTTTCTTGCATGTTGAACTTCTTGAAGAGATCCTTGGTGTACTTTGTTTGTGAGACAAAAGTACCCTCCTTAGATTGCTTGATTTGCAACCCAAGGAAGAATTTGAGTTCACTCATCATGGACATCTCATACTTCTCCGACATAAGCTTTCCAAACTTCTCGCTAAAATGAGGGTTAGTTGAACCAAAGATAATATCATCAACATATATTTGGCACACAAATAGTTCACCATCAACCCTTTTTGTGAATAGCGTTGAGTCTATTTTTCCAATCTCAAATCCTTTTTCAAGAAGAAAGCTAGTCAAGCATTTGTACCAAGCTCTAGGGGCTTGTTTAAGACCATAAAGAGCTTTGTGCAACTTGTAAACATGATTAGGCTTTTTAGGATTCACAAATCCGGGAGGTTGTTTCACAAACACTTCCTCCTCTATTTCACCATTTGGGAAAGCACTTTTAATGTCCATTTGATAGAGAGTAATATCATGGTGGTTGGCATAAGCAAGAAGAATGCAAATGGACTCAAGTCTAGCAACGGGGGCATAGGTCTCACCATAGTCCATACCTTCGACTTGTGTGTAACCTTGAGCTACGAGACGAGCCTTGTTGCGGATGACTTGTCCATCTTCATCTTGCTTGTTCCGAAACACCCATTTGGTTCCAATGACGTTTTGATCATCATTGGGCTTCTCTACCAAAGTCCATACGTTGTTCCTCTCGAAGTTGTGTAGCTCTTCATGCATGGCGTTCACCCAATCCGGGTCTTCTAGTGCTTCTTCTACCTTCATAGGTTCAAGACTAGAGATAAATGAGTAATGCTCACAAAAGTTAGCTAAGCGAGTTTTAGAGCGAGTAATTCTCCCGGAGTCAATGTCGTTCATCATTTGTTCCACGGGATGATTTTTCTTGACTCTTGCTCGAACTCGAGATAGCTTTTGTTGTGGTCGTGGCTGAGCTTCCTCATCATCCTCATCTTCCTCTTCTTCTTCATTGTTGTTGGTGTTGTCTTGAGGTGGTGGAGAAGGAGGTTGTGGTGGATCTTCTTGTTGCACTTCCTCATCTTGGTGAGTTCCACTTGTGGAAGCCTCCATATTGCCTTGAGGTTCATCTTGCCGTGAGGTAGGGGGCTCCACATATGTAGATGAGGTACTCTCCTTCACTTCCATGGGACGGATCTTTCCAATAGATAAATCTTGAATGGCTTCCGATGGGTCCTTGTCTCCTACATCAATAGGCATTTGCTCTACTTGCGAGCCATTAGATTCATCAAACTTCACATCTACCGTCTCTTCAACCTTTCGGGTGAAATTATTGTAGACACGGTAGGTGTGGGAGTTTGATCCATAACCGAGGAAAAAGCCTTCATGAGTTTTAGGAGCAAATTTAGACCGACGATGTTTATCAAGGATATAGCATTTCGAACCAAAGACACGAAAGTATCCCACTTGGGGTTTGTTACCGGTGAGGAGCTCGTATGAAGTCTTGCCGAGAAGCTTATGAAGATAAAGCCTGTTGATAGCATGACAAGCTGTCTCGACGGCTTCTCCCCAAAAGTGCTTCGGTGTCTTGTATTCGTCAAGCATCGTTCTCGCCATCTCTATGAGCGTTCGGTTCTTCCTCTCAACAACTCCATTTTGTTGAGGTGTGTACGTAGCCGAGAACTCATGTAGAATTCCTTCCTCATCGAGAAAAGAGTCTACATGGGCGTTCTTGAACTACATTCCATTGTCACTCCGAACTTTCTTGATCTTCACCTCAAATTGATTTTGAGCCTTTTCGCAAAGGTTTTGAAGATTCTCGAACCTGTGATTTGTCATCAAGGAAAAATACCCACGTAAATCTGGAATAATCATCAACTATAACTAGACCAAAGGAGTTACCACCAAGGCTTTTGTAAGCATTGGGACCAAGAGATCCATATGAAGAAGCTCAAGCGGTCTCCTTGTGGTCATGATGTTCTTCACGGATGACTTCCACCTACTTGTTTTCCTGCACGACAAGCACTACAAAGTCTATCTTTGTCAAAGAAAACATCTTTAACACCAAGAATATGATCACCTTTGATTAGCTTGTCTAGATTACGCATACCAACATGTCCAAGCCTTCTATGCCATAACCAACCTTTAGCAGATTTAGCAATGAAGCAAGTTCTAGGTTGGGCTTTCTTAGTGAAATCGACAATATATAGATCACCTCTACGGATACCGGTAAAAACCATGTTATGATTGTCACGACGAAAGACTTGGCAATCTACTTCGGTGAGTAGCACATTAAATCCAAAGTCAGCTAATCTAGACACGGAAAGAAATTGTATCCAAGTGATTCAACAAGCATGACATTTTGAATAGAGCTATCATGAGATATGGCCACCTTACCAAGGCCAAGTACCTTACCCTTGGAGTTGTCTCCAAAAGTCACATACTTGCGTGGACCATCGTTCTTTGCAAGCTCTCGAAACATGTCTTCATCTCCGGTCATGTGATCGGTGCATCCACTATCAAGAATCCACTCTTTTCCACCGGATATGTAGTCTCTCAGATTCGCCATAAGATTGAGACTCTTCATGATCTTGTCTAGCTCGGTGTCCGAATCGGAGTAATCATCATCATGCTCATGCTCATCATCATATTGACCCATAGATAGTTCATCATTAACACCTAGGTCAATTTGACATCCACTTGCATTAGTTTTGTCGATGTGACAATAATCATCGGAATGCAATACAAGAGCATTTCTAATTAGAACATTGATAAGTCCGGGATCACCCTTCTTTTTCATAAGATCACGAAGCTCAAAGAAGCATTTATCAAAGTTGGGGTCATTGGGGCGCATCATATCAAATTCAATAGTCTTGTATAGAATTTCATCAAGACCTCTCAAAGAGTAGTCCGGATAAAGTTCTTCCAAAAACTTCCACATAGCATAGGCGCACTCAAAGTTTGTGACAAGCTCAAGCAAGTTATCGGGCAAACCTCTAATGATAAGATTTACAGTTCTAAGGTTACGAAGCAAATCAAGCTCTTCATCCATGGTAGGGTGCAAGGGGTCAAATGGAGGTACATATGGGGTTTCAAAATATTTGCGCAAGTTATACATCTTAAAGATAACAAGCATTTCAATCCTCCACGAGTTATAGGACACTCCATCAAGAATAGGCACTCTATGACTAACACTCCCAAACGTAGACACGTCCATCTTCCTCCAATGGTGTGTAAACCAAAGCAATGGAGACCAATGCTTTGATACCAATTGTAGGATCGAAGAAGGTGAGAGTGTCTAGAGGGGGGTGATTAGACTACTCGACAAGATAAAAATTATGCCTTTTGACAAAGACAAGTTTTTGGCAGATTTTGCATATCACACAAGTCAAGTAGCATACTACACATGCAATTCTAGAGTATGGGCAGCGGAAAGTAAATTGCACAAGTAGTAAAGAGGAGTGGAGAAGATCAAACGCAATTTGGAGACACGGAGATTTTTCTCGTGGTTCCGATAGGTGGTGCTATCGTCAATCCACGTTGATGGAGACTTCAACCCACGGAGGGTAACGGCTGCGAGAGTCCACGGAGGGCTCCACCCACGAAGGGTCCACGAAGAAGCAACCTTTTCTATGCCATCATGGCCTACGCCCACGGAGGACTAGCCTTACTCGGGGTAGATCTTCACGAAGTAGGCGATCTCCTTGCCCTTACAAACTTCTTGGTTCAACTCCACATCTTGATGGAGGCTCCCAAGCGACACCTAACCAATCTAGGAGGCACCACCCTCCAAAAGGTAATAGATGGTGTTGATGATGATGAACTCCTTGCTCTTGTGCTTCAAATGATAATCTCCCCAACACTCAACTCTCCTCACTGATTTGGCTGTGGTGGAAGAAAGGATTGAGTGGAAAGCAACTTGGGAAGGCTAGAGATCAAGCTTCATATGGTGGGAGTGGAGCAACTTGATCTCAACACAAGGGTAGGTAGTTTTCTTCTCGTAAATGTAAGGTAGGAGTGGTAGTTCTTTCGATGGCTCTCTCCACGAATGAAGAGGGGTGGAGGGTATTTATAGCCTCCACACAAAATCCAACCGTTACACACATTTGACCAATCTTGGTCAGACCGAAGTTGACAACTCGGTGAGACCGAAAGTTCAAATCTTGTGAACGTTGGGATTTTCGGTGGGACCGAAAATACAATCTCGGTGAGTCCGATTCTTCCAAAGACTAGGGTTTGCCAATCTCGGTGGGACCGACTTCATCATCTCGGTGACACCGATTTGATGACAGAAGGTTACAGAAGCTTGGCAACACTAGTTTCGGTGAGACCGAGTTCAGAATCGGAAAATCCGAAATTTCTAGGGTTTGGCTTTATGGCTGAGGTGGTTCATCTCGGTGTGACTGAGTTTATGGAATCGGTGGGACCGAGATTACTTATGAGTGTATGTTTGAAGTGAGAGGTGCTGATAGTTTAGGAGATATATCACTAAGCACTTTGAGCAACCAGATCATTAACATAACCTCATCCCCTTTTAATAGTATTGGCTTTCCTATGGACTCAATGTGATCTTGGATCACTAAACCAAAAATGGAGTCTTGAGCTTTTTCCAATGCTTGCCTTAGCATCTTAGGGGTCCACCTCTTCAGTCCTTTTGCCATGCCAATGTGATTGACTTTCCTGAAACATACTTGATAAAAGCATTAGTCCAACCACAGAGTATGTTGTCATTAATTACCAAAACCACCCAGGGAGCAAATGTGCTTTCAAATACCTTTACTGTTACCTTGTCGCAAAGACGTAGCTGATGTAGGTACAGACGTAGGCAATGCACCATGCTCCTGAGATGATGCTGCGCTCACAATCCGAGGTGGGGCTGCTCTAGTAGGTGCAACGGTGGAGGAACCAACCGGCGGTGGTGAGCATGAACTGGAATAGTAGTTGTTGTAGTCACCCAATGCATCCTCCCTGATCTGTCTCTCAAAGGTACAAGCACGAACATACATACCAAGAATGCAACAAGGAATATCTGAAATCTTTCCTGAATATCATGGTTCAAACCACCAAAAATCTATTCATTGTATCATCCTTAGATTCTTCTATGTCACAATGATGCATATAAGATTTGAACTCTTTGTAGTAAGCATGAACAGTGTTGTTGCCTTGTTTAAATTGTTCAAATTTGCGAAGCAATTCACGACGATAGTAAGGAGGGAAAAATGTTGTCTCATTACATCTTTCAAATCTTTCCAAGTTGTGGGTTGGTTATCAATATTTTTCTTACAATGCACACTCCACCAAACTGAAGCAAAACCAGTAAATGCTCTAGTGGCAGCTCGTACTCGCTCAAGTTCAGAAAAATCATGGTTACTAAAAACTTGTTCTACTTCAAATTCCCAAGCTAGATAAATAGCAGGATTAAATCTACCCTCAAATGACGGTAAAGAGATAACCGACCATGTGGTTGTGTGTGTTGTCCCAACTCTCGTGATGGTGAAGATGTGTCCATCGTCCAAGAACTTCTATCTCGAGAACCTGTCATGATTAGTAGAAACAAGAAACAAAATTCCAGAATAATGTTCCTATGAACTACTAGGATGTGGTTGTGAAGTGCTCACAGTAAAGCAAATATCAATATCTTACAAGTTCTTACCATGCGGCAGGTGGTGACAGGCAACCAGCGATGTCAACTAACTCTGAAGATTGTGTAAAGCGATTGCCAGGGGAACGTACATATACACGGTGTAGAAATATGTGGAGCTAGGTTGGCTATATATGTAGCAAAAGATTAGCAATAATTAATTCAGAGATGCAATGTTGAATAAACGCTCAACGACGGTACTGTGCTGGTCCTAGGCTAGACCGGACTAGAGAAGCGAGCCTAGAACACTAATGAGGTCACGGCGTAGAACAACTAGCATCAATGAAGGATAGTAAGTAGCTCTTGACAGCAAGATATAAGTGAAGATCACAACGGCAGTGAAGATAATGATGAAAAACAACTGCCAAGCAGGACATACAACAACTCTCTCTCCAACTTTCCTCTTGAAAAGTTTGAGCCAATTTTCTGATAAATTCTTTCAAATAATGCTACTAACTCAAGCTTTCCAATGCAAAAAGAATCACTCAATTCCGAGTTGATATGAGGAGTTAAAGAATTCTAAACCTGGCCTGAAAAATTGGAACAAATTGTGTCCACGAACTTCAGAGGGCAAAAAGACCTATTTAGAAGCCGATTTTGAGGTGTCAAATATTGAACTAGCTTCTGCAACTATTTAGATGCGGCTCGTCTCTAGCTTCAATTTGAGTACTCACGGAGCCAAAACGGACTTCATATGAGGAAGATACACCTGTTTTACTGAACAGTGCGCAAAACAGATTCCAATCCGAATTCAGGTACGAGATTGATTCGAGATAGATCCGATTTTTTTTCTTCTCTCTTTTTTTTCACTCTTTTTTTTTCTTTTTCTTCTCTCTCTTTTTCTTTTTTTTCTTTCCTTTTTTCTCTTTTTTTTCTCTCTTTTTTTTCTCCCTCTTTCCAAGACAAACTAGATAAGATGCAGATTGGATCAGGCGAAGATGTGAATGACCTCAACTATGAATATGACAATGAACAGTGTGTAGCACGTGGTGGAAATTAATAGATGAGATGGTGGACAGCGGAAGGGATAATGATGCAGCGGCGGCGTGACTAATGTGAACAGAACTCGAAACTCTAAAGGAACTTGACACTAAGACCAGCAACTGATACGACGATGCAACCGACAATTCAACTATGCAAGCAACGAATAGAAAATTGCAAAGGCTCAGACTGGCTTGGATAAAGGATGAACAGATCTAACTTTTTTTTGTGGCTTTTTCATGGACTATAGGTATGAATGACAGATGCGATCTAAACTATGAAAAACTGTAAAATCTCACCGAGCAACCTGGAAATCTGATACCACTTGATAGAGGCGTAGTGTCCCGATCTTTCGATGAGATGATAACTATCGATTTTGTGGAGTCGACTTTGACGATCCGACTACAAAGTGCACGACGTTGCGCCTTAGCAATCGCTAAACCAATCTCCTGAGGTTACTGACGATGCCGGAAGCATGATCAGCCTGACCACGAAGGTCTATTCCTGCAAGCAATCGAAGAACAAGCAAGAATATGATAAAGCAATCTGAATATTGCGAATATGTATGAAGTATTAATAATGGTGGGGATCCGAAAGCGGTCTTGGTCTGGTCGTTGGACACAAACGAAGTACACGAAGTTGCGTTGGCTAACTTTTAACTAAACAAATCCCAAGGGAAAAGCTACTAGATGGATCTACTTATATAGGAGTAAGGGGTGGCGGCCAAGGAGGTGGAAGGACGTCCCAAGGCAGCCTAAAACTAACCCTAGGTCGTACAAGGCCAATGGGCCCAAGTGGAGGTGACGTAACACCTTTGGACTTGTAGTTTGACTCGGATTCTGCTGCAGCGTCAGATTGTTTCGTCTATAACTCAACGCTCCGGATGGATTTTAAGGTGATTCCCATTGTTCTGGAAAGAGCATGAAATCTACTTTCCAACAAAAAAAGAATCACCCAATTCGGAGTCCGTATGAAAAAGTTGTTGGCGTTTTGATTCAGGTATGTCTGTGAAGTCCGAATCTGAGTCCAAAACGTGAGAGACTTGGACTCTATCTTCTCTTGGGCCAAAAATGACGTGAGAGAACTTTTTGAACAGCAAATAAACATCTCTTTCTTCCTTATCTTCATATGTGGATTGTACAAATGTTCCATACACCTGCAATTAGACAAAACACAAAAGTGTGTGAAGTATTTTTGTTCTGGATAACATAAATAGATTATTGAATAGTTTGCACTAGAAATCACCTGACAAATATGCATGTATGCAATATTTTTGGTCATATCCAAGGTAGTCATGTCCTCATCAACCTTACTACTGAACTGGTTTACGAAAATGAGTTTCATATACAATATGGTAAACCTGTGATGTGTTTGTTTGTTTCTCTTTTAGAACGCGCATAAAATATTGGAGAAGAGTACTCCGTTATGCAATGGTAAAGGAAGTAGTGGAGATAAGGTTCAATATAGTGAGACATCCCTGTTGGTCTCCAAGAAAGCTAATAAAAACTATATTGAAGACACTGAGACAACCCCAGAGTCCTGTCTTGATGTAGTGTTCGAGTTAATGGCTACTACTACTGGCACCAGCTCTTCGAACTTGCTGCCTGAATCAGTTTGGCTTCTTGAGACTCAACTTCAAGTTGAAAGACATCGATCAGATGTTATGCGACCGTAAGCCGAAGGACTGAGGAAGTCCCGGTAGAATTCAGATGCATACTTTCTAGTGCAACAGCAAGTGCTGGAGGATTTAAGCGCCAAACAAGAGAAAGTTAATACACTTCATAAGCATCTTGCCAGCATTATGGGTACCCAGGATATTGTTTCTTGAGCTCTTCTGAAGTGGTTTTAGTTCTGGAATTGTTTTGCTGCGGCGTTTATTTGCACTGGTCGCCAACTTTGACAACCAGTGTATATGATAAGCTGCTTTGTTCCCTATATTTGCATTGGTGGCGAACTTTGATGCCCAGTGGATGTAATATGTGTAATAGCCGTGATAGGCTAGCGTAAGTTGCTTGCTTATTTATTTCCTTATTGTCTTGTTTATTTGTTTGCTTGTAGTCAGTGTAGTTCTTTTCCCGCGGTTTGCTAGTGGCCGCAATAACCAATTTTTTTAAACTAGGCCACAATAACCATGGGCTACATATTTACTGTACTTACCATGCGCCTCCTATGGGGCGTAGAAACAATGGGCTTTCTAAGGGCCGTAGAAACAATGGGCCTTCTATGAGCCGTAGCATCAATGGGCCTTCTACGGGCCGTATGATCGATAGGCCAAACATGAGCCAATAAGAAACCGCGTTATGGGCCATAAATGGGCTAGATTTGGAATCGTCCGTTCATGGGCCGACAATAATGGGCCATCGTTAATCGGCCGTATTTGATGACGCTATGAAAATGGCCCAACGGATTAATGGGCCTCAAACGGGTCAATTGTAACCACGGGCCGAATTTGGCCCACAAGCAGAAAAGGCCAGTAACGGGCCGTAAGTAACCGAATGCTGAAAATGAGCCCAAGAATAAATGGGCCCTATGAAGGCCGAAAGATAACACGGGTTGGAAATGGCCCAATGGAATAATGGGCCGTTAATGGGTATAAAGCGGTACAATGTTCATTGCGGGCCAGATTCACCACGGGCCGTTAATGGGCCAAGAGTTACAAATGGCCTCGTATGGGCCGAAAGACATCATGGGCCATACATGGGCCGGAAGTTACAACCGACTGGAGTCATATTGGACGGCCCGTATGAAGCTACTAGGCTTAATTCCGATAGGCCGTAAAGGGTCGTGAGTTAGAGGGCCGTAAATGGGCTATGTAGGAACATGTCGTTAACAGGCTTTCCGTGGGCCGGCCCGTTACCTTTTGACCAAGTCAAACAGGCCGGCCTTTTAACCGGAATGGGCCTCTGTTGAGCCGTACCACGTGTCAAGGTATCATAGGCGCCTCCTGTCCAATGAATGGATGACATCTGTCCCAATGGTGAGCCAACACGTGTTTCCTCCGGCCAGTGAGAATTTTACACATGGAAAATCCTCATTGGTTCGGGCTGTTAGCGGGTCATCGGATCCAAAACCGAACCCTATAGCTTAATGGCGACCCGTTATGGTGGATGCCACGTGTCGGTCACCCTTGACGAAAGCACTTCCATGACGCGCCATTTACCGTCATGGAAGTGGACACTTCCATGATGATAATTTCGGTAATGTCATGGAACACTTGTACGACAGCACATGTATGATTATCTTGATTCTGTCATAAAATCGTCATGGATGTACATGCATGACAGAAAACGTGACCTACTGTGACAAACACGTACCATCACGGAAGTGTATTTTTTTGTAGTGAACCCATGGCCTCGCACTCCCATTCGGGTGGACCAACAGCGTTCGGACAAAACCAATCTATTGCCAGCGCATCCTCCCAGCCACTCCGACCAACTCCCCTTTGGGCTAAGTCCTAGGTGGCCCCGATGTCAACCCATGACATCCAACGGCCACCGTCCTAGCAAAACAATAAACGGTCCCAAACGGGGTGTAACGCCCCGGATTCGTTGCGCCAGGTGTCCGCCAGTTATTCGTCATTGTTGCCATGTCATTTGCTTGCGTGTTGCACTTTGCCATGTCATCATTTGCATTTTATCATGTCATCATGTGCATCTCATTTGGCATACGTGTTCGTCTCATGCATCCGAGCATTTTCCCCGTTGTCCGTTTTGCAATCCGGCACTCCTATGCCCTCCGGCGTCCCCCTTTTGCCTTTTCTATTGTGCGGGTGTTAAACGTTCTCGAAATGGCCCGAGGTTTGCCAAGCGGCCTTGGTATAGCACCGGTAGACTGCCTGTCAAGTTTTGTGCCATTTGGAGGTCGTTTGATACTCCAACGGTTAACCGGGTAACTGTAAAGCCCTCTTTGAGTTGCAGCCCAACAGCCCTTCCAAAGTGGCCCAAAACCCATCTAACTCCCCTCCATGCTCTCGGTCGTTCGATCACGATCGCGTGGCCGAAAACCGCTCCTCATTTGGACTCTCCTAGCTCCCTCTACCTATAAATATGTGCATCTCCCCCGAAATCCCGGTCCAAACCCTAGATTTCTCCTCCAAGGCTGCGGACATGTCAGACTTGGCGGACACGTCCCGCCGCCGCCTGATCAATCCGCGAGTGCCACGTGGCGCCCGTCGCCCGCCGCCGTCCGGGCCCAGCCATGCTCACAGCCGTCGCCGCCGGCTCCCAGCGCGCGCCGCCGCGCCTCGCCGGCGTCCGCCGCCGCCGGCCGCCCATTGCGCCCTCGCCTCCGCCTCCGGATCCGCTGCCGTCCGCCGCGGCCCCGCCATCATCCGCCGATGCCGCCGCCCGGATCTGCGGCCTCGCCCGGACCCGCGGCCTCGCGCCTCCTTGCCGCGTTGGCGGCCTGGCCGCCATCGCCCAGCCGCGGACCTGACCACGCCACACCGAAGCTCCGCGCCGCCGCCTCGCCCGCCGCCGCGCCTCCGCCGCTTCCGGAGCGCGCCCGACCCCTCCGGCGCCGCCCCGGCCTTCCCCCGGCCTCACTCCGGCAAGATTCGGGCCGAGGCCGACTCCTCCGACCTCCTCCGGCGAATCTCCGGCGAGATCCGCCGCGCCTCGAAAACCGTGCCCGCAGGTTGACCCCCCCAATTCCACCAAGTCCCAGTTTTCTTGCATAAACATGCCATGTTCATCGCATCACATCTCTGCATCTGTAGCTCCGTTTCATGCGTATAATATGTCAAATTGTTCGCCTCAACGAGTACTTCATTTCATTCCATTGTATCATTTTCTTTTGAGGTCATCTTGATGCCCGAAATGCTATTGGAAGAGTGCATGTTGATGTTAATCTGCTGAAACTGTTATGACTTGCTCATTTATCATTTTTGCCATGATTGATGTGTGCATCCTATGAGTATGAGCTCTACATGAATGTTGATCTATGCCATGCCATCTTTCCAGGGGAGTTAACCATGTATTTTTGTGAGTTGTGTGCTGAGTGTATCAAGCTTGCTAAGTAGGGTAGTTGTTTGTTCTTTGTTTTCCTCGATGATTCGATATATTTTGTTGTTATGTTAACATGCTTCTACTAATCATTCTATGCATAATCTGGAGATGCTCTATAAACATGTTTTGATCTACATGTCATGCTCTATCCATTTATGCCCTTGGTTGCAATTATAGCCTGCTGGAACATATTGTAATCTTGCTCCAAAGTTGCTTGAAAATGTTGCTATCAGCCTGTTAACATTAAGTTCACTAGTTCCCATGTGTTTTCCTAGTGATCCATGCACCCTATGAACTTGCTCTTGCCATGTATAGCTTCATAAACATGCCTTCTTACTGTTGGTTGCCTTGCCATGCCATGTATTGCTCTGTGGTGAGTGGTTCAAGCTCACGAACATGCCTACTTATTGTTGTTCCTGCCATGTATAAATCTGTAATATAACTTGCCATGTTTACATGGGTGCCATCATATTTTCTATGCCTTTTTGGCTCTTGGTCAGTAAGGGACTTTTGATCTATGCAATTAGTAGATTCATGCCATGTCTTTGTTTGCCATGATAAGTTCCTGTAACATGTTGTTTGATAGCTCTAAACATTGCAACCTGATGTTATTTCTGCTAAAGTCTGAAACTGTTATTATTTGCAATATCTCCATGTCTTTTTGAGCATGTTCTAGTGATTTCTGGAGATAGCTCAGTGTTCATGTTTTGTTATGCTTTACCTGTACTTCATGCCCATGCCTTTTGTTATTATGTTGGGGTGCTTTAGCATGTTGTTTTGATGCTTGTAAGATGCCTAGTTGCTGTTATGGACAGATTGTTGCTATGACTTGTATAGAGTGCATGTGTTGAACCGTTGCTCCGTTTTGAGTGTGCTCTATATGAAACTTGCGTGATTTTGCATGTAGCTTCATATTATCATGTTGCATCCTTGTTTTGGTGTGTTTGCTTGATGTTTGGGTGCATTTTGCATCAATGCCATGCTTAACTTGTTTTGCTCATATCTTCTAGGCCGTAGCTCCGAATCTAATGAACCTTATATGTAACTTGACTAGAATTTCGTGTAGATCCTCTTGGTGCTCTTTAACTTGATGTTTAACAACTTCAACATAATATTTATTCAGTTCTGGACCAATTTCAAAATATTCATATGAGGACTTACCGAAATTGTTATATGTTGTTTCCGGCCTCATTTAAACTTGCCTTGATGTGTTGTTCTTGTTTGCATCATCTTTTGCCATGAGTAGCTTCATGTAGCTTGGTCATGCATCATGCTTGTTGTGCATCATGCCTTGTTCATGTGTGGTGTGTTTACCTATGTCGTGTGCTTCTTCTTGTTAGTTCCTGTTTCGTTGCGATCGTGAGGATTCGTTCGTCTATGATTGGTTCGGGTTCATCCGTTAATCTTCTTCATGGACTCGTTCTTCTTCCTTGCGGGATTTCAGGCAAGATGACCGCTACCTTGGATCTCACTACTATCATTGCTATGCTAGTTGCTTCGCTCTATCGCTATGCTGCGCTGCCTATCCCCTGTTTATCAAGCCATCCCATATTGCCATGAACCCCTAACCTTTGACACCTTTCCTATGCAAACCGTTGTTTGGCTATGTTACCGCTTTGCTCAGCCCTCTTATAGCGCTGCTAGTTGCGGTGAAGTTGAAGATTTCTCCATGGTGGACAGGGTTATGTTGGGATATCACAATATCTCTTATATTATTAATGCATCTATATACTTGGTAAAGGGTGGAAGGCTCGGCCTTATGCCTGGTGTTTTGTTCCACTCTTGCCGCCCTAGTTTCCGTCATACCGGTGTTATGTTCCCGGATTTTGCATTCCTAACGCGGTCGGGTGATTTATGGGACCCCCCTGACAGTTCGCTTTGAATAAAACTTGTCCAGCAAGGCCCAACATTGACTTTTACCATTTGCCTCACCACCACCTATTTTTCCCTTGGGAGTCGCTCTCTCAAGGGTCATCTTTATTTTAGCCCCCCCGAGCCAATGCTTGTCTAAGTGTTGGTCCAAACCAGAGCCACTTGCGGTGCCGCCCCTAGGCAACTTGGGGTATCGTCGGTTGCCGTACGTAGTGTTCATCCGGTCGTGGCCTGAGACGAGATATGCGCGGCTACTATCAGGATGTCGGCACGCCGGGAGGTCTTGCTGGTCTTGTTTTACCATTGTCTAAATGTCTTGTAAACCGGGATTCCGAGACCGATCGGGTCTTCCGGGAGAAGGTCTATTCTTCGTTGATCGCGAGAGCTTGTCATGGGCTAAGTTGGGACACCCTGCAGGTATAAACTTTCGAGCCGTGCCCGTGGTTATGTGGCAGATGGGAATTTTTAATGTCCGGTTGTAGATAACTTGACACCAGATCCGAATTAAAATGCATCAACCGCGTGTGTAGCCGTGATGGTCTCTTCTCGGAGTCCGGAAGTGAACACGGTTTCGTGTTATGCTTGACGTAAGTAGGTGTTCGGATCACCTCTTGATCATTGCTAGCTTCACGACCGTTCCTTTGTTTCTCTTCTCGCTCTCATTTGCGTATGTTAGCCACCATATCATGCTTAGCCGCTGCTGCAACCTCACCACTTTACCCCTTCCTTTCCCTTTAAGCTTTGCTAGTCTTGATACCCATGGTAATGGGATTGCTGAGTCCTCGTGGCTCACCAGATACTTCCAAAACCAGTTTGCAGGTGCCTATGTTTGCGGGCAGGTGACGCAACCAAGCTCAAGGAGGAGCTCGATGAAGATCTTGCCCTTTGTGTTGTTTCGTTCTAGTTGATCAGTAGTGGAGCCCAGTTGGGGTCGATCGGGGACCTTTGTCGCATTTGTGGTTCTTCTTTTATTTTGGTTCCGTAGTCGGACCTTGATTGTATCTGGATGATGTAATGCTTTATTCATGTAATTGTGTGAAGTGGCGATTGTAAGCCAACTATGTATCTCTTTCCCCTATGTATTACATGGGTTGTGCGAAGGTTACCTCACTTGCGACATTGCTTTCAATGCGGTTATGCCTCTAAGTCGTGCTTCGACACGTGGGAGATATAGCTGCATCGAGGGCGTGACACGGGGACAAGTGCACATAACCAAACTCAGGGTCACAAGGCTTATGTCCGCCTACTTGGCCAAGGTAGCGCGCGCCCATAACCTTCCCTCGTTGGAGGCACCGGTGAGAGGCATGACAATAGACCCAGTTAGGACCCCCCCCCATAAGGCAAGTGTGGTTGCACTGGTGAGCTCGATTTGGTGGCACCATGACTCAGCCAACAGTTGTTCAAGTTTGATTATAATCCGGTTAAACTTGAATGCAATAAATTGAGCCATAATAAAATAACATGATGTAACTATAATGCATGATACCAACATAAGCATGGGGGTGCAACATCATCAACAAACATAAGTCAGATATCTGAATGAGCATGGCATACTGACGGGCATGAATATCACAAGTATAACACTACTCATAGCATACATGACCGCTAGCATCAGAAATAAATACCAAGCAAGAACATATCAAGATTACTACCAAGCAAACATATAACCAGCTAGATGCAAAGGAACATGAATAGCAACGGTACTGGATAACAGAAGATAAGCATGCATCAAAACGAGCATCAAAATGAACATCACTACTACCAGCATGCACTACTACCAAGCATGACATACAAAAGTAATACTAGCAAGAATACATGATAACCAGGTGCATCCGAACATGTCATGAAACTATAAACATTACTGAAACACCGATAATAGTAGCAAAACAAACTGAAAGTTACAAAATATTCAAGTAGAAAACCATGGTTACTGCATGCAATCATGCAGGTGGTTGTCGTAGCTTGCTTGGGAATGAAAAAATCACCGGGGAGAAGTGCGGAAGGATCGCAGAAGGAATCGTCGGAAAAATTTCACTCCCGAAGGGGGCTGATTAGGGGCAAGGGCATGAAGGTCATTTTCAGAATATTAAAACATAATGAAAATGGTAGCAACATGACAGGCTCGATGATACGAAGAAGTGGGCTTTGGAATCATCTCATTTGGAGTTACGGTTGCGGAGTTATGACCGTTCGTTCGTTAGGCAGAAGGAGAAATAAAAAGTTTTCATTCTTCTCTTAACGGATGAATGTTCACAAACTAGAGGTTTCGGCCGGTGGCTGAAAAAAAAACAGAAGGCGTAATTTCAAAAATACATTTGCGCTGTACTGAAAGCGTATTCTTGATAGAAGTCATCGGGAAGTATGTTTTCACTACACGAAAGCATAGTTTAGAGAATATGCTTCCACTTGCCACATCAGCTGAGCGGGGTCAACTCCCTGTGTCACTGGCTGGTGGGGTCGCATGGGTGGGGTCCGCTTGGCCAGGTCAGCGCCTTCAACCTCTCATGCCGATGGAGCAGAGGCGCGGCCGGCTGCCCTGACAGCGACTGCGGGTGCGTCCGGCCACCATCCACGACGCTCCGCCTACCGAAACGCTCAGGAGAAGAAGACACATCGATGGGTGGTGAATGTTAGCAGTTGAGTGGCTGCTCTCGTAGATAGCTAACCAGGACGTGCATGCATCACGATCCCCACTAACCTACACACGACGCGCATGTCGCGCTCTCTGTAAACCAGCGCTCTGCGCGCCCCCTTTTAACCCCATATATACATGCGATATGGATCGGCAACACCTAAGGTGCTTTGCCTACTTCTTCCTACTGTCCACATGGTATCAGACGCCGGCCTCTCCTAGCGCCTGTAAGCCTCTTCCGCTACCATTTTTCCTCCTCCGGTGATCATGTCCATGCCGCCGCCTCCTCCACCACCCCCTCCTCACCCTAGCCATGGCCTCACCGATGCTCTTGATCATGTCCACGCCACCGCCTCCTCCACCACCCCCTCCTCACCCTAGCTGTGGCCTCACCGACGCTCTTGAGGATGCTGCCTCGGCCATTGAGGGAGTCCTGGATTAGGGGGTATCCGGATAGCCGGACTGTGTACAACGTCCGGACTATTGAAGCGTGAAGATACAAGACTCAAGACTTCGGCCCGTGTCCGGATGGGACTCTCCTTTGCATGGAAGGCAAGCTTGGCAATCTGGATATTGTGTTTTCTTCCTTGTAACCGACTCCATGTAAACCCTATCCCTCTCCGGTGTCCATATAAACAGGAGAGGTTGGTCCTTACAAGGCCGATCACAATTACAATCATACCATCATAGGCTAGCTCTTAGGGCTTAGCCTCTACGATCTCGTGGTAGATCTACTCTTGTACTACCCATATCTTCAATATTAATCAAGCAGGAAGTAGGGTTTTACCTCCATCGAGAGGGCCTGAACCTGGGTAAACATCTGTGTCCCTTGCTTCCTGTTACCATCAGCCTTGACGCATAGATCGGGACCCCCTACCCAAGATCCGCCGGTTTTGACACCGACATTGGTGCTTTCATATCGAGTTCCTCTGTGTCGTTCTTATCGGCCTCGATGGCTCCTTCAATCATCATCAACGACACGGTCCAGGGCGAGACTTTCCTCCCCGGACAGATCTTTGTGTTCGGCGGCTTCGCACTGCGGGCCAATTCGCTTGGCCATCTGGAGTAGATCAACAGCTACGCCCCTGGCCATCAAATCAGGTTCCGAAACTTGAACTACACGGCGGATATCCGCAGAGACTTGATCTTCAACGGATTCCGGCCCGCGCCAGGAGCACCGGACAGCCAGAACAAGCATGGCCTGGACCTGCTGTCGGACAACACTTGAGATTTCACCCCTGCAGTAGCCTCGGATCTAAATCCGGGGCAAGTGGCGTTGCCTAAGGACGGAGGGCTGGACCCCGCCCCGCAGGCCATACCGTCATCGGCGATGGAGCCGAACACAGGCCTCACTTCTGAGGAAGCATGTGACTCCGGACCCTCGGATTTGTATCTGGATGTAGGTTCCAGTCCGCGTGTTCCCGAGCCCGCCGAGCCTGGTTGGGCTCCGGTAATGGAGTTCACTGTTGCGGACATCTTTCAGCACTCGCCCTTTGGTGACATGCTGAACTCATTAAAGTCTCTCTCTTTGTCAGGAGGCTCTGGGCCGAACTATGTCCGGCTTGAGTGGGAAGCAGGAGACGACGGAATTCGTTGCCCACCCACCACCCACTTCATTGCCACAGTCGATGATCTAACCGACGTGCTTTACTTCGACTCCGAAGACATCGACGGTATGGACGACGATGCAGGAGAATTACAGGAGCCACCGCTCATAGGGCGGTGGACGCCCACCTCTTCATACGATATATATATCATGGACACTCTGAAGGAAACCAATGGCGACGAGGCAACGGAGGATAACCCCTCAGGAAGAAAAGCAAAGCATGGGCGTCGTCAGCGCCGCTCCAAGCCCCGCCATAGCAATACCGGCCGCGGAGATAAAAGCAATCCGGATGGCGCCGAAGAGGAATATAACCCTGACCAGCCCGCCTTCGAGCAGGCCGGACACGAAGATGAGCAGGTCAGCCCAGAAGAACAGGCGACGGGCGGATTAGCATCGGCGATGACGAGTTTGGCATGCCTGAGGATCCCGTGGAGCAGGAGCGCTTCAAGCGTCGGCTTATAGCCACTGCAAGGAGCCTGAAGAATAAGCAGCAGCAACTCCTAGGTGATCAAGACCTGCTCACAAATAGATGGACTGAGGTCCTGGCAGCCGAGGAATATGGACTCGAGCGCCAAACGGCTGATCGGCCACCCCGTGGCCGGGATAAAGCGGGATATCAGCCCAAATACCAGCCCGCACCCCCATGCCGATACACTATAGCCTAGGGCAATAGGCAAGACCTGCAAGAGATTCCGGAAAACTGAGTAGGACAGCCAAGATCGATCTATGGATCGCGGGGGCGCAAATACATGAATGACGATGACCGCCACGCGGATACATTATCAAAAGTCCGCCCGCCGAACACAAGAACCTGCACCAATTCAACTACGAGCCACATAGCCCGCACGCAGGCGCCGCACACCCCTCTACTTGAAGTGATGGATCATAAATTCCGGAAGGGTTCAAACCAGTAAACATCGAATCATACGATGGCACAACAGACCCAAAGATGGATTGAAGATTTCCTTCTCCACATTCACATGGCCCGTGGAGATGATCTACACGCCATCAAGTATCTCCCCCTTTAGCTCAAAGGACCAGCCCGACATCGTTAAATAGCCTGCCAAAGAAATTCCATTGGCAGTTGGGAAAACTCGAAGACGATTCTCGACAACTTCTGTATATATATAAAGCGACCACCGGACGCTGATGACCTGAGCCACATTACTCAACAGCCCGGAGAGTCAGCCAGGAAATTCTGGACTCGGTTCCTAACTAAAAAGAACCAAATAGTCAACTGTCCGGACGCCGAATCCCTGGTGGCTTTTAAGCGTACTATCCGTGACGAGTGGCTTGCTCGACACCTCGGCCAGGAAAAACGCAAGTCCATGGCAGCTCTGACAACACTAATGAGCCGCTTTTGTGCGGGCGAGGACAGCTAGTTGGCTCGCAGCGGCACCACGCCACATTCCAGCACTTCGGACGGCCGCGATACTAACGGCAAGCCACGACGTAACAGACATAAGAGATGGAACAATGGTGAGATCATTGAAGACACGACAGTCAACGCCGGATTCAGCGGATCTAAGTCCGGTCAGCGGAAAAAGTCGTTCAAAAGAAATAATGAGGGACCGTCCAGTCTGGACCGCATACTAGAGCGCTTGTGCCAAACTCATGGCACCCCGGACAAGCCAGCCAACCACACTAATAAAGACTGCTGGGTATTCAAACAGGCCGGCAAAATAAACACCGAAAACAAGGACAAGGGGCTGCACAGCGACGATGACGAAGAGCCATGGCGTCCGAACACGGGGGGACAAAAGAAGTTCCCCCCCAGGTGAAAACGGTCAACATGATCTACGCCACTCACATCCCCAAGCGGGAATGGAAGCGAGCACTACGGGACGTCTATGCGATGGAGCCAGTCGCCCCCAAATTCAACCCATGGTCAGCTTGTCCGATCACCTTTGATCGAAGGGATCATCCTACTAGCATCCGTCATGGCGGCTCAGCCGCATTGGTCTTAGACCCAATCATTGATGGATTCCACCTCACGCGAGTCCTTTTGGACGGCGGCAGCAGCCTAAACCTGCTTTATCAGGACACAGTGCGCAAAATGGGCATTGACCCTTCAAGGACCAAGCCCACCAAAACCACCTTTAAAGGTGTAATCCCTGGAGTAGAGGCCCGCTGTATGGGATCTATAACATTGGAAGTGGTCTTCGGATCCCCGGACAACTTCCGGTGTGAAGAGTTAATCTTCGATATCGTCCCTTTCCATAGTGGTTACCACGCACTGCTCGGACGAACCGCATTCGCTAGATTCAATGTTGTTCCACATTATGCATACCTCAAGCTCAAGATGCCAGGTCCGCATGGGGTCATAACAGTCAACGGAAACATGGACCGCTCTCTCCGTACAAAAGATCACACTGCAGCCCTCGCGGCAGAACTACAATGCGGCCTCCTCCGGCAAACCACCAATCCGGCAACGACAACCTCAAGCACCGTCAAGCAAGTCCGGAGCACCATGCAACAGGATCATCAGGAATGCCAAGAGCGTGATTAGCAGTCCGGCCTCCGCTCAAGCCCCATCAAAGCAACATTCATGCTCACGCGTACACAATTACGCACTCAAGATACCATGGGCATAGGCGGAGGCACAACAACGACTCAGTCAATAGTGCAGGTAACCGCCAAAAACCTTCATAATCTTCCCTTTACCTTCAGACGCCGCCTAGTGCAGCATCCTCGTAAGAGCCGGATTGCCGGACTTACGGGGAGAAACAACCAAGGAGGCAACAGCGCTATGCATGTATGAAATACCTGTGGAATCTATTTAGGATCATTATACCTGCTTTATCTATCTGTACACAGCCTGCCCCTTTGATAGGACATGTCAAATAGTCCTATTTATCTCCGCTTAATGCATCCATTGTAAACATATATAGCGTCAGCTTACTATTCTTATTCGAGCATTTTTTTCTCGTAAATGTTTATTCGATATTGCATCCGTACACCTTGGTAGGTCAGTTTGCCAGGGGCTTCTTATGGCACCCCATAATACGGCAATACAAGTCCGAACACTTTCAACAGTGCGGCACCCCGAACTTATAGCACTATATGCATCAGCTCCGAATCATGTCTTGGGTCTACACTTGGGTTAGCCCAACTCCCTTGTTTTGGTACCTTAAGTTCCGTTATATCGGCTAAGGTAGCACAGGGAGAACTACTGCGATTATGTCCCGGTTCTTCCGGATGAGCACCTCAGTAGAGAAAGCCGAAAACTGACAGACATGATGCGGCGAGAGCTGGTCGCTGTTCGAGAGGTCCGAAATTCCTTAAAGATTTTCTGCTTTAGGCGATAAATCTATCGGCGTTCTGGGAACTGGGGTACCTAGACTTGCCTGCCTGCGGCCTGCGGTGTGGCTCAAGGAGTGGCCCAGTACGGCCCATCTTCATCAACACATGCTCAAGACCCTCGCGAGGGCCAAGCCTTGCGGGGTGGACGACAGGAGGCTTCCTCAGGCACGGCCTCGTTAGGCTGGCTCGCGAGGAGGCGGAGAGATCAAGGCGGGGTACCTCGCAAGGTGCTCATGACGCAAGCCATGACGACCAAGGCCAGGCGGGTGCCAGGCGGGCGCCGGCCTGCGCAGAGTCCTTGTTTCCTCTTTGGTGCAAAGGGGGCAAGCGCAGTCAAGAGTATCAAGCAAAGGTAACCATTTCGGTGCAACAAGACCAAGACCAGCAGGATGGCAGGATGGAGGTCATCGTGGAGCCCAAGCAAGGCCATCGCTGTGGGACTTTGGCAGGCGAGGACCAACTTTAGTCAGGATAAGTGTACTAGATGCTCCCCTTCAAAATCGCCAATTGTTGGCGCCCTTCCCGCTCAATATTTGGGGAGAGGCCCGGGGCCTCTGCCTATAAATACGACTAGCCACCCACAGGGTAGAGGCATCGAAAGAACAAGGATAGAAATATAGAGAGAGAGAGTGAAGCGATTGAACTCCCCTAGCAGTTCATCGCACCAGCCAAGAATAGACCCTCGCGAGGCTGTTCTTCCCTTGTACTGTTCCTCGTCAGCCCCAGAGGCAATCCACCACAGCACAAACTGGAGTAGGGTATTACACCACAATGGTGGCCTGAACCAGTATAAATCTCATGTCCCTTGTGTTGTTCTTCATGCAGTTTTAGATCCTGGCGAGGCGGTGAGACATGGGTAGGCAGGAGGTGTGATCTCCGCGTGCACCCCAGAGTTCAAACCTTGAGGGTCTGCCGGAACCCGAAATCCGACATTTGGCGCGCTGTAGGTGCGCCAGACCGCCTTCCGTCGCCTCATGTTTCGCCGCCGCCCCATCCATGTCGACGCTCGTCGCGCCAGCGCCGAAAGTGCCGGCCGCTCGCCACTCAGACGCTTCAGACGGCCCTCGGTGGTGGCGCCCGCCGTTTCGTCACCGCCATCAACGCCGCCATCGCCCGGCGGGGAACGAGCAGCAAAGCGCCGCCCTCGCAGATCCTTCAAGGCGGCGAAGGCCGCGATCGCCACCCTCGCCGACTCCAGCCGGCTGCTCGTCCCACGCTGCCGCGCCTCGCGACGCGACGACGCTGCTGCTGCTCTGGGCGGAGCTCTGACTACCGCCCCGCCGACGACCTCTTACGACGAGTGGCTCGCCCGCATCACCGAAGCCTATCAAGACCGCTGGGGCTCCCTCGCACCATCCTCTCATCGCATCGCGCTACCGCCCTGGGCGACGAAGCTCCGGGCGCCAACCGCCTCCCCTCAAGAAGGCGCTTTGGCCCCTAAGGCGCGGGCCCTGGCGGAACCCACTCCGTCCGCGCCGCAGACGCAGAAGAGCAGAGCTGCTAAGAGATCCTCGTCCCCAAGAGGCCGCCTGTGTGCTCCCCAGACTGCTCGGCACGAACACGCCTCGCTTCCAATAAGATCAAGACCTCGCGCTACACTGGCGGCATCGCATGAGACCCGCAAGATCAAGCTCCCCATCACCAAAGGGCTCTCATGCCATCGCAGCTGCCGTGTTTTCTCCGACGAAGCTGCGCAGCGTGGGCTGGCCGGGCAAGTTCAAGCCAACCTACCCCCGCGCTACGATGGCACGACTGACCCTGCTGAGTTCCTCCAGCTCTATGAGCTGGGCATCGAGGCCGCCAACGGGGACGAGAAGGTCATGGCGAACTGGTTCTCCATGGCGCTCAAGGACGGCGCCGCACCTTGCTCCTGAACCTGGTTCCTGGCACGATATCCTCCTGGGACGAGATGCGCACCCGATTCATCGCCAACTTCCAAGGCACCCGCGATCGCCCCGCCATGAGCGATTTGTGCCGATCAAGCAAGAGCCGGGAGAGACCTCGCAGGTTCATCCAATGCTTCAACAGCGCTCGCCTTAAGATCCCCAAGGTGTCTGAGGAGGCCATCATCTCAGCCTTCTCCGACGGCGTGCGTGACATCAAGATGAAGGAGGAGCTTGCGATCCATGAGGACCTATGCACCTCCCTGGAGCTGTTCAATCTGTCGACCAAGTGCGCTAGGGCTGAGGAAGGGCGCCTTTCCCCCTCGAGCTACCAGCTGCTGAGAAGAAGCCCAAGGCCAAGGGCGTGAAGCGCAAGGGGGCTGCCATGCTCGCAGCAGAGCCGGACACCAAGCAAGGCAGGGATCAGCCCGAGTCATCCAAGGGCAGCCGGTACTGCGTGTACCACGACCTCCACACCCACAACACCAACGAATGCCAAGAGCTCAGGGCCGTACGAGACGTGCGTGTCGGCTGACACCCCGAGCGGAGCGAGCGGGGCTATGGCCGAGGAGGAGGAACAGGAGGAGGACATTGGGAAGACCGTGGCCCTCGGGGAGGGTGGCGCGACCGACCTCGCGAGGACCGCTGGCAGGACCAGCCTCGCGAGGGAGGTTGGAGGGACCCACCTCGCGAGAGGGGTTGGAGGGATCAGCCTCACGAGGATCGCCCACAAGGCAACGCGAGCCTCCCTCCTCTACCTCCACAGCCGAGGAGGAATGAAGACCATCATCAGGACGAGGGGGCTGGAGGCTTCCAGGAGCCGCACGCAATCGCTTTTATCTTGGGCGGCGCTCAAGCCCCGGCCTCTCAGCGCATCTTCAAGTAGTTTTCTCGCGAGGTGAATGCAGTCCTCCCCAAGCTTGAGGCCACACGCCCTCTCAAGTGGTCAGTGTGCGCTATCATGTTCAGCTCAGCGGATCAGCTCAAGTGCGCGGCTATAGCCGGAGTCCTCTCGATGCTTTGTTCCCCAATCATCAACAATGTGCAAGTCACCAGGACCCTCATCGATGGCGGAGCAGGGCTCAATGTCCTATCCGTCGAGACGTTCAACAATCTCCAAGTGCCCTACAATCAGCTGCAGCCAACCAAGCCTTTCTCAGGAGTCACTGATGGTTCCACGGTTTCGATAGGACAGGTCCGCCTTCCTGTCACCTTCGGGAAGCGCGACAACTACCGCACCGAGCTCATTGACTTCGACGTCGCTCACATCCGCCTGCGGTACAATGCCATCCTTGGGTACCCAGCCCTGGCCAAGTTCATGGCCGTGACCCATCATGGCTACAATGTCCTCAACATGCCGGGAAGCGGTGGAGTCATCACCGTGCCTTGTGAAGAGAGAGACGCTGTGTGTTCTCTGGAACGTGCTTTCCAAGCCCCATCAATTGAAGACCCAGATCACAGGAGCGGGAGGCTTCCTGAGGCTGCCCCTAAGAAGAAGAAGACATCGCCTGGCTCGGCCCCTTGGGAGGCAGGCCCCTCAGGGTCCGTGCCTGTTCAGGGGGCACCTTGTTCTGTCGCATAGGGAGGCGCGCCTGGCGCCCTCCTCGAGCAAGGCTCGGGGGCTCTCTCCTAGAGGGCCATCGACTTTGCTAAGATCACGAGGGAGGCGCTCAGGCACCACTTGGAAGCGTGCTTCAACACACGTTTCCCTCGGGAAGGAGCAAGGCAAGGAGGGCCAAACCCTCAGGAATTCGTCAGCGAGATCATTCAGGAGCTGCAGGAGTCAAGAGTCATGAGTAGCAGCCACCGCTTACCCGCCGTAGCTCCTCATCCAGGCGAGGATGGTGGGCTGCGCGTCTGCATCGGCATACCAGGACTCAACCGAGCCGCCTCTCAGGAGCGCCTCTGGCCCTCACGCGTGGGACGCCGCGAAGGTCCACCCCACAGCTATGTTTGCATGCCTTACGACCTGCCGAACACGGCTGCTATGCGTCAGCGCCTCATGAGGAGCATCTTGGAGGCTCAAGCGGTCAAGCATTCCGCAGTCCTGGCAGAGATGGAGATGGTCCGGAGGAGCCGCCAGCGCCTCCGGAGCATCCCGAGGCCCCCAGGCCTGTGGGCTCGTGAAGATCGTCTCCCACAGCGCACGTCGTCCGCTACTTCAGCATCCCTTCATCTTCAACATTATCAGGTGACATCGTTCGAGTTTCATTTTCAGCTAGGAGCGCCCCCCCCAGGGCTGCATCATTCCTAGGCCGCGTGGGTCCGTCCCTGCGGCATGTATCCCTTTGATTTAGGTCTTTTAGCTTACTTTATTGGGGGCGCCCCTCGGGCTGCATCATCCCCAAAGTCGCTCGGGCCCGACCCAGCGGTGATCGTCTTTTTCTGCGCCTATCTAAATGGATGTGCTCCTTCATGATTAACGTGCTTGACTTAATCGCCCACTTGATTGACACCAACTGATGGAGCTGCTCCCTCACGGCATGACGCTTGCGCATGGGTCCGTCCCTGCAACATTGACAAACCTGGATGGTTGAGCTCTGGCTGCAGCACCCCCACAGGGCGCCACCTCACCAAGCCTTCAGTGCCTCGTCACCTTCCCAGAGCAACCAGCAGATGGCCGGCAATTGTAACGGCAAACCTTTGCTTTTCTCATGATGAACTCGCAGGATCGCTTTAAGGAGCAGCGTCGGGCGAGGCCTTCGCAGCGTCTCCTTCGCCCTTGTCTGCGTGAACCGCTTGCACGTTAAAGGGGGGGTACCTGAGCATCGCGACTCATGGGCTCTTACTGGCTCTCCAACCCTCACCCTTTGGCCTTGTCCACGGCATTGCGACCTGGCATACCAGGGACGGCTGAGCTCGCTCGAGGGCCAGGACCTGAGGACATAAAGCACGAGGGGGAGCAAAGGCGAGAGGGAAGAGGCACGCGGGGACCTCGCGAGGCAACTCCTCAGCTATCAATGCGCGGGCCCCGCGCCGCGCCAAGGAGTGGCTTCTAACCCCCAAGATAAGTCATCCTCCGGAAACACTAGCTATCGCAGCACCAACCTCGCACCTAATGCAGTTCCGTCTTGGCGACGTCGCGCTCCTTTCTCACCGAATGATGGCTGCTTGAGCGCTAAAGGGGACCTCCTGAGCATCGCAACTCAGGGGCTCTTATTGGACCCGGGGCCGCTCACCTCCTGGCCTTAACCACGGCATCGCGACCTGGCATACCAGCGACAGCTGAAGCCTGCCTTGGGACCGGGACCTGTCGGCACAGAGCGTCAAGTCCTCGCGAGGTTCGAAAGGAGGAACTAAGTTAAGACGGGACGAGCATCCCTCACCGCTTCACAATAAGGATCATATTAACAAATGGAACTACAAGCACCTTACAAACCCCCACGGGGTGTGTTTTTCGATTCCTCGCAGGGAACAAAAGGAGCAAATCCTAACGAGTGATAACTACGCGCGCCTCCGCAAGAGACGCCATCATCAACAGTGGGCCGTCAGCCACCGGCGCCAACCCCATACAGATCAGTGGCGACGGCGGCCTGAGGAGCCTGCCCTGCTCCAAGAGCGGCGCAAGCTTTGGGGCTCATAGCTATCGTCGCTCGTCTTTGGAGTCTTGAAGAGCTCGGCGGAGTCGCTGGATGCTCCGACACCTCCACTGCCTGAGGAGCTGCTGGGGAAGCGATTGGCGATCCTAGTCCTTGCAGTGGCAGGGCCTCGGCCGCCTTTCTCAGGGAAGCACTCCAGCCGGCGTCCCTCTGCGTCGAAGACCTTGAAGAACATCAGGGAGGCGCCGTCGTACTCGAGGTGGATTACGAGGGCGCCATCCGTCCTGCAGACCCGGGCGATCTCGCCCCAGCCACGGGTCAGGTAGACCCTGCCCGGAGCAACGACCTCGACCTCCGCTTCGGTCGCAGGGGTACTGCAGTCGGCATGCTGCAGCCAAAGCTCGATAGGCCCCCTCGGCGGGATTTTGAAGGCAAAAGAAGGAGGGAGGCGAATCCAGGACCGGGGAGGCATGGCGGCGTGAAGTACGAGCTCGCGAGAGGAGCCCCCAGCGTGAACTCCAGGGGGAACGACGCGCACCGCCGTGATCCGCCGGCAGCGACGGTGCCTCTGACGATGCCGCTCGGTGCTAGTGCCTTCAGGACCCTCGATCCGCGCGTACAAGGGCAATGGGAATCCAGGCGGCGGCCGCACGAACCATGGCCTCGACACCTCCTGCCAAGCACCCCCTTCTCCGTGGCATGAGGCGGGCCGTTTCTTCGGAGGAAGCGGGACAGGACCCTCTCGGGGGGCCTTCCCCTTGTCTTCGGTAGAAAACCGACGGATCGGTGCCATTGGCGCAGGGAGGAGCGAAGACGAAGAGGAAGGAGGAGAGTAGCGGGAAGAGATGGACTGGAAGGGCTCATGCCGTTCCGTACATATAGCCAAGGGAGGCCAACCGTCGGCCTCCACGATCACAGGTAATCATGACCCATTTTGCATGCAGGGACTTGTCAATTCGTGCAGTTGCCGAGGCGTCATGGGGGAGCCAGGACGCCCACGTCCAATCAACCGCCACGCGGCGCCCAAGGCCGCAGGCTATTGGGGCCCGCGGCGCTTCGCACTTGCCCCTTTGCTTCTCTACTAAGCCAAGTCCAAGCGCACCTTTGGCCCGGGGGCTACTGTCGGCGTTCTAGGAACGGGGGTACAAGACTTGCCTGCCTGCGGCCTACGGTGTGGCTCAAGGAGTGGCCCAGTATGGCCCATCTTCATCAACACATGCTCAAGACCCTCGCGAGGGGCCAAGCCTCGCGGGGCGGACGACAGGAGGCTTCCTTGGGCACGGCCTCGTCAGGCTGGCTCACGAGGAGGCGGAGAGATCAAGGCAGGGTACCTCACGAGGTGCTCATGACGCAAGACATGACGACCAAGGCCAGGCGGGCGCCGGCTGTGCAGAGTCCTTGTTTCATCTTTGGTGCAAAGGGGGCAAGCGTAGGCAAGAGTATAAAGCAAAGGCAACCATTTCGGTGCAACAAGACCAAGACCAGCAGGACGGCAGGATGGAGGTCATCGTGGAGCCCAAGCCGGCGTCATCGTCAGGGACTTTGGCAGGCAAGGACCAACTTTAGTCAGGATAAGTGTACTAGATGTTCCCCTTCAAAATGGCCAATTGTTGGCATCCTTCCCGCTCAATATTTGGGGAGAGGCCCAGGGCCTCCGCCTATAAATAGGACTAGCCACCCACAGGGTAGAGGCATCGAAAGAACAAGGATAGAAAGATAGAGAGAGAGTGAAGCAAATGAACTCCCCTAGCAGTTCATCGCACCAGCCAAGAACAGACCCTCGCGAGGCTGTTCTTCCCTTGTACTGCTCCTCGTCAGCCCCAGAGGCAATCGACCACACCACAAACTGGAGTAGGGTATTACACCACAATGGTGGCTGAACCAAAGATAAATCTCAGATCCCTTGTGTTGTTCTTCGTAGTTTTAGATCCTTGTGAGGCGGTGAGACATGGGTAGGCAGGAGGTGTGATCTCCGCGTGCACCCTAGAGTTCGAACCTTGAGGGTCTGCCGGAACCCGAAATTCGACAAAATCGGCTTCGTGCGATCTAGGTGTGTATAGCGCCCCAATTTGGCCTTCCGGATTATAGGGGCTTCGCCGAAATTTAAAATTGTAGACTTCTATGGCTAAGTGAAAGTTATAAAGCCGCATAGTCCGATTGCCTTGTTTGCTGCGCCGGACACCTCCTTAAGGGACCAAACATTTGGATAAAGAGTGTCCGGGTTTTCAACAAACACCCCAGTACTAGTTACGTGCGGGAGGAAGCCGACGACTGGCCTACTTTCAGAATTTTATAAACAACCGCACAGAAGGTAATATTTTAAATAACAAAAGCGCTACATAGCGCAAGTAACTTCGTGTTTAAATTACAAACATGACATAAGTGAATTCATTCAAAAACGGTGTCCTTGGTACATTCATCGGCCACGAGACGAGCACCCTTCATAACGCCATCATAGTACATCTCGGGATGGCGATGCGCCTTGCCCTCGGGCGTCCGCCCTGACCAGCTTTTTCCGCATCCAGCTTGCCCCAATGCACCTTGACGGGAAAAAGGTTCAAGCGGCACCCTCAATGCAAACGGATCGCTTGATCACTTCAAGCTGCGGACAGGCATCCACCATTCGCTTGATCAAGCCAAAGTAGCTAGTGGGCAGGAGCTCACCAGGCCACATCCGGACTATGAAACCTTTCATAGTCAGTTCGGCCGCCCTGTGGAGTTAGACCAACTGCTTCAGTTGGTCACCAGAGGCATTGGTGTTCGGCCCAAAGATACGGGACCGTAACAGCTTCTCTGCTGAGCTCCCTCCCGGCACGGAGAGAACTCAGCTGCTCGACACGCTGCGTGGCAGATCTGTGAATGCCCCTGGAGAGCTCCGAATTCGAGTAAGTAAAAGAAACTCCTCCTCCAAATGTTTGCTTTGCATAAAGAACTTCTTACCCGCTGCTATCTTTGTGGCCTCCTAGATTTCCTGCTGTGCCTTCTCGGCTTCGGCCTTGGCGTCTTTCATACTCACCAAGGCCTTCGCAACCTCGGCCTCTTTCACCTTCAGATCATGCTCCACGGACTCGCACTTCTTGCTGTGGTCCCGGAGCTCTTGTTGTACCTCGACCACTCTAGCACTTTGCTTTACGCGCTCCTTGCACTCCAAGGCCGCCTTGTCTTCGGCCTCGGACAGCGCTTTCTTCAGGGACGCCACTTCAATGGTGGCCCCTGTCACACAGTCTCGACACTTTGGCGTTAGACTAACCAATTCCGTCTATCCTTAAATACATAAGAGCGGGGAATCACTTACCCTTGTTCTCTTTGAGCTGCCTCTTAGTGAGGTCGAGCTCTCCCTGCGCCTGCTCCAGGTCCCGCTTTAGTTCGGCAACCTCGGCCGTGCGGGTGGTAGCGGCAAGCAGCACATCCTGTTTATTCACAAGATTATTTATTATTAAACTCCTGCGGATCATAATTGACCCTCTGTTTGGCTTTTCCTTCTGAACACCAAATAGAGTATCAGGGGCTACTACCTATCGGGTGGTAATCTCATACATTTTTTATTACTCACCTCAAAGCCAGTCAGCAGGCTAGTGCAGGCTTCGGTTAGTCCGCTCTTGGCAGACGAAACCTTATGAATCACCGCACTCATAAGAGTGTGGTGCTCTTCATCCATGGAAGCGCCGCGAAGCGCTTCCCTCAGACAATCCGGCGCCTCGGGCGCAACGGAAGTCCTCGATGCAGACGGCTCGCCCTCCCTAACGAGGGGCTGTCCGCCTGGGTTCGGAACCATTGAAGGTTCCGGGACAGTGTTCGGCTGAGAGCCCGGCCTGTTGTGGCTCTCATCGACACGATCCGCGGGGATCTTGAACCCCGCGTGCCCAACTTCTGGAATCCCGCCTTGGGGCATCTGAAGAGTCACCTCCCCCCACTCTGGGAGCCTTCGGGACAACACCTCCGCGTCATCCGCGGGTTGAGGAGTAGTGGCCGCCGGTTTAATTCATCTCTCAATCGCCAGGATCCGGAGGAAGATACCTCGATGAACCTGGCCGACTGCACATATGTTCGCATTATAAATACAAAAACTATGAAGTGAAATCATGATAGAGTGCGGACACTTACGATCGTGACTGGGGGCTTCTCGGCAGCCACCCCTCCTCACTGTGAGCGGCCGTGGCGGAATAGTCCGGAAGGGATACCTTCCTTCGACGCCCACCTCCCCCTCCAGGAGGCTTTTCTCTTCTCTCCTCCAAAGATGGGAGGTAGAGTTCTTCTTGGTTCCTCCGCCTCCTGGAGGAATTGCCTCTCGCCGCCATCGACGACAGGGTATGATGGCCTTACGCCGAGGGCTTTTTTTCGCCCCTGGTCTCCGCCTCCCTGCACCCTCATCCTTTCCGGATGGGGCATCTTCTTCTTCTTTTCCTCCCTTCATGGGAGGAGGCGCCTCGTCGTCTTTGGACGAGGCCTCGCACAACCCACGACGGAGACCCTTCGGGTCCCCGGGCCTTTTTTCGGCCTTTTTCCCAAGACCTTGTACGGTGCCGGACCAGATCTCCGTCAGAGAGCATCACTGTGGGCCTTCCGCAGCGGAGCCGGAAAGTAAACCTGCTCCGCTGTCTCCACATAATCCTGAACAAATATGCATAACTACTTAAGGGTCCCCCGTGAATATATTGGGAAGAACCAAATCCTGTGGTAATCTAAGAACTCACCTTACTAGGAGGTCGCGCGGCATTGTAGGACCTTGAAGTATGTCTAGAGGGGGGGTGATTAGACTACTTGACCAATAAAAACTTAACCTTTTCCCAATTTTAGAGTTTGGCAGATTTTAGTTACTCTAGGACAAGTCAAGCAATCACCACACAATTCAAGCAAGCATGCAAAGAGTATATAGGCAGCGGAAATTAAAGCATGCAACTTGCAAGAATGTAAAGGGAAGGGTTTGGAGGATTCAAACGCAATTGGAGACACGGATGTTTTTGGCGTGGTTCTGATAGGTGGTGCTATCATACATCCACGTTGATGGAGACTTCAACCCACGAAGGGTAACGGCTGCGCGAGTCCACGGAGGGCTCCACCCACGAAGGGTCCACGAAGAAGCAACCTTGTCTATCCCACCATGGCCGTCGCCCACGAAGGACTTGCCTCACTAGCGGTAGATCTTCACGAAGTAGGCGATCTCCTTGCCCTTACAAACTCCTTGGTTCAACTCCACAATCTTGTCGGAGGCTCCCAAGTGACACCTAGCCAATCTAGGAGACACCACTCTCCAAGAAGTAACAAATGGTGCGTTGATGATGAACTCCTTGCTCTTGTGCTTCAAATGATAGTCTCCCCAACACTCAACTCTCTCTCAATGGGTTTGGATCTAGTGGAAAGAAGATTTGAGTGGAAAGCAACTTGGGAAGGATAGAGATCAAGATTCATATGGTAGGAATGGAATATCTTGGCCTCAACACATGAGTAGGTGGTTCTCTCTCAAAAATGGTAAGTTGGAAGTGTAGGTTCGTTCTGATGGCTCTCTCCATGAATGAAGAGGAGGTGGAGGGTATATATAGCCTCCACACAAAATCTAACTGCTACACAGTTTACCAAACTCGGTGGGACCAAATTGTTAAACTCGGTCGGACCGATTTAGTAAACCTAGTGACCGTTAGTGATTTTCGTGGGACCGACATGCATCTCGGTGAGACCGATTCGGTTAGGGTTAGGGCATAACGTAATCTCGGTAAGACCGATTACACAAACTCGTGAGTCGATTTGGTAATAAGCTTTCCAGAGAGTTGGTCGTAAACTCGGTGGGACCGATTGGCTCTTTTCGTGAGACCGAAATGTTACAAAAGGAAATAGAGAGTTTACATTGCAATCTCGATGGGACCGACGCTCACTTGGTTAGACCAAACGTTACAAAGGGAACAGAGAGATTGCAACCCCATCTCGGTGAGACCGAGATCCCTATCGGTAAGACCGATTTGCTTAGGGTTTGTGGCAGTGGCTATGACTTTTGGAATCAGTGGCGCCGGATAGGAAGTTTCGGTGTGACCGATTTTGGCTTTTGGTTTAGGTCATTTGTGGATGTGGGAAAGTAGTTGAGGGTTTTGGAGCATATCACTAAGCCCATTGAAGCAAGAGGCTCATTAAGCAACACCTCATCCCTCCTTGATAGTATTGGCTTTTCCTATAGACTCAATGTGATCTTGGATCACTAAAATGTAAAATGAAGAGTCTTGAGCTTTTGAGCTTGAGCCAATCCTTTGTCCTTAGTATTTTGAGGGATCCACTTTCATCATCCATGCCATGCCATTCATTGAGCTTTCCTGAAATAATAGTCTTGGAATAGCATTAGCTCAATGAGCTATATGTTGTTATTAATTACCAAAACCACCTAGGGATAGTTGCACTCTCAGTCTCCCCCTTTTTGGTAATTGATGACAACATATAGATCAAAGCTTCGACAAATGATAATAAGATTGAATAACATCGTCGCTTTGAGAAGTATGTGATAAGCAAGAGCTCCCCCTAAATTTGTGCATAGTTTAAGATTTGCTTTGGACTGCAAATGCACAATGAATTAGGCTCATGGGCTACTCTTCCATGTCACATACGTATTGGTGGAGCGCTCAAAATAATAAACAATGAATACATGCACTCATCACCAAGCATAGTGAATGATCACATAGGATAGATAGGATAATATCAAGGATGCATAAGTGTAGCTTATGATCAAACACATGATCATCAATGTCTCACAGGCGTAGTATCTCAACCAAAAGCAAACACGGTTTGAAAAACCACCAAATAAAGCAAGAGAGAATAAAAGCAACACTCTCTCGAAGTTTATGATCTATACATTTTTTCCCCTTTGGCAACAAGTTACCAAAAGTTCATAGAAAATGCATAGTGCTAGATTGTCTCTCAGGCTTGATCTTCTGGTGGTGGTGTAGAGATGGCTCATTGGACGAAGGCTTCAGTTGAAGTAGAGGGTGCTGGAGGAGTTGGTGCTGGAGCTGGGTACACTGGAACTGTGGGGGCAGAGTGGTGCCAAGTTGTTGCTCTAGTGTTTGTCACTGCATCGCAATCGATCTCTCGGCTCTGGGCACTCTAGCAAAAACATTGGTGGTTGTCTTTCCTTCCTCTCCTGCATGTCATCCTGCGGCTGCTCTACAACCGATCAATCTCGCCATTTTGAAATCTAGATCATAGAACTTTTGTTCCATGATTCTCTCCAGTGCTCTCCCGGTTTTGAGTTAGGTGGCCAACCCTTTCTCAATCCTCAGAGTTGATGCTATCAAGTAACCAAGCTGCTCTTGTTTGGTCTTCAAGAAATACTCAGATGCCTCCTCTTGAGTTGGCATCTTGGCAGCCTTTCCTTCTTTGCCTTCTCCTTCTTCTCCTGAGCTTGGACTGATTGTGGATCATCTTCATTCATCACAACCTCATTGTCCTCAAAGTCTGGATAAATTGGAAAATGTTCCTTATCCAACTGATATTTCCCTAGCCCATCTTTGAGTTGATCAATTCTTGAATTTGAGGTGCATATCCACAGCTCCTCTTCTGATCTGCTGCAGTCCTCTTGATTGTTTCAATGATCAGGCTCATGACTTTGAACTTTTGGGGCACATCAAACACATGCAGCATGTTGATGGCATGTCCTCTGATCATGTTATGGTCACCTGACTTGGGCAACAAGGTGTGCCTCAGAATCCAATTGATGGTTGCCAACCCTGACAGCAGAAAGTGAACTGATCCAAACTTGTGAGTCTCTACAGCCTTGTCAGGAATTTCCTTGTACATGTGAGCCACTGAATTATGACCCAACTTCTTCTTTGCATATATGTCCAAGTCATCCTCTTCTTCCTTGGGGGCATTGATCAGACTTGCCCATTCTTCAACAGTGGACTGGTACCTTGTACCTTCAGACATCCAAACAATTCTACCATCTAGGTAAAAGTGTGCTGTGGAGTAGAACTGCATGATAAGCTCATCATTCCAGTTGGCAAACTTCTGTCCAACAAAATCTGCTACTCCATAAGCGACAAAGCTCTCCTCCACTCCAGGGTAGTGCTCCTCATTCTCAATAATGAATTTCCAGTCAACCCACCTCATATCATAGACAATGGGCTTCTTGTCCAACAGAATGGTCTCATAAAAGTCCCGCTATTCCTTTGTGTGGAACCTATAGTCAACAGCAGTTCTTCTTCTTGAAGCATATGGGTCTTCCATCTTCCACAGCCTCAGCCCTGAGTCCTTCCTGATTCTCATGTCCTCAGCCACAGGATGGGCATCATTGTGGTCTGGTATCTTGGGCTTAAGCTTTCTAAGGACCTGTCCTTCTTCATCTTCATCTTCTGCAACATTGGGCACTGGGGCCTTGTTCTTTTCAAAGCAATTGAATACTCCTAGTATTCCTCTTTGAGCTTGCTTGGCCTTGGAGGCAGCTTTGGATGCATCTTTGGGCTTGGATGTTGCAGCCCTCGACTGATTGCATCTCCCATAAGCTTAGCTGCCTTTTAGGTGTGGTGCAAGATCCTCTTCCTCTTCATCGTAATCCCTTCTCATTGAGGGCTTTCCAAGGACCTTGGCAGTTTTGGTTCTAGCTCTCTTCTTTTTCTTGTCCCGATCACCATCATCCTCTGATTCAATTGTGAACTTCATGGTTGCACCAGTGGGGACTTTCTGAGGTTTTGATGGTGCTCTTTCTGCAGTGTGCCTCTTTGGGTTGTGTCTCGAGTGGCACTTGAGTGGACTTCCGGCCTTTGGCATTGGAGTCCTCTTGGGTGAACTTTCTTCTTCAGCCTGGCTTTGTGCATTGTGCAGAGCCATACTCTTTCTTGAGCACCACTTTCTTGGAAGTGGCCTCATCCTCCTCAGCTTTGTAATCCTCATCCTCTCGAGTCCGAGGTTCTCTTCCTCCTTTGCCTAGTAGCAGCCTTAGGCAAGTTGCTAGGAGTGCTTCGCTCCCATCATCCGGGTTAAGGGACTAGTGCCTCACTCAAGTCCATGTGCTCTTCAGACTGTTTCGCTGTCACTCCGACGTACATCCGCAAAAGCTGATCGCTGACCCCGTGAAGAGTTATAGATGAGATAGAATAGATAAGCATCACAAAATGCGAGATTTTTGCAAAAGAATGATTCAAAAGTTCAGTTTTAGTTTTCCACAGAAAGCATTTCGATCAACCGATTTTAAAATCGTGATACCGAAGCAGTTTTGGAACCTAAATCGATGATCTCGCTGGACCGAAGTTTCAGTTTAGTGGCACCGAGACTGCTAGGGTTTCATGAATCCTCAAATCGGTCGCACCGATTAGTAATTCTCGGTCAGACCGAGAGTCACTAGTGCAATGGCATAAGCCAAATCGGTGAGAGCGAGTTTTTCAACTCGGTGGGTCCGCGATGGTTTCAGCGGAAACCTAACCCTAAGAATTTGAATTGCATCTAAACTACGGACTATTTTGGTTAGATAGAAGAATCTCAATTGTGGCAAGAATCAATATGAAAACAATGTGCTAGGAATCAGACGTGGATAGCACAAAGATCAAGTCCATACCCTAGCTTGGCGGTGGACTTGCTACGGCGGCAACGGCGGGGACGAATTCCGTTGACGGCGACGAAGACCAGCGACAGGAGGCTGCTAACGGCGAGGAGACGATCCGGAGACCACAATGGCAGAGCGAGCTGTTGCGCGGGCGAAGGGTTTCGGAGAAATTTCCAAACTTTTGCCCGTGGCTATATATAGCCCGACCCTATCGGTGTGACCGAGTGGAACAACTCGGTGGCACCAAGATGCATAACTGTGTTCAGTTATAGCAAATCGGTGAGACCGAAAAGTTTAAATCGGTTGCACCGAGATTGAAAACGCAGATCAACTTGGTGATCTCGGTAGGGCCGAAATGGAAGAATCGGTCAGACTGAGAATCACAAAGAGGTTTTGGAAGTTTAAGTCTATGACGAATCGGGGACTCCGAGTGCTCCTCACACAGAGTGGTTCGAATCTGACTTGATCAAATTTTGTGATGTAGCATGAATAGAGTTTGAGATGAGAAAAGCATAGATAGCTAAAGAAGGTTCTTAGGCATTCTTGTCCGTCCACTTGGCAAAAAGAAAAGAAACCAAACAATCAAAACAACAAGTGGATGTCCTTGAATGAGTAAAATATGCACCAACATGCTCACACAATAAGATAGCAAATGAAATATGTTGCAAAGCATGCACAACCAATTCTAGCATCTATCAAGCAATTTGGCGATGACTAGGTCATCTATATATGAGTATATTGACTTAGGAGTCAAATGAGAACATTTGATCATAGGTCATACTCATCGTTTAAGCTCAAATGGGGTTACCACTTTTACATAATGCATTAATGTGTTCACACCATTAGAGTTGCTTTGACTCAATTCTTAGAGTTAAGCTCCCCCTGGATGTGAGATCCCCCCTTAGAGGGATGAAATAACCTTGGGTTTTGTCGATGATGACTTCATGTAGGTGTTGAAGATGTGGATGCTCAATGTTGGTGTAGATCATTTGGAGCAATCCTTTGGAGTGAGTTGCACTTTCAACTTACCTACATGGGTTAGTCCCACAAGGAACAAACAAGAATATCCATAGACATAGAGTGATGCACACACAAGATGATGTCCATGAAATCATTAGGTTACCTTGTCCCTTGTCTTACCAACATGAGGGTTTGTGACTCCTTGAACTAGTGCAAGATGTGGAAGTTGATTGCACTTGTTCTTGCCAAAATGATATGAGTGAAGAATGTTGGTGGAGTCACCCTCAAGAACTCTCTAGTTCTTCTTCTTCGGGATCCACATCATCTTGATGTGAATCCTTGGAGTTGTAGTTGTACTTGAGGAAGTAGAACTTGACGTAGTCTTGAGGACCCACTTGAACGAGGCTTTGGGTGCTTCTTCAAATGCATCAATCTCTTCTTGGAGCTTGTCCTTGCCTTTGTTCTTGTGGTCTTGTGGTGGAAGATCATCTTGAGCTTGTGTTCCCTTGAAGGAAGTAGGATCATACTTCTCTTGTTGAGGAACAAACTTCGTCTTGGGGTATTGATCTTCTTCCCACTCAACTCCATTGGCATTGAACTTTCGTTCAAAACCAACACCTTGATTCTTCCGGTGCCTTCCTTGCTTATGCATAATTTCCTCGAATTGCTTACTCCCGCAAGGCTCTTGTAAACACCTTTCTATAATTCCTTCAATAAGCTATTTTCTTGCTCAAGTGCAACTTGGCTAAGAGAATCATTAGTGGAATCAAGAGAACTACTAGAAGCAACAATATTGGATTTGACATTATTATTGTTACTACTAGAGAAAGTATCTTTCTTGTACTTTTTATTAGACTTGACTTGAGGCATGTAAGTAGATAAGAGTAAACGCTTGGCAATGTAAGAAGAACTTTTCTTGCGAAGATCATCATTGATTGCTTTTAAGAACTCATGCTCTTGCTCAAGATTGAGCTTTTCAAAGTGTAACTTCTCATGAGCCCTTAAAAGTTCTCGATGATCTTCGTAGATAGTTTCATGAGCTAACTTAAGAGAGTTTAATTCTTTAGTTAGAAGCTCAATCTTCTCCTTATCATTGCCATTCGTTTTAGCATGATTAGCATGATTAATTGACGTTTCATCATAGTATTCATCACTAGAGTTGTCAACAAGTAAATCATCCTCCACAAGCAAGTCATCTTCATCACTATTGAAAACAACATACTCGGGATGTGTTACCTTTGGACCTTTGGCCATGAAGCATCTTCAAAAACCTTCATTTGGTGAATCAAATATGTCGTAGGAGTTGGTTGACACAAGTGCTAGACCGGCAACACCTTCATCTTGAGTATATTCGGAGTCGGAGTGATAGCTTCTCTCGGAGTGATTGTCGGAGTTGGAGCTGGATACCCATTCACCAACATGAGCTTGTTGTCTTCATTTTGTGTAGCTCCTTGATGACTTGTCCTTCCTTTCCGAATCCTTGATTCTCCGTGAGGGTCTTCATTCATAACGATCATCTCTACTCCTCCTCTCTCTTGGTGGTGATTCTTCTCTTTTGCTCCTTCTTCTTGGAGAATCTTCTCTTCTTTTGTAGGGTGCCGTACACTCATTGGAGTAGTGTCCGGGTCTCCCACAATTGTAGCAATTGATCTCTCGACTAGAAGATCTCTTGTCATTGTAAGACCTTGATTTGGAGCTTCTTTCTTTGCTTCTACTCTTGTAGAATTTGTTGAAGTTCTTCACCATTAAGCTCAATTCTTCATTGAAGGTTGGTTTCTCACTTGATGATGTGGGGGATTCACTTGAGGCTTTGTAAGCACCACTTGACTTGTTGTGAAGTTCCTCCTTATCCTTGAGTGACATCTCATGAGCAACAATTCTTCCAATGACTTCCGTTGGCTTGAGATCTTTGTAGTTTGGCATCATTTGAATCAATGTACACACGGAATCATACTTTCCATCCAATGCTCTTAAGATCTTCTTGATAATGAATTTGTCAGTCATCTCTTCACTCCCTAAGCCAGCAATCTCAGTTGTGATAAGAGCAAGCCTAGAGTACATTTCAGCGACACCTTCACCATCCTTCAGTTTGAACTTGTCAAGCTAACTTTGGAGCACATCCAACTTGGATTCCTTGACGGACTCGGTACCTTCATGCATATCAATCAAAGTATCCCAAATTTCCTTTGCATTCTCAAGACGGCTGATTTTGTTGAATTCTTCGGGGCACAATCCGTTGAAGATGATATCACAAGCTTGAGCGTTGTATTGCAGCATCTTCAATTCTTCCGCATTAGCTTCACGGTTCGGTTCTCTCCCATTGAAAAATTCACCTTGCAAGCCAATACAAATAATTTCCCAAACGGCGGGGTTATGTCCAAGAATATGCATTTTCATCTTATGCTTCCAACTAGCAAAATTAGTACCATCAAAGTAAGGACCTCTACGGTGATAATTTCCCTCGCTAGACGCCATACTCTCCTAGGTTGTGAAACCAAGGCTATGACCACCAAAAGCTATGGAAATCAAAGCAAATGGAGACCAAAGCTCTGATACCACTTGTAGGACCTTGAAGTATGTCTAGAGGGGGGGGTGATTAGACTACTTGACCAATAAAAACTTAACCTTTTCCCAATTTTAGAGTTTGGCAGATTTTAGTTACTCTAGGACAAGTCAAGCAATCATCACACAATTAAGGCAAGCATGCAAAGAGTATATAGGCAGCGGAAATTAAAGCATGCAACTTGCAAGAATGTAAAGGGAAGGGTTTGGAGGATTCAAACGCAATTGGAGACACGGATGTTTTTGGCGTGGTTCCGATAGGTGGTGCTATCGTACATCCACATTGATGGAGACTTCAACCCACAAAGGGTAACGGCTGCGCGAGTCCACGGAGGGCTCCACCCACGAAGGGTCCACGAAGAAGCAACCTTGTCTATCCCACCATGGCCGTCGCCCACGAAGGACTTGCCTCACTAGCGGTAGAGCTTCACGAAGTAGGCAATCTCCTTGCCCTTACAAACTCCTTGGTTCAACTCCACAATCTTGTCGGAGGCTCCCAAGTGACACCTAGACAATCTAGGAGACACCACTCTCCAAGAAGTAACAAATGGTGCGTTGATGATGAACTCCTTGCTCTTGTGCTTCAAATGATAGTTTCCCCAACACTCAACTCTCTCTCAATGGGTTTGGATCTGGTGGAAAGAAGATTTGAGTGGAAAGCAACTTGGGAAGGCTAGAGATCAAGATTCATATGGTAGGAATGGAATATCTTGGCCTCAACACATGAGTAGGTGGTTCTCTCTCTAAATGGTAAGTTGGAAGTGTAGGTTCGTTCGATGGCTCTCTCCACTAATGAAGAGGAGGTGGAGGGTATATATAGCCTCCACACAAAATCTAACTGTTACATACAATTTACCAAACTCGTGGGACCGAATTGTTAAACTCGGTCGGACCGATTTAGTAAACCTAGTGACCGTTAGTGATTTTCGGTGGGACCGACATGCATCTCGGTGAGACCGATTCGGTTAGGGTTAGGGCATAATGTAATCTTGGTAAGACCGATTACACAAACTCGATGAGACCGATTTGGTAATAAGCTTTCCAGAGAGTTGGTCAGGTAAACTCGGTGGGACGATTTGCTCTTTTCGGTGAGACCGAAATGTTACAAAAAGGAAACGGAGAGTTTACATTGCAATCTCGGTGGGACCGATCGCTCACTTTGGTTAGACCGGAACGTTACGAAGGGAAACAGAGAGATTGCAACCCCATCTCGGTGAGACCGAGATCCCTATCGGTAAGACCGATTTGCTTTCGGTTTGTGGCAGTGGCTATGACTTTTGGAATCGGTGGCGCCGGATAGGAAGTTTTGGTGTGGCCGATTTTGGCTTTGGGTTTAGGTCATTTGTGGATGTGGGAAAGTAGTTGAGGGTTTTGGAGCATATCACTAAGCACATTGAAGCAAGAGGCTCATTAAGCAACACCTCATCCCTCCATGATAGTATTGGCTTTTCCTATAGACTCAATGTGATCTTGGATCACTAAAATGTAAAATGAAGAGTCTTGAGCTTTTGAGCTTGAGCCAATCCTTTGTCCTTAGTATTTTGAGGGATCCACTTTCATCATCCATGCCATGCCATTGATTGAGCTTTCCTGAAATAATAGTCTTGGAATAGCATTAGCTCAATGAGCTATATGTTGTTATTAATTACCAAAACCACCTAGGGATAGTTGCACTTTCAGGCGTGAAGCCCGCGGTCCTCGGATGTGGGAGGGGGTACTTCGGAGGCCTTGAACAAAACCTTCCATGCACCTTTGTGCATCATGCCATATAGCTTCTGTTGCGTCTGCGCGTCGGCCTCCATCATCTCTCTGTCCATGGAGAACTAGGATCATCAGGTGGTGTTCCTCGCGACGGAGTTCCTTCGCATCGAGCAGGGCTCCTCCTCCGTCATCACCTACTTCGGGCAGCTGAAGGAGTGCGTCGACCGCCTTGCTGACCTCGGGCAGTCCGTGACGGATCGGGAGCAGGTTCTGAACATGTTCCGAGGTTTGCACCCTCGCCTGCGCTATGCCATCCCCATTCTCACCATGCAGACTCCATTCCCCTCCTTCCTCCGCTGTCGTGCGTTCCTTCTCCTCGAAGAGAGCTGCCAGACTGCGGACACCACCTCCGAGATGGTGCTCCACGCCACACGCACAGCTGGGTTGCCCAACACTGGTCGCGGCGGCAACCCTCGTCGCTAGGGTGGCGGCAACTCCGGCAGGGGCTGCAATCGTGGCAAGGGCAAGGCCGTGGACACCTCTGGTAGTGGTTTGCACTCCGGCAGGGCATCCTCGTCGTGCTTCCCCGCCCCTATCATGCCATCCAACATCGCGCCCTGGACCGGCATGGTTCATGCGTGGCCACTGCCGTGGCGTCCGCATGCTCGGGGCGTGGGCGTGCTCGGACCACGACCCAGTACTCCACATTCCTTCACCGGCGTCGCCTCACACTACTCGAATGCATCACCCAGCCATGGCGCCCCACACCCGATCCCGACGAATGCCCCTCCCGTGTAGTGGACTACCGGCGCCGTGCCGCCGCACCCACTCTACGGGGCGCCGTCTACCCGTGGAGCCAGTGGATCGTCGCCTGCTTGGGACCAGTCCACCCTTGTGCATGCCCTCAACAGCATGCACGTCCAGCAGCCGCAGCCGGCGTCGCTGACTGCCGACTGGTACCTCGACACCGGCGCCTCCGCCCACATGGCGTCCTCCTCTAGTATGCTTTTCACATTGACCCCCTATACTTCTTCTGCTATTACAGTTGTTGATGGGAGCTCGCTCGCTGTAATGCACACCGGACACACCACCATTCCCACAACCGCCTCTCCCCTCCACCTCTGCAATGTCCTCGTCTCACCCCATCTTATCAAAGACCTCATATCCGTCAAAGCCCTAGCTAAAGATAATCCTATTAACATCGAATTTGATGATCGTGGTTTTTCTGTTAAGGAACGAAGGATGAAGCGGGTGATTCTCCGATGTGATGATGACGGCGATCTCTATCCCGTGTCCACGTCCACACCTCACCACACCCTCGCCGTCGTCTCCACTGACATTTGGCACCAGCGGCTTGGTCACCCTGGCAACGACTCCCTCCACAGCACCCTGCGCTCCTCGTCCATACCAAGCCATGGCACACTGTCGCCTATATGTCATGCTTGTCAGTTAGGAAAAAGTGTTAGATTGCCGTTTAGTTCTTCTGATCATGTGTCGTTTTTCCCTTTCCAACTAGTTCATTGTGATGTGTGGACATCACCTGTACTCAGTGTATACGGTTACCAATATTATCTAGTGCTGCTTGATGATTATAGCCACTTTGTCTGTATGTTTCCTTTACGACACAAATCAGACGTACTCAACACAATCAAAAACTTCCATGTGTTTGTTCGCTGCCACCTCAACATACTCACCCTCCAAAGTGACAATGGCCGCGAGTTCGACAATACTGCCTCGCGCTCGTTCTTCGCCTCCGTGGGCATGCAGCTTTGTATGTCTTGTCCATACACGTCGCCGCAAAACAGGTGCGCCGAGCGTGTGCTCCGTACACTCAACGACATCTCCCATGCCATGCTCACTCACGCCTCCATGCCATATCACTTCTGGGTCGAGGCCTTGAACACATCCACCTTCTTCTCAACCGTCGTCCTTGTCGTGCACGACAACACCTCACCCCGTTCTTCCTTCTGTATGGTATATACCCTGAGTATGCACCCATGCGCGTGTTTGGGTGTCTCTACTACCCCAACCTTGCATCCACTACCCCTCACAAGCTAGCCCCACGCTCACACCCGTGCGTCTTTCTGGGCTACTCTCCCGATCACAAAGGCTACCGTTGCCTTAATCGCAAGACCGGACGTGTCATCACATCATAACGCGTCATCTTCGATGAGACACACTTCCCGTTCGCCGTGACCACTCCACCCAACCCCGAGCCACCGGCTGACGACATCGAACCGCTACCTCCGGAGCTCAACATACCTCATCTCCCTCGCACCATCTACGCTCGTCCAGAACCAACCCCAAGCACTGCCCCAACAGCTTCTCCTACCAGCCCTCATCACGCTGCTGACGTGGCCGAAGCACCTCCGGCCACCCCGTGTGACAACGCTGTCATGCCAACAACACCCGATGAACTCCCTTCTGTTGCCGAACCACCTAATCTCGAGACACATCCCTCCCCCATCCCTACTCCTGCTGGTCGAGCTGCACCTCAGCCGCGTGCTACCCGTAGGCACGTTCCTTCCCATCCCATGACTACATGTGCCCAGCTCGGCAAGTTCCGTCCCAACCCACGCTATGCCGATGCCCACACCGCCACGGTCACCACCCAACCCTCGCCCATGCCCAAGTCCATTCGCGCTGTGTTGCCCCCCCCATTGGCTAACTGCAATACAACATGAGTATAGGGCGCTAATGGCCAATCGGACCTGGACGCTCGTGCCGCAGCCGCCCGGTGCCAACATCGTCACCGGCAAATGGTTGTTCCGCCATAAGTTCAAGGATGATGGTTTGCTGGAGAGGTACAAGGCGTGGTGAGTCGTCCGGGTTTCTCTCAATGCCCCGGCGTGGACTTCGACGAACCCTTCTCGCCGATCATCAAGTCTGCCACAATACGGGTCATGCTCACCATCGCCGCCACCCGGGAGTGGCCCATACATCAGATGGATGTGAACAACGCATTTCTACAGGCTTCTCACCGAAGGTAGGTATCGCCAAAGAACTCGCGGCTTGGCCGACGCGCAAGACACCGAGCACGTCTGCCTCCTCGACAGATCTCTCTATGGGCTCAAGAAGGCCCCGAGGGCGTGGTTCGACCGCTTTGCCAGCTTCCTCCGCACCATCAGATTCTCCTCGGCCCGCTCGGATCCCTCGCTGTTTGTGCTGCACTAGGCTGATCAGGTTGCCTACCTGTTGCTGTACGTCAACGACATTGTGATCACCGCATTCACACCGGCACTACTTCACTGACTACAACAGCACCTCCTCTCCGAGTTCTCCATGAAAGATCTCGGTCCCCTTCACTACTTCCTTGGGATTAGTGTTGTTCGCAATGCACACGGCTTCTTCCTCTCACAAAGCAAGTACGCCAAAGAGTTGCTGGACCGAGCGGACATGTCAAAATGCAAGCCGGTAAGCATGCCGGTCGACATGCGCAACAAGCTCAGTCGGGATGCGGGAGCACCGTTATCTGATCCATCCGAGCACCGGAGCCTGGTGGGTGCCCTGCAATACCTCACCATGACGCTGACCGACCTCGCCTACGCCGTGCAACAGGCCTGCCTTCACATGCATGATCCACGCGAACAGCACTTCGCTCTGGTCAAGCGGATTCTGCGGTATGTCCGCGGCTCCTTCATGCACGACCTTCATCTACATCGGCCGGCCTCCCTCCACCTCATCGCATACTCCAACGCCGACTAGGCAGGGTTCCCTGACACGCACCGCTCTACATCCGGCTATGCCGTCTTCCTCGGCGACGCCCACGTCTCCTGGTCGTCCAAGCGTCAACCCACCGTCTCGCGCTCGGGCGCCGAGGCGGAGTACCGCGTCGTCACCAACTCCATTGCCGAATACTGCTGGCTGCGCCAACTCCTCGAAGAGCTCCATGTCCCACTTCGCACGGCTACGATCGTGTACTATGCCAACATCTCTTCGGTTTATATGGCGGCGAACCCAGATCATCATCGGCGCACGAAGCATATCGAGCTTGACATCCACTTCGTGTGGGAGAAGGTTGCTCTTGGACAGCTCCGCGTGCTCCATGTGTCGACTACACAACAATTCGCGGACGTGATGACAAAAGGGCTACCAACACCGGTGTTCGAAGAATTTCGCTCCAGCTTGTGCATCCGACCACCGGATGCTGCAGCTGCGGCGGGGTGTTAGCAGTTGAGTAGCTTCTCTCATTGATAGCTGACCAGGACATGCATGCAGCACGATCCCCACTAACCTACACACGATGCGCATGTCGTGCTCTCTGTAAACCAGTGCTCCGTGCACCCCCTGTAACCCCATATATACATGCGATATGGATCGGCAACACCTAATGTGCTCTGCCTACTTCTTACTACTATCCATAGTGAATTTGACCGCCGAGGAGTTCTGGAGCGGGCGCGACCATGCCCACGGTGGAGGAGGGGTTCGTTTGCCGGCGAACTCGCGGCAGAAAGCCACTGGAGGAGAAGGGGGAGTACCGGGGAGGCTTCTAGGTGGTAGGGGAGGCCACTTGAGGTGCTAGGGGGAAGAGGGGAGGCCTTGCTTGCCAAAATCGAGAAGGACAGGGGGCGGCGGCCATGGCGGCTATGGCCGGCGAGGGGAGCTCCTCTGGCTCAGGCTGGTGACTAGGGGGGTAGGGGAGAGTGGTGGAGGTTATGAGGTGCTCGGGAGGCCGCGGGGAGGCCTATATATAGTCGGGACGAGGGAGGGCGACCGCGGACCCGTGGTCGTGGCTCGGCCATGGCCCTATACGCGTACGCGTGTAGACGCAAGCGAGCTCGACGAAAGGCGACGGAGGGGAGCAAGGGGCAGGTCACGGGGCAAAAGAGGTCGAGCGGCACGGGGGGAGAAGCAGACAGAGGAGGAAGACGACAGCCATCTACAGCGCGTACGTGGGCGCGCGGCGATGAGCACCAGCGAGCAGGCTGCCGGAGGGGGAGAGAGGTCCAAGGAGAAGAGGACGACGAGGGTGAGCTGGGAGACACGCCCGTGCTCACTGAAACGCCAAGTAGGCGATGGGCCCGAGGCAAATGACAGCCAGCTCGTGCCACTGCGTGCCAAAGCGGTGGTCAGTGCGCAGGCTGGCATGTAGAGGACGTGACGGGCTGGAAAATGTTGTCTAGGGTGAAGTCCCTCGAGGGTAGGTTGCAACTGAGGTGATAGAGAAGGAAATGGCACTGTGGTTGGGTTGGAACTAAACTCTAAAGTTTGTTGTTGCAAACAATAGCATGAAACTGTGGTCAACAAAAGTGAGATTAGAGCCAAATAAGATGTGTGGGATGTTTAGGTTAGGAAGGACTATAGTCCTGTAAATTTGAGATGATTTGGACAAGTATTTAATATAGTTGCTTTACAACTACATAAATTGGTCTAGAAATAAGAACATGAAAAAGCACTCACTAGGAGTGATGACTTGGGCTGAAAATGAACATGGCAGAATGATTTGGGCATATGAGAGTGCTATAAAAATTTCATGCCATTTGGCAAAGCCAAAATGGTACTTCCTTCATACAGCACCTCTCTAGACAGAAACCTAGGAAAAATCCTGAGGGAAATGGCTTGATGAAATGAGCCCGAACCTTGTGCAGATAAGTTATATTGGCTGGAGAAGGTCCTGGAAAATTTTCAGCAATAATGGAGCAAGATAGAATATACTTGCTTCACTAATTGAAAATTTGGACAGAAACAAAGAATTGAAGGTGAGCTCACATGGATGCATTGCATGAGCTCAATTCTTGAGGAGAGCTTTTATTTGATAATAGGAAGGACCGTGCAAAAATTTAACTCAATTGGATTAACCTAGCTAGTACTTTCTTCACAATGAATTCCCTCAGACAGGAACTTTGAAAAAATGCTCAGGAATATTTACTAGGCAAATGGAGTTGAATTTTGCATGAGGCAATGATATGGACATGAAAAGGTGTCCAAAATGTTTGGGGTCAATCAAGCAAAGATAAATGACTCTTCCTTCTCAAAAAGCCACTCAGGACAGTATGAGAAAAGGACTATTTGTGAATTATCTTTGATGATGCCAAGGAAGGATTTTGACATATTTGAGCAAGATATGACCCAAACAATTTATGAGAATTATTTGGGAATTTTAGGAGTGATGGAAATATAGGTTGCTTCACAACTTAGGGCAAATTGGATTACTCCTTTAATAGAAAAAGGAATATTCCCAAGGAAAAGAATATTAAGGTTGGTCCAAGATGGAAATGGCAAGGTCTTGGGATGGATATGAGGATGACAAGCCACTCCGGAAAGAAAGAGGAGGTCATCTTCCCCTGTTTCCAGACCACATAGCCACGGAAAAAGAAAACTCAAGCAAAAAACTCAGAAAATCAAATGACAAAGAAAGGGCCAAAAATCAGGGTGTGACACAAACACAGCTACCTGTCTTTGTTGTTGCCCAAAGGTAAGTGCTTTCATTTGTTAATAAGACCTTTATTGTCATATACTCATAAGCTTTCTTGTATTTGTCATAGAGCCAAGGCCAATGCTGGCAAGAAACAAAAAGTGGGCGGTTCTTCTAAAGCTCCTGAAGCATCTGAGCTGGAGAAGCAAATGGTGGAAATCCCCGAGGCCCCCATCCAAGCCCCCGAAGAGCCTATTAATAAAAATGAATCGCCTCTGCAAATGGACGTTGCCATTCTTGATCCCATGGACACTGAGGTTGACCCGCCGAATCCTAAACCGCCCACTTCTGCCAAGTCCACTAATAAGAGCCCTACTGCTGCTAATGGCGAGGACATTGTTGTTACCGGGTCAGCCTTTAAGGCACCCGAGGTCTCCAACATGCTAACCAAGCTTTCCACTAAAGAAGACATACCCTCTTTGGAGAAGGATAAGGCAAAATTGGATCTAGAGAGTTACTCCTCATTCAACACAGGTGAGGTGTACGCGGGTTATTTAAGCTGCCTTCTCACAAGCCGGGACATGGAGGCCGGGTTAGTCGAGTTGATGAAGCAAAAATATGAGGTATGAATAAATCAAACCCCTTTTTAGCCTTGCATACATATATATCCATAGTAGCCCCCAAGTCCTATGTATAGGACGAGCTCTAAGTGTGCTTGAGACTTGTGGCAAAATTTCAAAGTGTAGCCCCCAAGGGTCGGCTTATCTTTCAAAGATGAGCCAGGTCTTCAAAATATCAACTTGGAATGAACCTCGCGTAACTCGCAAGGGCCGATTCATATTAATAAGATGAGCCAGAGTGTCAAAATATGCATATTAAAGAACCACACGTAGCCCCCAAGGGTCGGGTAATCTTGACAAGAGAACACGGGTCTCGTGATTACTCACCATAAAGAATTTAGCCCCCAAGGGCCAGCTTATCGTTGAGCTGGGTCAAAATATAACTTGAAATGACCTGCATTAGCCCCCAAGTGCCAAATATATTGCTTGCAATGTGCTTGGGACTTAAACAGTAGTATTAGCATAAGTCTGACCCATACTGAACTGCAAATATGACCTCAAATCCTTCTTGCAGGAAACATTAAGCCTGCAAGAGTCGCAACTAGGCGACTTGCAAAAAAATGTGGAGTTGCAACAGGCTGAGACCATCAAAGCTGAGTCAAAACTGAAATCCTCATTGGAAGACATTGAAAAGCTCAAGGAAAACTTTGATGCAGAAAGATTCACTTGGGAAACTGACAAAGCTGCACTGCTGAAAAGAGCAGAAGAGGCTGAAAAGCAACTTAAGCCAGTCATTGACGAGCTTGCCAGTTTAAAGCAGCATATATCCCAAATGACAGCCTCCATCTTTGCTAAGTCGAAACTTGCACTTAATTGAAGCTAGTCATACACCAATGCAAATATTATAACCCGCCTGGAGACTAAAAATACTTGAATGCTTAACTCAACTGACTTGTGTTGTAATTGTATGACAGGTGCCAGGAGTGCCAACCTTGCCAGAACATGCTGTTAAAACTTAAAGTTGTTTACTCATTAACGGAGCAACTTTACTCTAAAGCCTGCCAACCCTTGTGGCCGTAGCAAGCTTTAAGAAACCACCAACTGCTATCAAGACTATGTTGGAACATCAATCAACTGTGCCATCACAGATTGAAGAGATAAGGCTATCAGCCTGTCGGTGTACTAAAGTAGGGGTACCTTAGTACCCCGAACTTGTGCACGGGCAGTCGCAGTGTCCCGCGGCAAGGCTTGCCGGGCGTCCGCCAAGACACTCCACTATTCATATTACTGCCATTCAAGAACAAAGTGTTAACCGAGAACACAAAGCCCCGGCAAGAGAAACTTGCCGGGAAGGACAAGACCCCGGCAAGAGGAGCTTGCCGGGAAGGCCAACCAAGGCACTTCAGAAAACTTGCCGCGACGCACCGCGCGTCCCGGCAAGACCCGACGAGCGGCAAGCTTGCGGGTGCGACAAGACGAGATCATGCAAGGCGCTTGTCGCATGCGGTTACCACTGGCACCACGCTTCCAAAGACATCCGACGACGTGCCGCAGGATCGCTCCTGGTGCACGTGGCGGGCGGCTGTGCAGCTAAGAGGTGCGAGGTGGCAAGTGAAGATGACTAGGAGGCCATCGTGGCGATCGGTGGCGCCCCTAACGGTCGCTTCCGGCACTGTTGGAGCGACCGGACGGGCATTAAATGCCCTTGTCCCCTGCCGTCAGAGTTAGGTAGGGGACACTGTTGATAGTGGTTGTACCAACCCGTGTCTTTACGTTTTTACCCCTCTCCATGCGTTGCCACCTGTCGGTGACCCCTTTAGACTATAAAAAGGAGGCCCATGCGCACGTAGAGGAGGTTCGACTCATTCGAGACCATAGCATACCCACGCTTTCGAGCAAGAACAGAATAGAAACACAAAGCAGCAGTAGGAGTTTTATCTCCCGAGAGCTCCGGCTGGGTAAAATCCTCGCGCCCGACCTCGATCGCTCTTCAGGCGCCTCCGCCCGCCGGACCGAGAAGGGCCCTGCCCCATAGGTGCTCATTTTCCCCACGACATCTTTGGCGCGCTGTAGGGACGCCGAGGTTGTGTGAACTCGATCCGTCTCGCGCTTACATCAACATCTTCATCGGCATGCCACCGAAGAAGAAGCCTTCGGAGGTGGCCGCTCCGTCCACGTCGATCCCACCGCCGCCGAAGCAAACGGGCGGTGCGGTAGACGTCGGCGGAGGAGCGGGCGCCGACGGTGGGACTCACATTGTCACCAGATCCAAAGACAAGGCCCCGCAAGCTTCGGCGTCCGCACATACACCGCACCCTTCCCAGGAGGTGCAGGGTCGACAACACCATGGTGCTCCTAGCACCGTACTCGCGTTGGAGCAAGGCCAAGCTGGTGGATCTCGGGGCGTTCAAGACCAGCGTGCACGCCAGCATGCTAGCACGAGTGAGGTGCGGCCGCCTGGACGGGGTACTGCTCCTTCCAACCCAGTTGGGAGTCCGAGCATATCCGTGCTCGCGCCGCCGCGCGCCGCCAAGAACCCTGTATAGCGTTGGCTTGAGCCCAATCTGCATTAGACTACCCTCCAGCACGGACAAGATCGACGATCGAGGATTACCATTCAGAGCCTCATCGGCTTCGCTTAACGCCGACAAGCCCCGCAACCGAAAGCACGCCGAAGCCGCTGCAAGACGCCAGCGGAAGCCGGTGGCGATAAGACCGCGGGGTGCTACCACTGCACTCCCCGCCCAAGGCCAAGATCGCCGACTCGCCGGGCCAACCTCGACACCGACTCCATCGCATCGCCAGACCAGCGAGCTCGCCGCGATCAACGCCAAGTTCTTCAAGAACGACGACATGAAGACGCCAGACTTTTCGATCGAGCGCCGGAGAGAAGCGCGGCGTCGGTCGACCAAAGGCGCCGGGCCCACTGCTGATATGCATGCGCTTAGGGGAACCAGCGACTTGTCAGACGTGGTAGGTTGCCCTGCGCTCACTGTGAGCTGCGGCAGTCCAAATGGCCCAAAGACTAAGAACTTCAAGCCGACGCATTCGAGAAGTACGATGGCAGGATACATCCGCCGAGTTCTCGGCGTCTACACCATCGCGTGCAGGCCACCGGGGCGAACGAGAAGATCCTCGCCAACTACTTCCCGCTGGTGCTCAAGCCCAACGCCGATCTTGGCTCATGCACTTGCCGGACAACTCCATTTCTTCGTGGGCGGACTCGTGCTATCGGTTTGTCGGCGCCTTCACAGTGCCACAAGCCCCATGGCTAGGAAAGCGATCTTCATTTGCTTGCCCGAAGGAAGGAGAACCCTCGCAAGTACATACAGAGATTTAGCTAGTGCAGCGCAACATCCTGTGACGTCCACCCCGCCGCCATGTTATCGCTGCTCCATCGTAACGCGGAACCGCAGGATGAGGGAGGAGATGGCGATGTGCAAGATTAGAGATGTCAGCGAGCTATATGCTCTGGCTGACAAGTGTGCACGAGCTGAAGAGGGGAGGAAACTTCCCGGAGAGAACGTGGGAGCGTATGATCCGCGGTGAGGATGCCCTCCCAAAGAAGAACCGAGGCGGAATAATGTAAAGAGAAAAGCTAAGGATGTACTAGTTGTCGAGCAGTCTGGCAACGCAGGCGGCACCGAGAAGGCCAAAGCTGGTGACTCCGGCGAGGCTGTGGTAGCCGCCGACAAGCAGGATGGCTCCGGCAAGCAGTACTGCAAGATCCATCGCACTAAGGGCCATGACCTCCAAGCATGCAAGAAGGTTGAGCAGATGGCAGAGCTCCCCGAAGCCGCCGCCAAGAAGGTCCCCAGGATCAACACAGAAAGTGCTGAGGAGCAGTCTGCTCCGACAAGCCCTAGGGTTTGTTTCGTTGAAGCAGACGCTCCCGACAAGCTGTGTCCCGACACGCTTGTCTGGGAGCATCACGCCCGCAGATCCTGATTCTTGCCGTAGAAGCAAATGTTCCCGCAGCAGCATTTGCGCCTTTAGTCCTTGTTGTCGAGCCACAAGCTCCGACATGGGCACAGCAGATAGTCCATTTCCTTCAAACAGGAGAACTTCCCGAAGAGCAAGAAGAAGCAGAGAAAGTAGCCCGGCAATCAAGTATGTATCTGTTTGTCAATGACATACTATACAGAAGAAGATTCAATGAAGTGAAATTGAAGTGCATTTCCCGGGAAGAAGGACAAGAGCTGTTGGCGGAGATACATGGAGGCATACGTGGTCACCACATTGGCGCAAGAGCACTTGTCGGCAAGGCCTTCCGGCAAGGTTTCTTCCGCCGACAGCCTCCGTGATGCAACCGCACAAGTAACCAAGTGTGAAGCGTGTCGGCCCACTCCAAACAGATTCATCAACCAGCTCAAGCTCTCCAAACAATCCCTTTATCCTAGCCATTTTCGGTCTGGGGGCTCGATATCCTCGGCCCCTTTCCCTGAGCTGTCGGGGGCTTAGAGTTCTTGTACGTGGCAATCGACAAGTTCACGAAGTGGCCGGAGGTGGAGGCAGTGAGGAAGGTGACAGACAGCTTAGCGATCTGTTCTTCAGTCAATTGTTTGCCGTTTCGGAGTCCCTAACAGGATCATCACCGACAACGGCACACAATTCACGAGCCGCGCCTTCATGCAGTACGTCCAAGATCTTGGCGCCAAGATCTGCTTTGCTTCTGTTGCTCACCCGAGAAGCAACGGTCAAGCGGAGAGGGCAAACGCTGAAGTGCTGCGTGGGCTCAAGACCATAACTTTCGACAGGCTGCACAAGTGCGGAAGAAATTGGATCGAGTAGCTGCCAGTGGTTCTTTGGTCGATCAGGACGACGCCAAATCGAGCCACTGGCCAACGTGTGGACCGGGCGTCGTTCAAAGAAGCATAAGCCTTGCCGGGACACAAACGAACGAAAAGCTAAGTTGCCAAAGTTTGAGCATAGTCATTTTTAATTTTTAAAAGTTATATTCCTTGAACGACCATGCCTTGTATGGAAAACCTGTGCGAGGAGGAACCGGCTCGTGGTTAAGTTGCACCCTTACTTTGTTTCGAGTCCGCTCAACAATGAAAGTGTGCTGTGACTAGCCCCGACAAGGTTTCTTGCCGGAGGCAACACCGCCAGCAGGATGCTGATGTTCCGCACTCAGCGCTCGCAGCAAGCGTGTTTGCACCGGCAAGTTCCCTAAAAGCGCAAGGGTAAAAACATACAAGGAATGGAACCGAATAAAGGAAGTAACATAGCAGATAGTATCCAGAATAAAGTTATATTACAATAAATAACTTGCCGCGGTCTAAGAGATTGTTCCTATGACACGTCTAGCAGCGGCAAGAACAAGGAAAGGAGAAGAAGGGCGCGCCGGCACCTGGGCCCCGGCAAGCCAGTGTTGCTGGGGGCTGCGAATACCAAGATTCATCCCCGGCAAGCCAGAGTTGCCGGGGGCTGCGATATCAGATAAGTCTTTCGTCTCCTTTTCATTAAAAAAAACATCCCATTTAGGTACAGTCCAGAGAGGATGAAAAACATGAAAGAGAGGATTACAAGTTTTAGATGCGGCTAAGGCCCGAAGGCTTACAAATTAAAAAGATAAGATGCTCAGAATCCCTTTCTGTCCCTCTCTTCAGGAGGTAGGTCAAGGAGGCGAAAAGGGCAAAAGGGGCGCCTAGGCGAGCTACAGGTGCTAGAAGACACCAAGAGAACATCCCGGGGGCCGTCCGTAGGCTGGACGGTGATGGCGGTGCGAAGCGATGTTTCAAGACGGGCGGCAGGACGCCAAGATTGCCGAGGGCACTACGCCTCAGACTCGACTTGACGGCCTTGTCGCCAGCCCTCTTCCCCTTCTGCAGCCTCCCAACGCCAGCCGCCCAAGGAGACGACCCCGGGGAGTTCAAGGAGCCGGCGACACGGATGATGGGGTCGCCGGTGACGACGGCGGGCGCCCGACACCTAGTCGGGCCCGCCATCCGCCGCCCGCTACCCTCATCGTCGCTGCCGCTCTCCTCCTCGCACTCTCGCCGAGGGGAGCCTTCGCTATAGGAGGAGCTGTCCACGCAGCACTTCGCCCGAGTGCCAAGTCCTCAAGACCTTGACGGAGAGGAGATCGCCTCCATTAACTTAAAATGGAGGGTAAACCCCGCCATCAGCCGTGGATTCGCTAACGTCTTCCACCCACGATCAAGATACATCACATTAGGGCTGGGAATACAACGCGACTCGCGTGCCGCCGAGCCCACAGCCCTCATGTGCAATCTCAATGTCTCAAAGGGTCCAACTCCATCGCGCGCAGAACGGAGCTGGAAGCCGGAGGCGACGACGAGGCGCCCGGCGCAGCTCGGGACGAAGAACTCGCAAGGGTCGCCCCTGATGGACCGCCGTGGGAGAGGAACCGCCCACGGAGGTGGAGATGGCGCACCGCCCGCCCGCCTCTTCCCCGAGCGCGACCTCGCCCACGACCTCGCCCCTCCCTCTTCCCTTATGGCTGGCTCGCCACCACGGACGCTGGATAGGGAGGGGTGCGCTGTCCGGCGGTGACCTCGCCGCCACCGATGAAGCGAGCCGGGTTCCTTTCTCCATGGCGAATGAGAGAAAGGGAGCGAAGCTGAAGAAAGGAGGAGATGAGAGAGTGCGGGTCAAGGCCCCTTCCGCTCTTTTAAAGGAGCGAGGTGGGTCTCGGCCGCCCCTCGGCCAAAAATCAGGCAAGGGAAGAGCAGGGAATCGGGGCCGACCCGCTGCCTCTGCTCGCAACGGCCCAGCTTCCCACTTCCACCGTCCACGACCCCAAGCGCATGGGAGCCGCGTGGCGGGGATGCAGAACCGAGGCGAACGTTACACATTTCCTGGATTTAAGTATTGCCCATGATCTCTCCCACGACGCCGCGATTGACGCGTCTGCATTACGAGAGGACGCGGTGGATACGGGTGGATTTGGTTTGGACCCAGCGCGTGTGCCGTGCCTGCTTTTGGGCTCGCCCAACAAATACGGCACCTGTATAGCCAGGCCCGGGGGCTCTGCCGGTGTACTAAAGTAGGGGTACCTTAGTACCCGAACTTGTGCACGGCAACAAGTAGGCGTCAGCGGCAAGGCTTGCGGGCGTCCGCCAAGACCTCCACTATTCATATTATCGCCATTCAAGAACAAAGTGTTAACCGAGAAGACAAAGCCCGGCAAGAGAAACTTGCCAGAAGGATAAGACCCCGCAAGAGGAGCTTGCCGGAAGGCCAACCAAGGCACTTCGTAAAACTTGTCATGACGCGACCGCAAGATCCGGCAAGACCCAACGAGCGGCAAGCTTGCGGGTGCGACAAGACAGAGATCGCGGCAAGGCGCTTGCACGCGCGGTTACCACTCTGCGCCCACGCTCCAGCACATCCGACGACATGTCGCCGCAGATCGCTCCCGTGCACGTGGCGGGCGGCTGTGCAGCTAAGCGGTGTGAGGTGGCAAGTGAAGATGACTAGGAGGCCATCGTGGCGACCGGTGGCGCCCCTAACGGTCGCTTCCGCCTTGTTGAGCGACCGGACGGGCATTAAATGCCCTTGTCCCCCGCCGTCGAGTTAGGTAGGGACATCATTGATAGTGGTTGTACCAACCCGCGCTTACATTTTTACCCCTCTCCTGCGTTGCCACTGCCGGTGACCCTTTAGACTATAAAAAGGAGGCCCATGCGCACGAGAGGAGGTTCGACTCATTCGAGACCACAGCATACCCACGCTTTCGAGCAAGAACTGAATAGAAACACAAAGCAGCAGTAGGAGTTTTATCTCTCCGGAGAGCTCTGAAGCTGGGTAAAATCCCCCGTGCGCCCGACCTCGATCTGCTCTTCGTGTGCCCTCCGCTCCCTGCCGGACCGAGAAGGGGCCCCTACCCCATAGGTGCTCGTTTTCCCCCACGACACAGCCGCCCACGCTGGAGCCCTTAACGCTTTAAGCCGGGCTAAGGCTTGGCAGTCAGAGTTAGACCCGACAGAAATGGCCAGCAGGTGCCCAGAGTTCAATGATGATGGATCGCTCTTAACGGAAGAAGACTTTGCCAAATATGCTAGCGAGATGCGGCCTCTGGTCGTTCGGGGGCTTCCAACTTAGAGCCACTTTGGTGGCTTGTAGCCTCAATAATCCCAACGTAGAGCAATTTAACCTGTAAAAGGTTTCCGCAAAACAGAAATATAGAGTATGAATAAATCAAGTATTTATTAAGCCGGCCTGCAAAGCACGACCAAAATAGATTATGTTTTCTTGAAAAAACTCAAGTTTTTGCTTCAAAGAAGCTTGGCATGAAAAGCCTTTTATCCCGTAAGCCGACTCTCACTTGACATAAATCCGTCGCTTAAACCTTAACTAGTTCAGGGTCTTATTAAAAAAGATTGACTATTAAGAGTACGAACGGGCCACATAGCAGAGAGACTACAATAGACAGGTGAGTTTATCCACGCTCACTGTAAGCAGGCTCTCACATGACATAAGCCACCGTTTTAACCTAGACAAGTTTAGGATCTTAAAAGATTGATTGTCAAGAGTACAATGAGTCATCTGGTGGAGTAGCAAGTTGCAAACAAGCAAGTTTAACCCAGTCATGGCATGAAAGACGGTCAAAATGGGTTATAAAACTATACTCATTGACTAGGAAGCCCCCAAACGACCCATAACATGGCATAAAAGCTGACCAAGAGGGTTACAAAGCTATGCTCATTGAGCAGGAAGCCCCCAAGTGACCTAACATGGCATAAAAGCAGATCAAGAGGCTTATAAATATATGCTCATTGAGAAGAAAGCCCCCAAGTGACCTAACATGGCATAAAAGCCGATCAAGAGAGTTATGAAGCTATGCTCATTCAACAGGAAGCCCTCAAATGACCTAACATGGCATAAAAGCCAATCAAGAAAGTTATGAAGCTATGTTCATTGAGCAGGAAGCCCTCAGATGACCTAACATGGCCTAAAAGCCGATCAAGAGAGTTATGAAGCTATGCTCATAGAGCAGGAAGCCCTCAAATGACCTTATGACGAATCAATCAATGACTCTTGCTCAGAAAATTTTGAGATGAAACGATAGAGGCCCCTAAATTTGGGGATGCCGGCTTTATTATATTGATCATAAAAAGTGTAGGTACATCAATGAAGGTATATACAATGATGAGAGCCAATAACATAAGTGTAGTAAGGCCGAAGATGAGCAATGTTCCACGGCTTGTTAGTCTCCTGCTCAGAGGTGTGTGATTTCTTGTGCTCACGTATATCAATAAGATAATACGAGCCATTGTTGAGATTCGTGCTAACCACAAAAGGCCCCTCCCAAGGTGGGGACATGTTATGCATGTCTATCTGATCTTGAATCAGTCGGAGCACTAAGTCACCCTCTTGAAATGCCCAAGTTTTAACTCTATGGCTATGATAGCGACGCATGTATTGTTGATAAATCACCGATCGGGCTGCTGTAAGATCACGTTCCTCATCCAGAACATCAAGGGCGTTCTGACGCACCGTCTCATTATCAGCTTCAATGTAAGCCGCCACCCTTGGAGAATCATGACGGATATCACTAGGGAGAACCACCTCTACGCCATAAACCATGAAGAAAGGTGTATGGCCTATTGATCTATTGGGGGTGGTTCTAATACTCCAAAGGACTAAAGGAAGCTCTTCCACCCAACAACCCGGTGTTCGCTCCAAAGGAACCATAAGCCGGGGCTTAATGCCTCTCAAAATTTCTTGGTTAGCCCGTTTTGCTTGACCATTAGACTGTGGATGAGCCACTGAGGAAACATCAAGACGAATATGCTCTCTTTGACAGAACTCCTTCATGGCACCCTTGGAGAGATTAGTGTCTTTATTAGTGATAATACTATGAGGATAACCAAACCGGAAGATCATCTTTTTAACAAACTGAACTGCAGTCGTCACATCACACCTGCTAACTGGCTCTGCCTCAACCCACTTGGTAAACTTGTCAACTGCCACCAGAAGGTCGGTCTTCTTATACTTAGACCTCTTGAACGGTCCAACCATATCAAGCCCCCAGACTACAAACGGCCAAGTTATTGGAATCATTCGCAATTCCTGAGCCGACACATGAGCTCGTCTGGAGAATTTCTGACACCCATCACACTTGCTAACAATATCCTTTGCATCAGCATGAGCCGTTAACTAGTAAAACCCATGACGAAAAGCTTTAGCCACACAAAGATTTTGAGCCAGCATGATGACCACAATCACCTTCATGAATCTCTCGTAAAACTTCATAGCCCTCCTCAGGAGAAACACAGCGTTGGAACACACCTGTCACACTGCATCGGTGTAACTCGTTGTTGATAATAATGATAGACTTAGACCTCCTGATGATCTATCGTGCTAAAGTTTCATCCTCAGGTAACTTGCCCCGAGTCATATAAGCCAAATAAGGTAATGTCTAGTCAGGAATAGTGTGAAGAGCCTCCACCAACTGTGCCTCCGGATCAGGAACAACAAGGTCCTCCTGTGACGGTAACTTGACCGAAGGATTATGTAACACATCAAGGAATATATTAGGGGGCACCGGCTTACGTTGAGACCCAAGCCGTGAGAATGCATCAGTCGCCTCGTTTTTCTTCCAATCAAGATGATGCACCTGGTAACCTTTAAAGTGACCAACCATAGTATCAACCGCCGACGGTAAGCCGCCATGAGCGGATCCTTAGAGTCACACTTGCCTGAGACTTGCTGAGCGATGAGGTTTGGGTCGCCTAGGCACTGACCCAGCTTAAATTCATCTCCTTAGCCATACGAAGCCCTTGGAGCAAAGATTCATACTCAGCCGCATTGTTAGTAAAGGGAAACATTGACCTTAAAACATAACAGGATTTTTCACCTCGCGGGGAAGTTAGAATAACTACATCCCCCGAGCCTTCCAGCTGCCTGGACCCATTGAAGTGGATTGTCCAATATGTGTTGTCAGGTTTCTCCTCAGGTGTTTATAACTCTATCCAGTCATTGATGAAATCCACCAAGGCTTGAGACTTGATGGTTGTTCTTTGCACATACTTCAAATTATGAGGTCCCAGCTCAATTGCCCACTTAGCAACCCGGCCTGTGGCTTATCTGTTTTGAATAATATCTCCTAAAGGAGCAGAGCTGACCACAATAATAGGGTGATCAAGAAAATAATGCTTCAGCTTGCGACTCACCATGAATACCCCAAACACCAATTTCTACCAATGTGGATATCGTTGCTTGGACCCAGTCAGTACCTCACTGACATAATAAGCCGGCCGCTGAACTGGGTACTCATTACCCGCCTCCTTGCACTCCACGAAAACCGCTACACTCACTGCTTTATTATTAGTCGCCACGTACAAGAGCAAAGGCTCTTTGTCGATAGGAGCAGTCAGGACGGGTGGCTCAGCTAGCTATTTCTTGAGGTCCTCAAACGCTTTATCAGTAGCATCGCTCCAAAAAAAGTGATATGTCTTCTTCATCGTCTGATATAGAGGAATTGCATTCTCTCCCAGGCGACTTATAAACCGGCTCAAAGCCGCAATACGACCCGCCAGACGCTGGACATCATTAACACACACCGGCTTAGAAAACGACATAATAGCCTTTATCTTCTTCGGGTTAGCTTCAATGCCCCGCTCTGACACCGGAAACCTAGTAGTTTACCTACAGGCACACCAAAAACACACTTGGTCGGGTTAAGCATCATTTTGTAGATCCGGAGATTGTCAAAAGTTTCCTTTTAATCATCAAGAAGAGTCTCCTTCTTCCTTGATTTGACCATAGTATCATCCACATAAGCATGAACATTGCGCCCAGTCTGACTGTGAAAACAATTCTAAACACAATGCTGATAATTCGCCTGGGCACTCTTGAGCCCAAAAGGCATAGAAACATAGTATAAAGCTCCAAAAGGTGTGATGAAAGATGTCTTCCCTTGGTCTTTAACTACCATCTTGATCTGATGATAGCCAGAATAAGAATCCAGGAGACATAAACTCTCACAACCCGTCGTTGCATCAATGATCTGGTCGATATGGGGGAGAGCAAATGGATCAGCTGGACAAGTTTTGTTAAGATCTGTGTAGTCAACACACATACGCCACATGTCGTTCTTCTTGAGTACAAGCACAGGGTTAGCCAACCACTCAGGGTGAAAAACTTCCATGATAAACCCAGCCGCTAAGAGCCAGGCTACCTCTTCTCCAATAGTCTTACGTCGCTCTTCATTGAAATGACGAAGGGAATGTTTGACCGACTTAAACTTAGGATCTAGATTAAGAGTGTGCTCAACGAATTCTCTCGGTACACCCGGCATGTCAGAAGGTTTCCATGCAAAGATGTCCCGATTCTCACGGATGAACTTGGTGAGTGCGCTTTCCTATTTAGGATCCATATGAGCCCCCATAGTGAATTGCTGGGATGAGTCGCCAGGGACAAAATCAACTTGCTTGGTGTCATCAGCCGACTTAAACTTTAATAAAGGATCTTGCTCAGTGGTGGTCTTCTTCAAAGGGGTCATATCAGCCAGGTCAACATTATCCTTGGAAAACTTAAGCTCCTTAGTAACGCAAGCCGACTCTGCATAAGCCGCGTCTCCTTCCTCACATTCCAAGGCGACTTCCCAACACCCTGGACTGTAATTGTGCCCTTTTGCCCTGGCATCTTGAGCTGCAAATAGACATAGCAAGGGCGAGCCATAAACTTAGCATAAGTCAGCTGTCCAAACAAGGCATGATACGGACTCTTGATTTTGACCACTTCAAACCACAGTGTCTCTACCCTGTAGTCATAATCATCACCAAAAGCAACTTCCAAGGCAATTTTCCTACATGATACGTCGACTTGCGAGGCACCACACCATGAAAAACTGTAGATGAGGGCTTAAGGTGCTTGCCAGTCAGATTCATGCGATGAAAGGTATCGTAATATAATATGTTGATGCTGCTACCACCATCCATGAGTACTTTTGTGAATTTATTACCACCTACTTGAGGGGCTACCACCAATTCCAAGTGACCCGGATTCTCAACCCGGGGCAGGTGATCCTCTCGACTCCATGTTATCGGATGCTCTGACCATCACAGGTATTGTGGTACTGCCGGCTCAATAGTATTGACAGCACACTTATGAACCTTTTGATCTCGTTTGCAAAGACTTGTGGTGAAAACATGGTTCTGCCATCATTGAGCTACATTGGATTACTCTGATATCATGACTGATTACCTTGATGCTGGTTACCCAGACTAGACTGTTCGTTATAGCCATCCTGGTTACCTTGACCTTGATATCCATAATTTGAGCCACCGCCACCAAAACCGGTCCCCTGTGAACCGGATCCTGACCCGCCGAGCGGCCCATTATCATTGCCATGATTTTGATTAAGGTTGTAATTCTTGCATAACCCAACAATCCTTCCAGGAATGAGTGGATGGCTGGTTAGGAAGACTATGCTTTGGACACGGATCATTAAGCACTGCCTCTAGATTAAAAGGCCTTGTCCTTCCAAAAGGCGGCTTACCATTACCATTGAGGCACTGATTCTTGTATCCGGCGTTGGTGTTAGCTACTAGATCTAACCCGCCTTCGGGTGTCTGAGCTTACCACCATTCCCCTGGTTGTTGCCAATATGCCATGTCATATTCTGCTCCTGGCCCTTACCATTGACACTCTTCTTACCCTTGTTGGATTTCTCATCATCAGATCCAGGGTCCTTGGTGTTATCAGAGTCGGCATACTTAATGAGAGCCGCCATGAGCTCTCCCATGTCATTACAATAACGCTTAAGCCGCCCAAGCTTCTACTTAAGGGGGGTATCTCCAAACCCAGAACCGCCTGACCCGCCGCAATACTATCTGACGACTGAATAATGGCAGAGACCCGCCAGACCCAATGATGTGCCGACTCATCCTCACGCTGTACATAGTTATCCAGATCGATTTTTTTAGAGGCTGCTTGCATGTCCCTTGAATTTTTTTGATGAAACGTGCCTTCAGTTCAGCCCATGAGTTGATGGAATTAGCAGGCACAGACTGCATCATTGACATCCAACATCTCCATAGCTAATTCATAATTCTCGATCCAGCCCTCTAGAGGGAGATCAGCTATAAAATTAGGCACTTTGCGAGGACCCTTAAAGTCCTTAGGCAAACGTTCATTATGCAAAGCTGGTACCAAACATGGCACTCCAACCATCCTGGAAATCATCCCAACTCCTACTGAAGCCAAAGTGGTCACCGAAGGCTCCTGACAAGCCCCCTGCTGGGCCACCGCTTCCACCTCACGACGGGCGGGTTATCATCATGGGGCGGGTTACGGCGACGTTCTCTACTAGAAACTGCAGGCGACTCAACATGTTGATTGTGACTTTGACTTGGACGAGGGGTTGATTGAACACGATCACGACTGTATGAGTAAGCCGCCTACTACGCCACAGCCGTTTGAAGGAGTTTAACTGCATTTCGGGTCTCCACAGCAACTGGTGACTCGCCCTCGATCGGAATAGCCGCCAGCCGGGTTGCCGCTGCTAACATGTTATCCACCGGGTTAGAAAAGTTCCCTGGCAATGGTGTGAAAAAACGTTGAGGCAATGTTTGATGTTTGATTAGGGGTGGGTTAGGCACCCGCTCCTCCCTTCGTGGCTCAGGCTGACGAGGTTGAGCCATTGGGCGACTTCGAGGCCTGTCGGATTTAATTGGGGATTCACCCGGGCGTCCGGAGTACTTGGACCCGCTCCAGGAGTGTTAAACAAATTCATAGGCTCATAATGCAGTGGCAGGTGAGTCTGGTGCCTACGACAAAGAACTGCGTTAGTGCATTCTGACCCAGACTTAAACGCCAAGCCTCTGCCCTCACGTGCTCCGACGTAACTATGATTTGAGTCCGTTCCTCTGCCATCCTAGCATTCTTTGCGTTAATATCCTCCTAGACCTTAGTGATCTTCGCCTGAATCTTTCCAATCTTTGAATTGCGCTCTACTTGATTCACCGCAGTAACCTCTATCGCTAGCAAAGTAGTCAAAGTGCCCAATAGATCTGATAAGACCTAAGCCGATGGCCTATCTGAGCCGCCAGCACTAGCTGTCACAACAATAGTTGATCCAGATGTCATAGCTGCAGTTGTTGATGAATTTAAAACTGGCCATGTGCCAGCCATGAAGATAGCAGCCCGGCACGATGGCTCATAGGGGTCTGGAATACTGCCACCATCAGAATAGCCCCCAAGCCCGCCGTCTGGAAGCTGATAAATCGACTCCGTCTCTCTGATCGAGGACTCATCACCTGAGTAGATGAGAGTCTCTCCTCCAGATACAGAATCCTCCGCAAGGTCCATTCCATGCGTGAGGCCGACGAAAACACGCTTCCGGGCGGGTTGACCCTGGGCAGGTTGCATGCGCCAAGCCGACTCGATGAGGTCGATGGAGATGTCCGGCTCAGGCTCAGATTCGCCGATCTTGCCGATAAAGAAATGAATTCCGCTAAAGGGGACCCGGTACCTGTACTCGATTGAGTCGGCCTCGAGGCCCCGGCCAGCATAGTCGATGTAGAGCTTGCTGCGAGGACTCTTGGTCATGCTGCCAACGGCGTATCCTCCGATCCGGGGGAAGAGCCCTTCAAGAACTCGAAACCACCGTGCGCTGGCCCCAAAGTGGGCGCCAACTGTCATGGTGTTGTCATGGCACATGCCCTTGTGAAAGGACTTAGGTGCAAGGCCATGTCTACGGTGATTAGCTTAAAGGGGTTGAACGGGACGAGAGCAACGAGTTTACCCAGGTTCGGCCCCTCGCCGACGAGGTAAAAGCCTACTTCCTGCTTTGTGTTGTATTGATTGAGTATCGATTACAATGCGGCGGAATTGCTTAACCTAGCTCTTGATTGATTGTAACTTGAGTTCACTCGCCGTAGGGTCTCGCCTTTATATACACAGGTCGAGGCCATGGGCTTACAAGAGTCCAAGTTGGATCATACAACGTAACCAACTCTGGTTCTAAGTTGCCTTGCCTTGCTAGGAAAGTCACCATTGGGCGGCTCACACCTCTGGGTTATGCGCCATCTCTGGGTCTTGGGCCTTCAACTGGCCCACCTTGTAAGCCGCTCCAGTCACTCAGGTCTTGTCTTCTTGGGCTTACTTAGGCTTTCACTTATGAGTCGCCAACAGTGTAACCCGGCCCTTCCTGGGCGGGTCACACCGTGGGGTTATATCCCCAACACATCTAGTCACGCCTTCAAATTCCTTCTGAAGGCGATGCTATTGGCAAAATGGTCCAATGTTGTTGTAGAATCCGAGTCAAAAGCTATTGCCTCACCTTCACTTGGGCCCATGAGTCTTGTTGGAGGGTTGGGGGTTTTGCTGCCTTATGAGTGCATCCACGCCTTGGTCCCCCCTATTCATATAAGTAGATAAACCTCATGGTGTTTTCTCTGGATTTTGCTTAGTTAAAAGTTTGTATGGCTACAACTTCGTGTAGTCCGTCTATGTGAATGTCCCACGACCAAGCGAAGACTGTTTTCGGAACCCTATCTTATCATCTTGTTGACATAACATGCACTTCATCTATACTGTCCCATGACCAAGAGAATACATTTGGCAGTCCGAAGGTGAAGGAAAAAGGATCCCCAAGGTTGGAACTAGAAATTTTTGTCTGCATGGGTCTTGAGTGCAAAACTTGAGACACATATCACCTTGGTGCTCATGTGTGTCCATGGTAACCTGTGTGTTTAATGGAACATGTGGTTACTTGTAAAAATTACACCGGCACACGTTGTCAAACCACACAAGTCTTAGTCTTTGTCCTGAAGCAGTCAAGATGCGTGTGAAGACGCGTTTGGGAATCAACAATGAGTCTTTTGATGTTTCCTACTTGGGCATGCCGACTAAAGTGGGCAGATCTACTTCGGCCATCTTCAAATTTCTTTCCGATAGGGCCTGTCAGCGAGTACATGGTATGTTTGATCGTCCTCTATCCTTGGCAGGAAAAGAAGCTTTGCTAAAGTCAGTGATTCAAGCCATTCCGACCTTTGTCACTTTCAATTTCCTATCTCCACTTGTGTGAAGTTTCGGTAGCTTATTGCGGATGAATGGTGGGGCAGGGAAAATGGAAGGAATAAGATGCATTGGCGCTCGTGGGAATGGCTCTCGGTGCCAAAATCTATAGGTGGTATGGGCTTTCGCGACCTCCCTTTGTCCAGGCTATGTTAGGAGACAGTGTTCGTGCCTTCTCACTGAATCTGAACTCCTGAAGGGGCGATACTTCCCTCTTGGTGATTTCTGGAATGCACCTGCACCACTGCCAGCAACATATACGTGGCGCAACATTTTGTTTGGCCGAAAACTTCTAAAATGGGGTGTGACCTGGGGCACAGGGGATAGCAAGAAAAATCACATTTTGTCTAATTTCTGGATTCCTAATAACCCACCATACTTACTCCATACAACATCTCCTATCCTTGCTACGGCTGTAGGCCATTTTTCAAAAAGGGGCGCTTTATTACTTAAAAGGTTTAAGCATTACACCCGACCTCTGCATAACTAAGATGCACATAGCCAACAAAGTCCTCACGACAAGCCAAAATAAAATAAGAAGGTGAAACACAAAGATGAATATCTGTATGACACCTAAAACGTAGGAGGCCCAATCCTAAGATCATGCTACCACCCATGTTGGATAAAAGTATCCTTCACCACAGCCTCCAATTGTGTACACACCTCCGTAACAGGTATCGATTCTCCACTCGCTGTAGAGAGGACCATAAACAGAGCGTCCCGGTACATCTATAGATAACCAGCATAAGGGAAGTACTTTTATCATTAAAAACCTTATCATTTCCACATAGCCAAAGCGACCAAATCACGGCAAGCGCTCCCACCCTGAGAAGAATTCTAAAGTTGTGATCTGGATTGATGAGTTGGGCTCCTAGAATGAGGAAACTGTACATGCCTTCTTTTTGGCTGATGTGGCTAGAGAGATTCTTCAAATTCCTATCAGTCAACATGGTGGTGAGGATTTTGCTCGGTGGCCTCTTACTCGTTATGGGAAGTATTTTGTCCATTTTGCTTATAATGTGGCCAGGTAAGTGAGTTTCATGCTTTCGCAAGTTTGCAATGGTAATGGTCAGAGTTCAAATAGTTCCAGAGCGGAGAAGAACCGGAAACCTTGTGGTCTATGTGTGTGCTCCTAATACAATGAAAATGTTGCTCTGGAGGATTGCACATGACTGCCTTCCTTCTGGCTTGCAATTACAATGAAGTCATGTTCCGATGTATGTGGATTGTCCGTTCTACAGAAGCTTGAGAGCGTGGAGCATTGCATGTCATTCTGTCCTTATGCTCATGAGGTTTGGGACAAGGTCAAACTTTCTTATGATGTCCTACTTGCCCGTTCTGATTTTAGATCACCGAAGCAATGAATATTTGATTTCCCGGTCGACCGAACTCCATGCTACGGTGATGGCTGTCACTTTTTGGCATTTGTGGGATGCCTGGAATTTTGCTCGGGATAATTACGAGCTATGCCATCCACGACGTATTGCTAGAATTTGTTTTTTGAAAGATCCAGCATGCTACCGGCGTTTCATTTCATAAGCAGAAAGCAATGGGAAAAATACAAAGGGTGGAGTGAGGGTCCTAGGACCAGTCTTTTGGCTACAACACTGTAAACCTAGAAAAACTCATGCGCTAATTCTCACGGTTGATACCAAAAGGGGTTCTCTAAATGAACTGCTCCCGCTTGCCACCAAAGCTCGATGGAGTGCTCAATGGCCTTTGTGATGTCTTCCACAGATGGTGTCTTCCCTCTGAACACGCACCGGTTCCGTTCTTGCCAAATCTCCCAGCATGTTAGGAGCATGGTGGCATTGCTGGCCATTCTTTGAGCTGGCTGGGTGCTTGCGGCCCTCCGTTGGAGTGAAACAGTGGCATTTTCTCCTTGCACATGATGCCTTGGGTGTAGCTGTTGACATCCCCCTCTTTCTCCCAGCCTTTCCCAAATCTCTCGAGCCAGGGGGCAGGTCTGTATTAGGTGGTGCGCCGTCTCCAGGTTATGAACGCACAACGGGTAGAAATAGTTGTTTGGCCAGCCACGCTGTTGTAGCCTGTCGCAAGTCCAGAGGCGGTTTTGTAGGAGGAGCCAAGTGAAGATCTTAATGCATCCAGGTACCTTTGTTCCCCAGATCAGCTGCTGCCAATTAGCTTGAACCCTTCCCTGGAATTGTGCAGCATAGGCTGATCTTGCTGACTATTGGCCCTTTGCATCCAAATTCCACCTAATCTAGTCCCTGCTCCCCTCCGTTAGCTCGGTGGCGGCCGACGCGATCAGGCGGTGCAGCCGGATGAATTCTGGCAGCAGTGGCTGAATGTTCCCATGCCGCAGGTCCTTTATCCAAGTCTTGTCCGTAAGGGCGTCGCGCCGTCCTGTTTTTGCGCCTAGAGTGCGTGTAGAGGAGGGGATAGGAGCTTGCGAGGGTGCTCGACCCGATCCAGGAGGAGTGCCAGAAGAGTGCCGATGGTGACCGTGGTTGCCGCCGTTAAGAGGGCATTGTAGTTGGTGTTGCATGGCAGCTCCGTGTCGATTCATGGCCGCTCCGGGTCAGTCCAGGAGATCCAAAGCCACCGCAGTCTAAGGGCATGGCTGAAACGCTCGAGGTCGAGGATCCCTAGTCCTCCATGCGTTGTGGGAGTGCACACTGCCAACAAATTAACCTTGCAGCTACCACCTGTGATCTCCTCATCTTGTTTCCAGAGGAATCAACGTAGGCATTTTTCAATTTCCTTGAGTAGTTTCTTTGGCACTGGAAGGACAGATGTAACGCCCCGGATTCGTTGCGCCAGGTGTCTGCCAGTTATTCGCCGCCGTTGCCATGTCATTTGCTTGCGTGTTGCACTTTGCCATGTCAACATCTGCATTTCATATCATGTCATCATGTGCATTTCATTTTGCATACATGTTCGTCTCATGCATCCGAGCATTTTCCCCGTTGTCCGTTTTGCAATCCGGTACTCCTATGTTCCCCGGCGCCCCCTTTTTCCTCTCTTTTGTGTGCGGGTGTTAAACGTTCTCGGAATGGACCAAGTCTTGCCAAGCGGCCTTGGTACACCACCGGTAGACCGCCTGTCAAGTTTCGTGCCATTTGGAGGTCGTTTGATACTCCAATGGTTAACCGGGTAACCGTAAAGGCCTCTTTCGTGTGCAGCCCAACACCCCCTCCAAAGTGGCCCAAAACCCATCCAAACCCCCTCCATGCTCTCGGTCGTTCGATCAAGATCGTGTGGGCAAAAACCGCACCTCATTTGGAGCCTCCTAGCTCCTTCTACCTATAAATACACCTTCCCCTCCGAAATTCGCGATGCAAACCCTAGCCTCTTCCACCTCCCGCCGCCGGACGCGTCCGTTCGCGCCGGACACGTCCGCCGCCGTCGCCTCCAGCCAACCCGTGTGCGACACATGGCCTCCACCGCCTCCACGCCCGCCGCCGGCCCGCTAGACCCATCGCAGCCCGCAACCAGCCCGCCGAGCCCATCTAGGCCCGGTTGGACCCGCCCGCGCTCCGCCGGCCGTCTCGTCTCGCCGGCGTGGCCTCGCCGCTCCACCTCGGCCGCCGTCCTCCGGCGCCCGCCGCCTCGCTAGTCGCCCCCGCGTCGCCGCCCAGCGCCTGGCTCCTCGGCCGCCGTCGTTGGCTGCCCGTCCCCGCCTCGCGACTCGCCTCACCTCGTCGCTGCCACCGGAGGGTCGCGCCGCCGCCCGGCTCGCCTCCTCACGATGTCTCCCCTCCGGCCTCGTGCCCGACCCCGCCTCATCTCCGCCGGCGCGCCGCTCCTCCTCCGGCGCTTAGATCCGCCGGCATCCGCCGGATCTGGGCCCACGGCCGACCCTGCCCGCCGCCCGGCCTCAGAGACTCGCCGGCTGCACCGCCATGGCCGCCGCGCCGCTCTGACCTCGCCGGAGCTCTCCGCTGCCGGGTCACGGATCCGCGACCCGCTTCGTCCCCGACCCGATCCGCGTTGTTTTTTTTCGCGAGGTGAAAATTCCACCAAGTCCCCAGGATTTTTGCATTATCATGCCATGTTCATCGCATCATAACTTGTTGCATACTGCTCCCTTTTGTGCGTGTAATATGTCGAATTGTTCGCCTCAACGAGTACTTCATTTCATTCCATTGCATCATGTTCATTTGAGTCCATCTTGATGCCCTAAATGCTGTTGGAAGAGTGCATGTTGCTGTTAATCTGCTGAAACTGTTATAACATGCTCATTTGTCATTTTTGTCATGTTTGATGTGTGCATCCTATGAGGTTGATGTCTACATGTGTTTTGATCTATGCCATGCCATCTTTCCAGAGGTGCAATCCATGTGTTTTTGTGAGTTGTGTGCTGAGTGCATCAATCTTGTTAAGTAGGGTACTTGCTGTTGCTGTTTTCCTGACAGATTCTGTTATATTTTATTGCTATGTAAACCTGCTGCTACAAGTCATTTCGTGCACAATCTGGAGATGTTTACTAAGGATGTTTTGTTATACATGTCTTGCTCTATCCATTCATGCCCCTGGTTGCATTTATAGCCTGATGTATCATATTGTTATCTTGCTCCAAAGTTGCTAAATAATGTTGATGTCAGCCTGTTAACATTAAGTTCAATGTTTCCATGATTGTTGCTAGTGATCCATGCACCCTATGAACTTGCTCTTGCCATGCTTAGCTTCATAAACATGTCTTCTTACTGTTGGTTGCCTTGCCATGCCATGTATTGCTCTGTGGTGAGTGTTTCAAGCTCACCAACATGCCTACTTATTGATGTTCCTGCCATGTATGAATCTGTAATATAACTTGCCATGTTTACATGTGTGCCATCATATTTTCTGATCCTTTTTGGCTCATGTTCAGTAAGGGACTTTTGTTCTACGCAATTATTAGATTCATGCCATGTCTTTGTTTGCCATGTTAAGTTCCTGTAACATGTTGCTTGATAGCTCTAAACATTGCAACCTGATGTTATTTCTGCTAAGCCTGAAACTCTTATTATTTGCAAATTTTCCATGTCGTTTTGAGCATGTTCTAGTTGTTTCTGGAGATAGCTCAGTGTTCATGTTTTGTTATGATTTACCAGTACTTCATGCCCATGCCTTGTGTTATTATGTTGGGGTGCTGTAGCATATTGTTTTGATGCTTGCAATATGCCTAGTTGCTGTTTTGGATAGATTGTTGTTATGACTTGTATAGAGTGTATGTGTTGCACCGTTGCTCCGTTTTGAGTGTGCTCTATATGAAACTTGCTTGATTTTGCATGTTGTTTCATATTATCATGTTGCATCCTTGTTTTGGTGTGTTTGCTTGATGTTTGCATGCATTTTGCATCAATGCCATGCTTAACTTGTTTTGCTCATATCTTCTAGGCCGTAGCTCCAAATCTAATAAACTTTATATGTAACTTGACTAGAATTTCGTGTAGATCATATTGGTGCATTTTAACTTGCTGTTTAACAACTTGAACATAAGGTTTATTCAGTTCTGGACCAATTTCGAAATTTGCATATGAGGACTTACCGGAATTGTTATATGTTGTTTTCGGCCTCATTTAAACTTGCCTTGATATGTTGTTCTTGTTTGCATCATCTCTTGCCATGGGTAGCCTCATGTAGCTTTGTCATGCATCATGCTTGTTGTGCATCATGTATTTTCTATGTGTGGTGTGTTTACCATGTTGTGTGCTTCTTCTCGATAGTTCCCGTTTCGTTGCGATCGTGAGGATTCGTTCGTCTACGCATGGTTCGTCTTCGTGGCTTCATCTTCTTCATGGAATCATTCTTCTTCCTAAACGGATTTCAGGCAAGATGACCGCTACTCTGTATCTCGCTACTATCATTGCTATGCTAGTTGCTTCGTTCTATCGCTATGTTGCGCTTCCTATCACTTGTTCTTCAAGCCTCCCAAATTGCCATGAACCTCTAACCTTTGACACCCTTCCTAGAAAACCATTGTTTGGCTATGTTACTGCTTTGCTCAGCCCCTCTTATAGCGTTGCTAGTTGCAGGTGAAGTTGAAGATTGCTCCATGGTGGACAGGATTATGTTTGGATATCACAATATCTCTTATATTATTAATGCATCTATATATTTGGTAAAGGGTGGAAGGCTCGGCCTTATGCCTGGTGTTTTGTTCCACTCTTGCCGCCCTAGTTTCCGTCATACCGGTGTTCGGTTCCCGGATTTTGCGTTCCTAACGCGGTCGGGTGATTTATGGGACCCCCTGACAGTTCGCTTTGAATAAAACTTGTCCAGCAAGGCCCAACCTTGGTTTTACCATTTGCCTCACCACCACCTATACCCTTCCCTTGGGTCGGCCAACCCAAGGGTCATCTTTATTTTAGCCCCCCCCCGGGCTAGTGCTTGTCTAAGTGCTGGTCCGAACCGAGCAGCCTGCGGGGCCCCCTCGGGGAAACTCGATGTCTGGTTTTACTCGTAGCTTGACTTATCCGGTGTTACCCTGAGAACGAGATATGTGCAGCTCCTGTCGGAATTGTCGGCGCATCGGGCGGCTTTGCTGGTCTTGTTTTACCATTGTCAAAATGTCTTGTAAACCGGGATTCCGAGACTGATCGGGTCTTCCTGGGAGAAGGTATATCCTTCGTTGATCGCGAGAGCTTATCATGGGCTAAGTTGGGACACCCCTGCAAGGTATAAACTTTCGAGAGCCGTGCCCGCGGTTATGTGGCAGATGGGAATTTGTTAATGTCCGGTTGTAGATAACTTGACACCAGATCCGAATTAAAACGCATCAACCGCGTGTGTAGCCGTGATGGTCTCTTCTCGGCGGAGTCCGGGAAGTGAACACGGTCTTTGGGTTATGTCTGACGTAAGTAGGAGTTCAGGATCACCTCTTGATCATTACTAGTTGACGACCGTTCCTTTGCTCCTCTTCTCGCTCTCATTTGCGTCTGTTAGCCACCATATATGCTTAGTCGCTGCTGCAACCTCACCACTTTACCCCTTCCTTTCCCATTAAGCTTTGCTAGTCTTGATACCCATGGTAATGGGACCCATGGTAATGGGATTGCTGAGTCCTCGTGGCTCACAGATTAGTACAACAACAGTTGCAGGTACAGGTTATGCGATGATCATGATGCGAGCGCGATGTTTGCTTGTTTGGAGTTCTTCTTCTGCTTCTTCTTCGATCGGGGATAGGTTCGGTCGGCAGCTGGGCTAGCAGGGTGGATGTCGTTTGAGCTTCTGTTTGTGTTTCATCCGTAGTCGGATGTTGATCTTATGTATGATGATGTTGTATTCGTGTGGCATTGTATGCCTTTTGTATGTATCCCCATCTATTATGTAATGTTGATGTAATAATATCCACCTTGCAAAAGTGTTCCAATATGCGGGTCTATCCTTGGTGGGACCTCCGAGTTCCTTTTGGATAGGGTCGCATATTGGGCTTGACAAGTTGGTATCGGAGCCTCGACCGACCTTAGGAGCCCCCTTGATTGATCGTGTAGTTTGGCCGTTGTTGAGTCTAGAAGAAAACTGTTTTCGGAGTCTAGTTATATCGGAGAGTAGGAATTCTTTTTACTCCTCTGCCCCTTCATCGCTCTGGTAAGGAATCTTGACGTAGGTGTTTTGAACTACTCCTCTTCCCCTTCAAATTTTTCTTTAGGATCACGCGGTTACTTTTCGTTTGTTTTCCATCCCCTTCTGTCCGGCGCAATCCCCGTCAAGCTGATTCGAACCTCTTTGTCTTTGGGAGATCAATCCTCAGCTCTTTTCGATCGATGTTGTTTCCCTGTCCGAAGTTGTCCTTGTTTTTCCCACCCGCCCTCCCTTCTTCTTCTCAAATCCGGAGTCCGTAATCGAGTATCCTTCCTACTCGTGTGAAATCTTTGCCGTCTTTCCTCAATTATTTCAACCGGTGTTTTCTCTTCAAGATATTCGTCTGTTTCCCCTTCCAAGTTGCCTTTGTTTTCCCGCCCTCCCACCCTCTTCTTCCCGGAGTCTGAGCCTCTATTCAAGTATCAATTCCATTCATGTGGAGTCTCTTCAGTCTTTCGTCAATTATTTCAATCAGTGAATTCTCGTCTCGTTCGTCATTCTTCATCTCTTTTCTTTTCCGGTGGATTCAATTCAAATTTTTCGGGATAATCATATTCTTTTCCTCAGCTCAAGTGTTCTCCTTGTTCGTTTGCCTCTCGCCAGTTTATCCTTCCGGAGTGCTCAAGACATCTCAGGAGATTCATCTGTGTTCCAATTAATTCGAGGTTGCCACCTCATTCAAATATTTCAATTGTTCCGGTGCATCATCTATCTCTTCAACAATCCTTTCCAACGGTGTTTTCTATTAGTGGGCCCCAACCCACAGGTCTTTTCCCAGGATCTTACCTGACTCTTCTAATTCCCCCGGAGTTATTCCCAAATTCTTTTCAAGGGTGACGTAAGAATGGATTCCATCAGTCACATGCCTTCTCCAAGATCTCGTTCAAATTCTTTTCATTGTTGGCTCAACCTTTTTCGGGTTTCATTCTCCCGGAGTATCTTAGTAATTTTGGTGGTGTTTCTCGTCATCATTTGAAGATTTAAGAAGAGTTTTTCCTCTAAATCTTGCCTGTTCTCTCGAAGTTTCGTGGTGCTAGCTTGGCGTTATCCTCTCAAATTGTTTCCAGTTGCGCAAATTCTTTTCATCCATCCGGAGCATGTCACGAGTTGTTTTTCCATTTCTTTTCACCGGAGGCCATCGTTCTAGAAGAATTCTTCGTCCTCATATTTCAGCTACCGTTATCCAATTATCCCGGTGCTTCGTTCAAGTGATCATAATCAGCTCATGATCTCTTCGTTCTTTTGCATCAAAATCCCCTCAAGCATATTTGTTCTTCTAATTCTTCCCGGTGATTAAGTCTCTTTCGTCAGTCATTTTCGAATTCTCATGGTGGTTCTTTCAGATTCTTTTCCTTGTTTATCATATTAATCCATTCGTTCGTTTCTATCCTACTGGTGGTTCATGAAGACCTTCTCAAGTTTGCGATATGTCACTTCTCAATCCTTTTTCAAGAAGAATAAGTAGTATGAAAAATCCATTGCTTGTCATCAATTTAATTTGATGAAGGATATAAGCATACAATAAATCTTATTCTTATTTCATCCAAATGATTAATCCCTTTCTTCGGAGTTTGTTCTTGATGAATAAATTCTAGTTCCAAGTGTTTTCATCTTTTTCTTTTCCGGAGTTCAAATTTCCTCGGCCATCTCGTCGGAACCTCCATCTAAATCATCGCAAGGCTCATCTTATTCTTTCATCCTTCATTTTATCTCGTCATCCTTTTGTTACCGGAGTTCTTCATGGTGGTTCTTCATGATTTAATTCATTCTGCAAGAGTTCATCAAGATCTTGTCGGTGGAATTCAAGTTTCTTTTCCTTCTCGTATCTCGAATTGCAATTAATTCTCCGTTTTCTTCTAAAGTGGAGTTTTGCATTTCTTCGTTCTTCTCAGCTATCCAATTGTTTCCGTTTGTGGTCGGAGATCACCTCATAATTTTGAGATGTTATCTATAAGTCCACAACAAGCTTATTCTTTTGTTGTTGATTTTCTCAACAACTCCGTTCAATCCTTTCTTCTAAGATGCTTTCTATTTCATTCGTGGCACAAGTTGTCATTTTCTTCTCCGTTCTTTTCTTTCCACTATTTCAATTCTTTCCGGAGGTTTTGTGTCATGTCTTCATCAAGTGTCATTCCATCCTCTCAAGCTCGTGTTCTATTCCTCCATGTTTCAGCCGGAATGCTACCTAAATTCTTTCAGTCTTATTCGTTTCTTATCTCGTTCTAACCGGAGTGGTTTCATAGTCTATCTGATTCTGTGAGCTTTCGATTCTCGTCATTCTTGTCGTTCCACTCTTCTTCTCGAGTGCTCTCGATCCTTTGCTTCTTCTCTTGAGTTCTTCTTTCCCTCTTCCTTTTTTCTCTTCCATCTCAGTCCTAAGATCTCGGGACGAGATCTCTTGTTAGTGGAGGAGTGTTGTAACGCCCCGGATTCGTTGCGCCAGGTGTCTGCCAGTTATTCGCCGCCGTTGCCATGTCATTTGCTTGCGTGTTGCACTTTGCCATGTCATCATCTGCATTTCATATCATGTCATCATGTGCATTTCATTTTGCATACATGTTCGTCTCATGCATCCGAGCATTTTCCCCGTTGTCCGTTTTGCAATCCGGCACTCCTATGTTCCCCGGCGCCCCCTTTTGCCTCTCTTTTGTGTGCGGGTGTTAAACATTCTCGGAATGGACCGAGTCTTGCCAAGCGGCCTTGGTACACCACCGGTAGACCGCCTGTCAAGTTTCGTGCCATTTGGAGGTCGTTTGATACTCCAACGGTTAACCGGGTAACCGTAAAGGCCTCTTTCGTGTGCAGCCCAACACCCCCTCCAAGGTGGCCCAAAACCCATCCAAACCCCCTCCATGCTCTCGGTAGTTCGATCACAATCGTGTGGGCGAAAACCGCACCTCATTTGGAGCCTCCTAGCTCCTTCTACCTATAAATACACCTTCCCCTCCGAAATTCGCGGTGCAAACCCTAGCCTCTTCCACCTCCGCCACGGGCCCAGCGTCCGTTCGCGCGGACACGTCCGCCGCCATCGCCTCCAGCCAACCCATATGCGACACGTGGCCTCCACCGCCTCGCGCCCGCCACCGGCCAGCGCGACCGCCGCAGCCCGTAGCCAGCCCGCTGAGCCCATCGGGGCCGGTCGAGACCCGCCTGCCGCCGGCCATCTCGTCTCGCCGGCGTGGCCTCGCCGCTCCACCTCGGTCACCGTCCTCCGGTGCCCGCCGCCTCGCCGGTGCGCCTCCCGCGTCGCCGCCTGCGCCGAGCTCCCTCGGCCGCCGTCGTTTGCCGCCCGTCCTCGCGCCTCCCGCGCCTCGCCTCGCCTCGTCGCCCGGCCACCGGAGGAATCGCTGCCGCCGGCTTCGCCTCCTCACGCCGTCTCCCCTCCGGCCTCGCGCCCGACCCGCCTCATCTTCGCGGAGCCGCGCCGCTCCTCCCGGCGCCCAGATCCGGCTGGCATCCGCCGGATCCGAGGCCGCCGACCGCCGCCCGCCCCGCCCGCAGGAGACCTCGCCCGGCACCGCCATGGCCGCCGCGCCGCTCTGACCTCGCCGGAGCTCTCCGCTGCCGGGTCACGGATCCACGACCCGCTTCGTCCCTGACCCGATCCACGTCTCCGACCCGATCCGCGTTGTTTTTTTCGCGAGGTGAAAATTCCACCAAGTCCCCAGGATTTTTGCATTATCATGCCATGTTCATCGTATCATAACTTGTTGCATACTGCTCCGTTTCATGCGTGTAATATGTCGAATTGATCGCCTCAACGAGTACTTCATTTCATTCCATTGCATCATGTTCATTTGAGTCCATCTTGATGCCCTAAATGCTGTTGGAAGAGTGCATGTTGCTGTTAATCTGCTGAAACTATTATAACATGCTCATTTGTCATTTTTGTCATGTTTGATGTGTGCATCCTATGAGGTTGATGTCTACATGTGTTTTGATCTATGCCATGCCATCTTTCCAGAGATGCAATGCATGTATTTTTTTGAGTTGTGTGATGAGTGCATCAAGCTTGTTAAGTAGGGTACTTGTTGTTGCTGTTTTCCTGACAGATTCTGTTATATTTTGTTGCTATGTAAACCTGCTGCTACAAGTCATTTCGTGCATAATCTGGAGATGTTTACTAAGGATGTTTTGTTATACATGTCTTGCTCTATCCATTCATGCCCATGGTTGCATTTATAGCCTGATGTATCATATTGTTATCTTGCTCCAAAGTTGCTAAATAATGTTGATGTCAGCCTGTTAACATTAAGTTCAATGTTTCCATGATTGTTGCTAGTGATCCATGCACCCTATGAACTTGCTCTTGCCATGCTTAGCTTCATAAACATGTCTTATTACTGTTGGTTGCCTTGCCATGCCATGTATTGCTCTGTGGTGAGTGTTTCAAGCTCACCAACATGCCTACTTATTGATGTTCCTGCCATGTATGAATCTGTAATATAACTTGCCATGTTTACATGTGTGCCATCATATTTTCTGATCCTTTTTGGCTCATGTTCAGTAAGGGACTTTTGTTCTATGAAATTAGTAGATTCATGCCATGCCTTTGTTTGCCATGTTAAGTTCCTGTAACATGTTGTTTGATAGCTCTAAACATTGCAACCTGATGTTATTTCTGCTAAGCCTGAAACTGTTATTATTTGCAATCTTTCCATGTCTTTTTGAGCATGTTCTAGTTGTTTCTGGAGATAGCTCAGTGTTCATGTTTTGTTATGATTTACCAGTACTTCATGCCCATGCCTTGTGTTATTATGTTGGGGTGCTGTAGCATATTGTTTTGATGCTTGCAATATGCCTAGTTGCTGTTTTGGATAGATTGTTGTTATGACTTGTATAGAGTGTATGTGTTGCACCGTTGCTCCGTTTTGAGTGTGCTCTATATGAAACTTGCTTGATTTTGCATGTTGTTTCATATTATCATGTTCCATCCTTGTTTTGGTGTGTTTGCTTGATGTTTGCATGCATTTTGCATCAATGCCATGCTTAACTTGTTTTGCTCATATCTTCTAGGCCGTAGCTCCAAATCTAATGAACTTTATATGTAACTTGACTAGAATTTCGTGTAGATCATCTTGGTGAATTTTAACTTGCTGTTTAACAACTTGAACATAAGGTTTATTCAGTTCTGGACCAATTTCGAAATTTGCATATGAGGACTTACCGGAATTATTATATATTGTTTCCGGCCTCATTTAAACTTGCCTTGATATGTTGTTCTTGTTTGCATCATCTCTTGCCATGGGTAGCCTCATGTAGCTTTGTCATGCATCATGCTTGTTGTGCATCATGTCTTGTCTATGTGTGGTGTGTTTACCATGTTGTGTGCTTCTTCTCGATAGTTCCCGTTTCGTTGCGATCGTGAGGATTCGTTCGTCTACGCATGGTTCGTCTTCGTGGCTTCATCTTCTTCACGGAATCATTCTTCTTCCTAGCGGGATTTCAGGCAAGATGACCGCTACCCTGGATCTCACTACTATCAATGCTATGCTAGTTGCTTCGTTCTATCGCTATGTTGCGCTTCCTATCACTTGTTCTTCAAGCCTCCCAAATTGCCATGAACCTCTAACCTTTGACACCCTTCCTAGCAAACCATTGTTTGGCTATGTTACTGCTTTGCTCAGCCCCTCTTATAGCGTTGCTAGTTGCAGGTGAAGTTGAAGATTGCTCCATGGTGGACAGGATTATGTTGGGATATCACAATATCTCTTATATTATTATTGCATCTATATATTTGGTAAAGGGTGGAAGGCTCGGCCTTATGCCTGGTGTTTTGTTCCACTCTTGCCGCCCTAGTTTCCGTCATACCGGTGTTATGTTCCCGGATTTTGCGTTCCTAACGCGGTCGGGTGATTTATGGGACCCACCTGACAGTTCGCTTTGAATAAAACTTGTCCAACAAGGCCCAGCATTGGTTTTACCATTTGCCTCACCACCACCTATACCCTTCCCTTGGGTCGGCCAACCCAAGGGTCATCTTTATTTTAGCCCCCCCGGGCCAGTGCTTGTCTAAGTGCTGGTCCGAACCGAGCAGCCTGCGGGGCCCCCTCGGGGAAACTCGAGGTCTGGTTTTACTCGTAGCTTGACTTATCCGGTGTTTCCCTGAGAACGAGATATGTGCAGCTCCTATCGGGATTGTCGGCGCATCGGGCGGCTTTGCTGGTCTTGTTTTACCATTGTCGAAATGTCTTGTAAACCGGGATTCCGAGACTGATCGGGTCTTCCTGGGAGAAGGTATATCCTTCGTTGATCGCGAGAGCTTATCATGGGCTAAGTTGGGACACCCCTGCAGGGTATAAACTTTCGAGAGCCGTGCCCGCGGTTATGTGGCAGATGGGAATTTGTTAATGTCCGGTTGTAGATAACTTGACACCAGATCCGAATTAAAACGCATCAACCGCATGTGTAGCCGTGACGGTCTCTTCTCGGTGGAGTCCGGGAAGTGAACACGGTCTTTGGGTTATGTCCGACGTAAGTAGGAGTTCAGGATCACCTCTTGATCATTACTAGTTGACGACCGTTCCTTTGCTCCTCTTCTCGCTCTCATTTGCGTATGTTAGCCACCATATATGCTTAGTCGCTGCTGCAACCTCACCACTTTACCCCTTCCTTTCCCATTAAGCTTTGCTAGTCTTGATATCCATGGTAATGGGATTCTTTGAGTCCTCGTGGCTCACAGATTACTACAACAACATTGCGGTACAGGTTATGCGATGATCGTGGCCTTAAGCGCGATGTTTGCTTGTTTGGAGTTCTTCTTCCGCTTCTTCTTGATCGGGTATAGGTTCCGGTCGGCAGCCTGGGCTAGCGAGGTGGATGTCGTTTGAGCTTGTTTGTGTTTCATCCGTAGTCGGATGTTGATCTTATGTATGATGATGTTGTATTCGTGTGGCATTGTATGCCTTTTGTATGTATCCCCATCTATTATGTAATGTTGATGTAATGATATCCACCTTGCAAAAGTGTTCCAATATGCGGGTCTATCCTTGGTGGGACCTCCGAGTTCCTTTTGGATAGGGTCGCATATTGGGCGTGACAACAGACAATGCAAAAGTTGGCATAGCGCTCAGGACACATCTAACCAGGACTCGCCTGCTAGCTATGGGTAGCAGTTTTCCTTTCCAGCCCGCGAGTCGAGCTTTGATCCTATCTATGATGAACTGCAAGCTTGCTAAACGAAGTCTGGAGAGGGTGAGCAGCAACCAAGGTAGGTCGATGGGAATTGCCCCTCGGTTCCTCCAAAATTTTGAAGCATGTCCGCAAGGTCGATATTCTCACATCTAATGGGTAGTGCCACCAACTTTGAGGGGTTGATGTGTAGGCCTGTGGCTGCACCAAACTCATGGAGAATTCCCATCAGTGCATCAATCTCCTGCCTAACTGAGTTTGTGAAGATGACAACATCGTCGGCGTACAAGCTAATTCTAAGCTTTAGCTCCCATCCTGGCAGCGGTGCAATGATGTGTTGCTCGGCTGCAGCCTGAAGTAGGTGGTGCAGTGTGTCGATCGCAAGGATGAAAAGGAAAGGAGACAAGGGTCAACCTGCCGTAGACCTCACCGGTGCTGAATCTTCTTGCGGGGGATGCCATTCAGGATGAAAGAAGACGAGGAAGAGGAGAGTAGCAAAGCTATCCAGTCTTTCTAACACGCACTAAAACCTCTCTATTGCAACAGCTCCAAGATGTTTTCCCAGGACACATTATCGAAGGCCTTTGCGATGCCCAACTTGAGAAGCAGAGCTGGTGTTTTCCATTGATGCAGGGTCTTGATGCAGTTTTGAACATACAGGAAACTATCGTGGATGCATTTCGTCCGAAGAAAGGCTGATTGTGCTGGTGAGATGAGCATGTGGATAACACTAACAAGCCTGATGGAGAGCACTTTGGAGATCAGCTTCACGATGGAGTGAATGAGGCTAATCGGCCTATAATCGCTAACTGAGGCCGCTCCATCCTTCTTTGGCAGCAATGCAACGACCTCCATGTTGATGTAACACCCCGGTAGTTAAGCTACAGTAACCACACACTAATGAAGCCAAGTCACCTCAATTACTGTTCCTAATCTCGCGTTAGTTCGAATCCGATTCGAATCCAAATTAAAAATCAGGCAAACCACAAAAGTTTTCAAACAATGAAACTAAAGTGCTAGGGTCATGCAAGATAATGCATAGGTGATTATGGTGGTGAAACCAAACTTTTATGAAATACTTAACTGCACTAAAATGATTTAAATAGCAGCAAACCTAATTATTTAAATGCCTTTACTAATTAATAAAATATCAAAATAAATTATTTGGGGACTAGACTTTTTGTGACAGTGGACTAAGTTGAATACTAATTTAGATGCTACGTGTATGTTTTACTAAAACTAAAATAATAGGAAATAAAACTATGACAGAAAAAGTAAAATAAATAAAAAGTAAAAGCAAAAATAAAAGAAAAGGACCCCCCCTTCGTCAACTGGGCCAGACGGCCCAGCCGGCTAGCCCACCAACCGGCCAAACCCCCTCCATAACCCCACCAGGAGGGAACCCTAACCACCCCCTCTCGATCCGATCTCGATCGGGGACGAACCGCTTCCCCCCTCTCGACGCCAGCTCCCCGACCCCGTCGCCGGACTCCCCCATTGCCTCGATGCCCGCGTCGTCCCCCTCCCCTGTGCCCGGTCGCTGGTGCTGCCCATCGCCGGACCACGCCGTCCTCCTCCTCGACACCACCTCGCCGGATTGCCTCCCCGTCTCCGACGTCGTCATCCTCGTCTACCTCCCCGGGCCCCGCTGCCCTGGACCCTACCCCCCGTGGTGAGACCCCGGCCTCTCCTCCTCCCCCGCGCACACTCGAACTCCCGTGCCGCGCAACGCGCGCCCCGCCGTCCGTCTGCACATGCGCCGCCCTTGCTCGCCTGCCGTCGCCCACGCCCGTAGCCGCCGTCTCCACTCCGCCTGGGAGTGCTTGGCCCCGCCCCATGGCGCCGCGCCACAGACACCCCATCCCCGTCGCCTCGCGCCGCGTGCCCCCCTTTCCCTCGTACGCCCCGGAGAACGTATCCTGTGCTACGACTCAAATCGTGCAACGGCTGCTCTGGTGGATTCTGCACCACTGGATTGAAAATTGATGGACCGGATGTTATCATCTGGTGGCCGCTGGTACATTTTACATAATGGACCTCCTAAAACATTTAACTACGCAAAGAGCCCCTCCGAAATCCCGAGATCCATCGTCTCCTTCCTCTGCCCTGTTCCTTTCTATTCCTGCTCGAGGTCCAGCTAGGGTTAACAGCAAAAACTAAGGCGCATCTCTCTCCCCCTCTCCCTCTTCCTGTACCTCTTCCTCGTCAGCTTTCGGTGTTGAAGCACGAGCGCCGAGGAACAAAATCATAATGTCTCACGGCGGCTCGCCACCTTTGGCTCTCTGTAGAGACGTGGGGGTTGTGGCCCCGTGGATCGAGGATACGGCTACATAGGAGCGAACCATCGTCCTTTACAGCTCAAGATCCAGTACTTCGAATTTGGTTCCTATATTATTCATGTGCACGCATATTGGTTCTTCCTCCGCTTCCTCAGTTTCGAAAACAGAGTACTATTACAGTTTATGTGCGAGGTTCAGCCATAATGGTAAAGTTTAACCACTAATTACTAATGTTATAGTGGAAAATAGATTAGGGGATGTGCTCTGTGTGGTATGATCTTTCATCTATGTACAATTATCTGTGAGCCTGTGATGTTTGTTACTGTAGTTCATACTAGTTTGTTAATTACTAGTTCAGAGTAAACTATTTTTTCTCAATTTCTGTCCAGTTTTGGTGTTCATTGTTTATTCAGTTTAGGGGCATCAAGTTGCTCAAATCTAGTTTAATTGTATTGCTCCTATCATGACATCTTTTTATGTCAATATTCGTTGGCGTGTATGTGAAAATTTTCAATCACTTCTGCCACTGGTTCTTGTGCGCAAAATATGTGCGTATACTAGTTGGTTCCTTTCGTCTGTGCTTGCAACTCTACACTAACCATGGGAATAGTGTGTTTTGTCGCAGATGGATCGATTGCTTAGATAAAACAAACAGCAGACCCTGCAAACAAGACGATAATTCTCGTCGTGTCAACATATATTCAGGACCATACCTTCCAGAGGTATACTCTGATAATGCTGGTACTTCTATTGCAAGTAAAAATTTCGCAGCTGGAGCAAACTTCTATCAGCAGAATAGCTAAATCATAAGGGTAAAAGATTATCCTCAGCTGGAGCAGTAATGTCGGAAAATAGACAAACGAGGTGCTCTCTTTTCCGACCTTTCCTGATTATAAACATATTCATGTTTACCAAGTAAAAAGAAGTTTCCACATGACTGTTAGTACTTGCATATGAAAAAATTAGTACCTGGGAGTTTTGGTGTCCAGTTTTCATGTTATGTATTTTATCTTGCTAGAATTCACATTGGACCAGTGCCCTGAAGGTAACATACTTGATGTATTTGCTATGGCACGAACAGTTGAGCAATACTAGTTTTTCAATATGTAGAAATGTGCTAGTACTACACGTGAACTATAATTGTGAATGTACCCTCGATCTGATTTGATGCTTCTTCAATTATATTGATCCATAACAAATTCAGGTTAGCTATACTCTGCTTCTTTTAAAATTTTATGTAGCATAACAGCTTGCAGGAATGAAGAGCAAACATTATACAAAGAAAAGCTTGAACCAATGGCAGCAAATAAGAATAATGGCAGCAAGTAAGGACAATTTCTTTTGTAATCAAAACTCACTAACAATTTTAGGAGTTATAGACATGGATCTTAACTAGTATCGTCGAAATTCTATTCAGCATAAGGTTTATTTTTGCCCAACCAGATCATTTTGTTGACCTTTTTGTTTTGGATGTGCATATGAAAAAAGAAGATGTTCCTTTTTTTCAGGTATGATCTGCATGTTCAGCTGCAAGTTAGTCTCTAGAAAAAAATACTTGTTGTGACAAGCTAGTGTTCTACTTGCATCCAAATTTTCTCTTTCAGCAAGCCAACACGTCCTGAAGAGGGGAGCTGCATGGCGCTCAATCTATTGCCATAGAAAAGCATCCATCGATTCATGGCGTTCGTGGATGATGCCCTTATGGAGTGATCTGGAGCTATGGACACTTTCCCTGAAGCTTAAAACATTTAGTTTCTGTTTAGATTTTGTATGGTGCTGGAATGTTTGGAACTTCTTTTTTGTACTCAATTTTTGCTTTCTCTGAACTGCCATAGGTAGATGTCGGTGTACAGATTTGTAAATGGCTATGATGCGGTTCCATTTTAATTAAATGAAGCTGGGGTTCCACCCTGTTTTTCGGAACAAATGTCATCTTTTGAACATAATATATAAATTTCATTTTGCACAGCATTACAGATGTAAAGCTATAAAGCACAGAGAGAAACAATCTTTACTTAAACCAGCTACTGAGTTGTTCCCGAAGCAGAAAATAAATTTTTGCAGAGCACAAACTTATCAAATTTGTCATGTACAAGAGCACACCCTGTCAATACTCTCGGATACTATGCATGTTCTATTACATTATCCAGATAAATGCAGGCAAGGGTCGTGTCAGAATATTCATCACTCCCAGTGCTCCATGACACCCATCCAGCGACAAATATTCCTGAAAATAAGACAAGTACTATTATCAACCATATTTTTTATACTACAAATATGAAATGGAATAAGTGGTAAAAAACAGAAATGTCGATCTTTGGCAAGATTATACATAGCTATTACTTAATGACAAGATTATACATAGCTATTACTTAATGACAAGATTTACCCAAATATGACGAGTTGTCATTTCACAGAGCTATTACCTTTTTCAGGTTTGTAGTGCATTATATACATACATTACACACTTATAATAGACACAGAGCAATTATACATAGCTGGCTAAACCAAACATATGCATATTAACTTGATAAACCAAACATATGTGTATGCACGCATCTACACGACACTTGCAAATGTGAGCACCCAAACGAACCACGAATAAAGAACCTCATATACTAAAAATATCACTACCAGTTTCTAGCAAAGATGGTAGCCAACTGAGCAAGCCAGCATCCATCACACTTCATTGACCGATTGTCCAAAGTTTACACAGAATGACTTAAAGTAATTATTCCAACATCAAATTAGTGAAACCAACATACCTACTTATCTGGGACCTTTTGGATGCTATTTGCCCTGTCAAGAACAACAAAAGCACATTAATACAATCTTACAAAGGACAAAGACATTTTCTCAAGGTTGATTACTTTACCTCTTTTTCTTTTGGTTCACGGTCTGCTCAGAACCCCTTTTCAATCTCTTGCCACTCCCTTTTGTGTTTGCTACATCTGGTGGATGAATAATGATCACACTTGGGAATGATGTTCCAACGAACGACTCAAATTCTTGAACTTTACTTTGCTCACTAACTGGACCCATCTGCCCCAGGTGTGTGAAGGCATCACAAACAGCTTTGTGAAAATATCTCATTTTCTCCTCACAATGCTTCGCTGCATGAAGTGCCAAACTGAAATTTGAACATGTTTCCGAGTACAACTTCCTTATGGTAGGTGAAAGGCATGTAGATGGCCCTTCTAGCTCATGTCCGTTGGCGTCATAGGATAGCTGACGTGCAGCCATTTTAGTCCACCTGTGCAGCACATATTGACTAGGAATTTCATTACACCCCTCATTCTTTAGGACAACGATGATGTGACGACAAATGATACCTAGTGATTCAAACATCCTACAAGAGCAGTGTGCTGCCTTAGTACTAGTGTTGAAACTAACTACTCTAACCTTGCCACTCTTGCTGCTAATACCAATGGTCCGGACCTCACCAACCTGCACAATGGATTTAACATGACAATAATCCCTTGCAGCCACCACCTGATGTTGAAATTCAGCAAAAACCTCATGAGTATACACATCTCGACCATGACTCTCAATACTCCAACAAGTCTCAAGCATAGGAAGTGTGTGAAGGCTGGCATTGTCTTCTTGTAATTCTTTTTGTCGTTGTTCCTCTAGAGCTGTTTCAAACCTGACCCAAAACTCAATCAATGCAAGATTTCGGTTGGCGAAGTGTCTGAAGAATGCATTCTCACTCTCAGATCTTGATGTAGTACGCAAGATTCCGCCAAGGTGGGTCTCCATAAAATATGCCGGAATCCATGAGTTGCGTGACTCATACTTCTCCTGCAACCATGTATTATCTGCTAGCCCAAACTCAGAGATTATTGAAGACCATTGTGACTCAAACTCACTTGGTGTCTCTGATGCCCAAACACATGACATAAACCGTTCATGGAAATCTGGATTATTTTTCATTGTGGCACCTACTTTTTCAGTAAGCTTCATGAGGATGTGCCACATACAAAGCCTATGTATAGTGTTTGGAAAAACCTGTTCTATCCCTATTCTCATGCTTTGGTCTTCATCGGTCATGATGAGCTTAGGTGCAACCCCAGACATTGCTTTCAAGAAAGTCTTGAACAACCATATATACGATTCTTTCTTCTCATTCCATAAAAAAGCAGCACCAAAGGTGACACAAGATCTGTGGTTGTTAACTCCTGTGAAAGGGGCAAATACCAAGTTATACCTATTAAAGCGGTATGTCGAGTCAAAAGACACAACTTCACCAAACAATGAGTAATTCTTTCTGCATATGCTATCCGCCCAGAAAATATTTATAAGTTTGTCATTCGCATCGACTTGGTAATCAAAGTAGAATGCTGGATTGGCAGTCTGCTTACTTCTCATTATATCTACTATGATCTGTCCATCTGCTCCCTTAATTGCTCTTTTAAAATCACGGTGAGAGTTTTGGAGGTCACGCTTTGTGCAGCCCACATTTTGCTGTCCCCCCTTCTCTACACTAATCAAGCGATATGCTGCGGATGTGCCAACCATTGCCTTATGACATGTAAGTAGTTTGTTCCTCAACTCACTATTGACTTCTCTATTTGACTTGATAAGATGTCTCTTACTTGGCGAAATAAGTTGGTGAGTGTGTGATGGAACAAACCGGGCGACCTTATATTTGTCGTCATCCTGCCTCTTCAATCCAATCATAGCCTCACAACCACACCTTGTTAACTTGAATTTTCGCTTAGGTTTTATCCTTTCTTCTCCCTGAGCCACCTTCCTCCAACCCTCCCTAGCACAAACAAACCTCTTCCACAATACGCCATGTTCATCTTTGTGTGTCGTCCATGTGCGAACCGAAAATCCGACTTCATGAGCATACATTTTGTAGAATGCCATACCTTCCTCCCAGGTGTCAAATTGCATACCAATTACAGGTTGTAAGTTAGCATCACACTCAGGCTCATATCTTGACCCCTGGACAGGGAAAATATAAAGATGTTTAATTCATAAACTACAACTCATGCATTGGACGTGAGACCAAAACCTACTTACACAAAACGGAAGACTGCTAGCTCGTGTTGGAGTGTGGTAGCTATTTCCATCATTTTCAACCTGCTGGATCGTGCCCTATAATTTTCAGAAAAACCCATGAGGTAGCAATAACTGTGTGACGTACGCCTGTGACCAATATAACAAATAATTTACCATGGCAAAGCTGTTGGCATCATCTTCAACTCCCATTGCCGTAGTTGACCCAATGCTTAGAGCAGCACTTCCCATGGACTCCATGGTTGCTTATTTTTGTGCAAATATAACCACAAAACATCAAGATTTTTACTTAGCATAGTGACAATGTAGATTGCAGTTGTAGCAAGACAAAATGAGGAACTTGGACAAGTAGTAATTACATAGAAATTTTAACTGGACATAGTACAGGCCATTTCAGTGTACAATTGAAGGATCAGTGTACAGGCCATTTCGTCTGTTTATCACTAATGGATCGAAGTACTACTAAAATTTCACCATTATTTCTACATCTGAAACATCAGTTCAGTGCTCATACTATTCATAATCCCAAATGGCACTTGTTTCAAATGAATTGGAGAAACTAATGCCCAAAAGAATGAATTAGAAATAGTCCCCTCATTTGTTTTTAGCACTAATTGATTGAAGTACATACTGTTCCCCCTGAGCATAGCCTCCCACGGGCATACCTGAATGAACACACAGCTCCGCCGCGCGTTGGTCCTCCTTCCTCCTCCTCCTTATCTCTGGCCGCCACAGGATGCTCGGACTCCGGCGTCTCCCCCTCACCCGCCGACGCTGACCTGAACAAGTTCGCGGCGAGAGGTATCGCTCGGCATGGGGGAAGAAGAAGCTCAGCCGATGAGCTGTGATTGGAATGTTGGCGGCGGCAGAGAAGGATTCCGGCCGGGGTGGGGAGGCGCCGGACGCCAGAGAGGGGAGAGGGACACAGAGAGGGGTGATTCCCCAAATTATGGAACCCTAGCTCAGCTTGGTACAGGAGATGGCGAAGGGACAGAGACGAACTGGGTTGTGAAGTGGATTCCCATGATTTACCAACACTTGCGGGGTTGTTCTGAAAATGTACCTGTAAGTTCCCTCCTGGTTGATATCCTGTCCCTTACTTATCCATCCAATGGCTCAGATCGCTCCGGAGTACCTGGTGCACCAGTTCGACGGGTGCACAGGATACGTTCTCGTACGCCCCGTGCTGAGCTCCGAACGGGCTCGCGTCTGCCGCGCCCATCGCTGTGAGCCCCGCCTCGCCTGCTGCCTCCCTCCGCCGTAGCCTCCCTGCTCCCTTCTCCATCGCCCGCATCTGTCGTGGCATCGCCCCTCACCCACGGCCTCTACTCCGCTCGCTCGGCACAGACGTCGTCCGCGCTTCGCCCGCCCCCAGCACCACGCGCTTGCGCCGCCTGCTGCCTCTGGTGCCTGGCCCGGCCTCGCCCTACCCGCTCGATGCCGCCCGGCGCTCCTCCGTCCCTCCCGCTCCGCCACAGGCAGCCGGCGTCGCCGCATGGCCCCTCGGCACGCATTGCCGGGTCCCTCGTCTGCGGCGCCCGATAGAAGCGCCCGAACCAGTGCACCGCGCCCGTTAGCCCGACCCGTTAAGGCCCCCCTGACTATGACAATGGGGCCCACCCCTAGAGCGAGACTTAAAAAATAAATAAATAAACCAATTAATATTTAATTAATCTAATTAATACTGATAATTAATCTAATTAATCTGTTTAGTTAGGCTAATTAAATAAACAGCGTATGACGAACGGGCCCCACCGTCAGTTTCACCGGTCAACGGTCACAGCTGATGTCATGTTGACGTCATGCTAATGCAGTAAACCTAATTTTGATTTAAATTAAATCTGTTAATTCCTGAAAAAGATTAAATTCTTTTAAAATTAATATAAAATAATTCGTAACTCGGATGAAAATACTTTGTACATGAAAGTTGCTTAGAATGACGAGACGAATCCGGATATGCGGCCCGTTCGTCCGCCACACATCACTAGCATAGCAAACACGCAACTTTCCCCCTCCGGTTCATGTGTCCAATAACGCGAAACTCCAGGAATACTTTCCCGGATGTTCCCCCCTCCTCGCCGGTATTACCTACTACTGTCGGCGTTCTGGGAACGGGGGTCCCCAGACTTGCCTGCCTGCGGCCTGCGGCGTGGCTCAAGTAGGGACCCAATGCAGCCCAGCTTCATCAGCTCAGGCTCAAGACCCTCGCGAGGGGCCAAGCCTCGCGGGGCGGACGACAGGGAGCTTCCTCAGGAGCATCCTCCTCAGGCGGACTCGCGAGGAGGCGGAGAAATCAAGTCAGGGCACCTCCCGAGGGCCCGTGACGCAAGCCATGACGATCGGAGGCCAGGCGGGTGCCAGGCGGGCGCTGGCCTGCGCAGTGTCCTTGTTTCCCTTTCGGTGCTAAGGGGGCAAGCACAGGCCAAGGCATCGGGCTAAGGTTACCGTTTCAGTGCAACAAGACCAAGACCAGCAGAACGGCAGGATGGAGGTCATCGTGGAGCCCAGGGCGGCGTCACCGTCAGAGCCTTTGGCAGCCGAAGACCAACTTTAATCAGGATAAGTGTACCAGATGTTCCCCTTCAAAAGTCCAATTGTTGGCGCCCGTCCCGCTCATTATTTGGGGAGAGGCCCAGGGCCTCGCTCTATAAATAGGACTATCCACCACAAGGTAGATGTATCTGGAGATCAGCCAGAAAGAGAGAGAGAAGAGACTGAACTCACTCAAGCAGTTCATCGCACCAGCTCAAGAACAGCCCCTCGCGAGGTTGTACTGTTCATCATCAGCCCCTGAGGCAATTCACCACACCACACACTGGAGTAGGGTATTACACCACAATGGTGGCCTAAACTAGTATAAATCTTGTGTCCTCTGTGTGTTCATCTTTCTTGCCTAGATCTTTGCGAGACTTCGAGACGTGAGTTGGTAGGGGAGAGATCTTCGTGCGCACCCCAGTGTTCGAACCTCGAGGGTCTGTCGGAACCCGAATCCGACATTTGGCGCGCCAGGTAAGGGTGCGCCGGAATCTTTTCTTCCGCTAGCCGCGTGTGATCTTCTGCCGTGACCATGGCTGATGCTCGCCAAGCTCGCGCCGAGCGTCGGGCTGCTCTCGCCACCTGCGTCGCCCAGACGGCGCCCATCGGCGGACGCCCCCGTCGTTCCCCGTCGCCTGCTACCAACGCCGCCACGGGCCCGACGGGGAACGAGCTGCATCCTTCGGTGCAGCGCGATGGCCGTACCGCCACCCCGTCGCTGACTCCAGCCGGTTCGTTGTCCCACGCCCGTCGCGCCCCCATGGACACGCACGCCACACTGCTCCTGGCGCGTGAGGTCCTTGTAACGCCCCGGATTCGATGCGCCAGGTGTCCGCCAGTTATTCGCCGTCATTGCCATGTCATTTGCTTGCATGTTGCATTTTGTCATGTCATCATGTGCATCTCATTTTTCATACGTGTTCGTCTCATGCATCCGAGCATTTTCCCCGTGGTCCGTTTTGCAATCCAGCACTCCTATGTCCTCCGGCGTCCCCCTTTTGTCTCCTGTTGTGAGCGGGTGTTAAACGTTCTCAGAATGGACCGAGGTTTGCCAAGCGGCCTTGGTATAGCATCGGTAGACCGCCTGTCAAGTTTCGTGCAATTTGGAGGTCGTTTGATACTCCAACGGTTAACCGGGTAACCGTAAAGCCCTCTTTTGTGTGCAGCCCAACACCCCTTCACCACAGCCCATGAGCCCATCCAAACCCCCTCCATGCTCTCGGTCGTTCAATCACGATCATGTGGGCAAAAACCGCTCCTCATTTGGACTCTCCTAGCTCCCTATGCCTATATAAACTCTCCCTCCCCCGAAATTCTCGGTCTAACCCTAGCCTTCCTCTTCCTCGCGCCGCCGGACACGTCCAACCCCATGCCGGACATGTCCACCGCCCCAGCCACCTCACTCCGACCAATCGGAGGAGGCCACGTCGTCACCGCCGCCGCCCTCCATCACTCCTGCGCCGCCACGTCACCGCCGCCAGCGCCCCCGCCCGCCGCGCCACGGGGCCCAGATCCGGCCGCTCGGCCGAACCGGGCATGTTGGGCCCGCCCGCCCGCCGCCAGAGGTGAAGCTCTGCCCGCTCCATCGCCCGCCGTCCGCTCCTCGTCGCCGCCGCGCAGATTCCGGTAACCTCGCCGGCCCGGCCATCTGCAGTCCCGCTGCGGCCTCCGCCTCCGCCGCCCGCGCCGTCGTCCGCCCCATCCCGCGGCGCCTCGCCGAGGCCCCATCCAGCCGGTGCCTCGCCCGCGCCTGCAGCTCCGTCGCCGGAGCGCGGCGCCACGCTGCCCCGTGCCTCCCGGCGCGCCCGAGGCCGCCCGCGCCTCCTCCACCTCCGGCCAGATCCGGCCGTGGGAGGGCCGGATCTCGCCTCTCCGACCCGCCGGCGCCTTTTTCCCCAACTCCGGCAAGAACCCCGGCCGTCCTCGTCATCCGCGCAAACCCTAGATCTCGGAGGGTATATTTCTTCTAAGTCCTTTTTTGCAACATTTTATGCCATGTTCAACGCATCATAACTCCATGCATACTGCTCCGTTTTATGCGTGTGATATATCAAAATGTTCATCATGAGATGCTCTTCATTTCATGACATTGTGCCATGCTTGTTTGAATCCATCTTGATGGCCTAATCATCGTTGCAAGAGTGCTATATGATGTTAACCTGCTGAAACTGTTATAACTTGATGTTTTGTCTTTTTCATTGCATTTTGTGTGTGCATCCTATGAGCATGAGCTCTACATGTGTTTTGTACTACATCATGTCATCTTTACAATGGTGTAATCCATGTATTTTTCTGAGTCTTGTAGTGAGTGCGTCGCGCTCGTGAAGTAGGCTACTTGCTGTTACTGTTTTGCTAGGCTGATCTGTTATATCATGTTGCTATGTAAACCTACTACTACAAGTCGTTCTATGCATAATCTGGAGATGTTAACTAAGGATGTTTTGTTATACATGTCATGCTCTATCCATTCATGCCCCTGGTTGCATTTATAGTCTGCTGCAACTTGTTGTTATCTTGCTCCAAACTGCTAAATAATGTTGATGTCAGTCTGTTAACGTTAAGTTCAGTTTTGCTATGTGTTTTGCTAGTGATCCATGCACCCTATGAACTTTATCTTGCCATGTTTAGCTTCATAAATATGCATTATTACTGTTGGTTGCCTTTCCATGCCATTTATTTCTCTTTGGTGAGTGGTTCAAGCTCACGAACATGCCTACTTATTGTTGTTCCTGCCATGCATGAATCTGTCATATCATTTGCCATGTTTACATGGGTGCCATCATATTTTATGTGCCCTTTTGACTCATTGTCAGTAAGGGAGTTTTGTTATATGCAATTAGTAGATTCATGCTATGCCTTTGCTTGCCATGTTAATTTCCTGTAACATGTTGTTTGATAACTCTAAACATTGCAACCTGATGTTATTTCTGCCAAGTCTGTAACTGTTACTATTTGCAATCTTGCCATGTCCTTTGGAGCATGTTCTTGTAGTTTCTGGAGATAGCTTAGTGTTCATGTTTTGTTATGCTTTACCTGTACATCACGTCCATGCCTTTTGTTATCATGTTAGGGTGTTGTAGCATATTGTTTTGATGCTTGCTAGATGCCTAGTTGCTGTTTTGGATAGCTTGTCCTTTAAACTTGTATAGAGTGTATGTGTTGAACCGTTGCTTCGTTTTGAGTGTGCTCTATATGAAACTTGCTTGTTTTTGCATGAAGTTTCATATTATCATGTTGCATCCTTGTTTTGAGGTGTTTGCTTGATGTTTGGATGCATTTAGCATCAATGCCATGTTTAACTTGTTTTGCTCATATCTTCTAGGCCGTAGCTCCGAACTAAATGAACTTTATATGTAAGTTGACTAGAATTTCGTGTAGATCCTCTTGGTGCTCTTTAACTTGCTGTTTAACAACTTAAACTTAATGTTTGTTCAGATATGGACCAACTTTGAAACTTGCATATGAGGACTTACTGGATTTGTTATATGTTGTTTCCGGCCTCATTTAACTTGCTTTGATGTGTTGCTCTTGTTTGCATCATCTCTTACCATGAGTAGCTTCATGTAGCCTTTGTCATGCATTATGCTTGGTTGAGAATCATGCCTTGTTCATGTGTGGTGTGTTTACTATGTTGTGTGCTTCTCGATAGTTCCCGTTTTGTTGCGATCGTGAGGATTCGTTCGTCTACGCTTGGTTCGGCTTCACCCGTTCGTCTTCTTCATGGACTCGTTCTTCTTCCTTCCAGGATTTCAGGCAAGATGACCGCTACCCTGGATCTCACTACTATCATTGCTATGCTAGTTTCTTCGTTCTATCACTATGCTGCGCTTCCTATCATTTGCTCTTTAAGCCTCCCAAATTGCCATGTCAGCCTCTAACTTTGCCACCCTTCCTAGCAAACCATTGCTTGGCTATGTTACCGCTTTTGGTCAGCCCCTCTTATAGCGTTGTTAGTTGCAGGTGAAGTTGAAGATTGCTCCATGATGGACAGGATTATGTTGGGATATCACAATATCTCTTATTTAATTAATGCATCTATATACTTGATAAAGGGTGGAAGACTCAGCCTTATGCCTGGTGTTTTGTTCCACTCTTGCCGCCCTAGTTTCCGTCATACCGGTGTTATGTTCCTGGATTTTGCGTTCCTTACGCGGTTGGGTGATTTATGGGACCCCCTTGACAGTTCGCTTTGAATAAAACTCCTTCAACGAGGCCCAACCTTGGTTTTACCATTTGCCTCACCTAGCCCTTTTTCCCTTGGGTTTACGGAGCCCGAGGGTCATCTTTATTTACCCCCCCGGGCCAGTGCTCCTCCGAGTGTTGGTCCAAACTAGAGCCACTTGCAGCGCCACCTCGGGGAAACTTGAGGGATGGTTTTAGTTGTACGTAGTGTTCATTCGGTGTGCCCTGAGAACGAGATATGTGCAGCTCCTATCGGGATTTGTCGGCACATCGGGCGGCTTTGCTGGTCTTGTTTTACCATTGTCGAAATGTCTTGTAAACCAGGATTCCGAGACTAATCGGGTCTTCCTGGGAGAAGGAATATCCTTCGTTGATCGCGAGAGCTTATCATGGGCTAAGTTGGGACACCCCTGCAGGGTATTATCTTTCGAAAGCCGTACCCGCGGTTATGTGGCAGATGGGAATTTGTTAATGTCCGGTTGTAGATAACTTGACACCAGATTCGATTTAAAACGCATTAACCGTGTGTGTAGCCGTGATGGTCTCTTCTCGGAGGAGTCCAGGAAGTGAACACGGTTTTGGGTTATGTTAGATGTAAGTAGGAGTTCAGGATCACCTCTTGATCATTGCTAGCTTCACGACCGTTCCGTTTGCTCTCTTCTCGCTCTTAATTGCGTATTTTAGCCATCATATATGCTTAGTCACTGCTACAACCTCACCACCTTACCCCTTCCTTTCCCATTTAAGCTTTGCTAGTCTTGATACCCATGGTAATGGGAGTGCTGAGTCCTCGTGGCTCACAAATTACTACAACAACAGTTACAGGTACAGGTTATGCAATGCTCATGACGCGAGAGCGATGTTTGCTTGTTTTGGAGTTCTTCTTCTGCTTCTTCTTCGATCAGGGGATAGGTTCGGTCGGCAGCTGGGCTAGTAGGGTGGATGTCGTTTGAGTTTACATTGTGTTTCATCCGTAGTCGGATGGTGATCTTATGTAAGATGATGTTGTATTCGTGTGGCATTGTATGCCTTATGTATGTATCCCTTTCTATTATGTAATGTTGATGTAATGATATCCACCTTGCAAAAGCGTCTTCAAGATACGCTTCTATCCTTGGTGGGACCTTTGAGTTCCTTTAGGATAGGGTCGCATCTTGGGCGTGACACTCCTGCACTACCGCCCCGTCGACGACCTCTACGAGCACTGGCTCGCCCGCATCACCGAGCTCGTCAGCACCGCAGGGGGCTCTCCCATGCTGTCCCTCTTGCTACCTCGCCCTCCATCCTGCGCAGGAGGCATGGAGCAGGAGGTGCCTCCACCACCTCCACCCCAAGAAGGCGCCCTGGCTCCCAGGCGCGCGATCCCAGGACAAGACCCGCCGCGTCCCGCGCCTGCGCGACAAGAAAGGAGTTGCCAAGAGATCCCTCGCCCCCAAGAAGGTGCTTGCGTGCTCCCAGCACCGGTGCGCCATGATCGCATCCCTGCGCTGCCACGTCAGGACCCCGCGTTGCTCTAGGCAGCGGCGCACGGGAATATCCAGGAGCAAGCCCCGCACCAGCAGAGAGCTCTGGTGGCCACCGCAGGCTGCCGCGCTTTCACCTCCGAGCTGCGTAGCGTCGCATGGCCCGGCAAATTCAAGCCAGACCTGCCTCCGCGCAACGATGGCACTGCAGACCCCACGGAGTTCCTCCAGCTCTACGAGTTGGGCATCGAGACCGCCAAAGGACACGAGAAGGTCATGGCAAATTGGTTTCCCATGGCGCTCAAGGACGGTGCCCACACCTGGCTCCTGAACCTGGCTACAGGCACAATCTCCTCCTGGGATGAGATGCGCACCCGCTTCATCGCCAACTTCCAAGGTACTCGCGACTGGCCCCCGACCATGAGTGACCTGCACCGCATCAAGCAACAGCCGGGAGAGACCCTGCAGAAGTACATCCAGCGCTTCAACAACGCCTGCCTCAAGATCCCCAAGGTGACTGAGGAGGCCATCATCTCAGCCTTCTCTGATGGCGTGCGTGACATCAAGATGAAAGAGGAGCTAGCGATCCATGAAGACCTGTGCACATCGCTGGAGCTGTTCAACCTGGCTACCAAGTGCGCCAGGGCTGAGGAAGGGCGCCTCTCCCTCCTCAAGCTCCCGGCTGCCGACCCAGAAGAGAAGAAGCCCAAGGTCAAGGACGTGAAGCGCAAGGGGGCTGATGTACTCGCAGCGGAGCCGGACACCAAGCGAGGTAGGGATCAGCCTGAGTCATCTAAGGGCAGCCGGTACTGCGTGTACCACGACCTCCACACCCACAACACCAATGAATGTCAGGAGCTCAGGGTCGTGCGAGATGGACGTATCGGCCGACGCCCCGACTGCAGCGACCGAGGCTATGGCCGAGGAGGAGGAAGAGGTGGAGGATGATGGGAAGACCGTGGACCTCGCCAAGGATGGCGTGACCGGCCTTGCGAGGACCGCTGGCAGGACCAGCCTCGCGAGGGAGGTTGGAGGGATCAGCCCCGTGAGGACCGCCCTCAAGGCAACGCAGGCCTCCCTCCTCTGCCACCACCACCAAGGAGGAATGAAGACCATCACCAGGACGAGGGGGCTGGGGGCTTCCAGGAGCCGCGCGCAATCGCTTGCATCCTGGGCGGCACTCAGGCCCCAGCCTCTCAGCGCATCTTCAAGGAGTTTGCTCGTGAGGTGAATGCAGTCCTACCCAAGCTTTAGGCCACACGCCCTCTTAGGTGGTCTGCATGCGCTATCACGTTCAACTGAACGGATCAGCTCAAGTGTGCGGCAACTGCCGGGGTCCTCCCGATGCTTTGTTCCCCAATCATCAGCAATGTGCAAGTCACTAGGACCCTCATCGACGGGGGAGCTGGGCTCAACGTCCTGTCCGTCGAAACGTTCAACAATCTCCAAGTGCCATACGATCAGCTTCAGCCAACCAAGCCTTTCTCACGAGTCACTGATGGTCCCACTGTTCCAATAGGGCAAGTTCATCTTCCCGTCACTTTTGGGCAGCGCAACAATTACCGCACCGAGCTCATTGACTTCGACGTCGCCCACATTCGCCTGCCGTATAATGCCATCCTCGGGTATCCAGCCTTGGCCAAGTTCATGGCAGTGACTCACCATGGCTACAATGTCCTCAAGATGCTAGGAAGCGGTGGAATCATCACAGTGCCTTGTGAGGAGAAGGATGCAGTGTGCTCTCTTGAGCGTGCCTTTTAGGCTGCGGCAATCGAAGACCCAGATCACAGGAGCGGGAGGCTCCCTGAGGCAGTCCCTAAGAAGAAGAAGGCTTCGCCTGGCCCAAGTGCTTTCATGAGGGCGGCGCCCCGGGCGCCCGCGTCAGGACCCGCGCCCGTTCAAGGGGCGCCACCCTCTGCCGCATAGGAAGGCGCGCCCGACGCCCTCCTCGGGCAGGGCTCGGGGGCTCTCTCCTGGAGGGCCACCGACCTCGCCAAGGTCACGAGGGAGGCGCTCGGGCACCGGTTGGAGGCGCGCTTCAAGGCACGTTTCCCTCAGGAAGGTATAAGACCGGGAAGGCAAAAGCACCAGGAGTTCATCGCAAGGAACATTCAAGAGCTACAGGAGTCAAGAGTCATGCGTGGCAGTCGCCGCCTACCCGCCACAGCCCCACATCCCGGCGAGGATGGTGGGCTGCGCGTCCGCATCGACGTACCAGGGCTCAACCGAGTCGCGTCTCAGGAGCGCCTCTGGCCTTCACGCATGGGGCATTGTGAGGGCCCACCTCACAGCTACGTTCGCATGCCCTTCGGCCTGCCAAACGCGGCTGTCGCCCACCAGCGCCTGGTGAGGAGCATCCTGGAAGCTCAGGTGGCCAGTCACCACGCGTTCGTGGAGGAGATGGAGATGGACCTCGAGGAGCCGCCCGGACCCTCAGAGCCTCCCGAGGCTCTGGGCTCCGAAGGCTCATGAGGAGCGGCTTCTTCACCACACGTCGTCAGCTAATCCGACACTCGCTCTGCAATGGTACCAGGTGACATCTTTTTAAGTTTTATCTTCAGCTGGGAGCGCCCGCAGGGCCGCATCATTCCTAGGTCGCGTGGGTCCGTCCCTGCGGCATGTACCCGTTTTGCTTAAATGTTTTTCATCTGCTTTGTTGGGGGCGCCACTCGGGCTGCATTATCCCTAGGCTGCTCGGGCCAGACCCAGTGGCGTTTACTTCCATGCATCTATCTAAATGGATTAGATCCTTCATGCTTAACCTGCTCGACTTAACCGCCTGCTCGATTGACATCTACCTTTAGAGCCGCTCGCTCTGGCATGGCACTTGCGCACGGGCCCGTCCCTGCACGCCGAAAAATCTAAGCAGCCGAGCTCTGGCCGCGGCAGCTCCGCAAGGCGCCACCTCACCAGGCTCTCAGTGCCCCAACCACTCCCTCGGAGCGACCAATGGTTAGCTGACAACCGTGACGGCAGACCTTGTTTCCCCACGTGGTTGATATGCAGGACCTGCTCCAGGAGTAACGATGGTGGTATCGCGAGCCTTCTTCTCCTCCTCTTCGGCACGACCCGCTTGCACGTTAAAAGGGGGGCGCCTGAGCATCATGACTCATGGGCTCTTACTGGCTCTCCAGCCCTCACCCCCTAGCCTTGACGCACGGCATCACGACCTGTCATACCAGCGGCGGCTGAGCTCGCTCGAGGGCCAGGACCTGAGGACGTAGAGCATTAAGGGAAGCGCGAGGGAGAGGGAAGAAGCTCGCGAGGGCCTAACCCAGCAGCACCTCAGTTGCCTTCGCGCAAGCCCGACACCTCAACGGAAACTACTCCAAGCCTACGAGATAAGTCACGCGAAAACTGATCCGACTCAGCGCTTAAACCTCGCCTACTGCAGCTCTGTCACGGCAACGCTGCTTGCCTTTCTCGCCCAGCGGAGGCTGCTTGAGCGCTAAAGGGGACCTCCTGAGCATCGCGACTCAGGGGCTCTTACTGGACCTTGGGCCGCTCACCTCCTGGCCTTGACCACGGCATCGCGACATGGCATACCAGCGACGGCTGAAGCCTGCCTGGGAACCGGGACCTGTCAGCGTAGAGCACCAAGCCCTCGTGAGGAAAGAAAGGGGGAGCCAAGACGGGACAGGACAAGCATCTCGCGTGAATTCGTCGTGAGGATATAATATTCACAAAAGACGTGGTCAGCGCCTTACATGCCCCCGCGGGGTGGTACTTTGATTCCTCGCAGGAAACAAAGGATGCTAATCCTAAGGAGCGCTAACTTCATGCGCCTCCACGGAGGCGCCATCATCAGCATGGGCGTCGGGCACCGGTATAAAGCCCATCAAGATTAGTGGTGTCGGCGACCTGACGAGCCCGCCCTGCTCAGAGCGCGACGCGAGCTCGGGGGCTCGTAGCTGTTGTTGCTCGTCTCTGGGGTGGCGTGAAGCTTGGCGGAGTCGCTGGGTCCTCCAGCACCTTCGCCGCCGCCTGAGGAGCTGCTGGGGGAGCGATTGGCGGGCCAGGTCCTTGCTACGGCGATGCCCCGGTCGCCTTTCTCAGGGCAGCACTCTAGCTGGCGTCCTTCCACGTCGAAGACCTTCAAGAACATCAGGGAGGCGCCATCATAGATGAGGTGGATTACGAGGGCACCCCCTGTCCAGCAGACCCGGCGATCTCGCCCCAGCCGCGGTCATGTAGACCTCGCCCGGTGCGACGACCTCGACCTCCGCTCCGGTCGCGGGGGTGCCACAGTTAGCGTGCTGCAGCCAGAGCTCAAGGGGTCCCCACGGCAGGATCTCAAAGGCGAAGGAGGGAGGAAGGCGAACCCAAGACCGAGGAGCCATGGCGGCGTGGAGCACAAGATCGCGAGAGGAGCCCTCAGCGTGGACTCTAGGAGGAACAACGCGTACTGCCATAACCCACCGGCGGCGGCGGCGGCACGGGCGGTGCCGCTCGGTGCCTTCTTCTTCAGGCCCCCCGATCCGAGCATACAAGGGCAGTGGGAACACCGGCGGTGGCCGCTCGTACCAGGGCCTCGATGCCTCCTCACATGCACACTCGTCTCGGTGGCGGAGGACTAATCGCTTCTTCGGCGGAAGCGGGTCAGGACCCTCTCGGGGGGCCTTTCCCTTCTCCTCTGCAAAGAACCGGCGGATTGGTGCCATCGGTGTGAGGTGGACCGATGGCGAAGATGAAGAAGAGGAGGGGTAGCAGAAGGAGATGAACTGGAGCGGCTCGGGCCGTTCTGTACTTATAGCCAGAGGAGGCCAACCGTCAGCCTCCACGATCGCAGGTAATCATGACCCGTCTTTGCGTGCAGGGACTTGTCAAGTCATGCGGTTGCCGAGGCATCGTGGGGAAGCGGAGACGCCCACGTCCAATCGACCGCCCATGGCGCCCAAAAGGCCGAGCTGTTGGGGCCAGCGGCGCTTCACACTTGCCCCTTCGCTTCTCTGCTAAGCCAAGTCCGGGCGCGCCTTGGGCCCGGGGGCTACTATCGGTGTTCTGGGAATGGGGGTTCCCAGACTTGCCTGCCTGCGGCCTGCGGCATGGATCAATTAGGGGCCCAATGCAGCCCAGCTTCATCAGCTCAAGCTCAAGACCCTCGCGAGGGGCCAAGCCTCGCGGGGCGGACGACTAGGAGCTTCCTCAGGAGCAGCCTCCTCAGGCGGACTCGCGAGGAGGTGGAGAGATCAAGGCAGGGCACCTCCCAAGGGGCCCGTGATGCAAGCCATGACGATCGGAGGCCAGGCGGGTGCCAGGCGGGCGCCGGCCTACGCAGTGTCCTTGTTTCCCTTTTGGTGCTAATGGGGCAAGCATAGGCCAAGGCATCGGGCAAAGGTTACCGTTTTGGTGCAACAAGACCAAGACCAGCAGAACGGCGGGATGGAGGTCATCGTGGAGCCCAGGGCGGCGTCACCGTCAGAGCCTTTGGCAGCCGAAGACCAACTTTAGTTAGGATAAATGTACCAGATGTTCTCCTTCAAAATGGCCAATTGTTGGCGCCCTTCCCGCTCATTATTTGGGGAGAGGCCCAGGGCCTCGCTCTATAAATAGGACTAGCCACCACAAGGTAGAGGTATCTGGAGATCAGCCAGAAAGAGAGAGAGAAGCGACTGAACTCACCCAAGCAGTTCATCGCACCAGCTCAAGAACAGCCCCTCGTGAGGCTATTCTCCCTTTGTACTGTTCATCATCAGCCCCTGAGGCAATCCACCACACCACACAGTGGAGTAGGGTATTACACCACAATGGTGGCCTGAACCAGTATAAATCTCGTGTCCTCTATGTGTTCATCTTTCTTGCCTAGATCTTTGCGAGACTTCGAGACGTGAGCTTGTAGGGGAGAGATCTTCGTGCGCACCCCAGTGTTCGAACCTCGAGGGTCTGCCGGAACCCGAAATCTGACAACTACCGCGTTAGGGCACACCTAGCACCGCTCATTGTCATGTCATGCATCGTCATGCATATGTTTGCATTATATTTATTGTTTCTTCCCCATCTTCTCTCGCTAGACACAGAGACCGACGCCGCTGCTACCCAGTATGACTACGGTGTTAACGACCCCTCCTTCTCGGCTGAGCTTCCAGGCAAGGCCCCCCTTGATCACCAGATATCGCCTATTCCTTCTCTCTACTGCTTGCATTAGAGTACTGTAGCATGTTACTGCTTTCGATTAATCCTATTCTGCTGCATAGCATGTCATTGTTGCTACACTTGTTACCCTTACCTGCAATCCTAGATGCTTAGTATAGGATGCTAGTATTCCATCAGTGGCCCTACATTCTTTTCCATCTGCCATGCTATACTACTGGGCCGTGATCACTCGGGAGGTGATCACGGGTATATACTTACATACATTTTATATGATACATGTGGTGACTAAAGTCGGGTTGGCTCGTAGAGTACCCGCAAGTGATTCCGATGCGGTGGCTGAAAGGACAGGTGGCTCCATCCCGGTAGAGGTGGGCCTGGGTTCCCGATGGCCCCCGACTGTTACTTTGTGGCAGAGCGATAGGGCGGGTTGAAACCACCTAGGAGAGAGGTGGGCCTGGCCCTAGTCGGCGTCCGCGGTTACAACAATTTAACATGCTTAACAAGATCTTGGTATATGATGTGAGTCTGGCCACTGGCCTATACGCACTAACCAACTATGCGGGAATAGTTATGGACACTCGACGTCGTGGTATCAGCCGAAGTCTTCTTGACGTCAGCGACTGAGCGGCGCGCACCGGATTGGACTAGAACGCCTACTCTTGTATTAGGGAGGCTAGGTCTGCTTCCGGCCACCCTCGCGACGTGTAGGTGTGCAATGGGCGATGGGCTAAGACCCCTGTGTGCATAGGATTTAGACCAGCATGTTGTCCTCTCTGTTGTGCGTAGGTAGGGCTGCGACGTGTTGATCTTCCAAGGCCGGGCATGACCCAGGAAAGTGTGTCCGGCCAGAGGGATCAGCATGTTGGGTAATGTGGTGCACCCCTGCAGGGAAGTTTATCTATCCGAATAGCCGTGATCCTCGGTAAAAGGAATACCCGGAGTTGTACCTTGACCATATGACAACTAGAACTGGATACTTAATAAAACACACCCTTCCAAGTGCTAAATATAACCCGATGATCGCTCTCACACAGGGCGACGAGGGGAGGATCGCCGGGTAGGTTTATGCTATGCGATGATACTTGGTGAACTTACCATCTACTCTCTTCTACATGCTGCAAGATGGAGGCTGCCAGAAGCGTAGTCTTCGATAGGACTAGCTATCCCCCTCTTATTCTGGCATTCTGCAGTTCAGTCCACCGATATTGCCCCTTTACACAGATACCCATGCATATGTAGTGTAGATCCTTGCTTGTGAGTACTTTGGATGAGTAATCACGGTTGCTTTGCTCCCTCTTTTCCCCCTTTTCCTCTTCTTCTCGAACGTCGCAATTTGATGTTGGAGCCCTAGAGCCAGACGCCACCGTCGACGACGACCCCTACTACACTGAGGGTGCCTACTACTACGTTCAGGCCGCCGACGACTAGGAGTAGTTTAGGAGGATCCCAGGTAGGAGGCATGTGCCTCTTTCGATCTGTTTCCCGATTTGTGCTAGCCATCTTATGGCAACTTGTTTAACTTATGTCTGTACTCAGATATTGTTGCTTCCGTTGACTCGTCTATGATCAAGCACTTGTATTCGAGCCCTCGACGCCCCTGGCTTGTATTATGATGCTTGTATGACTTATTTTATTTTAGAGTTGTGTTGTGATATCTTCCCGTGAGTCCCAGATCTTGATCGTACACATTTGCGTGTATGATTAGTGTACGATTGAATTGGAGGCGTCACAGTTGAGTACTCCAAAGTTGCTGCCTACTAGGTTGTAAAACTGGTTGAATGCTGCCATGATGTCGCCTTTGATTGTTGCCCAGCATGACCTGAAGAAGATGCCGGAGAAGCCATCCGGCCCCGGTGCTCGGTCAGCCGGTGATGCCTTGATTGCACGCCACACTTCCTCCTCTATGAATGGGTTGTCGAGCCCTCCGCCTTGCAGCCTGGCCATGGCTAGAGATCGCCAGTTGATGGTGGTGTCGTGGTGTGATGTCGTGCCCAGTAGGGAGGAGAAATGATCATGTATCATGTTTTCCTTGTCCTCCTGCGAGGTGACAACTCCAGATGGTCCCTGAAGTGTGTGGATGAATGCCTTCCGCCTCCTACCGTTGATCTTCGCCTGGAAAAAGACTGAGGGTGCATCTCCAATGCGCAGCCATGTGATCCTGGAAGCCTGGAGCTTCCTTGCGCGGTCGATTGCCACTAGCCCTAAAATTCTGAGTTTGGGCATTTTCCAAAGATGGAACTCTGCATCAGAGAGGGCTCTAGTCTCTTGCGCTATGTCGAGGCGTAGGACTACTTCAGTTGCAATGTGCATCTTGGCCCCTCCAAACTGTGATTTACTCCAAATTTTTAGGTCCTTTGTTACCCTTCCCATTTTCTCCTCCAGCCTTGCAAAGGCACATCTTGTTGAGGTTGGGCGGTTCCAAGCACTTTGGACTGTCTCCTGGAAGCGCGGGAACTGGGGCCAAAAGGATTCAAATCTAAACGTGCCGGGCGGCGCAGGGCTGCAGCAGCTGCGAGGAGCAGGGGGCAGTGATTCGAACAGGATGTTGATGCCGCGTGCAGAAGGTATGACGGGAAAAGCCCCTCCCATGTGATGGTACAGAATAATTTGTCAATGCTAACTAAGCTAGGGTTTCGACGCTCACTGCTCCAGGTGAAATGACGCTTTTTGCACTTTATCTCACGCAGGCCGCCTGCGTCGATTGCTCTCTAAATTTACCCATGATCGTATGGTTGATGTTGCTATTATTTTTGTATCTTGCCTCATATATAATGTTGAAGTCACCGTTGATGAGCCACGCTTGCCCTATTGGTGGAGCAACCGTAGCTATTTCTGCAAGGAAATCATCTTTCCGATCCTCATCCGAGGACCCGTAGACCATGGTCAACCAGTAATCTGTGTTTGTTCCTCCTATCTAAACTTTTGCCATGATAGAAAATTGCCCTATTGATACGTCCATTTTGCATCATGCTTTTATATTGATATTTATTGCATTATGGGCTGTTATTACACATTATGTCACAATACTTATGCCTATTCTATCTTATTTTACAAGGTTTACACAAAGAGGGAGAATGCCGCCAGATGGAGTTCTGGGATGGAAAAGTAGCAAATATTATAGACCTGTTCTGCACAACTCCAAAAGTCCTAAAACTCCACAGAAATCAGTTTTGGAATATATAAAAAATATTTGGCGAAGGAAGCACCAGAGGGGGGCCACCCACCATCCACGAGGGTTGGGGCGCGCCCCCTGCCTTGTGGGCCCCCTGGCAGGCCTCTAGTGCCCATCTTTGGCTATATGAAGTCTTTCGCCCTGGCAAAAATCAGAAGGAAGCTTTTGGGACGAAGCGCTGCCGTCTCGAGGCAGAACCTGGCGAAACCAATCTAGGGCCCCGGTGGAGCTATTCTGCCGGGGAAACATCCCTCCGGGAGGGGGAAATCATCACCATCGTCATCACCATCAATCCTCTCATCGGGAGGGGATCAATCTCCATCAACATCTTCACCAGCACCATCCCCTCTCAAACCCTAGTTCATCTCTTGTATCAATCTTTGCCTCAAAACCTCAGATTGGTACCTGTGGGTTGCTAGTAGTGTTGATTACTCCTTGTAGTTGATGCTAGTTGGTTTATTTGGTGGAAGATCATATGTTCAGATCCTTTATGCATATTAGTACCCCTCTGATTATGAACATGAATATGATTTTTGAGTAGTTACGTCTGTTCCTGAGGACATGGGAGAAGTCTTGCTATAAGTTGTCATGTGAATTTGGTATTTGTTCGATATTTTGATGAGATGTATGTTGTCTTTCCTCTAGTGGTGTTATGTGAAAGTCGACTACATGACACTTCACCATTGTTTGGGCCTAGAACAAGGCATTAGGAAGTAATAAGTAGATGATGGGTTGCTAGAGTGACAGAAGCTTAAACCCTAGTTTATGTGTTGCTTCATGAGGGGATGATTTGGATCCACATGTTTCATGCTATGGTTAGGTTTACCTTAATACTTCTTTTGTAATTGCGGATGCTTGCAAGAGGGGTTAATCATAAGTGGGATGTTTGTCCAAGGAAGGGCAGCACCCAAGCACCGGTCCACCCACATATCAAATTATCAAAGTAACGAACATGAATCATATGAACATGATGAAAACTAGCTTGACGATAATTCCCATGTGTCCTCGGGAGCGTTTTCCTTTATATAAGAGTTTGTCCAGGCTTGTCCTTTGCTACAAAAATGATTGGGCCACCTTGCTGCACCTTGTTTACTTTTGTTACCTGTTACCCATTACAAATTACCTTATCACAAAACTATCTGTTACTGATAATTTCAGTGCTTACAGAGAAAACCTTACTGAAAACCGCTTGTCATTTCCTTCTGCTCCTCATTGGGTTCGACACTATTACTTATCAAAATGACCACGATAGATCCCCTACACTTGTGGGTCATCAAGACTCTTTTCTGGCGCCGTTGTCGGGGAGTGAATCGCCTTTAGTAAGTGGAATTTGGTAAGGAAAAATTTATATAGTATGCTGAAATTTACTGTCACTTGTTACTATGGAAAGTAATCCTTTGAGGGGCTTGTTAGGGTATCTTCACCCCAACCAAGTGAAACAAAGAGTTGCTCCTCAACCTCTGAACCTCTGAAAATGTTTACTTGAAATTCCTTCGGGTATGATAGAGAAACTGCTAGCTAATCCTTTTACAGGAGATGGAACATTACATCCCGATTTGCACCTAATCTATGTGGATGAAGTTTGTGGATTATTTAAGCTTGTAGGTATGCCCGAGGATGTTATTAAGAAGAAGGTCTTCCCTTTATCTTTGAAGGGAAAGGCATTGACATGGTTTAGGCTATGTGATGATATTGGATCATGGAACTATAAACGATTGAAATTGGAATTTCATCAGATGTTTTATCCTATGCATCTGCTTCATCGTGATCGTAATTATATATATAAGTTTTGGCCTCGCGAAGGAGAAAGCATCGCTCAAGCTTGGGGAGGCTTAAGTCAATGTTATATTCATGCCCCAATCATGAGCTCTCAAGAGAAATTATTATTCAAAAATTTTATGCTCGGCTTTCTCTCAATAATCGCTCCATGCTCGATACTTCTTGTACTGGTTCTTTTATGATGAAGACTATTGAATTCAGATGGGATTTATTGGAAAGGATTAAACGCAACTCTAAAGATTGGGAACTCAATGAAAGTAAGGAGTCAGGTATAACAGCTAAGTTTGATTGTGTTAAATCTTTTATGGATACCGATGTTTTCCGTGAATTTAGCACTAAATATGGACTTGACTCTAAGATAGTATCTTCTTTCTGTGAATCCTTTGCTACTCATGTTGATCTCCTTAAGGAGAAGTGATTTAAATATCATCCTCCCATTGAAGTAAAAGTAGTTGAACCTATTAAAGTTGAAGAAAAGACTATCACTTACAATGTTGATCCTATTGTTCCTACCGCTTATATTGAGAAACCACCTTTCCCTGCTAGAATAAAGGATCATGCTAAAACTTCAACTGTGGTTCGTAAGAGTAATAGTATAACAACTACACCCCCTGAGCAAATTAAAGTTGAACCTAGTATTGCTATAGTTAAAGATCTCTTGGCTGATAATATTGATGGGCATGTTATTTACTTCTGTGATGAAGGTGCCAGAATTGCTAGACCCAATACTAAAAATAAACATAGACCTGCTGTCGTGGAATTAACACGTCAGATGTCCTCATGAAAGGACTTAGTCGTGGGGCCATTGCAACGGGTTAGCTTGAAGGGGTTAAACCGGACAAGGGACACGAGAGTTTATACTAGTTCGGTCCCTTCGATGAAGGTAAAAGCCTACGTCTAGTTTGTGATGGGATTGATTGGGTTTCGATGACCAGGGAGCGAAATACACTTGCCTGAGTCTCGAGTTGTTGTCTGTTGTCCCTGAACCACCGCCGGGTCGTCCCTTTATATACAGAGGTTGACGCTCGGCCGGTTTACAGAGCCGAGGCCGACTCATACAAAGTGTCTGGCTCGGTCTCTCTTTTCCTAACTTATATTACAAGTTTACATAGTCATGGTGGTTTACCACTATGGGACCTAATCCGCCTTTGGGATGCGGGCTTCTAAGCTTCATTAGTAAAACGCCATCTTCTGGATCTTCATGGGCTTCAGCATAGTCTAGGGTGAACCGGGCCCTCCTGGCCGGTTTACACTCAGTAGCTATATCCTCAACATTAGGCCCCGGATTGATTTGAATTTGTTCATGTCAATCTTCAATACTTCAAAGATATCTTGTAGGCGTCTTCTTGTATTTTCGTAAACCGCCATATTGTCTTCTCCTGTAAATTTTGTAAACCGCCGTGACGTCATCTTCTGAACACAGCAACAGTCCATCATGACATCATCTCTGTATAAAAAGATTAAAAAGATTCCCTTCACTTAATGATTATCCCGAAAATCGAGGCGACAGGCGCACTCATTCTGCCGTTTCAGGCTCCTTGATTCTCGCGCCTGCCGTTTTACTTTTTCCTCTATAAATAAGGCCCGAGGGCCCTTCTCTCTTTTCCCCTTCTATGCCTTCTTCTTCCTCGCGATGCCCAAGCTCTGAAGCTCCGCCGCCGTCCGCGACCCTTGAGAACTGCATCGACAAAGGCCGCTGCATCAACCTGAAACGGACCAGAAACTCGTCGCACCCCTCCGCAGCAAATCTGCAGTGGTAAGCTTCCTCTTTCCTTCATCTTTAGATCTGTGTTTAGGGTTTGCGAGCTCCTCTGTACAGTTCTTCATTCTTCTTCTTCGTCCTTCCTTCTGCCGTGGTAGTTTTGATCCAATAGCAATGTAGATCTCAAGCGGTAGTTACTCCGCATCCGTTTTTAATGCTAGCAGATCGTCCTTTTTCTTCTATAGAGTACACGACCTTCCCTATGCTGCTTAGCGCCTTTAGAGATCGCAAAAAAATTGCTTTACGGATGTGCAGTAGATCCAAATAAATTTGATCATTGTGTGAAACCTGTTTCTATCAACACTTAGCAGAAATTTTGAATCCTGGCCCTTCTGCCTATGGGCGGTTTAACCTTTTGATAGCCAATCCGCCATATATCATTAGCCCTCTCTTAAACCGCCAACTGAACCTTGCATAGTATTTTCCTCCGGTTTAACACTGAATTGTACACCTTAAAACGTAAATTGTAAAACCAGCACTTGTTTTTTCCTTTCAGTTCCCCCCTTCCGGAATGACGAAACAATTCGCTGCTTGCAATTGGGTTCCATCCCAGATCACGGAAACACAAATCAATGGTTATGTTACCACTGGTGCTTTAGCCTCAAAAAGGGCTCTCCACTGGCGAGTTCTGGAATCGGAATGTCCACCTGAACCTCAAGAAGGAGAGGTTATTGTTTTTGTTCAACACTTAGACCGGGGATTCAGTCCGCCCGGATCAAAAAATTTCCGGGATGTCCTCGCAAGCTTCCAACTCCATCCGCAAGATATTGGTCCAAACTCTGTGTCCAATATATGCAACTTTCAAGTTTTTTGCGAAGTTTATCTTCAAGAAGAGCCAACCGTGGAGCTGTTCCGGGACTTCTTTCATCTGAACCGCCGCACAGAATTCTCAGATGGTCCCAACACAGAGCTTGGCGGCGTTTCAATTCAAAAAAGGAAATAAGTTGACTTCCCTCATGCAAAACATCATAGCCATCCTAAAGATTGGAATCAGACCTGGTTTTACTGCCGGAACACTGCCCCTGATGGAAAAAAATCCTTTGTCGGGTTATCGCCCTCACCGGCTTAGCAACGGCCACCCATTACCTTCACGCTTGACTGCCGCAGAACGGAAGAATTTTGCACCTCCGCTCGCTAAGCTCCGGGCTCTGATGGCCAACGGTTTAACTGGCATTGATCTTGTCTGCTGCTGGGTTTCTTGGGGCATTTTACCTTTAAGCCGCCGCCCCGGATTGATGCATGAATATACTGGTGATGTCAAAGACCCTCAACGATATCACGAAATAGTAATGACCGATCTTGAAGTTACTGAATCGGTGAAGAAAATGCTCGATGAACCGATCTCTGCATGCAGCCAAACTGGATTGGCTCCGTTTTGCGTCTCCAATAAACCGCCAACGGTAAAGTTCATCTAAATACTTTACTGATTTGCTTCCATATTGACTGTATACTAACCTATCCTTGTCTTAATTTCAGGCCAACAGCTCCTTTTGGAAACGGACTAAACCGGCCCGGGCTCCTCGTGCAAAGACCAAGGCCACCAAGAAAGCTGGCAAGAAGAAAACCACTGAATCTTCTGATCCGCCAAAAGATGAAGAATCAGACGCTGAGGTAGAACTTGACTCACTTGGTTCTTTTTCATTCATATTATTGACAATGACTATTCCCAGGATGATGCCGAGGCCAGCCATGCAGAACATGTTGAGGTAATCCTTCTTTCTTCCGATTCAGATCTTGTACCGGTTCAAAGAATTCGCCGCACAGTCCGGAAAGTAAAACAATCTCACCCCCTTGCTCATTTGGATCCAAAATTTTCTTTGAAGACACATCAAGTTGAAGAACGTCGCACAACCCGGCATAGCGGTCAACAAATCACGTCGTCTGGTTTAGCTAATACGCCAACCCGGAAACGTCGTCCAGAGGTGACTTGTTCTCCTGAAAAACGTTATCCCTTGAAAGGTTTCTTCCGCTGCCCTCTCAATCCGCTGACCCGAATTACCAGGCTTCTTCCAACTCGTCTGGCGGTTCTTCAACCACTCAGCTGCCTCGTCTCAAAGTCGTCGCTGGGTAAGTATATTACTCCTTAATTTGTTTCTTTATTTGTCGGTTTACCATATTCTAACCTTTGATCTTGTAGTGCCAATGCTCAATTAAGTAAGAAAGCCAAGATTAGCGACCCTACTGTTGATGTTGATCCGGAGAAGACTCCATAGCATCATGGTGAAGACCCTGAAGTTACCATAGACAGCTCTGCTGGGCAAAACCAAGATGTTGATGCTAACCCGCCAGAGATTGAACCGAATGTAGAGGTTGATACTTCACATCCTCCTGCTCCTCCGAGTCCAACAGTGGAATAACGGGGCTCAACTGCTGATCCGCCAAGCCCGGTTAACAAACCGCCAAGCCCTGCTGCCAAGGCGCCAAGCCCTGTTAAGAATGTCAATTCATCCATTCCGGCCAAAGATGATGACGTTGTTGTTACTGGCACTGCGTATACCGCCCCTGGTAATCTGGTTGCTCTATCAAAGCACACTGCCAAGGATGAATTTGCTGCTATCAGCTTATGTCGATCTCTCTGCTCAAGACCTTCACTCCGGATTCTTGAACCGGCTTTACACAAGCCGTGATTATGAAGCCGGTTTAGTAAATCTGATGAAGGAGCGCTATGAGGTAAACAGTTTTGCTCTTTGCTCTGTACTTTCATTGCATTGTAGCCCCCAAGGGCCGGTTTGTCTTTAGAAAGTCAAACCGGGACTTTGTATATTCCATACTGTACTTTACGAAATTTCCTTGTGTATTTATGATCAAACACACATTAGCCCCCAAGTGCCATGATTAAAACTTGTATTAATCCTTGGGACTTCAATAATCAGCAGAAAAATGATCCGCATTAGCCCCCGAGTGCCAAGTGTATAACTGGTTATATGCTTGGGACTTTAACAAAGATATTGACATGCTCTCTTACTGTGGCAGAGTGAGATAAACCAACAAGTCTCTCAAATTGCTGACCTTCAAGAAAATCTGAAATCCCAACAAGCAAAAACCACCAAGGCTAAGGATGAGTTGAAAACCGCCTTAACCACCATGGAGCGGCTCAAAGAATGGTTCAAGTCTGAGCAGGCCAACTAGGATACCGAAAAGACTGGATTGCTGAAGCGGGCGGAAAACGCTGAGTCAGCTCTTAAACCGATGACGGAAGAGCTTACTAGATTAAAGCGCCAAGTCAATGCCATGACCTCTGCAATATTTGGTAAGCATTGTTTACCAAGGCTTTATGAATACTCCGCTTTGAAATTTTCTCCGGTTTAACATGAACTTCTTAAACCGCTATAGGTAGTCGCATTGCTCATCTGGGTTCTGATATGCGGAAGAAACTCAAGGCCATGTATACGCTGATTGAACAGCTGTATACCGGCGTCCAACGGGTTATCTACGCCACTTCTTATGACAATGCGGCTCCAACAATGATCAAGGACACACTGGACCGGCTATCTATGACGCCAGCGCAGATAGAAGAGTTGAAGTGATCCGTTGCCCGGGCTGGCACTTTACTAGCACTGACTCGAGCCAAGGCATGGATAGCTGATCTTGATCCGGCTGATATAGCCAAGGGCTTCCCCAGTGCACAAGAAAACGGCGAAGTATTTGACAACGACGCCCTCAAATGGGTATAAAGGGAGATGCGTCCTCTGGCGAGTCAGTTGGTAGAAGAGGCTAACCTGACGGTTCACCGGTCCTTCTATGACGCAAACAACAAACGGGTTGAAGCTGCCATTCCTGAAGTGCAGAACCTTGTTCCACCAATCCGTAAGCACACTTACGCCCCTGACGCTGATCCGGCTGAGCTTATAAGTGAAGAGGCTGTCTTTCAGGCTTTAACCCGGATTGACTGGACCACCAATGACTTCCAGCCATTGGATGGGGAGGAGGAGGCTGAACAGACGCCAGATGACCCATCTACTTCACATCAACCCGGCGATGAAGCTTAATCCGTCAATTCGGTTGATATGTTAGAAACTATCCGTTGTGAAACAATTCCATATTTTGGGCCTCTGTGCCTTCTAATAGGGTAGCAAAAACTATTTTGATCTGCTGCCATCGTGCAGGAGGAGATACTTTATGTGATCCGTCGTGTCAATGTCAATTTTGGTTCAGGTATCACAATATGCAACTCCTGTGTGTGCATAAAAAAGAAAAGGGTCCTGGCGGTTTACCGCCGGACGGGTCATAATGCCCAAGAAAAGGCCTGATTGATAATCAAACCGTAAAAATATGAAATGATTCATACCTGTGATGTAATATCCCTATTTAGTTGGCTGATCAACTTTGATTGTAATAAGGGTGAAAACCCAAATCTAAAATTCTTGTATAACTCCATCATGTACTGATGTCATATAGTAAGTCATACCGGGTGATGATGCACACCAGATGACCAAAGCCAGGCCGGGTTAACAAACTCCGGTTTAAGAATAAGGTATGTCAACATGTAGTTGCAAACCAAGCCGGTTTAAAGAATACCGGGCTAATAAGATGACTGACCAGGCCAAGAAAATCGGTTTAACATAAATTTAACAAAACGCAAATAAAACCGTGTAGTCGAGGCTTTTTGAGGGCTGCCAGGCCCAAATTCGAGGCTTTTTGTGGGCTGCCAGGCCGCTGAGTTGAACCATTTAACAAAGCCTTTTAAGATGGACCTCCAACTAACCAATCACCGTTTTAACTTTGACAAGTGCAGGGCCTCAATGAGAGTAACTGTCAAACGTTCGGAGGGCCATGCCAGGATGACCTGGATAGGAATGTCTTACTTGATGAAGGCAAGTTAACCCGGGGTTTTAGGTAAAATATACCAGGCTTCCAAGCCGTGGGTTGATACCCAGCTACAAGGGTCCATTCAAACTCCTTGGTATTTCACACAAGGAGCCCCCAAGTAACGTGATGAGCTGTGGTCATTGGGTGCCTATGTTTGAGTTGTGCATAGCATCCAGACTCTCTTTGGCCCCTTGGGTGTGAAGCTCCCAAGCTTTGTGGCGTGATAGCCGGTTTAACAGTTAGTACTCCGCTTTGTCACCTAAAGCCCCCATGTAACTCAAAGGATATTTGAGAAAAAACAGCAGAAGCCCTGCTTAGAGCAAGGATGCTGATTTATTTATTGATCATAATATATACATTGTCGAAATATGTACATAAGAAGAGCCTATGGCTCAAGTGTAATAAGGCCGGAGGAGAGCTATGTTCCACGGCCGCCGGGTCTCCTCCTCAGAGTTGCGTGAGTTGTCTCAAACGTCAATGAGGTAGTATGATCCGTTGTGCAGATTCTTGCTGACCACAAAGGGTCCTTCCCAAGGCGGGGATAACTTGTGCATGTCGGTCTGATCCTGGATGAGCCGGAGCACCAAGTCACCTTCTTGAAAGGTTCTTGTCCTAACCCAATGGCCGTGATAACGCCGTAGGTCTTGTTGATAAACCGCCGATCGAGCCAAATCCATATCCCGTTTCTCATCTAACAGGTCCAGTGCCTCTTGGCGAGCTTGCTCCTTGTCCGCTTCAACATAGTTAGCAACCCGGGGCGAGTCATGACGTATATCACTTGGGAGAACTGTCTCTGCCCCGTATACCATAAAGAAAGGCGTGTAACATGTTGATCGATTGGGGGTGGTGTTGATACTCCACAACACAGAAGGTAATTCTTCCACCCAACAACCCGGCGTCCGCTTCAAGGGAATCATGAGCCGGGGTTTAAGACCCTTTAAAATTTCTTGATTAGCTCGCTCTGCTTGACCGTTGGATTGAGGGTGCGCCACAGATGCTAGGTCAAGCCGGATGTGCTCTCTCTGACAGAAATCCTCCATCTCACCTTTGGAAAGGTTGGTACCACCGTGATGATACTGTGTAGAAAGCCAAAACAGAAGATAATCTTTTTAAGAAATTGAACCGCTGTAGCTGCATCACACTTGCTTACAGGCTCCGCTTCAACCCACTTGGTGAATTTATCAACTGCCACCAACAGGTGGGTCTTCTTGTCCTGGGAACGTTTAAAGGGTCCCACCATATCAAGCCCCCAAGTAGCAAAAGGCCAAGTGATAGGAATCATCCGTAGTTCCTGAGCCGGAACATGAGCTCTGCGTGAAATTTTTTGACAAGCATCACATCATTTTACGGATCCTCCGCATCGGCATGACACATCAACCAAGTAAAACCCATGACGAAAAGCTTTTGCAACGGGGACTTTGAATCGACATGATGACCACAATCCCTTCATGAATTTCCGTAGGATCTCTTGGCCTTCTTCGGAGAAACACAAGCGTTGAAATGCGCTACAAACGCTTCTGGCGGTGTAACTTCGCAATTGTGAATAACCATGGACTTGGATCGCGGACTACAGTCGAGCGAGAACTTTATCATTTGGTAGCTCGCCTACGGCTCATATACACGGATATGGAACCGTCGATGCGGTACAAGCGTGTAAAGCGGACCCAACCGAGCCTCCGGATCGAGAACAGCCAAATCCTCTTACAGAGGCAACTTAGAGACGGGTTATGCAAGATATCTAAAAATGTGTTAGGAGGTACCGGTTTACGCTGAGATCCAAGCCGGCTCAAAGCGTCTGCTGCTTCGTTTTTGCACCGATCGATATGCTCAACCCGATACCCTTTGAAATGACCCGCCACAATATCCACCTCACGCCTGTAAGCCGCCATGAGTGGATCCTTAGAATCCCAAGTACTAGAAACTTGTTGAGCCACTAGATCAGAATCTCCAAAACAACGAACTCGACTTAAGTTCATCTCTTTGGCCACACGGAGACCATGGAGTAAAGCTTCATACTCAGCTGCATTGTTAGTACAAGGAAACATCAAGCGAAGGATATAGCAAATTTTATCACCTCGAGGGGAAGTAAGGACAACTCCAGCCCCCGAGCCTTCCAACTGCCTGGATCCATCAAAATGAATAGTCCAGTACGTATTATCCGGTTTATCTTCCAGTGCTTGCAACTCGGTCCAGTCATTGATAAAATCCACAAGAGCCTGAGACTTGATGGCTGTTCGAGGTACATATTTTAAACCGTGTGGACCAAGCTCGATTGCCCACTTTGCAACCCGGCCAGTTGCTTCCCTGTTTTGAATTATATCACCCAAAGGAGCAAAACTAACCACTGTGATTGGATGGCCTTGAAAATATTGCTTGAGTTTTCGACTGGCCATAAAAACCCCGTACACCAACTTCTGCCAATGTGGATAGCATTGTTTTGACTCGATCAGGACTTCACTGATGTAGTATACAGGTCGTTGAACCAGATATTCCTTCCCAGCTTCTTTACGCTCAACCACAATTGCCACACTGACCGCTTGGGCATTGGCAGCCACGTATAACAATAAAGGCTCATGATCAACTGGGCCTGCAAGAACCGGCGGTTCAACCAACTGCCGCTTTAACTCCTCAAAAGCCGCATTGGCTGCGTCACTCCAGATGAAATCATCCGTCTTTTTCAACATCTGATACAAAGGAATTGCCTTCTCTCCCAAACGGTGATAAAGCGGCTAAGGACTCGCAATCCGACTGCGAGGCGCTGAACATCATTGATACACCGGTTTAGCGAGGATGTGATTGCCTTAATTTTTCAGGTTAGCCTCAATGCCCCTGTTGGATACAAGAAACCTGAGAAGCTTGCCTGCCGGAACACCAAAAACACATTTATCCGGATTAAGCATCATCTTGTAAACCCGAAGATTGTCAAACATCTCCTTGAGGTCATCTATCAGTGTTTCTTTCTTCCTGGATTTTACCACAATGTCATCCACATAAGCATGAACATTACGCCCAATCTGCGTGTGAAGACAATTTTGCACCCAATGCTGATAAGTTGCCTGAGCACTATTGAGCCCAAAGGGCATAGAAACATAGCAGAAGGCTCCAAAGGGAGTGATGAAGGCTGTCTTCTCCTGGTCCTTAACTGCCATCTTGATCTGATGATATCATGAATAAGCATCCAAAAAACTCAGGCGCTCACAACCTGCCGTCGCATCAATGATCTGATCAATATGCGGGAGAGCAAAGGGATCGGCCGGGCAAGCCTTATTCAAGTCCATGTAGTCCACACACATACGCCAAGTGCCGTTTTTCTTAAGAACCGGCACTGGATTAGCCAACCATTCAGGATGAAACACTTCGACAATAAACCCAGCAGCCAACAGCCGGGCTACCTCTTCACCAATTGCGTTGAGTCTTTCTTCATTAAAGCGGCGAAGAAATTGCTTGACGGTTTAAACTTGGATCAATATTAAGAGTGTGCTCGGTGAGTTCCCTCGGTACACGGCATGTCGGAAGGCTTCCATGCAAAAATGTCCGGTTCTCACGGATGAACTTCGATGGTAGCGCTTTCCTATTTTGGATCCAGATTGGTATTGATGCTGAACTGCTTGGATGAATCACCAGGTACGAAATCAACAAGCTTAGTCTCGTCAGCCGGTTTGAAATGCAGGGTTGGGTCATGCTCAGTGGTGGGCATCTTCAGAGGGGTCATATCTGTCGGATCAACATTCTCCTTATAAAACTTTAGCTCCTCTGTAGCACAAACCGCCTCAGCATAAGCCGCATCACCTTCCTCGCAATCCAACGCAATTTTTCGACTTCCATGAACCGTGATAGTCCCTTTATGACCCGGCATCTGGAGCTGCAAATAAATATAACAAGGCCTTGCCATGAATTTTGCATAAGCCGGCCGCCCAAACAGCGCATGATACGGGCTCTGGATTCTCACTACCTCAAAGGTCAATGTCTCAGACCTAGAGTCATGCTCATCACCAAACACAACTTCCAAAGCGATCTTACCTACGGGATACGCCGATTTACCTGGTACCACACCATGAAAGACAGTGTTGGACGGTTTAAGATTCTTATCTGTCAACCCCATGCGACGGAATGTCTCATAATACAGAATACTGATATTGCTTCCTCCATCCATGAGTACTTTGGTGAACTTATAATCTCCCACCTAAGGCGCCACCACTAGAGCTAGTTGACCCGGATTGTCAACCCGGGGCGGATGATCCTCCCTAATCCACACAATAGGCTGTTCGACCACCGCAGATAACGTGGAACTGCCGGTTCAACAACATTAACTGCCCTCTTGTGAAGCTTCTGATCACGCTTGCACAGACTGGTGGTGAACACATGATATTGCCCACCATTCAATTGCTTTGGGTGACTCTGGTAACCCGACTGCTGCTGATTCCCTTGATTATTCTGCTGGTTATTACCACCTTGGTTACTCTGGTTGCCATGATTATTCTGAAACCCAGAGTTTGAACCGTCGCCGCCATGGAAACCTGGACCTGAACCGCCCGACGGACCCTGATCATACCGGAAAAGATCAGAGTTTTTGAATTCCTTCATAATGTTACAATCCTTCCAAAGATGCGTTGCAGGAGCCTCCTTGGTCCCATGCTTTGGACAGGGCTGATTCAACAAACGCTCTAGATTCATCGCCCCGCCGCGCTGGGGCGGTTTACCTTTTCGGCGTTGCACATTAGCATTAGCCACAAAATCTGAGTCCGCTTTACGCTTACCATTATTCCCATGGCCTCCTTGTTTGTGCTGCTGTCCCTTTGCACCGCCTTTCTTCTTTCCCTTCTCCGGTTTCTCATTATCAGAATCGGGATCCTTGGTATTATCAGAATCGGCTTACTTTACCAAGGCTGCCATGAGGGTTCCCATGTCGTTGCAGTGGCGCTTGAGCCATCCCAACTTCATCTTCAGTGACTTAAACCGGCAATTGCACTCCAGTGTGATAATCGCTTGACCAGCGTTAATCCGGTCAGACGAGTGCAACACTTCTGAAACCCGGCGTACCCAATGAGTTGTGGACTCGTTCTCCCCTTGAACACAAGCATCCAGATCCGCAATGGACATGGGCTGTTTGCACGTGTCTTTGAAATTGGCTATAAACCAGGCCTTCAACTGATCCCATGACTCGATGGAATTAGCTGGTAGATTTTTCAACCAAGCACGGGTTGTTCCCTCCAACATCATCGTGAAGTACTTTGCACAAGCTGCTTCATCTACATCCAGCATCTCCATTGCCATCTCATAACTCTCGACCCACGCCTCAGGTGGCTGATCCGCCGTGTAATTAGGCACTTTGCGTGGACCCTTGAAATCTTTGGGCAAACGCACATTACGGAGAGCCGGAATAAGGCACGGCACTCCCCAGGAACTGAAGGCAAGCCCGGTGCCTCGGTCAACTGATGATGTTGGCTGAACCGGGGCGGGTTGATAACAACCCAAAGCGGCATCCCTTCGTGCCCTGCCATGATCCACCACATCTTGAGCATTGCGATGCCGTGCGCTGCTAGACACCTCTGGTTCATCCATACGCCTGCTATAACTTGGGCTCGGAAGGGGTTGAATGAATTCTATCCCGGCTATATGAATAAGCCTGCTGTTGCACCACGGCGGTTTGAAGAAGGTCTCTCGCCCGCCGCGTATCAACTGCTGCTATTGAATCACCCTCCATCGGAATGGCTACCAAGCGTGAGGCTGCGGCAATCATGTTATCCAGAGGGCTCAGGAAGTGACCCGGTGGTGTAGACACGTATTGCAGTGGGTTATCTGTCAGTCGGGGTGGCTCCGTCATCCGTAGTTGATCCGGAGCTATCCTAGGTGCCTCAGTCCGATTTGCAGCTGCCGGATTGCTCGGCCCAGCGCCTGGCGTCTAAAAGAGATTTAACCCTTCGTAAACCGGCAGCAGATGTGACCGGTACTTCCTTCGCATTACATCCTCTGATGCGATCCGATCCAGCATGAGCTGGTAATTCTGCGCCTGTATCCGCTGTGATTGGGCATCCAAAGCGGCCCGCTCTTCAGCCATCCTAGTATCCTCAGCTGCCAGGTCCTCCTTAGCTTGTGCTATTTGGTCCTTCAGTTTCGCAACGTCCGCGTTGTGCTGATTCTGCGTCTCCGGGGTGACTGTCACGGTTAACAAGGTCGCCCAGGCGTCCATCAAACCGGAGAGGACTTGCGCCGGACGGCGCGCCAGGACTCCCGCCGCGGTTGCTGATCCGGTATTCATCGCTGCGGTAGATGAAGACTGCAACGTGGGCTGTGTTCCGGCCATGTAAACAGCAACCAGACTTGGCGGTTCAAGGAGGTCCGGAATATTGTTGCCATTGGAATATCCTTCAAACACACCGCTATGAATCTGGTACAAGGACTCAGTTTCTCTAGTGGATGACTCACCGTCGGAGTATATGGCTGTCTCGCCTTCAGATGCCGGTTCAGATGTAATCCCATGGACACATCCTACGAACGCATGCTTCACGGCGGGCTTAACCCGGGCTGGACTCGCATGCTGAGCCGTCTCGACGAGGTCGGTGCAGATGTCCGGCTCAGGGCCCGGTTCGCCGATCTTGCCGATGAAGACATGAATTCCGCCGAAGGGAACCCGGTACCCGCACTCGATCGAGCCGGGCTCGGGGCCCCATCCTTCATCGTCGATGTAGAGCTTGCCGCGACGACTTTTGGTCATCCGGCCGATCACGTACCCCTTAAGTCCTTCAGAGCAGCCCTTCAAGAACTCGACACCATCGTGCGATAGCCCCACGGTGGGCGCCAACTGTCGTGGAATTAACACGTTAGATGTCCTCATGAAAGGACTTAGTCATGGGGCCATCACAACGGGTTAGCTTGAAGGTGTTAAACCGGACAAGGGACACGAGAGTTTATACTAGTTCGGCCCCTTCGATGAAGGTAAAAGCCTACGTCTAGTTTTGTGATGAGATTGATTGGGTTTCGATGACCAGGGAGCGAAATACGCTTGCCTGAGTCTCGAATTGTTGTCTGTTATCCCTGAACCGCCGTCGGGTCGTCCCTTTATATACACAGGTTGACGCCCGGCCGGTTTACAGAGCCCCGAGGCCGACTCATACAAAGTGTCCGGCTCGGTCTCTCCTTTCCTAACTTATATTACAAGTTTACATAGTCATGGCGGTTTACCACTATGGGCCCTAATCCGCCTTTGGGTTGCGGGCTTCTAAGCTTCATTAGTAAAGCGCCATCTTCTGGATCTGCATGGGCTTCAGCATAGTCTAGGGTGAACCGGGCCCTCCTGGCCGGTTTACACTCAGTAGCTATATCCTCAACACCTGTCGTAGGCATGCCTGTTATTTCTATTAAAGTAGGAGATCATTGCTATTATGGCTTATGTGATATGGGTGCTAGTGCGATTGCAATACCTCATTCTTATACGAAGAAATTATGCATGATATTGCACCTGCTGAATTAGAAGGTATTGATGTTACAATTAAGCTTGCCAATAGAGACTCTATTTCACCAATTGGGGTTGTTAGAGATGTTGAAGTCATGTGTGGGAAACTTAAATATCCTACTGATTTTCTTGTTCTTGGTTCCCCACAAGATGACTTTTGTCCCATTATATTTGGCAGACCCTTCTTGAAAACTGTTAATGCTAAGATAGATTGCAAAAAGGATGTTGTTACTATTAGTTTAGGGGATATGTCTCATGATTTTAATTTTGCTAAATTTCATAGACAACCCCATGATAAAGAATTGCCTAGTAAAGATGAAATTATTGGTCTTGCTTCTATTGTCGTGCCTCCTAATGATCCTTTAGAATAATATTTGCTAAACCATGAAAATGATATGTTTACGAATGAAAGAAGGGAAATAAATGAAGTATTCTTCAAGCAGGGCCCTATTTTGAAACACAATTTGCCTGTTGAACTTCTAGGGGATCCTCCTCCACCCAAGGGTGATCCCGTGTTTGAGCTTAAACCATTACCTGATACTCTTAAATATGCTTATCTTGATGAAAAGAAGATATATCCTGTTATTATTAGTGCTAACCTTTCAAAGAAGGAAGATGAGAAATTATTGAAAACTCTATAGAAGCATCGTGCTACTATTGGATATTCTCTTGATGGTCTTAAGGGCATTAGTCCCACTCTATGCTAGCACAAAATAAAATTGGAGAAAGACGCTAAACCGGTTGTTGATCACCAACGACGGTTAAACCCTAAGATGAAAGAAGTGGTAAGAAAAGAAATACTAAAGCTTCTGGAGGCAGGTATAATTTATCATGTTGCTGATAGTCAGTGGGTAAGTCATGTCCATTGTGTCCCTAAGAAGGGAGGTATTACTGTTGTTCCTAGTGATAAAGATGAATTGATCCCACAAAGAATTGTTACAGGTTATAGAATGGTAATTGATTTCTGCAAACTAAATAAAGCTACTAAAAAGGATCATTACCCTTTACCTTTTATTGATCAAATGCTAGAAAGATTATCCAAACATACACATTTTTGCTTTCTAGACGGTTATTCTGGTTTCTCTAAAATACCTGTGTCAAAAGAGGATCAAGAAAATACCACATTTACTTGCCCTTTTGGTACCTTTGCTTATAGAGGTATGCCTTTTGGTTTACGCAATGCACCTGCTACCTTTCAAAGATGTATGACTGCTATATTCTTTGACTTTTGTGAAAAGATTATTGAGGTTTCCGTGGATGATTTCTTCGTATATGGAACTTTTTTTGATGATTGCTTAAGCAACCTTGATCGAGTTTTGCAGAGATGTGAAGAAACTAATCTTGTCTTGAATTGGGAGAAGTGACACTTTATGGTTAATGAAGGTATTGTCTTGGGGCATAACATTTCTGAAAGAGGTATTGAAGTTGATAAAGCTAAAGTTGATGCTATTGAAAAGATGTCGTGTCCTAAGGACATCAAAGGTATAAGAAGTTTCCTTGGTCATGCCGGTTTTTATAGGAGGTTCATTAAAGACTTCTCAAAAATTTCTAGGCCTCTGACTAATCTCTTACAAAAATATGTTCCTTTTGTCTTTGATGATGACTGTGTAGAAGCATTTGAAATACTTAGAAAGCCTTGATTTCTGCACCTATTGTTCAACCACCTGATTGGAATTTAGCCTTTGAAATTGTGTGTGATGCTAGTGATTATGCTGTAGGTGCTGTTCTAGGACAAAGAGTTGATAAGAAATTGAATGTTATCCAATATGCTCGTAAATATCTAGATAGTGCCCAAAGAAATTATGCTACTACTGAAAAAGAATTTTTAGCAGTTGTATTTGCTCGTGATAAGTTCAGACCTTATATTGTTGATTCTAAAGTAACTGTTCACACTGATCATGCTGCTATTAAATATCTTATGGAATAGAAAGATGCTAAACCTAGACTTATTAGATGGGTTCTCCTATTACAAGAATTTGATTTACATATTATTGATAGAAAGGGAGCTGAGAACCCCGTTGCAGACGACCTATCTAGGTTAGAGAATGTTCTTGATGACCCACTACCTATTGATTACAGCTTTCCTGATGAACAATTAGCTATCATAAATGCTTCTCTTACTGCTCCATGGTATGCTGATTATGCTAATTACATTGTTGCTAAATTTATACCACCTAGTTTCACATACCAGCAAAAGAAAAAGTTTTTCTATGATTTAAGACATTACTTCTAGGATGACCCATGATGTCTACTACACAACCTTCTTCTTGTAGACGTTGTTGGGCCTGCAAGTGCACAGGTTTGTAGGACAGTAGCAAATTTCCCTCAAGTGGATGACCTAAGGTTTATCAATCCGTGGGAGGCATAGGATGAAGATGGTCTCTCTCAAATAACCCTGCAACCAAATAACAAAGAGTCTCTTGTGTCCCCAACACACCCAATACAATGGTAAATTGTATATGTGCACTAGTTCGGCGAAGAGATTGTGATACAAGTGCAATATGGATGGTAGATATAGGTTTTTGTAATCTGAAAATATAAAAACAGCAAGGTAACTAATGATAAAAGTGGCGTAAGCGGTATTGCAATGATAGGAAACAAGGCCTAGGGTTCATACTTTCACTAGTGCAAGTTCTCTCAACAATAATAACATAGATAGATCATATAACAATCCTCGACATGCAAAAAGAGTCACTCCAAAGCCACTAATAGCAGAGAACAAGCGTAGAGATTATGGTAGATGCGAAACCACCTCAAAGTTATTCTTTCGGATCAATCTATAAAAGAGTTCGTACTAGAATAACACCTTAAGACACAAATCAACCAAAACCCTAATGTCACCTAGATACTCCATTGTCACCTCAAGTATCCGTGGGCACGATATGCATCACACAATCTCAGATTCATCCAACCAACACAAAGTACTTCAAAGAGTGCCGCAAAGTTTCTACCGGAGAGTCAAGAACGTGTACCAACCCCTATGCATAGGTTCATGGGCGGAACCCGCGAGTTAGTCACCAAAACATACATCAAGTAGCACATGATATCCCATTGTCACCATAGATAAACACGGCAAGACATACATCAAGTGTTCTCATAAAAGACTCAATCCGATAAGATAACTTCAAAGGGGAAACTCAATTCATCACAAGAGAGTAGAGGGGGGGAAACATCATAAGATCCAACTACAATAGCAAAGCTTGGGATACATCAAGATCGTGCCATAGAGGGAACATGAGAGAGAACACGAGAGAGAGAGATCAAACACATAGCTCTTGGTACATACCCTCGGCCCGAGGGTGAACTACTCCCTCCTCGTCATGGAGAGCGCCGGGATGATGAAGATGGCCACGGTGATGGGTTCCCCCTCCGGTGAGTGCGAACAGGCTCGAGAGGTTTTGGTGGCTCTGAGGCTTCCGTGGCGGAACTCCCGATCTATCTTGTTTTTGATGGTTTTAGAAGTGCATTATGGTTATATAGGCGAAAGAAGTCGGTCGGGAGGTGCTCGAGGGCCCACGAGACAGGGGCCACCACCCTGTAAGGGGCGCGACCTCCTATCTCGTGGCCTCCTTGAGGATCTCTTGGCGTGGACTCCAAGTCTCGGGATCATATTCTTCCAAAAAATCACGCTGCCGAAGGTTTCATTCCGTTTGGACTCCGTTTGATATTCCTTTTCTTCGAAATACTGAAACAGGCAATAAAATAGCAATATGGGCTGGGCCTCCGGTTAATAGGTTAGTCCCAAAAGTAATATAAAAGTGTATAATAAAGCCCATAATCATTCAAAACACATAATAATATAGCATGAATGCTTCATAAATTATAGATACGTTGGAGATGTATCAACCCACACCTTTATAAAGAAGGAGTAGATGGTGTTATTAGATGTTGTGTACCTGAGCATGAACAGGAACAGATCCTACGCAAGTGTCACTCCGAGGCTTATGGAGGACACCACGCTGGAGATAGAACTGCACATAAGGTATCGCAATCCGGTTTTTATTGGCCTACTCTCTTCAAAGATGCCCGTAAGTTTGTCTTGTCTTGTGATCAATGTCAAAGAATTGGTAATATAGTAGACGTCAAGAAATGCCTATGAACTATTCACTTGTTATCGAACCATTTGATGTTTGGGGTTTTGATTATATGGGACCACTTCCTTCCTCTGATGGGTATACACATATTTTAGTTGATGTTGATTACGTTACTAAGTGGGTAGAAGCTATTCCAACTAGTAGTGCTGATCATAACACCTCTATTAAGATGCGTAAAGCTGTTCTTTTTCCGAGTTTTGGAGTCCCTAGATACTTAATGACTGATGGCGCTTCACATTTTATTCGTGGTGATTTTCATAAAATGCTTAAGTATGGCATTAATCATAGATTTGCATCTCCATACCACCCACAGTCTAGTGGTCAAGTAGAACTGAGTAATAGAGAGATCAAACTAATTTTGCAAAAGACTGTTAATAGATCTAGAAAGAATTGGTCCAAAAAACTTGATGATGCATTATGGGCCTATAGAACCGCATAAAAAATCCTATGGGTATGTCTCCATATAAAATGGTTTATGCAAAAGCATGTCACTTACCTCTCGAACTAGAACATAAGGCATATTGGGCCATTAAAGAGCTCAATTATGATTTCAAACTTGCCAATGAGATGAGGCTATTTGACATTAGCTCAATTGATGAATGGAGAACTCAGGCCTATGAGAATGCCAAACTGTTTAAAGAAAAAGTTAAAAGATGGCATGACAAAAGGATACAAAAGCGTGAGTTTAATGTAGGTGATTATGTTTTGCTATACAACTCTCGTTTAAGATTTTTTGCAGGAAAACTCCTCTCTAAATGGGAAGGTCCTTACGTTATCGAGGAGGTCTATCGTTCTGGTGCCATAAAAATTAACAACTTCAAGGGCACGAATCCGAAGGTGGTGAATTGTCAAAGAATCAAACATTATATCTCATGTAATCCCATAAATGTTAAAACTAATGTTATTGAAACCGTAACCCCGGAGGAATACATAAGGGACACTTTCCAGAATGTTTCAGACTCCGAAAAGGAATAGGTATGTGGTACGGTAAGTAAACTGACTCCAAAACTGTTCTAATAGCAATTTTTCTCCGTTTTGGAATATTTAAGAAAAAAGGAAAATAAGAAGTAGTCCGAAAGGGACACGATGCATCCACGAGGGTGGAGGGTGCGCCCTACCCCCTGGGCGCGCCCCCTGCCTTGTGGGCACCTCGTGTGCTCTCCAGACTCCGTTTTCTTGCACGATACTTCTTTTAGTCGGTAAAAATTCATTATATAATCTCCTAAAGGTTTTGACCATCGTACCACGCAAATATCTCCTGCTTTTGTTTTGAGCTGTTTTTTGCCAGAGTTGTCAAGGCCAAGCATCATGTCGTCCCCCTCCTCCAACAATGAGGGCGAAGATGCTTGGATAATGAAGATAGAGCTGAAGAGAGAAGAACCCGGGGAGATCAACAAGGATGATAGGATCAAGAAGGCCATGGAGGATCAAGCTCCGGCAGCAGAAGGAGAAGACATCCTTCAGCCTCATTACAATCTTATTACCCCTACTGAAATTTAAGCTTTCAAGATGATTGAAATAGTTCAGGTGCAGAACAAGTATCTAACTTGTGAAAATATTCTGTTGCAAGAGCATATCACCGCACTCAAGGGCATTATTCGTAAGTTGGAGCACCTCCTACGCTCGATGTTGGACGACAAGCCCACGTCATCAACAACTCCATCATCACCACCTCCGGAGAAAGATACATAAACACATGGGTATGTGCACTCCCCTTGGCAACTGCCAAGCTTGGGGGAGGTGCCCCGGTATCGTATCACCATCATACTCCTATCTTTACCATTTTTCTTAGTTCGGTCCTTTTGGTAATATCTTGATCTAGTAGAATAAAGTTTTAGTATGATTTAGTTTTGAGTTTTGCTTTATGATCCCTCTATGTAATCGAGTCCGAGAGCTATATATAGTAAAGATTAGTTTTGAGTCGAGGGCTTGGTTATCTTTCTATGATCTTGAGGGAATAATAGGAAAAAGAAAGAATAAAAAGAATTAAAGAGATCATATTGATCTTATGGAGATTAATGACTTCACATATAAAAGAGTATGATGAATAATAGTTGTTTAGAGTTGACAAACATAGTTTTGGTCATCGTTGCAATTAATAGGAAGTAACAAAGAAAGAGAGGTTTTCACATATAAATATACTATCTTGGACATCTTTTATGATTGTGAGCACTCATTAAAATATGACATGATAAAAAGTTGATGTTGGACAAGGAAGACAACGTAATGGGTTATGTTTTCTTATATTCAAAATAAAGTATATTGTCATGGATCATCCAACATGTTGGGCTTGCCTTTCCCCCTCGTGCTAACCAAATTCTTTGCACCAAATAGAGATACTACTTGTGCTTCCAAATATCCGTAAACCCGGTTTTGCCATGAGAGTCCACCATACCTACCTATGGATTGAGTAAGATCCTTCAAGTAAGTTTTCATTATTGCATGCAATAAAAATTGCTATCTAAATATGTACGATCTATTAGTGTGGAGAAAATAAGCTTTATACAATCTTGTGATATGGAAGAAATAAAAGCAATGGACTGCATAATAAAGGTCCATGTCACAAGTGGCAATATAAAGTGACGTTCTTTTGCATTAAGATTTTGTGCATCCAACCATAAAAGCACATGACAACCTCTGCTTCCCTCTGCGAAGGGCCTATCTTTTATTTTTGTTTTATGTCTTATGTAAGAGTCGCGGTGGTCTTCACCTTTCCTTTTTATATTTTATCCTTTGGCAAGCACATTGTGTTGGAAAGATCCTGATGTATATATCCAATTGGATGTAAGTTATCATAAACTATTATTGTTGATGTTACCTTGAGGTAAAAGGTTGGGAGGCAACACTATAAGCCCCTATTTTTCTCTGTGTCCGGTTAAAACTCCATACCCATAAGTATTGCGTGAGTGTTAGCAATTGTGAAAGACTAAATGATAGTTGAGTATGTGGACTTGCTGAAAGGCTCTTATATTGACTCTTTCCTATGTTATGATAAATTACAATTGCTTCAATGACCGAGATCATAGTTTGTTAGTTTTCAATGAAGTTTCTGATTCATACTTGACATTGTGAATAGATTGTTAATTTAGCATAAGAAATCATATGACAATATATATATACATACATATATATATATATGCAGACGGTCTATTCTGCTAATATTAGCAGAATAACTATTATGATAACACTTCCGCCTTTGCCGCTCAGCGCAAGTGCCTTTGCATCTTCTTCATGCGAAGACGCTGCGGTGCTTTTCGGAGAAGCTGCTTCATTTTCTGGTGTTCCGCTCGCGTTTTCTGTGTGGAATCGGGTGTTGCGGGATGATTCAGTTTGTGTCTGCATGTCATTTTAGATTTATTCTTTCTAATTTACAGGAAAATCTACTAAAGTGCTTGCAAATCGAGGGATTTGGCGGACGAGCTTTCTCTGTTCGTTCGTGTTTGCGTCAGATTCGTTTTTTGTGTGGTCGGATGTTATTTTTTAGTAGGAATTCTTTGGTTGCGTTCGTTTTAATCGGTTCGTTCACTCTATAATTTGTTAATTTTTAGGAGTTAATTTTCAATTCTTTGTTATTTTGATTGTTGCGGCGGGTGAGCTTCGTCCGCTCCTCTGTTCTTGTTGATTTTTTTGATTTTGCTCGTCCATGCGTGTTTGAATATTGTAATTACTGTTGCTATAGGTTTGAATTCATTGTATTTTGGGTATAATTGTCATTTTTTGAATCACATTCTTGAAATGAAAGCTGGTGCTGTTCATCCCATTGCCGTGTCTTTCGTGTAAATTTTTTGGTGGTATTTTTCTATAGTTTAGTGGTTGTACAATTTTTAGGCATGTTATGGAGTTGTGAGTGAAATTGACACCTCTGTTAGTCTATCACATGTCTGTAGTTTTACTGCTTTAATTTTATTTTTCGTAGTCGTGGCATACGTTGTAGTGCACTGCATTTTCTTTGGTAGTGTACTTCGTTGTAGCTGCTTTACAATGGTTATGGCTGCTTATGAGATTTCTCCTTTTCTTAAACTGCATTCTGTGTTCTAGATGACTGCATAATATGCATTTTCGTACTGCATTAGCAGTGTTGTTAATTTTCATTTCTGCTATTAGAGTGGATGGTCCATTATACGCTTTTGTTAGCTGAATAGTTATTATAAAATTTTTTGAGCGCATACTATGAGAATTGTTCTTGAACATGATATATTAGCGCAAAGTTTCGACCATTTGCATTTCGTTATTCTTTGTTAGGAGGGCTGCTTTTTTATTATTATTAGTACCACACCACGTGCTTGAGAGAACTGCATTACTGCCAACAACAACTTTGTCTAAAAAGGATGATAAAATGAGGCAGTTGAGGTTGCATACATTAAATATGCATCGTTCAAATTGCCTGATGGACATAATTTTAAAAGCATACAGCATAACCAAAGCATTAGAAATATTGGCTGCTTCATATTAGACAGCCTAGAGTGCAAATATTGTAAACTTGATGGAGTCTTCTTCTTTGTAGAAAAACACCATGGCCACTTCTCCGGCCTCAAAGCCATTCTGGGAGACAAAATCTTTCCAACCAGTAGTTATGTTGATGCAGTCTTCAAAGTCGATGTGGTAGTCAGTTTGCATGTCTGCATACCCATTCTTGTGTTCTGCCTCCAAAGAAACCTTCCCTGAACTCGGAGCATGAAATTTTATTGTGGTTGGCAGTTTCTGCATATTGGAATGGGTGGAAAAAGAATTTTATAAGTAAACAACAAATGTTTTTGTTTTATACTAAGTATGATCTGTTTATGTTTACTTAAATAGTTACATACATATGACTGCTATTTTCTAAAGTAGTTGCAATGTATGAACAAACTTATATACGCAATTGACTCCTAGTTTTACTGGGATACATATTATACTGCAACATGCTTGCACTGCAATGTTAGTATCAGTGTACTTCTCCAACATGTTAAGATAACTGCAACGCTTATCTACTGACCCTTTTTTTTGTTCATGCATTGGGATTCTGATCTAACTAGTGTCGATACCTGGTGTGGTACTGAAGAAAGATAGGTGGAAGCATCTAGTCTTAATAGCTAACAAATCTGAACAACAATACAAATTCTGTTTTGTATTTTTGTTGACATTACTAAACAAATTGATTGAACTATATATTCAGATGTGTATTTGCAGGCTAGATTATGTCCAAAATTGTGAGGGGAAAAACATATCCAACTTTCCTGGAGATCTGCGGTTGTGAGGCGATGAAGAAAAGGCGCACGAAACCCCCTGTTGGGTATCATCGAGCGGCCGAGCATCTTTGCGCCACTCGGTGTTGGTGAGCTCTAGACCTTCTGCGTGCGCATGTGTCGCTTCTGGCGCCATCCTTGCCAAGCACCGCACTTACAGGTCTATGGCGGGTTCGGTGGAATTCCAGAGAAGATCTGTGGATGGGATGAACCCTAGATCTACGATTTGAAGAAAATGAGGAACTGGGGGAGGAGTTGTGTTAGTTTGTTGCACGAATGGATAAGTTTTTATGCAACCAATTGAGCAATGGAAGTAATAAATGGTGTGGTTGGTGTTAGGTGGTGGATTGGGTCTGATTGAGTGTACACGAACGCATTTAAGAAGCAACAGGACTGCTTACTTGAAAATAGCGAACTGCATTGTCATACCACGACAAACTGCGAACGCGTGGTTGGCCCTGTGTTTGTGTATGGTATGTAGGATTTTTTTAGTGGCCTCTTTTTTTTTTGTTGGCCCTGTGTTCGGGTAGTGAAGATGCAATTGGGCCCAAGTCGGCTGTGTGTGGCTGGTTCGGTCTTGTGTGTGCGGTCTAATGTTTAGTCCACCTCGCCCGCGGAAGGCGCGCCTGACATGTTTATAAGCGCTGGCGAGGCCGCTATGTCGAACTCCTCTTGTTACTTATTTGGGCGCTTAAACACGGCGCTCGCAGCTGTATGCTTGCTGACCTATCGGCCCATGTGTGGCCGGCCCCATGCTTGTGACTTCGAGCGACTCATATACGTGGGCGTAGACCTATTCTGAGGCCAGGTGGGGCGGTAGCACCTGGGTGGTCAATTTTTTTCTTTGTATTTTTCTGTCTTAGGTGTTTTTTTCAATGTCGGGGCGTGCACTGCATTGATCAGGGTTCTGTACTGCATGTGCACGCATTCCGTACTGCATGTACAATTGCCATTTTTTTGTTTCCGTGTTTTTGCTATTAGTAATTTTTTTCCAATGTATGGGAGTGCACTGCTTAGTAAATCATACGTGTAATGCACTGATTATGGTTCTGTACTGCATGTTCATATATTTCTGCCTGCATTGATTACTTACGTGTTTGCGTTTTTCTTTTTCTATTTTTGCTCTTATGTATTCTTTTTTCAAATTTAGGTTCATGCACTGCTTTGTTGGTTATGTTAAAACTACATTCGACATAGTCTGTACTGCATTCGTACACATTTTGCACTGCATGCGTCCTGTTTGCACACTGCAACTCATTTTTCGTTTTGTGCACTGCTCGAATCTAATGATACATTAGCTGACAACAGAAAACAAATTATCACAGGTATTCTGTACGACAATTTCATCACCAGGAAACTAAGTTGAACAGAAAGCAAACTAACGTAATCAAAGTTCAACATTACAAAGCGATTCTGCATGGCAAGCAAACTAGGTTCAGCACACAAGCAAACTAACGATACATAAGCAAACAACATAAAGCAAATTTGATGATAATTCTAGAAGAACGCTGGCATTGTTGGCTCCTGGCGGCACCATCTTCTTCTTCACCAGTTAGTCTCTCCCCATCCCTAGCTGCTCCTGGCGCACTTCTTGGGGGGCGCCTCCTTCTCCAGCTTTGCATGGCGAAGGTCGTCCTGGGTGAAGGTGATGCGGTTCCATATCTCATACGCTGCATAGGCGTCCTTTGCCGCGTACTCGATGTGCCTCATGGACAAAGGCAGGGTGGCCCAGCGCTTGTGCTCGTCATTAGTGATCTTCTTCTTCATGTTGTTGTAGTAGTCGTCGATGAGCATGCCGGAGACATCTCCAAGGGAGTCCAACGCCTTGGTTGCCTCGGGCACCCTCCACTCCTTCTGGATGTCGACGAAGTTGGCGACCTCGGTTTACGCGCTCGGCTGGTTTTGTCATTGTCGATGGAGAAGCACGCAAAAGGTGTACACAGGGTCGGCGAGGAAGTTGTCAAAGACGATGCACCTTTCAGAGGCGCTAATTGGAAGAGCAACACCGGGTGATTCTTGCCGATGGAGAGCTGGCAGAGGGCGGGTTTCTGCATTGCTTCAGGTTTGTTGTCGTACTCGAGATCAATGCCGACGATCTTGTGGTATTGGAGGTGAGGTGGCTTTTCGTCTTCTTGCGAGGAGATCACCATCTGCTTCTAGTCGTTGGTATGGATGACGTGCAACTTGGTGTTGCCGTGTGCCTCCATGGCCTTGTCGCCCTTGTACTCGTCGGTGAACGTCATCGCCGGTAGCAGGGCTTGGTGCTTTTGCATTGATATGGGGCGATTTGGTGGCAGCGCAATGGATACTTGTGTTGTTGTGGATGAGAAGGCCTTTGGCAGGGGTCTGAATTTAAGGGGAGGGCGCGGGGTGGGATGGCCTCGTCAGATGAACTACACGATCACGCTGATGATGCGGTTGTGTAGATCGTTGGTTGGTTTTGCATCTGTGATCATGGTCTTGTGGCTATGGAACTGCTCAGATTGGGTGGTTGTATGCAAACATGGTTTTTTAAGGTGGTTTTGTTTAATTTTTGATCAGTAATTTTTTTTAACCACCACTTTTCTTTGCGAACGGGCATTTCTCATGTTTTATATATGTATACTGCGTGACAACATAACTGCGTTGCTTACACTTCCGCACTGCATCGCGTACAAATCAGAACTGCAATTGTGTATACATGTGTGTACTTCATCATTTTTTGTGTGTCCTTGCTATAGGCTTCGGCGATCTGCATTGCGTAATGGAATGCACTGCATACTTCTACCGCCACGTACTGCATCTTGTTTTTGCCTGTACTTACTGCAGCCCATGGTACGGGAGGGATAGGGAAATGTGGGGGGGGCACTTTTTTTGAACTTATTGTTTTTTCTTAGTCGGCCTTGTTGGGCCTGTGTTCGGGTAGTTTAGAGACGCATGTATGTGGTCAATTTTTGTGTGGCTGGGGCCGGTATCATTCGGGTGGTCAAATTTTTTTCTTTGTATTTTTTTCAATGTCGGGAGTGCCTTTGCTTTTGGTAAATCATCGATTGCCTTTGCATTGATCAGGGTTATGTACTGGATGTGAACTTCATTCCGTACTTCATGTATAGTTCTCATTTTTGTTCCCGTGTTTTTACTTCTTTGTAATATTTTTTTTGAATGTATGGGACTGAACTGCTTAGCAAATTACAATTGTACTGCATTGGTTATGGTCCTGTACTGCACGTTCGTGTACTTTCGCACGGTGTTTATTATTTCCGTGTTCGCGTTTTTCTTCATCGTTGTGTTCTATGTCGTGTATATATTCATCTACGTAATGCGGAACTGGATTGCTATAGCGTACTGCATCGCGTAAGGAAATGCACTGCATTTTTCTAGTACTGTGTACTGCATTTTTTGTACACCTCGCGAACAATCCCCTCTTGCAGTTTCGCCCGAGGCATCTCTCCCTCGAGCAAAACTGCCGTCGCGAGCAGCAACCGCTGTCGCCCGGGGAACCGCCGCCCTCAAGAGGTCCTTATTCCAGCATTCCGCGTCGCTCCGTGAGCCCTTGCCGCTGCGCTCCCGCAGCCCTTTCCTGTCTGTTCCCGTCGCCCCCCCTTCCCCCTTCCCGTCGCCGTCACTGCACACTTTTTTGTGGTACGTTCCGCTAGGCCTTGGTCTTGATCGTCCCCTCGTCTTGTTTTTGTGATTCTTGTAGTTGTTGTTGCTCTTTTTGCTTGTGTAATTTTTCCATAGGCAATCGATTTTACCTCGTTTTGAAGTTGATAGTTGTGTGTAGCAATGTGGATCTAGGGTTTCGTGAGATTTTCGCCGATTTTGTTGCTTATGGTTGTCACTTCGTCCTTGTGCTGCAGGGAAACGCTATGTCTTCGCCGAGCAGAGTGGGAGAAGGAGTTCAGGGTATGTGGGGTGCTTATTTTAGGCTTTGTTTATTTTGTTTGATGTTTATCTAGTTTCCTAATTCATCCTGCATATTGGTTTATGCTCTGTTAGTTGTCAGCGTTCGTTTGCATTAGTTTGTCATGTGATGTTTTGTAATTCCTGTTTTCTATTTTTTTTAATCCAGTAGGTGATTGCAATGCTCATAATGATACACCAATTGACTCTCCTTGTCCTGGTGGTAAGGATCATGGTGTCGAGGGAGGACATCAAGTGAATTCGCCGATTGAATCTTCTCCCATAAGTGTGGCCCCTCCTTCTGGTATGTGATTAATTTGTTTATTTCTGTGTATGCTGGTTGCTTGATGTTTGCACAAATTTGTGTTGCTTTGTTTTATCTAGTCTGACATTTTTGTTGCGAACAACCGTGAATTTAGTATATCTGACCTTTGCATTTATTGTATATGTGAACTCCTTTGTATGTATGTGTGAACTGCATTGTTGCTTTATTCAAGTTTTTTGTACAATGCATTATTTTTTATTTTGAGTTTATGGTTGGAGCACTGCATTTATATGTCTAACTATACTGCATTTGTTCGTTTTGCGCAATTTTTAATGAGCATAGTCAAACTTTATTTTGATCGATTATGCATTTTTCCATCTTTGAGGCGCTTTGGGTTTGAGAGGTTACTCAATTGATTGACCATTATTTTGCAGAGGGTAATGTTGGTGTGAGCTTTGATCGAGGCGTCTGTCTTATACGAAACACAATCGCGACTGTTGATGGTGCGAGAGGAAGTTACGAGTTGGATGGTCTCGGAACAGCTTCGTCAATATGAGTTGAAGCAAAGCAAGAAGAAGTTGAGGTTTGAAATTGAATCAAAAGAGTTTGCGGATAAGGAGAAGCAGAGGAGATCTGCAGATGGTGCCAAGGGTGGTAAATTTGGCAAGGTGAAGCAGCCTTCTTTGCAGAAGAAGAGGTTGAGTACTGTTGCTGAGGAAGGTGGTACACCTCCGTGGAGTCCACGTTTTGCTGGAATGAAGAGGAATCTTGGCAAGAGAACTGCTGAAGCTGGTGGAAGTGATGATCCTCGGCGCAAACGACTACATGTCATTGAAGGTCCCAACTCTAATGACGACGACTTTGTGCTTGCTGATTATGTGAAGGGTGTTCATCCTTCTAGACGCAAAGACTGTGGTTCATCTAAGAGTCTACCCAAGCGTGCCCGTGATGATGTCGACGAAGATGTTGGTGGTGACTCTGGCGAGGAGGTGGATGCTGCTCCAAAGGTTTGTTGAAGTGCACTGCATTTGTTTCCTTCATTGTTATTCTCTCTGTATTTTCTATGTCTCTTTTTTATGCCTAGTCTTCTAATGTGGACTGCATTTCCCTTTACACAGAGGAAGAAGTCTAGTAAGAGCAATGCAACTGAAGATGATGCTAAGGGAGATGATTCTCGTTTAACAAGATCGTGCGGTTGTCGCTTCCCACTGTTTGCAAGGCTGCTTCTTTGTTGAAAGAGGCGCATTGCAGCCATGTTAGGGATGCTGGATTTGGTGTTGTCTTTGATCTGACAGTAAAGAAAAATGTGCGCATTCTTATGTGCTATCTGATGGGAGTGATTGACCCTTCCACCATGGTAATGGACTTTGGGAATGGCAGGGTTCTTCGAATCAATCATGATGCAGTTCATCACATTTTTTATTTACCTATGGGACGTCACACTGCACCCATGCCTGGTTCCAGCAGTCATGAAGAATCGTTGACTGCCCTCAAGGATGAGCTTGGCATGGACCGTTCAAAAAGTATAGGTGTCAAGGACTTGCTTGAGAAGTTGAAGGTGTTGGTGGAGGAAGATGATTATGTGAGTGTTGACCTTCTTTGTGAAGGTGTTCTTCACGATACTTTACGAATTTGCTATGCGGAACTGCGGTTCGTTCGGGTAGAGTTCTGCGATGGTAGAGAACATGGATTATCGGCAATGGCTCGGATGGACTTTTGTCGACTTGTTGTTGATGAGTTGCGAGCATTTGTGGTTAGGTGGCAAGCGAAGGCGCAAGCGAGAATTGTCTGAAGGGTTGTGCCATTGTCACCCGATTATGTATCTTATTTGCTTGAAGCCGCAAATTTTCAGTCATGCACACGTTGGCGCCACGCCAGCGTCATACTGACGACCAGGACTGATGAAGTTGTACAATGAGGATGTGCTTGTGAAGGGAAAGATCTACTTGGAAAGTTATAAATTTGGGAAGCTGCCGGTTAGTGCATCTGATTTTTTAATATCAGATTTTTAAAAAAAAATGTGCAGCCATTATAAATGTGAACTTTTCTGGTACTCACATGTGTACTTCTCTTTGCATGTTGTCTTTTTTTGCAGTGGAAGGCGTCAGGTGATATTGTGTACAACCGTCCTGTTGCGGTTGTACTGCTGCGGCTCGATCTTGGGGCCTAGCACTCATGCTAGGTTTTATGAGCCTATCTGTAGCCAGCTTCCTGCCTGTGATGATGAGGTGCCGCATACTCGTGGTTTAATGCCTCGAGAGATGTTTGATAATACAAGCTCTTATAAACAGACATTTGTTGGCGGCAAAAAACACGAGGAGATTGATGAGCTTCTTCTGAAGGTTTTGAAGCTGACTGAAGATTTGCCAACCTCGGTGACGGAGTTGAGGATAGTTCTTTGGTTTTTCCTGTTGGCCATGGCCCACGAGATGAAGATATTGTTACTGCTCACAATTTTGATTGTGGTGTTATTGAAAGCCTAAAGATTGCAGTGACAAATGTTCGGTCTTCGTATGCTCAATTGAGACATTCACAGGAAGAAAAATGTGGTCGGTATGAGAAGGATGCTGGGCATATTTTGGACGAAATGACCCGTCAGGACACTGGCGTTGGCGCTGACAATGTATGTTCTAGGTTTTTTGCGGCTTTGAACCTCTTTTTTGTGTATTATGTTGACTGCTCCTCACTACTTTTGTTTTTTTTGTTATAGGCTGGAGTGGAATCTTCTCGTGTCGATGGAACTAGAGACGACGGAGTTCGTCAGGTATAAATACTCCTGCCATGTCTGTTCTGCCATGCGTCCCTTTTTCTTTGAGCTCGCATTTGTTTGCTTCCCATCTTTATTTGTTGTTCTTTTGTGTACTTCACTGTTGTGAAGTGTGTACTCTTGTGCATAGTTGAAGTTTTTTCTTTTTTGGTCGGTACCATCTTATTTCTCGTTTTTGGTTTGTTCTATGCCCGTAGACTGGTGTTGCTGCTTGTGATGTGCACAAAGAGACCTACGATGGCTCTGGGAAGGATGAGGTCTTGGCTGATGCATCGTCCCCTCTGGATGTTGTAGCTGATAAGAAATAGTTGTATTACTTGTTCTGTTAGTGGGTTGTAATCTAATTTTTTGTTGTTTGTTATAAACTTGATGTACGCTGTTATGTTCATCCATATGCATTTTCATTTACATATGTTAGCTGCAATAGTTTTACATGTGTGAGCTTCATTGTTTGACAGAAGTGAACTGCAGTTCTTTTGGCATGTGCGGTCCATACTGATTTACATACGTGAGCTTCAGTATTTAACATAACTAAACTGCAGCGTTTGACAAAGTGAACTGCATTTCTTGTTTTATGTATATGTGGGTTGCAGTTGTAGTTGTGTTTGACACACGTGCGTTGGAGTTGTTTTGCATATGTGGGCTGTAGTTGTTCTGTGTATGTTGTTAGCATTCTTTTGACATAAGTGTGATGTGTGTTGTTGTGTTAGTTATCCCCACACTCATTTTTGTGTTATTGTGTGTTTTTTAAACTTTCCACAGGTTGGAGAAGAAAACATGGAAGTTCACATTGATCTGAATCAGGGCAGTTGTGTTGTTGATGGCCGTGGCAGTGTTGATGCTTACGTATCGGGTCTTTGTTGGTATGCGAGATCATACGTAGCTCAACGATCCCATGATCTTTATTCCCACCGATCGGCATGGCGATTCGATGTTGGCATTGAAAAGCCTTTGGAGAATGTTGCCCTGCTGCTAGTGTTGTTGCTTCCACATGCATGCGGTGTCCAATGATGTTAGGAAGTATCGAGTGGAGCCTCATGTAGTTGAAGTATCTAAGGGCGTTCTTTGTTGACGGTATTGTAAATCCGAAAATCTTGATGTTCTTTGCGGAAGGCCGATCCGGTGAGGTTGTGGTGGATTAAATGCAACCTATGCAAGAAAATATTTTGCTCAGCTCTGAAGAATAGCAGCCTGAAGACTCTGACACTGAAGGCAAGAGTTTTTTTAACAGTGCAGTTTGAAGTTTTTCTCATTCATGTTGTTTAATTACTATGGTATCTGTATTAGATGTTTAATGATAAGTGAAACTTGATCTTTTGTCTATGATTTTCAAAATAGCTAGCAGAATTTCCTTACCTTAATATTTAAACTTCATTGTTTGGATAAGTGAACTTCATCTTTTTTATTACAGATGACGAACTTCCTGTTGTGACACCGTCGAGCATTGATCCAGCTCTTCTGAAAAGATACAATGAGTTGTACGCTGCTGTTACGAGGGCTCGGAAGGACAAGAAGAAGAAGTATGGTTTTTTAGAAATTGTTTTGTTCATATGTATTATCTAATTTTTATATTTACCCCTTTTTCTTTGTTGTTATATTTTTTAGTATCTTATGTTTCAGTTTTTCATGAAAAATTCAGGGACATGATTGCTTTTAAAACTCAGATGGGTGATATTTGCATTGGCAAAGTTGTTCAATCCTTTTGGGATAAAGGGATGCTCACTACAAGGCTTGTAGATCTTGGGGTTTCTTTGCTGGTAGATAAGTTTAAGGGATCTCCGATAATGGTTGTCCCGTACCATATTTATGTAAGAATGCAGAAATTTTTGTTTTATTTTTTGATTTTCTTTTCTGATTTCGTGCGATGACCTGTTTTGCTTCAGCACTATTTGATTTTTGGTTTTGTTTCGGCTGACAAATATTTGGAATGGTGGTACTGTAGGCATGAGTGTTAAAATGATGTTCTCCTCAAAAGCCGAGGAGCATGTTGATAAAAAGGATATGGTGAGAGACGTTTTTATGTGTTGAAAACCATATTTTGTCTATTTTGTTTTTATAGTGTTCTGTTTTTTCTTCTTATAATAATTTTATTTATTTTTTCATGCTTCCAACATGTCCTTTTTGCAACTTTTGATCCATGGAATCTGAGGATGGTGTTGGTCATTATTGTGTAGTTGTGTTAAATGTGAAAGAAATGCGGTTTGAATTTCTTGACTCGCTCAACAAACCTGGCAGCCCTGATGCGGTCAGGGTTTTTAGGAGGATGGTTAAAAATATCAAGCGTGCATGGAAAGAAGGGAGCTCAAGTTTTGATGAGCCGCTAAATCCTCCTACACTTGATGGATTTGTGTTGAAACATGTCATTGTCCCATTGCAGCCAAATGGGTGCGTTCTGTACAGCCCTTTTGTGTCATACTGTTCAAGCTTTTTTTTCACTTCATTTTTGTGAAACTGATGTTTTTTATTCTCTTTATTGCAGGCATGATTGTGGATTCTATATGTTTCAATTCTTGCAGACATGGGATGGTGTTCGAGTTGCTAAGTTTGGGGTGGAGCACATTGGCAACATCAGAAAGGCCATGCTCTATAGCTGGCTAACATCGAGGAAGTGTTGCCTTGATTTAACATCACTTCTAATTTTTGCAGATAAAGGTTGTTTTACTGAACTTCTTTATCCCCCCTTTATTTTTTTCTTGTCTACTGCTTGGTTCCGCTTCTTTATGGTCAAGTGAGCTGCATTGTTCTTTATACTAGATCATTGATGGCGCGCGTTGCCGCGCCCTTCCATTTCTTCAATAAATAATAGAACTTGGCAATTATATGGTGGCATGAAAATGATATTTTAAAAAGAAACCAGATTCCAACACATCAACAAACTAAACCTTTTTTTACTGTTACTGGTTTTTATAGGAGGATAATACAAGAAACATAAGTAGGGTAAATATGTCTGCACCAGTGAGATCAGTTCAAAGTCATAGTTGTGTTCTAATCTGCTATTTTACTTTTGAAACCATACAACCATGTAAGAAGGCCACTCCCGAAGGTGAAAACATAAACACATACCGTAATTTATGCAATCTTGGTTTCTCTTATGAACTTTCCTCGGTTGGTTGTCAAGGCTGTTCATTTTTTCTTGTCCATCATAAGCTGCAACTTGTGATTTGCTGAACTATCATGAGATGTACTGTTGAAAGAGGAAAAGGTTTATGAGATCATATTCATACCTCCTATATGACTACATGCAGTACTATATGTAAGTGCGAAAGAACTTGCCATTCTTGGTTTGGGCGAGAAATGTCCTCACAAATTCTCCAACTTTAACATGTGGAATTTGAATTCCAAGGCATATCTCAACTCCATGATGTGTACGTTCAAATCCCCAAAGGATGTTGTCGTGAGTTCCTCACGATCACTTTTAGAGACGCCTATATCCTGCTATATATGAAAAACAATTCAGAGCCACCTATTTTATTCTATGTGAGAATTAAATGTACAAATGTTCATGTACACAAGGACTAATCACTAACTACAACACATGTGTAGCTAGCAAAAAAGCAAACTCTTAGTGACAATGCAGTGATTTGCATCTCACGCCATTTTGAACCACGCAAGTTGCGCCTTTTTGGAACACAAAAATCCATTAGCGACTAGTGCGTAAAGTGATGAGCGAAACACGGAAAATCCATTAGCACCGTTTATTCTTCCTTTGAGTAATGAGAGAAAAAATAAGAATGAACAAAAAGGGGACGTACTGAAGCTAATATTGTATATAATTATTACATAATTTAAGTTTTAGAACTCAACTATCTCTTACTGAACCTGAACCTGAACCTTGATAGAAACCTAGAACAAATACACCTCACCTTTCATACCTACCTTTTATCAAATCAGAATTAAAAATTCATCATGGGAATTAACATGCCTTTGCTACATCTTTGAAGCAAGGAAAACAAAAATATAGACCTGTTCTATTGTAGTTCCCTAAATCGAGACTCAATGTATGTCTGTACATGTATGCGTGGCCATAATGCAATATGATACCTTTATGCATCTTGATGAACAATCTTTGGAGTAAAATTAATTGTTTGCCCTCAAAATAGGCGAGAAAATAAAATAAGTTACACTTCTGTTTTTATTTTATTAGCAACACCAATTTCTTTTTTTGACTTGGAACCCTTTGGATTCCATTACTCAAGCTGCTTGCAACAACATCGCTGGCCATAAAACGATTACATCATTAAACACAGCGTCCACCCACGCCGGTGAGGTTCACGATAGAGTACTTCACATAGGGCACTCGGAAAAATCTAAAATATAATTACCATATCGAGCATGGCTTTAAACAGTGAACATTTTAAATGTAAAATAAAAAATTGAGGAAGGGATCAACACATGATTCCTTTTGAACTCAGCCCTATGTGTAGATAGAAATTAAAAACTGATACAAGGAAAATATACCATGCACCTGTCAAAAGATTACTGCTAATATTACAGTGAAAATGACATACATATAATAAATAGATAGCCTTGTCCATACAATACTCCAAACTCTGACTTAAAAATGATTAACTTATGCAATAAAGGAAGAAATCTTTGATCAACTTGACCTTATTGAAAATGAAGTCATAACTCATGAGCACTTTATTCTTGTAGATTTTATTCACCCATATTGTGTGTCGACTTAGAAATTGGATTACATTGGAACACATATATTTCATCAACTTCATCTTGTCAAGGACGTAATGATAAAATGCAATTTCTTGAGACATCATCTGATTGATTTCATCTAACGGTGATGTTCTTGTTTGAGTTGCAAGTGGTGACCAGTGACCTCTCACGAGAAGAAGGCGTCGAGTTGGTGATGGCGTCCTCAAGCGAGGCCACGCATAGTCTCGGCGTGATCACCGTACAAGTCCGGTGGTGCACCCGATGGCGCCCTCATGGATGCACTGACCGGCTCCAGCTCATCCATCGGGCTTCCTCGGCCAACTTTGACCAGCACCCGTCCTTACCTAGTGCCTCCATCACCTCCCATGTGCTTGGTTTCATCGGTCGGTAGCCGGAGAGCACCGACACATATTTGCTGCTGACGAGGTCGCTCGGCGCGGGATGAACTACTCTGTTGCCGGCGGCTTGGGTGACCTCGAGTGGTAGGAGGCAGTGGCGGTGAGACCCCATACGACATGGATATTGCCCAGCCCACGATCCCCACTCGCTCACCTACCACTAAACAATATTACGGTGATTCTCTGTATATTTTGTTCTTTGGAATAATTTGGGACAAACGAGTTTGTCCAAAAGCAGTGGTCAAGAAACAGATTCGTACTAACCTTGTGGCGAGAGGGTAGTCGCCCGTCGGGGTCGGCCGTCCACTGCCAATGCGGACGTCTGGCGTCGGCGGCGACCACCTCCGAACGCGGCGACGGGAAATAACGGCGTGGTCGGACGCGAATGTGCGGCTGGCGTTAGTCACAGCGAGGCCGCGTCCTAGTGCGTGGTCGTGAGAGGATGACGAGATCACGAGAGGAGCGGCGGCGGTATGCCGATCTGCGATGTGTCGGCGGGGATGAAAGGGGCCGGGATGAAAAGAGCAAAGCGCGTGTGGCGGACCTAGTATTCGTTTAGGTCGCGAGGAGAGGAGAAGCGGGTCGAGATGAGATATCGGGAAGGGAGGGCTGCGAATGGCGAAAATGGGCTTCGGCGGCGGTAGGCCCGATTAACCACATGCTTGATTTTGCTTCGAGTAGCGGCCCTTAGGACAAAAGGCCCGGTCTTGTGAGTTGATTTTAGATCGTGATCGAGAGCGTTTAAACCACGACATCGGCGGTCTAAATTGTTGATGGCCTGAGAGGGCTGGGATTTGGTGCGGTTATACTGTCCTAAATGTGGGATGCATTGCTGTATACAAGTGTGGGCTGCATTGATGTAGACTAGTGTGCTGCAATGTGGTAGACAAGTGGGCTGCATTGCTATGTACAAGTAGACTGCATTGATGTAGACTAGTGTGCTGCAATGTTGTAGACAAGTGGGCTGCATTCTTTGTATACAAGTAATTTGCATTGATGTAGAAAGTGTCTTTGCATTCTTTGTATACAAGTGGACTGCATTGTTGTATACAAGTAGACTGCATTGATGTAGAGAAGTGTGCTGCATTGTTGTAGAGAAGTGGGCTGCATTGTTGTATACAAGTAGACTGCATTGATGTAGAGAAGTGTTCTGCATTGCTGTAGAGAAGTGGGCTGCATTGCTGTATATAAGTAGACTGCATTGTTGTAGAGAAGTGTGTTGCATTGTTGTATACAAGTGGGTTGCACTGCTGTATACAAGTAGACTACATTCTATTTTTCTGTATACATGTTTTTTGGTTTTTGTGTTTTGTGCTGAGTGCTTCCATGTTTTTTCTGCATGTTTTTAGGTTTTGATGTGGGTCTTCATGAAGGCTATACGTCACTGTTTGAGTCCCAGGTTTCTGAGGTGGTTATGGAGGATTGTGTCATTGAAATCTCTCCAGATAATTCTGGTTCTTTGGCTAGAGATGGTTTGAACACAAATGTGGCATCTGGACCTGATGGTGGAGGTGTCTCTCGACCTAGCTCTCCACATGATGTATATGATGTTGATGATGATGATTTTGTTACACCGTGTGCACGAGTCACTAGGACTAGGAGTGCAGCAATTAATCGTCCTCCTTTGGATGAGGTTGAAGTATTTTCAAACAAGAGGGCAGGTGAGAGGGCTTTTAAGTTGAGATGCTCTATAGAGAAATTGAAGCCTCTGAGGTTCAAATATATTGATGAGGCGATTAAAATAAAGGATCTTGTTCTCAGCAAAGATTTTGTAACCAAATACCGCGAGTAAGTTTTATGTGATGTGTGTGCCCTTCATCCTTTTTGTGTGTTTTGATTTTAATTCTAATTTTATTGATCCCATCTGTGTATGTTTACTGCAGGAACACGTTCTTTATCGTGCATGGTCCTTTTGGTGATGCCGATACTTACAATATCGACTATATCTATGATACATTTGGCAAAGGAGTTTTAATGGATTCGTATCTCATGGATTTTGTCATCAAGTACTGGAAGCAAGACCCTGAATTGGGCTTAGCTTATCAATCCCGTGAACGTGTGCTACTTTCACCTTTATTTATCACGATAGCGTTTCTTTGTCATTCTTTCCTATTGCCTTTGGCTTTTCATGTCCATGCACCTTGCATTGTTTATTCTTTTTTTCATGTCCTTTTTTGTTCTTTTTGTGTGCGATCGTTCTTCAAATGGAAACATCGTGGCGAGATAATGGCGGAAATCTTGTGTTGCCGGTTGTGCATAGCTCGTTTGTTTTAGAAGATCACGATTAACAGTTCAAGTTTTTGTGGCGACAAGCGCAAACTGTTGGATGCAAAAGCTGGTAAGTTCATTGTTTTTGTCATTTATTTTTCCTGGTTTGTTGCATTTCTTTTTATAGTTATTTTTGGGACGATGGTCACGGTGCTACGTCTCGAAAGAACTTTTCATTTCATTTTGTTTTTTATGCGAGCAGATTATGATGCGCGATTCAAGGATGGTCATTATTCCTTATACGATGAACCAGCATCGCCGGGCGCTTGATATCCATGGCGATCTGAAGTACTGGCCATCGATGTCACGACAATGTGGCGTGGGGTGACTACCACGCTTGATTACCTTTGAAGTGGTATGTTATTTTTTCATAAACTGCACATGCAAATTTTAGCACACATAGAACCACAATTGTTTATGTAGTGCACTCCAACATATGCGCGACAGAACTGCATTTTTCTCACGTGCACTTAAAAGAGGGATTGTCTAGACGTTTGAGAACAACTTTTATATTTTTTTGGTTCGTCTGAATAGCAACTTTGATCCGTGATGTGTGTTATTCTTACCTTGTGCTTCCCTTTTTTTGCCAGATGAGGAGGATGACTCAGTTGCTGAAGGCGACTTATGGTGAAAAAATGTATAAATCGAAGAACCACCCTAATTGGGTTAAATTGGTAGAGAAGCCCTCTTACCCGATCGTGCGGTAGCGAGGAGCAAATGAGTCACGGAATCTATGTTCGAGGATAGCCTTGATTGTATGGCTGACCAGCGTCTAGTTGAGAAAATTTTGAAATCCGACGTAACACCTTCTCTGTTTTCTTCTTTTTCTTGTTACTTTTTTTGTTATTTTAATTTTTTTTTTCACTTTTTTGTTCTTTATGACAACCTTTGTTTTAATCACTGGTCTGCATTTTTTTTCTTTTTTCTTTTTTCAGCCTGCTGTTGAAGATTGGAAGGTGGAGTACATGTTCCAGCTGCTGTTCAATCCTTCGAACATGTTGTGTTATGAAGACATGCCGCTTGAGCTACGTGAACAGATTGCGGACCTCGGGCTCACTTCCTGTGTCATAATCGCGAGACATAGTCACTGAACCTGATATGATCATTTGGGGCCTTTGTTTTTCTTTGGGGGCAAAAGCTTTGTCGTGGACAATAACTAGGGTTTGATGTTGTGTATGTGTGTGCTGACTAAGGTAGATAATGTATGAAAAATACTTTTTCTGTTGTTGTGTTTTTTCTTGTTCTTTTATGCAGCAATATATGTGGAGGAATTTGTATGTGTATGTGTATTTTATATCAATAACTCATACAGTATATATAAGTGTATAATTTTATTTTTTGTTGATGACCACGGTCTATGTGAACTGGCATTTGTCACGCTTATATGTATGGTATGTGTTCGATAAACTGCATCGCACTTGATGCCGAACTTCTTTGTCCAACAAAAAGCACTGCATCTTTTTTGTCTTCAAGTTCAGCGCTGCACGTATGTGCATGCCGAAACTGCATTGCTTTATGATATCGCACTGCTTTTTTGCCCAAAACAAAACGCACTGCTTTTGCCTAAAGTTGTGTTTTGCAGTTGGTTTTTTTATTGTTTGTACGGTAAGGTAGATGGGGGGGTTCCCCCCCCCCAATTTTTTAGTTGTCTATATATTTGTATTGTTCCTACTCGCCTGCGTGCATTAGCCTTGAGCGGCGGGGTGGGGAGGGTCGTGACCCCTCCCCATCCCCTGCGAGCCAGCTCAGCTGAGCTTGAGGCGGTGGCGCAGCTTGCATGGCGCCGCATGCATAGCCTTGAGTCCGTCACACCCGTCGCCCCTGTCTATCTTAGGGGTGTGGCTCTGGGGTTCGTCGTCCCCTTTGATGGAAAAACAGAAAGTCCGCACTGCACCTGTCAACCAAGCACATTGCTTGCGTTAAGCGCAAGGCGGCGAGGGGTGGGGAGGGTCGTGACCCCTCCCCATCCCCATCTTGGCCGATCTGAAACAGCCGGGGCGGCGGTGGCGGCTTGCCACGGTGACGCATGCGTAGGCGAGTCCGTCACACCCCGTCGCCCCCTGTCTATCTTAGGGGTGTGGCTTCGAGGTTGCGTGCGTCCCCTTTGATGGAAAAACAGAATGTCCGCACTGCGCCTATCAACCAAGCGCCTTTGCATGCGTTAGCGAGCGCGGCGGGGGTGGGGAGGATCGTGACCCCCTCCCCATCCCCCAGGAGGCCGAGCACAAACAGCCGGGCGGCGGCGGCGGCTTGCAGCGGTACCGCATGCATAGGCGAGTCCGTCATATCCCGTCGCCCCCCTGTCAATCTTAGGGGTGTGGCTCGGGGTTCGCGTCGTCAATTTGATGGAAAAATAGAATGTCCGCCTTGCGCTTTGTCAACCAAGCACCTTGCATGCATTAGCGAGGCGGCGGAGGTGGGGAGGGTCGTGACCCCCTCCCCATACCCTGCGAGCCGAACTAAACTGGCCGGGCGGGCGGCGGCGGCTTGTCGCGGCGCCACATCGTGGCGAGTCCGTCACCCGTCGCCCGGCTATCTTAGGGGTGTGGCTCGAGATTGCGTCGTCCTTTGATGTAAAGCAGAATGTCCGCTTTTCGTCATCAACCAAGCGCCTTTGCATGCATTAGCGCGAGGCCTAGCGAGGAGGGAGGGGTCGTGACCCAACCTCCCCATCCCCACGAGCCGAGCATGGAATGTTGGAAGCGGCGGCGGCGGCTTGCAGCGGCGCCCGCATGCGTGGCAATCCGTCTACCCGTCGCCCCTGTCTATCTTAGGGGTGTGGCTCGAGGTTGCGTCGTCCTTTGATGGAAAAACAGAATATGCGCTTGTGCACTGTCAACCAAGCGCGCTTTGTGCGTTAAGCGCAAGGCGGCGGGGGTGGGGAGGAAGTCGTGACCCCCTCCCCATCCTTGCGAGCCGAGCCTAGAATAATTTGGAAGCGGCGGCGGCGGCTTGACATGGCGCCGCATGCGTAGGCGAGTCCGTCATACCCTGTCGCCCCCGTCTATCTTAGGGGTGTGGCTCCGGGGTTGCGTGCGTCCCCTTTGATGGAAAAATGGAATGTCTGCACCGCACCTGTCAACCAAGCGCACTGCGTGCGTTAAGCGCGCGGCGGGGGTGGGGAGGGTCGTGACCCCCTCCCGATCTCAGCGAGGCGAGCACGAACGAGCCAGAGCAGGCGGCGACGCGGCTTGCCACGGCGCCGCATGCGTAGTTGAGTCCGTCACACCACGTCGCCCCCTGTCTATCATAGGGGTGTGGCTCCGGGGTTGCGTGTGTCCCCTTTGATGGAAAAGCAGAATGTCTGCACTGCGCCTGTCAACCAAGCGCGGTGCGTGCGTTAGCGCGAGGCCGAGCAGGAGGTGGGGAGGGGGGTCGTGACCCCCCTCCCCATCCCCCAATGCGAGCACTGGAACAATCGGGCTGGCGGCGTCGGCTTGCTGCGGCGCCCAGCGTCGCGTGGCGAAGTCCGTCATACCCCGTGGCCCCCCTGTCTATCTTAGGGGTGTGGCTCCGGGGTTGTGTGCGTCACCTTTGATGGAAAAACAGAATGTCCGCCTTTGCGCTGTCAACCAAAGCGCCTTTGCGTGCGTTAAGCGAGCGGCGAGGGTGGGGAGGGGGTGACCCCCTCCCCATCTGAGCCGAGCACAAACTGGCGAACAGCGGCGGCTGCTTGCGGCGGCCGCATCGTGGCGAGTCCGTCTGTCGCCCCCATCTATCTTAGGGGTGTGGCTCCAGGGTTACGTGCGTCCCCTTTGGAAAAACAGAATGTCCGCACAGTGCCTGTCAACCAAGCGCCTGCGTGCGTTAAGCGAGCGGCGGGGGTGGGGAGGGTGCGTGACCCCCTCCCCATCCTGCCGAGCTGAAAAACGAGGCGGCGGCGACACGGCTTGCCGCGGTGCCGCATGCGTAGGCAAATCCATCACACCCCGTCGCCCCCTGTCTATCTTAGGGGTGTGGCTCCGGGGTTGCGTGCGTCCCCTTTGATGTAAAAACAGAATGTCCGCACTGCGCCTGTCAACCAAGCATAGAGCAAGGCCGAGCAGGGGTGGGGAGGTGGGTTGTGACCCCCTCCCATCCCCTGCGAGCCGAGCAGAAACAGCCGAGCGGCGGCGGGCGGCTGCGGCGGCACCGCATGCGTAGGCGAGTCCGTCATACCCCGTCCCCCCTGTCTATCTTAGGGGTGTGGCTCCGGGGTTGCGTGCGTCTCCTTTGATGGAAAAACAGAATGTCCGCCTTGCTTTGTCAACCAAGCGCCTTTGCGTGTGTTAGCAGCGAGGCGGCGGGGTGGGGGGGGTGTGACCCCCTCCCCATCCATGCCGAGGCCGAGCTGGCCCGAGTGGCCTTGGCGGCAGCGGCTTCTTCTTGCGGCGCCCGCATGCGTGGCGAATCCGTCTCTATCGCCCTGTCTATCTTAGGGGTGTGGCTCCGGGTTGCGTCGTCCCTTTGATGGAAAAAGCAGAATGTCGCATTGCTTTGTCAGCAAGCGCCTTTGGGTGCATTAGCGAGCGGCGGAGGTGGACCCCTCCCCATCCCCTGCGGTCGAGCACAGAGCAGGCGGGCGGTGTCGTGCGGCTTGCGCGGCGCCGCATGCATAGGCGAGTCCGCCATAGCCCGTCGCCCCCTGTCTATCTTAGGGGTGTGGCTCCGGGGTTGCGTGCATCCCCTTTGATGGAAAAACAGAATGTCCGCACTGCGCCTGTCAACCAAGCGCACTGCGTGCGTTAGCGTGAGGCCGAGCAGGGGGTGGGGAGGGGGTCGTGACCCCCCTCCCCATCCTTGCGGCCGAAACTGAATCGGCCGAACGCGTGGTGACACGGCTTGCCGTGGCGCCGCATGCGTAGGCGAGTCCGTCACTCCCCGTCGCCCCCTGTCTATCTTAGGGGTGTGGCTCCGTGGTTGCGTCGTCCTTTGATGGAAAAAGCAGAATATACGCGCTGCGCTGTCAACCAAAGCGCCTTTGGGTGCGTTAGCGAGGCGGACGGGGGTAGGGAGAGGGGTCGTGACCCCCTCCACATCCTGCGAGGCCGAGCACAGAGCAGCGGGCGGTGGCGCGCTGCTTGCAGCGGCGCCCGCATGCGTGGCGAGTCCGTCATACCCGTCGCCCCTGTCTATCTTAGGGGTGTGGCTCGGGGTTGCGTCGTCCTTTGATGGAAAAACAGAATGTCCGCCTGCGCTTTGTCAACCAAAGCGCCTTTGCGTGCGTTAGCGAGCGAGCGGGGGTGGGGAGGGTCGTGACCCCTCCCATCATCCTGCGAGCCAGTCTGAAACGAGCCGGGCGGCGGCGACACGGCTTGCAGCGGCACCGCATGCGTGGCGAGTCCGTCACACCCCGTCGCCCCTTTTCTATCTTAGGGATGTGGTCCTGGGTTGCGTGCGTCCCCTTTGATGTAAAAACAGAAAGTTTGCACTGCGCCTGTCAACCAAGCGCACTGCGTGCGTTAGCGCAAGGCCGAGCAGGGGTGGGGAGGTGGGTCGTGCCCCCCTTCCCATCCCCCTGCGAGGCCGAGCCTGGAATGAGCCGGAGCAGGTGGAAACGCGGCTTGCCGCTGCGCCGCATGCGTGGGCGAGTCCGTCATGCCCCATCGCCCCCTGTCTATCTTAGGAGTGTGGCTCCGAGGTTGCGTGCGTCCCCTTTGATAGAAAAACAGAATGGCTGCATTGCGCCTGTCAACCAAGCGCATTGCGTGCGTTAGCGCGAGGCCGAGCAGGGGGTGGGGAGGGGGGTCGTGCCCTTGCAAGGCCGAGCCTGGAACGAGCAAGAGCAGGCGGCGACACGGCTTGCCGCGGCGCCGCATGCGTAGGCGAGTCCGTCACACCACATCGCCCCTGTCTATCTTAGGGGTGTGGCTCCGGCTTGCGTGCGTCCCCTTTGATGGAAAAGCAGAATGTCCGCCTTTGCACTGTCGACCAAAGCGCCTTTGCGTGCGTTAAGCGAGCGGCGGGGGATGGGGAGGGTGCGTTGGGTAGCGTAGTAATTTCAAAATTTTCCTCGCTACGCAAGATCATGGTGATGCATAGCAATGAGAGGGAGAGTGTTGTCTATGTACCCTCGTAGACCCGAAGCGGAGCGTTGGCGCTAGCGTAGAGGAAGTAGTCGTCGTCCTCCGGTTCAACCGATCCAAGCACCGTTACTCGGCACCTCCGAGTTCTTGACACACGTACAGCTCGATGGCGCACCCCGATCTCCGATCCAGAGGCGCGGGGGAGTTCCATCGGCCTGACGGTGTGGTGGCGATCTTGATGTTCTCTGTCGCGAGGGCTTCGCCTAAGCGCCGCTACAATATGACCAAGGTGTAATATCGTGGAGGGGCACCGCTGCGGCTGAGAGCGATCTCAATGATCAACTTGTGTCTAGGGTGCCCCCGCCCCGTATATAAGGAGGAGGGAGGAGGAGGCCGTCCTAGGGAGGAGGCGCCGCCAGGGAGTCCTACTCCCAGGGAGTGAGATTCCCCTTTCCTAGTCAACTAGGATCCTTCCATGTAGTGGGAGTAGGAGACTAGGAAGGGAAGAGAGAAGGGAAGGAAGGAGGGTGCGGCCCTCCCTAGTCAATTCGGACTAGGCCTTGAGAAGCTTGCGGCCTGCCCTAGGCAGCCCTCTCTCTTTCCCGAGGGCCCAATAAGGCCCAATACTTCTCCTGGCGAATTCCGTAACTCTCCGGTACTCAGATAAATACCGAATGACTGGGAACTTTCCGAACCGAATATAGTCGTCAATATATCGATCTTTCGTCTCGACCATTTTGAGACTCCTCGTCATGTCCCGATCTCATCCGGTACTCTGAACTCCTTGGTACATCAAAACTCATAAACTCATAATATAAGCATCGCCGAAACCTTAAGCGTGCGGACCCTACGGTTCGAGAACAATATAGACATGACCGAGACACATCTCCGGTCAATAACCAATAGCGGGACCTGGATGCCCATATTGGTTCCTACATATTCTACGAAGATCTTTATCGGTCAGACCGCATAACAACATACGTTGTTCCCTTTGTCATCGGTATGTTATTTGCTCGTTACTAGCAAGTCTCTTTACTCGTTACGTAATGCATCATCCCGTAACCAACTCATTGGTCACATTGCTTGCAAGGCTTATAGTGATGTGCATTACCGAGAGGGCCTAGAGATACCTCTCCGACAATCGGAGTGACAAAACCTAATCTCGAAATACGCCAACCCAACATGTACCTTGGAGATACATGAAACACCTTTATAATCACCCAGTTACTTTGTGGCGTTTGGTAGCACACAAAGTGTTCCTCCGATAAGCAGGAGTTGCATAATCTCATAGTTGCGGGAACATTGTATAAGTCATGAAGAAAGCAATAGCAACATACTAAGCGATCAAGTGCTAGGCTAACGGAATGGGTCATGTCAATCACATCATTCTCCTAATGATGTGATCCCATTAATCAAATGACAACTCTTTTGTCCATGGCTAGGAAACATAACCATCTTTGATAAACAAGCTAGTCAAGTAGAGGCATACTAGTGACACTATGTTTGTCTATGTATTCACACATGTATTATGTTTCGGTTAATACAATTCTAGCATGAATAATAAACATTTATCATGAAATAAGGAAATAAATAATAACTTTATTATTGCCTCTAGGGCATATTTCCTTGATCTCCCACTTGCACTAGAGTCAATAATCTAGTTCACATCGTCATGTGATTTAACACCAATATTCATATCTGTATATGATTAACACCCATAGTTCACATCATCATGTGACCAACACCCAAAAGGTTTACTAGAGTCAATAATCTAGTTCACATCGCTATGTGATTAACACCCAAAGAGTTCTAATGTGTGATCATGTTTTGCTCGTGAGAGAAGCTTAGTCAGCAGATTGCATCACATTGAGCCATATGTATTTTGCAAATATTCTATGTCTACAATGCTCTTGCGGAGCTACTCTAGCTAATTGCTCCCACTTTCAATATGTATCGAGGTTGAGACTTAGAGTCATCGGATCGGTGTAAAGTTTGCCTTGATGTAACTTTTACAACAAACTCTTTTATCACCTCCATAATCGAGAAACATCTCCTTAGTCCTTACTAAGGATATTCTTGACCAATGTCGATGATCTACTCCTAGATCACTATTGTACTCCTTGCCAAATTGAGCAAGGTATACAATAGGTGCGGTACATAGCATAGCATACTTTATAGAACCTATGGTGAGGCATAGGGAATGACTTCTCATTCTCTTTCTATTTTACTGCGTAGTGCGGATTTGAGTCTTACTCAATTTCATACCTTTGCAACACATGCAAGAACTCTTTCTTTGGTATTTCCATTTTGAACTATTTCAAAATCTTGCCAAGGTATGTACTCATTGAAAATCTTATCAAGCGTCTTGATCTATCTCAATAGATCTTGATGCTCAATATGTAAGTAGCTTTTCTTGAGGTCTTTTAAAGAACTCCTTTAAAACACTCCTTTATGCTTTGAGAAAAATTCTACATCATTTCGATCAACAATATGTCACTCACATATACTAATCGGCAAAGGCTGTAGTGCTCCCACTCACTTTATTGTAAATCTGAGGCTTCATCGTAAGTCCATATAAAACTATATGCTTTGATCAACTTATCAAGCGTATATTCCAACTCGAGATGCTTGCACCAGTCCATAAATGGATCATTTGGAGCTTGCACATTTTATTAGCACCTTTAGGATTGACAAAACCTTACGGCTGTATCATATACAACTCTTCTTTAATAAATCCATTAAGGAATGCAGTTTTGACATCCATTTGCGATTTCATAAAATGTGGCAATTGCTAACATGATTGAGACAGACTTAAGCATCGATCTGAGTGAGAAAATCTCATCGTATTCAACCCCTTGAACTTGTTGAAAACCTTTTGCAACAAGTCGAGCTTAGTGGATAGTGACACTACTATCAGTGTCCGTCTTCCTCTTGAAGATCCATTTATTTAACATGGCTTGCTGATCATCGAGCAAGTCAATCAAAGTCCATACTTTGTTTTCATACATGGATCATATCTTAGATTTTATGGCCTCAAGCCATTTCGCGGAATCTGGGCTCATCATCGCTTCCTCATAGTTCGTAGGTTTATCATGGTCTAGTAACATGACTTTCGAACAGGATTACCGTACCACACTGAGTGCGGACCGTACTCTGGAAGACCTACGAGGTTACGTAGTAACTTGATCGAAGTTTCATGATCATCATCATTAGCTTCCTCACTAATTGGTGTAGGAATCACTTGGAACTGATTTGGTGATGAACTATTTTCAATTCGGGAGAAGGTACAAATTACCTTATCAAGCTCTACTTTCCTCCCACTCACTTCTTTCGAGAGAAACTCCTTCTCTAGAAAGGATCCATTTTTAGCAACGAATAACTTGCCTTCGGATCTGTGATAGAAGGTGTACCCAATAGTTACCTTTGGGTATTCTATGAAGACGCACTTCTTCGATTTGGATTTGAGCTTATCAGGATGAAACTTTTTCACATAAGCATCGCAGCCCCAAACTTTAAGAAACGACAACTTGGGTTTACTGCTAAACCACGGTGTCGTCTTAACGGATTTAGATGGTGCCCTTTTAATGTGAATGCAGCTGTCTCTAATGCATAACCCCAAAACTATATTGGTAAATCAGTAAGAGACATCATAGATCGCACCATATCCCATAAAGTCTTGATTCTGACGTTCGGACACACCATAATGTTGTGGTGTTCGGTGGCGTGGTGTGAAACTATTCCACATTGTTTTAATTGAAGATCAAACTCGTAACTCAAATATTCGTCTCAGCGATCGGATCGCGAAACTTTATTTTCTTATTACGATGATTTTTCCACTTTACTCTGAAATTCTTTGAACCTTTCAACTATTTCAGGACTTATGTTTCATCAAGTAGATATACCCATATCTGCTCAAATCATCTTGTGAAGGTCGGAAAATAACGATACTTGCCACGAGCTTTCATACTCATTGGTGCGCATACATCGGTATGTATTATTTCCAATAAGTCGATAGCTTCGTTCCATTGTTCGAAGAACGGAGTTTTAGTCATCTTGCCCAAAAGGCACGGTTCGCAAGCATCAAATTGATTCATAACCAAGTGATTATGAAAATCCATCTTTATGGAGTTTCTTCATCGCTTTACACCAATATGACCCAAACGGTAGTGCCACAAATAAGTTGCACTATCATTATTAACTTTGCATCTTTTGGCCTCAATATTATGAATATGTGTATCACTACGATCGAGATCCAACGAACTATTTTCATTGGGTGTATGACCATTGAAGGTTTTTATTCATGTAAACAGAACAACAATTATTCTTTGATTTTAAACGAATAACCGTATTGCAATAAACATGATCAAATCATATTCATGCTCAACGCAAACGCCAAATAACATTTATTTAGGTTTAACACTAATCCGAAAATATAGGGAGTGTGCGATGATGATCATATCAATCTTGGAACTACTTCCAACACTCATCGTCACTTTCCCTTCAACTAGTCTCTATTTATTACGTAACTCTGTTTGAGTTACTAATCTTAGCAACCGAACAAGTATCAAATACTCGGGGCTACTATAAACACTAGTAAGGCACACATCAATAATCGTATATCAAATATACCCTTGTTCACTTTGCCATCCTTCTTATCCACCAAATATTGAGGGCATTTCCGCTTCGGTGATCATTTCCTTTGCATTGTAAACACTCGGTTTAGGGCTATGGTCCAGCTTTGGGCTTCTTCGCGGGAGTGACAACTTGCTTGTCTTTCACTTGAAGTTCCTTTCTTTCCTTTGCCCTTCTCTTGAAACTAGTGGTCTTGTCAATCATCAACACTTGATGGTCTTTTCTTGATTTCTACCTTCGTGGATTTCAACATCACGAAGAGCTCGGGAATCGTTTTCGTCATCCCTTGCATACTATAGTTCATCACGAAGTTCTAGTAACTTAGTGATGGTGACTAGAAGAATTCATCAATCACTATCTTATCTGGAAGATTAACTCCCACTTGTTTCAAGCGATTGAAGTACCGGACAATCGAGCACATGCTCACTAGTTGGCGATTCTCCTCCATCTTTTAGCTTTAGAACTTGTTGGAGACTTCATATCTCTCAACTCGGGTATTTCTTGAAATATTAACTTCAACTCTGGAACATCTCATATGGTCCATGACATTCAAAACGTCTTTGAAGTCCCGATTCTAAGCCGTTTAAGCATGGTGCACTAAACTATAAAGTAGTCATCCTTTTGAGCTAGCCAAGCGTTCATAACGTCGCATCTGCTCCTGCAATAGGTTTGTCACCTAGCGGTGCATTAAGGACATAATTCTTACGTGCGGCAATGAGGATAAACCTCGGATCACGGATCCAATCCGCATCATTGCTACTAACATCTTTCAACACAGTTTTCTCTAGGAACATATCAAAATAAACATATGAAAGCAACAACGCAAGCTATTGATCTACAACATAATTTGCAAAATACTACTAGGACTAAGTTCATGATAAATTTAAGTTCAATTAATCATATTACTTAAGAACTCCCACTTACAGACATCTCTCTAGTCATCTAAGTGATCACGTGATCCAAATCAACTAAACCATGTCCGATCATCACGTGAGATGGAGTAGTTTCAATGGTGAACATCACTATGTTGATCATATCTACTATATGATTCACGCTCGACCTTCGGTCTCCGTGTCCGAGGCCATATCTGTATATGCTAGGCTCGTCAAGTTTAACTTTGAGTATTCGCGTGTGCAACTGTTTTGCACCGTTGTATTTGAGCGTAGAGCCTATCACACCCGATCATCACGTGGTGTCTCGGCACGAAGAACTTTCATAGCGGTGCATATTCGGGAGAACACATCTTGATAATTAGTGAGAGATCATCTTAAAATGCTACCGTCAATCAAAGCAAGATAAGATGCATAAAGGATAAACATCACATGCAATCAATATAAGTGATATGATATGGCCATCATCATCTTGTGCTTGTGATCTCCATCTCGAAGCAACCGTGATCACCATCGTCACCGGTAGCGACACCTTGATCTCCATTGTAGCATCGTTGTCGTTCCGCCATCTATTGCTTCTCGACTATCGCTACCGCTTAGTGATAAAGTAAAGCAATTACGAGCGTTGCATTTCATACAATAAGCGACAACCATATGGCTCCGGCCGATTGCCGATAACCGGTTACAAAACATGATCATCTCATACAATAAAATATAGCATCACGTCTTGACCATATCACATCACAACATGCCTGCAAAAACAAGTTAGGCGTCCTCTACTTTGTTGTTGCAAATTTTACGTGGCTGCTACGGGCTTAGCAAGAACCGTTCTTACCTCGCATCAAAACCACAGCGATAGTTTGTCAAATAGACTCCGTTTTAAGCTTCACAAGGACGGGCGTAGCACTCGGTTCAACTAAAGTGAGAGAGCAGACACCGCCGGTCACCTTTAAGCACGAGTGCTCGTAGCAGTGAACCAGGTCTTGCGTAAGCGTCTGGCGTAATGTCGGTCCGGGCTGCTTCATCTCACAATACCGCTGAACCAAAGTATGACATCTTTGGTAGGCGGTATGAGTTATATCGTCCACAACTCACTTGTGTTCTACTCGTGCATATAACATCAGCGCATAAAACCTAGGCTCGGATGCCACTATTGGGTAGCGTAGTAATTTCAAAATTTTCCTACGCACGCAAGATCATGGTGATGCATAGCGAGAGGGAGAGTGTTGTCTATGTAGCCTTGTGACCCGAAGCGAGCGTTGGCGCAACATAGAGGAAGTAGTCGTCGTCCTCCGGTTCAACCGATCCAAGCACCGTTACTCGGCACCTCCGAGTTCTTGACACGTACAGCTCGATGGCCACCCCAATATCCGATCCAGCGAGGCGCGGGGAGTTCCGTCGACCGCGATGGTGTGGTGGCGATCTTGATGTTCTCTGTCGCGGGGCTTCGCCTAAGCGCCGCTACAATATGACCGAGGTGTAATATCGTGGAGGGGCACCGCACACGGCTAAGAGCGATCTCAATGATCAACTTCGTGTCTAGGGTGCCCCCGCCCCGTATATAAAGGAGGGAGGGAGGAGGAGGCCGTCCTAGGGAGGAGGCGCCATAGGGGAGTCCTACTCCCAGGAGTAGGATTCCCCTCTCCTAGTCCAACTAGGGATCCTTCCATGTAGTGGGAGTAGGAGACTAGGAAGGGAAGAGAGAAGGGAAGGAAGGAGGGTGCGGCCTCCCCTAGTCAATTCGGACTAGGCCTTGAGAAGCGCGGCCTGCCCTAGGCAGCCCCTCTCTCTTTCCTTGAGGCCCAATAAGGCCCAATACTTCTCCCGGCGAATTCCGTAACTCTCCGGTACTCCGATAAATACCGAATGACTCGGAACCTTTCCGAACTCGAATATAGTCGTCCAATATATCGATCTTTACGTCTTGACCATTTGAGACTCCTCGTCATGTCCCGATCTCATCCGGGACTTGAACTCCTTCGATACATCAAAACTCATAAACTCATAATATAAGCATCGCCGAAACCTTAGCGTGCGGACCCTACAGTTCGAGAACAATGTAGACATGACCGAGACCGTCTCGGTCAATAACCAATAGCGGGACCTGGATGCCCATATTGGTTCCTACATATTCTCTGAAGATCTTTATCGGTCGGACCGCATAACAACATCGTTGTTCCCTTTGTCATCGGTATGTTACTTGCGAGATTCGATCGTCGGTATCAATACCTAGTTCAATCTCTTTACCGGCAAGTCTCTTTACTCGTTACGTAATGCATCATCCGTAACCAACTCATTGGTCACATTGCTTGCAAGGCTTATAGTGATGTGCATTACCGAAAGGGCCGAGATACCTCTCCGAGCAATCGGAGTGACAAAACCTAATCTCGAAATCGCCAACCCAACATGTACCTTGGAGACACCTGAGAACACCTTTATAATCACCCGATTCACGTTGTGGCGTTTGGTAGCACACAAAGTGTTCCTCCGATAGCAGGAGTTGCATAATCTCATAGTTGTAGGAACATTGTATAAGTCATGAAGAAAGCAATAGCAACATACTAAATGATCAAGTGCTACGCTAACGTAATGGGTCATGTCAATCACATCATTCTCCTAATGATGTGATCCGTTAATCAAATGACAACTCTTTTGTCCATGGCTAGGAAACATAACCATCTTTGATAAACAAGCTAGTCAAGTAGAGGCATACTAGTGACACTATGTTTGTCTATGTATTCACACATGTATTATGTTTCCGGTTAATACAATTCTAGCATGAATAATAAACATTTATCATGAAATAAGGAAATAAATAATAACTTTATTATTGCCTCTAGGGCATATTTCCTTCAGGGTCGTGACCCCCCCTCCCCATCCCCCCTGCAAGGCCGAGCCTGGAACGAGCCGGAGCAGGCGGCGACGTGGCTTGTCGTGGCACCGCATGCTTAGGCGAGTCCGTCATACCCCGTCGCCCCCCTGTCTATCTTAGGGGTTTGTCTCTGGGGTTGCGTGCGTCCCCTTCGATGGAAAAAAAGAAGGTCCGACCTGCTTTGTCAACCAAGCGCCTTGTGTGCGTTAAGCGCGCCGGCGAGGGGGTGGGGAGGGTCGTGACCCCTCCCATCCCTGCGAGGCCGAGCACGGAACAAGCCGGAGGCGGCGGCGGCTTGCTGCTTGCAGCGGCACCGCATCGTGGGCAGTCTGTCATACCCGTCGCCCCTGTCTATCTTAGGGGTGTGGCTCGGGGTTGCGTCGCCCCTTTGATGGAAAAAGCAGAATGTCAAGCTGTGCTGTCAAGCAAGCGCACTGCGTGCGTTAGCCCGAGATCGAGCAGGGGGTGGGAAGGGAGGGTCGTGACCCCCCTCCCCATCCCCTGCGAGCCAGCTGGAGCGAGCGGGCGGCGGCAGCAGCGGCTTGCTTGCGGCGCCGCATGCGTGGCAATCTATCTCTCTATCGCCCCCTATCTATCTTAGGGGTGTGGATCCGGGGTTGCGTGCGTCCCCTTTGATGGAAAAACCGAATGTCCGTGGCTTGGTTGCAGCTGGGTGATCAATTTTTTTCCTTATTTGAAGCATTTTTTTGCTTTTTTTGTATGATATATATTTTCGTTGTAGTACAAATGATGTCATTTGTACTGCTTTCATCAATGTCGAGTACTGCACTTCGTGTAGCAAGTCTGTGTGTTGGGCACCACACGAAAGTTGCTGCGGCCCTTGTCGTTCTACATTTATGCATGTACTGCACTTCATGTATACACTTCGTGAACTGCCTTATGTTTGGTCTGTGAACTGTATTCACGTTTGTTTAGAATGGTATACGGATTATATTTTTTTAGAAATATTAATATTAATTTTTCTTTTTCTATAATTACTATTTTGTGGACTGCATGTTGAGACATGTGTACTCCTTTTTTTACCATTGTGAACTGCATTAATCTTTTCTTTTTTATGTATGAGTTTGTAGTCAGATTACCTAAAATTTTTTTGTTTAATGTTGTTTCTGAATATGTTTTGTATGTGAATGGTCTGTTTTGGTATCACACATTAAATTTTTCAAAGTTTTGTAGATACTTGTTCTAATGCAAACTAATTTCTGCGAAAGCAATTGATCACAAGCAAACTGACATTGTTTTTACAATAGAAATGTTCGATATGAAGCAATGGACATCATCAAAATCTTGCATACATGAAACAAAGAACAACAAAAACCCTTAAAGTAAAGTGAAACTAAACGCAACCCTGATTTTTTCTAGTTGTTGTATTGGATTACAGCCTTGTTCTTCTTCTTCTTTGCTTCTTTGTCTCTTTTTGCCCTGTCCAGTCCCATTATGATATCGTAGATGATTCTTCATGACTCATATGTTGCGAATGCATCTATTGTTGCATACTTGATAAGCTTTTCTGGCAGCGGGCAAAATCCCCACAGAGTGTGGTCCTCCTTGCGGTTAATTTTTTTTCTTCATGTCATGGTAGTGAATGTCTATCATCCTGCCAGCAACATCAGCCAAAGAGTCAAACTTCTTTTTATTGTATGGGTCTCTCCATTCCACGAATATCAATGTAGTTGTCGAGTTGATCTCAAACCGGATACCTTGACTTGCTTTTGTCTCCTTGATAGTGAATCCGGCGAAGGTGTACTCATCATTCATGAGGAATTTTTCTAGTTCCATTGGCCTGCAATATATTTGTATAGAGTGAATATAGTTTATTTCTTTAGCACTACCAATGTTTTTTGTGTTTTTTAAACCTGAGCGCAATATGAATATCTGAATCTGTTGCGTTGAGCAGTTGCTAATACTTTGTTCAACATAACTAGTAAATCTGATAATAGATTGCATAAACAATGCATGTTTTGTGTATGCTTGTATTCTTGAACCTAATTTCATACATGTTTTGTATGGTAATGTTGCAGTGAAGAAAATATAATTAAACTGTGTGTATTGCTAGATAATATAATTCAAGAATTGAACACATGAGTGACATACATGGAGACAGACTAAAACTGTCAATGAATTCATATGCCATGCTTTTCAAAAATGAGAACCAAAGTTTAAATATTTGGCAATTGCAGTGAAGAAAATTTAAAATTAATATTGACAAGCAATAGTTATTCTTACCTGTCTTTAACTGCAGAGATGTGGTAGACAAGGCATTCTTTTTCTACGCATAGCTATAGCACTGCTGCCCGCTGTGGCTTCTCGTAGTGTGTGTACTCGAGATCAACGCCGACTAGTTTGACGGGCATTCCACCGAGCTTCCTCCTGAACGTGGGCAGCATCTTGTCCACGTCTTTGCCCTTGCTTGTGCAAAGGACGTGGAGCTTGTGATTGCCGTGGAGGTGGACGTCGTGGAGCTCCCTGGTGTACTTGCGGCGCTGCTTGTACAGAGGTGCATCTGCCATGATTCTCCTCTGCTCTCTGGTGTTTGTTCTAGAGAATGAGGTTAGTGAAAGGAAGAGCGGAGAAGAAGATACAATGGGGTATTTGGGGGGACAAAGCAGTTGTGTTTTCTGCTCTGCTCTCCTCTGCTCTCCTTGACAGGACGTGGGAGGGGTGGAGCGGGGCGTTAGCGTGGTGGGGCTCTGTTTCAAGTTACGTGGCAACTGCAGATAGGTTCTGCTATGAGGAGGCTCTGTTAGTGCGTTGGAAATCCGGAACGTCGTCACCTATTTTTTCGTGATTAGATCAATGTATTGAAGCAACTGTCAGAAAATGTGATGATTGTGTTTTCGGTGAATTGTCCAAGTCAGTGCACTTCTTTTCTATCAGAACCGAACTGCTCAGGTCCACATAGTGTACTGCAGTAGGATTCACACAGATGTACTTTCTTTTCTTCTCTTGATGGAGTTCTTTCTTTTCTTCTCTTGATTTTTGTGGTAATACAGCTTTTGTGTGGATGGAGGGTAGTGTGGGTAGGGGTGTCGGACTACTTTGGTTAAGTAATAGGGCTGCATTCTTCATTTTAGCCATACTGCATTGCAGAGTGAAGATAACTGCAATTCAGAAGAAGAAAAATACTTCGTGCTTCCACGTGGATAACTGCATTGTTGTACGTCACGGACTGCATTTGTATGTTGACATCGGGCTTCCTGTGTTTTATTTATTAATAGTTTCTTATAGTGCCAACGCATATTTTTTTGTTTGTTGTTAGTCATTTAAAAAATGTTTCTCATTTTTCCTTTTGATGATTTATTTTTGAACTTATTGTTTTTTCTTAGTGGGCCTTGTTGGCCCTGTGTTGGGATAGTGAAGGCACATTTGGGCCCATGTCATCCTGTGAGCACGGCTGGTTCCAGATGCGTTGTGTGCGTCCTAATGTTTAGTCCCACCTCGCCCGCGGAAGGCGCGCCCGACCTGTTTATAAGCGCTGGCGAGGCATACCGGTCGAACTCCTCTGGATACTTATTTGGTCGCTTATACACGACGCTCGCAGCTGTATGCTCTCTGACATGTGGGCCCATGTGTGGCCGGCCCCATGCATTGTGACTCGAGCGACTCATATACGTGGGCGCAGACCTATTCTGAGGCCTGGTGGGGCGGTAGCACTGGGTGGTCAATTTTTTCTTTGTTTTTCCTGTCTTAGGTGTTTTTTCAATGTCAGGCGTGCCTTTGCATTGATCGAGGTTCTATCTTGCATGTGCACAATTCCGTACTGCATGTACAGTTCTCATTTTTTGTTCCCGTGTTTTTGCTATTATATAGTCTTTTTTTCCCAACGTATGGGAGTGCACTGCTTAGTAAATAATACTTGTACTTCATTCATTATAGTTCTGTGTTGCACGTTCGTGTACTTCAGCACTGTATTGAATTATTTGCGTGTTTGTGTTTTTCTTTTTGTGCTTTTGCTCTTATGCATTATTATTTTCAAATTTAGGTTCGTGCACTGCTTTGTTGGGTATGTTAAGAATTCATTCGACAGATTCTGTACTGCATTCGTACACAACTCGCACTTCATGCGTCCTGTTTGCATTCTGTACGACAATTTCATTACTAGCAAACTAAGTTGAACAGAAAGCAAACTAACATAATCAAAGTTCATCATTACAAGCGATTGTGCATGGCAAGCAAACTAGGTTCAGCACACAAGCAAACTAACGATACATAAGCAAACAACATAAAGAAAATTTGATGATAATTCTAAAAGAACGCTGGCATTGTTGGCTCCTGGCCAGCACCATCTTCTTCTTCACCAGTTAAGCTCTTCCACCCTTTGCTGCTCTGGCGCGCTTCTTGAGGCTCCTCCTTCTCCAACTTTGCAGGCTGTGGCCTTGGGATAATAAGGCTACTGATAATCGCGTTAACGATGCCACATCACCTCGATTCTTGTTGCTAACCTCGCGTTAGATCGAAACCGATTCAAATTCAAATTCAAAATCAATCAAACAATAAAAGTTTTCAAATATTAAAACTAAAATGTTGGAGTGATCCAACTAATGCATAGGTAATTATGGTGGAGAAACCTAAATTTAATAAAATGTTTGGGTGTTCAAAATAATTAAAAGCTGTAGGTTAAATAATAAAATAAATGCCTTTTGAATTTTATAAAATATTAAACTATTTTAGTTGGGATAAAATTAGTGTGCTAGTAATTTATTTAAAAGTACCAATTTAGGTGTTAGTGATAAATTTTACTAAAACTAAATAAAATGTAACTAAAATAAAATAGGAAAGAATAAATAAAAGAAAGGAAATAAAAGCGAAGTCAAAAAAACCACCTTGCTTGGGCCTTAGCCCAGCCAGCCCGGCCCGGCAGGCGGCGCCTCGAGGTCGTTCCCCTTTCCTTCTTTGTAGCGACCAAGCGCCCGGCGCTCACTTGAGACCACCTCGCGCCGGCGGGCTCGAAGAGGATAAGGCAAAGCCCACGGGCTCCACTCGTCTCCGCACCCACTTGCCCCTCGCCCTCCCCGAAACCCTAGTCGCCCATAATCCCCTCTCGTCCCCTTCCTCGCCTCTGTTAGAGATGCCCGGCGCCCGTCGCCGTCGTCGCCCGTGGCTGTAGCCACCGTCGTCCGTTCGTCACCCCGGCAAGTCCTACAGCTCCACCGTGGTCCTCTGCTTCCACTACACCGCTGGATCGAGCCCCGGAGCCCCTCGCATCGCTGCACTCTTCTTCTTCTCCGGCTCGGCCACCGCATCGTCCTCGTCCTTGATCTACGCCACCGGTCCTCCCCGAGCCCTCTGCCCAGACCCCACGCTCCCTCGGTGAGCCTCTGCGTTGGATGCGCCCTCCCCTGTCTCCTCTGTTTGTTTGTAGCGACCGTTCCACGCTCACCCGAACGCGCCGCCACTTGGCCTCGTCGTCGGCGTGGCCACGGTGACCATTTGGTCTCGTGCGTGCCAACGTTCCGCTTCACGCGTCGAGTAGGCACCGTAGGCACCTCGCGCAGCTCGCTTTGCGCCCGTAGCCCGTTCCGTACCTCGCCGAAGAACCTGCGCGTTGATGAGCTCGATCGCTCTGCTCGCCACCGCAGCCTCCGCCACCGTCACGGATCGCTCTGTCGCCGTCTTGCCGTTCGAGCGAGCCGGCCGCGCCAAAGCGGTGCGGGGTGGGCCGAATCCGCAGCTCTCCCGATCGCTCCGCCGTTGGTATGGTCTCGGAGTTAGATCCGTAGCGTCTCCGGTGGGTGCGGTGGCACCCACGTGGCACCGCTGGGCCACTAATTTGGTGGGCCAGGCCCCTCCTTTGAGCTGATGACTTGGGTCAGCGGCGGCGTAACCGCCCCGTGTCTATGACATGTGGGTCTCGAATGAATAAACAAATTAAAATAAATAAATAAACTGTTAGTTAGTTAGTTGGTTAATTAAAGTGCTAAACACCCACTAACTAGTAGGCCCACCTGCTAATTAGGTTAATTAGATTAAACCAACTCTATTTAGTTAGTTCGATCGATGACCGTGGGTCCCCTTTGGACCCGGATGCAGATTTGACTTCGATCAACCGCCTTTGTTGGTGATGATCTCAGCATTTCGTCATGCTGACATCAGCAGACACTTTTCTGGATAATGTTAGAATTAAATAACTAATTAAATCAGAAAATGATTTAAATCTTTAGAAAATCATATCTTTTAATCCGTAACTCGGATGGAAAAACTTTATACATGAAAGTTGCTCGAGCAGCGAGGCGAATCCGGATCGCATAACCCGTTAATCGCGACACACCCTAGCATAGCGAACACGCAACTTTCCCCTCCGGTTCCTTTGGTGAAAATCACGGAACAGGAATACTTTCCGGATGTTTTCCCCTTCGTCGGTATCACCTACTACGCGATTGGGCACACCTAACATCGTTACTTGTCTTGTCATGCATCGATATGCATCTGTTTGCATGGTATTCATTGTTTCTTCCCCTCTTCTCTCCGATAGACTACTGAGACCGAGCAGCTGCTGCTGCCCGAGACGACTACGGAGTTGGCGACCCTCTCTCTTGCGAGCAACCAGGCAAGCCCCCTTGATCACCGGATATCGCATATTCTCCTCTATCTTGCTTGCATTAGAGTAGTGTAGCATATTCTTGCTTTCCGTTAATCCTATTACGATGCATAGCGACATTGTTGCTACATCTGTTGATACCTTACGCAATCCTAAATACTTAGTATAGGATGCTAGTTTATCATCATTGGCCCTACATTCTTGTCGATCGCCTTGCTATACTATTGGGTTGTGATCACTCGGGAGGTGATCACGGGTATATATGATACATACATACATACTACGGATGGTGACTAAAGTCGGGTCCGCTCGAAGAGTACCGCGAGTGATTCCGCAGTTGGGGCTGAAAGGACCTTTGTCCGCGGCCCTCTGTGTGGATCTTTGTGTCGGGCGGCAGGCAGGTTGAGACCGCCTAGGTGAGAGGTGGGCTGGCCTGGTCGGCGTCATGATTACTTCATAATAACACGCTTAACGAGATCTTGGTATTTGATCGAGTGCGGCCATTTGGTCTATCGCACTAACCATCTCGTGGGAGTAGTTATGGGTATCCGGCGTCGTGGTATCGGCGAAGCCTTCGTGGCGTCGACAATGGCGGCGGCGCGGATTGGAGCGTAAGCTTTGCACTTGTATTAGGGGCTGGATTACGCTTCCGCCGCCGCATAGCGTCTTGGTGTGCTCGAGGCGATGGGCCCGGACCCTGGCGCAGGTTTAGAACCAGCGTCTTGACCTCTCTGTTGTGCCTAGGTGGGGCTGCGGCGTGTTGATCTTCGAGGCGGGCATGACCGGAAAGTGTGTCCGGCCAAATGGGATCAAGCGTGTTGGGTTATGTGGTGCACCCTGCGGTGAGTTAATCTATTGAATAGCCGTGTCCCTCGGTAAAGGGCGACCGGAGTTGTACCTTGACCTTATGACAACTAGAACCGGATGCTTAATAAAACACACCCTTCCAAGTGCGGATACAACCCGGTGATCGCTATCTAATAGAGGCGACGAGGAGAGGATCGCGGGTAGGATTATGCTATGCGATGCTCTTGGAGATGCTACTTGGAGATGCTACTTGGAGATGCTACTTGGCGATGCTACTTGGAGGACTTGATCTACTCTCTTCTACATCTTTGCAAGGCGGAGGCTGCGCGAGCGTAGTCTTGACGGATTAGCTATCCCCTCTTATTACGGCATTCTGCAGATTCGGTCCATCGATATGGCCTCCTTACACATATACCCATGCATATGTAGTGTAGTTCCTTGCTTGCGAGTACTTTGGATGAGTACTCACGGTTGCTTTCTCCCCTTTTCCCCCTTTCCCTTCTTTACGGTTGTCGCGGCGGATCTTGGAGCCAGGGCAGACGCCACCGTCGGCGGCGACTACTACTGGAGGTGCCTACTACTACGTGCGGGCCGCTTCGGCGACCGGGAGTAGTTTAGGAGGATCGAGGCGGGAGGCTGCGCCTCTTCGATCTGTATCGGTTTGTGCTAGCCTTCTTAAGGCAAACTTGTTTAACTTATATACGTACTCGGATATTGTTGCTTCCGCTGACTTCGTCTATGATCGAGCACTTGTATTTGAGCCCTCGAGGCCCTGGCTTGTATTATGATGCTTGTATGACTTATTTTACTTTTAGAGTTGTGTTGTGATATCTTCCGTGAGTCCACGATCTTGATCGTACATGTTTGCGTGCATGATTAGTGTCACGATTAAATCGGGGCGTCTAAGATGATATCGAGCCATTGCTGTAGGAATCCCCTTCCACACTCCTTGGCGAAGTCGAGTCTAGGCGTTGCAAAAACTTTTACTAACATGGCTGTGTGTTTTTCGGGCTGCAGCGCCATTCGATGGTAGTAGGATCTTTTATTCCTCGACCTATACTCGGGACTCGACATCCCTTCTATTCGGGTTAAGCGATTTTACTAACTTTCGGACTTTAGGTTCTCGATAATACTTTCTCCGGAGAGCCCCTTATTACAGATGATCGTCTACTGCACCAGAAGGATCGAAGATACTCTCCGATGTTCTCTTGAGACTTTATGGCGTCGCTTTTGCAATTCCCCTCCATCAATAAACCCCTATGGATAACCACGTATACTCGCCATTCATACAATGCTTCCTAGTTGATCTTGTTATTACAAGATACACGAAATTCTCTCTATTGTTTCACGAATACTTTGTGCTTGGCGCCTTGCGGTTCCTTGCCATATGAATACCCCTACGGATAATTCCTCGCTCTTACCAAGTATCCGCTCATCCCTAGTTGTTCATGTGTTTCATAAAATTCTTCAAAATACTATCCGATCTTTGAGAAGCCTCATTAGCCTATGGCTCTTGAAATGCTTATGCGCTGCATTTTGGTTAATTCAAATGACTAGCAATATTCATGGATGTCCTTGCCTTTATCATCTTGGGTCCCTTGATTCAATATGTTGTGAATGTTGCAATCCTTAATCAGATCCTAGAATTCATCCTTTCGGCTCAGACATCATTTTAAACATGAGCTGGTTCTCAACCAATCCAAATGCCGTCGATAGTACCCCTAAGGCTATCCAACTTATCCACCACTAATCAGAACATTGCTTCTATCCCCATGATTTGAAAATCATAATTCCTTTGCATTTGAGCTCTGGATTAGTCGGTTGTTTCTATAACCCAATGCCCTTGCATTGTTACTTCCCTCGATTGTGTGCGATGCTCACATCAGCTCTATTATGGACCGGCGGATCCTTTAATGGATTTTATCCGACATTGTCCTTCTTATTCAATAACCTTGTGAGCCTTTCCTCGATACATAGCGCCTTTGGTAAATTGTATCCTCTGCTTTCTCAACCATGCTCGCCTTGAGCTTGAGTTAATTACTTCTAAAGATTACGGTATATGTTCCTAAGATGCCACGATGGGTTGAACCTCGCCTTCCTAATCCGTGTGAACCCGAAAGATTACGGGTCATGCTTATCTGGTATTGCACCAGGTAAAAAAAACTTTCAACCACTAATGTCATTTTCGAAATACGAGAGGTGAATGAAAGGTTATGCATTGAAGAAGTGGGAGTCGACCTTGAACCTTTGTGTTCATGCCCATGGAAACAATGTAGATCGTATCATTAAAGCTTCTCTTCAAATAAATATTTCATTGGTATAAGTTTATCTTATATCTGGGATCTGACATTTTGCAATCGTTGTTCCGGCCATGTTCTCCTTTAAATACCATTTCTCGGACAAGTTGAAGTACTTGTCTTCTGCAGATCTTTGCACCTGTCCAACCTTTACTTTGATCTACCATCGAGTATTACACTCTGGTATCTCGAAAATATCATGGGCTGCATAACTTTTATGGGTTCTTCATCAACTATTATTTCTCACGATTCCAATTTTCCTAGGTTACGGATTGTCGTTAGCGAGAACACCGATATGTGAACCGAGTCTGCACTACGGTTCAATAACTCTAAGTAATCTTCGTTGCTTATGAGTTTATTAATCCTTCAAGTCAGTCCTAGCCTGGTCGGCTATATCGTTATCGTGCAACTTTTTAATTGTGCTACCTGGTCCTTCCTGGAGCACAATTTTCGACGATGAGCTACGTTACGTCGATTTTCTTCATCAAATCATTTTGCCTTGAACAACAAACTTGATTTCGAGTTGTGTCGTACCCATGGTTCCAATAACCTTTAAGCTTCATCATTCCTTTGACTTGATGTAAATCGCTGGTTGATTACATCTTCTTGAAACCTCTCGACAAATGTGTCGTGATCATCATCAACCTTATGAGCTCTTCCATGATATCAATCAAATTCATGATGGGAAATACCATCCTTGCCCTCGATGATTTGTGTTATCATCGGCCACTTTATTGCCTTCTTTCCAACACAAACTTGATTGTGTTTTGTGATATACCTTGAGTGCCTTGCTATCCAACATTGTTCTTCTTTACCTTGGAATATTACCACCTTTTATGACAAGATGTCGTGGGAAATTTCACTACCTCTTGAGAACTCTTAATACAAGTGATACTTCTCCCCATCACCATTCTTTCTTGGTCCCGTGTTGATTCCAACAAGTGAACGGTGTTGTTTGGATTCTTACCTTCTAGCAACCCTATTGCTTTCAAGTTAATGGTCGGCCGTTCATTCTTAGACTATTGATTATTGAATCACCATTCTGACATTGGTCGTGCAACCCAACCCATATTTCGGGCGCGCCTTTCAACCAATGTTTAATTGTGTATGTTTTCCTCGAGCATACTTCATTACATCATTTGATATGACAAATGTTATCTCCTTATCCACATAATTGTGGAGATCCATCTTTTGGAATTCTTGATGAATTGTCGCTGAGCCCATCAGCCACCCCCTCACCCTTCTCCTTGGTTTAATGATGAACTCTTGTTTCAGAACTCGCTTCCATAGTTCTTTTCCCTGAGAACCTTGCAATGTCATCTCGACAATTTGTGTTGCACATTTTCTTCTCAGACATCCTGAGTCTGAGGTATCCTGACACCAATCAGATCTGAATCTCGGTCAGATATGATGGTTGGGACATATCCCCAAGAGTTATAACATTGGTATCTACATAACCCGGTAAGGTGGTGTCGTTGCCTAGCACACCTGACCGGAGGACCCATTATTATAGTTTCCTTTTTTAACAAGGATAGTCATTTTTCATGAGGAAATGGAATACCTTATTTAATAAGTTCATCCTGATGGATCCTTTGTGTATCCAAAAATCCGACCTTTGCTTGAAACCCATGTCAATGCTAACTCAAAGCAAGTCTGTGGTACTCCGATTTTCAACAAGAACATTTGAAGCCCAATGCTAAATGTTTCTTTCTTAATTATCCTAACACCGTTGTATGGGTAATGCCATGAAAATTCTCTCCCATTACCTAAATGGTTTTCTACGTAATATCCTGTCATGGGCATCATGCTATGCTTGTCCTTGGGAAGGATATACCCCTGAATTATGTGTTTAAACACATTTTCTTTCCATTGTTCTGATTAGCGTTTCCCTTTCCATTAGTTTGTTTAAACCCTTTCTATGATCTATATGATATAAGCAGTAACAATTCCCTGCTTGTGCAAACACATCGGTGTACCGCTCTGTCAGTAAGACCCTATTACTATTGTTGATGACATTCTGGTAGCCACCGATGGACGAGAACCTAGCCTATTGGTCTGCCTCGTTCCACGGCGGGAAGATGGTTCTCTTCGTCCCTCGCCCTTAGTACCGACGTTGTTGCCGACATAACTGACGGGCTATCCGTTGACACGTCTTACCTACATGGTCATCCAAGACGTCACCGCCCTTCCTACCGTTAACCCACATGGTGGGCCCATAACCCACAGTTCCACAGGATCGAAACCTGACTCTCCTGTACACCCCCTGTTCCCAAAGTTATTCCCCCCCCCCCCCCGCGTGGACTCGTATGTAATTCATGAGCCACCTCCCGATCAGATCATGAATTCTGGCATCGGACACAATAATTATTCCGTTGCTTTGAAACCCCTTTCACCTTCTGACTAGGCATTGAACGATTGCCTGGATGCTTGAAACTTCTTATTGTACCTTCGAACTTTACTCTCGATGTGCTTTATTTGTTCAAACTCGAGAGGTACTCATATGCTCCTTCATGGGTTAATCCCAGATTATTACCCATATAGCATTATGTCGTTGTCGATCTGCCCCGTTACCTATTCGTAAGTATGATGGAACCCCCGAAGAAAGGATGCCGACTTCATCTTGATGACTTGAAGCAGAGAAACGAAGACATCAACATAATGGATCGACCTCTTCGAGAAGAGCAACCAAGACCGAGAACACTCGCTAGAAATTCGTAACCAGAACCTTCTCCCTCTACTTCGCCTCTTAAATCTCGGGACGAGATTTCTTGTAGTAGAGGAGAATTGTGACGCCCGGATAATAAGGCTACAGTAATCCCGCGTTAACGATGCCACATCACCTCGGTTACTGTTGCTAACCTCGCGTTAGATCGAAACCGATTCAAATTCAAATTCAAAATCAATCAAACAATAAAAGTTTTCAAATATTAAAACTAAAATGTTCGGAGTGATCCAACTAATGCATAGGTAATTATGGTGGAGAAACCTAAATTTAATAAAATGTTTGGGTGTTCAAAATAATTAAAACTGTAGGTTAAATAATAAAATAAATGCCTTTTGAATTTTATAAAATATTAAACTATTTTAGTTGGGATAAGAATTAGTGTGCTAGTAATTTATTTAAAAGTACCAATTTAGGTGTTAGTGATAAATTTTACTAAAACTAAATAAAATGTAACTAAAATAAAATAGGAAAGAATAAATAAAAGAAAGGAAATAAAAGCGAAGTCAAAAAAACCTGCTTGCTTGGGCCTTAGCCCAGCCAGGCCCAGACCGGCCGAGGCGGCGCCTCGAGTCGTTCCCCCTTTCCTTCTTTGTGGCGACCAGGCGCCGAAAGGCCCTCCTTGAGACCACCTGGGCGGCGCCGAAGAGGATAAGGGCAAAGCCACGGGCTCCACTCGTCTCCGCACCCCACTTGCCCCCTCGCCCTCCCCCGAAACCCTAGTGCGCCCGCAATCCCCCTCTCGTCCCCTTCCTCGCCTCTGTTCGAGATGCCCGAGCGCCCCCGTCGCCGTCGATCGCCGTAGCTGTGGCCACCGTCGTCCGTTCGTCACCCCGGCAAGTCCTACAGCTCCACCGTGGTCCTCTGCTTCCACTACACCGCTGGATCGAGCCCCGGAGCCCCTCGCATCGCCGCACTCTTCTTCTTCTCCGGCTCGGCCACCGCATCGTCCTCGTCCTTGATCTACGCCACCGGTCCTCCCCGAGCCCTCTGCCCAGACCCCACGCTCCCTCGGTGAGCCTCTGCGCTGGATGCGCCCTCCCCTGTCTCCTCTGTTCGTTTGTAGCGACCGTTCCACGCTCACCCGAACGCGCCGCCACTTGGCCTCGTCGTCGGCGTGGCCACGGTGACCATTTGGTCTCGTGCGTGCCAACGTTCCGCTTCACGCGTCGAGTAGGCACCGTAGGCACCTCGCGCGGCTTCGCTTTGCGCCCGTAGCCCGTTCCGTACCTCGCCGAAGAACCTCACCGCCGATGAGCTCGATGCGCTCTGCTCGACCACCGCAGCCTCCGCCACCGTCACAGATCGCTCGTCGCCGTCTTGCCGTTCGAACGAGCCCGGCCGCGCCAAAGCGGTGTGGGGTGGGCGAATCCGCAGCTCTCCCGATCGCTCCGCCGTTGGTATGGTCGCGGAGTTAGATCCGCCAGCGTCTCCGGTGGGTGCGGTGGCACCACGTGGCACCGCTGAGCCTTGGTGGTGGGCCGAGGCCCTCCTTTGAGCTGATGACTTGGGTCGGCGGCGTCAACCGCCCCGTGTCTATGACATGTGGGTCTCGAATGAATAAACAAATTAAAATAAATAAATAAACTGTTAGTTAGTTAGTTGGTTAATTAAAGTGCTAAACACCCACTAACTAGTAGGCCCACCTGCTAATTAGGTTAATTAGATTAAACCAACTCTATTTAGTTAGTTCAGTCAATGACACGTGGGTCCCACTGGACCCAGATGCTAGATTTGACTCGATCGACCGCCTTTGTTGGTGATGATCTCAGCATTTCGTCATGCTGACATCAGCAGACACTATTCTGGATAATGTTAGAATTAAATAACTAATTAAATCAGAAAATGATTTAAATCTTTAGAAAATCATATCTTTTAATCCGTAACTCGGATGGAAAAACTTTATACATGAAAGTTGCTCGAGCGGCGAGGCGAATCCGGATCATAACCCGTTAGTCGCGACACACCCCTAGCATAGCGAACACGCAACTTTCCCCCTCCGGTTCCTTTGGTTGAAAATCACGGAACAGGAATACTTTCCGGATGTTTTCCCCTTCGTCGGTATCACCTACTACGCGATTGGGCACACCTAACATCGTTACTTGTCTTGTCATGCATCGATATGCATCTGTTTGCATGGTATTCATTGTTTCTTCCCCTCTTCTCTCCGATAGACTACGAGACCGGCCGCTGCTGCTGCCGGTATGACTACGGAGTTGGCGACCCTCTCTCTTGCGAGCAACCAGGCAAGCCCCCCCCTTGATCACCGGATATCGCATATTCTCCTCTATCTTGCTTGCATTAGAGTAGTGTAGCATATTCTTGCTTTCCGTTAATCCTATTACGATGCATAGCGACATTGTTGCTACATCTGTTGATACCTTACGCAATCCTAAATACTTAGTATAGGATGCTAGTTTATCATCATTGGCCCTACATTCTTGTCGATCGCCTTGCTATACTATTGGGCTGTGATCACTCGGGAGGTGATCACGGGTATATACTATACATACATACATACTACAGATGGTGACTAAAGTCGGGTCCGCTCGAAGAGTACCGCGAGTGATTCCGCAGTTGGGGGCTGAAAGGACCTTTGTCGACGGCCCTCTGTGTGGATCTTTGTGTCGAACAACAGGCAGGTTGAGACCGCCTAGGTGAGAGGTGGGCTGGCCTGGTCGGCGTCATGATTACTTCATAATAACACGCTTAACGAGATCTTGGTATTTGATCTGAGTCGGCCATTTGGTCTATCACGCACTAACCATCTCGTGGGAGTAGTTATGGGTATCCGGCGTCGTGGTATCGGCGAAGCCTTCGTGGCGTCGACAAAGCGGCGCGCCGGATTGGAGCGTAAGCTTTGCACTTGTATTAGGGGCTAGTTACGCCCGGCCGCCCATAGCGTCTTGAGGTGTGCTCGAGGCGATGGGCCCGGACCCTGCGGCGCTTAGGTTTAGACCGGCGTCTTGACTCTCTGTTGTGCCTAGGTGGGGCTGCGGCGTGTTGATCTTCCGAGGCGGGCATGACCGAGAAAGTGTGTCCGGCCAAATGGGATCAAGCGTGTTGGGTTATGTGGTGCACCCTGCGGTGAGTTAATCTATTGAATAGCCGTGTCCCTCGGTAAAGGGCGACCGGAGTTGTACCTTGACCTTATGACCACTAGAACCGGATGCTTAATAAAACACACCCTTCCAAGTGCGAGATACAACCGGTGATTGCTCTCTAACAGGCGACGAGGAGAGGATCGCGGGTAGGATTATGCTATGCGATGCTCTTGGAGATGCTACTTGGAGATGCTACTTGGAGATGCTACTTGGCGATGCTACTTGGAGGACTTGATCTACTCTCTTCTACATCTTTGCAAGGCGGAGGCTGCGAGCGTAGTCTTGACGGGATTAGCTATCCCCTCTTATTACGGCATTCTGCGATTCGGTCCTCGATATGGCCTCCTTACACATATACCCATGCATATGTAGTGTAGTTCATTGCTTGCGAGTACTTTGGATGAGTACTCACGGTTGCTTTCTCCCCTTTTCCCCCTTTCCCTTCTTTACGGTTGTCGCAACCGGATCTTTGGAACCAGGGCGTGGCGCCACCGTCGGCGGCGACTACTACATTGGAGGTGCCTACTACTACGTGCGGGCGGCGGCGACCGGGAGTAGTTTAGGAGGATCGAGGCGGGAGGCTGCGCCTCTTCGTCTGTATCGGTTTGTGCTAGCCTTCTTAAGGCAAACTTGTTTAACTTATGTACGTACTCGGATATTGTTGCTTCCGCTGACTTCGTCTATGATCGAGCACTTGTATTCGAGCCCTCGAGGCCTGGCTTGTATTATGATGCTTGTATGACTTATTTTACTTTTAGAGTTGTGTTGTGATATCTTCCCGTGAGTCCCTGATCTTGATCGTACATGTTTGCGTGCATGATTAGTGTACGATTAAATCGGGGGCGTCACAACGGCGAAGGCCGTCCTGAATGAGGGTGATGCGGTTCCATATCTCGTACGCTGCGTAGGCGTCCTTTGCCGCGTACTCGATGTGCCTCATGGACAGAGGCAGGGTGGCCCAGCGCTTGTGCTCGTCGTCGGTGATCTTCTTCTTCATGTTGTAGTGGTAGTCGTCAATGAGCATGCCGGAGACGTCTCTGAGGGAGTCCAATGCCTTGGTTGCCTCGGGCACCCTCCACTCCTTCTGGATGTCGACGAAGTTGGCGACCTCCAGTTTGACGCGCTCCAGCCTGGTTTTGTCGCTGTCAATGAAGAAGCCTGCAAAGGTGTACCCGGGGTCGGCGAGGAAGTTGTCGAAGACGGTGCACCTTTCAGAGGCGCTCATTTGGAAGAGAGGCACCGGGTGATTCTTGCTGATGGAGAGCTAGCAGAGGGCAGGTTTCTGCATCACTTCAGGGTCGTTGTCGTACTCAAGATCAATGTCGACGATCTTGTGGCGCTGGAGGCTGAGATGGCGCTCGTACTGCGCGAGGGAGATCGCCATCTTCTTCTTGTCGTTGGTGTGGATGACGTGCAACTTGGTGTTGCCGTGCGCCTCCACGGCCTTGTCGCCCTTGTACTCGTTGGTGAACGTCATCACCGGTAGCAGGGCTTGGTGCTTTTGCGTTGATATGCGGCGATTTGGTGGCAGCGCAATGGATACTTGTGTTGTTGTGGATGAGAAGGCCTTTGGCAGGGGTCTGAATTTAAGGGGAGGGTGCGGGGCGGGATGGCCTCGTCGGATGAACTGCACGATCACGCTGACGATGCGGTTGTGCAGATCATGGGTTGGTTTTGCATCTGTGATCGTGGGCTTGTGGCGATGGAACTGCTCCGATTGGGTGGTTGTATGCGAACGTGGGCTTTTTTAAGGTGGTTTTATTTTATTTTTGATCAGTAATTTTTTTAACCACCACTTTCTATGTGAACGGGCATTTTGTTACGTTTATACATGCATCCTGTGTGATAATGAATTGCATTCGTTATAGTGTTGCACTGCATCTTCGACAATACAGAACTGCGCTTGTGTATACATGTGCGTACTTCACTGTTTTTTGCGTGTATTTATTCGTGTAGGTAATCGGGAACTAGATTGCCATACTGCACTGCATCGCGTAACGTAATGCATTGCATTTTTTACCGCCACGTACTGCATCTTATTTTTGCCTGTACTTACTACAGTCCCTGGTACGGGAGGGGTAGGGAAAGGGGGGTTGGGCCCTCCCCCCCACTTTTTTTGAAATTATTGTTTTTTCTTAGTCGGCCTTGTTGGGCCTGTGTTCGGGTAGTTTAGAGACGCACTTGGGCCCAAGTTGGCCTGTGAACAGGGCTTGGTTCCCGGTTTCTTTGTCTGTCGTCCTAATTTTAGTCCAAACTTCGCCTTGCGGAAGCGCGCCCGACCTGTTTATAAGCTGGCGAGGCATACAGTCGAACTCCTCGGCCATTTATTTGGGCGCTTATACCGCGCTCATGACTATATGCTCTCGACACTGTGGGCTCATGTGTAACCGGCCCCATGCATTGTGACTCGAGCGACCAGCATATACGTGGGCGCGAGACCTACTCTGAGGCAGTGGCGCGGCTCACTGGGTGGTCAAATTTTTCCTTTGTATCTTTTTCAATCTTTGGGCGTGCTTTGCTTTTAGTAAATCATCCGTGCCTTTGCATTGATTTAGTTTGATCTTGCATGTGCATGCATTCCGTACTGCACGTGTTCTGCGCTACATTTTTGTGCACTGCATTGGTATCATTTTTCTTTATTGTTTTTCCTCTTACGTATCCTTTTTTCTTAGTGTATGGGTGTGCACTGCTTTTGTGCCCCTAGGCGTACTGCATTCATCATAGTCATGTGCTGCAAGTGTACACATTTTGTACTGCGTGCATCCTTCCTTGTGCCAAAAAGTTGTGACTGGCTATGCCAATGTTGTGGACCGCATGACTTACATTTAAGGATTACATTAGGTGATGTAATTTCTGCTTTGTGCACTGTGCGAAAGTGCTTCTCTTTTGCTTCATTTTGAGCATGTACTGCTCTTCATCCACACATATAGTGAACTTCCTGGTACGAATTTGGAGAACTGCACACATAAAATGGTATGTGGATTATAATTTTTTAGAGTATTATTTTTTAATGATCTGTGGTTTTGTTGGTGGGAATTGCTGCAGTCAAAGTACACCTTCTTTTTTCATTCCTTTTTCTTTGGTAACATAAGCCTTTATTGATTGTCCTTTAATCTTGGGAACATAATTTCCATTAAGTCCCCTTTAATTTTCAGTTTTGACCTTTTTGCATTCCTCTTATATAAATGAACGCTAACTTATACCCTTCCTTTGCATTTCATTTCTCCTCTAGCCGCAAGTTCTCTCCTTTCTCCAGCCTATTATTATTTTTTTGCTTTTCTAGGTTTTTGTTGCGATGGCTCCAGGCCCCTATGCGTATCTCTTCTGCTGCGGCCATGGTTGTGGTGTGCCGATGCACTGCGATTGTTCAGCTTCCTCGCAGGCCCATCCTCGTCGTGGTGGGAAGGTATTGTGCCAAACTGGGCGAGCCGAGCAGCTTGCATATGGTACAGTATTCACGGAAGGATTGGATGTGGGCCAGATCAACGTTTCTGCGTTCTATTCTGCCCTGATTCGGCGTGGCCTTGGCTGCACGAGTCCTTTTGTCCATCAGCTTACGCCAACAGATGTGGAGACTCAGTACAAGATGGTATGTTTCGTTAGATACCATTTTTTTCTTTGTGTTTTTTTGTATAATTCCATTGCATTCTGAACTTTTAGTATTTTAGGAATGCACATTTTTTTGTTTTTTGAAGTGTACTACAATGTGTTCTTATTTCTTGTTTTTATTTTTTTGCTTGTGTGCATGTAGCTTATGTTTTAGTTTACATGGTTACAATATGTGAACTGCTTATATATTAGCTAAGCACTACATATTTCTACATTTTTCCCAATTTGTATGGTGTGTACTACATGTAGCTAGTCTCTAGTACTGCATGATAGTTCGAAGCGTACTGCATATTTGCAAGTTCCATACTGCATATTGAAATGCGTTGTATCTGTACTACTTGTTGGACTGTTGTGCACTTCATCTATCTCTCTGCACAGTATGAGAATTGTACTGCTAGTATCGTTCTCAAACAGTTTTATTATTTTTTGCAGAAAATTCCTCAACGAGCTGTTAGGTATGTCCGGCTCAAGAAGAAAGGAATTCTTCAAGTTGGTCTTAGTAATGGATACCTTAAACCAGCCAAGTCTGAGTGTAGGCGTTCTGAGGCGGTGTGTCTGCAGAAGGGTGGAAGGAATTTGTCATTGATAGTGGCACGAAGTGCGAGCAAGTTGTTGTCCTCAACTTCTTTGAACTCGAGGATCATACGGTTAGAATCACGTTTGACGTGATTGGCTAAGGTTATGAGGTTGATTTGTAATAAGTACTTTTGCGCGTTGAACGCTTCATCTTTTGATGTGTTTTGTAATAAGAACTTTTGTGATCTGAACCGCTTAAATTATTATTCAACGGGAAATTTTTGTTTACATGGTTACAATATGTGAACTGCTTATATATTAGCTGAGCACTACATGTTTCCACATTTTTTCCCAATTTGTATGGTGTGTACTACATGTAGCTAGTCTCTAGTACTGCATGATAGTTCGAAGCGTACTGCATATTTTCAAGTTCCATACTGCATATTGAAATGTGTTTTATCTGTGCTACTTGTTGGACTGCAGTGAGCTAACAACATTTTTCACATGGTTTTTGAATCAAAATGTGTCAATGTTTTACTCTAGACTGCTATATATATATATATATATATATATATATATATATATATATATATATATATATATATATATATATATATATATATATGGTATCTTGTATATACCATTTTCTCTTTACATGGTTTAGTTGAATAACTCATAGTCGGCGGGAAATTTGTGTTTACACAAAATTTAAAGCGATACATAAGTCATAGAGATAAGCAAATTTCTATGCATATGATTAATTTATTGAAGTTCATCTATTTGGCCGTTAACTTTTTATACTGCTGCGGTGGTGGGCGTGTCTAATGTCGCACTTTCTTTTGTTTTCCGTGGCAGTGTTCCTGGTTCTTGTCTCTGCACCTTTGTGTTTGTAGCCCCTCGCGTGCTGGTTGATGGCTGCTTTCGTTTTTCAGCGCTGTGAACTGCATCCTTCTTTGTTCCCCGCGTGCTGGTTGATGGATGCTTTGGTTTTTCAGCGCTGCGAACTGCATCCTTCTTTGATTCTTGCGTGCTGGTTGATGGCTGCTTTGGTTTTTCAGCGTTGTGGACTGCATCCTTCTTTGCTCCCCACGTGCTGGTTGTTGGCTGCTTTCGTTTTCCAGTGTTGAGAACTGCATCCTTCTTTGATCCCCGCGTGCTGGTTGGTGGTGGTTTTCATTTTCCAGCGCGGTGAACTGCATCCTTCTTTGCTCCTACCTTGTTTTTTGAAAGTGGTGTTGTTCCTGATTTTTTCTGTACAGCAACATTTCCTTGTGGTGGTCTTGTTGGCATTGTTTCTTCATGTTCTTCGTCCTCTTCACTCTCTTCAGTCTCTTCACTCTCTTCTTCCTCTTCATCATCTTCATCATCTATTTCTTCATAAGCCACTGTTTCTTCAGTTTCTTCACGTTCTCTTTGTCCTCTTCACTCTCTTCTTCTTCCTCCTCTTCTCCATCTACTTCTTCATAAGCCATTTCTTCTTCAGTTGTGTCATCACCTTCTTCTTTGATCTCACCTTCTTCGTCTTCCTCATTTTCTGATCTTTTTCTTTTTCTTTTGAGGTAGGTTCTTGAATTGTGTCTCTTCCTCTTTTTGCAGATGCTACAACGTCTCAGTTTCGTCCATTTCTTAGTGTTGTGAGTGGAATTTCTGTTTTTTGTGCATCTTCATGTCCTCGTTTTTCTTCTTCATTTCTTTTTGTACACATCCTGGAATTGTGACCGCTGATTTCATTACATGTTCTGCACATTCTTACTCCCAATGGGTGACCATCACTGTCCAGCTCAGGCTGTGGCTTACTGTTTTTGTCATCATTTTTATCCTTGCATGCCACCTTTTTCTAGGTTGCGTCGCCCCCTTTCTTCCTTCCTCTTGTGTTTGAAACAGGAGGTGGAAGAATTGTTTCTTTTTTGATAGCACTAGTTCCGTTGTGTTCAGTATTTTCTACTTGCTCGGCATTATTGTCATGCTGGGATTTCTCTGCTTGCTTTAGTTTTGCTGCTTCTTCTTCTTCTTCGTTGAGCACATCAACTTCCTCGATCAATGCCCTCATACCAGACAACGCTTTGTGTCACCCAGCGTCGGACCTTGTCGCTCTGTTTGCAAGGTCCATTGTTGTTTCTGTCAGCAATTTTCTACGGCAAAAAAGCGAGGTTCCATCTGGTGATGTTTGTTCGTAGTCTCTTCCGTCAAGCGTTGCATCTGATCTTGCGTTACGGGTGTATCTTTTCATGATGTACACCAGGAATGTTGAGTACTCTCAAATGAGAAAGTATGCATAACACATGGACGCAAAAGAGCCCTGCAGACAAACACACGATTTTTTTTGTTTTGTAAGTGAACTACATGAAATTAGTAAACACATATTTTTTTTTCATTATTTGTTCATTTTTAAAGAAGTGACTTCATTTGGTTTTGTGAATTACTCATGCATGTGGACTTTTAAAGTTCAGTAAGTGAGCTTTTGTGCATGACTATCAGAATCTAGAATTTTTTTCGCTAGGAGTCTCACCTGTGTGTGTCCAGAGTTTGCACTCACATTCGTAGACACCTCTCTCTTCATCGGCGACCACTTGCAAATTATGCTTTGCCCAGTCAAATGCATCCGATCTATTGTAGTGGTGTACGAGATAATTTGTCGGGTTCTCAGGGCACCGTTCTGCTCTGAATGCAGTGCTACGGTAGAGTGTTTCTTTGAAATCTGCAAACACTGCCCTTGTATACACTTTTGATAGCAGAACTTCGAACCCAAACTTTGTTGTTGTTTTTACCACTGACTGCATGATCACAAATGCACTGTTACGAACCAGAGAAATGAAATGAAAAAATTGTTAGTTTTTGTACTCATATTTTTAGCAATTTTTGATTGACATTTTGTTTACCTCATTGCTACTGTCTCTGCGTGCTCGGCGGCCTTCACAGTGCGAATGCACTTATCCACTGCTGAGCAAGCAGATGGAGATCATGCTTCTCCACGACAAAAATTTCTTGATGTCACGGTTCATGCTCTCGCTTCTCTGTGTGGAAGTCATCCGAGCATAGAAAATTTCCTTGTAGTAAGCCGAGATCCACTCGTGCCTGTCATCCCACAGCGAATTCATCACTTCGTCGTCTTGCAAGTTGTACCTCTGAATGAGGTTATTCCATGCTCGTTCAAATTCTGACGGCATTAGTGGGTGGTTCAGCACTGCATTGAGTTCATCCTTGAGCTTCTGGTGCGCCTTATACAGCAAGGCGAGGTGATCTTTGTACTTCTTCATGATATGCCACCGACACAGCTTATGCAGAGTTTGTGGGAGGATAGTTTTTAATGCTGCCTTCATCGAAGAACACTGGTCTGAGAAGTCACAAACAGTGTTTTTATTAAGTTGTTTGCGTGTGTGCAAGATAGATGGAGGAAATATAAGTGCACCAAACAAAACGTAAGTATGCAGGTGTTTTTTATTTTTTGTACCTGTGAGCATGCAGATTGGCGGCTTGTTGTTCATACACCTCAGAAAGGTTTTGAAAACCCACTCGAATGATGGTATTGTTTCATCTCGCACGAGTGCAACAGCAAATATGGTGCTCTGTAGATGATGGTTCACCCCCACAAACACTCCCAGTGGCATGTGGAATTTGTTAGTTTTATACATCGTGTCAAATGTAACACAGTCTCCAAAATCTTCATACGATCCTTTGCAACTTGCGTTAGCCCAAAGGCGTTTCTTACGGTTATACGCATCAGCGTCATAATCATAGAAGAACTACGGGTTTATCTTACGCATTTTCTCGAAAAAATCCAGAAGTTTCTTGACATCATCTTCAGACTCTTCTCTGGCAAACTTCTGTTTCCTGCATTTTCAGACACAATGCAAACTTATCTCATCAAGCGAGGAATAATTCTTGATGAATGCTCAAGATATATGCTCATTACGTGCTTACTTTTTACCCGATCGCGGCTAGTATGTCCCATGTCTGCAGACCACCGGACATCTGTGACAGCGTCGACATCATCTGAGCATGTGTGTGGTTGTCCGATTGCATGTCTTTCACTAAGCTGGTCTATCAAAGGATCGTCTTTTTGTGCGATCGCATGTGCAAAAGCATCCCGGGGTTTCCAGCATCTTGTGATTGTGGTTGAGTTGAACCATTTCTATCACAAATTTGCCATCCTTCCTTTTTTTGACTTTAATCTTTTCATTGCAGCTAATCCTTTTTGATGTCTTCTGGCGTACCCGGTTATAATCTGACACAGTCTGCTTGTGCGTCCCTTCTCTTGAGCAGACAATGTAGGCATTTGTCCTGTGTTTTGCCCTCTTGCGTATGCCAAACCCTGCACATCTTGCATAATTGTTGTAAAAGTCCCATGCCCTATCGTACGCGGTGAACTTCATTCCAGCAATAGGTACGAGGTTCAGCGGCATGTTTTTATCCTGCATTAATTGAATGCTCTATGAGATAATTTGTTCTGTTCTGTTTTTTAAATACGAGGAGTGCATACGAGTTTAATAAAGCATTGCAATGTTCCTAAGTTCTCAAAAGAATCCAATGTATTAGATGCTAGGTCAAACCTCATAAGAAATATCAGTGTGCACTGCAATGTTATCTGAATGGACTGCAACTATTTTTTTTCAAAACATAAACTTACATGTGTGTAGAGTCGTTCGCCCGATGGTGTTTGCAACTCGCCGGGTTGTATTGGACATGGCGGGGTTATAGCAGATCTATGTAGTTGAGGATCTCACTGCGGCAATAGTGAGGAGGATTTGTACCTGGTGTTTACTTTTGACCGAGGTACCGTTGGTGGTCGCAGCGTCGAAGTTGATCTGGCAGTGCGCTTGGAGCTCATTTTTCGGTCTGCGGCGGTGGACGTTGAGCTCTATTTTGGGGTGCGGCAGGTGGACGTGGTCGTAATCCAGTGTTGTGACAATGTCTCGGTGGATTGGTTTGAAAATTTTGGAGCAGTGGCACATCATCATAGACATAATCATCATCTGCTGCAACATCGTGTTCAACTGCGTCATCATTGTCTATTCGGACATGCTGTCCAAACGTAGTGAACTCGTGCTTATACTCTGGGTTGAGAACTGTTATTGGCTCATCTTCATCGTCATCGTCTTCATCATCGCGTTGGTGAGTGCCTTCCCAGACGAATGTGACATCATCATCATCTTCAACTACATCTTCTTCATGGAAAAAATCTTCTTCCGGAGAGTACTGCACCCTGTTTGTTGTCGTGAAGAATCCTCGAGGAATCTCAGGGGTAACCTAGCCAGTATCTCTTTTAGAAGAAGATCCACTCTTCTGAAAGTTGTTGTTCTCAGTGCTGTCAATTATGCGCGGCATTTTGTATCTGCTGAACGTCATCTCCTGCACACAAAATAACCGAGCTGCATTGTCAGGTTAAATGAACTGAATCATGTGAACTGCAATGTGTTCAAAATGGTACTGCCGAAGCATTGGATGCTGACTGCATCACCCTGCAAGGTGAACTGTAGCAACCGCACTGCATCGTTACTCGTAATGAACCTATACAAATGTACTGCATAACCGAGTAAGTGCACTGCATTTTCTCCCACAACGAACGGAAGCAACCGCACTACATAGGTTTTGTAGGCACGCTGTACTGCTTGTACTGCTTTGTTTTGTCTAGTATAACTACACTGAGATGGTTGAGGAAGTGTATTGCTTTACCTCGTGTTGTAGTGATTTCTTGCGTTTACAGGAGGAAGTTCCCTTCTCGTCCGTCTGCACAACTTTCACGTTTGCCCGTGTAGTCCACTTGCCCTTCAGAAGTTCATGGGCGGTCTGGACGTTGCTCAAGGTGAACGGGGAAGGAGGATTTGCTCTGAAGGTCGATGCAGACTTATTCCAAGAAGCTACCGTGGATGAAGCAACCTTGCGCACCTCCTCCTTGCTCGAATTGGTTTGATGTCGGCAGCACCAATCCACATCGATGAAGTCTGACTAATTGCAGGCTGAAGGAGTTCGTTGGCGGCGCTACCGACCTCTGCTTAGTGGAAGAAGGCCGATAAGGTGGTGTTGCTTTCGGTGCTGCCGCGGAAGAAGGCCGAGGCAGCGGCGGCGTCGCTACTGGCCGCCACCGCGGAAGAAGGCCGGGAGGGGAGGGGCGGCCATTGCGGCCACCACCATGAAGAAGGCCGGGAGGGAGGGGCGGCGCTCGAGGTTGCCGCCTTGGGAGAAAGCGGGGAGGGGCGGCATCGCTCCCAAGCCGCTGCCATGAAGAAGGCCGGGAGGGAGGGCGGCGGCGCTCGAGCTGCCGCTCTGCTGGAAGAAGGCCGGGAGGGAGGGCGGCGCTCGAGGCCGCTGCCATGATGAGAAGGCCAGTGGGGAGGGGGCAGCGCTCGAGGCCATTTGCCATGTGAAGAAAGCCCAGTAGGGAAAGGCGGCGCGATCTGTTGGTGGTGTGCAGAATAAGGCTGGTGTTATCAGGATAAGAGTCTTAAGGGGTGTTATCATAATAGACCCACCCTATATATATACATATATATATATATATATATATATATATATATTGTTGTTATAAGAATGATCATGATGCCTCATGTCCTTATTTTATTTTATCGACACCTCTATCTCTAAACATGTGGACATATTTTTCGTTATCGGCTTCCGCTTGAGGACAAGCGAGGTCTAAGCTTGGGGGAGTTGATATGTCCATTTTGCATCATGCTTTTATATATATATTTATCGCATTATGGGCTATTATTACACATTATGTCACAATACGTATGCCTATTCTCTCTTATTTTACAAGGTTTACATGAAGATGGAGAATGCCGTCAGCTGGAGTTCTGGGCTGGAAACGGAGCAAATATTATAGACCTATTCTGCACAACTCCAAAAGTCATGAAACTCCACGGAAGTCAGGTTTGGAATATATAAAAATATTGGGTGAAGAAAGCACCAGAGGGGGCCACCACCATCCACGAGGGTGGGGGCGCGCCCAGGGCAGAGGGGGCCACCCACCATCCACGAGGTGGGGTGCGCCTACCCCTGGCGCGCCCACCCTCGTGGCCCCTAGCGAGCCTCTGGTGCCCATCTTTGGCTATATGGAGTCTTTCGCCCTAGAAAAAATCAGAAGGAAGCTTTCAGGATGAAGCGCCGCCGTCTCGAGGCAGAACCTGGCGAAACCAATCTAGGGCTCCGATGGAGCTGTTCTGACGGGAAACATCCCTTCGGGAGCAGGAAATCATCACCATCTTCATCACCATCAATCCTCTCATCGGGAGGGCGTCAATCTCCATCAACATCTTCACCAGTGCCATCTCCTCTCAAACCCTAGTTCATCTCTTGTATCCAATCTTTGTCTCAAAACCTCAGATTGGTACATTTTGGTTGCTAGTAGTGTTGATTACTCCTTGTAGTTGATGCTAGTTGGTTTATTTGGTGGAAGATCATATGTTCAGATCCTTTATGCATATTAATACCCCTCTGATTATGAACATGAATATGATTTGTGAGTAGTTACATCTGTTCCTAAGGACATGGGAGAAGTCTTGCTATAAGTAGTCATGTGAATTTGGTATTCGTTCGATATTTTGATGAGATGTATGTTGTCCTTCCTCTAGTGGTGTTATGTGAACATCGACTACATGACATTTCACCATTGTTTGGGCCTAGAGGAAGGCATTGGGAAGTAATAAGTAGATGATGGGTTGCTAGAGTGACAGAAGCTTAAACCCTAGTTTATCAATTGCTTCATAAGGGGCTGATTTGGATCCACATGTTTCATGCTATGGTTAGGTTTACCTTAATACTTCTTTTGTAGTTGCGGATGCTTGCAAGAGGGGTTAATCATAAGTGGGATGCTTGTCCAAGGAAGGGCAGCACCCAAGCACCGGTCCACCCACATATCAAATTATCAAAGTAACGAACGCGAATCATATGAGGATGATGAAAACTAGCTTGACAATAATTCCCATGTGTCCTCCAGGAGCGTTTTCCTTTATATAAGAGTTTGTCCAGGCTTGTCATTTGCTACAAAAAGGATTGGGCCACCTTGCTGCACCTTCTTTACTTTTGTTACCTGTTACCCGTTACAAATTACCTTATCACAAAACTATCTATTACCAATAATTTTAGTGCTTGCAGAGAAAACCTTACTGAAAACCGCTTGTCATTTCCTTCTGCTCCTCGTTGGGTTCGACACTCTTACTTATCGAAAGGACTACGATAGATCCCCTACACTTGTGGGTCATCAAGACTCTTTTCTGGCGCCGTTGCCGAGGAGTGAAGCGCCTTTGGTAAGTGGAATTTGGTAAGGAACAATTTATATAGTGTGCTGAAATTTACTGTCGCTTGTTACTATGGAAAGTAATCCTTTGAGGGGCTTTCACCCCGACGAGTAGAGCAAAGAGTTGCTCCTCAACCTACTGAACCTACTGAAAATGTTTACTTTGAAATTCCTTCGGTTATGATAGAGAAACTGCTAGCTAATCCTTTTACAGGAGATGGAACATTACATCCCGATTTGCACCTAATCTATGTGGATGAAGTTTATGGATTATTTAAGCTTGCAGGTATGCCCGAGGATGTTATCAAGAAGAAGGTCTTCCCTTTATCTTTGAAGGGAAAGGCATTGGCATGGTTTAGGCTATGTGATGATATTGGATCATGGAACTACAAACGATTGAAATTGGAATTTCATCAGAAGTTTTATCCTATGCATCTGGTTCATCATGATCGTAATTAGATATATAATTTTTGGCCTCGCGAAGGGTAAAGCATCGATCAAGCTTGGGGGAGGCTTAAGTCAATGGTATATTCATGCCCCAATCATGAGATCTCAAGAGAAATTATTATTCAAAAAAATTATGCTCGGCTTTCTCTCAATAATCGCTCCATGCTCGATACTTCTTGTACTGGTTCTTTTATGATGAAGACTATTGAATTCAGATGGGATTTATTGGAAAGAATTAAACACAACTCTGAAGATTGGGAACTCGATGAAGGTAAGGAGTCAGGTATAACACCTAAGTTTGATTGTGTTAAATCTTTTGTGGATACCGATGTTTTCCGTGAATTTAGCACTAAATATGGACTTGACTCTGAGATAGTAGCTTCTTTCTGTGAATCCTTTGCTACTCATGTTGATCTCCCTAAGGAGAAGTGGTTTAAATATCATCCTCCCGTTGAAGTAAAAGTAGTTGAACCTATTAAAGTTGAAGAAAAGACTATCACTTACAATGTTCATCCTATTGTTCCTACTGCTTATATTGAGAAACTACCTTTCCCTGTTAGAATAAAGGATCATGCTAAAACTTTAACTGTGGTTTGAAGAGTAATAGTATAACAACTACACCCCCTGAGCAAATGAAAGTTGAACCTAGTATTGCTATAGTTAAAGATCTCTTGGCCGATAATATTGATGGGCATGTTATTTACTTCCGTGATGAAGCTGCTAGAATTGCTAGACCCAATACTAAAAATAAACATAGACCTGTCATAGGCATGCCTGTTATTTCTATTAAAGTAGGAGATCATTGCTATCATGGCTTATGTGATATGGGTGCTAGTGCGAGTGCAATGCCTCATTCTTTATACAAAGAAATTATGCATGATATTGCACCTGCTGAGTTAGAAGGTATTGATGTTACAATTAAGCTTGCCAATAGAGACACTATTTCACCAATTGGGATTGTTAGAGATGTTGAAGTATTGTGTGGGAAAGATAAATATCCTACTGATTTTCTTGTTCTTGGTTCCCCACAAGATGACTTTTATCCCATTATATTTGGCAGACCCTTCTTGAAAACTATCTGTTACCGATAATTTTAGTGTTTGCAGAGAAAACCTTGCTGAAAACTGCTTGTCATTTCCTTCTGCTCCTCGTTGGGTTCGACACTATTACTTATCGAAAGGACTACGATAGATCCCCTACACTTGTGGGTCATCACCTATGAAGTGAGACTGCACGGTGACCATGCTAGAGTTCCAGAAAATGGCCGCCCCTCCTCTTGTTCCAATGGCTAGGAGGACTATGCATTGGTCAAGCCAGGTGCCTCCTACTTCTCTAGCTAAGCAGGTGGACCAGCAATCTATCTTGGTCTCCTGTATGCATAGGATCGCTAGTTTGTGTGCATGCGCGGTGTCCCGGATGACAGAACGTCTTGCCAGTGTGTTCAGACCCCTCACATTCCAACTCATGATCGGTATGTTGGTGTCATCCATGGGGTAACCAACAGGGGCTCGTGCTATGGTGGAGATGATCAGGGTGGAGCATGATGAGTTGTCGACGACTAACTACTATTGAATTGTTAATGAACGAGCACACCATCCGTACATCCTGGGGTTGCCGGCGGCCTCCAATAGGTCCAAAACCCGGCCGGCTAACAGCTACCCTCCTAACTTGACTACTGATACAATACATCATGCAGGGAACTAAACTTAACTCTACCCAGCGCATTGCTGGTCGTTGACGGCCGATTACATGACTATGGATGTCTAACATGGGGAAAGGGGCTCAGAGGCATCTCCTTGCTGGCTAGGCATGCCGGCGATCACCTTGAGCGCACAGACGTTGAGGCTGGTGAGCTTTGCAATGGTAGCGATGTCGTCGTCTGAGAGGGGTTCGTCGAAGCGGTAAATCAGGGCTTCCGCTGCTCGTGTCGTCATCTTTTCCTTTGGCCCCAGGACACTGAGGCCCTGCACTAGCCGGAGTGACCCCCACTGCGAGACCGGCACCGGGGAGGGGTTTGCAGCCTGGCCGGGTGCTCTGCCTGACCGGCTTGGCGTGCGGCCTGGCCTTGAGCAAGGTCTTTCCCTTGCCGGTGGCTTACCAACGATCGCCGGCTTTGGCTTGGTGAAGAGGGGCAGTTGTGCTTCATCTTCTTCTCCTTCCCCTTGGAGCTGCATCTCCGTGACCCTCTGCGTGACCTCGCCCAGCTGCACCTCATGCGTGTCCACCGCCAGCAGAGTGTGACGGGCCAGGGACAGGGCCGGGCCCATGTCCAAGGATTCACCGCTGCCTTCGTCCTCCTCGTTGTTGAAGCAGAGCGGCTTGTCCAGCTTGGCGGCGATCACCTCGTCAATCTTCGAGGCCATGGCGTCTTGGCGGGGCGGGGGGGAGGTTTTTCTTTGCTCCTTGGAGGAACTCTTCGACCGGGTACGTCGACGCCTCCGGCTCCCCGGTTTGGCCCGCAGCAGGCCCCTGCACCTGGGCGAGCCTATGTGGCAGGGCGAGCAGGGAGGGTTTGCCCAACGACTCTGCCACAGCCGGCCCACTGTGCTTGCTCCGGGCCGCTTCCTTGCCCCGGGCCTTGGACTGGCGAGGCTGCCCAGCCATGGCTTCCTTCCTGTTGGCGGGTTCGAGCACAGGCTGCTTGTCGATGCACATATACGCTTGTGGCGCGCTTGGCGGTGGCGCGAGGCGAGAATCTTGGCTTCTTGCGGCTGCTCCGCGGGTGGCGCCGGTGCTGGGGCCGAGTCACGGTCACTGGCGCGCCCCCTACCAAGGAGTGTGTCCTTCCAGCTCCTCCTCCAGTACCCAGGGTCTCCACCATCGTCGTCACGCCGGCCCTCCATGGCCGGCATGCCCTGGCATCCCGTGGAGGTGACGTGGGGCTGAGGGCGCATGGTTGGCGTCGGGGTGAGCATCGTCCTGCCATCCTCCACCCGCTCGGCCCAGACGCCTGGCTCGATCCTTGGGTAGGGGAACTCGTCGAGGTCGTCGTCGTCGGAGGGGATGCCACTCTGCGGCGAGCGGGACGAACGCGACGAGAGCGGGGTCCAGTTTCCACGAGGTCTAGGTGAAGAAGCAGGTCGTACTGCAGCAGCTCTGGTGGCAGCGCCACAGCGCGGCTCGGGGCGAGTAGGTCAACATCTCGTTGACGCGCCTAGCGCCCTGGGCGTGCTTCCAGATCATGCGCTTCATGGGGATGTGGGCAGTATCCCAACACCAAACCCAACACGCAAACAACTTGGTGTCGACGCGCTCGTGAGTCTGGCTGTCGAGGCGGTCTATGATCACCTTGTCGCCGATGGCCTCCATCGCGCCCTCCACCGTCCAAAGCTGCATGGGGACCTTCTCGATGACGATGCGCACATGTAGCATCCACTTGAGCCAGACGGCATGGGCGTCCTCTCGCCAGGGCTCGAGCAGGAACGGCACGCCATCCACCGACAGCGAACCACGCCGCACCGCCAGGTCCTTGTGCACTGGCAGGGTGAAGTAGACGAAGAAGTCCTCGGGGTCGTGGTTGGTGACGTGGAGCAGGTGCGGGGGGATCTTGAGCTCGTGCTCGATCGCACCCGAGGGACAGCGGACTCGCCGCGTGCGCCTTGGTGCCCACCGCAGTGACCACGACCGCGTGTTGGTTCAGCAGGAAGACTTGGTGCTCCATCGCCGGCGAGGAGGCGATGACCTTGTGGCTGTTGCTGTTGGGGAATGCAGTAATTTCAAAAAAATTCCTACGCACACGCAAGATCCATCTAGGTGATGCATAGCAACGAGCGGGGAGAGTGCGTCCACTTACCCGCGTAGATCGAAAGTGGAAGCGTTTAGTAACACGGTTTGATGTAGTCGAACGTCTTCGCGATCCAACTGATCCAAGTACCGAACACACGGCACCTCCGCGATCTACACATGTTCAGCTCGGTGACGTCCCTCGTACTCTTGATCCAGCTGAGGCCGAGGGAGAGTTTAGTTAGCACGACGGCGTGATGACGGTGATGATGAAGTTACCGACGCAGGGCTTTGCCTAAGCACTACAACGATATGACCAAGGTGGAAATCTGTGGAGGGGGACACCGCACACGGCTAAGAAAACTATCAACTTGTGTGTCTATGGGGTGCCCCCCTCCCCCGTATATAAAGGAGTGGAGGAGGGGAGGGTCGGCCCTCATAGGGCGCGCCCAAGGGGGGAGTCCTACTCCCAGTAGGAGTAGGTTTCCCCCTTTCCCTAGTTGGAGTAGGAGAAGAAGGAAGAGGGAGAAGGAGAGAAGGAAAGGGGGGCGGCCCCCCATCCCAATCCGGATTGGGCTTGGGGGGCGCGCCCTCCACATGGCCGCCTCCTCCTCTCTCCCACTAAGGCTCAATAAGGCCCATTGACTCCCCGGGGGTTCCGGTAACCTCCCGGTACTCCGAAAAATGCCCGAACTCATCCGGAACCATTCCGGTGTCCAAACATAGCCTTCCAATATATCAATCTTTATGTATCAACCATTTCGAGACTCCTCGTCATGTCGATGATCACATCCGGGACTCCGAACTACCTTCGGTACATCAAAACACATAAACTCATAATACCGATCGTCATCGAACATTAAGCGTGCGGACCCTACGGGTTCAAAAACTATGTAGACTTACCCGAGACTCACTTCCGATCAATAACCAATAGTGGAACCTAGATGCTCATATTGGTTCCTACATATTCTACGAAGATCTTTATCGGTCAAACCGCATAACAAGAAACGTTATTCCCTTTGTCATCCGTATGTTACTTGCCCGAGATTTGATCGTCGATATCATCATACCTAGTTCAATCTCGTTACTGGCAAGTCTCTTTAATCGTTCCGTAATGCATTATTCCATAACTAACTCACTAGTCACATTGCTTGCAAGGCTTATAGTGATGTGCATTACCGAGAGGGCCCAGAGATACCTATCCGACAATTGGAGTGACAACTCCTAATCTTGATCTATGCCAACTCAACAAACACCATCGGAGACACATGTAGAGCATCTTTATAATCACCCAGTTACGTTGTGACATTTGATAGCACACTAAGTGTTCCTCCGGTATTCGGGAGTTGCATAATCTCAGTCATAGGAACATGTATAAGTTATGAAGAAAGCAATAGCAATAAACTAAACGATCATAGTGCTAAGCTAACGGATGGGTCAAGTCAATCACATCATTCTATAATGATGTGATCATGTTCATCAAATGACAACTCATGTCTATGGCTAGGAAAGTTAACCATCTTCGATTAACGAGCTAGTCAAGTAGAGGCATACTAGTGACACTCTGTTTGTCTATATATTCACACGTGTACTAAGTTTCTGGTTAATACAATTCCAGCATGAATAATAAACATTTATCATGATATAAGGAAATATAAATAACAACTTTATTATTGCCTCTAGGGCATATTTCCTTCAGTCTCCCACTTGCACTAGAGTCAATAATCTAGATTACATTGTAATGATTCTAACACCCATGGAGTCTTGGTGTTGATCATGTTTTGCTCGTGAGAGAGTCTTAGTCAATGGGTCTGCAACATTCAGATCTGTATGTATCTTGCAAATCTCTATGTCTCCCTCCTTGACTTGATCGCGGATGGAATTGAAGCGTCTCTTGATGTGCTTGGTTCTCTTGTGAAATCTGGATTCCTTTGCCAAGGTAATTGCACCAGTATTGTCACAAAAGATTTTCATTGGACCCGATGCACTTGGTATGACACCTAGATCGGATATGAACTCCTTCATCCAGACTCCTTCATTTGCTGCTTCCAAGGCAGCTATGTACTCTGCTTCACACATAGATTCCGCCACGACACTCTGCTTGGAACTGCACCAACTAACAACTCCACCATTCAATAAAAATACGTATCCAGTTTGTGACTTAGAGTCATCCGGATCAGTGTCAAAGCTTGCATTGACGTAACCGTTTACGACGAGCTCTTTGTCACCTCCATAAACGAGAAACATATCATTAGTCCTTTTAAGGTACTTCAGGATGTTCTTGACCGCTGTCAAGTGATCCACTCCTGGATTACTTTGGTACCTCCCTGCTAAACTAATAGCAAGGCACACATCAGTTCTGGTACACAGCATTGCATACATGATAGAACCAATGGCTGAAGCATAGGGAATGAACTTCATTTTCTCTCTATCATCTGTAGTGGTCGGGCATTGAGTCTGACTCAACTTCACACCTTGTAACACAGGCAAGAACCCTTTCTTTGCTTGATCCATTTTGAACTTCTTCAAAACTTTATCAAGGTATGTGCTTTGTGAAAGTCCAATTAAGCGTCTAGATCTATCTCTATAGATCTTGATGCCTAATATATAAGCAGCTTCACCGTGGTCTTCCATTGAAAAATTCTTATTCAAGTATCCTTTTATGCTATTGAGAAATTTTGTATCATTTCCGATCAACCGTATGTCATCCACATATAATATCAGAAATGCTACAGAGCTCCCACTCAATTTCTTGTAAATACAGGCTTCTCCAAAAGTCTGTATAAAACCATATGCTTTGATCACACTATCAAAGCATATATTCCAACTCCGAGAGGCTTGCACCAGTCCATAAATGGATCACTGGAGCTTGCACACTTTGTTAGCACCTTTTGGATGGACAAAACCTTCTGGTTGCATCATATACAACTCTTCTTTAAGATATCCATTAGGGAATGCAGTTTTGACATCCATTTGCCAAATTTCATAATCATAAAATGCAGCAATTGCTAACATGATTCGGACGGACTTAAGCATCACTACGGGTGAGAAGGTCTCATCGTAGTCAACTCCTTGAACTTATCGAAAACCTTTCGCAACAAGTCGAGCTTTGTAGACAGTAATATTACCATCAGCGTTAGTCTTCTTCTTGAAGATCCATTTATTGTCTATGGCTTGACGATCATCAGGCAAGTCAACCAAAGTCCACAGTTTGTTCTCATACATGGATCCCATCTCAGATTTCATGGCCTCAAGCCATTTTGCGGAATCTGGGCTCATCATCGCTTCCTCATGGTTAGTAGGTTCATCATGGTCAAGTAACATGACCTCCAGAACAGGATTACCGTACCACTCTGGTGTAGATCTTACTCTTGTTGACCTATGATACGTCTCCAACGTATCTATAATTTATGAAGCATTCATGCTATTTTATTATCTATTTTGAATGTTTACAGGCTTTATTATACACTTTTATATTACTTTTGGGACTAACCTATTAACCGGAGGCCCAGCCCATATTGTTGTTTTATTGCCTGTTTCAGTATTTCGAAGAAAAGGAACATCAAACGTAGTCCAAACGGAATGAAACCTTCGGGAGCATGATTTTTGGAATGAACATGATCCGGGAGACTTGGAGTACAAGCCAGGGAAGCTTTGAGGAGGCAGGAGATAGGAGGGCACGCCCCCATGTCTCGTGGGCCCCTTGAGGCTCCCCCGACCGACTTCTTTCGCCTATATATTCCCATATACCCTAAAACCATCGAATACGAAGATAGATTGGGAGTTCCGCCGCCACAAGCCTCTGTAGCCACCAAAAAACCTCCCGGGAGCCCATTCCGGCACCCTGCCGGAGGGGGGATCCCTCACCAGTGGTCATCTTCATCATCCCAGCGCTTTCCATGACGAGGAGGGAGTAGTTCACCCTCGGGGCGGAGGGTATGCACCATTAGCTATGTGTTTGATCACACTCTCTCTCTTGTGTTTTCTCTATGGCACGATCTTGATGTATTGCGAGCTTTGCTATTATAGTTGGATCTTATGATGTTTCTCCCCCTCTACTCTCTTGTGATGAATTGAGTTTTCTCTTTGAAGTTATCTTATCGGATTGAGTCTTTAAGAATTTTAGAACACTTGATGTATGTCTTGTCGTGCTTATCTGTGTGACAATGTTTGCTCCCACTACTATTCATGAGAAGAATTTTGCTTATGTGGAGAGTAGTAAATTTTCTATGCTTGTAGATCATGAAAATAATGCTTTAGGTGCTGGTTATATTGTTGAATTCATTCATGATGCTACTGAAAATTATTATGAGGGAGGAATATATGATTGTAGGAATTGCAATAATGTCAAGTTTCCTCTCTATGTGCTTAAAGTTTTAAAGTCATGCTTGTTTTGCCTTCCTATGCTAGTTGATTATTGTTTCCATAAGTTGTTTGCTCACAAAATCCCTATGCATAGGAGGTGGGTTAGACTTAAATGTGCTAGTCATATGCTTCATGATGCTCCCGTTATGTTTTAATTCTTATCTTTTGTGTGAGCATCATTGTCATCATCATGCCTAGCTAAAAGGCATTAAAGAAAAGCGCTTGTTGGAAGACAACCCAATATTTACCCTTACTATTTTTGTGTGTTCACATGATTATGCTACTATAGTAATCATGTTTTATAGCTTTTGTTTCAATAAAGTGCCAAGTAAGACCTTTAGGATAGCTTACGGTGATAGTTGTGTTGATCCTGCTGAAAATCAGAAACTTTTGCACCCAGTAAATTAGTTTTGTTAATTCACAGAAACGTGCTTATGATCTCATTCTTTTTTCCCTGGATTGGTAAACACATTATTTAGGACTTACTAATTTTGTAGGATTTTTGTAGTTCCATAAGTATACGTTTGATATAGATTGCTACAGACTGTTCTGTTTTTGACAGATTTTGTTTTCTATGTGTTGTTTGCTTATTTTGATAAATCTATGAGTAGTATCGGAGGGTATGAACCATAGATAAGTTGGAGTACAGTAGATATTACACCAATATGAATTTATAATGAGTTCATTGCAGTACCTAAGTGGTCGTTTTATTTTCTTATACTAACGGAGCTTACGAGTTTTCTGTTGAGTTTTGTGTTGTGGAGTTTTCATGTTTTGGGTAAAGATTCGATGGACTATGGAATAAGGAGTGGCAAGAGCCTAAGCTTGGGGATGCCAAGGCACCCCAAGGTAATATTCAAGGACAACCAAGAGCCTAAGCTTGTGGATGCCCCGGAAGGCATCCCCTCTTTCGTCTTCGCTCATTGGTAACTTTACTTGGGGCTATATTTTTATTCACTACATTATATGTGTTTTGCTTGGAGCGTCATTTTCTTTTATTTTCTTTTGCTTGTTGTTTGAATAAGATACCAAGATCTGAAATTCTTTAATGAGAGAGAGTCTTCACATATTTACATAATTTAGCTACTCATTGATCTTCACTTATATCTTTTTGGAGTAGTTTGGCATTTACTCGTGTGCTTCACTTATATCCTATGAGTAAATCGTTGAATGAGTTGAATGTCATAAATCTGAAATTATATATGTCTCATTTTCTTATCCCATGGGGAGTAATGACTTCACATCTAAGAAGTAGAGGTTGTAAATTTATTGAAGGTTAGCAAGCATTGTATTGGTCATTTGAACAATTCATGAAAGAATATTGAATGAAGAGAGATTTCACATATAAATATACTATCTTAGACATCTTTTATAATTGTGAGCACTCATTAAGTATGACATGCTAAAGAGTTGATGTTGGACAAGGAAGACAACATAATGGGTTATGTTTTCTCACATCTCAGTTAAAGTATATTGTCATGGATCATTCAAACATGTTGAGCTTGCCTTTCCCCCTCATGCTAGCCAAATTCCTTGCACCAAGTAGAGATACTACTTGTGCTTCCAAATATCCTTAAACCCAGTTTTTGCCATGAGTGTCCACCATACCTACCTATATGCGGTATTTACTTGTCGTTCCAAGTAAATTTGCATGTGCCAAACTCTAAACCTTCAAACAATAATCTGTTTTGTATGCCCGAATCGCTCATGTAGTGACCAGGGGCTGTCAGTATCTTCCATGCTAGGTGGGTTATTCTCAAGATGAGTGGACTCCGCTCATCATTCATGAGAAAACTGGCTGGTAACCGGGATGCCCAGTCCCATGATCAAAAGATCAAAATCAAATCAAAAATAATTGCAAACAAAACTCCCCCAGGTTTGATGTTAGTTGGAGGCACCTGTTGTTTCGGGAAAGCCATGGATTGATGATTGTTGGTGGAGAGGGAGTAAAAACTTTTACCATTCTGTTTGGGAACCGCCTATAATGTATGTAGTGTGGAAGATATTGGGAACTCTTGGTGGTTATGTTGACAATGAGATCATACCTCTCAAAATTAATTATCTCTATTTCAAAATCGAGCTCTGGCACCTCTGCAAATCCCTACTTCCCTCTACGAAGTGCCTGTCTTTTACTTTATGTCTTTTACTTTATGCAAGAGTTAAGGTGTTTTTCACCTTTCCCTTTTTCATTTTATCCTTTGGCAAGCACCTTGTGTTGGAAAGATCCTGATATATATATCCAATTGGATGTAAGTTAGCATGAACTATTATTGTTGACATCACCCAAAGGTGAATACGTTGGGAGGCAACACTATAAGCCCCTATCTTTCTCGATGTCGATTGAAACTCCATAACCATTAGTATTGCGTGAGTGTTAGCAATTGTAGAAGACTATATGATAGTTGAGTATGTGGAGTTTGCTAAATCAAAGCTCTGACATAGACCCTTCCTGAAAATAGGATGAATTGTAATTGTTTGATGACCAATAATGAAGTTTGCTAGTTTTCAAGAAAGTTTATGGTCTATGCTTTAACATGTGAATAGCTTGTTACTTGATCGTGAGAAGTTTTATGAGATGAACTACTGTTATGACATATAATCATGCTAGAAAGGGTGATTGAAATTATCATTGATCAAACTTGTGCACCTGCTAGCATTCACACTTCATAAATTCTTCTATCATTTACCTACTCGAGGACGAGCAGGAATTGAGCTTGGGGATGCTGATACGTCTCCAACGTATCTATAATTTATGAAGCATCATGCTATTTTATTATCTGTTTTAAATGTTTACGGGATTTATTATACACTTTTATATTACTTTTGGGACTAACCTATTAACCGGAGGACCAACCCATATTGTTGTTTTATTGCCTGTTTCAGTATTTCAAAGAAAAGGAACATCAAACGGAGTCCAAACGGAATGAAACCTTCGGGAGCGTGATTTTTGGAACGAACATGATCGGGGAGACTTGGAGTACAAGCCAGGGAAGCTTCAAGGAGGCCAAGAGATAGAAGGGCACGCCCACCCCCCTGGGCGCGCCCCCCTGTCTCGTGGGCCCCTTGAGGCTCCCCCGACCGACTTCTTTCGCCTATATAATCCCATATACCCTAAAACCATCAAATACGAAGATAGATCGGGAGTTCCGTCGCCACAAGCCTCTGTAGCCACCAAAAACCTCTCGTGAGCCCGTTCCGGCACCCTGCCAGAGGGGGGATCCCTCACCGGTGGCCATCTTCATCATCCCAGCGCTCTCCATGACGAGGAGGGAGTAGTTCACCCTCGGGGCTGAGACTATGTACCAGTAGCTATGTGTTTGATCTCTCTCTCTCTCTCTCTCGTGTTTTCTCTATGGCACGATCTTGATGTATCGCGAGCTTTGCTATTATAGTTGGATCTTATGATGTTTCTCCCCCTCTACTCTCTTGTGATGAATTTAGTTTTTCCTTTGAAGTTATCTTATCGGATTGAGTCTTTAAGGATTTGAGAACAGTTGATGTATGTCTTGTCGTGCTTATCTGTGGTGACAATGGGATATTCACGTGATCCACTTGATGTATGTTTTGGTAATCAACTTGCGGGTTCCGACCATGAACCTATGCATAGGGGTTGGCACAAGTTTTCGTCTTGACTCTTCGGTAGAAACTTTGGGGCACTCTTTGAAGTACTTTGTGTTGGTTGAATAGATGAATCTGAGATTGTGTGATGCATATCGTATAATCATGCCCACGGATACTTGAGGTGACATTGGAGTATCTAGGTGACATTAGGGTTTTGGTTGATTTGTGTCTTAAGGTGTTATTCTAGTATGAACTCTATGATAGATTGAACGGAAAGAATAGCTTTGTGTTATTTTACTACGGACTCTTGAATAGATTGAGCAGAAAGGATAACTTTGAGGTGGTTTCGTACCCTACCATAATCTCTTCGTTTGTTCTCCGTTATTAGTGGCTTTGGAGCAACTCTTTGTTGCATGTTGAGGGATAGTTATATGATCCAATTATGTTATTATTGTTGAGAGAACTTGCACTAGTGAAAGTATGAACCCTATGCCTTGTTTACTAGCATTGCAATATTGTTTGTGCTCACTTTTATCATTTGTTACCTTGCTGTTTTTATATTTTCAGATTACAAATACTCATACCTACTATCCATATTGCACTTGTATCACCATCTCTTCGCAGAACTAGTGCACCTATACAATTTACCATTATATTGGGTGTGTTGGGGACACAAGAGACTATTTGTTATTTGGCTGCAGGGTTGCTTGAGAGAGACCATCTTCATCCTACGCCTCCCACGGATTGATAAACCTTAGGTCATCCACTTGAGGGAAATTTGCTACTTCCTACAAACCACTGCACTTGGAGGCCCAACAACGTCTAAAAGAAGAAGGTTGTGTAGTAGACATCAACCTACGAGGTTTGGTAGTAACTTGATCAGAAGTTTCATGATCATCATCATTAACTTCCTCACTTACTGGTGTAGGAATCACTAGAACTGATTTCTGTGATGAACTACTTTCCAATAAAGAAGCAGGTACAATTACCTCATCAAGTTATACTTTCCTCCCAATCACTTCTTTCGAGAGAAACTCCTTCTCTAGAAAGGATCCATTCTTAGCAACGAATATCTTGCCTTCGGATCTGTGATAGAAGGTGTACCCAACAGTCTCCTTTGGGTATCCTATGAAGACACATTTCTCCGATTTGGGTTCAAGCTTATCAGGTTGAAGCTTTTTCACATAAGCATCGCAGCCCCAAACTTTAAGAAACGATAACTTGGGTTTCTTGCCAAACCACAGTTCATATGGTGTCGTCTCAACGGATTTAGATGATGCCCTATTTAACGTGAATGCAGCCGTCTCTAAAGCATAACCCCAAAATGATAGCGGTAAATTAGTAAGAGACATCACAGATCGCACCATATCTAATAAAGTACGATTACGACATTCGGACACACCATTACGCTGTGGTGTTCCGGGTGGCGTGAGTTGCAAAACTATTCTGCATTGTTTCAAATGAAGACCAAACTCGTAACTCAAATATTCTCCTCCACGATCAGATCGTAGAAACTTTATTTTCTTGTTACGATGATTTTCCACTTCACTCTAAAATTCTTTGAACTTTTCAAATGTTTCAGACTTATGTTTCATCAAGTAGATATACCCATATCTGCTCAAATCACCTGTGAAGGTCAGAAAATAATGATACCCGCCGCGAGCATCAACACTCATCGGACTGCATACATCAGTATGTATTATTTCCAACAAGTCTGTTGCTCGCTCCATTGTTCCGTAGAGTGGAGTCTTAGTCATCTTGCCCATGATGCATGGTTCGCAAGCATCAAGTGATTCAAAAAGCCCATCAGAATGGAGTTTCTTTATGCGCTTTACACCAATATGACCTAAACGGCAGTGCCACAAATAAGTTGCACTATCATTATTAAACTTATGTATTTTGGCTTCAATACTATGAATATGTGTATCACTACTATCAAGATTTAGTAAAAATAGACCACTCATCAAGGGTGCATGACCATAAAAGATATTACTCATATAAATAGAACAACCATTATTCTCTGATTTAAATGAATAACCATCTCGCATCAAACAAGATCCAAATATAATGTTCATGCTTAACGCTGGCACCAAATAACAATTATTCAGGTCTAAAACTAATCCCGTAGGTAGATGTAGAGGTAGTGTGCCGACGGCGATCATGTTGACTTTGGAACCATTTCCCACGCGCATCATCACCTCGTCCTTAGCCAATCTTCACTTAATCTGTAGCCCCTGTTTCGAGTTGCAAATATTAGCAACAGAACCAATATCAAATACCCAGGCGTTACTGCAAGCATTAGTAAGGTACACATCAATAACATGTATATCAAATATACCTTTCACTTTGCCATCCTTCTTCTCCGCCAAATACTTGGGGCAGTTCCGCTTCTAGTGACCAGTCCCTTTGCAGTAGAAGCACTCAGTCTCAGGCTTAGGTCCAAACTTGGGCTTCTTCACTTGAGCAGCAACTTGCTTGTTGTTCTTCTTGAAGGTCCCCTTCTTCCCTTTACCCTTTTTCTTGAAACTGGTGGTCTTGTTGACCATCAACACTTGATGCTCCTTCTTGATTTCTACATCCACAACCTTTAGCATCGCGAAGAGCTCGGGAATTGTCTTACCCATCCCTTGCATATTATAGTTCATCACGAAGCTTTTATAGCTTGGTGGCAGTGATTGAAGAACTCTGTCAATGACACTATCAACTAGAAGATTAAGTCCCAACTAAGTCAAGTGATTGTGGTACCCAGACATTCTGAGTATATGCTCACTGAAAGAACTATTCTCCTCCATTTTGCAGCTGTAGAACTTATTGGGGACTTCATATCTCTCAATCCGGGCATTTGCTTGAAATATTAACTTCAACTCCTGGAACATCTCATATGCTCCATGACGTTCAAAATGTCATTGAAGTCCTCGTTCTAAGCCGTAAAGCATGGCACACTAAACTATCGAGTAGTCATCAGCTTTGCTCTGCCAGGCGTTCACAACGTCCGGTGTTGCTCCTGCAGTGGGTCTTGCACCTAGCGGTGCTTTCAGGACGTAATTCTTCTGTGTAACAATGAGGATAATCCTCAAGTTACGGACCTAGTCCGTGTAATTTCTACCATCATCTTTCAACTTAGCTTTCTCTAGGAACACATTAAAATTCAACGGAACAACAGCACGGGGCATTTATCTACAACAACATAGACATGAAAAATACTATCAGGTACTAAGTTCATGATAAATTAAAGTTCAATTAATCATATTACTTAAGAACTCCCACTTAGATAGACATCCCTCTAATCATCTAAGTGATCACGTGAACCATATCAACTAAACCATGTCTGATCATCACGTGAGATGGAGTAGTTTTCAATGGTGAACATCACTATGTTGATTATATCTACTATATGATTCACGCTCGACCTTTCGGTCTCAGTGTTCCAAGGCCATATCTGCATATGCTAGGCTCGTCAAGTTTAACCCGAGTATTCTGCATGTGCAAAACTGGCTTGCACTCGTTGTATGTGAACGTAGAGCGTATCACACCCGATCATCACGTGGTGTCTCGGCATGACGAACTGTAGCAACGGTGCATACTCAGGGAGAACACTTATACATTGAAATTTAGTGAGAGATCATCTTATAGTGCTACCATCGTACTAAGCAAAATAAGATGCATAAAGGATAAACATCACATGCAATCAATATAAGAGATATGATATGGCCATCATCATCTTGTGCCTTTGATCTCCATCTCCAAAGCACCGTCATGATCACCATTGTCACCAGCTTGACACCTTGATCTCCATCGAAGCATCGCTGTCGTCTCGCCAACTATTGCTTCTACGACTATCGCCACTGCTTAGTGATAAAGTAAAGCAATTACATGGCGATTGCATTTCATACAATAAAGCGACAACCATATGGCTCCTGCTAGTTGTCGATAACTGTGTTACAAAACATGATCATCTCATACAACGATTTATATAATCACGTCTTGACCATATCACATCACAACATGCCCTGCAAAAACAAGTTAGACATCCTCTACTTTGTTGTTGCAAGTTTTACGTGGCTGCTACGGGCTTAACAAGAACTGTCCTTACCTACGCATCAAAACCACAACGATTTTTCGTCAAGTTTGTTGTTTTAACCTTCAACAAGGACCGGGCGTAGTCACACTCGATTCAACTAAAGTTAGAGAAACAGACACCCACTAGCCACCTATGTGCGAAGCACGTCGGTAGAACCAGTCTCGCGTAAGCGTACGCGTAATGTCGGTCTGAGCCGCTTCATCCAACAATACCGCCGAATCAAAGTATGACATGCTGGTAAGCAGTATGACTATTATCGCCCACAACTCTGTGCTCTGCTCGTGCATATAACATCTATGCATAAACCTGGCTCGGATGCCACTGTTGGGGAACGCAATAATTTCAAAAAAAAAATCCTACGCACACGCAAGATCCATCTAGGTGATGCATGGCAACGAGCGGGGAGAGTGTGTCCACGTACCCTCATAGACCGAAAGCGGAAGCGTTTAGTAACGCGGTTGATGTACTCGAACGTCTTTGTGATCCAACCGATCCAAGTACCGAACGCACGGCACCTCCGCGATCTGCACACGTTCAGCTCGGTGACTTCCCTCGTACTCTTGATCCAGCTGAGGCCGAGGGAGATTTTCGTCAGCGCGATGGCGCGATGACGGTGATGATGAAGTTACCGACGCAGGGCTTCTCCTAAGCACTACAACAATATGACCGAGGTGGAAATCTATGGAGGGGGCACCGCATACGGCTAAGACAATTGTCAACTTGTGTGTCTATGGGGTGCCCCCTCCCCCGTATATAAAGGAGTGGAGGAGGGGAGGGCCGTCCCTCATAGGGCGCACCCAAGGGGGGGGAGTCCTACTCCCAGTAGGAGTAGGTTTCCCCATTTCCCTAGTTGGAGTAGGAGAAGAAGGAAGAGGGAGAAGGAGAGAAGGAAAGGAGGGGCCGGCCCCCACCCCAATTCGGATTGCGCTTGGGGGGCGCGCCCTCCACCTGGCCGCCTCCTCCTCTCTCCCACTAAGGCCCAATAAGGTCCATTGACTCCCCGGGGGGTTCCGGTAACTTCTCGGTACTCCGGAAAATGCCCGAACTCATCCAGAACCATTCCGGTGTCCAAACATAGCCTTCCAATATATCAATCCTTATGTCTTGACCATTTCGAGACTCCTTGTCATGTCCGTGATCACATCCGGGACTCCAAACTACCTTCGATGCATCAAAACACATAAACTCATAATACCGATCATCATCGAACGTTAAGTGTGCGGACCCTACGGGTTCGAGAACGATGTAGACATGACCGAGACTCACTTCCAATCAATAACCAATAGCGGAACCTGGATGCTCATATTGGTTCCTACATATTCTACGAAGATCTTTATCGGTCAAACTGCATAACAACATACGTTGTTCCCTTTGTCATCGGTATGTTACTTGCCCGAGATTCGATCGTCGATATCATCATACCTAGTTCAATCTCGTTACCGGCAAGTCTCTTTACTCGTTCCGTAATGCATCATTCCGTAACTAACTCATTAGTCACATTGCTTGCAAGGCTTATAGTGATGTACATTGCCGAGAGGGCCCAGAGATACCTCTCCGACAATCAAAGTGACAAATCCTAATCTCGATCTATGCCAACTCAACAAACACCATCGGAGACACCTGTAGATCATCTTTATAATCACCCAGTTACGTTGTGACGTTTGATAGCACACTAAGTGTTTCTCCGGTATTCGGGAGTTGCATAATCTCATAGTCATAGAAACATGTATAAGTCATGAAGAAAGCAATAGCAATAAACTAAACGATCATAGTGCTAAGTTAACGGATGGGTCAAGTCAATCACATCATTCTCTAATGATGTGATCCCGTTCATCAAATGACAACTCATGTCTATGGCTAGGAAATTTAACCATCTTTGATTAACGGGCTAGTCAAGTAGAGGCATACTAGTGATACTCTGTTTGTCTATGTATTCACACATGTACTAGGTTTCCGGCTAATGCAATTCCAGCATGAATAATAAACATTTATCATGATATAAGGAAATATAAATAACAACTTTTTTATTGCCTCTAGGGCATATTTCCTTTAGTTGCGGGGACGGCGGGCGTGGTTGATGAGGGCACCCGAATCCATGGCCTGGCTCGCTGGTGCAGGCGTGGGTGGAAAGGTCAGGTGCTCGCGGACCGGCCGGCGTGGGGAGCGCGGCGGGTCAGCAGCCGAGCCCTTTCCCTTGTTGCGTGGATTCTCGGAGTACTCTCGGCCGAAATGGCCCTGGCGTTTGTAGATTATGCAGTGGAGAGGATCTCTACAGTCGACTCTACGGTGGTGAGGGCTCAGGAAGCGGAAGCAGAGTCCCTTGAATCTGCTTAAAAAGGCGTCTCTGCCCGCCGAGGAGCCGTGGTTGCGGCCGTGGCGAGATAGCTGGCTCCTCGATTTCTGCCTAACACTTAATGGATCTTGGCTGGCGCGGCGGTTCTTGCGTGATTGATGGATCTCCCATCCTTCTTCAATGTCGTCGGCGGCCGGAGAGGGCAAAGGATTGTCACTTACCATGATGGATTTTAGGCGGGGGCGCTCAGTTGGGGGAGCCGCGTCGCCGCCCGCCGGTCCGTGGCCCGCATCCTTGTCCTCCGTGCCAGATGCAAGTGGAAGACAGCTCAGGCTCAGGCTCCGGGACGACGGGGTCAGAGGAGTCGCCGGCACCTCCGACGGACCGCTGGATTCGCCGTGGATCTCCTCCTTTTTGGGCGTTCCCCATTCAAGGCTTGCGGCGGGCGATGCCGGAGTGCAGGGGAGCGGGCCGGCGTAGCCCCTAGGGCGGTGGCAGGAGTAAAGGAATAGGGGAGGGGTTGGTGGCCGCCGCGGTCGGAGTGGCCAGCGGCGCAGGCGGAGGGGAGGGAGGGAGCTCAGCTCAGCTCACGTCGCAGCTTATGTCAGGGTTTCCGTGTAGCCTCACAACGATGCATCACCGCCTTCGCCGTGTAGTCCTCCTTCGTAGATGTTGAACCGTATTGCTGGAAAATTTAAGGCGTGTGTTCACTTGATTGTGAATCGTTACTCATTTGTTTAAACTAGTGACTATTCCCAGCTTTTTTGCATTGTGAAGAAAGCGAGGGTGAGTTGGCAGCGGAACTACTTCCGGAAAAGTAGGATCACACAGGCGATCAAGGGAGGCGACGAGGGTTCCCTTGCGCGCCGCCGGTGACGTCGCTGGTTCCCTCTCTCTCCGTCGGCCGCTCCGGCGGCGGGAGGGAGGGGGAACCTCGGGTCTGTTCGCTAGATGGGTGTGTGGTAGGGTTAGGGTTGAGGAAGACGCTGCCGAGGCCGTTGCGGTGGTGTCGCGTAGGAATAAGTTTCTCCGGGCTCCGTTCGCGGTCAAGTGAGGCTTTTGCCTTCGTCTAGGAGCCAGCGGGGTTGGGGATCCCCGAATCTCGTCGAGGTCGCGGGCTATGGTGGCTGGAGGTCCATCGACACTGGCCGTTTGGGTCTTCAGATGGGCGATGGATGCAGGGAGACGAAGACCCTTCCTCTTCCTTGTTGGTATGATTTGTTGTTGATGTTCTTCTCCTTCCTCTGCGCTGATGCTGGTGGGAGATCCTGCTTTGTCCGAGCAGATGGCCCGGCCGCGGTGCTGGACCGGTCGAATGACTCGGGTTCTCTTCCTTTTGGAAGGGACAGTTTTCGCGGTATTCAAAGCCAAAGATGGCGACGGCTGTTGCAGGTGTGTTGGATTGATCCATGCCCTCTCAGCGTTGGTGTCAAGAAAGGAGGAAGCAGCGTGGCGGCAATTGTACCGTGGTCGAAGATGATGACCTGCTTGCGACCGGTTGCAGATCCTTCTGTTGCAGGGGTCTTCTCTCAAGATTCATAGATGATGACACAGGGCTCCGGAGATCTTCTTGTGTTATGGTTGTCTTAGGGTACTCTAGATGTTCATGGTCCTTTGTGTTTGCGTTTCAGTGTGCTTTTAAGGGTCAACTTCTTTGTACTGATTCGTGATATGAATGAAAAATCCTCAAAGAAAAAAACTAGTGACTATTCATAGGCGTCAGATTATTGCTTCTAGCTCCACTTTGTCTCCGCCGCCGGCAGGTACGGTTTTGATCTTTTCTGATGCAGCAGTATTGTGGCCTTAGACATTCTGGTCTTCTGGACATTGCATTGCGGCTTGTTGTGAACCCTTCCAGCTGGCGCTTGCACCTGAATATGCAGAGGCTCTGGCTCTTCGCCAGGCTGTTTATCTGGCTCGCGATGAGGGTTTTGGTGTGTTGTTTTTGCTTCGGATTGCCTGTCGCTTGTCTAACGAGTTCACTCTTCAGTTCGTGACCATTCTTCTGTCGGTTCGGTGGTGGCTGATATTTCTCTACCGGCTCGCAGCTTCAGTTCTATGGAGTTCAAGCATGTTCGTCGGCATCTCAATGTAGTGGCTGACATGTTAGCTAAGTCTTGTAAGAATCTTAGTGTTTTTGTGTTTTCGTTCTGTTCTGGATTGTATCCAGGGGACTCTTTGCAATGTTGTTGCTTAGTTAATATTATGCTGATGTCAAGAAGAGTGGCGCCATAGGTAAGGCGCCCGCAGCTGCTTAATGGATGATTCCCATTCCCTCAGCTCATCCTCACGGTTTGGGTCGTCATTGTGGTTTTGGCGTGGTCCACTATCTTTTGTCGGGATGTTCGTGTCGGGTTCAAAATTGTGGTGTACAAGCCTGACGAGTTATTGTGTGTTAGGAGGGTTTACCGGGTTGCACGTGTGCTCGTGAGGTTATGATTGGTGAGTAACCCAATTATGGTCTGATTGTATCGGTTTTAGCACGGTTTTCCATAGATTAACCGGGCAATTCTCTTCTTCTTAATTAATCGATGAGGCAATTCTTTTGCCTCCGTTCAAAAAAAAATATTATGCCGATGTTAAAAAAAATCCATGTAAGTCTCACGTTCAGAAAAGTGAAAAGACGAGCACGCAAGTCTCCAACGGACAAGTACACTGGGGACTACTGACTGGGACAATCGCACCACGCAGGCAAGGAGGCAGGAATGTCTGAACGTGCTGCGCCCATGTCGAGTCCCTGCAAACCTCACAAAGTAATCCGCAACTCGCCATCGAACACCTGCCGCTTCGCCTCCCGCGCATCACCAACGTCTTGCCTCCCCCAGAGAGGGGAAGAGACCTGGGCTTGGTAGGCACCACACACTCTTATCCACAACGGCCAGGCCGGTGTGTGTCCAAACCTTCTCCACGCGTTCCCTCCTTCCCTCCCACTCTCTTCCCCTCCGTCTCTCTGTTCCTTCCTGCCTTCCAAGAGACAATCAAGAACGCCAGGCAGCTCAAACCAAGCAATGTCTTTGGCACCTTCCATCCCTTCCATCAAGGTGAAGGTGGGACGCATCGCCCCGCCGCCTCCGTACCGGGCATGCAAGTCGTTCGCCGTGATCAGGAGCTCCAAGGCCGAGGGGCCCAGGAGACCCACGGCGCCTCCACTGTCGCCGCCCCCGCCTATGCCTCCCAAGACGCCAGCCCTGTCCACCCCTCCGAGCCTGTCCCAGCCACCGACCCCAGTGAAGCCAGCACAGCCATCACCTCCTCCTCCCGAGACCAAACCGGCAGTGGCTGCCGCTGCGACGCCACCGGTGGGAGGGGTCGTGACGTTCGAGTACCAGAGGAAGGTGGCCAAGGAGCTACAGGAATACTTCAAGAAGAAGAAGCTGGAGGAGACCAACCAGGGGCCCTTCTTTGGGTGGTTGGCCAAGAATGAGATTGCCAATGGAAGGTAAATGCAAGTTGCATGAAATTTAAGCATTACATGCTTTATTTATTGGATTTTCTAACTAGCAATCAGGGGATGAAACGGAATAATCAGTTCGTGAAATAGTAATATCTACTAACCTAGTAATCTAAACGCTCTTATAGTTCTTTACAGAGGGAGTACTAAATTGCAAATTGATGGTCCACAATAATCAGGGTGTAAGCTTGTAACAAATAGCACACAGCATATCCTCAACAAACAACTTGTAATTAGTTCTTGGGCATGTTCATGAGTACTCAAGAATGAGATCATGGTGAAGTTGCTGCAAATTATTAGTAACTATGACAAGCATGTTGAAATGCAGGATGATACAGATTTAATGTTAAAAGTTGTGTTAAAAATTTTAAGATTGCTTGTTCCTGCATCGTGATTTTGGTTATAAAAACTTCTGCAGATGGGCTATGTTTGGGTTTGCAGTGGGGATGCTAACAGAGTACGCAACAGGCTCGGATTTCGTTGAGCAAATGAAGATCCTTCTCTCCAATTTTGGGATTGTGGATTTGGATTGATGGCTCATGTTTGGCGGTGTTGTTCTGTATAAGTCTGAAGTATAATCCATCTTCTTTCATCCAACGTATAGAAAGATCAATCTTGCACACTATTATATCCTTGAGTTTCATTTGTGCTGTCCTGTCAGTTTTGATGAATGTAAAATCCAATTTCCAGCTTTCTTGTTTGTTAATACTACATGAATTTACTCAAGAGTAATAAAATGGATATTTGACTAACGTACATGGTAAAGGGTTATCTAGAATAATTGCAGGGTTCCAATCCCAAATTAGTTTTCTGGCCGAAGAAAAAGTCACATAGTTTGAGTGAGTTGAGTTAGTTGGTCCATAATATTTAACTAAGCTGGGTGACTATTTCAAAACCATATATCAAATCAATTTTCTTGTTTTTGCGATCAAAGATATTATTACCAGAGTATAATATCATGTCCACACCATGATGTACTGAAGATATAGTGAGACTTATAAACTGGTGGTTTGTGCAAAAAGTGAACGTGGTTGCCTGGAACAAAACAAGCTATTCACACCGACTATGGATGCATCACAAATATAAAATATTACCCTTCGTGGAGTATGCTATACATGGATGCTCACTGAAGAATGCCTACAGATAAGCAGAACTTCCAGATTGCTAATTCTAAGCCGCATAGGAGTTTTCACATGGCACCAAACCGCATCAACTAAGTCAGTATTCATGTTATAGTCAAGTAATATGCTATTTGCAAGGTTAGGGATCTTTTTGCAGCTTGGGATAGGGAGGCGGCCATAAATTCACGGCAATGCAACAGATTACATGTACCTTTGATAGCAAAAATGACCTCAAATTCAAGATAAGTTAAAAACACCATGTACCTGGTTGTCTGGTACGACAAAGTCCGAAGAGGTTAACAATAGCTTGTCACTGTTACCACCATATAAACAAGCTACCAGTAATCCCCACAAGAACACTTTCCATCCTCAAAATGGTGGAATCGGATGACATCCCTTAAAATGATTTGTCGGCCAATAGCGTGAGATATGTATCTAAATGCCGTGTGACAATCTCCACAAACCCGAAGGTTCTTCATGATTCTTATGGGGACACCTGAGGAGGAGCGAGTCAAAACAAAGGCAACTGCAAGCTTTTCGCTATGATAATTTAGCAATTCCTCTTTGTTCTCTTCTTCAAGATCATACAGGGCAAACTCTGTCATTGGAACATAACCGGCATTCCTTATCTTTTGAATCAAAACACTCAGCTTTTCATATATTTCTTTGGTGTTCGGATGTGATCTGTCTCCAGCAATAAAGGTATGGACTCCATCACCTAGGGTTACCCAACTACGACCAGCCTCTTTTTTCACTCCTGCTCCCCCCATTGCAGCTCGGGTTTTGGCTGTATCTTCCCACCTTCCTGTTGCTGCATAAAAGTTAGATGCAAGAACATAGTTTACAGGATTTTGAGGTTCTAGTTCCAAAAGCATCCTTGAAGCTTCTAGCCCCATATCTATCTTGTCCCTGTCCTTCGATTGTCGACAAGCAACTAATACAGTCCTCCATATGAGAGTATTTGGTTTCATTGGCATTCTTCTGATGTATTCTCGTATCTTCATGAGCTTGCCAGCTCGACCAAGAAGGTCTATAACACAAGAATAATGTTCAATCTGAGGTAATATACCATGGTCCTCCATCATTTCAAAGTACTCTAGACCTCTGTCTACCAATCCAGCATGACTACAGGCAGATAGAACACTGATAAATGTGACATGGTCTGGATTTGCTCCACTTTGCTGCATTTCTTCGAATATCTCCAAAGCTTTTCTTCCAAGACCATGTCTTGCATAACCAGAAATCATAGAGTTCCATGAGAACTCATTTTTCTGACTCATGGAACTGAACACCTTTGAGGCATAGCCTATCTTTCCACACTTTGAGTACATATCAACAAGAGCACTCTCAACCACAACATCAGACTCGAGCTGTGACCTAATACCAAAAGCATGCATCTCCATTCCACGCTCTAACGCTGCCACAGAGGCACATGCATTCAGTACAATGGAGAAGGTGCAGCAATCCATCACTTGGTCACTGTGCATCATAAGCCAAACACAGTCTATAGCCTCCTGCAAATGGCCATTGTAGATGTACCCTGAAATCATTGAATTCCATGAGACAGCATCCCTTCTGCCAGAAATTTCCGAAAACAGCTGCTCACAAGAATCCATGTCTCCTGACTTAGCATAACAGGACATTAGAGCATTATCAACTGCAGTATCTTCTATAGCTCCATGCTTTAGCACCACAGCATGAACCTGCTTTCCCAATTCAAGCACACACGATGGCGACAATGTAGCCAATAAGTTAACGAATGTAACTTTATTTGGGGCCAGCCCACTCCTCATCATTTTGGAGAAAACTTCTACCGATTCAGCAATAGGTGCTCGCAAATTGGCCATGACACCCATGATAGAATTCCAGGAAACTACATCATGTTCAGCCATAGAGTTGAAAACTTCCCAGCACTCAAACCTAGCTCCACATTCTCCATACATTTTAACCAGTGCATTTGAAACAGAGGTGTCTAAATCCAGTCCCCACTTTACAGCATCACAATGTACTTGCTGGCCTGCAGACAAAAGTCTCAAACTAGCACATGAACTCAAGCCACTAATTGCTGCAAAGTTTGACGGACTTATACAATCTTGTCTCATCATGTAGTACTTCATCATTGCACCTTCACAGTAACCATTCTGATCAAGAACTGAGATAATGGTGTTCCAGGAAACCCGATCCCTTGTACAAAGCAACTGGAAAACTCTACAGGCTTTATCAATGGAACCACATTTGGCGTACATATTAACCAGACTATTACTGATAGCAATTTTCAAATCAATAAGTCCAGTTCTAAGAACATGCCCATGGAGTTCCGTACCTTTCATCAACCCATCTTCTGGTACAGAAAACTCCGCTATTGCACCGAGCAACACAACATATGTGTCTGCATTGACAACAACTGAATCCCTAGTCCCCATGAAAATCCCCACTGCTTCTTCACTGCAGTGCTGCTTAACCAAGCCCACGATCAAACCATTCAAGGTAACTGCATTTCTCTCTTTCAAACTAAGAAAAATGTTCTTAGCTTCATCAAGCATGCCATGTCTCGCGAATGCACTAACAAGAGCACTCCCCACATAGAGGTCACCTGAGCTGCCCGAATTGAGCACCCTTGCGAACACTTGCTCAAGCACTCTTGAGCTGCAGGAGGACACAGTTGTCGCAGTGATTAAGCTCCCAAAAGTATGCTCGTTTGGTCTCAACTCAATTGCTGAGTCATCACGCAACATTGCCGTGAACAAAGTAAATGTCGAAACCACATGCCCTTTCTTAGCATAGACGGACATCAAGGCATTCCACGTGATGATGTCCCTGACTGGCGTGGAATCAAACACCTGCTGCGCTTGGATGGGCAGACCAACAGAGCAATTACCGTACATCGAGATCAAGGCGTTGCACACCGTTGTATTCGATGCATACACAGTCTTTGATACCAATCCATGGACTTGCACCGCAAATCCCAACTTGTCTGGTCCAGCATCCTGGCACGCCCGGAGCACGCTCCCGAAGGTAAATGACGTGGGCCTGCTGCACTCGGAACCGACCCCCAGCATTGCGCGGAACACCCAGAAGGCCTCATCGGTGACCCCTGACAGCACGTACCCAGATACCAGGCAGGTCCAGGAAACGGCGTTCCGTTCCAGCATACAGTCGAACACCTGGCGCGCGCAGGCCAGGCGCGAGCTTTTAGCGTAGTAGTTAACGAGATGGTTTGAGAGGAAGAGGTCATGGGTGAGCCCTCGCTTCACGAGCTCGAGGTGGAGGCTCTCCGGTGTAGCCTCTCCCCTGCGGCGACGGAGGAGGAGGTCAGCGTGAGGGTGCACCGGCGGTGACGATCGAGGAGGAGGGGCGGGCGAATGCAGAAGTGGGAGACGGTGGGCGAGGAGGTCGCGTAGTGGCACTGGAGGTGGGAGGCGGCGAGGCGGCGGCGGGGAAGGCGATGCGGAGCTGGAGGAGGAGGAGAAGCGGAGTGTGAGGTGGGGGAACGGCGGGAGTTTGCGGTTCATGTATTTGGCGTCTGTTTCCGGCAGAATTTCACGTTCTGGTAAAATGACTCCCGCCCTCACTGATTGTAGAACCGCCGGGGCCGGCGTTCTCGCAGAGCAACTCCAACTGTCCGATATTCGTTTGTGTCGAAACAGACACAAAAATCGATCCAACATGCCGATCAAATTGTATCATCATTCATCTTTTTGTCCATGCGCGACTCATTTCAGGTCTGAATTTAGGCGCGTTTGCGTCGGCGCGGACACGCAGCGAACACGCGCCACGCCCGCCCTTGTCATCCCCCTAGCCCGCCAGTCGGTGGCATATTGGTCATTTCTCCTTCCTTCCATCGACGGCCAGCACATCTGGTCGCCTCACCCGTCGCTGCCGCCGCCCAGTTTCAATGCCCAGGCCGGACGCCCGCACTCACATACCTCCCCTAGAAGCACACCACCCCCAACGGCCCCATACTCCGGCGTTTGGTGGACCATTTTCGCCACTGTTGCAGCACCCTGACGTCGATGCCACCACCCCCTCGCCTTCCCTGTCGGCAGCACACAAGTGTGGCTACCTCGCTCGTCGGACGGCACCTGTTCTCGGAGAGGCGCGAGGCTCTACACCGATCGGCTTCTTCCACAATGCCCGCAAAGTTTTCGATGGTTTACCCACAAGGTACAGATGGACTCGGCGACGAGTACTTTTTCCATAGTTTTATTTGTGATTCGGATGATTCTTCGTTCGATGATGAGGAGATTGCGATTGCTGCTTTGGTCGTCCATGACCATATTAGTAGGCAGCGGCCGATGTTTAGGGGCTCGATCCCGAGGCATACTCCAGCGTTGAATCGCAACCGAGAGAGGGTCATTGCCTACTCTGGCAGAACTACTTCGAGTCCCTTAACCCGCTCTTCAAGCACCATCTATTTCGGCGCCGTTTTCGGATGGCTAGACATGTGTTCAACCGTATCTGGGAGGGGTTGGTGGCATACGGTAACTATTTCGAGTGCAAGGAGGATGATCTGGGAAAGATTGGCTTTCCCTCTTATCAAAAATGCACTACAACTATTCAGATGCTTGCATACAGAGTACCCAGTGATCTCATTGATGAGTATGTCTGAATTAGCGAGTCCACGTGCCTAGACTCCATGTACAAGTTCTGCAAGGCTGTGGCAGCAGTGTTTGGCCCGGAGTACTCGAGAGAGCCAATTGTTGCAGATACAACCCGGTTGTTGGCGACCAATGCGAGTAGGGCTTTTTATGGATGCTTGGTAGCATAGATTATATGCACTGGGAGTGGAAGAACTGCCTGTCCATACTTGGACAATGAGGATGTATTAAAAAAATCCATCGCATGATCTGTAGTGTCGTCGTACTTGTCGCAGTTTGTGAATTTTAAATTCACAGAAACGAGTGAGCAACAATATGATCGGAGAAACAGGGCGGGCACATAGTATATATAGTACGTATATGGAGAGCGTCGATTGTGCTCCGCGCGTCGTTTATACCAACAACTTCATCGTACTTGGTGAAGGCTGGTTGGCACCTGTCCTTGGCTTGCTTACGCAGTTGAGCCACCTGCTTGACCGACATCTCGTAGTGGCGCGAGGGACGTGAGATATGGTAAGGGTACCGTGAATTACCACGAGCATTCTAAGCTCCATGCCCAAAAGTCAGGGATTCATCTAGTGCAGAGGGGAATACTTAGTACTCCATCAGACCCCTCCGTTTGAAAGTTCTTGCTTGAACAGGCCCCTTCAAACTTGCAAAATTTTCATAAAAAATATTCTTTTGACCATATGTGGCACATTAGCCGGCATGGGAACGATATGCTTCATTAGTTCTTCCCTTTGTGACCAGGTATGTTGCCAAATTTATATAGATGCCTTGTTAGGAAACATAGCATGCAATTTCAAAAAAAAAAATCCTACACTCACGCAAGATCTATCTAGGAGATGCATAGCAACGAGAGGGGGAGTGCGTGTCCACGTACCCTCGTAGACCGAAAGTGGAAGCGTTTGACAACGCGGTTGATATAGTCGAACTTCTTCTCGTTCCGACCGATCAAGCACCGAACGTACGACACCTCCGAGTTCTGCACACGTTTAGCTCGATGACGTCCCTCAAACTCTTGATCCAGTAGAGTGTCGAGGAAGTATATGAGTTCCGTCAGCACGATGGCGTGGTAACGGTGATGGTGAAGTGATTTGTGCAGGGCTTCGCCTAAGCACTACGAAGATATGACCGGAGGCGTAAACAGTGAAGGGGGGCGCCGCACACGGCTAACAATTGTTGGTGTGTGTTCTAGGCGCCTCCCTCCCTCCATATATATAGGTGGGAGGGAGAGGGAGCAGCCAAGGGGGCGCCCCAAGTAGGAGGAATCCTACTTGGAGTCCCTCCCAAGCCGCCCCCCTCCCTACCATATATAACCGAGGTGGAAGGAAAGAGGGGGGAGAGGGGGGAAGTAGGAATCCTAATCCACACTTTCCTTGCCCTCCCCTCTTTCCTTCTCCTCCTCATAGGGTTGGCCTCTATAGGGGCGCACCAGGGCTGGTGTGTTCCCTCACTTGGCCAATATGACCCATATCTTCGCCGGGGGTGGCCGAAACTCCTTTCCGGTGACCCGATAAGTACCCGATACCCTCTAGAACACTTTCGTTGTCCGAATACCATCGTCCTATATATCAATCTTTACCTCTCGACCATTTCGAGACTCTTCGTCATGTCCGTGATCTCATCCGGGACTTCGAACAACATTCGCTCACCAAATCACATAACTCATATAATACTAAATCGTCATCGAACGTTAAGCGTGCGGACCCTACGGGTTCGAGAACTATGTAGACATGACCGAGACACCTCTCCGGTCAATAACCAATAGCGGAACCTGGGTGTTCATATTGGCTCCTACATATTTTACGAAGATCTTTATCAGTCGAACCGTTATGACAACATACGCAATTCTCTTTGTCAATCAATATGTTACTTGTCCGAGATTCGATCGCCGGTATCTTCATACCTAGTTCAATCTCGTTATCGGCAAGTCTCTTTACTCGTTCCGTAATACATCACCTCATGACTAACTCCTTAGTCGTTTGCTTGCAAGCTTATGATGTGTATTACCGAGAGGGCCCAGAGATACCTCTCCGATACTCGGAGTGACAAATCCTAATCTCGATTCATGCCAACCCAACAAAACACCTTCGGAGATACCTGTAGGGCATCTTTACAATCACCCAGTTACGTTGTGACGTTTGATAGCACACAAGGCATTTCTCCGGTATCCGGGAGTTGCATGATCTCATAGTCAAAGGAATATGTATTTGACATACATGAAAGCAGTAGCAATAAACTGAACGATCAATATGCTAAGCTAATGGATGGGTCTTGTCCTTCACATCATTCTCCTAATGATGTGATCCCGTTCATCAAATGACAACACATGTCTATGGTTAGGAAACTTAACCATCTTTGATTAACGAGCTAGTCTAGTAGAAGCTTACTAGGGACAGAGTGTTTTGTCTATGTATCCACACATGTATCAAGTTTCTGGTTAATACATTTCTAGCATGAATAATAAACATTTATCATGATATAAGGAAATATAAAATAACAAATTTATTATTGCCTCTAGGGCATATTTTCTTCAGTCTCCCACTTGCACTAGAGTCAATAATCTAGTTCACGTCCCATGTGATTAAACACCAATAATTCACATCTTTATGTGATTAACACCCACAGTTCACATCGCCATGTGACCAACACCCAAAGGGTTTACTAGAGTCAATAATCTACTTCACATTGCTATGTGATTAACACCCAAAGAGTAATAATGGTCTGATCATGTTTTGCTTGTGAGAGAAGTTTAGTCAATGGGTCTGCCACATTCAGATCCGTATGTGTTGGGGATATAACTACTGAGCATAAACCGCCCAGGAGGGGCCGGGTTATGCTCATCCGTATTGAAGCCCATGAAGACAAGGAGTATGGCGCTTTACTATTGAAGCTTAGAGGCCTGGAGCCCAAGGACGGATTAAGGCCCATAGACATAAATCGCCATGAGTTTTGTAACTTAAGTTGTAAGTTAGGGAAAGGTAGAAACCGAGCCGGACACGTGTATGAGCCGGCCTTGGTATTTTGTAAACCACTGTGCGTCAACCTGTGTATATAAAGGGACGACCCTGCGGCGGTTCAGGAACAAGAAACAACAACTCGAGGGTCAGGTAAAGCGGATTCGCTCCCTGCTCATCGAGACCCCATCTATTCCACCACAACTGGATTGTAGGCTTTTACCTTCACCGCAAGGGGCCGAACCAGTATAAACTCCCCACGTCCTTGTCCGGTTTAACCCCTTTAAGCTAATCTCATTGCGATGGCTCCACGACTAAGTCCTCTCACTAGGACATCTGACGTGTTAATTCCACGACAGTTGGCGCCCACCGTGGGGCTATCACACGGTGGTTTCGATTTCTTGAAGGGCAACTTTGAAGGACTCAAGGGATACGCGGTTGGCCGGATGACCAAGAGTCATCGCGGCAAACTCTACATTGACGACGCAGGCTGGGGCCCCGAGGCCGGCTCAATCGAGTACGGGTACCGGGTCCCCTTTGGAGGAATTCACGTCTTCATCTGCAAAATCGGCGAACCGGGCCCTGAGCCGGACATATGCACCGACCTCGTCGAGACGGCTCAGCGTGTGAGCCCTGCCCGGGTTCAGCCTACCATGAAGCGTGCGTTCGTGGGATTCATCCATGGTGCGGAATCTGAACCGGTGTTCGATGGTGAGACGGTCGTTTACTCTGATGGTGAATCATCCACCGGCGAGACCGAGTCACTGTACCAGCTACAAGATGGCCAGTTTGGGGGCTGTTCCGATGGCGACAGTATTCCGGACCCCCTTGAACCGCCAAACCGGGTCGCGATCTTCATGGCCGGTACACAGCCCACATTGCAATCTTCAACTGCAGCAGCGATGACTTCCGGATTGGCAGCAGGGGCACGAGGCCCCATGCGCTGGCCGACTCAAGTTCTGTCCTGTTTATTGGACACCTGGATGACATTGTTGACCACAGCAGTTACCCTGGAGACTCAAGATTGGCATAATGCAGAGGTCACAAAGCTGCGAGATCAGATAACTCAGGCCAAGGAGGACTTGGCGGCTGAGGAAACCAGGATGGCTGATGAACGGGCTGCTTTAGATGCCCAGTCACAGCGAATTCAGGCGGAGAATTACCGGCTCATGCTGGATCAGAACGCTTCGAATGAGGTGTTGAGGAGGAGGCACCGGTCTCGTCTGCCGCTTTATGAAGCAATGAATCTCTTCAACACGCCAGGAGCAGGACCCAAGAATCCGCAATGTAAAGCGGATGAAGCACTGAACAGAGCGCCGATCAGCCACGGGTGACGGACCCGCCTCGACGAACAGATAACCCGCCGCAATACATGCCGACCCCGCCGGGTCACTTCTCCACCCCTTTGGATAATATGATTGTTGCGGCGTCCCGATTGGCAGCTATTCCAATGGAGGGCGAGTCTCCAGCGGCGGTCGAGACGCGGCGGGCCAGGGATCTACTTCAAACCACTATGGAACAGCAACAGGCCTATTCAAATAGCCGAGACAGAATCCATTCAACCCCTCGACCGAGCAAGAGTTACAGCAGGCACATTGATGAACCGGCTATGTCAAGCAGTGCGCGGAACCGTGACGCCCCTCGAGGGCCTAATCCGGCGCGCGGTGGTGCGAATGCTCAGGATGTGGTGGATAATGGTAGAGCGCATCGGGAGGCAGAGTTAGCTGCGCAGTACACGAATCATCAACCCACTCTGGTTCGACCAACGACGTCAGTAGAACGAGGACTGGCTTTCAGCTCTTGGAGGGTGCCGTGTCTCACCCCGGCCCTACGTAATGTGCGGTTACCCAAGGATTTCAAGGGCCCGTGTAAGGTGCCTAATTACACAGCCGATTTACCCCACAAGTCATGGGTTGAGAATTATGAGATGGCGATGGACATGCTGGATGTGGACGAAGTGGCGTGTGCAAAGTACTTCACCATGATGTTGGACGGAACGGCTCGCACTTGGTTAAAAAGTCTGCCCGTTAATTCTGTTGGTTCATGGGACGAGTTGAAGGCCCAGTTTATAGCAAATTTCAAAGACACATGCAAGCAACCCATGTCAATTGTGGATCTGGCCGCTTGTGTCCAAGGAGAAGGCGAATCAACAACTCATTGGTTGCACCAGATTTCGGAAATCCTGTATTTGTCGGACCGCATCAATGCTGATTCATCAATCATAACATTAGAGGGCAATTGCCGGTTTAAGCCGCTGAAGTTGAAGTTGGGACGACTCAAGCGTCACTGCAATGACATGGGAACACTTATGGCAGCTTTGGTTAAGTACGCCGATTCTGATGGTACCAAGGATCCCGAGTCTAACGACGAGAAGCCGGAGAAGGGAAAGAAGAATGTCGGTGCAAAAGGACAGCAGCATAACCAGGCGAGCCATGGGAATAACGGTAAGCGCAAAGCGGACAATAATTCCGATTTTGTGGCTAACACCAACATACAGGGTAATAATCAGCGCCATAAGGGTAAACCGCCCCCGCGGGGCGGAGGATCAGGTATGAATCTGGAGCGCCTATTGAACCAGCCCTGCCTAAAGCACGGGACACAAGAGAAGCCAGTTATGCACCTATGGAAGGATTGTTTTATTATGCGAGAGTTAAAAAACTCAGATCTCTTCCGGTATGATCATGGACCATCTGGCGGTTCAGGGCCCCGGTTTCACGGGCCGGGTTATGGTGGAGGTAACTCCGATTCAGGTTTTCAAGGTAACCAAGGTGGACAGGGCAATCAAGGCAATCAAGACAACCAAGGTGGTTATAATCAATAGGGGAATCAACAACAGCAGCAGTCGGGTTATCAGAGTAACCCGGAGCAGTTAAATGGTGGACAGTATCATGTCTTCACTACTATTCTGTGCAAGCGTGATCAGAAGCTTCATAAGAGGGCAGTGAACTCCGTTGAACTGGCGGTGCCCCGTTATTTGCACTGGTCTAAACAGCCTATTGTGTGGAGTCGAGAAGATCATCCGCCCCGGGTTGATAATCCGAGTCATGTGGCGTTGGTGGTCGCACCGCAGGTTGGAGGTTATAAGTTCACCAAGGTGCTCATGGATGGAGGGAGTAGTATCAACATCTTGTATTATGAAACCTTCCGGCGTATGGGGTTAACGGATAAGAATCTTAAGCCGTCGAACACCGTTTTTCACGGTGTGGTGCCTGGTAAATCGGCCTACCCGGCCGGTAAGATAGCTCTGGAGGTGGTTTTTGGAGATGATCATGATTCGAGGTCAGAGACATTGACCTTTGAAGTGGTAAAAATCAGAAGTCCATACCATGCCCTGTTTGGACGGTCGGTCTATGCTAAGTTCATGGCAAGGCCGTGTTATGTTTATCTGCAGCTCAAGATGCCGGGTCATAAGGGGACCATCACGGTTCATGGCAGCCGCAAGATTGCTTTGAAGTGCGAGGAAGGTGATGCGGCTTATGCTGAGTCGGTTTGTGCAACAGAGGAGTTAAAATTCTACAAAGACAATGTTGATCCGGCGGATATGACTTCTCTGAAGAAGCCTACTATAGAGCATGATCCGGCTTTGAAGTTTAAATCGGCTGATGAGACTAAGTTGGTTGATTTTGTTCCTGACAATTCATCCAAGCAGTTTAGCATCAGCGTTAACTTGGATCTGAAATAGGAAAGCGCGCTCATCGAGTTCATCCATGAGAACTGGGACATCTTTGCATGGAAACCTTCTGACATGCCAGGTGTACCGAGGGAACTCGCTGAGCATACTCTTAATATTGATCCCAAGTTTAAACCGGTCAAGCAGTTTTTTTGCCGTTTCAACGAAGAGAGATGCAAGGCCATTGGTGAGGAGGTAGGCCAACTCTTGGTAGCAGGGTTTATTGTGGAGGTCTTTCACCCTGAGTGGTTGGCTAACCCGGTGTTGGTACTTAAGAAGAATGGCACTTGGCGTATGTGTGTAAACTACACAGATTTGAACAAGGCTTGTCTAGCTGATCCCTTTGCCCTCCCCCATATTGATCAGATTATTGATGCTACAACGGGTTGTGAGCGGTTGAGTTTTCTGGATGCTTATTCGGGTTATCATCAGATCAAAATGGCAGTTAAGGACCAGGAGAAGATGGCTTTTATAACTCCCTTTGCAGCCTTCTGCTATTTATCTATGCCTTTTAGGCTCAAAAGTGCCCCGGCGACTTATCAGCGATGTGTGTGCAGAATTGTCTTCATAATCAGATTGGGCGCAATGTTCATGCTTATGTGGACGATATCGTGGTGAAGTCCAGGAAAGCAGAAACACCAATAGCTGACTTGCAGGAAAAAATTTATAACTGAGGGTTTATAAGATGATGCTTAATCCGGCCAAGTGTGTTTTTGGTGTACCAGCTGGCAAGCTCTTGGGTTTTCTGGTGTCTAACAGGGGTATTGAAGCTAATCCGGAAAAAATCAAGGCTATTAAGTCCCTGGCTAAACCAGCGTGTGTCAATGACGTTCAACGACTGGCGGGTCATATTGCAGCGCTAAGCCGGTTTATCAGCCGGTTGGGGGAGAAGGCGATCCCTCTATATCAGATGATGAAGAAAATAGACAATTTTGTCTGGAGTGATGCTGCTAATGAGGCGTTTGAGGATTTGAAGAAACAGTTGGCCGAACCGCCAGTCCTTGCTTCCCCCATTGATAAGGAACCATTGCTGTTATACGTGGCTGCTAACGCCCGAGCTGTCAGCGTGGCTATTGTGGTGGAGCGCAAAGAGGCTGGTAAGGAGCATCCGGTTCAACGGCCGGTTTATTCTATCAGTGAGGTGCTTATCGAGTCCAAACAGAGATATCCACATTGGCAGAAGCTAGTGTATGGAGTGTTTATGGCGAGCCGGAAGCTCAAGCAATATTTTCAGGGCCATCCCATTATTGTGATCAGTTCCGCTCCATTGGGAGTATCATTCAGAACAGGGAGGCGAATGGCCGGGTCGCTAAGTGGGCTATTGAGCTTGGGCCTCACGGATTAAAATATATGCCTTGCACTGCTATCAAGTCCCAAGCGCTCGTGGATTTCATCAATGGCTGGATAGAGTTGCAGGAACCGAAGGATAAACCGGATAACACATACTGGACTATTCACTTCGATGGATCCAGACAATTGGAGGGATCGAGGGCTGGAGTGGTTCTTACTTCCCCTCGAGGTGACTAATTTTTTTATGTTCTCCGCTTAATGTTTCCCTGTACTAACAATGCAGCTGAGTATGAGGCCTTGCTCCACGGTCTTCGGATGGCTAAGGAGATGAACTTAATCCGGGTACGTTGCTTTGGCGACTCCGATTTAGTGGCTCGGCAAGTATCTGGTACGTGGGACTCCAAGGATCCACTTATGGCGGCTTATCGGCATGAGGTGGATATCATTGCTGGTCACTTCAAGGGTTACCAGGTCGAGCATATTGATTGGCGTAAGAATGAAGCGGCAGATGCTCTAAGCCGGCTCGGATCCCAGTGTAAACCGGTGCCACCTAATGTTTTTCTTGATGTTCTGCATAATCCGTCGGTCAAGATACCAACGGAGGAGGATCTGGCTATTCCTGACCCGGAAGCTCAATTGATGGCGGTTCTTCATGCTATCCCTTATTGAACAATGCTGTACCTAGCGTATATGACCCGGGGCGAGTTACCGGAGGACGAAGTTTTGGCCAGGCAGATAATCCGGCGGTCCAAGTCCATGATTATTGTCAATGGCGAGTTACATCATTGCAGTGTCTCAGGGGCGTTTCAGCTTTGTGTTTCTCCTGAAGATGACTCTGAGATCTTGCGTGAAATCCACGAAGGAGATTGTGGTCATCATGCCGGTTCAAAATCCTTGGTGGCTAAGGCTTTCCAAGACAGATTTTATCGTTAACAGCTGCCGACGCTGGAGGATCTGGTGAGAAAGTGTGATGGCTGTCAGAAGTTTTCACGCCGAGCTCATGTTCCGGCTCAGGAATTGAGGATTATTCCAATCACCTGGCCGTTTGCAACTTGGGGGCTGGATATGGTTGGGCCTTTTAAGAGGTTCAAGGATAAGAAGACCCACCTTCTGGTGACGGTTGATAAATTCACCAAGTGGGTAGAGGCAGAGCCAGTGAGCAAGTGTGATGCGGCCACGACGGTTCAATTCATGAAAAAGGTGATCTTCCACTTTGGTTTTCCACACAGCATTATAACAGATAATGGAACGAATCCCTCCAAGGGTGCTATGGAAGAGTTTTGTCAACGTGAGCACATCTGGCTTGATGTGTCATCAGTGGCCCACCCCCAGTCTAATGGTCAAGCGGAGAGAGCTAATCAAGAAATCCTAAAGGGTATCAAGCCCCGGCTTATGGTCCCTTTGCAGTGGACGCCGGGTTGTTGGGTGGAAGAGTTGCCTTCCGTTTTATGGAGCATTAACACCACCCCCAATAGATCTACGAGGTACACACCCTTCTTCATGGTTTATGGAGCAGAAGCAGTTCTCCCAAGTGATATTCGCCATGATTCGCCCCGAGTGGCAGCTTATGTCGAAGCGGACAATGAAAGAGCACGCCAAGATGCATTGGACCTGTTAGATGAAAAACGGGATATTGCGGCAGCTCGTTCGGCGATTTATCAGCAAGACCTGCAGCGTTATCACAGCCGCCGGGTTAAAACCAGGGCTTTTCAAGAAGGCGACTTAGTGCTCCGGCTTATCCAAGATCAGACTGACATGCACAAATTGTCCCCACCTTGGGAAGGGCCCTTTGTGGTCAGCAATAATCTGAACAACGGGTCATACTACCTTATCGATGTTCGAGAGCACAAAGACTCACATAAATCGAAGGAGGAGACCCACCGGCCGTGGAATATAGCTCATCTTCGGCCTTACTACACCTGAGCCACAGGCTCCTATTATGTATATATTTTTGACAATGTACATATTATGATCAATAAATAAACTGGCATCCTTGCTAAAGCGGGGCCTTTGCCGTTTCGTCTTATGTCTTCTTGGTTACATGGGGGCTTCTGCTTATAAAGCGGAGTTCTAATTACCCATAAACCGGCTTATAAAGCCATATGAAAAAAGCTTGGGAGCTTCACACCCAAGGGACCAAAGAGAGTCTATTGCCACGCACAGCTCAAACATAGGTACCCACTGAGCACAGCTCACGATGTTACCTGGGGGCTCTTTGTGCACAGCAACAAAGAGTTTTAAAGGACCCTTGTAATAGGCTATCAAGCCAGGCTTGGAAAGCCAGGTGTATTCACCTAAAACCCCGGGTTAACCTGCCTTCATTAAGTAAGTCACTCCGTCCAGGTAATCCTGGTGTGACCCACCGAACGTTTGACAAGTCAATCTTATACAGACCCTGAACTTGTCAAAGTTAAAACGACGATTGGTTAATGTGAGGCCCATCTTAAAAGGCTTTGTAAAATGGTTTAACTCAGTGGCCTGGCAGCCCATGAAAAGCCTCGAATTTGGGCCTGGCAGCCCTTGAAAAGCCTCGAATACAAGTTTTTTCATTTGCTTTTATTTGTCAAAGTTTTTCTCCTTTGATAAGATTTTGAGGTAAACCGGCGTCTCTTAACCCGGCCTGATTAAAAGTCATTAATATAACCGGTGTTTGTTAACCTGGCGTGGCTTTCAACTATCAGTTGTTAGTACACAACTGATTATAAACCGGTGTTTGTTAACCCGGTCTGGCATTGACTATAAGTCGCCAGGATGATCATCCGGTGTTTATCATAACCCGGCATGACTTATTTTAAACCAGCATAGCATGGTGGGAGTTGGCAGCACTCAAAGATTTGAGTCATCACCCTTACTACAAGAACGTTGGTAAACCAATGATGTGATTCAATATCACAGGTATGATGTATTTCATATTTCATTATTTTTACAGCCTTGGTTCTAAACTTTGGCTTTATATCGGGTATCATAACCCGTCCGGCGGTAAACCGCCAGGACAATTTTAAGTTTATCACATGCAGGAAACATGATTGCATAAAACTGTTAAAGATCATAAGCAGACATTACATATCATGACAGATTGACAGTATCAGGCAGAGTGGCTATGCACGATGGCATAGCAGACCAAGTGTTTTAGCTAGCCTAATACAAGGCGTTTTAACTGCCCAAAAAGATAATTGTTTCTCATAAAGAGGACAGTGCGCAGACGATAAACCGGCTTCCGGATTATGATTCTTCTTCAGCTTGATGTGAAGGTTGCGGATCATCCTGCGCCGGTTCAACCTCCGCCTCCCCACCCAGTGGATGGAAGTCAATGGTTGCCCAGTCAATTCTAGACAAAGCTCGGAAGACAGCTTCATCGCTTATAAGATCTGACGGTTCAACATCAGGGGCATAAGTATGCTTACGGATTGGCGGGATTAGATTTTGTGCTTCATAAACCGACACATCAATCTGTTTGTTTTCTGCATCATAGATGGACCAGTGGAAAGACAAATTAGTCTCTTCGGCCAGTTTACTTGCAAGCGGGCGCATCTCCTTTGTCAAAGCTCTAAGGGCATCATTGTCAAATTCCGGCTCATCTTCTTTTTTGGCTAGGATAGCCATTCCCAATTTCTTCCGGATCAAGATCAACTATCCAAGCCTTAGCCCGAGTCAGTGCAGACAAAGCGCCAACCCTTGCAGCAGATCTCTTCACTTCCTCTAGTTGGGCAGGTGTCATGGATAGTTTGGCCAATGTATCCTTGATTAAAGTTGGCGGCGGTTTACTGTACGAAGCAGTGCAGATGACTCGTTGAGCACCGGTATATAACTGCTCTATCAAGGTATAGACAGCCTTCAGTTTCTTCCACATATCTGAGCCGAGATGGGCGACACGGCTACCTGCAATGGTTACAATATTATTGTTAAACCGGCGGTTTCAAGGATGATTAAGTACGGCTCATTACAAAGATATTTACCAAAAACGGCAGAAGTCATAGCGTTGATTTGCCGCTTTAGGCTAGTCAGCTCTTCTGCCACCGGTTTAAGGGCCGCTTCAGCATCCTCCGCCCGCTTTAGCAAAGTGGCTTTTTCAGCCTCCCAATCTGCTCGCTCGCCTTTGAAGCCATCCTTCAATTGCTCCATGGCTGTTAAAGCGCCCTTCAACTCTTCTTTGGCCTTTGAAGTTTCAGCTTGCTGGGACTTGATGTTTTCCTGGAGATCGCCGATTTGAGAATCTTTGTTGGTCAAGTCAGCCTGCAAAAGATAAACAATAAATTGGCAATAATTTTTTCAAAGTCCCAAGCACATAACAAGTTATACACTTGGCACTTGGGGGCTAATGCGGATTGCTTTTTCTCAAATGATATTTTAAGTCCCAAGCATACAACATGTTATATACTTGGCACCTGGGGGCTAATGCATATCGGATCAATTCAAGGTTATCAAGTTTTACTGCATGAACCGGATCATGTTAATGCCTGAAAGGAATTCTGATGTATAAACCTGACTATCCTAAAGGTATAAACCGGTCTATAGGGGCTACACAAGCAAAATCCAATCTTCTCCTACTAAAAGTCCTGGTTCACATTCATATTGATGAACCAACCCTTAGGGGCTACTAGAGTTGATAATTGAAGCAGGATATAAGGAAAAAGAAGTTATTCAAAGGAAAAAATATTTACCTCATATCGCTCTTTCATCAGGATTACTAAACTGGCTTCATAATCGCAGATGGTATACAGACGGTTTAGATATCCAGAGTGGATGTCTTGAGCAGAGAGGTGGGCATAGCTTGACAAATCTGTTTTCCATTTGCCCTTGTCCACAGTGGAAAATTCTTCTTTTGCACTATGCTTTGATAAAGTGACATGATTGCCAGGAGCAGTATGGCCAAAGCCAGTAATCACAACATCATCTGTCGTGCCTTCAAGAGTCTTATCTGGGCTTGGCAGTTTAGCAGATGCTTTTGCTGGTCTTGGTGGATCGGCAGCTGGGCTTGGCGAGTCAGCAGGCTGGCTTGTTGGATTTATTTCTGGTGGATCGACAAAAGTATCCTGGCCCTGAGGTACCGGGTCATCCAGAGCAATGTCAGCATTTTGATCAAGAGCCTCTGAGGTCCTCTCCGGTTCAGTGGCCGGATTATCATCAGTTGGTGTAGCCAGCTTGGCTTTTTTGCTAAGTCTGGCTTTGGCACTAAAAAGTACAAACACAGAGGTTAGTACAATAAACCGGTGTAAGGCATAAAAACTAAGTCTATTATGCTTACCTAGGAACGATCTTGAGTGGAGGCATCTGTGTGGTTGATGAATCGCCGGAGGATGAATGGGAGGTTCCCTGATAATTCGAATCAGACAGATTAAGAGGATATCGGGAGTAACCTGCCTTGGGATAAAGTGTATTAAAAGAACAATAGACCTCTTGTCGACGTTTGCGAACCAGAGAATATGGTAAACCGGAGGATGTAACTTGTTGACCACTATGCCGAGTGGTGCGGCAAGTTTCATGCTGCTGTGTCTTCAAAGAAAAGTGCGGATCCAAATAAGCAAGAGGGTGTGAATGTTTTACTTTCCGGACTGCTCGATGAAGTTTTGGTACTGGCACATGATTTGAGTCGGAGGATAGAACAATTACCTCTACATCACCAGCGTGGCTAGCTTCCGCATCATCCTGATAACAATCATTGTCAATGAGGTGTATGAAAAAAGAACCAAAAGAATCAAGTTCTACCTCTGACTCCGGATCATCAAGCTCTTCATCATTGGGTAGATCAGCAGCCTCAGCGGTTTTCTTCTTTGCTGGCCTCTTGGTAACCTTGGTCTTGATGCGGGGTGCCCTCGCCGGTTTATCCTGCGATTTCCTTTTCTAGAACGGATCACCGCTCTGCGCAGATGGACAACAAGTTATAAAGAAATAATTAAGGAGAAATGGATTAAAGCAAAAATAAGATAACTCTTATAGCTGGCGGTTTGTTAGATGCATAGAAGGGACTAAGCCCTACTCTGCTACAGGCAGCCACCGGTTCATCAACATTTTCTTGACGGCTTCGGTGAATTCATCATCTGTGAGCTAGATGTCAACATGACGCTGAGGGTCTTTCAGATCTCCTATATATTCACACATTAAACGGGGCGCCGGCTTAAAGGTAAAATACTCCAAGACACCCAACAGCGGACGAAATTAATGCCTGTCAGGCCATTGGCAACAAATGCCCTGAGTTTTGCTAGTTGAGGGGCATATTTTGATCTTTCCTTGGCAGTGAGTCGCTGAGGAACCGGATGAGTTTTGGTAAGCCAGTATGCACGATAACCCGACAGAGGATTTTTGTTGTCTGGAGCTGTATTGCGGCAGTAAAACCAAGTCTGATTCCAGTCCTTGGGGTGGCTATGATGTTTGGCTTGAGGGAAGTCGACATCCTTTCTCTTCTGGATTGAAACGCCCCTGAGTTCAGTGTTGGGCCCGTCCGTAAATTCAGTACGACGGTTTAAGTAAAAGAAGTCCCGGAATAGTTCCACAGTGGGTTCCTCTTGCAGATAGACTTCGCAAAATACTTGAAAAATGCATATATTGGACACAGAGTTCGGTCCAATATCTTGAGGGTGGATCTAGAAGCTGGCAAGAACATCACGAAAGAACTTTGATCCGGGAGGGCTGAACCCTCGATTCAGATGATCAGTAAAAACAATCACTTCTCCATTCTGAGGCTCAGGAGGATTTTCTAAACCGAGGATTCTCCAGTGGATGGTTTCCTTGCTTGCTAAAGCGCCAGTCACAACATACCCAGTCAGTTGCTCTTCAGCAACCCGAGAAGGGACCCAATTGCAAGCATAAAACGATTTGACCATTTGAACAAGAAGCTGGAAAAGAGGATCAAGGCCGGTTTAAGGTTTTGATTGATGCAGATAATCCAGTTTAAAGACAGGTAAAACAAATTGAAACATATGCACATGATAAGCCGGAGTTTTATATTGAGGATGAGTTGGCGGTTGAAGAGAGGGCTAATGGTGCCTTGCAGGTTATCATCGTGTAAAAAGTTAAACCTCCTACACTGGTGCGGAAGTTACAGATCTGAAAAATCTTTAAGTATTGCAGAAACAGGTTTTGCAAGTTGTGGCTATAGTTTTGGATCTACCGCAGTCTTAAAAAGAAGGAAAAATTCAAAACCCTAGGTGGTATCATTAAAATAGCTAAAGGCCAGATGGGATCTGTTTACTGATAACAGAGATGTTATGATGAAGAAAAATGAGATCTAGTTATGGCCGCACAGAAACAAAGGTCGTATTCTTATTAAAAGATCTGTGTGACAACAATGGGTACGGATGAGTACTGAAGAACACCGAAGAATAACGAAACCCTAATGGTGGATCTGAGGAGAAAGAGGAAGAAAGCTTACAGAGGTTGCAGGAGAGGCGTCGCGTTTCTCTGGTCACATCAGGTTGATGCAGCGGCCGTTGGTGGTGTAGAAGCGAAGGTCGACGACGGCAGCTGCGCTTGAGCTCTGAGGCGACGCGAGGAAGACGATGAGGTGCTACATCTTGAGCTTGCGTTGGTTTTCCTCGAAGAGGAGAGGGTGATGCAGCAAAGTGTAGCGTAAGTATTTCCCTCAGTTTTGAGAACCAAGGTATCAATCCAGTAGGAGGCTCCTCAAAAGTCCCACACACCTACACAAACAAACTGAGAACTCGCAACCAACGCAATAAAGGGGTTGTCAATCCCTTCACGGCCACTTCATGTAAAGTGAGATCTAATAAAGATAGTATGATAAGATAAATATATTTTTGGTATTTTATAATACAGATGCAAAAAGTAAAGATGCAAATAAAAGTAGATTGAAAGCAAATATGATAAGAGATAGACCCGGGGGCCATAGGTTTCACTAGTGGCTTCTCTCAAGATAGCATAAGTATTACGGTGGGTGAACAAATTACTGTCGAGCAATTGATAGAAAAGCACATAGTTATGAGATTATCTAGGCATGATCATGTATATAGGCATCACTTCCATAACAAGTAGACCGACTCCTGCCTACATCTACTACTATTACTTCACACATCGACCGACTCCTGCCTGCATCTAGAGTATTAAGTTCATAAGAACAAAGTAACGCATTAAGCAAGATGACATGATGTAGAGGGATAAACTCATGCAATATGATATAAACCCCATCTTGTTATCCTCGATGGCAACAATACAATACGTGCCTTGCAACCCTTTACACATCGGGCAAGGACACCGCAAGATTGAACCCAAAGCTAAGCACTTCTCCCATGGCAAGAAAGACCAATCTAGTAGGCCAAACCAAACTGATAATTCGAAGAGACTTGCAAAGATAACTCAATCATACATAAAAGAATTCAGAGAAGATTCAAATATTATTCATAGATAAACTTGATCATAAATCCACAATTCATCGGATCTCGGCAAACACATCGCAAAAAGAGTTTACATCGAATAGATCTCCACAAGAGAGGGGGAGAACATTGTATTGAGATCCAAAAAGAGAGAAGAAGCCATCTAGCTAATAACTATGGACCCGTAGGTCTGTGGTAAACTACTCACAACTCATCGGAGGGGCAAGGATGTTGATGTAGAGGCCCTCCATGGTTGATTCCCCCTCCGGCAGAGTGCCGGCGAAGGCTCCAAGATGGTATCTCGCGGATACAGAAGGTTACGGCAGTGGAAATTGTGTTTCGTGGTGCTCCTGGATGTTTTCGGGGTACGAAGGTATTGAAAGTGCAACTATCCCTAGGTGGTTTTGGTAATTCATAACAACATATAGCTCATTGAGCTAATGCTATTCCAAGACTATTATTTCAGGAAAGCTCAATGAATGGCATGGCATGGATGATGAAAGTGGATCCCTCAAAATACTAAGGACAAAGGATTGGCTTAAGCTCAAAAGCTCAAGGCTCTTCATTTTACATTTTAGTGATCCAAGATCACATTGAGTCTATAGGAAAAGCCAATACTATCAAGGAGGGATGAGGTGTTGCTTAATGAGCCTCTTGCTTCAAGTGCTTAGTGATATGCTCCAAAAACCCTCAACTACTTTCTCACATCCTCATATGACCTAAACCCAAAGTCAAAATCGGTCCTACCGATTCTTTCTATCCGGCGCCACCGAGTTCAAATGTCATAGCCACTGCCACAAACCCTAGGCAAATTGGTCTCACCGATCGGGATCTCCGTCTCACCGAGATGGGATTGTAATCTCTCTGTTTCCCTTCGTAACGTTTCGGTCTAACCAAAGTGAGCGATCGGTCCCACCGAGATTGCAATGTAAACTCCCTATTTCCCTTTCGTAACATTTCGGTCTCACCAAAATGAGCGAATCGGTCCCACCGAGTTTACCTGACCAACTCTCTGGTTAGCTTATTACCAAAGTTGGTCTCACCGAGTTTGTGTAATCGGTCTCACCGAGATTACATTATGCCCTAACCCTAACCATATCGGTCCTACCGAGTTGCATATCGATCCCACCGAAAATCCTAACGGTCACTAGGTTTACTAAATCGGTCCGACCGAGTTTGTTGATTCGGTCCCACCGAGTTTGGTAAATTGTGTGTAACAGTTAGATTTTGTGTGGAGGCTATATATACTCCTCCACCTCCTCTTCATTTGTGGAGAGAGCCATCAGAACAAACCTACACTCCCAACTTACCATTTCTGAGAGAGAACCACCTACTCATGTGTTGAGGCCAAGATATTCCATTCCTACCATATGAATCTTGACCTCTAGCCTTCCCCAAGTTGCTTTCCACTCAAATCTTCTTTCCACCAGATCCAAATCCCATGAGAGAGAGTTGAGTGTTGGGGAGACTATCACTTGAAGCACAAGAGCAAGGAGTTCATCATCAAGTCACCATTTGTTACTTCTTGGAGAGTGGTGTCTCCTAGATTGGCTAGGTGTCACTTGGGAGCCTCCGACAAGATTGTGGAGTTGAACTAAGGAGTTTGTAAGGGCAAGGAGATTGCCTACTTCGTGAAGATCTACCGCTAGTGAGGCAAGTCCTTCGTGGGCGACGGCCATGGTGGGATAGACAAGGTTGCTTCTTCGTGGACCCTTCATTGGTGGAGCCCTCCGTGGACTCGCGCAACCGTTACCCTTCGTGGGTTGAAGTCTCCATCAACGTGGATGTACGATAGCACCACCTATCGGAACCACGACAAAAACATTCGTGTCTCCAATTGCGTTTGAATCCTCCAAACCCTTCCCTTTACATTTTTGCAAGTTGCATGCTTTAATTTCCGCTGCTCATATACTCTTTGCATGCTTGCTTGAATTGTGTGAAGATTGCTTGACTTGTCCAAAGATAGCTAAAATCTGCCAAAGTCTAAAATTGGGAAAAGGTTAAGTTTTTAATTGGTCAAGTAGTCTAATCACCCCCCTCTAGACACACTTCAAGGTCCTACAGGTATATATCGTAGGAAGAACTACGTCGGTGGCCGCCCGAGGGGCCCACGAGACAGGGGCGCGCCCTACAGGGGGGCGGCCCCCTATCTCGTGGGCCCTCGGAAGCTTCTTGGCTTGCACTCCAAGCTCTCCGGATCACGTTCGTTCCAAAAATCACGCTCCCGAAGGTTTCATTCCGTTTGGACTCCGTTTGACATTCCTTTTCTTTGAAATACTGAAATAGGCAAAAAAACAACAATATGGCCTGGGCCTCCGGTTAGTAGGTTAGTCCCAAAAATGATATAAATGTGTAAAATATAGCCCATAAACATCCAAAAGGGGTAATATAATAGCATGGAACAATAAAAAATTATATATACGTTGGAGACGTATCAAGCATCCCCAAGCTTAATTCCTGCTCGTCCTCAAGACAGTAAATGATAAAAAGCGAATTTTTGATGTGGAATGCTACCTAGCATAATTCTTAATGTAATTTTCTTCATTGTGGCATGAATGTTTAGATCCAAATGATACAAAATAAAAGTTCATATTAACATGAAGATGGTGATACTTCAAGCATACTAATCAAAGTAATCATGTCTTCTCAAAATAACATGGCTAAAGAAAGTTATCCCTACAAAATCATATAGTCTGGCTGTTGCTCTATCTTCATCACACAAAGTATTTAATCATGCACAACCCGATGACAAGCCAAGCAATTGTTTCATACTTTAATAATCTCAAACTCTTTCAACTTTCACGCAATACATGAGCGTGAGCCATGGACACAACACTATATGTGGAATAGAATGGTGGTTGTGGAGAAGACAAAAAGGAGAAGATAGTCTCACATCAACTAGGCGTATCAACGGGCTATGGAGATGCCCATTAATAGATATCAATGTGAGTGAGTAGGGATTGCCATGCAACGGATGCACTAGAGCTATAAATATATGAAAGCTCAACAAAAGAAACTAAGTGGGGTGCATCCAACTTGCTTGCTCATGAAGACCTAGGGCACTTTTGAGGAAGCCCATCATTGGAATATACAAGCCAAGTTCTATAATGAAAAATTCCCACTAGTATATGAAAGTGACAACATATGAGACTCTCTATCATGAAGATCATGGTGCTATTTTGAAGCACAAGTGTGGAAAAGAGATAGTAGCATTGTCCCTTCTCTCTTTTTCTCTCATTTTATTATTTTTTTCTCTTTTTTTCTTCTTTTTCTTTTTTTTCTTCCCCCTTTTTTTCTTTGGCCTTCTCTTTTTTTTGGCCTTTCTCTTTTTTTTTGTAAAGTCCGAAGTCTCATCCCGACTTGTGGGGGAATCATAGTCTTCATCATCCTTTCCTCACTAGGACAATGCTCTAATAATGAAGATCATCACACTTTTATGGATTTACAACTCAAAGCTAGAACAAGATATGACTCTATATGAATGCCTCTAGCGGTGTACCGGGATATTCAATGAATCAAGACCGACATGTATGAAAATTATGAAGGTGGCCTTGCCACAAATAAAATGTCAACTACATGATCATGCAAAAAGCAATATGACAAAAGTAATGCGTGTCATATGAACAGAAGGTGGAAAGTTGCATGGCAATATATCTCGGAATGGCTATGGAAATGCCATAATAGGTAGGTATGGTGGCTGTTTTGAGGAAGGTAAATGATGGGTATATGGTACCGGCGAAAGTTGCACGGTACAAGAGAGGCTAGCAATGGTGGAAGGGTGAAAGGGTGCGCACAATCCATAGACTCAGCATTAATCAAAAGAATTCATATACTTGTTGCAAAAATCTAGAAGTCATCAAAAATCAAAGCACTATGCGCATGCTTCTAGGGGGATAGATTGGTAGGAAAAAACCATCGCTCGTCCCCGACCGCCACTCACAAGGAAGACACTCAATAAATAAAATTGTGCTCCAACTTCATCACAAAGCGGTTCACCATACGTGCATGCTACAGGAATCACAACCCTTAACACAAGTATTTTTCATAATCACCTCAACTAGCATGACTCTAATATCACTACCTCCATATCTCAAAACAATTATCAAGCATCATATTGATCATAGCATCCAATTCTTTTCTATGATAGTTTTTATTATACCCAACTTGGATGCTCATCATTCTAGGACCAACTCTATGATCATAGCAAATACCATGCTGTTCAAAAAGGCTCTCAAAATAATATAAGTGAAGCACGAGAGACTAGCAATTTCTTCAAAATTAAGACACCACCGTGCTCTAAAAGATATAAGTGAAGCACTAGAGCAAAAACTATCAAGCTCAAAAGATATAAGTGAAGCACATAGAGTATTCTAGAAAATTCTAATCAAATAGGCTTCTTCCAAAAGGTGTGTACAGCAAGGATGATTGTGGTAAAATAAAAAGCAAAGACTAATATAATACACGACGCTCCAAGCAAAACACATATCATGTGGCGAATAAAAATATAGCTCCAAGTAAAGTTACCAATGAACGAAGACGAAAGAGGGGATGCCTTCCCGGGGCATCCCCAAGCTTAGGCTTTTGGCTATCCTTGAATATCTTGAGGTGCCATGGGCATCCCCAAGCTTAGGCTCTTGCCACTCCTTATTCCATAGTCCATAAAAGCTTTACCCAAAACTTGAAAACTTCACAACACAAAACTCAACAGGAAATCTTATAAGCTCCGTTAGTGAAAGAAAACAAAACCACCACATAAGGTACTGCAATGAACTCATTCTTTATTTATTTTGGTGTTAAACCTACTGTATTCCAACTTCCTTATGGTTTATAAACTAATTTACTAGTCATAGATGCATTGAAATAAGCAAACAACACACGAAAAACAGAATCTGTCAAAAACAGAACAGTGTGTAGAAATCTATAACTAACGCAAACTTCTGGAACTCTAAAAATCCTAACAAAATTGGAAGTCCTGGACAATCTGTTTATTGAACATCAGCAAAAAGAATCAACGCAAAAGCACGTTCCTGTGATTTAACAAAATTATATTCGTGCGCGCAAAGTTTTTGTTTTTCAGCAGAATCAAATCAACTATCATCGTAGGTTATCCTATAGGTTCTACTTGGCACAAACACTAATTAAAAGATAAAAACACATCTAAACAGAAGGTAGATGAAAGATTTATTACTAAACAGGAGCAAAAACAAAAAACATAAAGAAAATTGGGTTGCCTCCCAACTAGCGCTATCGTATAACGCCCCTAACTAGGCATAAAAGTAAGAATAGATCTAACGAGTGCCATCTTTGGCACTAAATTCATAAGTAGCACGCATGATAGATTCATAAGGTAATTTGACTTTCTTTATTGGAAAGTGCTCCATGTCTTTCTTTAATGGAAATTGGAATCTAATATTCCCTTCCTTCATATCAATAATCGCACCAATCGTTCTAAGGAAAGGTCTACCCAGAATAATAGGGCAAGAAAGATTGCAATCAATATCAAGAACAATAAAATCTACGGGCACCAAATTTCTATTTGCAACAATAAGAACATCATTATCCTTCCCATAGGCTTTTTGATGGTGGAATCCGCAAGATGCAAGTTTAAAGAGCAATCATCAAGATCATGGAAACCTAGAATATCACATAAAGTTTTCGGAATCGTGGAAACACTAGCACCCAAATCACACAAAGCAAAACACTCATAATCTTTAATTCTAATATTTATAGTAGGTTCCCACTCATAATTAAGTTTTCTAGGTATAGAAACTTCCAAATTAAGTTTTTCATCATAAGATTGCATCAAGGCATCAACAATATGTTTGGTAAAAGCTTTATTTTGACTATAAGCATGAGGAGAATTAACAACGGATTGCAACAAGGAAATACACCCTTTTAAAGAACAATATCATAATCAAATTCCTTGAAATCCAAGATGGAAGGTTCAATATTATTAGAAGCAGAGGATTCTCCAATCTCACTTTTACCACATTTAGCATTAAGATCTAAAGACTCCGAATTCTTGGGACGCCCGGCTAGGCAAAGTTGATTCATCATCACTCCCATAATCATCAAAATTCATATTGCAAAACATATATCTAATTGGAGATGCATCAATAAATTTAAGATCCTCATCATTATTTTCATGGAAACTAGAAGAACACGCTTTTATAAAGCTTTCTTTTTTAGCACGCAATCTAGCGGTTCTTTCCTTGCACTCGTCAATGGAAATTCTCATTACTTTGAGAGACTCATTGATATCATGCTTAGGAGAAGAAGATCCAATTTTAAGAGAATTAACATCAAGCGAAAGTCTATCAACGTTCCTAGCCAAATCATCAACTTTGAGCAATTTTTCTTCAAGCAAGGCATTAAAATTCTTTTGAGAAATCATAAATTCTTTCACACTATTCTCAAAATCAGAGGGCATCTTATTAAAATTACCATAAGAGTTATTGTAGGAATTTCCATAATTATTAGAGGAATTACTAGGGAACGGTCTAGCATTAAAGTTTCCTCTATAAGCATTGTTTCCAAAACTATTCCTACCAACAAAATTCACATCCATAGATTCATTATTATTCTCAATCAAGGAAGACAAAGGCATATCATTGGGATCAAGAGGAGTATTTTAGTAGCAAACATCTTCATAAGTTCATCCATCTTTCCACTCAAAACATTGATTTCTTCTATAGCATGCACTTTTTACTAGAAGATCTTTCGTGTGCCATTGAGAATAATTAGCCATAATATTATCAAGAAGTTTTGTAGCATCTCCTAATGTGATTTCCATAAAGGTGCCTCCATGGCGAATCTAAGAGATTTCTAGAAGCAAAGTTCAAACCGGCATAAAAATTTTGTATGATCATCCATAAATTCAAACCATGAGTAGGGCAATTGCGAAGCATCAATTTCATTCTTTCCCAAGATTGGGCAGCATGCTCATGATCAAGTTGTTTAAAATTCATAATATCGTTCCTAAGAGTGATGATCTTAGCGGGAGGAAAATACTTAGAGATAAAAGCATCTTTACACTTGTTCCAAGAATCAATACTATTTTTAGGCAAAGACGAAAACCAAACTTTAGTACGATCTCTAAGTGAAAACGGAAATAACTTCAATTTGACAATATTGTTATCCGTATCTTTCTTCTTTTGCATATCACACAAATCAACAAAATTGTTTAGATGAGTAGCGACATCTTCACTAGGAAGGCCGGCGAATTGATCTTTCATAACAAGATTCAACAAAGTGGTATTGATTTCGCAAGACTCAACATCATTAAGAGGAGCAATGGGAGTACTAAGGAAATCATTATTATTGGTATTCGAGGAATCACACAATTTGGTATTATCTTGCGCCATGGAAACAAGTAATCCAACACACAAGCAAACAGAAAAAGGCAAGTGAAAAAAGGAGAGGAGGAGATTGGAAAAGAGAGGGCGAATAAAATGGCAAGGGTGAAGTGGGGGAGAGGAAAACGAGAGGCAAATGGCAAATAATGTAAATGCGAGGGAGATGGGTTTGTGATGGGTACTTGGTATGTCTTGACTTGAGCAAAGACCTCCTCGGCAAAGGCGCCAGAAATCCTTCTTGCTACGTCTTGAGCTTGTGTTGGTTTTCCTCGAAGAGGAGAGGGTGATGCAGCAAAGTGTAGCGTAAGTATTTCCCTCAGTTTTGAGAACCAAGGTATCAATCCAGTAGGAGGCTCCTCAAAAGTCCCACGCACCTACACAAACAAACTGAGAACTCGCAACCAACGCAATAAAGGGGTTGTCAATCCCTTCACGGCCACTTGCGAAAGTGAGATCCTATAAAGATAGTATGATAAGATAAATATATTTTTGGTATTTTATAATATAGATGCAAAAAGTAAAGATGCAAATAAAAGTAGATTGAAAGCAAATATGATAAGAGATAGACCCGGGGGCCATAGGTTTCACTAGTGGCTTCTCTCAAGATAGCATAAGTATTACGGTGGGTGAACAAATTACTGTCGAGCAATTGATAGAAAAGCGCATAGTTATGAGATTATCTAGGCATGATCATGTATATAGGCATCACGTCCATAACAACTAGACCGACTCCTTCCTGCATCTACTACTATTACTCCACACATCGACCGACTCCTGCCTGCATCTAGAGTATTAAGTTCATAAGAACAGAGTAACACATTAAGCAAGATGACATGATGTAGAGGGATAAACTCATGCAATATGATATAAACCCCATCTTGTTATCCTCGATGGCAACAATACAATACGTGCCTTGCAACCCTTTCTGTCACTGGGCAGGACACCGCAAGATTGAACCCAAAGCTAAGCACTTCTCCCATGGCAAGAAAGACCAATCTAGTAGGCCAAACCAAACTGATAATTCGAAGAGACTTGCAAAGATAACTCAATCATACATAAAAGAATTCAGAGAAGATTCAAATATTATTCATAGATAAACTTGATCATAAACCCACAATTCATCGTATCTCGACAAACACACCGCAAAAAGAGTTTACACCGAATAGATCTCCACAAGAGAGGGGGAGAACATTGTATTGAGATCCAAAAAGAGAGAAGAAGGCATCTAGCTAATAACTATGGACCCGTAGGTCTGTGGTAAACTACTCACAACTCATCCGAGGGGCAAGGATGTTGATGTAGAGGCCCTCCGTGGTTGATTCCCCCTTCGGCAGAGTGCAGGCGAAGGCTCCAAGATGGGATATCGCGGATACAGAAGGTTACGGCGGTGGAAATTGTGTTTCATGGTGCTCCTGGATGTTTTCGGGGTATGTAGGTATATATAGGAGGAAGAAGTACGTCGGTGGCCGCCCGAGGGGCCCACGAGATAGGGGGCACCCTACAAGGGGGGGCACGACCCCCTATCTCGTGGGGCCCTCAGAAGCTTCTTGACTTGCACTCCAAGCTCTCCGGATCACGTTCGTTCCAAAAATCACGCTCCCGAAGGTTTCATTCCGTTTGGACTCCATTTGATATTCCTTTTCTTCGAAATACTGAAATAGGCAAAAAAACAGCAATATGGGTTGGGCCTCCGGTTAGTAGGTTAGTCCCAAAAATGATATAAATGTGTAAAATAAAGCCCATAAACATCCAAAAGGGGTAATATAATAGCATGGAACAATCAAAAATTATAGATACATTGGAGACGTATCATGAGGCGAAGGGGCATGAAGGGGAAAGGAAAGAATGACCCTTGGCCCTATTTATGAAGCCAAGGGATAAGTGAGAGGCGCGGGAATCAAGGAACCCAAAGAATGGATATCTGACACAGCTGTCGTCTCGATTTTCGGAGGGTTATTAATAAGAAAAAAAACGTTTACAGGTTTTTATATGGAGATGATGTCATGATGATTCACTACAAAATCTTAAAAGATGACGTCACGGCGATTTATCAAGTGCATATGGAAATGATGTCATGGCGGTTTACAAGATTCTTTGGAGATCAAGGAGTTTTTCTAAGGATTGAAGATTGACATGAACAGGTTCAAATCAATCTGGGGCCTAATGTTGGGGATATAACTACTGAGCATAAACCGCCCAGGAGGGGCCGGGTTATGCTCATCCGTATTGAAGCCCATGAAGACAAGGAGTATGGCGCTTTACTATTGAAGCTTAGAGGCCTGGAGCCCAAGGGCGGATTAAGGCCCATAGATATAAACCGCCATGAGTTATGTAACTTAAGTTGTAAGTTAGGGAAAGGTAGAAACCGAGCCGGACACGTGTATGAGCTGGCCTCGGTATTTTGTAAACCGCCAGGCGTCAACCTGTGTATATAAAGGGACGACCCGGCGGCAGTTCAGGAACAAGAAACAACAACTCGAGGGTCAGGTAAAGCGGATTCGCTCCCTGCTCATCGGGACCCCATCATTTCCACCACAACTGGATCATAGGCTTTTACCTTCACCGCAAGGGGCCGAACTAGTATAAACTCCCCGTGTACTTGTCCGGTTTAACCCCTTTAAGCTAATCTCGTTGCGATGGCTCCACGACTAAGTCCTCTCACTAGGACATCTGACGTGTTAATTCCACGACAGTATGTATTTTGCAAATTTCTATGTCTACAATGCTCTGCATGGAGCTACTCTAGCTAATTGCTCCTACGTTCAATACGATCTAGATTAAGACTTAGAGTCATCTAGATCAGTGTCAAAGCTTGCATCAACGTAACTCTTTACGACGAACTCTTTATCACCTCCATAACCGAGAAATATTTCCTTAGTCCTCTTTAAGGTAACTAAGGATAATTTTGACCCCTTGATATGTTCATTTTGCATCATGTTTTCCTACTGTTATTTATGATGTTTTTATGCATAATAATGCTTTTTGGAGTAATTCTAATGTCTTTTCTCTCATAATATGCAAGGTACACACAAAGAGGGAGAATTCCGGCAGCTGGAAATATGGACCTGGAAAAGCTACGTCACGCTACCTATTCTGAACAACTCCAAACAAGCTAAAACTTTACGGAGAATTTTTATGGAATATATAAAGAATATTGGAGGGAATAAGTACCAGATGGGACCACCAGGTGGACACAACCCACCTGGGCACGGTAGGGAGCCCATGCACGCCCTGGTGGTTTGTGCTCACCCAGGCCCACCTCCGGTGCCCATCTTCTGGTATATAGGTCATTTTGACATAGAAAAAATAAGGAGGGGACTTTCTGGACGGAGTGCCGCTGTCTCGAGGTGGAACTTGGGCAGGAGCACTGTTGCCCTCCCGCGGAGCGATTCCGCTGGGGGAACTTCCCTCCAGGAGGGGGAAATCATCGTCATCATCATCACCAACCACTCTCCCATCTCGGGGAGGGAAATCTTCATCAACATATTCAACAACACCATCTCATCTCAAACCCTAGTTCATCTCTCGTGTACAATCTTGTTACCGAAACTATAGATTGGTGCTTGTGGGTGACTAGTAGTGTTGATTACATCTTGTAGTTGATTACTATATGGTTTATTTGGTGGAAGATTATATGTTCAGATCCAATATGCTATTTAATACCCCTCTGATCTGGAGCATTATTATCAATTGTGAGTAGTTACTTTTGTTCTTGAGGTCATGGGAGAAATCATGTTGCAAGTAATCATGTGAACTTGATATGTGTTTGATATTTTGATAGTATGTATGTTGTGATTCCCTTAGTGGTGTCATGTGAACGTCGACTACATAACACTTCACCATATTTGGGCCTAAGGGAATGCATTGTGGAGTAGCAATTAGATGATGGGTTGTGAGAGTGACAACAACTTAAACCCTAGTTTATGCGCTATTCCGTAAGGGACCGATTGGATCCAAAATTTAATGCTATGGTTAGAATTTACTCTTAATACTTTTCTTGTAGTTGGGGATACTTGCGATAGGGTTAATCATAAGTAGGAGGTTTGTTCAAGTAATAACAACACCTAAGCACCGGGCCACCCACATATCAAATTATCAAAGTAGCGAACACGAATCGAACCAACATGATGAAAGTGACTAGATGAAATTCATGTGTAACCCCAAGAATGCTTTGCCTATTATAAGAGACCATTTTGGCCTGTCTTTGCCTCAAAAGGATTGGGCTACCTTGCTGCACTTTTGTTACTACTATCGTTACTTGCTCGTTACAAATTATCTTGCTATAAAACTACTCTGTTACTTACAATTTTAGCACTTGCAGACATTACCTTGCTGAAAACCACTTGTCATTTCCTTCTACTCCTCATTGGGTTCGACACTCTTACTTATCGAAAAGAGCTACAATTGATCCCCTGTACTTGTGGGTAATCAAGGCTATTTTATGGCGCTGTTGCCGGTGAGTGAAGCGCCTTTGGTAAGTGGAATTTGGTAAGGAAACATTTATATAGTGTGCTGAAATTTACTGTCACTTGTTACTATGGAAAACAATCATTTGAGAGGTTTGTTTGGGGTATCTTCACCTCGACCAGAACAAAAATTAGCTACCCCTCAACCTACAACACCTACTGAAAATATTGAATATGAAATTCCTTCGGGTATGATAGAACAACTGCTAGCCAATCCTTATGCAGGAGATGGAACCGAACATCCTGATATGCACTTGATATATGTGTAACAAATTTTTGGATTGTTTAAGCTTGCAGGTTTACCCGGAGGTGAAGTTAAGAAGAAGGTTTTCCCTTTATCTTTGAAGGGAAAAGCATTGGCATGGCTTATGCTATGCGATGATATTGGGTCTTGGAATTGGAATCGATTGAAATTGGAGTTCCACCAAAAAAACATCCTATGCATCTAGTTCATCGTGATTGGAATTTACATATATAATTTTTGGCCTCGTGAAGGAGAAAGTATCGCTCTAGCTTGGGGGGGGGCTGAAGTCAATGTTATATTCATGCCCCAATCATGAGCTCTCAAGAGAAATTATTATCCAGAATTTTTATGCTCGGCTCTCTCATAATGATCGATCCATTCTTGATACTTCTTGTGCTGGTTCTTTTATGAAGAAGACTATTGAATTCCGGTGGGATCCTTTGGAAAGAATTAAATGCAACTCTGAAGATTGGGAAATCGAGAAGGTAAAGAGTCAGGTATTAAGCTTAAGTATGATTGTGTTAAATCTTTTATGAGCACCGATGCTTTTCAAAAGTTTAGCACTAAATATGGACTTGACTCTGAGATAGTAGCCTCCTTTTGTGAATCATTTGCTACTCATGTTGATCTCCATAAAGATAAGTGGTTTAAATATCACCCACCTATTAAAGAAGAAACTAAAGAACCGGTACTAGCTAAAGAAGAAACTATACTTTATAATGTTGATCCAGTTGTTCCTACTGCTTATATTGAGAAACCACCTTTCCCTGTTAGGATAAAGGAACATGCTAAAGTTTCAACAAAAGTTATATTAGAACACCTAAACCTGATGGACATATTAAAGTAGAACCTAGTGTTGCTATGGTTAAGGATCTCCTAGAAGAAAATGTAGATGGGCAGGATATTTACTTATGTGAAGAATCTGCTAGAATTGCCAAACCTAATAAAAGGGGTAAACATAGACCTGTTGTTGGCATGCCCGTTGTCTCAGTTAAAATAGGAGATCACTGTTATCATGGTTTATGTGACATAGGTGCTAGCATGAGTGCTATTCCTTATTCCTTATATCAAGAAATTATGAACGACATAGCACCTGCAGATATAGAAGACATGGATGTTACTATGAGACTTGCTAATAGAGACACTATATCACCAATTGGGATTATTAGAGATGTTGAAGCCTTGTGTGGGAAAATAAAATACCCTACTGATTTTCTTGTTCTTGGTTCCCCACAAGATGAATTTTGTCCCATTATCTTTGGTATACCTTTCTTGAACACTATTAATGCTAAAATAGACTGTGAGAAACAAATTGTCGGTGTTAGTTTTGGTGATGAGTCTCATGAATTTAATTTTTTCAAGTTTAGTATAAAGCTTCATGAAAAAGAATTTCCTAGTACGGATGACATAATTGGTCTTGCTTTTATTGTTGTGCCTCCTACTGATCCACTAGAATAATATCTGCTAGACCATGAAAATGATTTACATATGCATGAAAGAAATGAAATAGATAATATTTTCTTTGAACAACGTCCTCTACTTAAACATAATTTGCCTATTGAAACTCTAGGAGGTCCTCCTCCACCTAAAGGTGATCCTGTGTTTGAATTAAAACAATTGCCAGACACTTTGAAATATGCTTATCTTGATGAAAAGAAGATATATCCTATTATTATCAGCGCTAACCTTTCAGAACATGAAGAAGAAATATTATTGGAAGTTCTAAGGAAGCACCGAGCTGCTATTGGATATAATCTTGATGATTTAAACACTACAAAAAATACACTTTCGTGATGATACGTGTTTGTCACAGTAGGTCACGTTTTTTGTCATGCATGTACATCCATGACGATTTTATGACAGAATCAAGATAGTCATACCTGTGCTGTCGTAGAAGTGTTCCATGACATTACCAAAATTGTCATCACAGAAGTGTTCACTTCCATGACGATAAATGTCGCGTCATGGAAGTGCTTTCGTCAAGGGTGACCGACACGTGGCATCCACCGCAACAGGTCGCCGTTAAGCTATCATGTCTGGTTTTGGATCCGATAACCCGTTAATAGCGCGGACCAATGAGGATTTTCCACGTGTAAAATTGTCATTGGCCGGAGGAAACACGTGTTCGCTCACCGTTGGGACAGATATCATCCATTCATTGGACAGGAGGTGCCTATGATAGGTCGACACGTGGCATGGCCCAACAAAGGCCCATTCCGGTGAAAAGGCCGGCCCGTTTGACTTGGTCAAAAGGTAACGGGCCAGCCCACGGAAAGCATGTTCCTATACAGCCCATTTACGGCCCGCTAACTCATGGCCCGTTACGGCCTATCGGAGTTAAGCCCAGTAACTTCATCTGGGCTATCCAATATGATTCCAGCCCATTGTAACTTCCGGCCCATGTATGGCCCATGATGTCTTTCGGCCCATACGAGGCCATTTGTAACTCTTGGCCCATTAACAGCTCGTAGTGAATTTGGCCCGCGATGAATAGTGTATCACTTCATACCCACTAACAGCCCATTATCTCATTGGGCCGTTTCCAACCCATGTTATCTTTCGGCCTTCTCAGGGCCCATTTATTCTTGCGCTTATTTCCAACATTCAGTTACTTATGGCCCATTACTGTCCTTTTCTGCTTGTGGGCCAAATTCAGCCTGTGGTAACAATCGGCCCGTTTGCGGCCCGTTAATCCATTGGGCCGTTTTCATAGCGTCATCAAATATGGCTGATTAACGACGGCCCATTATTGTCAGCCCATGAACGGACGATTCCAAATCTATCCCATTTACGGCCCATAATGCGGTCTGTTATTGGCCCATGTTTGGCCGATCGATCATACGGCCCGTAGAAGGCCCATTGATGTGATGACCCATAGATGGCCCATTGTTTCTACGGCCCTTACAAGGCCCATTGTTTCTATGGCCCTTACAAGGCCCATTGTTTCTATGGACCGTAGGAGGCAAATGGTAACTACAGTAAATATGTAGCCCATGGTTAGTGGCCTATTTTTTTAAAAATAGGTTATTGTGGCCAAATCATGGAAAAAGTACTGCACTGACTACAAGCAAACAAATAAACAAGACAACAAGGAAATAAATAAGCAAGCAACTTACGCTAGGCTATCACGGCTATTACACATGTTACATCCACTGGGCATCAAAGTTCACCACCAGTGCAAATATAGGGAACAAAGCGAGATATCATATACTTTGGTTGTCAAAGTTGGCGACCAATGCAAATAAACGCCGCAACAAAACAAGTCCGAATCTGAAACCACTTGAAGATCTCAAGAAACAATATCCAGGTACCCATAATTTGGCAAGATGGTTAGAAAGCTTATTAACTTTCTCTTGTTTGGCGCTTAAATCCTCCGGTAGCTTGTTGTTGCACGTAAAGTATGCATCCGAATTCTGCAGGGACTTCCTCAGTCCTTCACCTTCCTGTCGCAACACATCTGATCGATGTCTTTCAACTTGAAGTTGAGACTAAAGAAGACGAAGTGATTCAGGCAGTGAGTTCGAAGAGCTTGTGCCAGCAGTAGTGGCCAGTAACTCGAACACTACATCAAGACATGACTTTTGGGTTCTCTCACTGTCATCAAGATAGTTTTTATCAACTTTCTTGGAGACCAACAGGGATGTCTCACTATCTTGAACCTTATCTGCATTACTTCCTTTACCATTGCATAACAGGGTACTGTTCTCCAATATTTTGTCCACATTCTAAAAGAGAAACAAGCAGACACATCACAGGTTTACCATGTTGTATATGAAACTCATTTTGGTAAATCAGTTCAGTAGTAAAGTGGACAGGATAACAACATGGAACAAACACATATGTATGTACCATGGTCACTTTATGGTCTATATAATTCTAGTTTTTGTTGCCAAATCAAGAGAGACACAGTTCAAATAATATTTGTTCAAGACAAAGCAGAATATACAAATTATAAGTGTGGGAAACTATAGAGCAATAACAACACTTGTAATGTGCATGCCATGAGAACATAACTATTTATTCAATTGAAACTAAAATCAACATAGAGCAAGTTACAACAGCAAACCATTTAAAGAAATAGGTTTAAAACATACATGTTGTGCCATTGGAGTTTCAATTCCATCCTTCGAATTTGAAAATAGTTGGTATGAGTAAATACAGTGATGCAAGAGCAAAGGAGTATGAACCATAGCTACAGAACCTGACTTGTGAACAATTCTTCTTCTCCTTTAAGCGTTGAGTTGGGATTCGGAGTGGTGGTCCTCGTGCTTTGGGCACTGCATTTCCCTTACTAACTGATCGTGTTTGGATGCTCTGTGGTGGAGACGGTGTTGTGTCAACTGGAACTGGGTTACTATCTGCTGGGGTTGGGGTTAGAAGGGGTGTAGCTGGTTCTCTGTCCAACTGGGTAGGGATACAATCTGTGAGAGTCTGGGTTATGTGTGGTGGGGCTGGTTCTTGGGCAAGTACAACCGTGGTTCTATCTGCATCAATTGGTAGCACTATCTTTTTTGAAGACTGTGTTGTTACTCCCTTAGATACTGCCATCACCCTCTCTAATTCAAATGGCTGATAAACAAGAAAAGTAACTGAATGTATAGACATTGTATGATAAGATAGGTGCAATGGATAGTGGGGAATAAAAGAGGGCATGAAATAATTCACATTTATGTTGTCTAACCAAACAGGATAGCATGACACAATTTCACATATATGATGGCTAACTAAACAGGATAGCATGACACAATTTCACATTATGATGGCTAACTAAAAAAGATGGAAAGACACAGATCAAAATATGATGACTATGTAAACAGGATGACATGATATAACTATATAATGTGTTTATTAAATAGGTTGGCATGCCATAATTCACATACATGCCGCCTATGGAAACATGATAGCATGATATAATTCATGGATAGAATGACAAAATTCAAAATATGATGACTGTAAACACTAAACAGGATGAGATGATATAACTATATGATGTCTTTATTAAATGGGTTGCCATGCCATAATTCAGATACATGTTGTGTATGTAAACATGATGGCATGATATAATTCAAATATATGATTTATATAGTAAGCAAGTAAGCAGATGGCAATCCATATATGATGTAAAAACTAAGCAATGCAAGACAACATGCATGCCATGGGTAATACAACCCTGCCAAGTTTGAGCATAGACCTTAGGGGGGAAATAGGACTAGTCATCAGTCTCTGAATCCTCCTCTGAGGAGCTCTCTGTAACCAGCAAGATGTCTGCTTCAGCAGGTAGCATTGTCTGCTCTGAATACCTTGTTTTCACTCCAGATACTTCCATCACCGCTTCAAATGGCTGATGCACAGGAAGAGTAGTTGAATATACAAATGTTGTCCACAAATGGAACACGTAATAAAAAAAATGATAGCATGATATAATTCACATACATGATGATTGGCTAAACAACATGGCTTTGGATAATTCACATATATAATGCCTTTCAACAAGATAGCATCGCATAATTCACATATATAATGTCTTGCAACAAGATGGCAATGCATATTTCACATATATGGTAATTAGACACTTAACAGGTGGCATTCACACAAAGCATGTCTAAACTAATCAAATGACATAGCAATGCAAGACACCATACGCATGATATGAGCAACATAACCCTGCCAAGTTAGAGCATACACCTTGGGGGAAATAGGACTGGTCATTGATACGTCTCCAACGTATCTATAATTTTTGATTGTTCCATGCCAATATTATTCAACTTTAATATACTTTTGGCAACTTTTTATACTATTTTTGGGACTAACATATTGATCAGCGCCCAGTGCCAGTTCCTGTTTGTTGCATGTTTTATGTTTCACAGAAACAGAGAGAGACAGAGATACAGATCCAATCTCGGAGGGGCTCTCGCTCCTCCCACGCCATGGAGACCATGGACCAGAGGGGAAACCCTTCTCCCATCTAGGGAGAAGGTCAAGGAAGAAGAAGAAGAAGAAGGGGTGTCGGTGTCAAAACTGGCGGATCTCGGGTAGGGGGTCCGGAACTGTGCGCCTAGGCGGATGATAACAGGAGACAAGGGACACGATGTTTTTACCCAGGTTCGGGCCCTCTCGGTGGAGGTAAAACCCAACTCCTGCTTGATTAATATTGATGATATGGGCAGTACAAGAGTAGATCTACCACGAGATCAGAGAGGCTAAACCCTAGAAGCTAGCCTATGGTATGATTGTTGTTCGTCCTACGGACTAAAACCCTCCGATTTATATAGACACCGGAGAGGGCACAGAGTCGGTTACAATGGTAGGAGATCTACATATCCGTATCGCTAAGCTTGCCTTCCACGCCAAGGAAAGTCCCATCCGGACACGGGACGGAGTCTTCAATCTTGTATCTTCATAGTCTAGGAGTCCGGCCAAAGATTATAGTTCGGCTATCCGAACACCCTCTAGTCCAGGACTCCCTCAGTAGCCCCTGAACTAGGCTTCAATGACGACGAGTCCGGCGTGCATATTGTCTTCGACATTGCAAGGCGGGTTCCTCCTCCGAATACTTCATAGAAGATTTTGAACACCAGGATAGTGTCCAGCTCTGCAAAATAAGTTCCACATTCCACCGTAGAGAGAATAATCTTTACACAGATCTGCTGACGTATTCCGCGGCGTGACATCACACCACGGCTAGGCCTTTATTCGAATCATTTTTTGCTGTCCCACCTCAGTGCGTTTAGCGAGGCGGTTTCCTTGGCATGTCTTATCAAAGCGGAGATCGTGCCCCCTTATTCCGGGATCCTCATCAATACGGGCGTGGGTAACCCAACTGTCCTCACCGCACGCCTCTATCGGCGAGTCCCAAACGGCCACGGGGAGGGCACTTGGTATTCAACCTCTTTATAACGAGACCAGGGCCTGCTCCTTTCTTTCAATCTCAATCGAGTCCGCCCTTCGCCTCAAGTTCCAACACCCAAAGCTCCAGATTCAAGCGCTTCGGACCTTTGATAATGTCCGGCTCCGGCCTGCAAGGCCGGTGGGTGTCTTCTTCCGTCACGGAAGAAGACATGCTAAAGCTGAGAGACGCCAGGTATCTAACCGGCGAAATTTCGCATAGGCTGCCTGCCCAAGGGCAGGTTATTCCTACTCCCGAGCCTGGTGAGAGCATGGTGTTTGTGTCTCACTTCCTTTGGGGTTTAGGCTTCCCGACGGACCCCTTCGTGAGGGGGCTCATGTTCTATTATGGGCTGGAATTCCACGACTTGGATCCAGAGTCCATCCTCCACATCTCATCGTTCATTATCGTATGCGAAGCCTTCCTCCGCATTACCCCTCACTTCGGATTGTGGCTTAAGACCTTCAAAGTGGAGCCGAAGATGATCAAGGGGCAGCAAATAGAGTGTGGAGGGGCTGTTATAAGCAAAAATGCTGACGCTCCATGGCTCGAGGGCTCTTTTCAAGAGGTGCTTGGTTTATGGCAACAGGAGTGGTTTTACATCACCGCTCCCAGGGGCACCAAATGGGTGGCGCCACCTGCCTTCCGCCCGGGTCCTCCACAGCGGCTGGCGTCATGGGTCAACAAAGGGCTCGACTAGGGGCCGTCCAAGGAAGTTCCTCTCCTGCAGGGCAGTATTTGAGACCTCCAAGAGAGAGAGAGATCAATCTGGTCGTAGTGGCGCAGGTCATGCTGATTCGGCGCCTTCTGCCCTACAAACGTCGCCCCCTCCGTCTGTGAGAATTTAATCCAGAGGGACCACGAGCTCTCCAACACTTCATGGGCGCGACGCTTGCGGAGATGTATGAACTATTCTTCGGATCACAAGAGATGTGTCCGGACTTTACCGAGGACGCAGGTCTGAGCTGCAATCGCCCGGATACTCAAGTAAGTAGTCCTGTGCCCGGACATGCTATCCGTACATTTATCATATACTTGCCCTTTAAAGAGTTGTCCCTTGAACAGGAGTGGATAGCGAAAGCAAAACTAATAAGGTGTCCGGCCCCCCTCCCTGAGACCATGCCGGATCCTGTGTTAACCAAGATGCTGGAGGCTGCGCCTTTGGAAGAGGGCAAAGGGGGGAACAAGGAAACTACTGCCTCCGCAAAGGAGGCTTTCAAAGGAGGGGGGACCGAGAATCCCTCCCTCCAGGGGGAGAAGAGGACCGCTTCTGAAGATCCGGAGGCCATGGCCTCAATGCGGGGGAAGAAATCTTCACCAGAGGGTCCTGCGCCAGAAGAAGCCCCGGCCGCGCTATTTCCCCAAGGGAATCAGCCCTCCAGCGAGCCGTAAGTAGAAAGGGGAGTTTTGTAATAAGGGATCTCTCCCCCTCGCTTTCGGTGGTGCCGGAACGCCGCCGAGGGCCATCATTATCACCGCGATCTACACCAACACCTCCATCATCTTCACCAACATCTCCATCACCTTCCCCCATCTATATTCAGCGGTCCACTCTCCCGTAAACCGATGTACCCTCTACTTGAACATGGTGCTTTATGCTTCATATTATTATCCAATCAAGTGTTGCCATCCTATGATGTCTGAGTAGATTTTCGTTGTCCTATCAGTAATTGGTGAATTGCTATGATTGGTTTAATTTGCTTGTGGTTATGTTGCTGTCCTATGGTGTAACGCCCTCGATGCGGCTATATCTCCCATGTGTCGAAGCACGACTTAGAGGCATAACCGCATTGAAAGCAATGTCGCAAGTGAGGTAATCTTCACACAACCCATATAATACATAAGGGAAAGAGATACATAGTTGGCTTACAATCGCCACTTCACAAAAATACATGAATAAAGCATTACATCATCCAGATACAATCAAGGTCCGACTACGGAACCAAAATAAAAGAAGAACCCCAAATGCGACAAAGGTCCCCGATCGACCCCAACTGGGCTCCACTACTGATCAACTAGAACGAAACAACATAAAGGGCAAGATCTTCATCGAGCTCCTCCTTGAGCTTGGTTGCGCCACCGCTTTCGGTAACATAGGCACCTGCAAACTGGTTTTGGAAGTATCTGGTGAGCCACGAGGACTCAGCAATCCCACTACCATGGGTATCAAGACTAGCAAAGCTTAATGGGAAAAGGAAGGGGTAAAGTGGTGAGGTTGCAGCAGCGGCTAAGCAAGCATGGTGGCTAACCAACGCAAATAAGAGCGAGAAGAGAACAAGCGGAACGGACGTGAAGCTAGCAATGATCAAGAGGTGATCCTGAACACCTACTTACGTCAGACATAACCCAGAAACCGTGTTCACTTCCCGGACTCCGCCGAGAAGAGACCATCACGGCTACACACTCGGTTGATGCGTTTTAATTCGGATCAAGTGTCAAGTTGTCTACAACCGGACATTAACAAATTCCCATCTGCCACATAACCGTGGGCACGGCTCTCGAAAGTTTAAACCCTGCAGGGGTGTCCCAACTTAGCCCATGACAAGCTCTCGCGATCATCGAAGGAATAGACCTTCACCCGAGACACTCCGATCAGACTCGGTATCCCGGTACATCAAGACATTTCGACAATGGTAAAACAAGACCAGCAAAGCCGCCCGGCGTGCCGACATACCGATAGTAGCCAGCGTATCTCGTCTCGTGCCACGACCGGATGAGCTAAGCGTACAGGTACCGACGTAACCCAAGTTGCCAAGGGTTGGTCCCGACGGTGCTCTAGTTTGGACCAACGCTTAGACAAGCAATCGCCGGGGGCTATAATAAAGATGACCCTGGGTTAATTACTCCCAAGGGAAAAGTAGGTGGTGGTGAGGCAAATGGTAAAAGTCAATGTTGGGCCTTCTTGGACAAGTTTTATTCAAAGCGAACCGTCGGGGGTCCCATAAATCACCCGACCGCGTAAGGGACGCAAAATCCGGAAACATAACACGGTATGACGGAAACTAGGGCGGCAAGAGTGGAACAAAACACCAGGCATAAGGCCGAGCCTTCCACCCTTTACCAAGTATATAGGTGCATTAATAATATAAGAGATATTGTGATATCCCAACATAAACCCTGTCCAACATGGAGAAATCTTCAACTTCACGTGCAGCTAGCAACGCTATAAGAGGGGCTGAGCAAAAGCGGGAACATAGCCAATCAATGGTTTGCTAGGAATGGTGTCAAAGGTTAGAGGTTCATGGCAATATGGGATGGCTGGACAAACAGGTAATAGGTAGCGCAGCATAGCGAAAGAACGAGGCAACTAGCATAGCAATGATAGTAGTGAGATCCAGGGTAGCGGTCATCTTGCCTGAAATCCCGCAAGGAAGAAGAACGAGTCCATGAAGAAGACGAACGGACGTGGTCGAACGAATCCTCACAACTCCGGAACGAAACCGAAGCTACCGAGAGAAGCAAACCGGAAAGAAGCAAACAACATAGTAAACACACAAGCATAAGCATGTCATGATGCACAAACAAGTATGATGCATGTCCGGTTTAATGAGGCATGGCATGGCAAAGTGCGGCAAACAATACTACAAGTTAAGTGGAGCTCAATATGCAACGAGTTGCATATTGACAAAACACCACATGCAATTATTTAGTTTGATCTCGTTTAAGCTAGCAAACAATATTAAATGTTGATTAACATGGCAAGGGGTGAAGCATAATTAAACTACCTAGCTAGGCAATTTTAAATGAGGCCGGAACACAAACAACACTTCCGGAAAAACCCCATGTGCATATTTATGGATTAGGTACTGTTCTGCCCTAAAACATATTTTAAAGTTGTTAAACAGGATAACAAAGTGGACCAAGTTAATCTAGGCATTTTTCCACCCCAAATACATATAAAGAACATTTAAATCCGAGCTACGGTTATTTAGTTATGAATTAAATCATTTTAACATGGCATTTGAGCAAATTAATGTAAACAACATTTTAAACATATTAACATGGGATGAAAGTGGCATATTATTAATCTACACAAAATTCTAAGCATTTTACATATATAAATCATTTTAATCCGATGCACGGTTTGTGAGTTATTAATGCATGAACTACGGGGTTTTTCGCAAACTGAAATCACAGGATAAATGTTAAAATCGCAGACATAAAAAAAAACATGACGGGCTGAAACTGGCTGGCCCGTTAGTGCACTGAGGGAATGGATCTGGGGCTGCTCACCCCAGGGCTCTTGGCCCGGTCGGTGGAGAGGCCGAGCGAGGCGGCTGGTGGTCTTTGGGCTGGGAGGCCGAGGCCCATGCGGCGCGAGAGGGAGGCGCCAGCGGACCTCGTCGCCCTGCCTGACGAGGCCGACCGAGGCCATGGCAGGGCGGCGGGCGCGCTTAGGGCGGCACGCGCGCGGCAAGCCGGGATGGCGGGCGGCGGCGCGGGAAGCCGGATCCGGCCGCCGGAGGCCGGATCTGGCTGGCGACGGCGGGGGCGGAGCTTGACGGCGGCGAGGTGGGCACGGGGCAAGCCGAGCTCGGGAGGAACCGGCGGCGCGGGACGAGGTGCCGCGGAGGGACGTGGCGGCGGAGGAACGGGGCGGCTCGCGGCCCGCAGAGGGGAGAGGGAGGAGTCGGAGGTCGACGGGAGGTCTCGCGAAGCTCCTCGCCGGTGGCTGCCAAGACCGAGGCGCGGGGTTCGAAAGCGGAGGAGGCGGGCGGCGGGAGCAGGCGATGGGCGGCGGCGACGGGCGGCTCGACTGGGCCCAGATGGGCTCGGCGGGCCTCGCGCGGGCCTGCGGCGGATGGAGCGCTGGAGGGGGACGTGCGGGACAGGTGGCACGCCTAGAGTGGCCAGGGGCGACAGCTGGGTGGCGGCGCGCCTGTGGGGAGTCGCCAAGTGGCGCTAGTGAGGTGGTGGTGCGGATTTATGGGGAAGGCGGGGCCTTGGTCCCGAGGTGGGAGGAGGTGGCTGCAGGTTGGGTGGCGCGGATTCTGAGGAGGGGAAGGCTAGAGGTAGGTGGAGGAGGGTTAGGCTGCCCAAAATGGACAAGGGGTGTCCATATATAGCAAAATTGCTAGGGTTTGGGGGTTTGGAGGGGTTTTCGGGCATCGGATTTCGATCCGACGGTCCGGAGCGGAGGGGGTTTTAGGTGGGCTGCAGATGGCTGTGCAGAAGAGGCCTTGGGTTGAGAGAAGAGAAGAGGAAAGCAGCCCGGCAGGGTTTTCGGAGACCGAAAACGTCCGACGTATAGACCGGCTATATTGCGGCTGTAGGTTTAATGGTTGGCCTATCAAATGGACCCCGAATGCGACGAAACTTGGCAGGCGGTCTGTCTACACTATAATAAGACCGCACGGCAAGTTACAACCCATTCCGAGAACATTTTTATGCCACTTATAAAATAATATTTCGGAGGTGCCGCGGGCGCGTGCGAGTGTGGTCGGGCTCAGAACGGACGACGGAGAGTACCGGCGGAACACGAACGGATGCAAGTTTTGAAAAACATGCGGATGAAATGTAGATGATGACATGGTGAAATGCAACATGCAAGAAATGACATGGCAACAACGGCAAATAACTGGCGGACACCTGGCGCATCGGATCCGGGGCGTTACAACACTCCACCACTATGAGAGGATCTCGTCCCGAGATCTAGGATGGCACCGGAGGGAAAACGGAAGAGGAAGAGAAGAGGTAAAACTAAGTTGCTTCTTTGACTAATGAGTGAAACCACGAACCTTGAGAGGTTGAGCAAAATGAAGGAAAGAAAACAACGAAGATGAACGTAGTTGAAAACACTCCGTTAGAAAAGAGGAACACGGAGTGTTACGAGAACTTGAATGTTGCAAAGGCATGAATCAAGAGTTTAATGGACAAGATAGAATTCGAAACCACTCCGGTTAAAACAAAATGAGAGAGGAAGAGTGATATAATTTGGGCAGCACTCCGACTGTAAATGGAAGGAGTTGAACATGAGCTTGACAAGATGAGAGGATACTTGATGAAATCAACAACACACTGCAATGGGTAAGAGGGATTTCAGACAGCACTCCGGTTGAAAATAGAGGCAAAACTTGACAAGTTGAAAGAACTTGAATTAGAACACAACACTGCGGTTAAATGGATAAGCAAGAAAAGAACATGATCCTCACAAAACGAGGTGATGTGTGAAGAACACAACATCACAATGCCTCCGTAACGAAAGAATAGAAATTAGACCGTTGAGATAAAGGGATGGAGAAGAAAATGACAACTTCTACCACAAATGAATTTGGAAGGCATCCTTGCAAGAAGGTTAGAATAGAGTTGTTGAAAGACCAACAGCGAAAAGAATAAGTTTGTTGTGGGCTTATGGAACACATCTAAAAATTATGAGGTGACAACCGGCCACAAATGGAAACCAATGATTTGATTGAGAGCACCAAAGAGATGAAAACTTCTTCCTTCAAGAGGATAAAGAGCAAGCTTGGGTCATGCATAATCACCACAAATAGCAACAACCCTTAAGGAAAAGCTTTAGGTGAAATATGACACAAGATAACTCCAACGAAGAAGTTGATTTGTCGAAAAGATCTCTTGAACGAAGAGAAAATGATGGATTTAAAATACCTCATTCTTGACAACATATGAATCATGAAACAAGAAGGAAATTGTCAAGAGTGACATAACACCATCTCAAAAGATAAGATAGAAGGAATTGCACTTTGGAATGCAAGATGAAGAATACTTGAGCTCCTCAAAACAAAACATGTGTTGAGCACCATTTTTATTTTGAAGTATGGCTTGGCGGGTCATAACTTCGAGAGAAATCATGAAGAACAATTGAAGAATGAAAGGAATCCTTGAGGAACCACCATGTAGAGCCTCCATGAAGAACTCCGGTAAACAAAAGGGTGATAGAAAGAAAGAGAAGTTGAAAACACAAGGTGAAGCCTTGCAATGATTTAGATGGATCTTCGTGATGATGAGAGCTTGGAACTCCGGGAAAAAGAGAAGATGAAACAAATGAAACCGAGAGTATTAAGGGCCTCCGGAATAAAGAATTAATCACTTGGATGAACAAGAATAAGAATTATGTTATGCTTATCCTTCACCAATTAAAAAGATGACAATCAACGGATTTGGCATACTACTTATTCTCGTAGAAAGGATTAAAAGAGATATAACAAAACTTGAGAAGGTCTTCAACGAACCACCGGTAGGATTTGGAAACAATGAATGAATAGATGCGGTAGCAAAGGAAGAGGGATCTCGAACGAACCACCATAAGAATTGAAAATGAAAGTAACAAAGGCACAATTCATCGGGAAGAATTGGAAAATGAATGAAGATACTTGAGGGGATTTAGATACATGAAAACAAAGAGATCATGAATTGATTAGAGAATACTTGAATAATGCACCGGTATGATTTGGAGAATGAAAGCTCGACGCTGAGAATGAAGAATTATGACATGATGGACTTCGGAGGAAAGAAATGGAAACAACTCATGAAATGTTCCGGATGCTAAGAAAAGAATTCTCACAATCGAAAACAATTATGAGAGGATGGCAACAAGCTAGCACCATGAATCTTGAAGAGAATAGAGCAAGATTAAAGAGAAATTCCTCTTCGGTCTTCAAATGATGAGAATGACAAGAATTATTGAGGCACACCAGAAGAATCAAAAGCGAAGAGGTTGAGCCAACTATGAAAAGAATTTGAAAGATCTTGGAGAAAAGCATTTGACTGATGACAACTCATTCTTACGTCAAACTTGGAGAAGAATTTAGGATAGTTCTGGGAAAATAGAAGAGTCAGGTAAGATCCTGTGAAAAGACCTGTGGGTTAGGGCCCACTCAAAAGAACACCGTTGAAAAGATTTAAAAGAGATGTTGCACCGGTTGAATTAAATGACTTGAATGAGATATCAATCTCGAAATATCTTGAACGGATTGAGAATGGAAACACACGTCTTCTGAGATATCTTCAACACTCCGGATATGAACTAGGATAGGTGAATAAGAGAGACTTGGATAAGAAATTCACATGGGAAAATATGTGAAACAAAAGGAAGATATATGATCAACACCGAAAGCTTGAGTTGGATCCACCGGAAAAGAAGAAAAATTATGAAGGATGATGAACTTGAAGCTCGTGAGCATCTTCATGGGAAATCACCGGATAAGAACGTTGATGGAAAAGAATGGAGAAACTTCACATGAATAAATGGATACTTGATTAAGAAATCTATGTCCTTTAAGAAAAAGGGTGGGAGGGCGGGAAAAAACAAAGACAACTTGGGATGAACGAAACAAACACCGTTGAGAAAAACTTAGAATTTATCTTGCGGATGGGGAGAATGATGGGATCATCTCGAAGAGAAGCGCACCGGTTGGAAAAGAATTAACATGACAACCTCAATGATCAAAAAGGATTAGTATTCACATAGCAATATGAGAACACCGTTTAGGAAAAGTATGGATTCAACATTTGACTTTGAAGCAACTCGAATACCACGAATAACACAAAACAAAGGATTTGGCTTGCAGAATAAGCCGGAACAAACATATGATAGAGATTTCGTCCGAAGTTTTCGTGGTGGGGCCTACACGGGCTCAATCGTACAGCACCATCATGTACAAGGCAGTGCACATGACATCTGAAGCGCCCCCAGTCGGCATAGCCAAGGACTCTTTAAGACACAACGAGACCACTGTAAAACCAACCGTGAATAGGCGGACCACTAGACGCCGAACCCCAATTTCATATCATACATCATCGGAAAGATATCCTAAGAGCTACTTGAATTCCCACCTATGAAACTCCGAAATTTCCTGGTTATGCAATCTGGTGTTGGGGATACAGGGAGCAATATATCTCACCCAAACTAACAATCCCTACATCCAATTGTATCCATCCGTCAACACATAACCAAGAAACCTTCGAAATCGTCTACCTCAACCTTGAAAAGCATCCGTTATACGAGTCATGGCAATACTCCGTACTCACCTCGAGATTGGGTTAGCGGGTTATCTCACCAACAAGCGCATAAAAGAGATTTTCGATGTCGGCGTACTAAACTCGGTATTCGAGAACTGCAACGATAAAATTATGGCGACAACACCTCGAGCTCAACTCCCGGGACACCGCCACAGCCCCTAAATGTCGAGGCACCAAGAACAATGTTCTCGTCATAAGAATATCGGAACGATTCCAAGATACCCGCGTGATCCTAAAATAAAATTAGTGAAATTTAAGAAGAGAAGAGTCAAAACTCTACGTCAGGATACCTTACCAGAGCGACGAAGGGACTGAGGAGTAAAAAGAATTCCTAACTCTCCGATATATATAATCCTAAATGACTCAAAACATTTTTCTAGACACAACTCGGCCGCTAAAAACGATCAAGCAGTGGGGGCTCCTAAGGTCGAGGATGGCTCGATTACCAACTTGTAGCGCCCTCGATGCGGCTATATCTCCCGTGTCGAAGCACGACTTAGAGGCATAACCGCATTGAAAGCAATGTCGCAAGTGAGGTAATCTTCACACAACCCATATAATACATAAGGAAAGAGATACATAGTTGGCTTACAATCGCCACTTCACACAAATACATGAATAAAGCATTACATCATCCAGATACAATCAAGGTCCGACTACGGAACCAAAATAAAAGAAGAACCCCAAATGCGAAAGGTCCCCGATCGACCCCAACTGGGCTCCACTCTTGATCAACTAGAATGAAACAACACAAAGGGCAAGATCTTCATCGAGCTCCTCCTTGAGCTTGGTTCGTCACCGCTTTCGGTAACATAGGCACCGCAAACTGGTTTTGGAAGTATCCGTGAGCCACGAGGACTCAAGCAATCCCATTACCATGGGTATCAAGACTAGCAAAGCTTAATGGGAAAAGGAAGGGGTAAAGTGGTGAGGTTGTTGCAGCGGCTAAGCAAGCATGGTGGCTAACCAACGCAAATAAGAGCGAGAAGAGAACAAGCGGAGCGGACGTGAAGCTAGCAATGATCAAGAGGTGATCTGAACACCTACTTACGTCCGACATAACCCGAAACCGTGTTCACTTCCGGACTCCACGAGAAGAGACCATCACGGCTACACACTCGGTTGATGCGTTTTAATTCGGATCAAGTGTCAAGTTGTCTACAACCGGACATTAACAAATTCCCATCTGCCACATAACCGCGGGCACGGCTCTCGAAAGTTTAAACCCTGCAGGGGTGTCCCAACTTAGCCCATGACAAGCTCTCATGATCATCGAAGGAATAGACCTTCACCCGAGACATTCCGATCAGACTCGGTATCCCGGTACATCAAGACATTTCGACAATGGTAAAACAAGACCAGCAAAGCCGCCCAGCGTGCCGACATCCTGATAGTAGCCGCGCGTATCTCGTCTCGAGCCACGCCGGATGAGCTAAGCGTCACAGTACCGACGTAACCCAAGTTGCCAAGGGATGGTCCCGCACGGTGCTCTAGTTTGGACCAACGCTTAGACAAGCACTGGCCCGGGGGGGCTATAATAAAGATGACCCCTGGGTTAATTACTCCCAAGGGAAAAGTAGGTGGTGGTGAGGCAAATGGTAAAAGTCAATGTTGGGCCTTGCTGGACAAGTTTTATTCAAAGCGAACTGTCAGGGGGGTCCCATAAATCACCCGACCGCGTAAGGGACGCAAAATCCGGGAACATAACACCAGTATGACGGAAACTAGGGCGGCAAGAGTGGAACAAAACACCAGGCATAAGGCCGAGCCTTCCACCCTTTACCAAGTATATAGGTGCATTAATAATATAAGAGATATTGTGATATCCCAACATAAACCCTATCCAACATGGAGAAATCTTCAAGTTCACATGCAGCTAGCAGCGCTATAAGAGGGGCTGAGCAAAAGCGGGAACATAGCCAATCAATGGTTTGCTAGGAATGGTGTCAAAGGTTAGAGGTTCATGGCAATATGGGATGGCTGGACAAACAGGTAATAGGTAGCGCAGCATAGCGAAAGAACGAGGCAACTAGCATAGCAATGATAGTAGTGAGATCCAGGGTAGCGGTCATCTTGCCTGAAATCCCGCAAGGAAGAAGAACGAGTCCATGAAGAAGACGAACGGACGTGGTCGAACGAATCCTCACAACTCCGGAATGAAACCAAAGCTACCGAGAGAAGCAAACCGGAAAGAAGCAAACAACATAGTAAACACACAAGCATAAGCATGTCATGATGCACAAACAAGTATGATGCATGTCCGATTTAATGAGGCTTGGCATGGCAAAGTGCGGCAAACAATACTACAAGTTAAGTGGAGCTCAATATGCAACGAGTTGCATATTGACAAAACACCACATGCAATTATTTAGTTTGATCTCGTTTAAGCTAGCAAACAATATTAAATTTGATTAACATGGCAAGGGGTGAAGCATAATTAAACTACCTAGCTAGGCAATTTTAAATGAGGCCGGAACACAAACAACACTTCCGGAAAAACCCCATGTGCATATTTATGGATTAGGTACTGTTCTGCCCTAAAACATATTTTAAAGTTGTTAAACAGGAAAACAAAGTGGACCAAGTTAATCTAGGCATTTTTCCACCCCAAATACATATAAAGAACATTTAAATCCGAGCTACGGTTATTTAGTTATGAATTAAATCATTTTAACATGGCATTTGAGCAAATTAATGTAAACAACATTTTAAACATATTAACATGGGATGAAAGTGGCATATTATTAATCTACACAAAATTCTAAGCATTTTACATATATAAATCATTTTAATCCGATGCACGGTTTGTGAGTTATTAATGCATGAACTACAGGGGGTTTTCTGCAAATCTGGAAATCCTGGGATAAATGTTAAAATCGCAGACATAAAAAAAACATGACGGGCTGAAACTGGCTGGCCCGTTAGTGCACAGGGGAATGGATCTGGGGGCTGCTCACCCTGGGGCTCTTGGCCCGGTCGGTGGAGAGGCCGAGCGAGGCTGGCAGTCTTGCCGGGCTGGGAGGCCGAGGCCCATGCGGCGCGAGAGGGAGGCGCCAGGCGGACCTCGTCGTCTGCCCGCCTGACGAGGCCGACCGAGGCCATGGCAGGCGGGCGGCGGCGCGCTTAGGGCGGCATCGCGACGCGGCAAGCCGGGATGGCGGGCGGCGGCGGAAGCCGGATCCGGCCCGGCGGAGGCCGGATCTGGCCGGGCAGCGGGGCGGAGCTTGACGGGCGAGGTGGGCACGGGCAAGCCGAGCTCGGGAGGAACCGCGGCGCGGGGACGAGGTGCGCGGAGGACGCGGCGGCGGAGGAACGGGCGGCTCGCGCCCCGGCAGAGGAGAGGGAGGAGTCCGAGGTCGACGGGAGGTCTCTCCGTGAAGCTCCTCGCTGCTGCTGCTTGAAGACCGAGGCGGCGGGGTTCAGCTGGAGGAGGCGGGCGGCGGGAGCCAAAGCGATGGGCGGCGGCGCAGGCGGCTCGACTGGCCCAGATGGGCTCGGCGGGCCTCGCTGGGCCTCTGCGGCAGATGGAGCGCTGGAGGGGACGTCTTGGGACAGTGGCACGCCTAGAGTGGCAGGGGCGACACTGGTGTGGTGGCGCAACAGGGGAGTCGCCAAGTGGCGCTAGTGAGGTGGCTGGCGCCGGATTTGGCGGGGGAAGGCGGCGGCACGGTCCCCGAGGTGGGAGGAGGTGGCTGCAGGTTGGGTGGCGCAGATTCTGAGGAGGGGAAGGCTAGAGGTAGGTGGAGGAGGGTTAGGCTGCCCAAAATGGACAAGGGGTGTCCATATATAGCAAAATTACTAGGGTTTGGGGGTTTGGAGGGGTTTTCGGGCATCGGATTTCGATCCGACGGTCCGGAGCGGAGGGGGTTTTCGGTGGGCTGCAGATGGCTGTGCAGAAGAGGCCTTGGGCTGAGAGAAGAGAAGAGGAAAGCAGCCCGGCAGGGTTTTCGGAGACCGAAAACGTCCGACGTATAGACCGCTATATTGCGGTGTAGGTTTAATGGTTGGCCTATCAAAGGGACCCCGAATGCGACGAAACTTGGCAGGCGGTCTGTCTACACTATAATAAGACCGCACGACAAGTTACAACCCATTCCGAGAACATTTTTATGCCACTTATAAAATAATATTTGGAGGTGCATGCGTAGCGCGCGAGTGTGGTCGGGCTCAGAACGGACGACGGAGAGTACCGGCGGAACACGAACGGATGCAAGTTTTGAAAAACATGCGGATGAAATGTAGATGATGACATGGTGAAATGCAACACGCAAGCAATGACATGGCAATAACGGCAAATAACTGGCGGACACCTGGCGCATCGGATCCGGGGCGTTACATATGGTGCTCTCCGTGTTGCGCAAGCGTGAGGGATTCCCGCTGTAGGGTGTCGCAATACGTTCATGATTCGCTTATAGTGGGTTGCTTGAGTGACTGAAGCATAAACCCGAGTAAGGGGGTTGTGGCGTATGGGATAAAGGGGACTTGATATGTTAATGCTATGGTTGGGTTTTACCTTAATGATCTTTAGTAGTTGCGGATGCTTGATAGTGTTCCAATCATAAGTGCATATGATCCAAGAAGAGAAAGTATGTTAGCTTATGCCTCTCCCACATAAAACTTGCTATCGGTCTAGTAAAGTAGTCAATTGCTTAGGGACAATTTCACAACTCCTACCACCACTTTTCCACACTCGCTATATTTACTTTATTGCTTATTTACCTAAACAGCCCCTAGTTTTTATTTACGTACTCGTTATATTCTTGCAAACCTATCCAACAACACCTACAAAGTCCTTCTAGTTTCATACTTGTTCTAGGTAAAGCGAACGTTAAGCGTGCATAGAGTTGTATCGGTGGTCGATAGAACTTGAGGGAATATTTGTTCTACCTTTAGCTCCTCGTTGGGTTCGACACTCTTACTTATCGAAAGAGGCTACAATTGATCCCCTCTAGTTGTGGGTTATCAAGACCTTTTTCTGGCGCCATTGCCGGTGAGTCATAGCGTGGGGTGAATATTCTCGTGTGTGCTTGTTTGCTTTATCACTAAGTAATTTTTATTTGTTGTTCTTAGTTGTTCTCTATCTTTAGTTATGGATATGGAACACGAAATACCAAAAAAAATTAGGTTTACTTGCTACTCATGGAGATGGGGAACCTCCTAAAACCCTCGATGCTCATTATGTGAAAGATATTATGTACTACTTTGATAATCCTGAGAAAACCCCATTCAATTATGTTATGGGAGACACATTGGATCAATGTGAATACTTTAGGGGTTATTGCTTGACTCAAAAAGGAAAACTATTATGGGATCAAATTTATATGTTGCGTTGGTATGCTCGGGATCTATGCTTGAGACATGATTATACTTGTTGCTCTAGGATGAAGGCTCCACACCTTCCCTTTTCATGCAAATTTAATGATAATGAAACTTAGCTTCTTATGCTAATGGTATATATGATTACTATGATGTGGAACGAATAGAAGAGTTTGCTGCTTTTATGGGTGCTTATGAAATTGAATCTTTGTTTAAAGAGTTTGAAGATTTTGATGATTCAGTTTATAGACCTGAAAATTTAGCTATCCTTAAATATTGCTATGAGAATTATGAATTCAATTCCGATATTGATGATTTTATTGAGAGAGTCTTCGTTTTCCAAGAAGAGACTAATATTTTGCAGGAGTCTATGGAAGAAGAAATTGATGAAACTGTGAGCTCATTGGATGAAAAAGAAGATGAGGAGAGCGAAGAACAAAAGGAGGAAGAGAGGATTAGCTACCCGTGCCCACCTTCTAATGAGACTAACTCTTCAACTCATACATTGTTTAATTCCCCTTCGTGCTTACCGAAGGATGATTGCTATGATAACTATTATGATCCCGTTGATTCTTTTGAAATATCCCTTTTTGATGATGCTTGCTGTGCTTGTGGCCAAGATGCCAATATGAATTATGCTTATGGAGATGAACTTGCTATAGTTCCTTATGTTAAACATGAAATTGTTGCTATTGCACCCACGCATGATAGTCCTATTATCTTTTTGAACTCTCTAGACTACACTATATCGGAGAAGTTTGTGCTTATTAAGGATTATATTGATGGGTTGCGTTTTACTACTACACATGACGATTTTGATAGATATAATATTCATGTGCTTGCTGCTCCTACTTGCAATTATCATGAGAGAGGAACTATATCTCCACCTCTCTATGTTTCCAATACGATAGAATTGCAAGAAACTGCTTATACTATGCATTGGCCTTTACTTGGTGTGCATGAATTGTTCTTTTATGACATGCCAATGCATAGGAAGAGAGTTAGACATGCCAATGATATATATGTTACTTTGTGCTCACTACTAAATTACAAATCATTGTTAATTAAAATTGGCTTTGATATACCTTGGGATCCGGGTGGATCCATTACTTGAGCACTATATGCCTAGCGTAATGGCTTTAAAGAAAGCGCTGCCAGGGAGACAGCCCGGAAGTTTTAGAGAGTCATTTATTTCTGTTATGTACTTTTATAAAGTTTAAATATAAAAATAATGTGCCAAGGTTTGCCTTTAGGATGTTCACAATGCTTGTTAGTTTGTGCGGTTCAGGATAGAAACTTTGGCTGTAGTGCGCAATTTTACATTTTTTACTGGAACGTCAAACAGTTCTAATTATTTTTGCACTGTCTTTATATACAAATGTTTTATTTTTCATAATTGTGGCATAATTTGTGCGTTACCAGAAGTATGGTGAATGTTCAGATTGCTACAGACTGTTCTGTTTTTGACAGATTCTGTTTTTGATGCATAGTTTACTTGTTTTGATGAAACTATCAATTTCTATCAGTGGATTAAGCCATGGAAAAGTTATATTACAGTAGCTACAATTCAAAAACAAAATATGAATTGGTTTGCAACAGTACTTAGAGTAGTGATTTGCTTTATTATACTAACAGATCTTACCGAGTTTTCTGTTGAAGTTTGTGTGGATGAAGTGTTTGATTGAGGAGGTCTCGATATGAGGAAAAGGAAGAGAGGCAAGAGCTCAAGCTTGGGGATGCCGAAGGCACCCAAAGTAAATATTCAAGGAGACTCAAGCGTCTAAGTTTGGGGATGCCCCGGAAGGCATCCCCTCTTTCTTCAACAAGTATCGGTATGTTTTCGGATTCGTTTCGTTCATGCGATATGTACAAATCTTGGAGCGTCGTTTGCATTCAGTTTTCACTTTTCTTTTATGCACCATGCTGGTATGAGATAGTCCATGGTTGATTTATAGAATGCTCATTGCACTTCACTTATATCTTTTGAGTATGGCTTTATAGAATGCTTCATGTGCTTCACTTATATCATTTGAAGTTTGGATTGCCTGTTTCTCTTCACATAGAAAACCACCATTTGTAGAATGCTCTTTTGCTTCACTTATATTTGTTAGAGTGTGGGCATATCTTTTGTAGAAAGAATTAAACTCTCTTGCTTCACTTATATCTATTTAGAGAGATGACAGGAATTGGTCATTCACATGGTTAGTCATAAAATCCTACATAAAACTTGTAGATCGCTGAATATGATATGTTTGATTCCTTGCAATAGTTTTGCGATACAAAGATGGTGATATTACAGTCGTGCTAGTTGAGTAATTGTGAAATTGAAAAATACTTGTGTTGAGGTTTTCAAGTCCCGTAGCATGCACGTATGGTAACCGTTGTGTGACAAATTTGAAGCACGGGGTGTTTCTTTGATTGTCTTCCTTATGAGTGGCAGTCGGGGACGAGCGATGGTATTTTCCTACCAATATATCCCCCTAGGGGCATGCATAGTAGTACTTTGCTTCGAGGGCTAATAAACTTTTTCCAATAAGTATATGAGTTCTTTACTAATGTGAGTCCATGGATTATACGCACTCTTACCTTTTCACAATTTGCTAGCCTCTTCGGTGCCGTGCATTGCCCTTTCTCACCTCGAGAGTTGGTGCAAACTTCGCCAGTGCATTCAAACCCCGTGATATGATATGCTCTATCACACATAAGCCTCCTTATATCTTCCTCAAAACAGCCACCATACCTACCTATCATGGCATTTCCATAGCCATTCCGAGATATATTGCCATGCAACTTTCATCATCATCATATACATGACTTGAGCATTTATTGTCATATTGCTTTGCATGATCGTAAGATAGCTAGCATGATGTTTTCATGGCTTGTCCGTTTTTTGATGTCATTGCTACGCTAGATCATTGCACATCCTGGTACACCGCCAGAGGCATTCATATAGAGTCATATCTTTGTTCTAGTATCGAGCTATAATATTGAGTTGTAAGTAAATAAAAGTGTGATGATCATCATTATTAGAACATTGTCCCATGTGAGGTTATCAAAATAAAAGAGGCCAAAGAAGCCCAAATAAAAAAAAGAGGCCAAAGAAGCCCACAAAAAAAAGAAAAAAAAAGAAAACAGAAATAAATAAAAAATGAGAGAAAAGAGAGAAGGGACAATGTTACTATCCTTTTACCACACTTGTGCTTCAGAGTAGCACCATGTTCTTCATATAGAGAGTCTTTTGAGTTATCACTTTCATATACTAGTGGGAATTTTCATTATAGAACTCGGCTTGTATATTCTGATGACGGGCTTCCTCAAATGCCCGAGGTCTTCATGAGCAAGCAAGTTGGATGCACACCCACTTAGTTCCAGTTTGAGCTTTCATACACTTACAGCTCTAGTGCATCAGTTGCATGGCAATCCCTACTCCTCGCATTGACATCAATTGATGGGCATCTCCATAGCCCGTTGATTAGCCGCGTTGATGTGTGACTTTCTCTTTTTTTGTCTTCTCCACACAACCTCCATCGTCATATTCTATTCCACCCGTAGTGCTATGTCCATGGCTTGTGCTCATGTATTGCGTGAGGGTTGAAAAAGCTGAAGCACGTTAAAAAGTATGAACCAATTGCTCGGCTTGTCATCAGGTTTGTGCATGATGGGAGCATTTTGTGTGATGAAAATGAAGCGTGGCCAAACTATATGATTTTGTAGGGATAAGCTTTCTTTGCCTATGTTATTTTGATAAGACATAATTGCTTGGTTAGTATGCTTGAAGTATTACTGTTTTTAGGTCAAATGATAGACTATTTCCTTGAATCACTCATGTCTTAATATTCATGCCATGATTAGATTACATGATCAAGATTATGCTAGGTAGCATTCCACATAAAAATTATCTTTTTATCGTTTACCTACTCGAGGACGAGCAAGAATTAAGCTTGGGGATGCTGATACGTCTCCGTCGTATCTATAATTTTTGATTGTTCCATGCCAATATTATTCAACTTTCATATACTTTTGGCAACCTTTTATACTATTTTTGGGACTAACATATTTATCCAGTGCCCAATGCCAGTTCCTGTTTGTTGCATGTTTTATGTTTCGCAGAAATAGAGAGAGTCAGATCCAATCTCGGAGGGGCTCTCGCCCCTCCCACGCCATGGAGACCATGGAACAGAGGGGAAACCCTTCTTCCATCTAGGGAGAAGGTCAAGGAAGAAGAAGAAGAAGGGGGCTCTCTCCCCTCGCTTCCGGTGGCGCAGGAACGCCACCGAGGGCCATCATCATCACCGTGATCTACACCAACGCCTCCATCATCTTCACAAACATCTCCATCACCTTCCCCCATCTATATTTAGCAGCCCACTCTCCCGCAACCCGTTGTACCCTCTACTTGAACATGGTGCTTTATGCTTCGTATTATTATCCAATGATGTGTTGCCATCCTATGATGTCTGAGTAGATCTTTGTTGTCCCTATCGATAATTGGTGAATTGCTATGATTGGTTTAATTTGCTTGTGGTTATGTTGTTGTCCTATGGTGCTCTCCATGTTGCGCAAGCGTGAGGGATTCACGCTGTAGGGTGTTGCAATACGTTCATGATTCGCTTATAGTGGGTTGCTTGAGTGACTGAAGCATAAACCCGAGTAAGGGGTTGTGGTGTATGGGATAAAGGGGACTTGATATGTTAATGCTATGGTTGGGTTTTACCTTAATGATCTTTAGTAGTTGTGGATGCTTGCTAGAGTTCCAATCATAAGTGCATATGATCCAAGAAGAGAAAGTATGTTAGCTTATGCCTCTCCCACATAAAACTTGCTATCAGTTTAGTAAAGTAGTCAATTGCTTAGGGACAATTTCACAACTCCTACTGCCACTTTTCCACACTCGCTATATTTACTTTATTGCTTCTTTACCTAAACAGCCTCTAGTTTTTATTTACGTACTCTTTATATTCTTGCAAACCTATCCAACAACACCTACAAAGTCCTTCTAGTTTCATACTTGTTCTAGGTAAAGCGAACGTTAAGCGTGCGTAGAGTTGTATCAGTGGTCGATAGAACTTGAGGGAATATTTGTTCTACCTTTAGCTCCTCGTTGGGTTCGGCACTTTTACTTATCAAAAGAGGCTACAATTGATCCCCTGTACTTGTGGGTTATCAGTCATCTGTCTCTGAATCCTCCTCTGAGGAGCTATCCTTAACTAGCAAGATATGCGCTTCGTTAGATAGCATAGTCTGCTCTGAAGACCTTGTTTTCACTCCAGAATTTTCCATCACCGTGTCAAATGGCTGATGCACACGAAGAGTCGTTGAATGTACTAACATTGTTGACAAATGTAATACGTAATGAAAAAAAGGATGGCCTGATATAATTTACATATAAGATGACTGGATAAGCAGGATGGCATTGCAAGTTCACATATATGATTCCTGGCTAAACAAGATGGCATTGCATAATTCACATAAACGATGAATAAACTAAACAAATGGCATTCACGCAAAGCATGTCTAAACTAAGCAGATGACATATTTGATGTATAAAGTAAGCAATGCAAGGCACCATATGCATGATATAACCAACATCACCATGCCAAGTTAGAGCGAAGACCTCAGGGGGTAAATAGGAGTGGTCTTCTCCTTCTGAATCCCCCTCAGAACAAATATCTTCCTCTCGATTACAATCTGAAATGGGTGGAGGGGGGGACTGCCTTTGCGCCTACCATGGAGCGACATCTGCATGAAATTTTATTGCCACGCAAGGCTCGTCTCTTTTGCTCTACATGTTCAGTTCCATTGTGTACAATAACTGACATGCATAGGAATAAAACATAGTGAGATTATGTAAGGAGTGCGTGTAGAAATCCACAGTGATGGTAGCAACCTGCGGATAGACCCAAAACCAACGATAGTAGGCAGATAATGGCTTCAGTTAAAAAATATAGATAATGGCTTCTTTACTGTTTGTTTCCCAGCCAACATGAAACTCATAGTAGACACCAGAGATTAACCAGATAGTAGATAGATACTATTGATTGCGGCCCAGATATGTACCCCCCAACCATTTAAAAACTTAAGTTTGACCATTAGTTTGGAGCTGACTCAGAGTCTAATCGGTGAACAGGACGATAAAGTAGCATGTAATATTAAGCGATGCATAACGTAAGCAGGCACGAAGAGTGCGACCTCTCTTGCGGACCCGTGTAGTCCTCGAGGTCATCTGCTCGGTTGATGATGGTAATGTAGTTGTCATGGCTGCCAGCGGCAGGGGAGAAGATCTGAGGTGGCGAAAGACAGTCTGGAGGCCAGATCCCTGCTGTGCTGGACCCTTCTATCATTGGAGCAGCTCAGCTGGGGTGGACGATGGCGCAGCAGGAGCGGGACAAACCAAACAAGGTTTTCTTTGACAACTATTTGTAAGAGAAGTAATTCTGTAAGGGCTCGTTTGAATTGGAGGACTCTAACAATGCAGGGATAGGAAATACACAGTAATAGGATAGGAATGCACGTGCAAAACAGAGAATTTAAAAACACAGGATTTTTGCCAATCTGGATGTTTGGTTCACAAGAATTGGAAGATCACAGGATGCAAAGAAGCATGGTGAGATTAAGTCAAACCACAAGAAAATGTATGGTTATAATGCTATTATGCTACTATCTCTTAGTCTTGTGCTACATGAATAGGAATTTGAAAAGGAGGACAAGTGGATATTAAAATTCCTACGGTTTTTCTTTCAAGGAGACACTAAAGGAACAAATCCTACAGTTTTCCTTTGCTCCATTTCTTTGAACCAAATGCATGAATAGTAGTACCATAGGAAACTTTCCAATTCCTATATTTTTCCTTCACTTTTCCTTTCAAGCACTGGCGATTCTAGCAGGCAGGCTTGAGCAAGGAAAAGCCTACAGTCAAAAAATGTTTTTGTGCTACTTATACTACTTTGGACCGAGGCCACTTCCCTACTAGCTCAATTCCCAGGCCCATCAACAAATGCACAACTCAAACGCGCAGAGATAAATAATGATGGCATTCAAGAGAGTCCATCACGGATAGCTAAGTTGCCTAGTACCTCATTTCTTGTCATATAGTAGAAGAAACTAATCGTATTTCACGTTACTGTGTGTGCTCAGTGGACAATATATATATAACATGCAAAGAGATGCAACAAGTGAACAACCTCTTTGGCCAAGCCATGTCGATCTCAGCATGATTTGGTTGGTCGATGAGGATGATCCGGCTGACTTGGCTGTCAGAGGAGTGCAAGAAGATCTTAGGCATCTTCAGATGGAGCCCGGGGTACTGCTCCACCGTGATGGAGGGTTTCGTTGTTGGAGCAGCTTTGGTGAGTTGTACGACGCCGAGGCTGAAGCAGGACATGAGAGACAATGTTAACCTGGGTGGAATTCTAATAGCATCTCCAATAGATGACGTAAAATACATAACCAAAAAGTGCTAGATGTAAAATACATCAGCCACTCATCTCTGAACTTAACTGTCGAAACTGAATTTAAGCGTCAAGCTGAACTTAAGCGCCGAAACTGAATTTTCTTCGTCAAACCGAACGCACTAGTAGCAAAAGCGAGAGCAGCAACAACAAAGGCATGCGAGAGCCGGGGTAGCTGGTCGTGTAGCAGCATCAGGTGAGGCCACACGTCAGTCGACTGACTTTTTCTTCTCTTGTCAGTTGATTTTCCAGCCATTGGATACGAAATCAAGGGCGTGCATTTCATCTTCAACCTCCACCCCCCTGATCTGCCAGCCACCACCGGCCAAACAGCCACGCCTCGCCCGCCCCAAAACCACTCCCCACCGCCGGTCCACCGCCGCCCCGGCCAACCCTCTAGCCCCCCCCCGTGCCGAGCTCTTTTCTCCGGCGATCCCCACGCCACCGCCCCACCACCGCCGGCGATCTCTGCCCCCACCCTGAACCCTAAGATAGATAGTAGGGTACCTCTCCGGCGATCCCCCCTCCCCGCTGTGGCTGGTTCTTCCTTAACTCCGGCGAGCCCCCCCCCCTGAAAATTGACTGACTTGAAAGTCGATTCAGTCGACTGAAGTGTAGCTAAATCGGAGCAGCATCGCAAGCAAGAGCAAGAGCAAGAGCAGCAGTGCGAGCAAGAGCAATAGCAAGAGCAGACCAAGCAGGGGACTAAGAGCAAGTGCAGAGCAGCAGCGTGAGCAAGAGCTAAAGCAACAGCAGCTCCTACTGATGTGGACGTCGCCGCCGAGGGAGCGATGCCATGGAGGAAGTGGCCGGCGACGCTGCCTGGGATGTAGCCGCACCATGTCGGCTCGGGACCGAGTGCCGGCAGCACCATGAGATCGAATCAAGAAGAAAATGTGGTGATTAGTGTACAACCTCTTTGGTGGCGCCGATTAGGCCTCAACTTCATCCGAGAAAATGGTGATGATGATGCTCTTTCGGTGGTGCAGGTGAAGACGGCGGTGTGGGAATGGAGGTGGCACGAAAGACGAGGGGAACATCAGGGTAGCTCCTTGGAGGTGCAGGACGGGGTGGCTGAACCGGCGGGACGACGAGATCAACGACGGATCCTCATCCGGTACAGTGGATGAGGGACGTCGAGGTGTTGCTGTGGACGACGTCGTCGGGGAAGAGGCTCCGGCTGGGTGGCGGACGAAGGAGGGTGTGGGGCTTCGCGGGTTTTCGTGGCCTTGGTGTATGAATGGGTGGGCGGATAGGATGGGAGTGGGGAACCATGGCTTAGGGGCGCGCTTGTCCGGAATGTGGGGTAAGTTATGAAAGTACCCCCACCGATTTGAGCTAGGCGGTTCTTTCGGTTCAGGGGTATCACGGGCATTTCGCGTGTCGGGATTTCACAGGAGGTGGGAGTTTTCGCGCGCGTTATAATTTTGGAATAGCAAGGCACGGGTTGAGATGGAGGGAGTTGTCAGAGCACAATGAGACAAAGATATATCTTAAATATTTCGGGAAAACAAGGCGCGGGTTGAAATTTCCGGACAAGCCTAATGTGTACTGTACCAAATCAATCCGCACTTCCGTCGATGAAAAAACAAAAAGAAATCAATTCGCAGCACACAAGCGATTCTAGTTCCGTGTACTGTACCAAATCAATTCGCACTACAAATGTCATTCAAAACTTTGAATTCATGTTATGTTCAATTAAAATATTTCGCTATGTGTATAATGCATGAACGTTTTAGTGCATTTCAAAAGTATATACTACCGCTTCAATATGAACTAAATTTGAATTTATTTCTCTATTTGAATAAGATCTACAATAATGATTGTTGTGAAGTCAAACCATTTGAATTTGTTTCTTTATTTTAATAAGATCTATAATCATCATTATTGTCAAGTTAAGCCATCATTTGTGTATTATCTTCACAGCACACCACATGATTACTCTTGAGTTAGATATGAACTATTTGTACTATATGAACTCTCGATTTTTTGAATCCACTTTATGTTGTTTTCAAATCACAGTACATTTCAAGCTCTAGCTAGATCTTCATAATCTAAACCATGTCTCATATGTATAATGTGTTTATCACATAATGTATGGTGCCTCGCCCCCTACGCCTAAGTATTTAGATGTGAGTTGCAAACACCACACATTACCACAAATTCAAATAAAATGTGAGATTGTTCGATATATAGTATTGTTTAGATTGTCCGATATTTAGTTGTAAGCTGCAAACGCCACACATTATCACAAATTCAAATAAAATGTGAGATTGTTCGATGTATAGTATGGTTTAGATTGTTCGACATTTAGCTGTGAGTTGCGAACGCCATGCATTATCACATTATGGTATAACATGTGCAAAACCACAACACGCGTATCACCGCTATATTCATGCATGCATATATGTTTATATGATCTCCTATTCAAATATATGAATCCACTTTCATATCAAATTATGATCTTTGTTAGTCTCTTACACCCACACAATCCTCTAATATTTGTAGCTAGCACTAACTTTCTCTCGTGCCCGCACACGCCCTCCTCGCCCTCCCCCTCCCTCAGCATTCTATCCATCGCGCACATTCATATTTTTTTCTTTAGGTCGTTCTCCCACAGTCTCCACAACTCCTTTCCGACACACACTGATCGATAAACTACTCCAGCGATATCTGCCTACAACATACACACGCACCTTCCATCTCCTTCTTTCTGTGTCCATGCCTCGTGTCTCTCATACGGTCCTACACACGTCTAAACTCTCGCCCCTCTTTTCATCAATCTCACAACTGCATACTCCTCCCCCTATCTAGCTAGTAGCTCGGCCTCTCGCACCACCTCCTATAGCTCCATTCTCTCTGTCTATCTGTCTATCTGGGCCTTATTTGCCTCTAACAAATGTATGTACACCGACCGATCTCCTGCTATACATATAGCTAGCTAGGTCCTTATAACTCGTTTTTCCCACGCGTCGATCGATCTACCTCATTAGTTATGTCTCTCCCTTCCTCCGACAAACAACAACTGATCTACCGATCTAGTTAGGTTTGCTTACCAAACACATGGTTCCCCTTCATCATCCATGCATGTGTCCCGACAGATCTATCATGCACAGGCACACACAGAAACACATCGCCACTCTTATTGATAATATTGCATTTCTACCCTCAGTTTGTCTAGTAGGCCTCTCCCACCATCTTCGAGAAGCAACTCCATCACCCATCCAGCACTCTACCCCTCTCTCCCTCTCTCTCTCTCTCTCTCTCTCTCTCTCCTCTCTCTCTAGCCCAACCTATTTCCCATCCTTCAGTTATGTATGGATGTCGACCGCTCTCCCTCAAGACATAGTTGTGGGTCTCTCCTTCTCAACACGTATACGAGTCGTTCTACCTCTCTAGTTAGGCCTCTGCCTCCCCCTCCCCCCACACACCGATACATCGAGTGCTCTAGTCATGTCTCCCTGCCACACACAAACTTGCCATGTGCCCTTTGACGTTCCAGTAGGCCAGTCGCCCTATATCTTTGACTTGCACACACACAATTTCGATGGCTCTCTTCATCGATCTCGCACCCACCCACTTGATCCTCTCTTTGAATCTATCGAGATATATGACCCTCCCTCTCTTCTCGTGGATTGCCCCCTCTGTATATGATATGGATAGGCCTCTATTTCACACACATTGCATGCAAAATTTTGTTTGAGATGTCATCGACACATATTCCCATAGATACATTCATGAAATCACCCCCCAAAACAAAAAACACTCACGAACGCACATGCCATCTTTCTAGGTTTGTATCTCTCTCACACACACCCACATAGGTGGGGGACGTGCACGAAGAGAAGAGGTGCACGCACGGCGCACGTACTCCCGTCTCTTTCCCAACCACACCCGCGCGGGTACACGGTGGAGCTCATTTCTGTACGAAAAGGCAGCCCACGTGGTAATTTGACATGTGTACTGGTTGTCCACTTGATGGAGGATCGTCTACCACGGGTGGACAAACAAATTGCGACTTGATGCGTTATGTTAAAAAAGAGGCAAACCATGTGGGGCCTACCTTAGAGGCAAGGTTCTATACACTCGAGATGCTCTGTATTACTTTTGATGTGTCCCATCAACTCGCAGAACTAGGAGAAGCTTGCTTACTACGCCGTCTCCCCCGTCCACGGGCGCGGTGGCTCGCAGGACGAGGTGAAGCTTGCTTACTACTAGTCATTTTATATTGGTTTATTGGTCCCCATTGTATATTGTGTCAAATTTTGACTATAGATTGAACTAACAAAACATTCGTGCATGTTACCAAAAATTATATCATTGAAAACTATGTTGAAATATGAATCCAACGATATAATTTTTGTTGATATGCATTAACATTTTGTTAGCTAAATGTTTGGTAAAAATTTGGCACGAACTACAAAGGTGATCTATAAACCAGGATGGAGGTAGTAGTACCACGCCTTACCGCCCGCTCCCTCGCCCACGCGCACGGTGGCTCGCGGGATGAGGAGAAAACTTTACTACTCCCTCCGGTTACTCCTCGTCCCTACCTTGGTTAGAGAGATTATCATATTGTTTGGAATATATGTCCTTAGATTTCAATATGAACTACTAGTACATACTCCAAACCCTGATGTATATAGACGTATTTTTAGAGTGTAGATTCACTCATTTTGCTCCGTATGTAGTCCATATTGAGACGGACGTAATAGTACGCACTCTCCCTCGCCCCTTGACCCTCGCCCACGTGGTGGACGTGTAGAAATTCATTCGATCTCATATATAGCCAGAACGATATTTACTACAGTACTATTATTGCTCGACTTCCCGAAGGGGCGAAGAGCCAATCACAAGGTTAATATTTTGGAGATGCCAAGCGCAAGGTTTATAGGAGAATGATTAGTAGGTGCCATGTCATTTATAAATAATTTTTTTTTCTTCAATGGCACGTACGCAATATAAATAGGTTCATATGGAGAGAAAAGGAAACCGCTCCACTATATACATAGGCAGGACGAGCCTACACGGTTGCTTGCTGGGGTTGCTCTCTTCACACTCTCGCACAAGACAACTGTGGCCACATCTCTACCATCCCGGTGGACGTGGTGGATGCTTAGTGTAGATGCGGTCACCGTCGCCGACGGCGGGGACCCACTGTCGGCACGTCCCGATCAGGGGTCCCCGCCGTTCTCTCTCACAAAGCCGGTGAGGTTGCCTTCGTCCCTTGCTCACTGCCGCGACGTGGGCAGTTGCCGCCTCCCGCCGCCCTCCTCTAGGTTGAGCTACGTCCCGACATCGCTCAGGTGCAACTCCCCTTACAGTCGGCTTGCACCACTGCTCTAGCTTCCCACATCACTCCATGTGGATATTTCTCTACTTCTTTGCCCCGCACATACCTCTACTGGCTTCTATGTATTTTATTTGTGATGAGTTTATGTCTCATCAACTAGCCATAGTAATCTTATTCTAATCACGCTTCTTCAATTTCTTTGCCACAGGGATGCTCATCTCGATTTTGGTGAAACTGCACAAAATGATCCGATGGTTAAAGGGTTGCAAACTTCATTTCTTCGGAAGATCCAACGTTCCCAGCAAATTAAAGCCTGGTTAGGGTTTATGGTTCAAGGGCTAGGGACTGCATGGATCATTTTTTAGCTATCTCTGTTCCAAAATAAGTGTCAACTTTAGTAGTAGTACAACTTTGTACTAAAGTTTGCATAAATTCGAGACACTTATTTTGGAACGGAGGGAGTACATATTGGCTATGATGTGGCAATCATTGAGATGTAATAGCATGCATGTTAGTCTCCTTTGTATTTGATGAAATGTTGCAATAGGAAACCTTGGATGCAAGATACATGAAACAGAAGCTGGAAGCTTCATTGCATTGTACAAATTTATCTCGCTGATAAATTACAGTACGTACTATACTAGTAGTACTATGTAAAGAGTTAGGTGTCGCACGATGTCCAGAAAATATGGTGATAATGTGAGGTGGGCCATGTAATCACTGAGCCTGTGTGTTTTCACTGCTCTCGCACTCCTCCGCTGTAAGAATGGAGAAAATTGTAATCTAGTAGTACCTCCTTTCGCCGAAAGCGTGGGACATCCAGCAGTCCTACCACCTCAGTAATAATGACCAATGAGCCGTCAAATCACATAGACCCAGCAGTAAGTTGGACGGACGAAGCAACCATCACTCGTGAATCCACTTATCTCTTCAACGTAGGCGCCAGTGAGAGGTCGCGTCCGCTCTGCTTGGGCATGAATGCGACACCGATTCTTCGGAGCGGCGCTGACCGTTTCAGGCGGGAAGCGCGCGCGGGCGATGGAGGGGCTTTGGGTGGGCCGGGCTGGTCAGGAGAGGGTGTGGCAGCGGTCCGCCTGTCCGGACCGGACGCCCGGAAGAGGATGCACCAACTCTCGCGGCTAAATCATACACTACACACCATCTCTCTATAGGAGTAGGTTGATATGTCGCTCTCTCTAACACACACATGCTGCTGAACACACACGCACATGCACACATAGGTTCATAGAATAGGAATATCATGCATGTTACTAGTCCAAGTTACTCACCACTATGACCAGCCTAAGCAATGTAACCAAACGCTCCTTACTCTGCCTTGTTATCTCCCCCGGAAACCCAATGCATGGAGCGTAACTACGCGTTGATCAGTCAAGAAATTAAAGTCGGCTTGCATGCGAGTTAATACGTGGCCCTGCATGGTAGCTAAAACGGCATCTGTTAGTTGTTTGGATTAATTGTTGCGTTTAGAGACAGAAATCAGGGCTTTGATCGGAGGAAGGACTGGTCAAGTTTCTCCTTCTCCAGCAATCTGCTTGCACCTTGGTCCTGCTGCACCTTCTAACGTGACTTATTACACCTAGATGGAGGGAGTAGTACGAGATACGGTGGCACACTGACTTAGGTCGAATACAAGTGCCCAAAATTGTGTGCATGTTATAATAAGGATTCACTTAAAATAGTACGTGAGCGAACAGAGGGATCAATTGGACAGTGTTCACGAGCAGTAGCGAGATGTTGAGGTAAGATACACCACTGGCGCTTTTAATTTTTCTTATTAATTTGTTTGTTTCACCCTCAGACTGGTGGGACCCAACGTACTACATGGAGAGAGGTAAGGTGACTAAGACTACATTATTTCTGTACTACCAACACTGCTTTAAATCCCAAAAGACCTTAGCACCAAAGCCACATGACACGATTATGATTTAAATCCCAATGACTCGCACGCAAAAAAAACATGGCATGCTTGTCACACGAATGCAGGAATGTATAAAAGGTTATTTTCCTCTCGTTGAACATAACAAGAGGGTGGTGAAGCTTTTTAGCCCATTTCATCAAACTTGAGGTCTGAGGTTGGATAACTACACTTTAGCATAATTTTGTTTTTGTTCGACTTCTTTCTTCCACCCAATGATAGGTAGGCCCCGCATAACAGAGAGAGAAAGTGATCTGGGGTGGTGCCAGGAGGATTCTTTGACTGGTCAAAATGGATGGATACGGAGCTATACGATCTCGTAGTGACCGTATAATCACCTCATCACATATACGCTGTAGCCTCGGCACTTGTTTTCTAGGGTTTGCACTCTTCACACTCTCTCTCCAGTATATATATACACGCTGGAGCCTTAGCGCTTGTAGTTGCTATCTTCACACTCTCTCACCCTCTCCAGATCTAAACAAGACTTCATTGGCCTCTCTCTCCCCTCACTACTGGTCAAAGAGCCGGCAGGATCCGTCTGTCGGGAAGGGAAGGAGGCTTAATGCTGTCGCCATCGGCGAGGGAGGGAATCCATCACCGACGCAGCTGTTCTCCGTCACCCAGCGGCGGCGCGGGATGGCCTCCGACCCCTTCTTCCTCGCTGCCATACGTAGTGTGGGCCGAACTGCCTCCGGTCGCCCATCGAACCACACCCCAAGAACCTTATGGTATAATTTACTTATTCCACATGCATTGCTCTAGCTGCATGTGGGCTTTTTCCGCTTCTACACTCGAATCTAGGTGTTGGATCAAACAGGAAAGTAGTGGGGAAAGTTGTATAGCATGAATCTAGGACATGGTTCAAAGAGGAAAGGAATGGGGAAAAGTAGTGGGGAAAGTTGTATAGCATGAATCTAGGACATGGTTCAAAAAGGAAAGGAAGGGGGAAAGTAGTGGGGAAAGTTCTATAGCATGAATCCAAGACGTGGTTCAAAGAGGAAAGGAATGGGGGAATGTAGTGGGCAAAGTTATATAGCATGAATCTAGGATGTGGTTCAAAGAGGAAAGGAAGGGGGAAAGTACTAGTACAGGCTGGCTATCTAGCACCTACGTTGGTCGAAAAGGGAAAACAATGAGAAAAGTAGTACACACATCTATAACAAACTGATCTTTCTGTTTCGGGGGACAAGGCTGTAGAGTTTGAGCATGACTAGATTTGCTGCGCTCACATAGGGAAAGGAGTCTAACGATAACAAAACTGGGACCAACACAAATATGCTCCTTGGTTGTTTGTTCTTTGTTGCAACAGACTGTGCATCACCCCATCATACATCGGTAGATGCACATGGTGCTGGTGCGTCCACTGTCCCGTGCAACTCTTTAGCTGTTGTTAATCTAAGGCTCTGTTTGGTTAAAAAGTCCCTAGTCCCTACCTGCTTGGTTCCAGGGACTAAACATGGACTAGAGGTTATTAAATAACATGCTAAAAGACCATGTTACCTCTAGTAATGAACTAATAGAGACAAGGTGCGATGTGGGGCAGGGGCAACTGTTGGAAAAAGTCCCAAAAGACTCCCCCTCGGGGTCTTTTTTCTTTAGTCCCTAAAAGTCCCTCATGTTTGGTTTAGATGGGACTGACATGGACTTTTTTTTAGTACCTACACCAAAAAGTCCCTGTAAACAGACATCCTCCAATAATGCCGCTGGAAAATTGATATAATGCCACAATTAAAAGCAAATTACATGTTTAACGAATTTTATTGTCAATATAATCTCTCTGTTAATATTAATCAATGCCACCATTTGAGAAATGCTACTGTCTTGCTTTCTTTCCCATTTAGATAAGTTAGATTCTTCTTTTTGTTGGCTTCTGTGTCATCTACCATTATTGACCACTAGTTGTTTCCTTTGCACCTATGTGTAAGCAAGGTTATCTACTTCACCTGGTTGCTATTGTGACCTTTTGTTGCACTGCACAAAACACTTTTGTTTTAAGAGTGTTTTGTGCAATTCAACCAAAATGTCACACCGACAATGTTGCTTGATTGCTTGATCTTAGTGGAACTGCACAAGAGGAGATCTTACTTCCTATCCATGTTGGCAAATTTGGTTCAGATCTTCTTCTTGTGAGTTGTTTGAGTTCCGTGTCATGAGAGGTCAGTAATAGCTTTCTTTCACATGATTGTGCAGTGTGCTTTCATATGTTGTGCTACTTGTACAGTAATGTTGCTTGATTTTAGTGAACTGCACAAATGGAGACAAGACTTCCAATCTGTATGTGCACCGTAATATCCCATTGAGGTAAGATAATGATATTTCACAACTGTTGGCCTGTATTTTGCCACTTTCATCAGAAAATTAATGTCTTTGTTTAGTGCTATACTTGTGCTCCCTAATTAACATGCCAAATCTTACATTGAAGGCGAAGCTTATCTGTTATTGAACCAAGTGATGAAGGGGAAGAACAAGCAGAAGAAAAACAAAAATCAACTCCCGGTGCTGTAATGAAGCACTGGAACTGTGATGACACAAGTAATGATATAGTTTTGCATCTTAATTTATTGCTATGGCTGTAACGAGCAATTTTTTTGCCACTGGTTTGATGCCACTCTTAATATAATATGTAATTATCTCTACTTGTGCAAACAGGGATCTTCTTTAAAGATAGCATATATTTTAGTGAAACTGCACAAGAAGATGTTGGAAACATTAAACTAATCGAGGAGTATATAGTAAGCATGGCAACCACAGTAGATAACAACAGATGGTTCCGGAGAAGTGCTTTAGGTGTATGCTCTACACAATAAGCCTTCTGACAAAGGTTGGTACACGCCCAGGGATTTCATCCATATGATTCAGCTTTGTCATCGCTATTGGTATTGTGATACTGTTTAGATACTATCATGAGAAAGTGGTATTGTCCTTGAGAAGTGCTTCATCTGTGTTGTTTTAAATATTTCCTTTCCTTTTTTCTGAGCAAACAGAGATGCTAGCATTTAGTTGTCCTCTTATCTTTGCACAACATGATCATCTTCCTCTGAAGAAGAATACAGAGTACGTGAAGTGACTAGTTCCGATTAAGCCAGAATGAAGAACCCCTGTCTATCTTCTCATCAGAAAGAGCAGTTGAAGGATGGTTACATTACTCCCCACAAGACCAAACTAACTTTAGCTCAAAAGGACTGACATATCTCCATCTTTTTGTTGTGATGCGCAAGTACAATGTTGTTCTAGGATTCTTTCCGATGAGTTCCATTGTTTCAAAAGTGTGCTCTACATGGACCATATAGGTGCCTGTTTAAACTGTCAATTCATAGTATAGTTTGCTTTATACTAATCAATTTTTTGTATTTGTGCAAATAGGGGTGCTCAGCTTGATTTCAATGGGAACTGCACAAAATGTTTATGAATACATCGAATCATTCATTTCCACCACAAGAAAGCAGGTGCCGATATGTTCAAGGCGTTGCAACATATAAGGGCGAAATCATACAAGCTACGCGCGAATTTGGTTGATTTTGGTGGAACTGCGCAAAAAGAACAGCTGGTTTATTTAGCACGAGGTGCCATGTCAATGTTCGAACTGATGGCAAATGCTGCCCATTCCACAATCGTAGGCATTTGATATTTTGGAATGGGAAAACCTTGTCAAAGTTTGCTCATTGATGCACAAAAACAACAAGCATTTGACATTTTGGAATGGGACAACCTTGTCAAATTCTGCTCATTGATGTTAGCAAGAAGACATGCATTTGATATTTTTGAATGGGACAGCCTTTGATGTTAGCAGCGTTGATCTATTTTTCTTTATTCTTTAGTTGTGAAGTAGGCGGTCCCAAGCCCGGGTAAAGGAGGAGGGTTGTGATAGGCTTGGCGAGCCAACGTAAAAACTCAGCCACTCTTATGGAGATGAAACCCAAAAGATTTTCGTTGGGGCGTAACCCTCTCAGCGACGCGCCACATTGGAACCCGGGTGTGGTGGAAAATGGGCAAGGGTTGGGCCGTCACCCCTCAAGTGGCGCGCCGTATCTTGATCCGGATACGGTGGCAAGTGAGCGAGGATCGGGTCGTCGCATCCTTAGTGGCGCGCTACATCGGCGCCCGGATGTAGTGGAAAATGAGCAAGGGTCTTCGCATTTGACTCGAAGAGTGCGAAGGGTAAGGAAGCTAGCCGAGCCTAGGAGGATTCGCTTAGGTAGCTGGAACGTAGGGTCTCTGACAGGGAAGCTTCGGGAGCTAGTTGATGCAGCGGTGAGGAGAGGTGTTGATATCCTTTGCGTCCAAGAAACCGAATGGAGAGGATAGAAGGCGAAGGAGGTGGAGGATACCGGCTTCAAGCTGTGGTACACGGGGACGGCTGCAAATAGAAATGGTGTAGGCATCTTGATCAACAAGAGCCTCAAGTATGGAGTGGTAGACGTCAAGAGACATGGGGACCGGATTATCCTGGTCAAGCTGGTAGTTGAGGACTTGGTTCTCAATGTTATCAGCGCGTATGCCCCGCAAGTAGGCCACAATGAGAACACCAAGAGGGAGTTTTGGGAAGGCTTGGAAGACATGGTTAGGAGTGTACCGATTGGTGAGAAGCTCTTCATAGGAGGAGACCTCAATGGCCACGTGGGCACATCTAACACAGGTTTTGAAGGGGCGCATGGGGGCTTTGGCTATGGCATCAGGAATCAAGAAGGAGAAGATGTCTTAAGCTTTGCTCTAGCCTACAACATGATTGTAGCTAACACCCTCTTTAGAAAGAGAGAATCACATCTGGTGACTTTTAGTAGTGGCCAACACTCTAGCCAGATTGATTTCATCTTCTCGAGAAGAGAAGATAGGCGTCGTGCCTAGGCGTAAGGTGATACACGGAGAGAGTGTTGTACCCAAACATAAGCTGGTGGTTCTTGACTTCGCTGGATTCGTGTCCGGCGGGATTAAGCGTGCCAAAGTCGCTAGAACGAAGTGGTGGAAGCTCAAGGGGAGGTAGCTCGGTGTTCAAGGAGAGGGTAATTAAGGAGGGCCCTTGGGAGGAAGGAGGGGATGCAGACAATGTGTGGATGAAGATGGCGACTTGCATTCGTAAGGTGGCCTCGGAGGAGTTTGGAGTGTCCAGGGGAAGGAGAAGCGAAGATAAGGATACCTGGTGGTGGAATGATGATGTCCAGAAGGCGATTAAAGAGAAGAAAGATTGCTTCAGACGCCTATACCTGGATAGGAGTGCAGACAACATAGAGAAGTACAAGATGGCGAAGAAGGCCGCAAAGCGAGCTGTTGGTGAAGCAAGGGGTCGGGCATATGAGGACCTCTACCAACGGTTAGGCACGAAGGAAGGTGAAAGGGACATCTATAAGATGGCTAAGATCCGGAGAGGAAGGCGAGGATATTGGCCAAGTCAAATGCATCAAGGACGGAGCAGGCCAACTCTTGGTGAAGGACGAGGAGATTAAGCATAGATGGCGGAGTACTTGACAAGCTGTTCAATGGGGAGAATGAGAGTTCTACCATTGAACTGGGCGACTCCTTTGATGAGACCAGCATGCGTTTTGTGCGGCGCATCCAGAGTCTCGAGGTGAAGGAGGCTTTAAAAAGGATGAAAGGAGGCAAGGCGATGGGCCCTGATTGTATCCCCATTGAGGTGTGGAAAGGTCTCGGGGACATAGCGACAGTATGGCTAACCAAGCTTTTCAACCTCATTTTTCGGGCAAACAAGATGCGGAAGAATGGAGACGGAGTATATTAGTACCAATCTTCAAGAACAAGGGGATGTTGAGTTGTACTAATTACCGTGGAATTAAGGCGATGAGCCATACAATGAAGCTATGGGAGAGAGTCATTGAGCACCGCTTAAGAAGAATGACAAGCGTGACCAAAAATCAGTTTGGTTTCATGCCTAGGAGGTCGACCATGGAAGCCATTTTCTTGGTACGACAACTTATGGAGAGATATAGGGAGCAAAGGAAGGACTTGCATATGGTGTTCATTGACTTGGAGAAGGCCTATGATAAGATACCGCGGAATGTCATGTGGTGGGCCTTGGAGAAACACAAAGTTCCAACAAAGTACATTACCCTCATCAAGGACATGTACGATAATGCTTTGTGACAAGTGTTGAACAAGTGATGTCGACACCGGTGACTTCCCGATTAAGATAGGACTGCATCAGGGGTCAGCCTTGAGCCCTTATCTTTTTGCATTGGTGATGGATGAGGTCACAAGGGATATACAAGGAGATATCCCATGGTGTATGCTCTTTGCGGATGATGTGGTGCTAGTTGACGATAGTCGGACGGGGGTAAATAGGAAGTTAGAGTTATGGGGACAAACCTTGGAATCGAAGGGTTTAGGCTTAGTAGAACTAAAACCGAGTACATGATGTCTTGGTTTCAATTACTACTAGGTGTGAGGAGGAGGAGGTTAGCCTTGATGGCGGGTGGTACCTCGAAGGACACCTTCGGTATTTGGGGTCAATGTTGCGGGAGGATGGGGGTATTGATGAAGATGTGAACCATCGAATCAAAGCGGATGGATGAAGTGGCGCCAAGCTTCGGCATTCTTTGTGACAAGAGAGTGCCACAAAAGCTAAAAGGCAAGTTCTGGGGCGGTGGTTCGACCCGCAATGTTGTATGGCGCTGGAGTGTTGGCCGACTAAAAGGCGACATGTTCAACAGTTAGGTGTGGCGGAGATCGTATGTTGAGATGGATGTGTGGCCACACGAGGAAGGATCGAGTCGGAATGATGATATCTGAGATAGAGTTGGGGTAGCACCAATTGAGGAGAAGCTTGTCCAACATAAATGCGAGATGGTTTGGGCATATTCAGCATGAGCCTCGAAGCTCCGATGCATAGCGGACGGCTAAAGCGTGCAGAGAATGTCAAGAGAGGCGGGTCGACCGAATTTGACATGGGAGGAGTCCGTTAAGAGAGACCTGAAGGATTGGAGTATCGACAAAGAGCGAGCTATGGACAGGGGTGCGTGGAAGCTTGCTATCCATGTGCCAGAGCCATGAGTTGGTTGCGAGATCTTACGGGTTTCACCTCTAGCCTACCCCAACTTGTTTGGGACTAAAGGCTTTGTTGTTGTTGTTGTTGTTTAGTTGTGAAGTAAATATTGGCTCTTACATGCGAATCGCTGAGATGCATAATCATCGATTGTTTTGAATGTTCTCTATGAATTGCCAGGCCTGTTTGTTTGATTGCAATGTGCAGGAACGCTAAAAATCTGCTCAAACTCTTTGTACTCCGGTCAAAGTAGAGATACTTTGACTGCAGACAAAACTTGTATGCAGACTAAAAAGGACCGGAGGGAGTACATGTGAAACTGCTGCAAACAAGGTGATCACCCTGGGAATAATGCTAGTACGTTTTGTTTTGCATGTTCATCCAATGCCAGTGATACAAGAATTCGAACTGATCGAACTTAATTCATTCATGCTCGGTTGGATTTCATATAAACATGCCGGGTTTCATTACATTTCATACATTCTTCAACTAAAAAGGGGTGCGCTGGAGGTATAACTAATTAACCGAAGCTACCCACATGTGTCCGGCTGAGCCGAACAGAAGCTTCTTCTCCAGTGGACTGAGCTTCAGTGACTTAACTGTAGGTGCAGTTGCATAACTGACATGTGGCCCAGATGCTTGTTGAGCCCACATGTCAGTGATCCAACTGCACAAGTAGAAGCAGCGTCCTTCTCCAATATAGCTCTCCGACTCCACATCGCCGCCAAGAAGCTAATCATCCGTCAATGGTCAACCCGCCTAGCTTGGCTTCAATCGGAGGGTAGCGGTGGTGGCCTTACTTGGACCCGAGCGGCGGCGACCTACCGTAGTGACGACAATCATACGATGGACGTAGCTTCCGACCAGGATCCGGCGCCACTATCCAAGCCGGTTCATGCCGTGTTCACCATAGAGCAGGTGTGGCCGCACTTCGACGCCCTAATGGCGGAAGAGCTACCAGCACAGGAGGACATGTGCTGCAACCTCCGTCTCGTCAACAAGCACCGGTGAACAAGCAAACGACAATGCCGTCGCGGACATGTGGCCCCATGGTCCTGGCTTCCCGAATGAGCAGCAGGCGATGTATCAGACCATCCGTAGGGCCCGCGAGGCCCTCTTCGTCGTCCTTCGAGTTGTTGCGCTTGCCGTGGCGCTGCCGTCTCATGTTGTCAACATGGTCAACAGACATGAGGAATGAGGAGATGACTTTACTTGGAGAGCATGACAGTGGAGACCCACCAGGGCCATAGCCACACGTCCGCAAGTGCCTCCTTATTATATACTACAACTATATTTTTTTTGCTTCCTCCTGGTTTCCTAACATCACAGTCCCACACCATTGTCAACCTATGTAGTCAATAAACGAGAGAATTGCGCAAGGAGCGGCTGACAGCTGGGACCAAGCAGCTCGAGCAGTATTTGTGTTTTTGAGGTGTGAGCACTGCGGAGTTTTTCTTGAGCGATGTATTCGTTTTTTTAGAAAAGAGCGATGTTTACGTTGTTGTTCAAAAGAGAGCAGGGTATTAACTGGGCGGGCTGTGGCCCGTCTAGCCCAGGCCAGATATCCAGCCCAGGTATTAATTTTTTCAAGCTGAAAATGGCTAGCCCAACTATTCTTTTTTTTGAGGAATACCCAGGCAAGGTCAACTTGTTATTCTCCGCCCCGCTGGGCTGCAAATCTTTCCTAGGAGGGATGCATTAGGCTTAACAAGAAAATGGGCTTTAAGAAATAATAGATGGGATGTAATTATAAAAATTGGGCTGTAACTATAAAAATGCACCAAACACGTAATTAGTTTATAAAATATTATTTTTGGATTTTGAAATTTTTAATTTCATTGATTGTTGCGCACGCAATGTTTTGTTGGATTTTTACGTAAGACAAATTTATATTGAAATTGTATTTAATATAACTAGAAATTTAGGGATAAAAATATTTTGGATCCCATCAAAATGTGGGAAATTTTATTGAATTCTGCTTTGAATAGTTGGTTGAAATTATTAATCGTTGTCCTAGCTAGAAAATGGGCTGTACTTTTAACAAACTGTAAATGGGATGTAGTAAATTCCATTAGAATTCAAAAATGGGTTATACATTCTTACAAATCTCAAATGGGCTATGAGTTCACTGCCACACACTTGTGGGCCTACTAAGTTGACGCGTCCCCTCAAAAAAAATTGATGCGTATGCAAGGCTTTATCAACTTGTAGTCAACACACGGTTCACAATGGTGGCCGTTGGATGTCCATCCAACGGATGTCCTGCTTCTTCTTCAATCTCGGATATTCTAGCTTCACCCGCCCGAAAAATGATTCCTCCCCCTGACATCTGGGGCGCACCGTTTCGGAGGCTGACCTGTGGGCCTACTAAGTTGACGCGTACCAAGGGCTTTGTCAACTTAGTCAATATTAACGATTCTAGCTGCAGTGATGATGTCCATCCAACAGCCGTCGTGCTTCTTCAACCTCTGGTCTTCTTGCTCCAGCTACCCAAAGCAACGCCGGTCGTGCCGCCTGCTCTTGCCTCCCATGGCCGGCTGTGCTGCCGCGGAGGCCTCACAACCCCCTACCACTCCCACCACTGGCTAGGCCCTGCGACGACGGCATCCTCACACCACAGCTGAACCAGTGGACCCTCGTACTCCTCTCCGCATGGGCATCCACTGCCGCGTCTTCCCCGGCTCCACGTCATCCCCTTCCTAGGCCTCGCCGTCGTCTACCGCCCTGGTGCTCTCGGCGTGGCGTGGTCTATGTGGTCAATGAACGACTTCCATCGGAAGAGTACTATACGTGGAGAGGCTGACAGCTGGGTCCACGGCCGCAGCAAGGAAATGTGTCGGTGTCAAAACCGGCGGATCTCGGGTAGGGGGTCCCGAACTGTGCGTCTAGGCGGATGGTAACAGGAGACAAGGGACACGATTTTTTTTACCCAGGTTTGAGCCCTCTCGATGGAGGTAAAATCGTACTCCTGCTTGATTGATATTGATGATATGAGTAGTACAAGAGTGGATCTACCACGAGATAAAGGAGGCTAAACCCTAGAAGCTAGCCTATGGTATGATTGTTGTAATGGTTGTGTGTCCTACGCACTAAAACCCTCCGGTTTATATAGACACCGGAGAGGGCTAGGGTTACACAGAGTCGGTTACAATGGTAGGAGATCTACATATCCGTATCGCCAAGCTTGCCTTCCACGCCAAGGAAAGTCCCATCTGGACACGGGACGAAGTCTTCAATCTTGTATCTTCATAGTCTTGGAGTCCGGCTGACGATGACAGTTCGGCTATCCGGACACCCCCTAGTCCAGGACTCCCTTAGTAGCCCCCGAACCAGGCTTCAATGACGTCGAGTCCAGCGCATATATAGTCTTCGGCGTTGCAAGGCGGGTTCTCCTTCAAATTCCATGTGTTTGCCGGATAGTGTCCGGCTCTTTTATAAATGCTGCGCTCCTTGGCTTCCACGCCCAATAATGGCCTTCTTCCACTCATCGCACGAATGCGAAAAGCCAGGGTATCTTTTATGTTTTACCCCCTAGCTGCGCAAACAATCCGCCTATAAGAGAGGCAAGAATCCAGATCCAAATCACACCATCTTCCTTCCGCGAGTACTCATTGGAGCGCCTCTGACCAAAAATCCATTCCATCATGGACCGTCGACGCAGCTCCTCCTCCCGCGCTCCCAGCCCTCTGCCAGGAGATTGGAGGAGATGTTCTGTCCCGCACAATGAGCTGGTGACGCTCCAAGCGGAGGGATACCTTCCTCCGACCTTTATGGTCCCGGTTCGAGCCGGGCTGGCCACCTACAAAGGTGGGAAGCAAGCAGAGGCCACCCCTAGTCCCAACAAAGGGAGCGGGTATGCCGTCCCCTATCGATAAGGGGCTCGGATTTCTGTACATCCGTTCCTCCGCTGGCCACGGAGTTCTCGGGCTCCAGCTCCATCACCTCACGCCCCTCTATTCTCGCATATCGCGGGTTTCGTAGCTCTTTGCGAGCTATTCACGGGCATCGAGCCCCACTTTGCGCTTTAGAAGAGGCTATTCCGCCTCGTGCCCGCTCTCACGAGGGGTCAATATATCAAGTGGGCGGTGCGAAATATGGCGATCGCCGGACCGGATATCCATCCAGAACCCCTAAGAAGGCGTCCAAGGCGGCCTTCGTAATGGTTTTATGTAGAAGGCGCTCCTTTGCGGACCTGTTCGGATCGGCCTCCGGAGTTCAGCAATGCTCCTCAAGAAACGCTGAGTTGGCGCCCATGAGCCCTCGGTGGAGGAGGACAAGAGCGTCCATTATTTGATGGGCGGATAAGGTTCTTGGCCCATTCGGACTGGCCATGATTGGAGTCATGGCCACGTGCATTATCTTGGGGTGCAGCCGCTGCAATCTGAGGCCACCCATGTGGGATTTCAACGGGAGAATGATGCCACTCGTCATGGCCGCCAAGGGCGGGATCGGCCGAAGATCCGTGAAGATTCTGTCCGCCTGTACAAGGGGGAGAAGGAGGACTTCCTCCAGACGAGCCCATTGAATGGGTTCTCCATGAACAACCCTCAGAGCTGGGTAAGCGGATGTTTATTTATCCGACCCCCGCTTTCAAAGTTAAGTACCTTACTTTATGGTTTTGACGCAGGAACTGCGCCGGACTGTGGAGAGCATACATAGTCCGGCCCCACAGCCCGAGGATCCAGAAAGATCCCTTGATCCATCCTCCAAAGAGGATCCGGACATAAAGGTGGAGCTAATTGACGGGGTGTTTCACCAGATCAGCATGGATAATGCTCTAGTCGCCATTACGGCTGACTACCCCAGCCTATCTCCGGCTCCCCAGGTGATTGTGACCGAAGTCCTGACACCATTATTTCGTCCTTGCGCATTTTTGACCACCATATACAATGGTGTCTGCAGGAGGTACCTTCAAGGCGGGAAGCCGAACCTGCGGCGGCTGATCCATAGGGGTCAGTCCGGCCCCGCAGGCGGAAGATGGGTGCGGTGCGAATCGAAACGTCACCGCAACGATATAGCTCGCGACCATCATTTAGGACAAAGTTCCTAGGAGGTGTTTGAATGCTAATGACTTTTGCAGGAGAAAGAGTGCTCCCCGGACTGCGGGCGGAGAGGTTGCCAACCAAGCCTCTGCCAGCCAGGCTCCAACACCTGGTCTGGAGGGGGAGGCGAGCGCAAGGCGTGAGCCGGATACTCCTCCAACGGAGGATGCCAACAGACTGTCCGCCACCAAGTCTGAGGTGGAGAGCGCCATGAACCATAGGCGTTGCCGAACAGTCTTTCATGACGCGTGCTTCTCCCCTGAGGCGTTGAATGCCTTTAACACGGGGGACGCGCACCTCCGTGCTGCTCAAGATGGTTTGACGAGAGCCACGGAGCAGTATGTAAAAGACATACGGGTAAGAGATTTTAATAGTTGTATATGGCAGTAGCCCCCGAGACTTAAAGTAGTTAGAGTAACTGATTTAAGGATCATTTGATATGCAGGATCTTACAGAGAAGAGTACCCAATTGTCGGGGAGCTACAAGAGTGCAAGGCCCAACTTGAGGCCGCTTTTCATTGCCATGAGGAAACACAGAGACCCCTCCACGGTAACACATTATTTCAAAAAGATAAGCGGTGTGCGGCGTTCGTAAGTCGACAATGATATTGCAGATGTTGCGGGATGGATCCGGATAAGCAACAACATCTGCGCCGGTGAAGGCGGCGAGAGGGTGCCGGCGAAGGTGCAGCAGAAAGGAACAAACTCGGGATGCCCACGCCCAGCTTGGAGAGGAGCTGAAAGGTGTTGGTCGAGCTATGCAGCTCCGTGAAGGAGAATCAGCGGCCGTCGCGGCATCTATAGTAAGAGCTTGAGCGAGCTCCTTTGAAAAGAAGAGTTGGCGAGGAAGTCAATTGTGTAAATATATGCGTAGGTGTGCTCACAGTCGCCTGCTGGAGGAGATGCCGTATCAGCGGGTGATCAACTTCGAGCTGGTGCAACTGCTCGAACGAAGTTCGGCAGCGATGGCGGCGTCATCCAGGCTTTATGGCCGTCCCTCTCCCTACCCGAGGGCCTTGGAGAGCTTGCGGAGAAGCTTCAGGGAACGCGGCAGCGCTTCCGTTTATGGAAGATATCGGCCTGCCGCCAAGGTGCTAGGGAGGCCTGGGCCATGGTGAAGACGCGGTACAAGAAGGCGGATCCCAACCACATGGCCGAGGTCGGACCTGTGGGGCCCGATGGGAAGGAGATCCCTGTGAGCTTAGTGTACGGTCAAGTAGAGTTGGCCGCTAAATATTCCCAACGGGACTGTAGATTAGACAGCCTGTTAGACGGGATTGAGGATGAGTACAGTCAGTCGATTTGACAATTTATTTAAAATGACATGTAAAATGCCTTCTTGCCGGATTGTAGATCGTTTGTCTTTGCCGACCTTTTCGCTTCGACCTCGGGACCCTAGAGTCCGGAGTGTGTCCAAATACCTTCTCGGTTAAGAAACAACCGGGGCATGCATGGAGACCAGGCGTAGGGGTCATTAGTGCTTTATCAGACAAGTGCCCAACTAGTTATGTTATATTACATGGTTAGTGTAACGCCCCGGACGTCACCTTCCATATTCGTAACTCCTACTCTTTCCTTTTCCGGAGATGTGTTATTTTATATCCTTCGTGGTTGGGTTTTTGTCTATTGTGTTGTTTTTTATTTATGTCATGCATTTCATCATCGCATCATCCGCATTGCATCGGCTTTGTTTTCATAAAACTTGTTACCGCTCGCAGTTGCCCTTTCTTTGCCTGCGTTGGCATTTTGTCGGGCCCTTGTCCTTGTTGACCTCCTCGGACCGTTTTGCCTTTGTTGACTTTCCCTCAGACCATTTGGACCCCTCTCTTCTCTCCTTCTCCGAGACCACAAAACCCCCCCTTGACCCCGTGGTCTTTCGTCAGACCTTTGTCTTTGTTTTCCCCCTCTCATCTAAATGCCTACCCTCTCAACACAGTGCATAGACCCCCTCGCGCGCGTCCGAAACTTTCCCGAACCCGACCCAAACAGTCATCACCGTTGGGTCCGGATCATCCCCCAACATCTACAAAACATCTTCGTTTTATTTATTGGACTCCCTAACCTATTTTTCCCGACCGCCCGATTTGATCGGAGGGACGAATATCCCTAACCTAAATTCATCCGAGATAAATATCAGCCTAACCCTAGCCCTAGCTGTCCCATCCAACCATTCCGCCCGCCGCCACCGCTTTGGTCGCTCCCTCGGGATCCCCTCGATCGAGATCCACCAACCATGCCGCGCCCCAATCCATCCATCCCATCCTACCTCCGACCATCTCCCTCGGTTTCAGCTCCTCCCGATCCCTCGATTCGCCTAGCCGAGCGCCATCCTCCTCGCCTCGCCTTGCTCCAGCAAGCCGCTCCTCGCCAGCGCCTCAATCCCTGCTCCATCCCTTTGCCCGATCCAAGACGCCGTCCTCGTCGCCCGAGGTCCAAGCCGTCGTTCCCCTGCTCCTCCTTCTCCTTTCTGTTCCTCCTTGCCTCTCTTACTTTCTCTCGGTTCTCTCTCTCTCGGGATCAACCATGGTGGCCGCAGCTCGTGGAGCCGCCCGAATTTTGCCGCGTCGCCGCTCTTGATCCGGGCGAGGCTTCGCCAAATCCGCCGCCTGGCGTCCGGAGGCCCTCTGCAGCCCGTCGCGCCGTCCATCTTCCTCGCCGTGGATCCGCGCCTAGTCCCTGCCCGCCGGTCTCCCTGCTCGCCCGAGGCAATCGAGCCCCGCCGTCCGGGGAGCGGAGCTTCGTCCCGCCGCTTTTTGCCTCGCCGCCGCCCGGGCCCCGGCGACCTCTCCGTCCGGGCCTCCTCCGTCGTGGCGCCGTCTGCAAATCCCCGTCCCGTCTTACGCCGGTGTCGCTGCTTACATTCTTGAGCGAGCAGCAGCGTCGGCAGCGCGCGTCGCTCGACCGGGCCCTGCCGCGTGGACCGTGCCTCCAGCATGGGCAGGCCGCCTCCGCGTCGTCGATTGACCGAGGCCCGGCCCGAACCGAGCCGCCTGTTTGACCATCTCCACCTAACCGGGCCAAGGCCCACTGGGTGAGGCCACACCCCAGCGCCCCTTTTTTTTTTCCTATTGTGGCCCAGCAAGTTTGGCCCGTGTTGTTTTTTTTTTCGGCGCTGCGAATTTTCCTAATTATCCGATTTCTTGATTTGCGAGAAAAACCCTCAAAGTTCATGCATATAATAACTCCACAACGGTGCATCGGATTAAAACAACTTATATATGTAAAATGCTTAGTTTTTCATCTAGTTTCATAATATGCCATTTTCATCCATGTTTAAAATGTTTAAAATGCTGTTTGTGGTAATTTGCATATATGCCATGTTAAAATGATTTAATTCATAACTAAATAACCGTAGCTCCGATTTTAATAAACTTTATATGTAAATGGGGTAGAATTTTGCCTAGTTTAACATGGTGCACTCATCTTGCATGTTTAACAACTCTAAAATTGTGTTTAGGGCAGAACAGTACCAAACCTTAAAATATGCACATGGGGAGTTTCCGGACTTGTTGTTTGTTATTCCCGGCCTCATTTAAACTTGCCTAGGTAGGTAGTTTTGTTGTGCTTCACCTCTTGCCATGTTAACCAACATTCAATCTTGTCTTGTTCATAACCGAGAGAGAACTAAATAATGGTTGTGGTGTTTTGTCAATATGCAACTCGTTGCATATTGAGCTCCACTTAATTTGTAGGATTGTTTGTGCACTTTGCCATGCCATGCATATTTAACCGGACATGCATCATATTTGTCTGCGCATCATGCCATGATTATGCGATGGTTGTTTACTATGTTGTTTGCTTCTTTCCGGTTTGCTTCTCTCGTTAGCTTCGGTTTCGTTCCGGAGTTGTGAGGATCCGTTCGACTTCGTCCGTTCATCTTCTTCATGGACTCGTTCTTCTTCCTTGCGGGATTTCAGGCAAGATGACCGCTACCTTGGATCTCATTACTATCATTGCTATGCTAGTTGCCTCGTTCTTTCGCTATCTTGCGCTACCTAATACCTGTTTGTCCAGCCATCCCATATTGCCATGAACCTCTAACCTTTGACACCATTCCTATGCAAACCGTTGTTTGGCCATGTTACCGCTTTTGCTCAGCCCCTCTTATAGCGTTGCTAGTTGCAGGTGAAGTTGAAGATTTCTCCATGGTGGGCCGGGGTTTATGTTGGGATATCACAATATCTCTTATATATATTATTAATGCATCTATATACTTGGTAAAGGGTGGAAGGCTCGGCCTTATGCAGTGTTTTGTTCCACTCTTGCCGCCCTAGTTTCCGTCATACCGGTGTTATGTTCCCGGATTTTGCGTCCCTTACGCGGTCGGGTGATTTATGGGACCCCCGACAGTTCGCTTTGAATAAAACTTGTCGGCAAGGCCCAACATTGCCTTTTACCTTTTGCCTCACCACCACCTACTTTTTCCCTTGGGAGTCGCGCATCCTGTGGGTCATCTTTATAGCCCCGGGCGGTGCTTGTCTAGCGTTGGTCCAAACTAGAGCACCGTCTTGGGACCATCCCTTGGCAACTTGGGTTACGTCGGTACACAGACGCTTAGCTCATCCGGTCGTGGCACGAGGCGAGATCTGTGGCTACTATCGGGATGTCGCACGCCGGAGGCTTTGCTGGTCTTGTTTTACCATTGTCGAAAAGTCTTGATGTACGGGATACCGAGTCGATCGGAGTGTCTTGGGTGAAGGTCTATTCTTCGATGATCGCGAGAGCTTGTCATGGGCTAAGTTGGGACACCCTGCGGGGTTTAAACTTTCGAGAGCCGTGCCGCGGTTATGTGGCAGATGGGAATTTGTTAATGTCGGTTGTAGACAACTTGACACTTGATCCGAATTAAAACGCATCAACCGAGTGTGTAGCCGTGATGGTCTCTTCTCGTGAGTCCGGAAGTGAACACGGTTTCTGGGTTATGTTTGATGTAAGTAGGTGTTCAGGATCACCTCTTGATCATTGCTAGTTGACGACCGTTCCGCTTGTTCTCTTCTCGCTCTCATTTGCGTATGTTAGCCACCATATTCTGCTTAGTCGCTGCTGCAACCTCACCACTTTACCCCTTCCTTTCCCATTAAGCTTTGCTAGTCTTGATACCCATGGTAATGGGATTGCTGAGTCCTCGTGGCTCACGGATACTTCAAAACCAGTTTGCGGTGCCTATGTTACCGGCGGTGGCGCAACCAAGCTCAAGGAGGAGCTCGATGAAGATCTTGCCCTTTGTGTTGTTTCGTTCTAGTTGATCGAGAGTGGAGCCCAGTTGGGGTCGATCGGGTCCTTTTGTCGCATTTGGGGTTCTTCTTTTATTTTGGTTCCGTAGTCGGACCTTGATTGTATCTGGATGATGTAATGCTTTATTCATGTAATTGTGTGAAGTGGCGATTGTAAGCCAACTATGTATCTCTTTCCTTATGTATTACATGGATTGTGCGAAGATTACCTCACTTGCGACATTGCTTTCAATGCGGTTATGCCTCTAAGTCGTGCCCGACACGTGGGAGATATAGCCGCATCGAGGGCGCTAAGTTGGTATCGAGCCTTCCCGACCTTAGGAGCCCCCACCGCTTGATCGTTTTAGTGGCGAGTTGTGTCTAGAAAAAAATGTTTTGAGTCATTTAGGAATTTTATATCGGAGAGTTTAGGAATTCTTTTTACTCCCCGGTCCTTCGACCTTACGGTGAGGTATCCCGACGAGAGTTTTGACTCTTCTCTTCTTAAATTTCACTAAATTTTTTTTTAGGATCACGCTGGTATCTTGGAATCGTTCGATGGTTTTATGATGACAACATTGTCTTGGTTGCCTCGACATTTAGGGGTTGTGGCGGTGTCCCGGGAGTTGAGCTCCGAGGTGTTGTCGTCATAATTTTATCGTTGCAGATTCGGAATACGAGTTTAATGCGCCGACATCGAAAATCTCTTTTATGCAGTTGTTGGTGAGATAACCCGCTAACTTGATCTTGAGGTGAGTGCGGGGTATTGCCATGACTTCGTATAACGGATGCTTTTGAAGGTTGAGGTACACGATTTCGAAGGTTTCTTGGTTATGTGTTGACGGATGGATACTGGTGGAAGTAGGGATTGTTAGTTTGTGTGAGTTATTATTGCTCCCTGTATCCCCAACACAGATTGCATAACCGAGAAAATTTCGGAGTTTCATAGGTGGGAATTCAAGTAGCTCTTAGGATATCTTTCCGACGGATGTATGATATGAAATTGGGGTTCGACGTCTAGTGGTCCGCCTATTCACGGTTGGTTTCTGATGGTCTCGTTGTGTCTTAAAGAGTCCTTGGCTATGCCGACTGGGACGCTTCAGTATGTCATGTGCACTACCTTGTACATGATGGTGCTGTCTGATTGAGCCGTGTAGGCCCCACCACGAAAACTTGGACGAAATCTCTATCATATGTTTGTTCCGCTTATTCGCAAGCCAGTCCTTTGTTTTGTTTTGAGTTGTGGTATTCGAGTTGCTTCAATGTCAAGTGTTCATTCCATACCTTTCCGAAATGGTGTTCTCATACTCGATGTGAATACCAATCCTTCTCGACAATCGAGATTGTCATGTCTATCCTTTTCAACGGCGTGTTTCTCTTCAAGTGGATCCGATCACTTCAACATCAGCAAGACCAATTATCATTTCTTCTCGACGGTGTTTGTTTCACCCGTCTCCAAGTTGCCTTTGTTTTTCCCGCCCACCCACCCTTTTCCTCAAGGACTAAGATTTCTTTACCAAGTATCCTTTTAATTTTGTTAAGTTTCTCCATTCTTTTCTGTCAATGTTCTTACCCGGTGGTTCTCAAGAAGATGTTCTTCTAGTTCGTCATTCCTCATTCTTTTCCCTTCTCCGGTGGATTCAAGTCAAGTTTTGTTGATCATACCTTTTTCCTCATTTCAATGTCTTCTCATACCGGTGCACCTCATTATCATTCTTCTTCTCGCTATTTGTTATTCCGGAGTGCTCAAGATATCTCGAAGATTCGTGTTTCCACTCTGCATTCGTTCAAGCTCTTTCGAGATTGGTATCTCATTCAAGTCATTTAATTCAACCGGTGCAACATCTCTTTTAAATCATTTCCAATGGTGTTCTTTTGAGTGGGCCCTAACCCACAGGTCTTTCCCCAGGATCCTACCTGACTCTTCTATTTTCCCAGAGCTATCCTAAATTCTTCTCCAAGTTTGACGTAAGAATGAGTTATCATCAGTCAAATGCTTTTCTCCAAGATCTTTCAAATTCTTTTCATCTTTGGCTCAACCTTTCCTCTTTTAATTCTCTCGGAGTATCTCAACAATTCATGGTGGTTATCATCAGCATTCTCAACATTTGAAGATCGAAGAAGAGTTTCTCTTTAATCTTGCTCCATTCTCTTCAAGATTCATGGTGCTAGCTTGTTGCCATCCTCTCATAATTGTTTTCGATTGTGAGAATCTTTTCACCCATCCGGAGCATTTTAGGAGTCTTTTCAGTTTCAATTTTTGAAGCCCATCATCTCAGTATTTTTCATTCAAGCTTTCAGCTCTCGTTCTCCAAATCATACCGGTGCATCGTTCAAATATCCTCTAATCAGTTCATGTTCTCTTCATTCTCATGTATCTAAATCCCCTCAAGTATCTTCATTCGTTTTTTCCAATTCTTCCGGTGAATTGTGCCTTTGCTACTCTCTTTTTCAATTCTTACGGTGGTTCTTTCAAGATCTCTCTTCCTTGTTCATCATATCAATTCATTTGTTGTTCCAATCCTACCGGTGGATCGTTGAAGGCCTTCTCAAGTTTTGATATATCTCTTTTAATCCTTTATACGAGAATAAGTAGTATGCCAAATCCGTTGATTGTCATCAATTTAATTGGTGAAGGATAGGCATAACGTAATTCTTATTCGGTTTCATCAAGCTCAAATTATCACGGAGATCCATCTAAATCATTGCAAGGATTCACCTTGTGTTTTCAATTTCTCTTTCTTTTCATCCTTTTATTACGGAGTTCTTCATGGAGGCTCTACATGGTGGTTCGTCAAGGATTTCTTTCTTTCTTCAATTGTTCTTCATGATTTCTCTCGAAGTTATGATCCGTAAGCTATACTCAAAATTAAACATGGTGCTTAACACATGTTTTGTTTTGAGGAGCTCAACATTCTTATCGTGAATTCCAAAGTGCAATTCTTTCGACCTTATGTTTCCAGGTGGTGTTATGTCACTCTTGACAATTTCCTTCATGTTTCATGATTCATTTGTTGTCAAGAATGAGGTATTTTAAATCCATCAGTCTCTTCATTGGAGTTATCTTGGGTTATATTTCACCTAAAGCTTTCCCTAAGGATTGTTGCTATTTATGGTGCTTATAAATGACCCAAGTTCTTCATTTGTCCTTCCGGTGAAATAAGTTTCTCGTCTCCTTGTTGATATCAATCCAATCATTTGTTTCCGTTGGTGGCAGAAGCTCACCTCATAGTTTTGAGATGTTTTCCATAAGCCCACTACAAGCTTGTTCTTTTCGTTGTTGATTTTCCAACAACTCCATTCTAACCTTCTTGGAAGGGTGCTTTCCAAGATCATTTGTGGCGAAGTTGTCATTTCCTTCTCCATTCTGTTATTCCTATGATCTATCTTCTATTCTTTCTTAGGAGGCATTGTATTGTTTTCTTTGACCCATTATATCATTTTGGAGATCATGTTCTTTTCGTGCTTATCCTTTTAACCGGAGTGTAGTGTTTTCATTCGAGTTCTCTCATCTTATCAAGTTTGCCTTCCTTCTCAACCGGAGTGCTGTTTGTAATGTTTCTTACCCCTTGTGCCATTCTTTCAATTCCGGAGGCAGTGTGTTGTTGATTTCATCAAGTATCCTCTCATCTTGTCAAGTTCATGTTCAATTCCTTCCATTTACAGTCGAAGTGCTGCCCAAATTATACCATTCTTCCTCTCTCATCTGGTTTTAACGAGTGGTTTCAAATTCTATCTAGTCCATTAAACTCTTGATTCATGTCTTTGTAACCTTCAAGTTCTCGTTATGTTCCTTGTTCCTCTTTTCTAACGGAGTGTTTTCAACTTTGCTCATCTTCGTTATTTTCTTCAATTCATTTTGCTCAACCTCTCAAGGTTCATGGTTTTCACTCATTGGTCAAAGAAGCAACTTAGTTTTACCTCTTCTCTTCCTCTTCCGTTTTCCCTCGGTGCCATCCTAGATCTCGGGGCGAGATCCTCTCGTAGTGGTGGAGTGTTGTAACGCCCGGACGTCACCTTCCATATTCGTAACTCCTACTCTTTCCTTTTAGGAGATGTGTTATTTTATATCCTTCGTGGTTGGGTTTTTGTCTATTGTGTTGTTTTTGTTTATGTCATGCATTTCATCATCGCATCATCCGCATTGCATCGGCTTTGTTTTCATAAAACTTGTTACCGCTCTCAGTTGCCCTTTCTTTGCCTGCGTTGGCATTTTGTCGGGCCCTTGTCCTCGTTGACCTCCTCGGACCGTTTTGCCTTTGTTGACTTTCCCTCAGACCATTTGGACCCCTCTCTTCTCTCCTTCTCCGAGACCACAAAACCCCCCCTTGACCCCGTGGTCTTTCGTCAGACCTTTGTCTTTGTTTTCCCCCTCTCATCTAAATGCCTACCCTCTCAACACAGTGCATAGACCCCCTCAAGCGTCAAAACTTTCCGAACCCGACCCAAGCAGTCATCACCGTTGGGTCGGATCATCCCCAACATCTACAAAACATCTTCGTTTTATTTATTGGACTCCCTAACCTATTTTTCCCGACCGCCCGATTTGATCGGAGGGACGAATATCCCTAACCTAAATTCATCCGAGATAAATATCAGCCTAACCCTAGCCCTAGCTGTCCCATCCAACCATTCCGCCCGCCGCCACCGCTTTGGTCGCTCCCCTCGGGATCCCCTCGATCGAGATCCACCAACCATGCCGCGCCCCAATCCATCCATCCCATCCTACCTCCGACCATCTCCCTCGGTTTCAGCTCCTCCGATCCCTCGATTCGCCTAGCCGAGCGCCATCCTCCTCGCCTCGCCTTGCTCCAGCAAGCCGCTCCCTCGCCAGCGCCTCAATCCCTGCTCCATCCCTTTGCCCGATCCGGCACGCCGTCCTCGTCGCCCGAGGTCCAGCCGTCGTTCCCCTGCTCCTCCCTTCTCCTTTCTGTTCCTCCTTGCCTCTCTTACTTTCTCTCGGTTCTCTCTCTCTCGGGATCAACCATGGTGGCCGCAGCTCGGAGCCGCCCGAATTTTGCTGCGTCGCCGCTCTTGATCCGGCGAGAGCTTCGCCAAATCCGCCCGCGCGTCCGGAGGCCCTCTGCAGCCCGTCCGCGCCGTCCATCTTCCTCGCCGTGGATCCGCGCTAGTCCTGCCCGCCGGTCTCCTGCTTCTGCTCTGCCGAGGCAATCGAGCCCCCGCCGTCGCCGGGAACGGAGCTTCGTCCCCGCCGCCGTTTTGCCTCGCCGCCGCCCAGGGCCCCGGCGACCTCTCCGTCCGGGCCTCCTCCGTCGCGCGCCGTCCTGCAAATCCCCCCGTCCCCGTCTTCTGCATCGGCTGTCGCTGCTTCTGTTCTTCAGAGCGAGCAGCAGCGTCAGCGAGCGCATCGCTCGACCGGGCCCTGCCCGCGTGGACCGTGCCTCCGCGCGCTTGGGCCGCCTCCGCGTCGTCAGTTGACCGAGGCCCAGCCCCGAACCGAGCCGGCCTGTTTCGGCCATCTCCACCAAACCGGGCCAAGGCCCACTGGGTGAGGCCACACCCCCAGCGCCCCCTGTTTTTTTTTCCTATTGTGGCCCAGCAAGTTTCGGCCCGTGTTGTTTTTTTCCAGCGCCTGCGAATTTTCCTAATTATCCAGGATTTACTGATTTGCAGAAAAACCCTCAAAGTTCATGCATATAATAACTCCACAACGGTGCATCGGATTAAAACAACTTATATATGTAAAATGCTTAGTTTTTCATCTAGTTTCATAATATGCCATTTTCATCCATGTTTAAAATGTTTAAAATGCTGTTTGTGGTAATTTGCATATATGCCATGTTAAAATGATTTAATTCATAACTAAATAACCGTAGCTCCGATTTTAATAAACTTTATATGTAAATGGGGTAGAATTTTGCCTAGTTTAACATGGTGCACTCATCTTGCATGTTTAACAACTCTAAAATTGTGTTTAGGGCAGAACAGTACCAAACCTTAAAATATGCACATGGGGAGTTTAGGACTTGTTGTTTGTTATTCGGCCTCATTTAAACTTGCCTAGGTAGGTAGTTTTGTTGTGCTTCACCTCTTGCCATGTTAACCAACATTCAATCTTGTCTTGTTCATAACCGAGAGAGAACTAAATAATGGTTGTGGTGTTTTGTCAATATGCAACTCGTTGCATATTGAGCTCCACTTAATTTGTAGGATTGTTTGTGCACTTTGCCATGCCATGCATATTTAACGGACATGCATCATATTTGTCTGCGCATCATGCCATGATTATGCGATGGTTGTTTACTATGTTGTTTGCTTCTTTCGGTTTGCTTCTCTCGTTAGCTTCGGTTTCGTTCCGGAGTTGTGAGGATCCGTTCGACTTCGTCCGTTCATCTTCTTCATGGACTCGTTCTTCTTCCTTGCGGGATTTCAGGCAAGATGACCGCTACCTTGGATCTCATTACTATCATTGCTATGCTAGTTGCCTCGTTCTTTCGCTATGCTGCGCTACCTAATACCTGTTTGTCCAGCCATCCCATATTGCCATGAACCTCTAACCTTTGACACCATTCCTATGCAAACCGTTGTTTGGCCATGTTACCGCTTTTGCTCAGCCCCTCTTATAGCGTTGCTAGTTGCAGGTGAAGTTGAAGATTTCTCCATGGTGGGCGGGGTTTATGTTGGGATATCACAATATCTCTTATATATATTATTAATGCATCTATATACTTGGTAAAGGGTGGAAGGCTCGGCCTTATGCACGGTGTTTTGTTCCCTCTTGCCGCCCTAGTTTCCGTCATACCGGTGTTATGTTCCCGGATTTTGCGTCCCTTACGGTCGGGTGATTTATGGGACCCCCCGACAGTTCGCTTTGAATAAAACTTGTCCAGCAAGGCCCAACATTGCCTTTTACCTTTGCCTCACCACCACCTACTTTTTCCCTTGGGAGTCGCGCATCGGGGTCATCTTTTATAGCCCCGGGCGATTGCTTGTCTAGCGTTGGTCCAAACTAGAGCACCGTCTTGGGACCATCCCTTGGCAACAGGTTACGTCGGTACATGACGCTTAGCTCATCCGGTCGTGGCACGAGGCGAGATCTGCGGCTACTATCGGGATGTCGGCGCGCGGGAGGCTTTGCTGGTCTTGTTTTACCATTGTCGAAAAGTCTTGATGTCTGGGATACCGAGTCGATCGGAGTGTCTTGGGTGAAGGTCTATTCCTTCGATGATCGCGAGAGCTTGTCATGGGCTAAGTTGGGACACCCTGCAGGGTTTAAACTTTCGAGAGCCGTGCCGCGGTTATGTGGCAGATGGGAATTTGTTAATGTCCGGTTGTAGACAACTTGACACTTGATCCGAATTAAAAGCGCATCAACCGAGTGTGTAGCCGTGATGGTCTCTTCTCGCGGAGTCCGGAAGTGAACACGGTTTCGGGTTATGTTTGGCGTAAGTAGGTGTTCGGGATCACCTCTTGATCATTGCTAGTTGACGACCGTTCCGCTTGTTCTCTTCTCGCTCTCATTTGCGTATGTTAGCCACCATATTCTGCTTAGTCGCTGCTTGCAACCTCACCACTTTACCCCTTCCTTTCCCATTAAGCTTTGCTAGTCTTGATACCCATGGTAATGGGATTCTTTGAGTCCTCGTGGCTCACGGATACTTCAAAACCAGTTTGCGGTGCCTATGTTACCGAAAGCGGTGGCGCAACCAAGCTCAAGGAGGAGCTCGATGAAGATCTTGCCCTTTGTGTTGTTTCGTTCTAGTTGATCGAAGAGTGGAGCCCGGTTGGGGTCGATCGGGGTCCTTTATCGCATTTGGGGTTCTTCTTTTATTTTGGTTCCGTAGTCGGACCTTGATTGTATCTGGATGATGTAATGCTTTATTCATGTAATTGTGTGAAGTGGCGATTGTAAGCCAACTATGTATCTCTTTCCCTTATGTATTACATGGATTGTGCGAAGATTACCTCACTTGCGACATTGCTTTCAATGCGGTTATGCCTCTAAGTCGTGCTTCGACACGTGGGAGATATAGCCGCATCGAGGGCGTTACAGTTAGTAAGAAACATCTTCCAGGGAGAATAGTTCCGTTAAGGGTTCCTTTCCCTGGGAGGCATGCCCTAAAGTGCATGTCCGGACTGCAAAAAGAGCAGGAAAACATCTGGGGGCTGATAAATAAATAGGTAAAAAATCATCTTTCAATTCACCGACAGAATATTCCCTTAAGAACGCTAGCTTTCGGCTTCACCTAGTCTGAGGTACACATCCGGCTGACCCGGCAGTAACAATTGCAGAGGTGCTCCTTTACCTCCTAGCCGAACAATCGGGAGCGAGGGGTAAGCACAGAGCCAGCAACCCAGCTTGGCCAAAACTTAAGTCATATCGATGCATATAATGGTGAATAAAAGGTACATGTGGAAGTTTGACACATGTCTTTGGGCATGAAGCCCTTATAAGTAAGCTTCGGTAAAGAAGCCCCCATGTATAATGAGTGCGGATAGCACATCAAGTATGTCTTGAACAATGCATAAATAGGCCTTTAAGGGCTTTTATGAAAAGGGTGAGAGAAAAGAGAGAAGCGAAAGACAGCTGAAGTGTAAAAATTTGGACGGGGAGGAGGCGAACTCTTAGTCGGCGCTAAGCGTAGAATCTTGGAGGCGGGCTGCGTTCCATGGGTTCGGCTCGAGTCAGTTGTCCGATGCATTTCGCAGACGGTACGCTCCGCCGGTCAGGACTTGATCGATAATGAATGGGCCCTCCCATTTAGGCTTGAGCTTGTCCTTTTTCTTGTCCGGCAGGCGTAGAACTAGTTCGCCAACATTGTAAGTATTAGCCCGTACTTCTCTGCTTTGATATCTTGAGCTGCTGGCGATAGAATGCGGAGCGAGCCTTGGCGGCGTCGCGTTCTTCCTCCAATCGTCAAGCTGTCCTGCCGATCCAGCTCGGCTTCTCTTTCTTCGTACATGCGCTTTTCGAGGTGAGTCATGAATGATGTCGCAGGGCAAAATTGCCTCTGCGCCGTATACCATGAAAAATGGTGTGAATCCGGTAGTATGGTTGGGCGTTGTCCACAGCCCCCAGAGTACGGAGTCAAGCTCCTCTACCCAGTGCGTGTCAGATTCCGTAAGGGACCGCACTAGTCTGGGTTTAATGCCGCTCATTATTAGACCATTTGCTCGTTCCACTTGACCGTTGGTTTGAGGATGATAGACTGAAGCGTAATCGAGCTTAATGCCCATATTTTTGCACCATAATTTAACCTCATCGGCCGTGAAGTTCGTGCCGTTATCGGTAATGATGCTATGGGGACACCATAACGGTGTACTACCCCGGATATGAAGTCTATCACTAGTCCGGACTCTGCCGTTTTAACTGGCTTGGCTTCTATCGTCTTGGTGAATTTGTCCACCATGACCAATAGGTACCTTTGCTTGTGGGTTCCCCCTTTAAGGGGTCCAACGATGTCAAGCCCCCAAACCGCAAACGGCCAGGTAATGGGTATAGTTTTGAGGCGGTGGGTGGCATATGGCTCGATTAGCAAAGAGGCGACAACCGGCGCATCTCTGGACTAAGTCCGAGCATCTGCCGGCCGTCGGCCAATAAAATCTGTCACGGAATGCCTTGCCTACGGGGCCGGGCTGCGGCGTGGTGTCCGCCTAGTCGGCATGAATTTCAGCGAAGGTTTCGCCCTTCCTCTTCGGAGATACACCTTTGAAGGACTCCGGTTGTGCTTTTCTTGTAAAGTTCCCCCTCATGGACCATGTAGGCTTTAGACCGCCGAACTATGCAACGAGCCTCGTTTTGGTCTTCGGGAAGCTCCTGCCTAATCAGGTAGGCTAGGAATGGTTCTGTCCACGGGGCAATTACTGCCATTATTTCGTGGGCTGAAGGCGTTATTTCATCGGTGAGTCGCCGATTATGTCGATTGTACTGCGGTTGGGTGGTGCGGCTGCTTCCGGGTTGTTATTTTCGGACTCCTCTTCCCATAGTACGGATGGCTTAAAGAGCCGTTCCAGGAAGATGTTTGGAGGGACAGCGTCGCATTCGCGCCGATGCGTGCCAAGACGTCGGCTGCTTGGTTATTATCCCGGGCTACATGGTGGAATTCAAGTCCTTCGAACCGAGCTGACATTTTTAGGACATCGTTACGATAGGCTGCCATTTTCGGATCCTTGGCGTCAAAGTCTCCATTTACTTGGGATGTTGCAAGGTTTGAATCCCCGTGCACCTCTAGGCGTTGAATGCCCATGGAGATTGCCATCCGGAGGCCATGTAGGAGGGCCTCGTATTCGGATGCATTGTTGGAGTCCGTGTACATTATCGAAACGATTGGATGTGTCCCGGTTGGGGACGTCGAGACGACGCCAGACCCCAAGCCGCCAACATTTTGGAGCCGTCGAAATGCATAATCAATTGGAGTATCGCCGTACTCTTTAGGAGTTCGCTTCATCCATTCAGCGACAAAGTCAGCCAAGACCTCGACTTTATAGCTCGCCTAGGTTTGTAAGTTATATCAAATGGTAAGAGCTCAATGGCCCATTTGCAATCCTGCCCGTCGCGTTGCGGTTGTTTATAATGTCGTTGAGGGTACCGGAGGCCATTGTTATTGAACACTCTTGAAAGTAGTGTCGAGCTTCGGGATGCCATGAACACCGCATCGCTATCTTTTGATAGTGCGGTAACAGGACTTGCAGGAGTTAAGGCGGTGGATCGTAGTACCTGGTTTTGAAGAGGGAATTTATGCCCTACATTTTCGGTTCGACGACGAGTACCGCGCTTACAACTTGATGTGTTGCGCGATGTATAACAACATTGGTTCGCCCGGGTTAGGCGCAGCCAGACCGGACGGTTGTTGCCAATATGGCTTTTATTTCTTGAGTCTAGTAGCGGAAGCATCCGTCCACTCGAAGTGTTCGTCGCGCTGAGGAGGCGATAGAGGGGCAATGCCTTCTCTCCCAAGCGGAGATAAAGCGGCTTAGAGCCGCCACGCATCCGGTCAATTTTGTATTTGTTTGAGGTCTTTTGGAATATCCGGTTGACAGAGCTCGGATCTTGGCTGGGTTTGCTTCAATTCCTCTACCGGATACAATGAAGCCGAGGAGCTTTCGGCTGATGCAAAAACGCATTTTTCCGGATTCAGCTTGATGTCATATGCTCGGAGGTTGTCGAATGTGAGCCTCAAATCGTCTACTAGAGTCTAGACGTGTTTGGTTTTGACGACTACGTCGTCTACATATGCCTCTACTGTTTTGCCGATCTGGGTTGCCAGACATGTCTGAATCATGCGCTGATATGTTGCGCCAACGTTTTTGAGTCCGAAGGGCATCGTGTTGAAGCAGAATGGTCCATATGGAGTAATGAATGCTGTTGCGGTTTGGTCCGCTTCTGCCATATTGATTTGATGGTAGCCGGAATATGCGTCAAGGAAGCACAATGAATCGTGCCCTGTGGTAGCATCGATTATTTGGTCGATGCGGGGAAGGGGGAAGGGATCCTTTGGGCAGGCCTTGTTGAGGTCTTTAAAATCGACGCATAGGCGCGAGGATTTTTCCTTCTTTGGTACCATTACCAGGTTTGCTAGCCAGTCCGGATGTTTGATGTCTCTGATGAATCCGGCTTCCGATGGTTTGGCTAGCTCTTCTCCCATTGCACTGTCTTTTGGGTTGGAAAATCGCGAAGAACTGTTTGGTAGCTTGAATCATTTTAGGATGTTTAGGCTGTGTTACGCCAATCTGCGTGGGATTCTGGCATATCGAAGGGTGCCGAGCAAAGATGTCCCAATTTTCCCGAAGGAATTCTCGTAGTGCGGCATCTACATCAGGGTTCAACTGTGCCCCGATGGAGGCCGTCTTTGTTGGGTCCGTTGGATGGACCTGGAATTTGACTATTTCATCCGCTGGTTTAAAGGAGGTGGACTTGGATCTCTTATCAAGTATCACATCGTCCCTATTCACCGTAGAGCGCAGCACAGTGAGTTCTTCTGCCGCTAGGGCTTCGGATAGTGCCTCCAGGGCTAATGCGGCTGTCTTGTTTTCGACGCGGAGTGCTATGTCTGGATCACTAGCGAGAGTGATTATTCCGCCGGGCCCAGGCATCTTAAGCTTCATGTACCCGTAATGGGGTATGGCTTGAAAAATTGTGAATGCCTCTCGTCCTAATATAGCGTGATATCCGCTGTTGAATAGGCCCACTTGTAATGTGACCTCTTCGGACCTGTAATTGTCCGGCGAGCCGAACACCACATCAAGTGTGATTTTTCCTGTGCAACGCGCTTCCCGTAGGGATTATTCCTCTAAAGGTTGTGCTGCTTCGCTCAATGCGGCTCCAGTCTATTTCCATTTTTTGAAGAGTTTCCTCGTAGATGAGGTTTAGTCCGCTGCCGCCATCCATGAGTACCTTGGTGAGGCGAAGCCGTCCACTATTGGGTGAGGACCAATGCGGCTAGTGCTCGGGCTGTTCAAAATTTAGGTTAAATCATTGGCGTTGAAGGTGATGGCCGTGTCGCTCCATGGATTTGTTGTTGCTACTTGGTAGACTTGGCGAGGCTGCGGATTGTTCGTTTTGCATATTATTTGATGCGAAAGTCTCAAGACTATTGACACCGTCTTGGTACTATTGGAGTGGTTTTCGGGGCTAGAAGCTCCTCGCCACTTTTGGCCACCGCCGCAATATCCAACATGCTCGAAGGCTATGTGTTGGGGTTGCATATCAGACATGAATTTTACAGGTCCATTGAGCCATCCCTCGAGACGGTTCCGTGCCCTTTATGGGGTTTTTGCTTTTTGGTTTTGTACCGGTGCACGAGTGTGATGCACCCTTTTGTTACGGACTAGGGTTGTATTCAGGGCGGATTGTCCCAAAACTTAGTTTCAGTTTTCGGAAACTCTCCATCGCCTGATATTTTCGTACTATGGGCCTTGGTCGTGGCGTGTAATTTCACGGCGATCGACGGCGTTCAAGATTCCTCGTCCGTGCAATTATTGCAGAAAATTGAAATTGCGTTTTCCCTCGGCAGTCCTTTATCCTGTCCATAACGGGAGGAATCGCCCGATAATGATGTCTTGTTTCAGCGGGCTCTTGCGGATTTGAGATAGATTGCATATGTCTGGGTGGGTGGGTGGAATTGAGTCCGGAATCCTACCCATCTCGAGGCTCAAGGGCTGAGAAGTTTCCGAATTTGGAACCTTGGATTGTTGGGCGTTGTCCAACGAGTCGATCGATGCGACTTTAGGTTGATGCTTGATCGAAGTCCGTCCCCCGGGAATCCGGCATGGAGGTTGGAAGCCGGACATGACTAGTTTTCAATACAGAGAAGAGTCGCCGCTGTTCCTCTACCACCGCAATGTGGTGGGTAACACTGGGAGAGTTAATCTCTCTCGGATCGGTTTTAAGCCCAATCTGATTGTAGTCTGTAGCGACTCCAAGGGCGGCGATGCGATCCAAGAGCTCGTTCTGGACGAGAGCTCTATTGGATCCAACTGCTCGGCGAATTCGAGTTAGCGTGAAGATTGCTTTTGATGACCCGAGAGGTCATCGTCAAGCGATGGCGAACAGCGGTCATGAAAACCACCCAGCTGGATAGTTTGGCGGCCAAGGCTCCTTTGAGCGAAGATACCGTCTTTGAAGGCGGAAGAGGCATCTTTCCTATCGGTGGCGCAGAGGAACTCTCAATGAAAGCACCAATGTCGGTGTCAAAACCGGCGGATCTCGGTAGGGGTCTCGAGCTGTGTGTCTAGGCGGATGGTAACAAGAGACAAGGGACACGATGTTTTTACCTGTGTTGGGCACTCTCGATGGAGGTAAAACCCTACTCTGCTTGATTGATATTGATGATATGGGTAGTACAAGAGTGGATCTACCACGAGATCAAGGAGGCTAAACCCTAGAAGCTAGCCTATGGTATGATTGTTGTAATGGTTGTGTGTCCTACGGACTAAAACCCTCCGGTTTATATAGACACCGGAGAGGGCTAGGGTTACACAGATTCGGTTACAATGGTAGGAGATCTACATATCCGTATCGCCAAGCTTGCCTTCCACGCCAAGGAAAGTCCCATCCGGACACGGGACGAAGTCTTCAATCTTGTATCTTCATAGTCTTGGAGTCCAGCTGACGATGACAGTCCGGCTATCCGGACACCCCCTAGTCCAGGACTCCCTCAAAGTGCCTCCTTATTATGTGCAAAATAATTATTCCTTCACCTGACAGCAGGGACCCACCGGACGGGCCACCGTATTTCGCAAAAAAAACATTCCCCCTGACTTCTGGGACCCACCAGCTATATCTTCGCACATAAGGAAGTGCGTCCATATTACGGGCAGAAAATATATTCGCTCCCTGACTGCTGGGACCCACCAGCTACATCTTCGCACGGAAGGAAGTGCGGCGATCGGGACCCACCGGTCGAAGCGTGACGTGGCGTTGTCATTCGGTCGCGACGATATGCGTACATCTTGGTTGGCGTAAAGCGCCGACGTGTCATAGTAGAGGCGCACACGTAGCATGTACACGTACGTACATCGGCCAGGGTGTAAGATAGAAAATATGGCCACGTACTACATACGGGCGGGGTCTCGCACGTTCTACTCGCGCATACGTACGGCCAGGGCTTGTGTACATGGCTGGGTCGGAATGGAGAAGCTGCGCCGTCGTCGTGTTCATGGGGAGGCAACCGGCTGGGTCAGAATGGAATGCGTCATCGTGTTCATCGGGAGCCAACTGGCTTGGACGGAACAGCCGACGGAAACAAGGCCTGGCGTATCGCAGAATGGAGGAAACGGCCTTGTGTTCGATCGGCCATGGTTGAAATGGGATCCTGTTAATCGGGAGGGGTCTGGCGTACCGCAAAACGGAGGAAACGGACCTCCTACAGTCAAAACGGGGTCCTGTTGATCGGGAGGGGTGTGGCATATCGCAAAACGGAGTAAATGGACTTGTGTTGGAGCGCTACGGTCGAAACGGGGGTCCTGTTCATTGGGAGGGGTGTGGCATACCGCAAAACGGGACTCCACGGGATACTGTTCATCTCCACCGTCGACTGCCTCCACGGGCTACTGTTCATCCACCGTCGACTGCCTCCACGGGCTCTTGTTCATCCACCATCTACCTCCTCCAGCCTCCATCTACGACTATTCATCCATGGGCTCCAGTTCATCTAGCCTCCACCGCTCCTCCACCGGCTACTGTTCAGCCAACCCTCTCCACGGGGTCCTGTTCAACCACCCCTCACGGGCTACTATTCATCCAGCCCTCCACCGGCTACTGTTCAACCAGCCCTCCACCGGCTACTGTTCAACCAGCCCTCCACGGGGTCCTGTTCATCCAGCTCTCCACAAGGTCTTGTTCATCCATCGGCTCAATCGATCGGGGTACTGTTCATCCATTGGCAATGACCTCTACTACCACGGGGTCCTATTCATCCAACCCCCACCGGGAATTGTTCATCCAAACCCCCTCAACAACACTCAATGTTCATCCAGGGAAGGAGGCAGCGGTGTTCGATCGGCTTCAGTTAGCAGCAGTAGCGAAGGAATCACTCGGGTTCAGTTAACAACAAGGGATCGATCGATCGCTCGGGTTCAGTAACGCGTAGCCTGTAGTGCAATCGCTCGGGTTTAGTTAGAGCCCAACACCTTGCTCGAGTTCAGTTAGATCCCAATGCCTCACACACACGCGCGTACGTACGAGAGAAACGTGCATTGCTCGGCCCCTGACCACCCACCGTAACCGGGAACTCCTCTATATTTTCCGCGCCCTCGCTCCTACCACGGTTTTTTCCGTCATGGACGGTGCAAAGAATGTCATGCAGCTGCGTCTCCGGCCCGCCCAGGATGAAAAGCCCATTTTTTGTCATGATTTTTTGTCATAGAAGTAGGACCCGACCACATGTATGATGATACCGGGTTTTGTTACAATTATCTTCATAGAAGTGTCATAAGTATGACAAAAAAAATTTGTTCGGCCCAAAATGTCACGGATGTGTCTTTTTTGGTAGTGAAAGGGCATTCGCCCCACTCTATGTCAGCACAAGATTAATATGGAACCTGATGCTAAACCTGTTGTTGATCACCAACGTTGGTTAAATCCGAAAATGAAGGAAGTGGTAAGAATGGAAATCTTAAAACTTCTAGAAGCAGGTATAATCTATCCTATAGCTGATAATAGATGGGTAAGTCTGGTTCATCGTGTCCCTAAGAAAGGAGGTATTACTGTTGTTCCTAATGACAAGAATGAAGTTATTCCAGAAAGAATTGTTACAGCCTATAGAATGGTAATTGCTTTTTGAAAATTAAATAAAGCAACTAGAAAAGATCATTACCCTCTGCCTTCTATTGATCAAATGTTAGAAAGATTATCTAAGAACACACATTTTTGCTTTCTTGATGGATATTCTGGTTTTCCACAAATACATGTTTCTCAACCTGATCAAGAAAAGACCACTTTCACTTGTCCCTTTGGAACTTATGCTTATAGACTTATGCCTTTTGGTTTATGCAATGCACCTGCTACCTTTCAAAGATGTATGACTGCTATATTCTCTGATTTTTGCCTAAAGATTGTTGAGGTTTTCATGGATGACTTCTCCGTTTATGGAAGTATTTTGATGATTGTTTAAGCAATCTTGATCGAGTTTTGCAGAGATGTGAGCAAACAAATCTTGTCTTGAATTGGGAGAAGTGCCACTTTATGGTTAATGAAGGTATTGTTTTGGGCCATAAAATTTCTGAAAGAGGTATTGAAGTGGACAAAGCTAAGGTTGATGCAATTGAGAAAATGCCATGTCCTAAAGATATCAAAGGTATTTGTAGTTTCCTAGGTCATGCTGGTTTCTATAGGAGATTTACCGAAGACTTTTCTAAAATTTCTAGGCCTCTTACAAACCTTTTGCAAATGGATATTCCTTTTGTTTTTGATGATGATTGTTTAGAAGCCTTTGAAACACTCAAGAAAGCCTTAATTTCTTCACCTATTGTTCAACCACCTGATTGGAACTTGCCTTTTGAAATTATGTGTGATGCTAGTGATTATGTTGGTGGTGCTGTTCTAGGACAAAGAGTTGATAAGAAACTGAATGTTATTCATTATGCTAGTAAAACTCTAGACAGTACTCAACAAAATTATGCTACTACTAAAAAAGAATTCCTAGCAATGGTGTTTGCTTGTGATAAATTTAGATCTTACATTGTTGATTCAAAAGTAATTGTTCACACCGATCATGCTACTATAAAATATCTTATGGAAAAGAAAGATGCTAAACCTAGACTTATTCGATGGGTTCTCTTGCTACAAGAATTTGATTTACATATCACTGATAGAAAAGGAGCTGAGAACCCCGTAGCTGATAACTTGTCTAGGCTTAAAAATGTGCTTGGTGACCCACTATCTAGTGATGATAGTTTCCCTGATGAGCAGTTAGCTGCAATAAATGTTGCCCATAATACTCCTTGGTATGCTGACTATGCTAATTACATTGTTGCCAAATATTTACCACCTAGCTTTACATACCAACAAAAGAAAAAAAATCCTCGATGATTTAAGACATTACTTTTGGGATGACCCACATATTTATAAAGAAGGAGTAGATGGTATGTTAGACGTTGTGTACCTGAGCATGAACACGGACAAATCCTACGGAAATGTCACTCTCAAGCTTATGGAGGGCATCATGCTGGAGATATAACTGCTCACAAGGTATTGCAATCTGGATTCTATTGGCATACTCTCTTCAAGGATTCCTGATACATCTTCAACGTATCTATAATTTTTGATTGTTCCATGCTTGTCATGGAATTGTCATGGCAGATGTCCTAGTGAAAGGACTTAGTCGTGGAGCCATCGCAACTAGGAAGCTTAAAGGGGTTAATCGGGACAAAGGACACGAGGTTTATACTGGTTCGGCCCCTTACGGTGAAGGTAAAAGCCTACGATCCACTTTTGAGTGGGATCGCTTATGTCTTGATAACTAGGGAGCGAATCACTTGACCTAGCTCTTGAGTTGATGTTACTTGTCCTGAACCGCCGCCGGGTTGTTCCTTTATATACAGAGGTCGACGCCCAGCGGCTCACAGAGTCCCGACCGGCTCATAAATAGTGTCCGGCTCGGTCTCTTAACTATTCTTGCCTTACAATACAAGTCACGCATACATGGCGGTTTATCACTACGGGCCTTAAGTCGCCTTTGGGCCTTGGGCCCTTAACTAAACCACCATCTATATCCTGGGTCTTGGGCTTCAAAAATATTTGCAAGTATAACCCAGCCCCTCCTGGACGGGTCATACCAATAGTTATATCCCCAACATTAGGCCCCAGATTGATTTGAACTGGTTCATGTCAATCTTCGACACTTAAGGAAAAATCTTCTGCCCTTATGAAATTTTTGTAACCCGCCATGACGTCATCCTCTGGATTTGTGGTAACCCGCCATGACGTCACCTGTCATAAAAGAATGTTTTATCCAATGCATCCCAATGGATCTTTGTCTTGATGACCATCCCAAAAATCGAGGCGTCCTTGTAGTTGGATAACTCATATTTTCGGCCTCCTTGTTTTTCGCTCTCTTTTAGTGGCCCTTCCTTATAAATAGACCTTGACTAGGTCTTCCTCATTCTTCCATTTCTGCATCTTCTTCCTCTCGCTCCCGTCTATCACTGGAGCTCCGCCGCCGCCGCAGGGCATCTCGTCTCCGTCGACCTAGGCCGCTGCATTGACCTGAACTTGACCAGAAAACAGCGGTGCCCCTCTGTAGCAGATCCATCGCAGTAAGTTTTCCCCTTTCCGCGCCATAGATCCATGCTAGGGTTAGCGAGTTCATATGTACAGTTCCCTGATCATTCCAGTTCTTCGCATTTGCTTCTGTCGTGGTTTCTTTGATCCAACAGTAGCGTAGATATTGTGCGGTAGCTGCTCCGCATCCATTTTAGGCGCTAGCAGATCTTCTTTCTTTGTAAAGAATCCTCAGTAGAACACATGAAATTCTGGGACCAGGTGTGTGAAAGAGGTTTCAGTAGAATCTTCATCTTCTTTCTTTGTAAAGAATCCTCAGTAGACCAGGTGTGTGAAAGATTCTACTGAGACGTCCGTGAACTCCATCTTCTTTCTTTGTAAAGAAATCCTCAGTAGACCAGGTGTGTGAAAGAGGTTTCGAGGATCATAAACCGAAGGGAGTCGAGACTGAGTCTTCTGATATCTTCTCCTCATGACCTCATTAGACGCGTTCTGATCTTGCGTGAGCTGGAAAGTCTATGCCTGAATCCACTGAGCCTGAGCATCCAGAGCCGCCCGCTCTGCGGTTATCCTGACATCTTCCACTGTGCGGTCTTCCTTTGCCTGCACCATATCCAATTTTAACTGCGCCACTTCCGCATCATGTCGAGCTTGATCCGCCAGGTTGACCACGACGATTAACAGAGCGGTCATCTTATCTGTGAGATCCATCAACACTTGAGCCGGCGAGCGCACAGAGCCCTCTGCCCCGGCTGCTGCTGACCCGGAGGTTATGGCCGCCGCAGTTGTGGAGTCTTGGATAGGTTGTGTGCCGGCCATGAAGATTCTGACCCTGCTCGATGGCTCGAGGTAATCCAGAATACTGCTGCCATCGGAACAGCCCCCAAGTCCGCCATCTTGCAGTTGATAGAATGAATCTGTCTCACCTGTGGATGACTCACCATCTGAGTAGATGGCCGTCTCACCGTCAGATGTAGATCCTTCAGAGAGCCTTCCGTGGATGCATCCCACGAAGGCACGCTTCACAGCAGGCGGAGCCCGGGCGGGTCTCGCACGCTGAGCCGTCTCGACGAGGTCGGTGCAGATGTCCGGCTCAGGGCCCGGCTCATCGATCTTGCCGATCTTGCCGATGAAGACGTGAATTCCGCCGAAGGGGACCCGGTACCCACACTCAATTGATCGACATCGGGGCCCCAGCCTGCATGGTCAATGTAGAGCTTGCCGCGACGACTCTTGGTCATCCGGCCCACAGCGTATCCCTTGAGCCCTTCGAAGCTGCCTTCAAGAACTCAAATCCACCATGCGCTCGCCCCACGGTGGGCGCCAACTGTCGTGGAATTGTCACGACAGATGTCCTAGTGAAAGGACTTAGTCGTGGAGCCATTGCAACTAGGAAGCTTAAAGGGGTTAATCGAGACAAAGGACACGAGGTTTATACTGGTTCGGCCCCTTATGGTGAAGGTAAAAGCCTACAATTCAGTTTTGGGTGGGATTGCTTATGTCTCGATAACCAGGGAGCAAATCACTTGACCTAGCTCTCGAGTTGATGTTACTTGTCCTGAACCGCCGCCGGGTTGTCCCTTTCTATACAGAGGTCGATGTCCTGCGGCTCACAGAGTCCCGGCCGGCTCATAAACAGTGTCTAGCTCGGTCTCTTAACTATTCTTGTCTCACAATACAAGTCACGCATACATGGCGGTTTATCACTACGGGCCTTAAGTCGCCTTTGGGCCTTGGGCACTTAACTAAAGCACCATCTATATCCTGGGTCTTGGGCTTCAAAAATATTTGCAAGTATAACCCGACCCCTCCTGGGCGGGTCATACCAATAGTTATATCCCCAACAATGCTGATATATTATCAATCTTGGATGTTTTAAAATCATTTTCTAGTCATTTTATATCATTTTTTGTACTAACCTATTGACATAGTGCCAAGTGCTAGTTGCTGTTTTTCCATGTTTTTTACATCACAGGAAATCAATATCAGACGGAATCCAAATGCACCGAAACTTTACGAAGAATTTTTATGGGCCAAAAAGAACAAAACGGGCCCTGGCTGCGCCTGGGTGGGTGCCCCAAGGGGCGCACAACCCACGAGGGCGCGCCAGGAGGCCCAGGCGCGCCCTGGTGGGTTGTGCCCACCTCGGGTGCCCCCCGGGCCGCCTCTTTGCTCTATGAATACCCCAATATTTCCAGAACCCTAGGGGAGCTGACAAAATATTCATCCAGCTACCGCAGAGTCCAGAACCACTTGATCCAATCTAGACACCATCTTAGATGGGGTTCACCACCTCCATTGGTGCCTCTACGATGATGCGTGAGTAGTTCTTTGTAGACCTTCGGGTCCGTAGTTAGTAGCTAGATGGCTCTCTCTCTCTCTCTCGCTGAATTCTCAATACAATGGTCTCTTGGAGATCCATATGATGCAACTCTTTTTTGCGGTGTGTTTGTTGGGATCTGATGAACTTTGAGTTTATGATCAGTTATATCTTTTTATATCCATCAAAGTTATTTGAGTTTCTTTGATCTCTTATATGCATGATTGCTTATAGCCTCATATTTCTTCTCCGATATTTGGGTTTTGTTTGGCCAACTTGATCTGTTTATCTTGCAATGGGAAGAGGTGCTTTGTAGTGGGTTCGATCTTACGGTGCTTGATCCCAGTGACAGAAAGGGAACCGACACGTGTGTATCGTTTCTACTAAGGATAAAACGATGGGGTCTATCTCTACATAGATAGATCTTGTTTACATCATCTCATCATTCTTATTGCATTACTCCGTTTCTCCATGAACTTAATACACTAGATGCATGCTGGATAGTGGTCGATGTGTGGTGTAACAGTAGTAGATGCAGGCAGGAGTCGGTCTACTAATCTTGGACGTGATGCCTATATAATGATCATTGCCTGGATATCGTCATGACTATTCAAAGTTCTATCAATTGCCCAACAGTAATTTGTTTACCCACTGTTTGCTATTTTTCTCGAGAGAAGCCACTAGTGAAACCTATGGCCCTCGGGTCTTCTTTCTCATATATTTGCCTTTGCGATATACTTTTCTCTTACATTTATTTTCAGATCTATTAAACCAAAATTACAGAAATACCTTGCTGCAATTTATTCCTATTTATTTTATTTGCGATCTACCTATCAATTTACTACAAATTTACTTCACGTCTGTTTGCCTATCTTGAGGCGTCGTACCCTAGAAGGGATTGACAACCCCTTTAACACGTCGGGTTGCGAGGATTTGCTATCTGTGTGCAGGGGCTGTTTACGTTGTGTTTCTTGGTTCTCCTACTGGTTTGATAACCTTGGTTTCATATCTAAGGGAAATACCTACCGCCAATGTGCTGCATCATCCCTTCCTCTTTGGGGAAATACCGACGAAGCTTCAAGCGACATCAATGCCCATAAGTTCATCTTATCTTGTGATGAATGCCAAAGAATAGGTAATATCGATAAGCGTCAAGAAATTCCTATGAATTATTCAGTTGTTGTTGAACCATTTGATGTTTGGGGATTTGATTACATGGGACCTTTTCCGTCCTCTAATGGGTATACACATATTTTGGTTGTTGTTGATTATGTTACTAAATGGGTAGAAGCTGTTCCAACCAGTAGTGCTGATCACAACACCTTCTATTAAAATGCTTAAGGAAGTTATTTTGCCAAGATTTGGAGTCCCTAGATATTTAATGACCGATGGTGGTTCACACTTTATTCATGGTGCTTTCTGTAAAATGCTTGCCAAGTATGATGTTAACCATAGAATTGCATCACCTCATCATCCTCAGTTTAGTGGTCAAGTTGAACTTAGCAATAGATAAATAAGTTTAATCTTGCAAAAGACTCTCAATAGGTCCCGGAAGAATTGGTCTAAGAAATTAGATGATGCACTTTGGGCTTATAGAACAGCATATAAAAACCCTATGGGTATGTCTCCCTATAAAATGGTTTATGGAAAAGCTTGTAATTTGCCTCTTGAGTTAGAACATGAAGCATATTGGGTAATCGAAGAACTCAACTATGATTTCAAACTTGTTGGTGAAAAGATGTTATTTGATATTAGCTCTTTAGATGAATGGAGAACCCAAGCTTATGAAAATGCCAAGTTATTTAAAGAAAAAGTTAAAAGATGGCATGATAAAAGAATCCATAATCGTGAGTTTAAAGTTGGAGAATTTGTTCTTTTTGTACAACTCTCGTTTTAGATTCTTTGCAGGAAAACTCCTCTCAAAATGGGAAGGACCTATGTTATCGAGGAGGTTTATCGATCTGGAGCTATCAAAATAAATAATGCCAAAGGTACTAACCTGAAGGTTGTTAATGGGAAACGAATAAAACTTTATATCTCAGGTATGCCCATTAATGTTGAAATTAATATTATCCAAACTTTAACACCGGAAGAACACATAAAGGAGTCCTTCCGGAACACTCCAGAATCGTGAAAACAAGGAGGTACGTGATACGGTAAATAAACGGACTCCAAAAAATCCGCAAAAATATATTTTGTTAGTTTGGAATATTTAGAAAATAAGAAACAACCAGGAAGCGTACCCTGGTGGGCACAAGACGCCCACCTTGGGTACCTTCCGGATTCCGTTTTTCTACAGTTTGCTTGCTCCCAAGATGAAAAATCTTTATATACCACCAGAACCTATTGATCACCGTATTGCAGAGAAATCTTTTGTTTTCCTTTCCTTGCTATTTCCTGTCAGATCACATCTGCCATGGCCACTTCAAGCTCCTCCAAGGACAAGTTATTCAAGAACGTCATCAACCCATATTTGTGGGAGGTGATGCAGCACCCTCAAGTCATCCATATGCATGAGGGGGGGGGGTGATACATCTCCAACGTATCTATAATTTATGAAGTATTCATGCTATTATATTATCTATATTGGATATTTTATATGCATTTGTATGCTATTTTGTATGATTTTTGGGACTAACCTATTAACCCAGAGCCCAGTTCCAGTTTCTGTTTTTCCTTGTTTTTGAGTTTTCCGGAAAAGGAATATCAAACGGAGTCCAAATGACCTGAAAATTTACGGTGATTTTTTATGGACCAGAAGAAGCCCCCAAAGCAAAAGAGTTGGGCCAGAAGAGCCACGAGGCCTCCACAAGGTCGAGGGCGCGCCCTACCCCCCGGGAAGGGTGCTCCGACCTTGTGGGCGCCTCGTGGACCCCCTTGATGTGAGACCGACGCAAAAAATTCCTATAAATACCAAAACCCTCAGAAATAAACCTAGATCGGGAGTTCCGCTGCCGTAAGCCTCTGTAGCCACGAAAAACCAATCTAGGCCCTCTCTGGCACCCTGCTAGAGGGGACCAACATCACCGGAGGCCATGCAGGAGGAAGCCGGAGGGGTCACCATCGCCATGGAGGCCAAGGACCAGAGGGAGAACCTTTCCCCATATAAGGGGGAGGCCATGGAGGAGGAAGCACAAAGGGGAGAACCACTCCCCCTCTCTTTTGGTGGCACCAGAGTGCCATCGGGGGAACCATCGCTGCGGTGATTGTCTTCATCAACATCACCTTCATCATCACCATCCTCATCTCTTTTACGCGGTCCACTCTCCCGCACCCCGTTGTAATCCCCTACTTGAACATGGTGCTGTATGCCACATATTATGAACCAATGATGTGTTGCCATCCTATGATGTTTTGAGTAGATTTCTTTTGTATTTTGGGTTGATTGATGATATAGATTGGTTTGAGTTGTATGTTTTACTTTGGTGCTGTCCTATGGTGCCTTCCGTGCCGCGCACACATGAAGGATTACCGTTGTAGTTTGTTGCAATATGTTCATGATTTGCTTATAGTGGGTTGCTAGAGTGACAGAAGCTTAAACCATACCCGAGTAAGGGGGTTGTTCCATATGGGATAAAGGGGACTTGATGCTTTAATGCTATGGTTGGATTTTACCTTAATGATCTTTAGTAGTTGCAGATGCTTGCTAGAGTTCCAATCATAAGTGCATATGATCCGAGAAGAGAAAGTATGTTAGCTTATGCCTCTCCCTCTTATAAAATGGCAATGACGACTACCGATCTTGTTAACAATTGCCTAGGACAATTATGCACACCGATCCATCATTATTCCACACTTGTTATTTATAATATATAGTAATATATTCTAACTTTATGATAACAGCACCTACTTTATATTTTAGTTCTTCGATATCATGCAAAGTTATCCTCTTCTTACCCACAACGTAATTTTATTTCTCGTTTCTAGTTGGAAGCAAACGTTCAGTGTACGTAGAGTCGTGTCAGTGGCAGATAGGACTTGAGAGAATATTGATCTTACTTTTAGCTCCTTGTGGGTTCTACACTCCATACTTATCACTTCCACCTTTGGAAAGTGCTATTATGATTCCTTGCACTTGAGGATTATCAAGCTCTTTTCTGGCGTCGTTGTCAGGGAGCAATAGCGTGGGGTTGATATTTTCGTGTATGCTTGTTTGCTTTCTTCACTAAGTACATTTTGTTTTCCTTTTGTTTTTCTTTAGTTGTGGGTGAAACAAACAAAAAAATTCAAAATGAAAATACAAAAAATTACTTGGCTCTTATGCCTAATTTTTTTTCAAAAAGAGAAGTGATTGGAAGGTTATGCATTGGAGAAGTAAGGGTCGACCTTGAACACTTGTGTTCATGCTCATGGAAAAAATGTAGAATGTTTCATGGAATTTTCTCAAAAATAAGTATCCCCTTGTATATATTCACTGTATTATAAAAATAATGTTCCAAGCTTTGGTCTTAGAATGTTTAAATTGCTTGTTTGGTGTGTGCAGCAGAAAAACATAAACTTTCTCTGTAGTCTTTCAATTCTTATTTTTTACTGGAGCATGAGAAAATCTTGAAATTTTTACACTTTACTGCTCCGCAAATTTTTTAGATTTCCTATTTTTTTTTAGAAATGTTGAAGTTACAGAAGTATACGAAAGATCCAGATTGCTACAGATTGTCATGTTCTTAACAGATTCTGTTTTCTATGTGTTGTTCGCTTATTTGGATGAATCTGTGGGTTGTATCGGGGGGTATGAACGATGGTGAAGTTGGAATACCATAGATATAATGCTAATATGAAATTGGAATGAGTTTACAACAGTACCTAGAGGTAGTGATTTGCTTTATTATACTAACGGATCTCACAAAGTTTTTGTTGAGTTTTGTGTGGATGAAGGGTTCGAAGAACAAGGAGTTACCAATATGAGAAGAATAAGGAGAGGCAAGAGTTCAAGCTTGGGGATGACAAGGCACCCCAGGTAAATATTTCAAAGATAATCAAGCATCTAATCTTGGGGATGCCCCGATTGGCATCCCATCTTTCCTCTTCAACAATTATCGGTATACCTTGGTTTTTGTTTTGTTCACATGATTTGCATCTTTTGTGTTTGTTTCCCTTTTCTTTTCCTCTATGCACCATGCTAGTATGAGATAGTCCTCCGTTGATTTATAGAATGCTTCATGTGCTTCACTTAAATCTTTTGAGTATGACTTTATAGAATGCTTCGTGTGCTTCACTTATATATTTTGAGCTTGGATATTGGTTGATCTTATTAATTATAGAATGCTCTATGAACTTCACTTATATCTTTTGGAGTATGAAAAAGACTATCATTGAAAGTGTGTTTGTAATAGTGTCAACTTTAGATGATAATTATCCCACTATTTTGGAGGATGTTGAATCTTATTATGATAAAAGTGGATTTGGAGAGGTCATGACTTTATTTAGTAATTATTCCACTATCTTGGAAGAGGTTTTAATTGATTTTGATGAGAATAAAGTTGCTATCTATGATGATTATTGTGATGGCATGTATGCTATAAAGAGTAAATGATAACCAGGAAACTTGTCATCTTGATTTTAATTTTCAAACCCATAATAATTATTTTGTTGAGTTTGCTCCCACTATTATGAATGAGAAGAATTTTGCTTATGAGGAGAGTAATACATTTTCTATGCTTGTGGATCATGAAAATAATGCTTTATGTGATGGTTATATTGTTGAATTCATTCATGATACTACTGAAAAAATTATGAGGGAGGAATATATGCTTGTAGGAATTGCAATAATATCAAGTTTCCTCTCTATGTGTTGAAAGTTTTGAAGTCATGCTTGTTTTGCCTTCCTATGTTAGTTGATTTGTGTTCCCATAAGTTGTTTGCTCACAAAATCCCTATGCATCGGAAGTGGATTAGACTTAAATGTGCTAGTCATATTCTTTGTGATGCTCCCATTATGTTTCAATTCTTATCTTTTATGTGAGCGTCATTGAAATCATCATGCCTAGCTAAAAACGCATTAAAGAAAAGCGCTTGTTGGGAGACAACCCAATACTCTTACCTACTGTTTTTATGTGTCCACATGATTAAGCTACAGTAGTAATCATGTTTTATAGGTTTTGTTTCAATAAAGTGCCAAGTAAAGCCTTTGGGGTAGTGTGGATGATAGTTGACTTGCTTCTGTGCAAAAACAGAAACTTTTGCGCCCAGTCATAGAATTATTTAAAATTACTGGAGTGTTGAAAAATTCTGAATTTTTTACACCAGATTGATGTACAAATTGCCTAGGTTGTCCTAATTCTTAAGATTTTTTGGAGTAGCAAAAGTATGATTGTTGTTCATATCATTACAGACTGTTCTGTTTTCAATGCATAGTTTGCTTGTTTTCTAGTTTCTGTGGCTTATATTGCTCAATATAAATTGTAGAAATGATATGGTACAGTAGGCATTGTGTGAGAACAAATATGAATCTTGTCTTCGACCGTACCAAAGTGAATGATTTACTCTTTATCATACTAACCCATCTCACGAAGTTCCGTTAAGTTTTGTGTGATTGAAGTTTTCAAGTTTTGGGTGAGATATCGATACGAGGAGAATAAGGAGTGGAAAGACCCTAAGATTGGGGATTCCCAAGGCACCCCAAGGTAATATTCAAGGAAGGCTCAAGCGCCTAACCCGGGGCATCCCCTCTTTCGTCCTCAAAACCATCAGTATACCTTACTTGGAGCTATATTTTTATTCGTCACATGATATGTGTTTTGCTTGGAGCGTATTTTAATTTTACTTGCTGTTTGAATAAAATCATTGGACCTGAAATCTTGAATGAGAGAGAGTCCTCCCATGGCTAGTTAATTATTTGACTACTCAGTGTCTTCACTTATATCTTTTTGGAGTAGTTTGTCATTTACTCACGTGCTTCACTTATATCCTATGAGTAAATGGTTGAATGAATTGAATATCATAGATCTGAAATTATATATGCTTCATACGCTCATCCCATGGAGAGTAGTTACTTCACTTATAAGAAGTATAGGTGGTAAAATTTATTGAAAGCTAGCAAACTCAACATTGGTCACTTGAACAATTCATGAAAGAATATCGAAGGAAGAGAGATTTCACATAGAAATATACTATCTTCGACATCTTTTGTAATTGTGAGCACTCATTAAAATATGACAATGCTAAAAAGTTGATGTTGGACAAGGAAGACAACATATTGGGTTATGTTTTCTTATATCCAAATAGAAGTTATATTGTCATGGATCCTCCAACATGTCGAGCTTGCCTTTCCCTCTCTTCCTAGCCAAATTCTTTGCACCAAGTAAAGATACTACTTGTGCTTCCAAACATCCCTCAAACCAGTTTTGCCATGAGAGTCTACCATACCTACCTATGGATTGAGTAAGATCTGATGTCTACTACACAACTTTACTCTTGTAGACATGTGTTGGGCCTCCAAGCGCAGAGTTTTGTAGGGCAGTAGCAATTTTCCCTCAATTGGATGACCTAAGGTTTATCAATCCGAGGGAGGCATAGGATGAAGATAGTCTCTCTCAAATGACCCTGCAACCAAATACAAGAAATCTCTTGTGTCCCCAACACACCCAATACAATGTCAAATTGTATAGGTGCACTAGTTCGGTGAAGAGATGGTGATAAAAGTGTAACATGGATGGTAGAAATATATTTTTATAATCTGAATAAATAAAAACAGTAAGGTAGCAATTAGTAAATGGGCACAAAAACAGTATTGCGATGCTTGAAAGTGAGGCCTAGGGTCTGTACTTTCACTAGTGCAATCTCTCAATAGTGCTAGCATAGTTGGATCATATGATTGTCCCTCAAAGTGCAATAAAGAATCACTCCCAAGTTCCTATTAGCGGAGAACAAAAGATAGAAATTGTTTGTAGGGTACAAAACCACCTCAAAGCTATTCTTTCCGATAAATCTATCATAGAGTTCGTACTAAAATAACGCAAGCTATTCTTTCCAATCGATCTAATCAAGAGTTCGTACTAAAATAACACCATATGACACACATCAACCAACTCTAATGTCACCTAGATACTCCAATGTCACCACGAGTATTCGTGAGTTAATTCTACGATATGCATCAAACAACTTCATGATCATAATATTCAATCCACACAAAGAACTACAAAGAGACCCCAAAGTTTCTATCGGAGAAAAGATAATAAAAACGTGCATCAACCCCTATGCATAGATTACCCCAATGTCACCTCGGGAATCAGCAAGTTGAGTGCTGCTACCTCTTTAGCACTGCGTTGGTTTTCCCTTGAAGCGGAAAGGGTGATGCAATAAAGTAGCGTAAGTATTTCCCTCAGTTTTTGAGAATCAAGGTATCAATCCAGTAGGAGGTTACACACAAGTCGCCTTGTACCTACACAAGCAAACAAGAACCTCGCAACCAACGCGATAAAGGGGTTGTCAATCCCTTCACGACCACTAGCAAAAGTGAGATCTGAAAGAGATAATAATAAGATAAATATTTTTGGTATTTTTATGATATAGATGGGAAAGTAAAGATTGCAAAATAAAATAGATCAGAAACTTATATGATGGAAAATAGACCCGGGGGCCATAGGTTTCACTAGTGGCTTCTCTCAAGATAGCATAAGTATTATGGAAGGTGAACAAATTACTGTCGATCAATTGAGAGAAAAGTGCATAATTATGAGAATATCTAGGCATGATCATGTATATAGGCATCACGTCTGTGACAAGTAGATCGAAATTATTCTGCATCTACTACTATTACTCCACACATCAACTGCTATCCAGCATGCATCTAAAGTATTAAGTTCATAAGAACAGAGTAACGCATTAGGCAAGATGACATGATGTAGAGGGATAAACTCAAGCAATATGATATAAACCCCATATTTTTATCCTCGATGGCAACAATACAATACGTGCCTTGCTGCCCCTGCTATCACTGGGAAAGGACACCGCAAGAGTGAACCCAAGGCTAAGCACTTCTCCCACTGCAAGAAAGATCAATCTAGTAGGCCAAACCAAACTGATAATTCGAAGAGACTTGCAAAGATAACCAATTAGACATAAACGAATTCAAAGGAGATTCAAATATTGTTCATAGATAAACTTGATCATAAACCCACAATTCATCGGATCTCGACAAACACACCGCAAAAAGAGTTACATCGAATAGATATCCAAGAAGATCGAGGAGAACTTTGTATTGAGAATCAAAGAGAGAGAAGAAGCCATCTAGCTAATAACTATGGACCCAAAGGTCTGTGGTAAACTACTCACACATCATTGGAGAGGCTATGGTGCTGATGTAGAAGCCCTCCATGATTGATTCCCCCTCCGGCGAAGCACCAGAAAAGGCCCAAAGATGGGATCTCACAGGTACAGAAGGTTGCGGCGGTGGAAATAGGGTTTCATGGTGCTCCTGGATGTTTTCATGGTATATGGATATATATAGGCAAAGGAAGTCCGTCAGGGGAGCCACGAGGGGCCCACGAGGGTGGGGGCGCGCCTACCCCCCTGGGCGCGCCTCCTTGCCTCGTGGCTGCCTCGTTTCTTTCTTGACATCCACTCTAAGTCTCCTGGATTGCCTTTTTTCCAAAAAAAATATCTCTCCCGAAGGTTTCATTCCGTTTGGACTCCGTTTGATATTCCTTTTCTGCGGAACACTAAAATAGGCAAAAAAAAACAGCAATTTGGGCTGGGCCTCCGGTTAATAGGTTAGTCCCAAAAATAATATAAAAGTGTATAATAAATCCCATTAAACATCCACAACAGATAATATAATAGCATGGAACAATGAAAAATTATAGATACGTTGGAGACGTATCAAGCATCCCCAAGCTTAATTCCTGCTCGTCCTCGAGTAGGTAAATGATAAAAACAGAATTTCTGTTGTGGAATGCTACCTAACATATTTTCTAAGTAATTCTCTTTATTGTGGCATGAATGTTCAGATCCGAAAGATTCAAGATAAAATTTTAATATTGACATAAAAATAATAATACTTCAAGCATACTAACTAAGCAATTATGTCTTCTCAAAATAACATGGCCAAAGAAAGTTTATCCCTACAAAATCATATAGTTTGATCATGCTCCATTTTCGTCACACAAGAATGCCCTCATCATGCACAACCCTGATGACAAGCCAAGCAATTGTCTCATACTTTAATAATCTCAAACGTTTTTCAACTTTCACGCAATACATGAGCGTGAGCCATGGATATAGCACTATGGGTGGAATAGAGTATGATGATGGGGGTTATGTGGAGAAGACAAAAAATGAAAAAGTCTCACATTGACGCAGCTAATCAATGGGCTAGGGAGATGCCCATCAATTGATGCCAATGCAAGGAGTAGGGATTGCCATGCAACGGATGCAGTAGAGCTATAAATCTATGAAAGCTCAACAAAATAAACTAAGTGGGTGTGCATCCAACTTGCTTGCTCACGAAGACCTAGGGCATTTGAGGAAGCCCATTGTTGGAATATACAAGCCAAGTTCTATAATGAAAAATTCCCACTAGTATATGAAAGTGACAAAACAAGAGACTCTCTATCATATAGATCATGGTGCTACTTTAAAGCACAAGTGTGGAAAAAGGATAGTAGCATTGTCCCTTTTTTTTCTTTTTTTCTTTTCTTTTTTGGGCCTTTCTCTTTTTTTGGCCTTTCTCTTTTTTTATTTGGGACAATTCTCTATTAATGATGATCATCACACTTCTATTTATTTACATCTCAATGATTATAACTCGATACTAGAACAAAATATGACTCTATATGAATGCCTCCGATAGTGTACCGGGATGGGCAATGAATCAAGAGTGACATGTATGATAAATTATCCCTGGTGGCTTTTCCACAAATACGATGTCAACTACATGATCATGCAAGGTAATATGACAATGATGAAGCATGTCATAATAAATGAAACGATGGAAAAGTTGCATGGCAATATATCTCGGAATGGCTATGGAAATGCCATAATAGGTAGGTATGGTGGATGTTTTGAGGAAGATATAAGGAGGTTTATGTGTGATAGAGCGTATCATATCACATGGTTTGGATGCACTGGTGAAGTTGCACCAACTCTCAAGGTGAGAAAGGGCAATGCACGGTACAGAAGAAGCTAGCAATGATGGAAAGGTGAGAGTGCATATAATCCATGGACTCAACATTAGTCATAAAGAACTCACATACTTATTGCAAAAATCTACAAGTCATCGAAAACAAAGCATTATGCGCATGCTCCTAGGGGGATAGATTGGTAGGAAAAGACCATCGCTCGTCCCCGACCGCCACTCATAAGGAGGACAATCAAAGAACACCTCATGCTTCAAATTTGTTTCACAATGTTCACCATACATGCATGCTACGGGACTTGCAAACTTTAACACAAGTATTTCTCAAATTCACAACTACTCAACTAGCACAACTCTAATATCACCATCTTCATATCTCAAAACAATCATCAAGTATCAAACTTCTCATAGTATTCAATGCACTTTTTATGAAAGTTTTTATTATAATGATCTTGGATGCCTATCATATTAGGACTAATTTTATAGCCAAAGAAAGCTACCATGCTGTTATAAAAGACTCTCAAAATAATATAAGTGAAGCATGAGAGATTAATAATTTCTACAAAATAAAACCACCACCGTGCTCTAAAAGATATAAGTGAAGCGATAGAGCAAAATTATCTAGCTCAAAAGATATAAGTGAAGCACGTAGAGTATTCTAATAAATTCCGATTCATGTGTGTCTCTCACAAAAGGTGTGTACAGCAAGGATGATTGTGGTAAACTAAAAAGCAAAGACTCAAATCATACAAGACGCTCCAAGCAAAACACATATCATGTGGTGAATAAAAATATAGCCTCAAGTAAAGTTACCGATGAACGAAGACGAAAGAGGGGATGCCCCGGAAGGCATCCCCAAGCTTAGGCTTTTGGTTGTCCTTGAATTTTACCTTGGGTTGCCTTGGGCATCCCCAACCTTAGACTCTTGCCACTCCTTATTCCATAATCCATCAAATCTTTACCCAAAACTTGAAAACTTCACAACACAAAACTTATCAAAAAATCTCATGAGCTCCGTTAGTGCAAGAAAGCAAACCACCACTTTAAGGTACTGTAATGGACTCATTCTTTATTTATATTGGTGTCAAACCTACTGTATTCCAACTTCTCTATGGTTCATACCCCCGGATACTAGCCATAGATTCATCAAAATAAGCAAACAACACACGAGAAACAGAATCTGTCAAAAACAGAACAGTCTGTAGAAATCTGTAACTTTCGAATTCTTCTGGAACTCCAAAAATTCTTAAATAAATTGGTGGACGTGAGAAATTTGTCTATTAGTTACCTGCAAAAGAATCGACCTAAAATCACTCTCCAGTAAAAAATGGCAGCTAATCTCGTGAGCGCTAAAGTTTCTGTTTTTTACAGCAAGATCATAAAGACTTCACCCAAGTCTTCCCAAAGGTTCTACTTGGCACAAACACTAATTAAAACATAAAACCACATCTAACCAGAGGCTAGATGAATTATTTATTACTAAACAGAAACAAAAAGCAAGAAACAAAAATAAAATTGGGTTGCCTCCCAACAAGCGATATCGTTTAATGCCCCTAGCTAGGCATAAAAGCGAGAATAGATCTAGGTATCACTACAAAAAAATACACTTCCGTGACGATACGTGTTTGTCACAGTAGGTGGCGTTTTTTGTCATGCATGTACATCCATGACAATTTTATGACAGAATCAAGATAGTCATACCTGTGCTGTCGTAGAAGTGTTCCATGACATTACCAAAATTATCATCACGGAAGTGTCCACTTCCATGACGATAAATCATGTGTCATAGAAGTGCTTTCATCAAGGGTGACCGACACGTGGCATCCACCGTAACGGAACACCGCTAAGCTATCGGGTCCGGCTTTGGATCCGATAACCCGTTAACAGCTCCGACCAATGGGGATTTTCCATGTGTAAAATCATCATTGGCTGGAGCAAACACGTGTCGGCTCACCGTTGGGACAGATGTCATCCACTCATTGGACCGAAGGCGCCTATGATACAGCAACACGTGGCACGACCCAACAGAGGCCCATTCCTGTGAAAAGGCCGGCCCATTTGACTTGGTCAAATGGTGGCGGGCCGGCCCACGGAAAGCCTGTTAACGGCCTATTCACATATAGCCCATTTACAGCCCGCTAACCCAGGGCCCGTTACGACCGCTCCGAATTAGGCCCAGTAGCGTCATCTGGGCCGTCCAATATGAGTCCAGCCCGTTTTATCTTCCGGCTCATGTGTGGCCCATGACTTCTTTCGGCCCATATGAGGCCCTTTGTAACTCTTGGCCCATTAACGGCCCGTGGTGAAACTGGCCCGTAATGAACAGTGTATCACTTTATACGCATTAACGGCCCGTTATTCCATTGGGCCGTTTCCAGCCCAAGTTATCTTTTGGCCTTCTCAGGGCCCATTGATTCTTGGGCTCATTTGTAGCATTCGGTTACATACGGCCCGTTACTGTCATTTTCTGCTTGTGGGCCAATATCAGCCCATCGTTACAATCGGCCCGTTTGTGGACCGTTAATACGTTGGGCCGTTTTCATGCCAAAAAACCCATTGGGTTGTTTTCATGGAGTTATCAAATATGGCCTATTAATGGCCCGTTATGGTCCATGAATAGTATGACCCATGATTAGCGAAATGATGATACGCCCCGTAGAAGGCCCATGGATCGTACGACTTGTATGAGGCCCATGGATCGTACGGCCCGTAGAAGGCCCATGGACCCTACGGCCCGTAGAAGGCCCATGAATCCTAAGGCCCGTATAGAAGGCCAATGGATCCTACGGCCCGTATAGAAGGCCAATGGATCCTACGGCCGGAAGAAGGCCCATGGATCATACGGCCCGCAGGAGGCCCATGGTTACAACAGTCCGTGTGTTGCCATGATTATTTTGGCCTAGTTACTAAAAATAGGCTATTGTGGCCACTAGAAAAACACGGAAAAAGAACTGCAGTGACTAAGCAAACAACTAAGCAAGACAGTAAGGAAATAAGTAAGCAAGCAATTAACGCTAGCCTATTACCGCTATTACACATATTACATCCACTGGGCATCAAAGTTCCCCACCAGTGCAAATATAGGGAACAAAGCTGCATATTACATATGCCGTCAAAATTGGCCACCAGTGCAAATAAATGCGGCAGCAAAACAAGAGCATAACGGAAAAAACTTCAGAAGAGCTCAAGAAACGTTATCCTGGGTATCCACCATGCTGGCAATATGCTTAGCAAGCTTATTAGCTTTGTCCTGTTTGGCGCTAAAATCCTCCAACGCTTGCTGTTACACCAGAAAGTATGCATCTGAATGCTCCAGGGACTTCTGTAGTCCTTCCACTTCTTGTCGCAGCACAGCTGATCGATGTCTTTCAACTTGTAGTTGAGACTCAAGAAACCAAACTGATTCAGACAGTGAGTTTGAATAGCTTGTGCAAGCGGTAGTGGCCAGTAACTCGAACACTAAACCAAGACAGGACTTTGGGGTTGTCTTGCTGTCTTTAAGATAGTCTTCCTTAGTTGTTCTATCAGCTTTGTTGGTGACCAACAAGGATGTGTCACTATCCTGAACCTTATCTGCATTACTTCCTTTACCATTGCTTAATAAGGCACTCTTCCCCAATATTCTGTCAACATTCTAAAAGAAGAAACAAGCAGACACATAACAAGTTTAGCATGTACTGGTATATGAAACTCATTTCGGTGAACCAGTTCATTAGTAAGGTGGACAGGATTAAACTACCAAGTCTTCTATTACCAAGTACTAGTACATAATAAAAGCATCAAACAAACATATATCTATGTCCTATGTTCCTTTGCATTGTCTTGCCAAATCAAAATAGAGACACAGTTCAAATCATATCAGTTCAAGACAAAGCAGCAGTGAAAGAATACAAAGCGTGGGAAACTACACGGTACAACAAGATTTCAGATGGGTACCACGGGTCTACATGTACAACAACACTATTGGCTTTGCTGTGATGCTAGTAATGTGCATGATATGAAAGTCAACTGTATACACAATTGAAATTGAAATCAACAGAGCTATTGATAAGATCAAACCTGTTAAAGAAACATGCGTGAACATATCTGCTATGCCATTGGAGTTTCGATTGGATACTTCAATTTAAAAATAAGTTTGTATGAGTAAATACAGTGATACAAGAGCAAAGCAATCATAGTTAAAAAAGGCGCGCCTAGCGGCGCTTAAAGCGCCTAGGCTCTAGGCGTTGGCAAAATGCATTGCGCATAACTACGCTTAATCTGTGCATAACTGCGCATAAGCATGCACTTTGGTCAGTAAAGTGCAAGGCGGTGGCAAAACGCACAATTAACGCCTAGCGCTTTTTTGAACTATGATAGCAATGGAATCTTAATTTAGAACATTTTGAAGGAAATATGCCCTAGAGGCAATAATAAAGTTATTATTTATTTCCTCATATCATGATAAATGTTTATTATTCATGCTAGAATTGTATTAACCGGAAACATGATACATGTGTGAATATATAGACAAACATATAGTCACTAGTATGCCTCTACTTGACTAGCTCATTAATCAAAGATGGTTATGTTTCCTAACCATAGACACGTGTTGTCATTCGATTAATGGGATCACATCATTAGGAGAATGATGTGATTGACATGACCCATTCCGTTAGCCTAGCACTTGATCGTTTAGTATATTGCTATTGCTTTCTTCATGACTTATACATGTTCTTGAAACTATGAGATTATGCAACTCCCGTTTATCGGAGGAACACTTTGGGTGCTACCAAACGTCACAACGTAACTGGGTGATTATAAAGGAGTACTACAGGTGTCTCCGAAGGTACATGTTGAGTTGGCATATTTCGAGATTAGGTTTTGTCACTCCGATTGTCGGCGAGGTGTCTCTGGGCCCTCTCGGTAATGCACATCACTATAAGCCTTGCAAGCAATGTGACCAATGAGTTAGTTACGGGATGATGCATTACAAAACGAGTAAAGAGACTTACCGTAACGAGATTGAACTAGGTATTGGATACCGATGATCGAATCTCGGGCAAGTAACATACCGATGACAAAGGGAACAACGTATGTTGTTATGCAGTTTGACCGATAAAGATCTTCATAGAATATGTAGGAACCAATATGGGCATCCAGGTTCTGCTATTGGTTATTGACCGAGAATAGTTCTAGGTCATGTCTACATAGTTCTCGAACCCGTAGGGTCCGCACGCTTAATGTTACGATGACAGTTTTATTATGAGTTTATAAGTTTTGATGTACCGAAGTTTGTTTGGAGTCCCAGATGTGATCATGGACATGACGAGGAGTCTCGAAATGGTCGAGACATAAAGATTGATATATTGGACGACTATATTCGGACACCAAAAGTGTTCCGGACGTTTTCGGAGAAAACCGGAGTGCCGGAGGGTTACCGGAACCCCCCCCGGGAGAGTTAATGGGCCACATGGGCCTTAGTGGGAAGAGAGGCAGGCGGCGGGGTGGGCGCGTGCCCTCTCCTTTGGTCCGGGTGGACTAGGAGGGTGGGGGGGGGGGCGCCCCCCTCTTTCCTTCCCCCTCTTCCCCTTCCTTCCCCTCCTAGTAGGAGTAGGAAAGGGGGACTGGAGCTGCCTTACTAACTGCTCTTGTTAGGGAGCTCTGTGGTGGAGATGGTGCTGTGTCAACAGGAACTGGGTTACTATTGGCTGGGGTTGGGGTTAGACTAGGTGAAGTTGGTTCTCTGTCCATTGCAGTAGGGGTACAATCTGCGAGAGTTTGGGTTATGTGTGGTAGGGTTGGTTCTTGTGCATGTACAACCGGGGTGCTATCTCCACCAAGAGGTAGCACTGTTTTATTTGAAGACCATGTTTTTAGTCCGCTAGATACTGGCATCACCCGCTCCAATTCAAATGGTTGATAAACAGGAAACATAGTTGAATGTACAGACATTGTATGAGAGACAGATGCAATAGATAGTGTGGAAAAAAGAGGGCATGAAATAGTTGACATGTATATTGTTTAACTAAAACGGATAGCATGACATAATTTCGCATATATTATGTCTATCTAAACTGGATAGCATAGCATAACATAATTCAAAGATATGATGAATAACTAAACAGGATCGCATGACATAATTCACCTACATGTTATCTAAGTAATCAGGATCGCATCATTTAATTCGCATATGTGATTTATATGCTAAACAGAGGGCATTCGATATGATGTCTGAACTAAGAACATGGTGTTGAATAATGTGTATATGATGTCTAAACTATGCGACACCATATGCATGATATGAGCAATATAACCGTGCCAAGTTAGAGCATACATCTCGGTGGGGGAATAGGACTGGTCATCTATCTCTGACTCCATCTCTGAGGAGCTATTGGGACCCAATAAGAGATCTGCTTCAACAGGTAGCACTGTCTGCTCTGAAGGCCTTGTTTTCACTCCAGATTTTTCCATCTCCCACCCAAATGGCTGATTCACAGGAAGAGTAGTTTAATGTACAAACATTGTCGACAAATGGAAATGTAATGAAGAAAAAGATGGGCAAGATATCATTCAAATATATGATGCCTGGTTAAACAGGATGGCATTGCACATTTCACATATATTATGGCTGGCTAAAAGACATGAGACTGCATAATTCCCATATATGATATAGAAACTAAACAGGTGGCATTACAGAACATGTCTAAACTAAGCAGATGACATATATGATGTCAAAAGTAGGCAATGCAAGGCAACATATGCATGATATGACTAACATCATCATGCCAAGGTAGAGCAAACACCTTGGGGGGTAAATAGGAGTGGTCAGCGGCGTCTGAATCCGCCTTAGAACAGATATCTTCCTCTAGATTACAATCTGGAGAGGGGTGGGGAGGGTTTGCCATTGAACCCACAATGGAGCGATGTCTGCATGACATTGTATTGCCGCACAAAATTCTTCTCTTTTTCTCTACATGTTCAGCATGACTGTGTACAATATCTGACATGCATACGAAAAAAATATGGTGAGATTATGTAAGGAGAGCATGCAGAAATTTAGAGTGATGGTAACAACTAGTGGATAGATCCAAAAATAATGATAGCAGGCTGATGATTGCTTTAATTTAATAAAAAGACAGATGATGATTGTTTTACTATTTGTTTCCCACCCAAGATGAACAACATAGGCATACCCTAGGTGAACCAGATATTAGACAGACATACTATTCATTGCTGCCTCGATATGTGCCCCACAACTAATTTAGAACTCAAGTTTGAACAATAATTTGGACCTGACTTGGGAGTCCAAGAGCTAAACAGGACGATAAAGTAGCAGGTAAGTTTAAGCAATGCATAACATAAGCAGAAACAATAGAGTGCGACTTCTCTTGTGGACCCGTGTACTCCTCGGGTTCATCTGCTGAGTCAACGATGGTGATGCCGTTGCGGTTGGTGCCGGCGGCAGGGAAGGAGATCTGAGGCGGCGAAAGACGGTCAGGAGTTGTGATGTCTGGTTTGGTGGATGCTTCTGTCAATGGAGCAGCTCAGGTGAGGTGGACGACGTTGTGGCAGGAGCAGGAAAAACCACACAAAGTTCCCTTCGACACCTACCTGTAACTGAAGTAATTCTGTAAGGGCTCATTTGGCTTGCATGATTCTAAAAACGCAGGGATAGGAAAAACACCAGAATAGGATAGGAATGCACATGGTAAACAGAGCATTTGTAAACACAGGATTTCTGTCAACTTGGGAGTTTGGTTGATGTCTACTACACAACCTTCTTCTTGTAGACGTTGTTGGGCCTGCAAGTGCACAGGTTTGTAGGACAGTAGCAAATTTCCCTCAAGTGGATGACCTAAGGTTTATCAATCCGTAGGAGGCGTAGGATGAAGATGGTCTCTCTCAAGCAACCCTACAACCAAATAACAAAGAGTCTCTTGTGTCCCCAACACACCCAATACAATGGTAAATTGTATAGGTGCACTAGTTCAGCAAAGAGATGGCGATACAAGTGCAATATGGATAGTAGATATTGGTATTTTTTGTAATCTGAAAATATAAAAACAGCAAGGTAACTAATGGTAAAAGTGAGCGTAAACAGTATTGCAATGATATGAAACAAGGCCTAGGGTTCATACTTTCACTAGTGCAAGTTCTCTCAACAATAATAACATAGATAGATCATATAACAAGCCCTCAACATGCAACAAAGAGTCACTCCAAAGCCACTAATAGCGGAGAACAAACGTAGAGATTATGGTAGGGTACGAAACCACCTCAAAGTTATTCTTTCGGATCGATCTATAAAAGAGTTCGTACTAGAATAACACCTTAAGACACAAATCAACCAAAACCCTAATATCACCTAGATACTCAATTGTCACTTCAAGTATCCTTGGGCATGATTATACAAATGCATCACACAATCTCAGACTCATCCAACCAACACAAAGTACTTCAAAGAGTGCCCCAAAGTTTCTACCGGAGAGTCAAGAACGTGTGCCAACCCCTATGCATAGGTTCATGGGCGGAACCCGCAAGTTGGTCACCAAAACATACATCAAGTGGCACATGATATCCCATTGCCACCACAGATAAACACGGCAAGACATACATCAAGTGTTCTCAAAGTAAAGACTCAATCCGATAAAATAACTTCAAGAGGGGAAACTCAATTCATTACAAGAGAGTAGAGAGGGGGAGAAACATCATAAGATCCAACTATAATAGCAAAGCTCGCGATACATCAAGATTGTGTGAAGTCGAGAACACGAGAGAGAGAGAGAGAGAGAGAGAGAGAGATCAAACACATAGCTACTGGTACATACCCTCAGCCCCGAGGGTGAACTACTCCCTCCTCGTCATGGATAGCACCGGGATGATGAAGATGGCCACCGGTGATGGATTCCCCCTCCGACAGGGTGCTGGAATGGGCTCCCGAGAGGTTTTTGGTGGCTACAGAGGCTTGTGGCGGCGGAACTTCTGATCTATCTTGATTTTTCGATGGTTTTAGGGTACGTAGGGTTATATGGGCGAAAGAAGTCGGTCGGGGGGGTGCTTGAGGGGTCCACGAGACAGGGGGCCGCGCCCTATAGGGGGGGCGCCCCCTATCTCCTGGGCTCCTCGAGGGTCTTCTGACATGATCTCCAAGCCTCCAGGATGATATTCTTCCAAAAAACCACAATGCCGAAGGTTTCATTCCGTTTGGACTCCATTTGATATTCCATTTCTTCGAAATACTAAAACAGGCAATAAAACATCAATATGGGCTGGGCTTCCGGTTAGTAGGTTAGTCCCAAAAATGATATAAATGTGTAAAATAAAGCCCATAAACATCCAAAAGGGGTAATATAATAGCATGGAACGATAAAAAATTATAGATACATTGGAGACGTATCAAGCATCCCCAAGCTTAATTCCTGCTCGTCCTCGAGTAGGTAAATGATAAAAACTGAATTTTTGATGTGGAATGCTACCTAGCATAATTCTCAATGTAATTTTTTTTATTGTGGCATGAATGTTCAGATCCAAATGATACAAAATAAAAGTTCATATTAACATGAAAATGGTGATACTTCAAGCATATTAATCAAAGTAATCATGTCTTCTCAAAATAACATGGCTAAAGAAAGTTATCCCTACAAAATCATATAGTTTGGCTGTTGCTCTATCTTCATCACGCAAAGTATTTAATCATGCACAACCCCGATGATAAGCCAAGCAATTGTTTCATACTTTAATAATCTCAAACTCTTTCAACTTTCACGCAATACATGAGCGTGAGCCATGGACATAGCACTATATGTGGAATAGAATGGTGGTTGTGGAGAAGACAAAAAGGAGAAGATAGTCTCACATCAACTAGGCATATCAACGGGCTATGGAGATGCCCATTAATATATATCAATGTTAGTGAGTAGGGATGCCCATTAATATATATATCAACGTAGTTCTTTTTTTTCTTTGGCCTTCTTTTTTTATTTTTGGCCTTTCTCTTTTTTTCTCTTTTTTTTTCTTTTTGTAAAGTCCGAAGTCTCATCCCGACTTGTGGGGGAATCATAGTCTCCATCATCCTTTCCTCACTAGGACAATGCTCTAATAATGAAGATCATCACACTTTTATGGATTTACAACTCAAAGCTAGAACAAGATATGACTCTATATGAATTCCTCCGGCGGTGTACCGGGATATGCAATGAATCAAGAGTGACATGTATGAAAATTATGAAGGTGGCCTAGCCACAAATACGATGTCAACTACATGATCATGCAAAGAGCAATATGACAAAAGTAATGCGTGTCATATGAACGGAACGGTGGAAAGTTGCATGGAAATATATCTCATAATGGCTATGGAAATGCCATAATAGGTAGGTATGGTGGCTGTTTTGAGGAAGGTATATAGTGGGTGTATGGTACCGGCGAAAGTTGCACGGCACAAGAGAGGCTAGCAATGGTGGAAGGGTGAAAGGGTGTGTATAATCCATGGACTGAACATTAGTCAAAAGAACTCATGTACTTGTTGCAAAAATCTAGAAGTCATCAAAAACCAAAGCACGTGCATGCTCCTAGGGGGATAGATTGGTAGGAAAAGACCACCGCTCGTCCCCGACCGCCACTCATAAGGAAGACAATCAATAAATAAAATTGTGCTCCAACTTCATCACAAAGCGGTTCACCATACGTGCATGCTACGGGAATCACAACCCTTAACACAAGTATTTTTCATAATCACCTCAACTAGCATGACTTTAATATCACTACCTCCATATCTCAAAACAATTATCAAGCATCAAATTGATCATAGCATCCAATTCACTTTCTATGATAGTTTTTATTATACCCAACTTGGATGCTCATCATTCTAGGACCAACTTTATAACCATAGAAAATACCATGCTGTTCTAAAATACTCTCAAAATAATATAAGTGAAGCATGAGAGACTAGCAATTTCTACAAAATATAACCACTGTCGTGCTCTAAAATATATAAGTGAAGCATTAGAGCAAACGACAAACTACTCCGAAAGATATAAGTGAAGATCAAAGAGTAGCTAAATAACTATGTAACTATGTGAAGATTCTCTAACATTAAGGAATTTAAGATCTTGGTATTGTATTCAAACATCAAGCAAAATAAAATTACATTGCAAGGATAGCACAACTCATGTGAAGAAGCAAAAACTTAGGCTCAACCGATGCTAACCGATAGTTGTTGAAGAAGAAAGGTGGGATGCCTATCGGGGCATCCCCAAGCTTAGATGCTTGAGACTTCTTGGAATATTATCTTGGGGTGCCTTGGGCATCCCCAAGCTTGATCTTTTGTGTCTCCTTAATTCCTCTCATATCATGGTTTCTCTTTTTATCAAAAGCTTCATCCACAACAAACACAACAAGAACTCGTGAGATAGGTTAGTATAAACCAATGCAAAACCTTATCATTTTCTACTGTAACAAATCACTAAATTATTATTCAACATTTCATACTAAATTCCTCTGCATATTTAATACTCCTATCCTCAAATAGAATCATTAAACAAGCAAACATATGCAAACAATGCAAACATAACAGCAATCTGTTAAAACAGTATAGTCTGTAAAGAATGCAAGATTCATCATACTTCCCTAACTCCAAAAAATATGAAATAAAATTCCCACTGAAGTAAATTTATCAGATCTCAATATTCAAAAAGTTTCAACATTATACCATTTTCTGAATTTTCTAGGGAATTTTTGCAACAGCGGTAAACTTTCTGTTTTCAAACACACATGTATACTAGCAAAATAAGCATGGCAAAGGCTATCCTTGACTTTTTTATTGAAACTAAATAAGAAAAAAATTATTCTAAATAAAAGCAAGCAAATAATAACAAGAGAAAATGACGCTCCAAGCAAAACACATATCATGTGGTGAATAAAAATATAGCCCCAAGTAAAGTTACCGATGAACGAAGACGAAAGTGGGGATGCCTTCCGCGGCATCCCCAAGCTTAGGATCTTTGGTGTCCTTGGATGTTACCTTGGGGTGCCTTAGGCATCCCCAAGCTTAGGCTCTTGCCACTCCTTATTCCATAGTCCATCGAATCTTTACCCAAAACTTGAAAACTTCACAACACAAAACTCAACAGAAAACTCGTAAGCTCCGTTAGTATAAGAAAATAAAACCACCACTTAGGTACTGTAATGAACTCATTTTAAATTCATATTTTGTAATATCTACTGTATTCCAACTTCTATATGGTTAATACCACTTAATACTAGCCATAGATTCATCAAAATAAGCAAACAACACATAGAAAACAGAATATGTAAAAAACAGAACAGAGTGTAGTAATCTGTATCAAACGTATACTTCTGTAACTCCAAAAATTCTACCAAGTTAGGAAGTCCTAATAAATTTGCGTACCAATCCAGAGCAGAAAGAATCACATCAATATCACGTCTCTGTGAATTAAGAAAACTAATTTACTGGGTGCAAAAGTTTCTGATTTTCAGTAGGATCAACACAACTATCACCAAAAGCCATCCTAAAGGTCTAACTTGGCACTTTATTGAAACAAAAGCTATAAAACATGATTACTACAGTATCATAATCATGTGAACACACACAAAGAGTAAGGATAAATATTGGGTTGTCTCCCAACAAGCGCTTTTGTTTAATGCATTTCTAGCTAGGCATGATGATAACAATGATGCTCACATAAAAGATAAGAATTGAAACATAACGAGAGCATCATGAAGCATATGACTAGCACATTTAAGTCTAACCCACTTCCTATGCATAGGGATTTTTTGAGCAAACACTTGTGGGAACAATAATCAACTAGAATAGGAAGGTAAAACAAGCATAACTTCAAGATTTTCAACACATGGAGAAGAAACTTGACATTATTGCAATTCCTACAAGCATAAGTTCCTCTCTCATAATAATTTTCAGTAGAATCATGAATGAATTCAACAATATAACCAGCACGTAAAGCATTCTTTTCATGATCTACAAGCATATAATTTTTACTACTCTCCACATAAGCAAAATTCTTCTCATGAATAATAGCGGGAGCAAACTCAACAAAATAATTATCATGTGAGGCATAATCCAATTGAAAACTAAAATCATGATGACAAGTTTCATAGTTATCATTATTCCTAATAGCATACAAGTCATCACAATAATCATCATAGATAGCAACTTTGTTCACATAATCAATTGGAACCTCTTCCGAAATAGTGGAATCATCACTTAATAAAGTTGACAGTCTTCCAAATCCACTTTCATGTTCATTACAATAAGATTCAACATCTTCCAAAATAGTGGGATCACTACTTCCTGAAGTTGACACTCTTCCAAACCCACTTTCATCAATATAATCATCATAAATAGGAGGCATGCTTTCATCAAAATAAATATTCTCATCAAAACTTGGGGGACTAAACATATCATATTCATCAGACATAGCTTCCCCAAGCTTGTGGCTTTGCGTATCATTAGCATCATGGATATTCAAGGAGTTCATACTAACAACATTGCAATCATGATCATCATTCAAAGATTTAATACCAAGCATTTTAATGCATTCTTCTTCTAGCACTTGAGCACAATTTTCTTTTCCATCATACTCACGAAAGATATTAAAAAGACGAAGCGTATGAGACAAGCTTAAGTCCATTTTTTGGTAGTTTTCTTTTATAAACTAGTGATAAAACAAGAAACAAAAAGATTCGATTGCAAGATCTAAAGATATACCTTCAAGCACTCACCTCCCCGGCAACGGCACCGGAAAAGAGCTCGATGTCTACTACACTACCTTCTTCTTGTAGACGTTGTTGGGCCTGCAAGTGCACAGGTTTGTAGGACAGTAGAAAATTTCCCTCAAGTGGATGACCTAAGGTTTATCAATCCGTAGGAGGCATAGGATGAAGATGGTCTCTCTCAAGCAACCCTGCAACCAAATAATTAAGAGTCTCTTGTGTCCCCAACACACCCAATACAATGGTAAATTGTATAGGTGCACTAGTTCGGCGAAGAGATGGAGATACAAGTGCAATATGGATAGTAGATATAGGTATTTGTAATCTGAACATATAAAAACAGCAAGGTAACTAATGGTAAAAGTGAGCGTAAACGGTATTGCAATGATAGGAAACAAGGCCTAGGGTTCATACTTTTAATAGTGCAAGTTCTCTCAATAATAATAACATAGATAGATCATATAACAATCCCTCAACATGCAACAAAGAGTCACTCCAAAGCCACTAATAGCGGATTACAAACGTAGAGATTATGGTAGGGTACGAAACCACCTCAAAGTTATTCTTTCGGATTGATCTATAAAAGAGTTCGTACTAGAATAACACCTTAAGACACAAATCAACCAAAACCCTAATGTCACCTAGATACTCCATTGTCACTTCAAGTATCCGTGGGCATGATTATACGATATGCATCACACAATCTCAGATTCATCCAACCAACACAAAGTACTTCAAAGAGTGCCCCAAAGTTTCTACCGGAGAGTCAAGAACGTGTGTCAACCCCTATGCATAGGTTCATGGGCGGAACCCGCAAGTTGGTCACCAAAACATACATCAAGTGCCACATGATATCCCATTGTCACCACAGATAAACACGGCAAGACATACATCAAGTGTTCTCAAAGTAAAGACTCAATCCGATAAAATAACTTCAAGAGGGGAAACTCAATTCATTACAAGAGAGTAGAGAGGGGGAGAAACATCATAAGATCCAACTATAATAGCAAAGCTCGCGATACATCAAGATCGTGTGAAGTCAAGAACATGAGAGAGAGAGATCAAACACAAAGCTACTGGTACATACCCTCAGCCCCGAGGGTGAACTACTCCCTCCTCGTCATGGATAGCGCCGGGATGATGAAGATGGCCACCGGTGATGGATTCCCCCTCCAGTAGGGTGCCGGAACGGGCTCCCGAGAGGATTTTGGTGGCTACAGAGGCTTGCGGCGGCGGAACTCCTGATCTATCTTGATTTTTCGATGGTTTTAGGGTACGTAGGGTTATATAGGCGAAAGAAGTCGGTCGGGGTGCTCGAGGGGTCCACGAGACAGGGGCCGCATACAGAGGGGGCGCCCCTATCTCCTGGGCTCCTCGAGGGTCTTCTGACTTGATCTCCAAGCCTCCAGGATGATATTCTTCCAAAAAATCACGATGCCGAAGGTTTCATTCCGTTTGGACTCCGTTTGATATTCCTTTTCTTCGAAATACTGAAACAGGCAATAAAACAGCAAGATGGGCTGGGCTTCCAGTTGGTAGGTTAGTCCCAAAAATGATATAAATGTGTAAAATAAAGCCCATAAACATCCAAAAGGGGTAATATAATAGCATGGAACAATCAAAAATTATAGATACATTGGAGACGTATCATTGGTTTACAGGAATTGGAAGATCAGAGGAATGCAAAGAAACATGGCTAAAATAAAGTGAAACCATATGAAAGCATGTACAGTTAGAATGTTATTCTGCCACTAATGCACTTGGGCTTATTTTAATGCATAGGATTTTGAAAAGTAGGTCCTGGTGGATGTTTTGCTTCATTCCTTTCAACAAGATGCATGGATAATTGAATAGTAGAGTGCCATTGGAAAATTCCCTATTTCTATGTTTTTCCGTTGAACCAAAATAGCCCTAATGGACCGACGTGAATGTATAGTAATAAGTGATGCAACAAGTGTACAACCTCTTTGCCGTAGCTGTGTCGACCTCAGCATCATTGGGTTGGTCGCTGAAGCAGTTGAGGCAGAGGTGGCTGTCGAAGGTGTGGAGAAAGATCTGAGGAATCTATAGACAGCGTCCAGGGCACTGCTCTGTTGTGATGGATTGTTCTGTCGTTGGAGCAGCTCCGGTGAGCCGTTAGACGTCAAGGCTGAAGCAGCACAAGACAAACATCGTCAATCTCAAGTGGAATTCTAATAGCATCTCCTATAGATGATGTAAAATAGATGTACAATTTCCATCACCAAAAACAACCTGACTACAACAGATGAGGTAAAAACTGTTGACTGTGAACTTAACTGTCGAAACTGAAATTTACTGTGGAATCTGAATGCTACTATCGAAACTGAATGCAATGGTAGCAAAGAGGCACTTGACATGTAGTTTAGGGAGGGCCTGTAGTTCATCTTCAACCTACACCCCCTGACCCGCCAGCCACCACCGGCCGAACCGCCGGCCCCAGGCTGCCTCGCCGCCCCGAAAGAACTCCCCACTACCGCCCCGGCCAACCCTCTAGGCCCCTTGCCCCACCCTGAACCCTAAGGTAGATAGTGGGGTACCTCTCCGGCGAGCCCGTGTCCCCGCCGCGGGTGGTTCCTTAACTCTGGCGAGCCCTCCCAACCCCTGAAAATCGGCTGACCCAAAAGTCGATTTAGTCGACTAAAGTGTGTCTAAATCGGAGCAGAGCATCAGCACGAGAGAGGGGGTGAGCAGCAGCAGCAGCAGCTGGGCGAGCGAGCGATCGAGTGAGAGCCGGAGCAGCAGCAGCAGAGCGAGCGAGCAAGCGAGAGCCAGAGCAGCGGCAGCAGATCTGACTGGTATGGACGCCGCTGCCAAAGGGGCCTCACACTGGGGGAGAGCCACGGTGGAGATGTAGCCCGCAGCGTCGGCTTCAAGGTAGCCGCTCCATGGGGGTGCGGGATGGAGCACCGTCGTTGCCGGGAGGTCAAGTAAAGGAGAAGGTGCGATGTGATGAGTGTACAACCTCTTTGGTGGCGTCGAGTAGGCCTCGGCTTCGTCCGAGGAGTCGGTGAGGATGCTGCGGTTCCGGTGGAGCGGGTTAAGGTGGCGCTGTGTGGATGGAGCAGCCGCGATAGACGAGGCGATCGTCGGAGCAGCTCCTTGGAGGTGGAGGACAGGGCGGCTGAACCGGCGGGATGACGAGATGGACGACGGATCCTCATCCGGGGAGGTGGACGAGGGACGTCGAGCTATTGCGGTGGACGATGTCATCGGGGAAGAGGCTCCGGCTGGGTAGCGGTGAGGTGGCAGACGAAGGAGGGTGGGGTTTCGCAGCTGGAGCAAAGAGGTTATGGCGGCCTGGGATTTCGAATGGCGAAAAGGGGGCGATGGGAGGGGGTGAAGCATGACTTAGGGACGCGCTTGTCCAAAATGTAGGGTGTGTTACAAAAGTACCCCCCACCGATTTGAACTAGCGGCCCTTTCGGCTCAGGGTTAGAAGGGGGATCTTGCGTGTCGGGATTTGGCAGTTGGAGGGAGTTTTTGCGCGCGTTGTAATTTTGGGATAGCATGGCGCGGGTTGTGAAGGCGCCAGTTTTGGGAGCACGATATCTGAATTTTCGGTATATAACAAGATGCGGGTTGAATTTTAGGGACAAGCCTAACGTTTAGTAATATTGTACTTGTACGTACCGAATCAATTCACACTTCTCTCAACCAAAAAGAAAACGAAAAAAATAAAACTATTCACACCACACAAATAGAGAGTCTTGCCCCGTTTTACTATACAAATACTATTCAAAGCTACTCCCTCCTTCCATCTATATAGGGCCTAATGCGTTTTTTGATGCTAACTTTGACCAAATATTAGAGCAATAATATATGACATGCAACTTACACAAAGCACACTATTAAATTCGTTTGTGAAAGGTTCTTTCAATGATATAATTTTCACATTGTGCATGTGTCGGTGTACTAAAGTAGGGGTACCTTAGTACCCCGAACTTGTGCACGGGCAGTCGCAGCGTCCCGCGGCAAGGCTTGTCGGGCATCCGCCAAGATCCTCCGTCATTCCTATTTAGGCCATTCAAGAACAAAGTGTTTAACTGAGAAGACAGAGCCCCGGCGAGAGGAGCTGGCCGGGAAAGACAAGACCCCGGCAAGAGGAGCTTGCCGGGAAGGCCAACCAAGGCATTTCAAGAGACTTGCCGCGACGCGCCGCGCGTCCCGGCAAGACCCGGCGAGCGGCAAGCTTGCGGGTGCGGCAAGACAGCGACCGCGGCAGGGCGCTTGCCGCGGCGAAGCCACCACTCTGCGCCCACGCTCCAGCGCATCCGACAACGTGTCGCCGCAGGATCGCTCATGATGCACGTGGCGGGTAGCTGTGCAGCCAAGCGGTGCGAGGTGGCAAGTGAAGATGACTAGGAGGCCGTCGTGGCGATCGGTGGCGCCCCTAACGGTCGTTTCTTGCACTATTTGGGTGACCAAACGGGCATTAAATGCCCTTGTCCCCTGCCGTCAGAGTTAGGTAGGAGGCACTGTTGATAGCGGTTGTACCTACCTCTCTTTTTACTTTTTTACCCCTCTCTCTGCGTTGCCACCTGTCGGTGACCCCTTTAGACTATAAAAAGGAGGCCCATGCGCACGTAGAAGGGGTTCGACTCATTCGATACTACAACACACCCACGCTCTCAAGCAAGAACAAATACAAACACAAAGCAGAAGTAGGAGTTTTATCTCTCCGGAGAGCTCCGAAGCTGGGTAAAATCCCTTGCGTGCTTAGCCTCGATCTGCTCTTCGTGCGCCCTCCGCTCCCTGTCGGACCGAGAAGGGGCCCTGCCCCATAGGTGTTCGTTTCCCACGACATCTTTGGCGCGCCAGGTAGGGAACGTCGAGGTTGTGCGAACCCGATCTGGTCTTCGCGCGCGCTACATCAACATCTTCATCGACATGCCACCGAAGAAGAAGGCTTCGGAGGTGGCCGCTCCGTCCACGTCGATCCCGCCGCCGCCGGAGCAAACGGGCGGTGGGGTAGACGCTGGCGGAGGAACGGGCGTCGACGGGGGGACTCACATCGTCACCAGATCCAAGGACAAGGCCCCGCAAGCTTCGGCGTACGTACATGCACCGCACCCCTCTCAGGAGGTGCGGGATCAACAACACCATGGTGCTCCTGGCACCGTGTTCGCGTTGGAACAAGGCCAGGCCGGCGGGTCGCGGGACGCTCAAGGCCAACGTGCACGTCAACACGTTGGCACGAGCGCGACACGGTTGCCTAGACGGGATGCTGCTCCTTCTAACACCGTTAGGAGTTTGAGCATATCCCGCTCCTCGCGTTGTTCGCCCCCGCCACTGAAAACCCCAGAAGAAGCGTTGGCCCGAGCCGAACTGCTACTAGACTACCCTCCAGCGCTGGACAAGATCGACGACTGGAGGATCACCATCCAGAGCCTCTTCGGCTTCGCCAACGGCGACAAGCCCCGGCAACCAAGCACGTCGAAGCCGCGACAAGACATCCAGGCGCAAGCCGATGGCGACAAGACTAGTGGGGGCGCCACCACTGTGCACTCCCCACCCCGAAGGCCAAGATCGCCAACTCGTCGGGCCAACCTCGACACCGACTCCACCGCGTCGTCGGACCCGCGAGCCCGCCGCGATCAACGCCAAGTTCTCCGAGAACGACGACACGAAGATGCTCGTACTCGCATCGAGCATCGAAGAGAAGCGCGACGACAGTCAGATCAGCGCGCTGGGCCCACTGTTGATATGCATGCGCCAGGGGAACCAGGCGACTTGCCGTACGCGGTAGGTTGCCCTGCGTTCACTCGTGAGCTGCGGCAGTCGAGGGGCAATACCAAGAACTTCAAGCCAGACGTGCCCGAGAAGTACGATGGCAGGATACATCCGTCAGAGTTCCTCAGCGTCTACACCATAGCGGTGCAGGCTGCCAGGGGGCATGACGAGAAGATCCTCGCCAACTACTTCCTCGCCAACACCTGATGAAGAAACTCCAGAAACGAGCATCCCCGTCAAGGAGGCAAGCAAAGAATGGATCATGTACTTTGACGGTGCCTTCTCGCTGCAAGGCGCTGGTGCCGGTGTGCTGCTCGTCGCACCCACTGGAGAGCACCTCAAGTACGTGGTCCAGATGCACTTCCCCAAAGAGCAAGCAACAAACAATACTGCAGAGTATGAAGGCTTGCTTGCCGGACTCAGAATCGCTGCAGACCTTGGGATCAAGAAGCTCATTGTCAGGGGTGACTCGCAGCTTGTCGTCCATCAAGTAAACAAGGATTATCAGAGTCCGTTGATGGAAGCTTACATTGATGAAGTGAGGAAGTTAGAAGAGCATTTTTGACGGCCTGCAGATGGAACATGTTCCGAGAGCCCAGAACGACATTGCAGATGGCCTGTCAAAATGTGCCGCACTCAAGTTGCCTGTAGAACCGGGGATTTTTATGCTCAAACTGAGTCAACCATCTGTGACACCATCAACTGGACAGAGCAAGAAGAGGAAGTTGGTTACTGGCGACTACTTTCCGGCAGAGCTCCCTGAGGCCGCCGCCAAGAAGGTCCCCAGGATCAACACAAAGAGTGCTGAGTAGCAGTCTGCTCCGACAAGCCCTAGGGTTTGTTTCGTTGAAGCAGACGCTCCCGACAAGTCGTGTCCTGACACGCTTGCCGGGGAGCATCACGCTCCGGCTGAATCACAGATTCTTGCTGTAGAAGCAGATGTTCCCGCAGCAGCATTTGCGCCTTTAGTCCTAGTCGTCGAGCCACAAGCTCCGGCATGGGCACAACAGATCGTCCATTTCCTTCAAACAGGAGAACTTCCCGAAGGGCAAGAAGAAGCAGAGAGAGTAGCCCGGCAATCAAGTATGTACCAGTTTTTTGATGACATACTGTATAGAAGAAGATTCAACGGAGTGAAATTGAAGTGCATTTCCCGGGAAGAAGGACAGGAGCTGTTGGCGGAGATACATGGAGGCATATGTGGTCACCACATTGGTGCAAGAGCACTTGCCGGTAAAGCCTTCTAAGCAAGGCTTCTTCCGCCGACCCTCCAAGATGCAACTGCATAAGTAACCAAGTGTGAAGCGTGCCAGTTCCACTCCAAACAGATACATCAACCAGCTCAAGCTCTCCAAACAATCCCTTTATCCTGGCCATTTTCGGTCTGGGGGCTCGACATTCTCGGCCCCTTTCCCCGAGCTGTCGGGGGCTTCGAATACTTGTACGTGGCAATCGACAAGTTCACGAAGTGGCCGGAGGTGGAAGTAGTGAGGAAGGTGACAGCACAGTCAGCAGTCAAGTTCTTCAGGTCGATTGTTTGCCGTTTCAGAGTACCTAACAGGATCATCACCGATAATGGCACACAATTCACGAGCTGCACATTCATGCAGTACGTCCAAGATCTTGGCGCCAAGATCTGCTTCACTTCTGTCGCTCACCCGAGAAGCAACGGTCAAGCGGAGAGGGCAAACGCTGAAGTGCTGCACGGGCTCAAGACTAGAACTTTCGACAGGCTGCACAAATGCGGAAGAAACTGGATCGAGGAGCTACCAGTGGTTCTTTGGTCGATCAGGACGACACCAAATCGAGCCATCGCCGGACACCTTTGCTCTCGTCACGGAGCGAGGCGTTCTCCCCACGGAACTTCGTATACGGATCGCCTCGAGTGCTCGCTTATGATGAGCTTGAGCAAGAGCAGCTGCGGCAAGATGACGCGCTGCTCCTCGAGGAAGATCGTCTTCAGGCTGCTGTACGAGCTGCTCGCTACCAGCAAGCTTTGCGCCGCTACCATAGCCGCAAAGTCAATGCCAGAAGCTTCGAGGAAGGCGACCTTGTTCTCCGGCGTGTTCAATCCGCCAAGAATTGCAACAAGTTGACGCCGAAGTGGGAAGGCCCTTATCGGGTAAAGCGGGTCACTAGGCCCGGCGCTGTCCGCCTTGAGACCGAAGATGGCTTTCCGGTGAGCAACTCCTGGAACATAGAGCATCTTCGCAAGTTTTACCCGTAAGGCGCGATTGCCGGGATCCGTTCCGGCAACCACCTTTTGTACAAGCTTTGCCGCTGTTGCATGTAACCCTTTGTACAAAGCCGGGCGCAGATCCCGTGCATAAATAAAGATCTTTACCCTAGCACATGTTGTCAAATTTCATGCCTTTTTCTTTTTGCATGTATTATCTGACACTTTGTGCAGCACTTGCCCCCGGTAAGCAATAACGAGCCTTAAGGCTCCATATCTTTATTTTCTCTTCTTTCTTTTGCTCAAAAAGAAGGTTCCTTCGCCCACAAGTTCACCGGGGGGGAGAGGATAAAGGTGGGGGAGGAGAGGATAAAGGTGTGGACCAGGTGTCGTTCAAAGAAGTATAGCCTTGCCGGGACACGGACGACAGAAAAGCTAAGTTGCCAAAGTTTGAGCACAGTCAGTTTTAAAATTTTAAGTTATATTCCTTGAACGACCGTGCCTTGTATGGAAAACCTGTGCGCGGAGGAACCGGCTCGTGGTTAAGTTGCGCCCTTACTTTGTTTCGAGTCCGCTCAACAATGAAAGTGTGCTGCGACTAGCCCCGACAAGGTTTCTTGCCGGAGGCAACACCGCCAAAGAAGTTGCGATGTTCGCACTCAGCACTCACGGCAAGTGTGCTTGCGCCGGCAAGTTCCCTAAAAGCGTAGGGTAAAAACATACAAGGGATGGAACCAAGTAAAGGAGATAACATAGCAAGCATTGCCCAGAATAAAGTTATATTACAATAAATAACTTGTCGCGCTCTAATGGATTGTTCCTATGACATATCTAGCAGCGGCAAGAGAAAGGAGGAAAAGGGCGGCCTAATCTACACGATCGCCGTCGACCCTCTTGACTTCATTGACCTTGTCCACAATGGGTGCGACAATGGCTTTAAGCTCTTCAAGATCAGCACCCGCCGGCAGCTTCTTGAGGACGCGGGTGAGGTCGAGGCCCGGGTTGCGGAAGAGTATCTTCACCAATACCTTCTCCAAGACTTTGGCGCAGATTGCGCGCGACTCGTCAGCCAACTTCTTTGGGATCCTCTCCCGGAGCTGCTGGAGAGTCGTCGCCACACCCTTTAAGAACAAAGTAAGCTTGACGCTGGGCTGGAGGTTCTCGTCGGTGGAGTACCCGAAGCCCGCCAAGTCCAGTTGCGCCAGCTCCTCGTCGATGGTTGCAGCGATGTTGACGAGGCCTTCCGTCCAGAGCTCCACCATAGCCCTGAAGGTGTTTTGAGTCTCAGCGGCCCTCGTCAGCAGCTCCTTGTTGCCCTTGATCTCTTTCTTCAATTCATCTTCCCGCCTCTTGGCACCATCCAGCGTCTCCGTCAAGGTGGCCAGCTTCAGCTCCAGATTAGCGCTTGAGTCCTTGACGGTGTTCAGTTCCTTGACCTTGTCGGCGAGTTGAACTTGCAGATCGCCATGGGCAAGTGCATTCTTCTCGCGTTATACTGAGTGCGACAAGCTCTTCATTCTTCCCTTTCATGTCCGGCTCCACCAAGCGTCACCTTCACTTCCAGTTCCTTCTTGGCGGCCTCGGCGGCAGCGGCGGCATCCTTCGCCTCCTTGAGTGCCCGCCAAGTGATTGCTCCGTCGCCGAGCTCCTCCTCGTGGCTGTCCAGATTAACCTTCTTCTGCGTCAGCTCACCTTCCCGCCTGGACAGCTCCTCGGCGGCGAGCCTCTGCTGCTCCTTGGTTTCAGCCTTTTCCAGGATGAACGCCTTCTTCGCCTCGACAAGTTCCGCCCTCTCCTCCGCAATAGACCGGAGGGCCTCCTGGTTGCGGCTCTTGAGCTCCTCCGCATGCTTCTCTATGTCACATCCCGCCCGTGCGACAAGCGCTTCCCGGGACTCAAGCTTCGCTTGCCGGGCGCAGTAGAGTGACACCAACTTTCGGAGCAACTGCTCCTCCTCGGACTCGCCGCTGCTGCTGCTTGGTGCGTCAACCACTGCCAGCCCAGCAGAGGCGAGTACTTCCCTGTCAAACTCCTCTCCTTCGACCGGCGCCCTGGAGCTCGACGCCTATGGAAGCTTGATGTATACGCCCTCGCCGGCCTTCAAGTATGCGCCTGGCTGGGGCTCCTCGGAGCCCGGCGCTGCATCAGCGGCGGACGGGTCGGCGGTCGGTGCAGCGCCTTGCGCTCCTGCGCCCTTCGGTCACAAGATCGATCGCGGACCCCTCACAGCTCTGCGCCCGAGCCATGGCGGCTTCTTCGTCGGCGGGTTCATCAGCACCGGCCTCCTCCTCGTCAGCGGCGGCGTCTTCAGTATTGTCGCGTGCGCCTTCCTCGCCGGTGGCCTCAGCCTCCATCGGGTCTGTGAGAGGGGGATCTGAGGACAGGAAGAGGAAGGAGAAGTCAAGCAAAGATCCAAAAAGAAGGTCAGAAGAAAAACCCAAGGGAAGATTCCCGACAAGAAGGGTTACCTGTGCTGGGCTCTATGACCATGGGCTCCTCCACCAAAGGCTCACTGGTTCCATCCCTTGCCGGGGATCTCTCCCTTGCCGGAGAACGCTCCCTTGTCGGAGAATCGCCCCTTGGCGGCGTAGTCGAAGCAGACAGCACCTCTGGAGCGGCTTCTGGTTGCTCCTGATGGGCCTGCTCTGCTCCTACACAAGCAAGTCAGCAATCAAGATGTCAACGAAAGAAAAAGCACCCATGCGCGCCCCACAACAGGAAGTGAACCAAACACTTACGCTGGGGGCTGCTGCGAGGAGAGGGAATCGGGTCCGTCAAGGTGGTCTCGGACGTGTCTTCTGCCATCACAGCAGGATCGTCCTCGATGACAACCACGGGGACCTTGGCCCTCTTCGCCGCTCTCTCGGCCAGAGTCCTGAAAAGGAACGAGATTCAGAGAGAAGCAGATCATATGCAAGACAAGAAACAACAAAGAACGAAGAAAAACAAGTACAGCGAGGAGAAAGCCTTACTCCTCCTCCTCTTCTTCCTCCTCGTCGGAGCTCAGCGCAGAGAGGTCGAAGTCTAGTACCCTTTCTGCGCGGCGAGGCGGAGGAGTGGGCTCCCTTGGACGTTTGCCGGGAGCTACGACAGGATCGGGCGTGGCGGCCCGGGAAGACCCCGCCTCAGTTGCCGGCACGGCCTGAGATGCTCCCGCGGCAATGGTACTTGCCGCGGTGGAGCGTGTCCCACGGAGCTGCGGCTGTTGGCCTGCCTGCCGCCCTGCTATATCTCCAACTCGACGGTGGCGCCTTCTTGGTTGAAATTGGGGCTGTGCTGGGGGCTAAGCCCGCGGCAAGCTGCTCGAAGACGGCTGGCCACTCGCACCCTCGGCGGGCTCGCTCGCTTCGGCTTCGGGCTCCCCCTCGCCAACGACCCCTCCGGCAAGGTCCTCCCGGTCGGCAAGGCTTGCCGCCTCGGCCGCCTCTGCCTCCTCCAACGTGAAGCCAAATTCGCCCGCGGCGGCGGCTGCCGCCGCCTCTTCGGCCCTGGTGGCAATGTACCGCATCTCGTCGTCGGTGGTGTCGCGGGTGAGGAGCCTCTGCTCGTCGGTGCGGACTGCTACCTCCACCAGGCTGGCGAAGAATTGCCGCACGACGTCGTCAGCGGGCTCCTTCCAAGTCGGGATAACCCCGTGTGAGTCGCACTCCGGCATCATTGCACGGATGCGATCAAGACTGGAGTTGTTGGACAATGGGATGACACCCTGTGGCAGCCTGAACCACTCCGGGTGGTGGGCGTCGTGCTTGAATAGTTCCTTGAGCATCCCATCAAGCTCCATAACTGTGAAGTTAAAGTTGAGGCCTGGACGCAGCCTCATGATATCCGCCGGGCCGCCAAACAGCCAGGCAGGCCTTTCCTCTCCTGCAGAGGGGCGATGCGACGGCGAAGGAAATCCGCGCCAACGGCCCCTGCTGTGAGCCCGGCAAGCCTGAGCCGCAGGATTCGGGTGGTGGCGATCTTCAGCTTGGCATCGTCCGGCGACAGACCGCTCCAGTCGCCGCTGCGCACTACCCGGGTCTGGCGCAAGTTGGTGAATGGCTGCGGGTTGGCGTCAACAATCCAACACCACTCCACCCTCCACTCGTCCCACTTGCTGCGGAGCTCCCCCTCCAGATACACCTCCTTCATGCCGACTCGTGAGATCCAGGTGACCCCGCCAGCTAAGGGCTCTCCTTTCTCGGCTCGGGGGATGAAATAGTGGCGAAAAAGAGCAACATTTGGGTGGATGCCAACGAAGTTCTCGCAAAGGTGTGCGAAAACCGCCATTGTCAGAACGGCGTTGGGGGTGAAATCAAGAAGATGAAACCCATAGGTATTCATGATATCACAGAAGAAATCAGAAAAATTGGGCAGAGCCCGCAGTAGAAGAACACCGAAAAGAAATGGTACCCTTTTGGGCACCGCTTTGAAGTAGAAGCTTCGGCGGAGAGCACCGGCGTGCGCGGATGCGCCCGCGTCTCCGTCGACCAGAAGAGGTAGAACTCCTCCCGCAGCGTCTTCGGGGTGAGCTCGGGGGGGAAAGCACTCGCTCCTTGCGCAGCGCCTCAAGCCGCAACGCCTCGGCCGACTTCGTGCTCTTGCCGGTCTTTGGAGCCATGGCGGAGGCGGCAGGGGAGCGCGGCAGCGTTGGGGGAGACGGCGACGACGGGCGGCGGAGCGCTGCTCTCTTTCGGCTTGGGAAGCGGAGGGGAGCGGTAGAGCTTTCGGAGGAAGGAACTGCAAGTGGCGAAGGTGGGGGAACGGCCCTGTTTCCTCTGCTTATAAATAGGGAGGCGAACGCTACGCTTTTCCTGATTTGAGAATTGCCCACGATCTCTCCCACGACGCCGCGATTGACGCGTGCCATTACGGGAGGGCGCGGCGGATACGGAGTCAGATTTGGTTTGGACCCAGGCCGCTCGTGCCCGTGCCCTGTTTTGGGCCTGGCCCAACAGCGCTCGGCACCGTGTATGGCCCAGGCCCGGGGGCTCTTGTCGGTGTACTAAAGTAGGGGTACCTTAGTACCCCGAACTTGTGTACGGGCAGTCGCAGCGTCCCGCGGCAAGGCTTGTCGGGCGTCCGCCAAGATCCTCCGTCATTCCTATTTAGGCCATTCAAGAACAAAGTGTTTAACTGAGAAGACAGAGCCCCGGCGAGAGGAGATGGCCGGGAAAGACAAGACCCCGGCAAGAGGAGCTTGCCGGGAAGGCCAACCAAGGCATTTCAAGAGACTTGCCGCGACGCATCGCGCGTCCCAGCAAGACCCGGCGAGCGGCAAGCTTGCGGGTGCGGCAAGACAGCGACCGCGGCAGGGCGCTTGCCGCGGCGAAGCCACCACTCTGCGCCCACGCTCCAGCGCATCCGACGACGTGTCGCTGCAAGATCGCTCCTGATGCACGTGGCGGGTAGCTGTGCAGCCAAGCGGTGCGAGGTGGCACGTGAAGATGACTAGGAGGCCGTCGTGGCGATCGGTGGCGCCCCTAATGGTCGTTTCTTGCACTATTTGGGCAACCAGACGGGCATTAAATGCCCTTGTCCCCTGCCGTCAGAGTTAGGTAGTGGGCACTGTTGATAGCGGTTGTACCTACCTCTCTTTTTACTTTTTTACCCCTCTCTCTGCGTTGCCACCTGTCGGTGACCCCTTTAGACTATAAAAAGGAGGCCCATGCGCACGTAGAAGGGGTTCGACTCATTCGATACTACAACACACCCACGCTCTCAAGCAAGAACAAATACAAACACAAAGCAGCAGTAGGAGTTTTATCTCTCCGGCGAGCTCCGAAGCTGGGTAAAATCCCTCGCGTGCTTAGCCTCGATATGCTCTTCGTGCGCCCTCCGCTCCCTGCCGGACCGAGAAGGGGCCCTGCCCCATAGGTGTTCGTTTCCCACGACAGCATGTCATGTACTATTAATCTTGTCAATAGTCAAAGGCGGTCTTAAAAATCTCATTACGCCCTATATAGATGGAAGGAGGGAGTATGAATCCATGTTATGTCTGATTAAATTTTTTCGCTTGCTATATAATGCATGTAACCTACTCATACCAACATTTTAGTGCATTCCAAATGTCTATACTACCGCTACAATTCGAACTAAATTTGAATTCGTTTCTCTATTTCAATAAGAATCTACAATCATGATTGTTGCCAACTTCAACCATCATTCGTGTATTACCTTAATAACACACCACATGATTACTATAGAGATAGATATGAACTATGTGTACTACATGAACTCGAATTCTATTTTTTGAATACACTTGATGTTGATTCCAAATAATAGTACATTTGATGTACTAACTATATATTCATAATCTAAACCATGTTCCATACGTACACCGTGTTTATCACACAAAGTATAGTGCCCCGCCCCCTACATTATGACAAGTATTTAGACCCGAGTTGCAAATGCCACACATTAGCCCAAATTATAATCAGTGTTCTACATTATGATATCTTCTTCAAGTATCCGTATCCACTTTTTTATAATGAATTATGATATTTGTTCGTCTTTTACACCTTCATGATCCTCTTCTATTTGTAGCTAGCTAGCGCTAACTTTCTATCGTTCATGCACACGCCCGCCCCCCTCTCACCCACCCTTAGCGTCCCCTCCATCGTGCACGTTCATTATTTCTCTTTAGGTCGTCCACCAGCGGTGTGTGTAGGCCCCTGGCTCCTTCTTTCCGGCACACACCGGTCGATATACCTCTCTAGCCAAGTGTGCCTACAACAAACACATATATAGTTCCCCTCTTCTCTTCTCACCGTCCATGCCTCCCTATGTCCAATACGATTCCACGCAGGTGCACACTCCCGCCCCTCTTTTCATTGATCACATACTCGCACACTCCTCCCCCCTTGACATGGTAGGCCTCTCGCACCACCTCCTAGCCACACCCTCTCCCCCTGTCTGTCTCTCCGGACCTTATTTGCTTCTAACACACGCAGGCGTGTATATGAACTGATCTCCCTACATATAGCCAGGTCGACTATAATTCGTTTTCACCAAGCACCGATACACTTACCTCGCTAGTTATGTCTCTCCCTTTCTCGGACACACGATGTTTGATCTTCCTATGTAGTTATGTATGCTTACCACAACCATATCTTCTCCCCTCATCATCCTTGAATACCTCCCTACCCGTCTCTCACATGCACGTGCATAGATAGACAGACATCCCCCGCCCTCTCTTATTGATATTGCACTCATACCCTCCATTTGTCTAGCAGGCCTCTCCCACCATTTGTGAGACGCCACTCCACCACCAACCCTCCGACGCTCTACCTTTGTCTTTTTCCCAACCTTATTCCTCTGCTACACATATCCATGGATGTCGATCGATCTCCCTCAATACATTGCGAGGTCTCTCTCCTTCCCCACACATATACTAGTCAATCGTTCTCTGCCCCCTCCCCCCCACACACCAATAGTCGAACGTTGTAGGTAGGTATCCATGCCACGGAGAAAAACTGCACCTCTGCCCTCTCAAATTCCAGTAGGCCAACCGCCCTGTATCTTTGACGTGGGCAAACACAAATTCGATGGCACTCTTTATCGATCGCGCAGCCACACACTTCATCCCTATTTTCAATTCTATTGATACGTCACGTCCATGAATCCGTTTCACACACATTGCATATGTTATGTTTTTCTGTTTGAGATATCTTTAACACATTGCCTCTGTTTCGCACAAAACATCTCTCTCACACCCACCCATGTACGTACCTGCACCTAAAGAAGAAGTGCACGCAAGACGCACGTACTCACATCTCGTTCCTGGCCACACCCGCGCGGGTACATGGTGGAGTTCGTTTCTGTACGAAAAGGCAGCCCATGTGATAATTTGACGCGTGTAGCGGTTGTTTACTCGAAGGAGGGTCGGGTACCACGCCTAGACGGAACAAAGTTCGACTTGACGCATTATCATTAAATAAAGTTATATATTCCTCAATGGCACGTACAGAATATAAAACGATTGCCATGGGAAAATGGAAAAATGGGTTTGTCTCTCGTCACACCATCTCACACAAGGTGGCCGTGGCCTCTCTCTCTCAGTGTTGGTCAGTGATCCGGCCGCATCCCGTCCGCCGGCGGAAAGGGAGGATGTGCATCGTCTCTCTGTTTGACGGCGTTGAGGCAACACGTCCCGATCTGCGGTACCCGCCGTTCTCTCTGACCAAGCTCCGGCGTGGTAGGGCCTTCACCACTTGCTCGCTGCCGCAGTATGGGCAGATCCCGGCCGCCGGCGCCCCTCCTAGTAACATCCCGACAACCCTCAGGTGCAGCTTCCTCCAGCCTTGCTCCACTGCCCATCTTCCCATGTTGCTGTATGTGGATCTTCTTTAGTTGTTTGCTTAAATCGTATCTCGGCCGGCATACTTTCCATCTTGCAATCTCGTCCTCAAACCATTTTTGATAAACCACCATGTGCTATCTTTCCCTTATTACATGGAACATGCTTATTTTTTGTCGGCATTGTCGGATGTTGGGTTCCGGCAGACCCTTAAGGTTCGAACTCTGGGGTGCGCACGGAGATCTTCCCCCAACCGATCTACGTCCGATCATCTCGTGAGATCTAAGCTAAAACAATGAACAAAACAAGGGACACAAGATTTATACTGGTTCGGGCCACCGTTGTGGTGTAATACCCTACTCCATTGTGTGGTGTGGTGGATTGCCTCAGGGGCTGATGATGAATAGTACAAAGGATGAACAACCTCGCGAGAGGTGTTCTTGAACTGGTGCGATGAACTGCCCGGGTGAGTTCGATCGCCTCTCTCTCTGGCTAGGGCTCTCCCAGATTGTCTTACTCTGTGGTGGCTAGCTCTATCAGGCCCTCGTATTCTGCTATGTTGTTGGAGACCTTCTCTCCATGCTGGAAGCTGAGTTGCACGGCATAGTAGAGCTTGTCCTGAGTGGGAGATATGAGCACCGCGCCAGCCCCCGCGCCATGTCGCGAGAACGCCCCGTCGAAGTACATGACCCAGCCGTCCGGCACTTCACTTCCTGGGGAAAGCGACCGGTCCTCGCCCGCTTCAAGCCCTGGTGCCTCAGTCCATTCTGCCACGAAATCTGCAAGTGTGGCTCCCTTGATGACTCTGGTCGTGCCGAATTTCAGCTAAAACGTTTGCAACTCGATGTTCCATTCAGTGACCCTTCCAGCCGAGTTGGGGCTCCTGAGTACCCTTTCCAAGGGGTATGCTGAGAGGACCTTGATGGGATGGCCTTGAAAGTAGTGCCGCAGCTTGCGTGAAGCCACTAACAGCGCAAGGAGGAGTTTTTGGGGCATGGGGTATCGCGCCCTTGCATCCTGTAGCACCGTGCTGACAAAGTATATAGGATGCTAGACGAGGTTGAGGGTGCTGGCGCAGCCTGTGTCTTCCAGAGGTTGAGGCGCCTCCCGAGACGATGGTGCCCCCAGCGCTTGGTCGCATGGCGGGGCCTCCTCCGCTCTGGGTGTGTCCCCCTGCTGAGGCTAATCCCCGTCTGATGCGACCTTGGTCTTCACGAGGCTTTCATGGCTTTGCTCCGCTTCGGTCAGGGCCGCGGCTGGCGCGGCCTTGGCTCGGCGCTCCTCCCTAACCGCCACCAGGGTTGTGCTGGCGGAGTAGGGTGTGGCTGCAAGGTAGAGCACCAAGGGCTCCTGAGGGCGCGGAGCTACCATCACCGGAGGGATGGTAAGGTACTTCTTGAGATCTTGAAATTCCTTGTCAGCCTCTTCAGTCCATTCGAACATGCCCTTCTTCTTCACCAGCTTGAAGAAGGGCAGTGCTCTCTCCCCCAGCTTGGAGATGAAGCGTCCCAACGCGGTTACACGCCCGGTGAGCTTCTGCATTTCTCCGAGGGTCTTGGGCGGACTCATGTCTTTGACTACCTTGACCTTCTCCGGGTTAGCCTCGATGCCCCTGTGGGATACGAGGAAGCCCAAGAGCTTGCCCGAGGGGACTCCAAATACACACTTCTCTGGGTGCAGATCCACTTCACGAGGCTCGCTAAGGTTTCTTCCAGGTCCTGTATCAGGGTTTTCGCCTCCCAAGACGTCACCACAATGTCATCGACGTAGGCCTCAGCGTTTCTCCCGAGCTGCTGACCCAAGGCGATGTGCATCAGCCGCTGAAAGTTCGCGCCTGCATTGCGCAACCCAAATGGCATGCAGGTATAGCAGTATACTCAACATGGGGTCAGGAAGGCCATTTTCTCCACATCTTCTACCGCCATCTTGATCTGGTGATAGCCCGAGAAGGCATCCAGGAAGCACAATAGGTCACACTCGGCGGTAAAATCGACGATCTGGTTGATGCGAGGGAGCGGGAATGGATCCTGAGGGCAGGCCTTGTTGAGGTTGGTGAAGTCGACACACATGCATTCCTTTCCTCCCTTTTTTGGCACAACAACAGGATTGACCAACCATTTAGGATAGCGAACTTCGCGAATGACGTCTGCTGCCTCTAACTTGCGGGTTTCTTGGATGATGAAGGCATGCTTCTTAGTGGACTGTCGCCTTGCCTTCTGCTTCATGGGGCGCATGTTGGGGCATATGTTGAGATGGTGTTCAATCACATCCCTTGGGACCCCTGCTAGCTGATCAGGTTCCCACGCAAACACCTCCTTGTTTGCATGCAAGAATTTCACCAAGGCCTCCTCCTTCTCAGGATCAAGGTTGGCGCCTATGGTGAAGGTGGCGCCGGAAGATCCATCCTCGTCGTCCGGTACTTTCTTGGTCTCCGCCTTGTCTTGGGTGAATAGTTGCTTCTTCTTGGCCGGTGTAGCCCCCTTGGGCTAGAGGGTATCTGCGCTGGCGGGCTGCGCCACCGCGGCCGTCTTGAAAGCAAGCTTGAGCGCCTGCAGCGCATCCCTCATGTCTCTGGACATGGTAAGGACGCCGCTGCTCCCGAGCATCTTCATGAGGTTGTACGACGGGTGAGTCGCTGCCATGAACTGGGCCAAGGCTGGGTAGCCGAGGATGGTGTTGTACGGGAGGCTGATGGGGGCGATGTCGAAGTCGACCAGCTCCGTGCGGAAGTTGTCGTGGGTGCCAAAGGTCACCGGGAGGTGGATCTGCCCCAGGGAGCCGGTGGAACTGCCTCCAGCGCCCGAGACGGGCCTGCTGGGTTGGAGCCACTCTAGCGGCACGTGGAGGAGACTGAAGGCCTCCACCGAGAGCACGTTGAGGCCGGCACCATCGTTGATGAGGGTCCTGGTGACAGCCACCTGGCAGATGGTAGGGGTGCATAGCATCGGGAGTGCGCCCGAACAGGCGGTGTTGGAGGGATGATCATCTCAGCCGAAGGTCAAATCAGCCATGGTGCCACCTAGCCCGGGGGGGCTTCACGATGCTTGAGGACGGCGCCGATCTGGCGGACGAACGGCTTGACGTGGCGGCTTGAAGGTGCTGCCTGTGATCCGCCCAGGAGAGTTGCGACGACTAGGGGTGCCGGCGCAGCATGATGGGCGAGGAAGAGGTTGCGACTCCTCCCAAGAGGCAACAGAAGCCGCTGGCAGGTGGAGCAGCCACATGCGCGGGACGCCGGTGAGGGCCATGGGCAGCCAGTTAGCCATGACCTTGTCATCACCTCCGGCCTCGAGGATGGCTTCTTCATATGCTAGCAGAAAGGCCAGCGGATCGGCCGCATCGTCGTAGCGCGGCGGCATGTCTGGCTTGAACTTGTTCGGCCACCGCACCTGTCGCAAGGCGGGGGCCAGGGCTCGGAGCCCCGTGGTTCCTGTGCCAGCGTCGATAGCCGGAGAAGGCGGTGTGTTGGCTGCCATGTGGGCAGAGCGCAGTGCTGTGGAGAACGGGTCGACGGGAGGGAGAGCTCCGGCGCACCCCTACTTGGCGCGCCAAATGTCGGATGTTGGGTTCCGACAGACCCTTAAGGTTCGAACTCTGGGGTGCACACGAAGATCTTCCCCCTACCGATCTACGTCCGATCGTCTCGCGAGATCTAAGCTAAAATGATGAACAAAACAAGGGACACAATATTTATACTGGTTCGGGCCACCGTTGTGGTGTAATACCCTACTCCAGTGTGTGGTGTGGTGGATTGCCTCAGGGGCTGATGATGAACAGTACAAAGGATGAACAGCCTCGCGAGAGGTGTTCTTGAACTGGTGCGATGAACTACCCGGGTGAGTTCGATCGCCTCTCTCTCTTGCTAGGGCTCTCCCAGTTCGTCTTACTCTGTGGTGGCTAGCTCTATTTATAGAGGCCCTGGTCCTCTTCCCAAATATTGAGCAGGAAGGGCGCCAACAATGACCATTTTGAAGGAGAACATCTAGTACAAGTTATCCTGACTAAAGTTGGTCTTCGGCTGCCAAAGGCACTGGCAATGACGCCGCCTTGGGCTCCACGATGACCTCCATCATGCCGCTCTGCTAGTCTTGGTCTCATTGCACTGAAATGACAACCTTTGCCTGATGCCTCGGTACTCCACGCCTGTGCTTGCCCCCTTTGCACCAAAGAGGAAACAAGGACACTGTGCAAGCCGGCGCCCGCCTGGTCTCGATCATCATGGCTTGCGTCATGAGCACCTCACGAGGTACCTTGCCTTGATCTCTCTGCCTCCTCGCGAGCCTGCCTGGCGAGGCCATTCCTGAGGAAGTCATGTGTCGTCCGCCCCGCGAGGCTTGGCCCCTTGCGAGGGTCTTGAGTCTTGTGCCGATGAAGATGGGCCGTACTGGGCCACCGCTTGAGCCACGCCGTAGGCCGCAGGCAGGCAAGTCTGGGACCCCTATTCCCAGAACGCCGACAGGCTATGTGTCTTCAACTCGTGTTATTGGGCAGTAATTGTTTCCTTTCGACCTCCTTTTGCAAACAGGGCTATCCATTTTCACCTCATTGCTATTGCGACCTTTTGGTGAACTGCACAAATCACTTTTTTCTAAAGAGTGTTTTGTGCAGTTCCGCCAAAATGTCACACATGCAATGTTTTTACATTTCTGTGGGGCTGCGGAAAGGGGGATTAATTTTGCTATCCTCCTCATCCAACTCCGTGCCTAATCTTCTCCAACAAGAAGTTAGTCCTAAATAGAGATCTAGAGGTGATCGGCTTCTATTTATGTGTGTTATGTTTCATCATCTAGTTCCACTATTATTGTAATCACACTGACTAGATATCTTTGCAAATAGGGATGATCCGCTCGATTTTAGTGGAGATGCACAAAATGATCGGATTGTGGTGTGCTTCATACACCTCTTTTTTGGCTACAGAGCTGGGTGAAACTAGCTGCCAAGCAATGAACACTATGCCAAGGAAATGGAGCAATGCCTACGAACAACATCGATCAATTATATTTTTTTCTTTATTTGTACACCTTCTCACAACTTTATCTTCAGTTGTGATGTGAATATTGGCGCTGATCTATGAACCATTGAGATGCATTAGCCATGGTAGTTTCATTTGTATTTGATGGAATGTTGTAACGAGATAATCTCGAGGCAAGACACATGAATCCTAAGTTGAAACCTTTATTTCCCTGCGGGAACCAAAGTTGAAACCTTCATAGCATCACAGTACAATTTCATTAAAATTATGCGTACATATAAACAAATCCTGAAGGATTGATAGCAATGCCAGAAACCATTCAACTTCGTTTCGCCGACATGTTGGACATCCTTCATCCAGCTCCACCTGCCATGCAGCAATATTGAGTGCACAACACAACTTCAGGGAAAGATTCACCCTGATCATTGCGCTGTAGTAGTAATGACTAGTGAGCAGTCAAATCACATAGCCCCACCTTCGCCACAGTAAGTTTCTCGGACGAAGCAACCATCATTTCTGTATTCCTTGAATCCGCTGGTACTCCCATATTCCCACAGTAATAAGTTGCTCGAGCGAATCAACCATCACTATATCCGCTCATGTGTGATGACCATAGGAGCTATCCATTCAGATTGCATGTCAAAAAAATAAAGGTCGATAACTAATGTGGCAAACTTTCAAAAAATATTAATGTGGCACCTTGGGCCAATGCGTCCAGATCGCATTTTTGCACGAGAAATTACACACCATGTTTCGTTGACATGTGGTCCCGTTCCAACATATCAGTGAGACGACGGCGAGTCCTTCTCTACTAGTATTTCCGAATGGGCATGTAGGCCGGGATGCCTCTTCGTGAACCATGGCAAACTGGCAACCGTCCATCGACTCTTCGCCTTTCCCTCTCGATTTGGAACTGCTGTCGCAGGCTCTTCCTCTCGCTCCTCCATTTTCCTTCAGCCCTTCACCCTTCCTTCTGCCATTGTTCGATCGTCTTCTCCATGGAGGGAACAGGCCGGAAACGACCCCGTTATTCTTGCCCCAATCTGAAAGCTGACGTGGTGGAGGAACTCATTGATCGGTACGACATCATCACCTCGGCTAGCATGGCAGGTTCGTTCAAGACCATTCTCGACTCAACTAATAACATCATTACAAGGAACCCAAGGGTCAAGGAGCAGTTTGATCTCCCCTATCTTCTTTGCCGTGACCCTGATGACTACTGGCGCGGGGACGACAGAGGCCTCGCCTTGTGCAAGTTGATGCCGCTTGATAATGATATGTATGATGTTAAGATGCCATCGCTTGAGGGCAAGGATTGGGCAGACGCAAATTGAGATTGGGTTGTTTATATTGAGTACAACTGCGAGTGGGAACTTGTGAATGTGTACACTCGTCACCGGGTTCCACTTCAAAAAATCTCAGCAGACTGCCTAGAGGTTGAGCACACCGGTATTGTACGCACGTTCAAATACGACCATGGTGACTGTCTTCTACAGAAGATAGCAATTTGTTGAGTTCCCAACCGCTCTTGGAATTACAAGAACTATGAAGTTGTTGCTATCTTCGACAAGCTTGTTGCCGTCCTTTGTGGTTCGACTCGATGGATATTGATCAAAAACCAGTTTCTATACACGGATGTGTACTGTGATGCAATTCAATACGAGGGTCTTGTGTTTGCTTCCACTGCTCATGGCACTGTTTTTGCATGGGATCCTCGTAGTTTCGGTACGTTTGTCTTCCACCATAATTATAATTGTTTCATCCACATGCATGAAGGTTAGCAAGTTTCCCTTTACTAATTAACCTACATTCCACCACCTATACTTGAAAAAATTTATAACCAAGGGGGAGATGACGATGGTGATGATCACGAGCATGAGGACGAGCAGAACGTATATACTCAGTGGCGCCTGGCAACTAATTCTGATGGATCACCTCTTCTTGTCTGTATACAGCGCACTGAGTTTGTTACTACTAAGGGAGCACGTGTTGTCTCCCATGGTCGCACTCTCCGGACCTATTCCAACACCCGTTGCATGGTATTAGGGATGGATACTAGTGTGCTAGCGCCAACACCTTCTCCCTGGTACAGAATTGATAATCTTGGAGAAAACTCGCTCTTCCTTGGACAAAACTATCTGATGATGGTGAAAGGCGATCCAACTGTTGTTGACACAACGTTACTAGTACCATTTATGAGAAGCAACCGTGTCTATACCTCGGACATTTGGGTGGTTCCCTACCCTGGTACTGATATAGTAGGCCGCTTCAGCCTGGATGATCAGTCCTGCATTGGTTTTGAGATAGACAATAGATGGGCCGTCCTAGAGAATCACTTGTGGTTCAAAGCAAGTGTTTCCAACGCCGAGGATTGGTTGAGTTGAAGTTCATTTCATTGCTTGTTATTTGTTGTGTGATGAAAACTTTAGTATTTATAATGTATCCTCATTGTCGAAGTGGGTTGATGACCTATTGTATGTAATAAAATGATATGCTTGTGATAAACTTACTAAATTTATGAATGGCTTTCGAGTCGCTTCTCTCAGTGAGTGGTGCGACAAGGCAAAAAAAATATTTTTCGAATACATAATTGTACGTGCATTGCAACAGGTTATCGGATGAGGCCAATCAACAATAGTAGTACACTATTTGTACTAGCTTCACATGCTTCGCGGGTCGGGCGGGTGTTTTTAATGTAGCCATATGTTAATGTGTTCGATGTGGACATAGCTTCGGTGCCTTAAAGGCACCTACCTTTGGGTCACTGATGTGTGGGCCAGCCACCTGTTGGGCTCACATGTCATAGACACAAAGGTACGTGCCTTAAGGCACCGAAGCATCATCCGTTCGCTGTATGTAGCCAGCACCTCGAATCCTCAATACCAGTACTATATAAGTAGTAGGAGTAGTAGGGTGGCATGGGCCAGAACAAGCATTCACGTCCAGGAGTACGGCACATGCCACCACCACGACATCCATCTGACACCATATTATTTCTTGGAGTCCATGCTAGAGCAATCTCTTCAACCTCGTCATTTCTCTAACTTCAGCCATCGCGCGGCGGACGAGGTAGGGGGTTGTCGATAGTCGGTTTCCTCAACTACGGTCCCACTTGTAAAGCCAACTCCAATGCACGACCCCAAACAGACCTCCGTTTTGCACGAAAATAATTTTGACTAGAAAAGCAAGACCAATGAAAACAAGAACCACAAGAATACATTTTACTACTCTAGAAGATATTCAACTTCCATAACTGCTCCTGTAAGTTGGATTAGTGCTGAAAGTGCTAGTTATCGTCTAGAGGGGGGTGAATAGGCGATTTTTAGGGGTCATCTCTGGTAGGTAAACCGAATCAAAGAGGGACTACTACGTGTGTTATCCTGCAATTCTCACAAACACATTAGTCCCTCAACCACGTTTGTCGTCAATACTCCAAAACCAAACTAGGTGTGGCACTAGATGCACTTACAAGTGCCTTCTTGATGCATTCATTGCTGATCTGCGGAGGCTCGATCTTGCGTGCTTCTTTCTTCTTTGAGTGTAAAGAAGTAGACGTTGCTTCCTCGCATCTAGTCTCATGTGTAGCCTCTATTCTAGTAGGAGTATCAACAAGTGCACTAGTCTCATCTCTAGCCTCTATGCTAGCTAAAAGTGCTAGAACATCTACTAAATTGCGCTCTATCAATATATCGATGTACTCTTCTTCCCAATACAAAAACTTGCATCCATTCTACTCCCTCCGTTCCACAATACATGCCTTCTATTTGTCAAAATATATATGTATCTAGACATGTTTTAGTATATAGGTATATCCATTTTTGGACAAATGGAAGTCAAGTATTTTGGAACGGAGGGAGTACACAATAAAACTTTTAAGTTAGCACAACTAGTCTAATCCGAGAGCACAACCGATGATTTGGTTGGGTTCTTCCTCCTTTTGCCGACACGTGGGACATCCAGCATCCAGGTCGTGTCATGCAAGAAAATAGAGTGGTAGTTGAAGCCACGTGATGTGCATCTTGGGTTAAACTGTAAATAGAATCTTACTACTCTTGAGTAACTCCAAAAGCGGCCACAGAAGATCTTTATTGGATTTGTTTTTCATCACCAGCACGTCGAGGTGAAAGATGTGCAGGTTCAGTGGGTCCTCTTGCATTGTCACTGACATGTGAGACTACATGTGAGCAAACAGACGATGGGCTCCGCGCGTCCGCTGGCTGGCTGAGAAGAGAGATAGAGGAGGGCTGAGCACGGACTCCAGGAAATTTGTTCTATGTAACCAGCACCTCGATATTCGCGTGTGGTTGTTTCTTGAATAAAAAAGGAGGTACCCCTACTTATGTTACTCCCACTACGCCTAGCCTAAGGTTAGTAGGTGACCTTGCGCTTGGCTCTTCGCCTCTTCCGGAAGTCGATGGTTCTATAGTAGTGCTTCTAGCAATCTGACACCAAATGAACTGTTGCACGTCCACCGCTTGTAAGCAAAAGTTTCTCCTCGTGCTGCGAGCCACCGCGCATGCATTGGCGAGGGAGAAGGAGTAATCAAGCTTCTCGTCATTCTGCGAGTTGACGGGACACATCAAAGTTATTTAGTACGTACTCTCTCCAAAAAAGGGCTGACCATGTCATTTCTACCATCCCGTGATCCGTCGTTGAGTACATGCACTATTCACGTGCCATCGAGGAGAAAAAAATATTGCGTAGGTGCCATCGAAGTGCACGACTCACTTACACTGCTTATCTGATTATCTCCATTTTCTTGCATGACACATGCACCTTGATGCTAGATGTCTCATGTGTTGGGAAAAGGATGAACAAAGCTCACGTAAATGAAAAGAGTTGAAGAGCATAGATTCCCGACGACCGAGAAGGAGCAAGGAACCTCGTGGTGGAGCGTCTGCAAGGAACCTTGCGCGTTTTCCCTTGTTTTTTGACGCCTGCCCACCTATAAACAAATAAAAGAACATGAACTTTTCGCTAACCACTAGAAATGGTACACCAGGATGCTAAGTTGAAGATGTTTTATACTCACTCCATTCCCAAATATAAGTCTTTTTAGAGATTTCAATAAGGGACTACATACGAAACAAAATGAGTGAATCTACACTCTAAAATATGTCTACATACATCCGTATGTTGTAGTCTATTTGAAATGGCTAGAAAGACTTATATTTAGGAACGAAGAGAGTAGTTTATATTGAATTATTGATAACCACGCAACAAGCCATGCATGTACAGGACGCATGCAGCCACGCATGTACACAAGCCAACGCACTAACTCCATCTGATCCAACTCATGCACATACGCGCACAACATGGAGCACACAACGCACATACACAACCCGTGCATGCACACACGCTCGACCGCAGAATGCACGTGAATAACACATGCATGCGCACACACTCGGCTGCATGGAGGCGTGCGCCATCCGCGGCGACGTCCGGTTTGTCGTGCTACGGCGAAGCTCGCATGCAACGGCACATACGCATCTCTTGCGGCACCTCTTTGCCGTCGTTGCTCAACTACTAGTCGGAGACGAAGACGACCGTAGACTCGGCCTTAGAGCTAGCACCCATGGAAAAGCATCCACGCTGCACGCACACGAGCACGTACGGAGTGCCCACGACGTGGTGGTGGTGTGTCCCCAGTTGCCTCTACTGCTTCTACGCACGTTGTCTATCAAGGCGGCTGCATGCTAATGATGATGTGGGTGAGATCTTCTAGGACTCAGATGATGACGAGGAAAATTATGAGACAGAAGGTGACGTACACCGTCAAGGTCAACGGTCAAGGGGGTGCTAGTAAGTGCTTAGATGTGCTTAGAGCAAGTACAATAGAGTTGAGACAGCGGGCTATAAGGAATAAACTAGTATATTTCTGCTTAGTTGGAGGAAAGAGAAGAGGAGAGAGAAGGTAAGCGGGCTCTTCGTGAAGAGCCAGCTCTAGCGCATGCTCCTAGGCACTTTGTGAGAATGAAAGGTGGGCCACATAATAAAAAAAGTAGTACACTCTTTGATCTACTATTGTACATGTTAACTATAAGATGGGCTATAGATGACATGGCACTGGCTTATAGCCAGCAGCTGGCTATACTATTAACCATGCTCTTAGATGAGGTGCTAAGTGCATTAAATGGCTTAGTAACTCAAGTCTTCAATGCATATGTGCTTAGTTTATTGGTACCACATCAAATTTTATGCCTACGTGGCAGGCTTTGCAGCTATACATGGTGGAGCACTGGGAGAGGCCAAGGCTGGTCATAGTGGGGAGTAACTTATACTAACATATTACTATGTTACTCTAAACATCTCTATAAACCGGAAAGGAGGGAGTAGTAACATAGACTAGTGTCATATGCAGAGTATGGGAGCACATGATGGCCCTATTTGGATCTGAGAGTTAGTTAGTTTGGGTTAGTTTGGACTCAACTAACCCAAAGATATCCAAACAGGGAGGTTAGTTTGGGTTACATGCATCTAACCCACTCAAAAAAACTTCGGACTGATCCCAAGTTGGCTTCTCACCTTCTTGGCCCAACAAAACCCCCTCCCCCCTCCCGCGCGCTCTTCCCGCGCGGTACCAGCTGAGCCCGCCGCTCCACATTGATGGCAAGTCAGGGCGACGTGACCTCTCACTGCTTCCGCCGTTGAAGCGGCGCGCCGACCGAGGGCACCGCCTGCTGCACGCGCGACATTTCAGACTACAAAGTGGAGAGTAACTTTAGAGCAGGTACTACAATTAGATGACATAAGCAGGCTATAAGGATTTAAATATAGTATTTGTGCTTAGTTGAAGGAGAGAGAAGAGGAGAGAGAAGAGAAGCAGATTGTAAATGTGTAGCCGGTTGTACTCCAACATACTTTGTGAGACAAAAGGTGGGGCCATTATTAATGATATAGTAATTATACTAAAGGGACTAACGGACGCCTTAATTACTCCGTTTTTTGAGACAAACCTTGGTGGGCCTATTATTGAATTTTTTTGAGCTATTATTGACTTGGACGTGGGGTTTGGGGGCCAAAGGCCTACTATTATACTAGCACGACCGACCTAACATGCTCTACCCTAGCCGCCGCTGTATCATATGGTTTCGCACCGTTCCAGATCTTAGCGCCGCCACTCCAGCCCTCCTTCTGGCGTGCACCGCAAGAAGGGACAGCAGTCCTCCGAACCCCGCCTTTCGTGATCCTGTACGGGAGAGCGGCGATCAGGTTTTTGGGGAGCACACTCCTGTGACTGCTGCCAGCGACGACTGCCTCAATGACAACCTTCTTCCCCGACCTCGGTAACCTCTTCATCAACGACATGAGTGACAACATCAACCACATCGGTTCTGCTCCCGCTGTACAATATGTGATTCTTTCCTCCTGGTTTAGTCCGCATCATTACTTTGATGTTTGCAATTGTCGTCATGATCTATATACTGCTGATTCGGATTAAATCTCATACTAAATTGCTCATATATTCAACAATCCAATCCAAAAACCTGATTACAGGCAATTTACCCCGAGTGGTTTTGCTGCACTTTTGAAGCCGCCTACTTTTAAGGGGGTGCAATATAGAAGGTGGCGCACAAGAGCAGTATATTGGTTTCAGATCATGTAATCGCTATGACGCCACTAAGGGTAAGCCCGAGGCGATCTTAATCCTACAGCAGAAGCTTTTCGTAACATGGATACCCTCTTCAAAGCCGCCCTGCTGAGTGTTCTTGACGATTCCATTGTGGATTCATATATGTCGTTTGACAACGGCAAAGACATGTGGGCTGCGCTCGAGGCCATGTTTGGGCCCTCGGGCGCTGGCAACGAGTTGTACGTCATGGAGCAATTCTATGACTACAAGATAACTAATGAACGCTCTGTTGTTCAGCAGACTCATGAGATACAGTCACTCTCTAAGGAACTTGAGTACTTTAAGTGTGTGTTGCCGGACAAATTTGTTGCTGGGACCATCATTGCCAAGCTTCCACCTTCTTGGAACGATTTTGCTACTTCTCTGAAAAACAAGAGACATGAGTTTTCTGTTTTGGATCTCATTAGCACTCTTGATTTTGAGGAGAAGGTGAGAGCAAAAGACACACGTGCTCAGATGGCTGAGGGAGTTTCTAGTGCCCACATGGTACACGAGGAGAACTTGCAGCCCAACCAGGCCCAAAACAACAAGAACAAATCTCAGGGGAAAGACAAGTTTGATGCAAAGAACAAGCCGTCACATTCTACCAACTTCAAGAAGAATTCTCATAACGGGAAGGGATACAAACCTCAATTTTGGTAGCACCGCACAAAATTTATATGGCTGCATCTACCTGCTGTCAGCTAACATCATGGTGCTCCAGGTATTCCTACATTCGTAACTAGGTACAATAACCACTGCAAGATGAAATTAGCTTATTCGTACGTTGACTTGCTGAATGCAGTGCGGAACGATCATGTCATGTGTGGAGGAGCAAACAAGCAGTGCAGCCGAAGGTGGAAATCAACCAAGGACTTATGAAATTATATATAATCTTCCTCAGGCATGTCAGTATCCCCTTCATCCAGATGATCGTGTTTTGTCATGCCAAGCTATTGATATGTGCTACTGTTTTGCAACACCGTTTAAGTATAGCTACTGTTTTCGTATCTTTTCAGATTCAGGACAATGAATATGATTTCAGGGGAACTGCACAATATGGAATCATGTTGAGTCATCTCTATTGCCTCATGTGTTTGCTGCAAATGTGTCAGCATCAATTCCAAGATGAGGCAGCTAGCTAGCTGTGGAGTTGCCAACATGCTCAAAGTGCTTGCAACATTGAGAAGAAACAAGCATGCCCAGGAAATTAATGCGTGCGCGGGGAGGCTCTATGCTCAGAGAAGCATCGACCGATTTTCTTTATTTACGCACCTTCTCACAGCTTTGTATTGGTTATAGTATGGTGAATCATTGAGATGCATAGACATGATGAACTTTTGTTCTTCTGAATGTTAGTTTAATGTGAGTGTCTGCATCTAGTACCGCATCCACTAATTTGGTGGATGCACACAGAGAAAATAAATCTCCTTAGTTTACTCCATAACCACCCTATTAAATAGGCCTAGTAACAAACCAGGCGCATGCAGTGGCCGGTGGGCACATGCATCCTGCATGCATGGCCAGTCAGCCAAGTCCATTCGCCAGCTCTACAGCAACGCAAAAGAAGAGAGCGGTTCTTGGGACAAAGCGAGTAGTTAGTGCAGTGGGCCTTATAAACACGAACAACTCGCTCTCCCGCTCCCCCAATTCCCCCGCCCCAATCTTCCTCACTCGCCCGTAAAACCCCGCCACCTTCTTCCTCACTGCGTCTGTAAAACACATGCTCCTCTTCTTCCACTCCTACAGAAATCCCCAGCCCTCCTTCTTCCCCACTTGCACTGCCACTAGGCTCGTCTCTGGCTACTCTGCTCAAACCCGTGAGCTCGGCGTGACGCCCACAAGGAAAATGGAGTCGGCTAGCCCCAGCGCCAAGAAGATGAGACTCCCGCCAGCGGTGATGCCGGTGGTAGATCCCGCACCTGGTAGCCTGGAGAGAAGCGGCGAGCCCCCCCCCCCACCCGGATATGAGGAACTGGTAGAATCTCCGGTGGACCGCATCAGCGATCTCCTGGACGTCATCCTTGAGGAGATCATCTCGCTTCTCCCCACCAAGGATTGCTGCCGCACACAAGTCCTCTCAACTCGGTGGCGCCCTCTATGGCGCACCGTGCCCCTCAATCTCGACTGTCGTCAGATATCTGTCCTTCCTGAATTTGATCTCCTCAGAGCCATCGTCTCTTCTCACCAGCAGGGTCCCGTTCAATGCCTCTGCATCCCGACACGCTACCTGCTGTCCATACCCGGCAAGGTGGACGCTTGGCTGACATCCCCTAAATTCGGAAAACTCTAGCAGTTTGAGTTGTACCATTACCACAAAAGTTTCATACCATGAACACACCAAGATTTGTGCCCACACCACTGTTGTCCATCTCGCGGGTTTCCTCCTCTCTCCACACCGCCACCTTCACCCGGTGCCATCTACCAGACGATTACAAAAGGCTTCGACTCCCACTGCTAAAAAACCTTCTGCTTGTGGTGGTTTATCTGTCGGAGGCCTCACTGCACAACATCATCCACTCCAGTTGCCCTGCCCTAGAGCGCTTGTTGATTGTCTTGGGAATAGAAATCGATATCAGTTGTCTCCAAATAAAGTCGCCTCACCTTAAAAGCATTGGAATTTGTTTTAAAGGACAACAGCTCATCATCGAAGATGCCCCTTCACTTGAAAGGTTGCTCCTTCATAATTTTTATACACCTTCAAAAATAATTGTCGTCTCTGTGCCCAAACTGGAGACCTTGGGTGTAATTCGTGACCCATTTAATAATCACAAGGAGTTTGTATTTGGCTCCTCACTTTTTCAGGTACCGTATATTATCATCTACACATTTGTAATCATATGCTGCATTTTTCATTTGTGTGCATAATTTTTATATCATCTTGGAGTACACTTTGGGTACTAATATTATGTTATATGCTCAATGAAGAGTTCGTCCATTGATAGCCTATCAATGCTACTGGGTTCTGTCAAGATCATATATATCAGAATGTATAGTTTTGATCTGGACATAATTATTGGCTTGCTGTGATGCCTTCGATCTCTGGAGAATTTATACATAGAGGTGATGATTTCATGCACATTGAAAGCCCGCATATATTGTACTAGAATTAACTGTTCAGCTGTCGTTCTTTCGACATACTCTTTTTTCAGACCTTAACTGTTTTCAATCTTCATGTCTACTTAGGCAGAACCACATGGAGAAAAACATATAACCAATCGGTGGCATAATAAGCACAAGGATTTTCGCAGTTCTCATGACATTCGTTTGAGGACAATAACGATGGGACGATATGCATCCAACCAGGCAAACAGAAGCTTTGTCACATTCTTCCTGTTGAATGCGAGGTTACTATTGTCCATGAGGCTTAATTTTTAGAGCAAGAAATTTCTCATGGACGAACATGTTGAACAGCAAAAAAAGAAGTTTCAGGTGGACAAATGGGCTTCTAAACGTGCTCGACTTCTATTTACAACAAGTTGTAGACATCCTGAAATAATTTTTTTGCACAGGATGTTGATTTTATGGATCAAACCGATCCATTTGTTTGTGACTGCAAAAAAGAGTGGTTGGGTTAGATGTTACTGCCATGTTCAATCTGGGTTTTGTCTAAAAATTTGATGAACAATTAGTCCTTGGGCTTTTTGTACCATTTGTATGCTTGACTTGCATGTTGTTGCCCTCATACTCCCCTCCACCTGCCACTACATTGCCGCATCTTCCATGGCTGCTGTCCGTTCCCGTCTGAGGCCTTGCCGTCGTTCTCCACCTTGGTTCGCTCGCTGTGCCCGCCGCCGTCTGGCGTTGTCAACATGGTCAACAACCAAGAGGAATCAGGAGATGACTGTACATGGAGAGGCTGACAGTAGGGACCCACCAGGGTCATTGCATTTCGCAAGCAGGTGCCTCGTTATTACAAGCCAAAAAAATACTTCCTCCTAATTGTTTGACAACTAGGTCCCATGTCATTATCAATGTAATCAATAAACGAGAAAATTACACAACAAGCGGATAACACCAGGGACCCAGCAGCTCGCCCAGTTGTTTTTCAGTTTCAAAGACGGAGCTCAACTACGCGCTGTGTGGGGGCTGTGGCCCGTCTAGCCCACGCTTACGCTTTTATTAAGCACATGACGAGCCCAGTTGATATATTTTTTCTTTCTGAAATTGGCTAGCCTAGTTCTTTTTTTGGAGGATACCAAAACCGAGGCCTACTTGCTTTTTTCAGCCCTCCTGGGCTGCAAATATTTCAAGACGAGGAGGGATGTACGTAGTAAGAAATGGGCTTCCCCAGAAAATGGGCTATAAGTTGTAAGAAATGGGCAGTAAATTTTTAAACCAAAGCCAACCGACAATTGCATTAAAATATCATTTTTTTTTCCAGGATTTCTCTACTCTCCACTCTTATAAAAACCAAAGCCAACTGGCAATTACATTAAAATATCATCTTTTCTCCCACAAGATAAACTACTCATACAAATGCATCTTCATGTTCCGTGCAACGAACGGGCATCTTGCTAGTTAAGATTCTAAATCTCATTCATTTTTTGCGGAGAATTGTTTTTTGAATTTTATTTTGATATAATTTTTTGAAAATTATTTTTAACGTGACTTGAAATTTCGTCATTAAAGAGTTTGGACCCCACCGAAATATGCAAAATTTTGTTGAATTTTTTACAGTGCCCAGAATATATGGTCTGTAATGCTAATAAAAAGAATATGGGCTTAAAATATCCTTAAGAATTAGCAAATGGGATGTAAACTATTGAAAATAATGGCTAATGGGCTGTATGCTGTTTTCCACAGATTTGGAGGCTGACTTCTGGGCCTACTAGGTTGACGATGATGTTGTCCTAATTTTTTTTGATGCGTATGCAAGGCTTTGTCAACTTAGTCAACACACAGAAGTGATTGTTGGATGTCCATCCAACGGCCGCCGTGCTTCTTCAATCTCTGATCTTCCTGCTCCAGCCGCCCAAACCAGCGCCGGCGGGACCGCCTGGTCCCTCCTCCCGTGGCTGGCTGTGCTGCCGCCAGGCCATCCCTCTAACCACCCACACATCCTGTAATTTTCCGGCGACGTCAGCCTCACCCCGCAACCGACCAGTCAGCGCTCATACTCCCCTCAGTGTGGGCATCCGCTGTGGTGGCTTCGCCGGCTCCAGGTGGTTCTCTTCCTGGGCCTTGCCCTCGTCCACCGCGTTTGTGCTCTCGGCGCGGCGAGGTCAGCATGGTCAACAAACAACAGCCATCAGAAGAGGCTGACAGTAGGGGCCCACACAGGGAAATGCCTCCTTATTACGTGCAAAATAATGATTCCTCCACCTGATGGCTGGGACCCACCGGAAGGGCCTCTGTATTTCGCAAAAAAACTCTCCCCCGCTGTCAGCTCGGACCCATCGAAAATGCCTCCTTATTACGCACAAAAAAATGAGTACTCCCCCTGCTAGCTGGGACTCACCTTGGTGGGAGGCTGACTTGTGGGCCTACTAAGTTGACGGGGACGGAGGGCTTTGTCAACTTAGTCATGAACGATTCTAGCTCCAGTGACCGTACGATGTCCATCCAACGGCCGTAGTGCTTGTTCAACCTCTGGTCTTCGTGCTCCAGCTGCCCAAAGCAGCGTTGGTCGTGCCGCATGCTCCTGCCTCCCGTGGCCGGCTGTGATGCTGCGGAGGCCTCACTGCCCCTACTACCCCCACCGCTGGCCAGGCCATCCCTCTACTCACCCACACCCCCTGTTATTTTGCGGCGACGACAGCCTCACACCGCAGCTGAACCAGTGAACCCTAGTACTCCTCTTCGCGTGGGCATCCACTGCTGCGTCTTCCCCGGCTCCGCGTCGTCCCCTTCCTAGGCCTCGCCGTCGTCCACCGCCGTGGTGCTCTCGGCGCGGCGTGGTCAATGTGGTCAACGATCGACTTCCATTAGAAGAGTACTGTATGTGGAGAGGCTGACAGCTGGGTCCACGGCAGCCGCAAGGAAGTGCCTCCTTATTACGCGCAAAATAATCATTCCTCCACCTGACAGCGGGGACCCACCGGAAGGGCCACCGTATTTCGTGAAAAAAATGATTCGCCCCCTGACTGCTGGGACCCACTAGCTACATCTTCGCATGCAAGGAAGTGCGTCCGAAAAAAAACAATTCGCCTCCTGACTGTCGGGACCCACCATCTACATCTTCACACGCAAGGAAGTGCCTGACAGTCGGGACCCACCTAGTCGAAGCGTATGTAGCTTTGTCATTCTGGTCGTGAACGTGTACGTACATACTGGTGGATGTAGAGGCACACACGTGTCGTAGTAGAGGCGCGCACGTAGCATGTACACGTACGTACAGCGGCCAGTGTGCAAGAAAGAAAATATGGCCATGTATGTGTACATACGGGCGGGTCTCAAACGCCTACTCGCACATACGTACGACCAAGGCTCGTGTACATGGCTGGGTCAGAACGAAGAAATAGCATCGTCGTCGTGTTCATAGGGAGCCAACCTGCTGAGTCAGAACGGAATGCGTCGTCGTGTTCATCGGGAGGGCTTGGACTGAACAAGCGATGGAAACGATGCCTGGTGTACCGCATAACGGAGGAAACGGCCTTGTGTTCGACCGGCCACGTTTGAAACGGGATCTTGTTCATCGAGAGGGGTCTGGCGTACCGCAAAACGGAGGAAACGGACCTCCTACGGTCGAAACGGGGGTCTTGTTGATCGGGAGGGGTGTGGCGTCGCAAAATGCATTTAAACAAACTTGTGTTGGGCGCTTCTGATCAAGCGGGGTCTGTTCGCCGGGAGGGTGTGGCGTACCGCAAAACGGGACTCCACGGGATACTGTTCATCTCCACCGTCGACCTCCTCCAGCCTCCACGGGCTCCTGTTCATCCAGCCTCCACCGCGCGCTACTCCACCTACTACTGTTCAACCACCCCTCCACGGGCACCCCTCCACCATCTACTATTCATCCAGCCCTCCACGGGGTCGTCCTGTTCATCCAGCCCTCCACGGGGTCCTGTTCATCCAGCCCCAACCGGCTCGATCGATTGGGGTCCTGTTCATCAAGAGGCAACGCCACGAGGTCCTGTTCATCCACCCCCACTGCTCACTGTTCATCCAACCACCCCCCCCCCCCGCAATGCTCACTGTTCATCTAGAGAGGCAGCATCGATCGGCTTGATTAGCGGCGATAGCGGCGAATCGCTCGATCGAGTTCGATTAACAACCATTGATCGATCGCTCGGGTTCGAGAACGCGTAACTGCGCAGGTAATCTTCGGGTTGATTAGAGCCCAATGCCTCGCCGGGTTCGATTAGAGCTAACGCCCGCACACATGCGCCAGCGTCGTGTACGAGAGAAACGCGCATCGCTCGGCCCCCGACCACCCACTGTAACCGGGAACTCCCCGAAATTTTCCTCGGCCTCGCTTCTACCACGGTTTTTTCCCTCGTGGACGGCCTAAAGAATGTCATGCAGTTGCGTCTCCGGCCCGCCCAGGAAGAAAAGCCCATTTTCTGTCATGGTTTTTTGTCATAGAAGTAGGAGCCCACCACATCTATGATGATACCAGGTTTTGTCACAATTATCGTCATAGAAGTGTCATAAGTATGACAGAAAAAAGTTTCTTTCGGCCCAAAATGTCACAGATGTGTCTTTTTTTGTTGTGTATTGTCATCTTTGGTATGCAATTCTTTAATAGAACACTTATAAACCCTTAGGAGTTTCCTTCTTTTTATTAATGATTAAATTCCTAGGCAAGAAATCAAGAAATTCGTTTGTAGCAAAAGGCTCCTTAATGATAGCAAAAAAATAGGGGTGAACACTAATTGATTTGAGATCCGCATTTTCCTTACTAGAAGATTCACCCTTATTTACATACATTAATTTGGCAACTTTGGTAGTAGGAAGATTTGGAGTATTTTTCACGGAAGAAAAGGCAGACCCTAAGTTGCTAATAATATCCTCAAGTTTACCGATTCTTGTGGAATCTTGATCTATTATTTCGTTAACTATAGGTTCCTTTTCTTTAAAAAAAATTCAGAGTAACTCCAACCTTAGATCCATATTGGGTAATTTGATTGTGGGTCTTTTTATCCAAATTTTCAATTAACTCTACAATGGCAACTTTATTTTCAATAATTTCAAGCCTTTGCATCACATGTTGCAAAGTTAAAATAGTTCCATTAACCAAAAGAGGTGGTGGCCCAAACAAATCTATCAAAGCATTATAAGAGTTAAAAGTATGGCTACCCAAGAAATTCCCTCCGGCAATGGTATCAAGAATATATCTATTCCAAGGAGTAGTGCCTACATAAAAATTGTGAAGAAGAACGGAAGTAGATTGCTTCGTAGTAGATCTATTTTGAGCATTGCAAATTCTATGCCAAGCATCTTTTAAATTTTCTCCCTCCCTTTGTTTAAAATTAAGAAATTCATGATCGGGAGTACTAACGACGATAGAAGGACTAGCCATGATGACAAACGACGACACAAGAAGCAAGCAAAAAAGAGGAGAACAGGAAAGAGACGGCGAATAAAACGGCGAGGGTGAAGTGGGGGAGAGGAAAACGAGAGACAAATGGCAAATAATGTAATGCGAGGGAGAAGAGTTTGTGATGGGTACTTGGTATGTCTTGACTTGGCGCCAGAAATTGCTAGTTGCTGCGAGATCAAATCTTGACTTGACTTGGCGTAAGCCACCCCGGCAACGGCGCCAGAAATCCTTCTTGCTACCTCTTGAGCACTGCGTTGGTTTTCCCTTGAAGAGGAAAGGGTGATGCAACAAAGTAGTGTAAGTATTTCCCTCAGTTTTTGAGAACCAGGGTATCAATCCAGTAGGAGGTTACACACAAGTCACCTTGTACCTACACAAACAAACAAGAACCTCGCAACCAACACGATAAAGGGGTTGTCAATCCCTTCACCGCCACTTGCAAAAGTGAGATCTGAAAGAGATAATAATAAGATAAATATTTTTGGTATTTTTATGATATAGATGGGAAAGTAAAGATTGCAAAATAAAATAGATCGGAAACTTATATGATGGAAAATAGACCAGGGGGCCATAGGTTTCACTAGTGGCTTCTCTCAAGATAGCATAAGTATTACGGTGGGTGAACAAATTACTGTCGAGTAATTGATAGAAAAGTGCATAATTATGAGAATATCTAGGCATGATCATCTATATAGGCATCACGTCCGCGACAAGTAGATCAAAATGATTCTGCGTCTACTACTATTACTCCACACATCGACCGCTATCCAGCATGCATCTAGAGTATTAAGTTCATAAGAACAAAGTAACGCATTAGGCAAGATGACATGATGTAGAGGGATAAACTCAAGCAATATGATATAAACCCCATCTTTTTATCCTCGATGGCAACAATACAATACGTGCCTTGCTGCCCCTGCTATAACTAGGAAAGGACACCACAAGATTGAACCCAAAGCTAAGCACTTCTCCCATTGCAAGAAAGATCAATCTAGTAGGCCAAACCAAACTGATAATTCGAAGAGACTTGCAAAGATAACCAATCATACATAAAAGAATTCAGAGGAGATTCAAATATTGTTCATAGATAAACTTGATCATAAACCCACAATTCATCGGATCTCGACAAACACACCGCAAAAAGAGTTACATCAAATAGATCTCCAAGAAGATCGAGGAGAACTTTGTATTGAGAATCAAAGAGAGAGAAGAAGCCATCTAGCTAATAACTTCGGACCCGAAGGTCTATGGCAAACTACTGACGCTTCATCAAAGAGGCTATGGTGTTGATGTAGAAGCCCTTCGTGATCAATTCCCCCTCTGGCGGAGTGCCGGACAAGGCCCCAAGATGGGATCTCACGGATACAGAAGGTTGCGGCAGTGGAAATAGGGTTTCGTGGTGCTCTTGGATGTTTTTAGGGTATATGGATATATATAGGCAAAGGAAGTCGGTCAGGGGAGCCACAAGGTGCCCACGAGGGTGGGGGCGCGCCTACCCCCCTAGGCGCGCCTCCCTACCTTGTGGCCACCTCGTTTCTTTCTTGACATCCACTCCAAGTCTCCTGGATTGCGTTTGTTCCAAAAATATCTCTCCCGAAGGTTTCATTCCATTTGGACTCCGTTTGATATTCCTTTTCTGCGAAACACTGAAATAGGCAAAAAAACAGCAATTTGGTTGGGCCTCCGGTTAATTGGTTAGTCCCAAAAATAATATAAAAGTGTATAATAAAGCCCATTAAACATCCAAAATAGATATATAATAGCATGGAACAATCAAAAATTATAGATACGTTGGAGACGTATCAAGTGCCATAACATACATCAAGTGAATATATATGATACCCCATTGTCACCTCAAGTATTCATACCGCAAGACATACATCATGTGTTCTCATATCTGCATATTCAATCTGACAAGACAAAACTTCAAAGGGTAAAGATTCGATTCATCACAACAAGAGTATAGAGGGGAGAAACATCATATGATCCATCTATGTTAACAAAGCCCATGATATAGATCACGAGCGAGAGAGAGATTAAACACATTGCTATTGGTACAAACCCTCAGCCCCGAGGGTGGACTACTCCCTCTTCATCATGGTGGCCGCCGGGATGATGAAGATGGCCACCGGAGATGATTCCCCCCCTCCGGCAGGGTGCCGGAACGGGTCTAGATTAGTTTTTGGTGGCTACAAAGCCTTGTGGCAGCGGAACTTCTGATCTAGGTTAACCCCGAGGGGTTTCGAAATATTTGGGAATTTATAGTGAAAAGAATGGGTATGGGAGGCCACCTAGGTGAGCACAACCCACCAGGGCACGCCTGGGGGCCCAGGCGCGCCCTGGTGGGTTGTGCCCCCCTTGAGGCAATCCCCAGGTGCAGCTCTGGCCCATTGGGTGTCCTTTGGTCCATAAAAATTCTCCAAAAAGTTTTGTGGTGTTTGGACTCCGTTTGATACTGATTTCCTGCGATGTAAAAAACAAGTAAAAGATAGCAACTGGCACTTGGCACTGGGTCAAAAGGTTAGTCCCAAAAAACTGATATAAAGTTGCTATAAAATGATTGTAAAACATCCTAGAATGATAAAATAATAGCATGAGTACTTCATAAATTATAGATACATTTATCAGCATCCCCAAGCTTAATTCCTACTCGTCCTCGAGTAGGTAAATGATAAAAGAAATAATTTATGAACTGTGAATGCTTGCAAAGTGCACAAGTTTGATCAATGATAATTTCAATCACTTTTCCTAGCATCATAACAACAATTCTTTCTTATAACACTTCTCATGTTAAAGTGGCAACCAATTCACATGTTAAGGTTCAAACAATGAATTCTCTTGAAACTCAACAACCTATGTTCTTAGTCACCAAGCAATTGTAATTCAACTTATTCAATAGAGTTTAAGTAAGAGCTCCACATACTCAACCATCATATATTCTTCTATGATTGCTAACACTCACCGCGTACACATGAGCAAAACATTTTAACCGGACACATAGAAAGATAGGGGCTTATTATTTTGCCTCCCAACGTATTCACCTCAAGGGTGATGTCAACAATAATAACTCATGCTATCATATTCAACTGGACATATATGCCTAGATCTTTTCTCACCGCATGGTGCTTGCCAAAGGAGAAAAATAAAAAGGAATAGATAGAAAAACTTTGACTCTTTGCATAAGAGTAAATACTGAAAAGTAAAAGATAGGCCCTTCGCGGAGGGAAGCAGAGGTTGCCATGCGCTTATTTTTTTGTATGCTCAACCCCTTAGTGCAAAAGAACGTCACGTTATATTGCCCCTTATGATAGCAACCTTTATTATGCAGTCTGTCACTTTTATTCTTTGCCATCACAAGTTCATACAACGCTCAATTTTCTCTTACACTAAATGATCTAACACTTTTAGAAGAAATTTTCATTGCCTTATTGCATCGATGACAACTTACTTGAAGGATCTTATTCAATCCATAGGTAGGTATCGTGGACTCTTGAAAATAAGATTTGGGTTTAAGGGTTTTTGGATGCACAAGTAGTATCTCTACTTGGTGCGGAATTTTCTGATAGCAAAGATGGGGGGCAAGCACCACATGTTGAAGGATCTATGACAATATAACTTCTATGTGAATATGAACACATAAATCATTACGTTATCTTCCTTGTCCAATGTCAACAATTTTGGCATATAATATTTTGATGGGGGCTCACAATCACAAAAGATTTCCAAGATAGTGTATTTGCATGTGAAAGTTCTCTTCCTTATACTAATTATTCGTGAATTGCTTGTATGACCAATATTTTGATTGTCAAGCTTCAAAATATTTCACTTTCTAAACACAATGGGAAGCTACCACTAGGCATGATATGATTTCAACTTCATGACATTCAATTTATTCAACAATTTACTCATAGGATATAAGTGAAGCACAAGAGTAAATGACATAGAAAAGAGCTTCATTGACGGGATGTGAATGCCGCTTACTTAGCCTCCCTAGAAATTATACTTATTTTATTTAAAACTTTCAGATCTAAGTATTTTATTAAAACAACAAGCAAAACAAAACAAAATGACATTTCAACAATAGCACACATCATGTAAAGAAGCAAAAACTTAGGACCAACCGATACTAACCAATAATTGTTGAAGAAGAAAGGTGGGATGCCTCCTGGGGCATCCCCAAGCTTAGATTCTTGAGACTTCTTGAAATATTATCTTGGAATGCCTTGGGCATCCCCAAGCTTGAGCTTTTGTGTCTCATTAATTCCTTTTATATCACGGTTTCCCGATGATGTTGGAGACGAAAGAGGGGATGCCTTCCGGGGCATCCCCAAGCTTAGTTGCTTGGATATTCCTTGAATATTACCTTGGGGTACCTTGGGCATCCCCAAGTTAGGGTATTATCACTCCTTATTCTCCTCATATCGACATCTCACCCAAAACTTGAAAACTTCAATCACACCAAACTTAACGGAACTTTGTGAGATAGGTTGGTATGATAAAGAGCAAACCATTTCACTTTTTGTAATGTCAAAGACAAGATTCATAATTGTTCTCACACAATTACTACTGTAGCATATCATTTCCACAATTTATATTGAGAAATATAAACCATAGAAACTAGAAAACAAGCAAACTATGCATTGAAAACAGAATCTGTCAAAAAAAGAACAGTCTGAAGTAATCTGTACTAAAACCATACTTATGCTACACCAAGAATTATGAAAAAATAAGGACCACGTGAGCAATTTGTATGTTAAACTTCTCAAAAAATAATCAACTCAAAATCACTCTTCTGTTAATAATAAGAATTATTTTCGTGAGTGCAAAAGTTTCTGTTTTTCAGCAAGATCAAATCAACTATCACCCAACATGATCCCAAAGGCTTTATTTGGTACTTTATTGAAAAAAAATCAATAAAACATGATCAATACAGTATAATAATCATGTGAACACACAAAAACAGTAGGTAAAAGTGTTGGGTTGTCTCCCAACAAGAGCTTTTCTTTAATGTCTTTTAGCTAGGCATGGTGATTTCAATGATGCTCGCATAAAAGATAAGAATTGAAACATAAAGAGAGCATCATGAAGCATATGACTAGAACAATTAAGTCTAACCCATTTCCTATGCATAGGGATTTTGTGAGCAAACAACTTATGGGAATAAGAATCAACTAGCATAGGAAGGCAAAACAAACATAACTTCAAGATTTTCAACACATAGAGAGGAAACTTGATATTTGCAATTCCTACAAGCACAAGTTCCTCCACCATAATAATGTTCAGTAGCATCAGGAATGAATTAAACAATATAACTATCACACAAATCATTCTTTTCATGACCCACAAGCATAGAAATTTTACTACTCTCCACATAAGCAAATTTATTCTCATGAATAGTAGTGGGAGCAAGCTCAACAAAGTAACTATCATGGGATTGAAAATTAAAATCATGATGACAAGTTTCATGGTTATCATTATTCTTTATAGCATACATGCCATCACCATAATCATCATAGATAGCAACTTTATTCTCATAATAATCAATTGAAACCTCTTACGAAATAGTGGATTCGTCACTAAATAAATTCATGACCTCTCCAAATCCACTTTCATAATTACTACATTAAGATTCAACACCCTCCAAAATAGTGGGATCATTAGTACCTTGGGTTGACACTCTTCCAAACCCACTTTCATCAATATAATCATCATAAATAGGTGGAATTCTTTCATCATAATAAATTTTCTCATCAAAACTTGGCGGAGTAAAAATATCATCATCAAATATAGCATCCCCAAGCTTGTAGCTTTGCATATCATTAGCATCATAGATATTCAAAGAATACATACTAACAACATTGCAATCATACTCATCACTCAAATATTTTATGCCAAACATTTTATTGACTTCTTCTTCTCACAATTGAGCACAATTTTCCGAACCATCATTTTCAAGAAAGATATTACAAAGATGATCAATAACATGATGCAACCTCAATTCCATTCTTTTAATTTTCTTTTACGAACCAAAGTAGTGATAAAACAAGAAACTAAAAGTTTCAATTGCAAGATCTAAAGATATACCTTCATGCACTCACCTCTCCCGCAACGGCGCCAAAAAAGAGCTTGATGTCTACTACGCAACTTTATTCATGTAGACACATGCTGGGCCTCCAAGCGCAGAGTTTTGTAGGACAATAGCAATTTTCCCTCAAGTGGATGACCTAAGGTTTATCAATCCGTGGGAGGCGTAGGATGAAGATAGTCTCTCTTAAACGACCTTGCAACCAAATACAGAAATCTCTTGTGTCCCCAACACACCCAATACAATGGCAAATTGTATAGGTGCACTAGTTTGGTGAAGAGATGGTGATAAAAGTGTAATATGGATGGTAGAAATCTATTTTTATAATCTGAATAAATAAAAATAGCAAGGTAGCAATTAGTAAACGGGCACAAAAATGGTATTGCAATGCTTGAAAGTGAGGCCTAGGGTCGGTACTTTCACTAGTGCAAACTCTCAACGGTGCTAGCATAGTTGGATCATATAATTATCCCTCAAAGTGCAATAAAGAATCACTCCCGAGTTCCTATTAGCGGAAAACAAAAGATAGAAATTGTTTGTAGGGTATGAAACCACCTCAAAGCTATTCTTTCCAATCAATTTATCGTAGAGTTCGTACTAAAATAATGCAAGCTATTCTTTCCGATTGATCTAATCAAGAGTTCGTACTAAAATAACACCATATGACACACATCAACCAACTCTAATGTCACCTAGATACTACAGTGTCACCATGAGTATCCGTGAGTTAATTCTTTGATATGCATCAAACAACTTCATGATCATAATATTCAATCCACACAAAGAAATACAAAGAGACCCCAAAGTTTCTATCGAAGAAAAGATAATAAAAACGTGCATCAGCCCCTATGCATAGATTACCCCAATGCCACCTCGGGAATCCGCAAGTTGAGTGCCATAACATACATCAAGTGAATAAATATGATACCCCATTGGCACCTCAAGTATTCATACCGCAAGACATACATCATGTGTTCTCATATCTGAATATTCAATCCGACAAGACAAAACTTCAAAGGGTAAAGATTCAATTCATCACAACAAGAGTATAGAGGGGAGACACATCATATGATCCATCTATGTTAACAAGGCCCATGACATAGATCACAAGAGAGAGAGAGAGATAAAACTCATAGCTACTGGTACAAACCCTCAGCCCCGAGGGTGGACTACTCCCTCCTCATCATGGTGGCCGCCGGGATGATGAAGATGGCGACCGGAGATGATTCCCCCCTCCGGCGGGGTGCCGGAACGGGTCTAGATTGGTTTTCGGTGGCTATAGAGCCTTGCGGCGGCGGAACTTCTGATCTAGGTTAATCACGACGGGTTTCGGAACATTTAGGAATTTATAGTGCAAAGAAGAGGTACAAGAGGCCACCGAGGTGAGCACAACTGATACGTCTCCAACGTATCTATAATTTATGAAGCATTCATGCTATTTTATTATCTGTTTTGAATGATTACGGGCTTTATTATACACTTTTATATTACTTTTGGGACTAACCTATTAACCAGAAGCCCAGCCCATATTGCATGTTTTATTGCCTGTTTCAGTATTTCGAAGAAAAGGAATATCAAACGGAGTCCAAACGGAATGACATCTTCGGCATCATGATTTTTTGGAAGATTATCATCCTAGAGACATGGAGTTCACGTCAGAAGATACTCGAGGTAGCCACGAGATAGGAGGGCGCCCCCCTGTCGGGCGCGCCCCATGTCTCGTGGGCCCCTCGAGCACCCCCCGACCGACTTCTTTCGCCTATATAAGCCTACATACCCTAAAACCATCGAATATCAAGATAGATCGGGAGTTCCGCCGCCGCAAGCCTCTGTAGCCACCAAAAAACTCTAGGGAGCCCGTTTCGGCACCCTGCCGGAGGGAGAACCCATCACCGGTGGCCATCTTCATCATCCCGACGCTATCCATGACGAGGAGGGAGTAGTTCACCCTCAGGGCTGAGGGTATGTACCAGTAGCTATGTGTTTGATCTCTCTCTCTCTCTCGTGTTCTCTCTATGGCACGATCTTGATGTATCGCGAGCTTTGTTATTATAGTTGGATCTTATGATGTTTCTCCCCCTCTACTCTCTTGTGATGAATTGAGTTCCCCTCTTGAAGTTATCTTATTGGATTGAGTCTTTACTTTGAGAACACTTGATGTATGTCTTGCCGTGTTTATCTATGGTGACAATGGGATATCACGTGCCACTTGATGTATGGTTTGGTGACCAACTTGCGGGTTCCGCCCATGAACCTATGCATAGGGTTGGCACACGTTTTCTTGACTCTCCGATAGAAACTTTGGGGCACTCTTTGAAGTACTTTGTGTTGGTTGGATGAATCTGAGATTGTGTGATGGATATCGTATAATCATGCCCACGGATACTTGAGGTGGCAATGGAGTATCCAGGTGACATTAGGGTTTTGGTTGATTTGTGTCTTAAGGTGTTATTCTAGTACGAACTCTTGAATAGATTGATCCGAAAGAATAACTTTGTGGTGGTTTCGTACCCTACCATAATCTCTACGTTTGTTCTCCGCTATTAGTTGCTTTGGAGTGACTCTTTGTTGCATGTTGAGGGATTGTTATATGATCTATCTATGTTATTATTGTTGAGAGAACTTGCACTAGTGAAAGTATGAACCCTAGGCCTTGTTTCCTATCATTGCAATACCGTTATGGCTCACTTTTATCTTTAGTTACCTTGCTGTTTTTATATTTTCATATTACAAAAACCTATATCTACTATCTATTTTGCACTTGTATCACCATCTCTTCGCTGAACTAGTGCACCTATACAATTTACCATTGTATCGGGTGTGTTGGGGACACAAGAGACTCTTTGTTATTTGGTTGCAGGGTTGTTTGAGAGAGACCATCTTCATCCTACACCTCCCACGGATTGATAAACCTTAGGTCATCCACTTGAGGGCAATTTTCTACTATCCTACAAACCTGTGCACTTGCAGGCCCAACAACGTCTACAGGAAGAAGGTTGTGTAGTAGACATCAAGCTCTTTCTGGCGCCGTTGCCGGGGAGGGTAGGTAAGCGGCACTCACACCCCGTCAACTAAGCTCTTTTCTGGCGCTGTTGCCGGGGAGGTGAGTGCTTGAAGGTATATCTTTAGATCTTGCAATCGAATCTTTTTGTTTCTTATTTTATCACTATTATTTTATAAATGAAAACTACCAAAAAATGGAGTTAAGTTTGTCTCATATGCTTCGTCTTTTTAATATCTTTCGTGAGTATGAAGAAAAGTAAAATTGTGCTCAAGTGCTAGAAGAAGAGTTACATGGAATGCTTGGCATGAAATATGTGAATGATGAGCATGATTGCAATATTGTTAGTATGAATTCCTTGAATATCCATGATGCTAATGATATGCAAATCCACAAGCTTGGGGAAGCTATGTTTGATGAATATGATATTTTTAGTCCCCCAAGTTTTGATGAGAATATTTATTATGATGAAAGCATGCCTCCTATTTATGATGATTATATTGATGAAAGTGGGTTTAGAAGAGTGTCAACTTTAGGAAGTAGTGATCCCACTATTTTAGAGGATGTTGAATCTTATTGTGATGAACGTGAAAGTGGATTTGGAAGAGTGTCAACTTTATTTAGTGATGATTCCACTATTTCGGAAGAGGTTCCAATTGATTATGAGAACAAGGTTGCTATCTATGATGATTATTGTGATGACTTGTATCCTATTAGGAATAATGATAATCATGAAACTTGTCATCATGATTTTAGTTTTCAATTGGATTATGCCTCACATGATAATTATTTTGTTGAGTTTGCTCCCACTACTATTCATGAGAAGAAATTTGCTTATGTGGAGAGTAGTAAATTTTCTATGCTTGTAGATCATGAAAAGAATGATTTGGGTGCTGGTTATATTGTTGAATTCATTCATGATGCTACTGAAAATTATTATGAGGGAGGAACATATGCTTGTAGGAATTGCAATAATATCAAGTTTCCTCTCTATGTGCTTAGAATCTTGAAGCTATGCTTGTTTTACCTCCCTATGCTAGTTGATTATTGTTCCCATAAGTTGTTTTCTCACAAAATCCCTATGCTCAAGAAGTGGGTTAGGCTTAAATGTGCTAGTCATATGCTTCATGATGCTCCCGTTATGTTTCAATTCTTATCTTTTATGTGAGCATCATTGTCATCATCATTCCTAGCTAGAAAGGCATTAAAGAAAAGCGCTTGTTGGGAGACAACCCAATATTTACCCTTACTGTTTTTGTGTGTTCACATGATTATGGTACTGTAGTAATCATGTTTTATACCTTTTGTTTCAATAAAGTGCCAAGTAAGACCTTTAGGATAGCTTACGGTGATAGTTGTGTTGATCCTGCTGAAAATCAGAAACTTTTGCACCAAGTAAATTAGTTTTGTTAATTCACATAAACGTGCTTCTGAATGGATTGTTTTTATCTGGATTGATACACAAATTTCTTAGGACTTCCTAATTTGGTAGGATTGTTGGAGTTCCAGAAGTATACGTTTGATACATATTACTACAGACTGTTCTGTTTTTGAAAGATTCTGTTTTCTATGTGTTGTTTTCTTATTTTGATGAATCTATGAGTAGTATCGGAGGGTATGAGCCATAGATAAGTTAGAATACAGTAGATATTACACCAATATGAATTTAGAATGAGTTCATTACAGTACCTAAGTGGTTGTTTTATTTTCTTATACTAACGGAGCTTATGAGTTTTCTGTTGAGTTTTGTGTTGTGGAGTTTTCAAGTTTTGGGTAAAGATTTGATGGACTATGGAATAAGGAGTGGCAAGAGACTAAGCTTGTGGATTCCCAAGGCACCCCAAGGTAATATTCAAGGACAACCAAGAGCCTAAGCTTGGGGATGCCCCGGATGGCATCCCCTCTTTCGTCTTCGTTCATCAGTAACTTTACTTGGAGCTATATTTTTATTCGCCAAATGCTATGTGTTTTGCTTGGAGCGTCATTTTGTTTTGTTAGTATTTTCTTGATGTTATTTAGAATAATGTTTTTCATCTTTAGTTTCAATAAAAATGTCAAGGATAGCCTTTACCATGCTTATTTGGCTAGTATACATGTTGCTGTTTGAAAACAGAAAGTTTACCTCTGTTGTAAAAATTCCCTAGAAAAGTCCGAGAATGATATAATGTTGAAACATTTTGCATAATGAGCTCTGATAAATTTATTACAGTGGGAATTTTATTTCATAATTTTTGGAGTTAGGTAAGTATTGATACTCTTGCATTCTTTACAGACTATACTGTTTTGGCAGATTGCTGTTATGTTTGCATTGTTTGCATATGTTTGCTTGTTTAATGATTCTATTTGAGGATAGGAGTATTAAATATGCAGAGGCATTTAGTATTAAATGTTGAATAATAATTTTAGTGATTTGTTATAGTAGAAAATGATAAGTTTTGCATTGGTGTATACTAACCTATCTCACGAGTTCTTGTTGAGTTTGTTGTGGATGAAGCTTTTGCGAAATAGAGAAACCATGATATGAGAGGAATTAAGGAGACACAAAAGCTCAAGATTGGGGATGCCCAAGGCACCCCAAGATAATATTCCAAGAAGTCTCAAGCATCTAAGCTTGGGGATGCCCCGGTAGGCATCCCACCTTTCTTCTTCAACAACTATCGGTTAGTATCGGTTGAGCCTAAGTTTTTGCTTCTTCACATGAGTTGTGCTATCCTTGCATTGTCATTTTATTTTGTTTTGCTTGCTGTTTGAATACAAAACCAAGATATGAATTTCTTAAATGACAGAGAGTCTTCACATAGTTATTATTTAGCTACTCATTGATCTTTACTTATATCTTTTTGGAGTAGTTTTTCATTTACTCGTGTGCTTCACTTATATCCTATGAGTAAATGGTTGAATGATTTGAATGTCATAAATCTGAAATTATATATGCTTCATTTGTTTATCCCATGGGGAGTAATGACTTCACATCTAAGAAGTAGAGGTTGTAAATTTATTGAAGGTTAGCAAGCATTGTATTAGTCATTTGAACAATTCATGAAAGAATATTGAAGGAAGAGAGATTCCACATATAAATATACTATTGTAGACATCTTTTATAATTGGGAGCACTCATTAAGTATGGCATGCTAAAGAGTTGATGTTGGATAAGGAAGACAACGTAATGGTTTATGTTTTCCGACATCTCAGTTAAAGTATATTGTCATGGACCATTCAAACATGTTGAGCTTGCCTTTCCCCCTCATGCTAGCCAAATTCCTTGCACCAAGTAGAGATACTATTTGTGCTTCCAAATATCCTTAAACCAAATTTTGCCATGAGTGTCCACCATACCTACCTATGGATTGAGTAAGATCCTTCAAGTAAGTTGTCATCGGTGCAAGCAATAAAAATTGCTCTCTAAATATGTATGATCTTTTGGTGTGAAGAAAATAGCTTTATACGATCTTGTTATGGAAGCAATAAAAGCGACGGACTGCATAATAAAGGTCCATATGCAAGTGCAATATAAAGTGACGTTCATTCGCATTAAGATTTTGTGCATCCAACCCTAAAAGCGCATGACAACCTTTGCTTCCCTCTACGAAGGGCCTATCTTTTACTTTATGTCTTTTACTTTATGCAAGAGTCAAGGTGATCTTCACCTTTCCCTTTTTCATTTTATCCTTTGGCAAGCACTTTGTGTTGGGGTGATCCTGATATATATATATCCAATTGGATGTAAGTTAGCATGAACTATTATTGTTGACATCACCCAAAGGTGAATACGTTGGGAGGCAACACTATAAGCCCCTATCTTTCTCAGTGTTCGATTGAAACTCCATAACCATTACTATTGCGTGAGTGTTAGAAATTGTAGAAGACTATATGATAGTTGAGTATGTGGAATTTGATATTCCTGAAAATAAGATGAATTGCAATTGTTTGATGACTGAGAAAGAAGTTTGCTAGTTTTCAAGAAAGTTTATGGTCTATGCTTTGACATGTGAATTGCTTGTTACTTTATCGTGAGAAGTTTTATGCGATGAACTACTATTATGACACATTATCATGCTACAAAAGGTGATTGAAATTATCATTGATCAAACTTGTGCACCTTCTAGCATTCACACTTCATAAATTCTTTCTCTTATCATTTACCTACTCGAGGACGAGTAGGAATTAAGCTTGGGGATGCTGAGACGTGTCCAACGTATCTATAATTTATGAAGCATTCATGCTATTTTATTATCTGTTTTGAATGATTATGGGCTTTATTATACACTTTTATATTACTTTTGGGACTAACCTATTAACCGGAGGCCCAGCCCATATTGTTGTTTTATTGCCTGTTTCAGTATTTCGAAGAAAAGGAATATCAAACGGAGTCCAAACGGAATGAAACCTTTGGCATCGTGATTTTTTGGAAGATTATCATCCTGGAGACTTGGAGTTCATGTCAGAAGATACTCGTGGAAGCCACGAGGCAGAAGCGCGCGCCTCTGGGCGCGCCCTCTGAGGGCGCGCCCCAGCAGGCGCGCCCCTGTCTCGTGGGCCCCTCGAGCACCCCCCGACCGACTTCTTTCGCCTATATAAGCCTACATACCCTAAAACCATCGAATATGAAGATAGATCGGGAGTTCCACCGCCGCAAGCCTCTGTAGCCACCAAAACATCTCGGGAGCCCGTTCTGGCACCCTGCCGGAGGGGGAACCCATCACCGGTGGCCATCTTCATCATCCCGACCCTATTCATGACGAGGAGGGAGTAGTTCACCCTCGGGGCTGAGGGTTTGTACCAGTAGCTATGTGTTTGATCTCTCTCTCTCTCTCTCTCGTGTTCTCTCTATGGCACGATCTTGATGTATCACGAGCTTTGTTATAATAGTTGGATCTTGTGATGTTTCTCCCCCTCTACTCTCTTGTGATGAATTGAGTTTCCCTCTTGAAGTTATCTTATTGGATTGAGCCTTTACTTTGAGAACACTTCATGTATGTCTTGCCGTGTTTATCTGTGGTGACAATGGGATATCACGTGCCACTTGATGTATGTTTTGGTGACCAACTTGCAGGTTCCTCCCATGAACCTATGCATAGGGGTTGGCACACGTTTTCTTGACTCTCCGGTAGAAACTTTGGGGCACTCTTTGAAGTACTTTGTGTTGGTTGGATGAATCTGAGATTGTGTGATGCATATCATATAATCATGCCCACGGATACTTGAGGTGACAATGGAGTATCTAGGTGACATTAGGGTTTTGGTTGATTTGTGTCTTAAGGTGTTATTCTAGTACGAACTCTTGAATAGATTGATCCAAAAGAATAACTTTGAGGTGGTTTCGTACCCTACCATAATCTCTACGTTTGTTCTCCGCTATTAGTTGCTTTGGAGTGACTCTTTGTTGCATGTGGAGGGATTGTTATATGATCTATCTATGTTATTATTGTTGAGAGAACTTGCACTAATGAAAGTATGAACCCTAGGCCTTGTTTCCTATCATTGCAATACTGTTTACGCTCACTTTTATCTTTAGTTACCTTGCTGTTTTTATATTTTCAGATTACAAAAACCTATATCTACTATCTATTTTGCACTTGTATCAACATCTCTTCGCCGAACTAGTGCACCTATACAATTTACCATTGTATTGGGTGTGTTGGGGACACAAGAGAATCTTTGTTATTTGGTTGCAGGGTTGTTTGAGAGAGACCATCTTCATCCTACGCCTCCCACGGATTGATAAACCTTAGGTCATCCACTTGAGGAAAATTTGCTACTGTCCTACAAACCTATGCACTTGTAGGACCAACAACGTCTACAAGAAGAAGGTTGTGTAGTAGACATCAACAACCCACCAGGGCGCGCCTGGGGGCCCAGGCGCGCCCTGGTGGGTTGTGCCCCACTCGGGGCACCTCCCAGGTGCAGCTCTGGCCCATTGGGTGTCTTTTGGTCCATAAAAATTCTCTAAAAAAATTCGCGGTATTTGGACTCTGTTTAATATTGATTTCCTGCGATGTAAAAAACAAGCAAAAAACAACAACTGACACTTGGCACTGGGTCAATAGGTTAGTCCCAAAAATGATATAGAGTTGCTATAAAATGATTGTAAAACATCCAAGAATAATAAAATAACAGCATGAATACTTCATAAATTATAGATACGTTGGAGACGTATCAAGATCCTTCAAGTAAGTTGTCATTGGTGCAAGCAATGAAAATTGCTCTCTAAATATGTATGATCTATTAGTGTGAAGAAAATAAGGTTTATACGAAGTGATATGGAAGAAACAAAAGCGACAGATTGCATAATAAAGGTCTTTATGACAAGCGGCAATATATGGTGATGTTCTTTAGCATTGAGATTTTGTGCATCCAACCATAAAAGCGCATGACAACCTCTGCTTCCCTCTGCGAAGGGCCTATCTTTTACTTTTATCTTCTACCCTTACACAAGTGTCATGGTGATCATCACCTTTTCTTTTTACACTTTTTCCTTTGGCAAGCACTATGTGTTGGAGAAATCCGGATATATCCACCTAGATGTAGGTTTTCATAAATTATTATTGTTGACACTACCCTTGCGGTAAAAGGTTGGGAGGCGAAACTATAAGCCCCTATCTTTCTCTATGTCCGATTGAAACTTTGTACCCATAAATATTGCGTGAGTATTACCAATTGTGGAAGACTATATGATAGTTGAGTATGTGGGATTTGCTAAATCAAAGCTCTTACATAGACCCTTCCTGAAAATAAGATGAATTGCAGTTGTTTGATGACTAAGAACATGGTTTGTTAGTTTTAAGAAACTTTATGGTCTATACTTTAACTTGTGAATAGCTTGCCACTTGATCATGAGAAGTGTTATGAGATGAGCTACTGTTTATGATATATAATGATGCTAGAAAAAGTGTTTGGAACTATCATTGATCAAACTTGTGCACTTGCTAGCATTAACACTTCATAAATTATTTCTTTTATCATTTGCCTACTCGAGGACGAGCAGGAATTAAGCTTGGGGATGCTGATACATCTCTAACGTATCTATAATTTATGAAGTATTCATGCTATTATATTATCTATCTCGGATGTTTTATATGCATTTATATGCTATTTTATATGATTTTTCGGACTAACCTAATAATCTAGAGCCAGTGTCAGTTTTTGTTTTTTCCTTGTTTTTGAGTTTTGCAGAAAAGGAATATCAAACAGAGTCCAAATGACCTGAAAATTTTCGGTGATTTTTTATGGACCAGAAGAAGCCCCCGAAGCAAGAGTTGGGCCAGAAGAGCCACAAGGCCTCCAAAAGGTCGGGGGCGCGCCATACCCCCCGTGAGGGTGCTCCGACCTTGTGGGCACCTTGTGGACCCCCTTGACATGAGACCAACGCCAAAAATTCCTATAAATACCAAAACCCTCAGAAATAAACCTAGATCGGGAGTTCCGCTGCCGTAAGCTTTTGTAGCCACGAAAAACCAATCTAGGCCCTCTCTGGCACCCTACCAGAGGGGGCCAACATCACCGGAGGCCATGCAGGAGGAAGCTGGAGGGGTCACCATCGCCATGGAGGCCAAGGACCAGAGGGAGAACCTTTCCCCATCTAAGGGGGACGCCATGGAGGAGGAAGCACAAAGGGGAGAACCGCTCCCCCTCTCTCTTGGTGGCACCGGAGTGCCATCGGGGGAACCATCACTGCAGTGATCGTCTTTATCAACATCACCTTCATCATCACCATCCTCATCTCTTTTACGCGGTCCACTCTCCCGCACCCCGCTCTAGTCCCCTACTTGAACATGGTGCTTTATGCCACATATTATGATCCAATGATGTGTTGCCATCCTATGATGTTTTGAGTAGATTTCGTTTGTCTTTTGGGTTGATTGATGATATAGATTGGTTTGAGTTGTATGTTTTACTTTGGTGATGTCCTATGGTGCCTTTCATGCCACGCACATGTGAAGGATTCCTGTTGTAGGGTGTTGCAATATGTTCATGATTCGCTTATAGTGGGTTGCTAGAGTGACAGAAGCTTAAACCAGAGTAAGGGGGTTGTTCGTATGGGATAAAGGGGACTTGTTGCTTTAATGCTATGGTTGGGTTTTACCTTAATGATCTTTAGTACTTGCGGATGCTTGCTAGAGTTCCAATCATAAGTGCATATGATCCGAGAAGAGAAAGTATGTTAGCTTATGCCTATCCCTCTTATAAAATTGCAATGACGACAACCGATCTTGTTAACAATTGCCTAGGACAACTCCGCACACCGAGCCATCATTATTCCATACTCGCTATTTATAATATATAGTAATATATTCTAACTTTATGATAACAACACCTACTTTTATATTTTAGTTCTCCGATATCATGCGAAGTTATCCTCTTCTTACCCACAACGTAGTTTTATTTCTCATTTCTAGTTGGAAGCAAATGTTCGGTGTACGTAGAGTCGTATCAGTGGCAGATAGGACTTGAGAGAATATTGATCTTACCTTTATCTCCTTGTGGGTTCAACACTCCATGCTTATCACTTCCACCTTTGGAAAGTGCTATGATGATTCCTTGCACTTGAAGATTATCAGGGTGCTTCACATCCGCGATGTGCAAGGTCCCAAGGGGATGGGAACCATTGAGGCCAGGCTTGAAGCTAGGAAGCAGGAGGTCTTCCGGTGCAAGGGGATGGTGGAGCGTGGACTCAACGCCAATCACCTCTAAAGGAAATATGCCCTAGAGGCAAAAATAAAGTTATTATTTATTTCCTCATATCATGATAAATGTTTATTATTCATGCTAGAATTGTATTAACTGGAAACATGGTACATGTGTGACTACATAGACAATCTTAATGTCACTAGTATGCCTCTACTTGACTAGCTCATTAATCAAAGATGGTTATGTTTGCTAACCATAGACATGAGTTGTCATTTGATTAACGGGATCACATCATTAGGAGAATGATGTGATTGACATGACCCATTCCGTTAGCTTAGCACTTGATCGTCTAGTATGTTGCTATTGCTTTCTTCATGACTTATACATGTTCCTACAACTATGAGAATATGCAACTCCCGTTTACCGGAGGAACACTTTGTGTGCTACCAAACGTCACAACGTAACTGGGTGATTATAAAGGAGCTCTACAGGTGTCTCCAAAGGTACATGTTTAGTTGGCATATTTCGAGATTAGGTTTTGTCACTCCGATTGTCGGAGAGGTATCTCTGGGCCCTCTCGGTAATGCACATCACTATAAGCCTTGCAAGCAATGTAGCTAATGAGTTAGTTACGGAATGATGCATTACGTAACGAGTAAGGAGACTTGCCGGCAACGAGATTGAACTAGGTATTGGGATACCGACGATCAAATCTCGGGCAAGTAACATACCGATGACAAAGGGAACAACATATGTTGTTATGCGGTTTGACCGATAAAGATCTTCGTAGAATATGTAGGAGCCAATATGAGCATCCAGGTTCCGCTATTGGTTATTGACCGGAAATGTGTCTCGGTCATGTCTACATAGTTCTCGAACCCGTAGGGTTCGCACGCTTAAGGTTTCGTTGACAGTTTTATTATGAGTTTTGATGTACCGAAGGTTGTTCGGAGTCCCGGATATGATCACGGACATGACGAGGAGTCTCGAAATGGTCGAGACATAAAGATCTATATATTGGACGACTATATTTGGACACCGGAAAGGTTCCGGGTGAGATTGGGACAATATTGGAGCTCCGGGAGGTTATCGGAACCCCCGGGGAGGTATATGGGCCTTATAGAGCCTTAGTGGAAAGGAGGGGAAAGGAGCAAAGGAGGGGGCGCCCCCCAAGCCCAATCCGAATTGGGAGGGGGGCCGGCCCCCCTTTCCTTCTTCCCTCCCTCCTCTTCCTTCCCTCTCCCTCTCCTAATAGGAAAGGGGGGAGTCCTACTCGGTGGGGTTGGACTCCCCTAGGCACTTCACCCCCTTGGCGGCCCCTCCTCCACTCCTTTATATACGGGGGAAGGGGCACCCCATAGGCACAACAATTGATCTCTTGATCTCTTAGCCGTGTGCGGTGCCCCCCTCCACACATAGTTCACCTCGATAATATTGTAGTGGTGCTTAGGCGAAGCCCTGCGATGGTAGAACATCAAGATCGTCACCACGCCGTCGTGCTGACGGAACTCTTCCCCGACATTCTGCTGGATCGGAGTATGGGGAACCTCATCGAGCTGAACGTGTGCTAGAACTCGGAGGTGTAGTAGTTTCGGTGCTTGATCGGTCGGGCCGTGAAGACGTACAACTACATCAACTGCGTTGTGCTTACGCTTCTCATTTCGGTCTATGAGGGTACGTGGACACACTCTCCCCTCTCATTGCTATGCATCACCATGATCTTGCATATGCGTAGGAATTTTTTTGAAATTACTACGTTCCCCAACAGTGGCATCTGAGCCTGGTTTTATGCGTAGATGTTATATGCACGAGTAGAACACAAGTGAGTTGTGGGCGGTACAAGTCATACTGCTTACCAGCATGTCATACTTTGGTTCGGCGGTATTGTTGGATGAAGCGGCCCGGACCGACATTACGCGTACGCTTACGCGAGACTGGTTCTACCGACGTGCTTTGCACACAGGTGGCTAGCGGGTGTCAGTTTCTCCAACTTTAGTTGAACCGAGTGTTGCTACACCCGGTCCTTGCGAAGGTTAAAATAGCACCAACTTGACAAACTATCGTTGTGGTTTTGATGCGTAGGTAAGAACGGTTCTTGCTCAGCCTGTAGCAGCCACGTAAAATTTGCAACAACAAAGTAGAGGACGTCTAACTTGTTTTTGTAGGGCATGTTGTGATGTGATATGGTCAAGACGTGATGCTATATTTTATTGTATGAAATGATCATGTTTTGTAACCGAGTTATCGGCAATTGGCAGCAGCCATATGGTTGTTGCTTTATTGTATGAAATGCAAGCACCCTATAATTGCTTTACTTTATCACTAAGCAGTAGCGATAGTCGTGGAAGCAATAGATGGCGATACGACAATGATGCTACGATGGAGATCAAGGTGTCACGCTGGTGACGATGGTGATCACGACGGTGCTTCGGAGACGGAGATCACAAGCACAAGATGATGATGGCCATATCATATCACTTATATTGATTGCATGTGATGTTTATCCTTTATGCATCTTATCTTTCTTTGATTGACGGTAGCATTTTAAGATGATCTCTCACTAATTATCAAGTGTTCTCCCTGAGTACGCACCATTGCGAAAGTTCTTCGTGCTGAGACACCACGTGATGATCGGGTGTGATAGGCTCTACGTTGAAATACAACAGGTGCAAAACAATTGCATAGCGGAATACTCAGGTTAAACTTGACGAGCCTAGCATATACAGATGTGGCCTCAAAACACGGAGACTGAAAGGTCGAACGTGAATCATATAGTAGATATGATCAACATAGTGATGTTCACCATTGAAAACTACTCCATCTCACGTGATGATCGAACATGGTTTAGTTGATTTGGATCACATGATCACTTAGATGACTAGAGAGATGTCTGTCTAAGTGGGAGTTCTTTAGTAATATGATTAATTGAACTTAAATTTATCATGAACTTAGTACCTGATAGTATTTTGCTTGTCTATGTTTGTTGTAGATAGATGGCTCGTGTTGTTTTTCTTTTGAATTTTAATGCATTCCTTGAGAAAGCAAAGTTGAAAGATGATGGTAGCAATTACACGGAGTGGGTCCGTAACTTGAGGATTATCCTCATTGCCGCACAGAAGAATTACGTCCTGGAAGCACCACTAGGTGCGTGCTGCTGCAGATCTGGCCGACGATGTTAAGAACGTCTGGCAGAGCAAAGCTGATGACTACTCGATAGTTCAGTGTGCCATGCTTTACGGCTTAGAACCGGGACTTCAACGATGTGTTGAACGTCATGAAGCATATGAGATGTTCCAGGAGTTGAAGTTAATATTTCAAGCAAATGCCCGGATTGAGAGATGTGAAGTCTCCAATAAGTTCTATAGCTGCAAGATGGAGGAGAATAGTTTTGTCAGTGAACATATACTCAAAATGTCTGGTTATAATAATCACTTGATTCAACTGGGAGTTAATATTCCTGATGATAGTGTCGTTGACAGAATTCTTCAATCAGTGCCACCAAGCTACAAGAGCTTCGTGATGAACTATAATATGCAAGGGATGGACAAGACTATTCCCGAGCTCTTCGCAATGCTAAAGGCTGCGGAGGTAGATTTCAAGAAAAAGGGTAAAGGGAAGAAGAAGGGGAACTTCAAGAAGAACAGCAAACAAGTTGCTGCTCAAGAGAAGAAACCCAAGTCTGGACCTAAGCACGAGGCGAGTGCTTCTACCGCAAGCGGTGGTCATCGAAGCGGAACTGCCCCAAGTATTTGGCGGATAAGAAGGATGGCAAGGTGAACAAAGGTATATGTGATATACATGTTATTGATGTGTACCTTACTAATGCTCACATTAGCACCTGGGTATTTGATACTGGTTCTGTTGCTAATATTTGCAACTCGAAACAGGGACTATAGATTAAGCGAAGATTGGCTAAGGACGAGGTGACGACGCACGTGGGAAATGGTTCCAAAGTCGATGTGATCGCAGTCGGCACGCTACCTCTACATCTACCTTCGGGATTAGTTTTAGACCTGAATAATTGTTATTTGGTGCCGGCGTTAAGCATTAACATTATATCTAGATCTTGTTTGATGCGAGATGGTTATTCATTTAAATCTGAGAATAATGGTTGTTCTATTTATATGAGTAATATCTTTTATGGTCATGCACCCTTGAAAAGTGGTCTATTTTTCTTAAATCCCGATAGTAGTGATACACATATTCATAATGTTGAAGCCAAAAGATGCAGAGTTGATAATGATAGTGCAACTTATTTGTGGCACTGCCGTTTGGGTCATATTGGTGTAAAGTGCATGAAGAAACTCCATACTGATGGACTTCTGGAATCACTTGATTATGAATCACTTGGTACTTGTGAGCCGTGCCTCATGGGCAAGATGACTAAAACGCCATTCTCTGGAACTATGGAGCGAGCAACTGATTTGTTGGAAATCATACATACTGATGTGTGTGGTCCAATGAATGTTGAGGCTCACGGCGGGTATCGTTATTTTCTCACCTTCACAGATGATTTGAGCAGATATGGGTATATCTACTTAATGAAACACAAGTCTGAAACATTTGAGAAAGTTCAAAGAATTTCACAGTGAAGTGGAAAATCATCGTAACAAGAAAATAAAGTTTCTATGATCCGATCGTGGAGGAGAATATTTTAGTTACGAGTTTGGTTTACATTTGAAACAATGTGGAATAGTTTCGCAACTCACGCCACCCGGAACAGCACAGCGTAATGGTGTGTCCGAACGTCGTAATTGTACTTTACTAGATATGGTGCGATCTATGATGTCTCTTACTGATTTACCGTTATCGTTTTGGGGTTATGCTTTAGAGACGGCCGCATTCACGTTAAATAGGGCACCATCAAAATCCGTTGAGACGACGCCTTATGAACTGTGGTTTGGCAAGAAACCAAAGTTGTTGTTTCTTAAAGTTTGGGGTTGCGATGCTTATGAGAAGAAACTTCAACCAGATAAGCTCGAACCCAAATCAGAGAAATGTGTCTTCATAGGATACCCAAAAGAGACTATTGGGTACACCTTCTATCACAGATCTGAAGGCAAGATTTTTATTGCTAAATTCGGATCCTTTCTAGAGAAGGAGTTTCTCTCGAAAGAAGTGAGTGGGAGGAAAGTAGAACTTGATGATGTAACTGTACCTGCTCCTTTATTGGAAAGTAGTTCATCGCAAGAACCGGTTCCTGTGACAACTACACCAATTAGTGAGGAAGCTAATGATATTGATCATGAAACTTTAGATTAAGTTACTACCGAACCTCGTAGGTCAACCAGAGTAAGATCCGCACCAGAGTGGTACGGTAATCCTATTCTGGAAGTCATGTTACTTGACCATGGCGAACCTACGAACTATGAGGAAGCGATGATGAGCCCAGATTCCGCAAAATGGCTTGAGGCCATGAAATCTAAGATGGGATCCATGTATGAGAACAAAGTATGGACTTTGGTTGACTTGCCCGATGATCGGCAAGCCATCGAGAATAAATGGATCTTCAAGAAGAAGACTGACGCTGATGGTAATATAACTGTCTACAAAGCTCGACTTGTTGCGAAAGGTTTTTGACAAGTTCAAGGGGTTGACTACGATGAGACTTTCTCACCCGTAGCGATGCTTAAGTCTGTCCGAATCATGTTAGCAATTGCCGCATTTTATGATTATGAAATATGGCAAATAGATGTCAAAACTGCATTCCTGAATGGATTTCTGGAAGAAGAGTTGTATATGATGCAACCGGAAGGTTTTGTCGATCCAAAAGGTGCTAACAAAGTGTGCAAGCTCCAGCGATCCATTTATGGACTAGTGCAAGCCTCTCGGAGTTGGAATAACGCTTTCATAGTGTGATCAAAGCATATGGTTTTATACAGACTTTTGGAGAAGCCTGTATTTACAAGAAAGTGAGTGGGAGCTCTGTAGCATTTCTGATATTATATGTAGACGACATATTGTTGATTGGAAATGATATAGAATTTCTGGATAGCATAAAGGGATACTTGAATAAAAGTTTTTCGATGAAAGACCTCGATGAAGCTGCTTACATATTGGGCATGAAGATCTATAGAGATAGATCAAGACGCTTAATTGGACTTTCACAAAGCACATACCTTGATAAAGTTTTGAAAAAGTTCAAAATGGATTAGGCAAAGAAAGGGTTCTTGCCTATATTACAAGGTGTGAAGTTGAGTCAGACTCAATGCCTGACCATAGCAGAAGATAGAGAGAAAATGAAAGATGTTCCCTATGCTTCAGCCATAGGCTCTATCATGTATGCAATGTTGTGTACCAGACCTGACGTATGCTTAGCAATAAGTTTAGCAAGGAGGTACCAAAGTAATCCAGGAGTGGATCACTGGACAGGGGTCAAGAATATCCTGAAATACCTGAAAAGGACTAAGGATATGTTTCTCGTTTATGGAGGCGACAAAGAGCTAGTCGTAAATGGTTACGTCGATGCAAGCTTTGACACTGATCCGGACGATTCTAAATCACAAACCGGATACGTGTTTATATTGAACGGTGGAGCTATCAGTTGGTGCAGTTCTAAACAAAGCATCATGGCAGGATCTACATGCGAAGCGGAGTACATAGCTGCTTCGGAAGCAGCAAATGAAGGAGTCTGGATGAAGGAGCTCATTTCCGATCTAGGTGTCATACCTAGTGCATCGGGACCAATGAAGATCTTCTGTGACAATACTGGTGCAATTGCCTTGGCAAAGGAATCCATATTTCATAAGAGGACCAAGCACATCAAGAGACGCTTCAATTCCATCCGGAACCAAGTCCAGGTGGGAGACATAGAGATTTGCAAGATACATATGGATCTGAATGTTGCAGACCCGTTGACTAAGCCTCTTACACGAGCAAAACATGATCAGCACGAAGACTCCATGGGTGTTAGAATCATTACTGTGTAATCTAGATTATTGACTCTAGTGCAAGTGGGAGACTGAAGGAAATATGCCCTAGAGGCAATAATAAAGTTTATATTTATTTCCTCATATCATGATAAATGTTTATTATTCATGCTAGAATTGTATTAACTGGAAACATGATACATGTGTGAATACATAGACAATCTTAATGTCACTAGTATGCCTCTACTTGACTAGCTCATTAATCAAAGATGGTTATGTTTCCTAACCATAGACATGAGTTGTCATTTGATTAACGGGATCACATCATTAGGAGAATGATGTGATGGACATGACCATTCCGTTAGCTTAGCACTTGATCGTCTAGTATGTTGCTATTGCTTTCTTCATGACTTATACATGTTCCTACAACTATGGGATTATGCAACTCCCGTTTACCGGAGGAACACTTTGTGTGCTACCAAACGTCACAACGTAACTGGGTGATTATAAAGGAGCTCTACAGGTGTCTCCAAAGGTACATGTTCAGTTGGCGTATTTCGAGATTAGGTTTTGTCACTCCGATTGTCGGAGAGGTATCTCTGGGCCCTCTCGGTAATGCACATCACTATAAGCCTTGCATGCAATGTAGCTAATGAGTTAGTTACGGAATGATGCATTACGTAACAAGTAAAGAGACTTGCCGGCAACGAGATTGAACTAGGTATTGGGATACCGACGATCAAATCTCGGGCAAGTAATATACCGATGACAAAGGGAACAACATATGTTGTTATGCGGTTTGACCGATAAAGATCTTCGTAGAATATGTAGGAGCCAATATGAGCATCCAGGTTCCGCTATTGGTTATTGATCGGAAATGTGTCTCGGTCATGTCTACATAGTTCTCGAACCCGTAGGGTCCGCACGCTTAAGGTTTTGTTGATAGTTTTATTATGAGTTTACGAGTTTTGATGTACCGAAGGTTGTTCGGAGTCCCGGATGTGATCACGGACATGACGAGGAGTCTCGAAATGGTCGAGACGTAAAGATCAATATTTGGACGACTATATTTGGACACCGGAAAGGTTCCGGGTGAGATTGGGACAATACCGGAGCCCGGGAGGTTATCGGAACCACCCGGGAGGTATATGGGCCTTATTGGGCCTTAGTGGAAAGGAGGGGAAAGGATCAAGGAGGCGCCCCAAGCCCAATCCGACTGGGAGGGGGCCGCCCCTTTCCTTCTTCCCTCCCTCCTCTTCCTTCCCTCTCCCTCTCCTAATAGGAAAGGGGGGAGTCCTACTCCCGGTGGGGGTTGGACTCCCCCCTAGGGCGCGCCACCCCCCTTGGCTGGCCCCCTCCTCCACTCCTTTATATATGGGGGAGGGGGGCACCCCATAGACACAACAATTGATCTCTTGATCTCTTAGCTGTGTGCGGTACCCCCCTCCACCATACTTCACCTTGATAATATTGTAGCGGTGCTTAGGCGAAGCCTTGCGACGGTAGAACATCAAGATCGTCACCACGCATTTGTGCTGACGGAACTCTTCCCCGACATTCTGCTGGATCAGAGTACAGGGAACGTGATCGAGCTCAACGTGTGCTAGAACTCGGAGGTGCCATAGTTTCGGTGCTTGATCGGTCGGGCCGTGAAGACATACGACTACATCAACCACGTTGTGATAATGCTTCCGCTTTCGGTCTACGAGGGTACGTGGACACACTCTCCCCTCTCGTTGCTATGCATCACCATGATCTTGCATATGCGTAGGAAGTTTTTTGAAATTACTACGTTCCCCAACAACCTCATGGTCACAGACCTTATCTGTGATCTCAAGGTGCATGGCAAGTCCATGAAGGACATCGTATTCACCCTCAACGAGCAAATCAACTTCCTCCAAAGCCAGATCTTTGATCTCCAAAACTAAGTCTTTGAATATGAGGCGAGGTTTAAAGGTATGAGTTTGGCTGCCGGTTGCAGGACCCATGAGACTCACTCCTCCTCTTATGATGGTGGACCTCTACCATGGAAACCCGAGGACAAGATCTCTACTTCATCACCACCACCACCTTCTTCATCACCAAAAGAAAATTGAGTATCGGGTATGGGCACTCCCCTTGGCTTCCGCCAAGCTTGGGGGAGCTGCCCCTGTATCGTATCATCCCCGCTATCTTTTGCCGCCTTTACTTATTTTAGTTTGATCTTTTGCTTTAGATGAATAAAAGTTTAGTTCGATCCTTTCTTTTCAAGCATTTTCTTAGTGATCTATCCTTGTAATCGTGTGCAAGATATATAATAAAGTTAGTTTGAGTTTTGCTTTCCTTACTTTCATGTTGCAATAAAAAGAAAGGAAATAAATAAAAGGAAAGGAAATAAATCAAAAAGATCATATGCTAATCTTATGGTAGGTGCTGACACCACATAAGGAAAAGTATAAGTAGAAAATTTTATTGGAGATTGACAAATATAGCATTAGTCAATGATGCAACTCATGAAAGAATTAATAAGGGAAGATAAGATTCACATATAAATACACTAGCCTAGAAATCTTTTGTGATTGTGAGCCCCCATCAAAACATTATATGCCAAAAATTGTGACGTTGGACAAGGAAGACAACGCAATGATTTATGTTCGTTCATATTCACATAGAATTTATATTGTCATAGGTCCTTTAACATGTGTTGCTTGCTCCCTATCTTGTCTAGCCAAAAACTCCGCGCCAAGTAGAGATACTACTTGTCCATCAAAAAAACCCTTAAACCCAAATCATTTTCAAGAGTCCACCATACCTACCTAGGGATTGAGCAAGATCCCCCAAGTAAGTTGTCATCGGGGCAATAAGGCAATAAAAATTGCTTCTAAAAGTGTGAGATCATTTAGTGTAAGAGAAAATTGAGCGTTGTACGAACTTGTGATGGTGAAGAATAAAAGCGACAAACTGCATAATAAAGGTTGCCATCACAAGGGGCGATACAATGTGACGTTCTTTTTCACTAAGGGGTTGAGCATACAAACAAATGAGCGCATGGCAACCTCTGCTTCCCTCTACGAAGGGCCTATCTTTTACCTTTATGTATTTACTTTTATGCAATGAGTCAAAAAATTTCTCTATATTCCTTTTATTTTCTCCTTTGGCAAGCATCATGTGGTGAGGAAAGATCTAGGCACATATGTCCAGTTGAATATGGGTAGCATGAGTTATTATTGTTGACATCATCCTTGAGGTGAATACGTTGGGAGGCGAAACTATAAGCCTCTATCTTTCTATGTGTCCGGTTGAAACGTTTTGCTCATGTGTATGCGGTGAGTGTTAGCAATCATAGAAGACTATATGATGGTTGAGTATGTGGACTTGCCTAAAGGCTCCGATACGTGACCCTTTATGAAAAGATGATGAATTGTAGTTGCAAAGTTGAGTCAGAACATAGTTTGTTGGTTTCTAATAGAGTTTATGCTTTATACTTCGATAGTGTGATTAATTGACACTTATTCATGAGAAGTCTATGATGAAAGTTCTATGATAAGTGTCATATGTTTAAGTTTGTTGCTGTTATAATAATCAACATGATACTTCTATGTCCGTATTTTGTTTTTATCGACACCTCTTTCTCTCTAAGCATGTGGACATGTTTTTCGATTTCAATTTTCGCTTGAGGACAATCGAGGTCTAAGCTTGGGGGAGTTGATATGTCCATTTTGCATCATGTTTTCCCACTATTATTTATGATGTTTTTATGCATAATGATGCTTTTTGGAGTAATTTTAATGCCTTTTCTCTCATAATATGCAAGGTACACACAAAGAGGGATAATTCCGGCAGCTGGAAATATGGACCTGGAAAAGCTACGTCAAGCTGCCTATTCTGCACAGCTCCAAACAAGCTGAAACTTTACGGAGAATTTTTATGGAATATATGAAAAATATTGGAGCAAATAAGTACCAGAGGGGGCCCACCAGGTGGGCACAACCCACCTGGGCACGCAAGGGACCCCAAGCGTGCCCTGGTGGGTTGTGCTCACCCAGGCCCGCCTCCGGTGCACATCTTCTGGTATATAGGTCATTTTGACCTAGAAAAAAATAAGGAGAGGACTTTCGGGATGGAGCGCCGCCGTCTGGAAGCGGAACTTGGGCAGGAGCACTTTTGCCCTCCGGTGAAGCGATTTCGTCGGGGGAACTGATACATCTCCAACGTATCTATAATTTTTGATTGTTCCATGCTATTATATTATCTGTTTTTGATGTTTTATATGCATTAATATGCTATTTTATATGATTTTTGGGACTAACCTTTTAACCTAGAGCCTAGTGCGAGTTCCTGTTTTTTTCCTTGTTTTACAGTTTCACAGAAAAGGAATACCAAACGGAGTCCAAACGAAATGAAACTTTTGTGATGATTTTTCTTGGACCAGAAGACATCCAGAGGTCTTGGAGTGATGTCAGGAAAGCCAAAAGGCGGCCACAAGGTCGGGAGGCACGCCTAGGGGGTAGGGCGCGCGCCCCACCCTTATGGGCCCCTCGTGAGTCGACGCGCCTATTTCTTTCGCCCATATAGTCTCAAATATCCGAAAAACTTCCAGGGGAGCCACGAAAACCTCTTTTCCATCGCCTCAACCTTCTGTACCCGTGAGATCCCATCTAGGGGCCTTTTCCGGCGTCTTATCGGAGGGGGATTCGATCACGGAGGGCTTCTACATCAACATCATTGCCTCTCCGATGAAGCGTGAGTAGTTTACCACAGACCTAGGAGTCCATACCTAGTATCTAGATGGCTTCTTCTCTCTCTTTGATTCTCAATATAAAGTTCTCCTTGATGTTCTTGGAGATCTATTCAATGTAATACTCTTTTGTGGTGTGTTTGCCGAGATCCGATGAATTGTGGATTTATTATTAGCTTATCTATGAATATCATTTGAATCTTCTCTGAATTCTTTTATGCATGATTTGATATGTTTGCAAGTCTCTTCGAACTATCGATTTGGTTTGGCCAACTGGATTGGTTTTTCTTGCAACGGGAGAAACGCTTAGCTTTGGATTCAATCTTGTGGTGCTCGATCCTAGTGACAGAAGGGGAACAGACACGTATTGTATTGTTGCCATCGAGGATAAAAAGATGGGGTTTTCATCATATTGCTTGAGTTAATTCCTCTACATCATGTCATCTTTCTTAATGCGCTACTCCGTTCTTTATGAACTCAATACTCTAGATGCATGCTGGACAGCGGTCGATGTGTGGAGTAATAGTAGTAGATGCAGGCAGGAGTCGGTCTACTTGATACAGACGTGTTGCCTATATTCATGATCATTGCCTTAGATATCATCATTACTTTGCGCTTTTCTATAAATTGCTCAACAATAATTTGTTCACCCACCGTAATATTTTCTATCTTGAGAGAAGCCTCTAGTGAAACCTATGGCCCCCGGGTCTACTTTCCATCATATAAGTTTCCGATCTACAATTTTAGTTTCCTATTTAATTTCTTTGCAATCTTTTACTTTCCGTTCCATAAACCAAAAATACCAGAACTATTACTTTACCGTGTATCCATCTATATCAGATCTCACTTTGCAAATAACCATGAAGGGATTGACAACCCCTTTGTCACATTGGGTGCAAGGTGTTTGTTTGTGCCGGTATTCGGTGCCTTGTGCGTTGTCTCCTACTAGATTGATACCTTGGTTCTCAAAACTGAGGGAAATACTTACTCTACTTTGCTACATCACCCTTTCCTCTTCAAGGGCAAAACCAACGCAAGCTCAAGAGGTAGCAGGAAGAATTTCGGGTGCCGTTGCCGGGGAGATCTATGCCAAGCCGAGACATACCAAGTACCCATCATAAACTCTCATCCCTCCCATTACATTATTTGCCATTCGCCTCTCGTTTTCCTCTCACCCACTTCTAAACGATTTTCAAAAAATTTGCCTTTTCTTCGCCCCTCTTCCATTCGCCTTCTCTGCTTGCTTTTTGGGTGCTCGTGTGTTGGATTGCTTGCTTTGTCACGATGGCTCAAGATAATACCAAATTGTGTGACTTTTCCAATACTGACAACAATGATTTTATTAGTACTCTGATTGCTCCCAATGCTAATGCAGAATCTTATGAGATTAATACTACTTTGTTGAATCTTGTTATGAAAGATCAATTTTGCGGCCTTCCCAATGAAGATGTCGCATCCCATCTTAATAATTTCATTGATTTGTGCGATATGCAAAATAAAAAATATGTGGATAATGATATTGTTAAGTTGAATTTTCCATTCTCGCTTAGGGATCGCGCTAAAACTTGGTTTTCAACTTTGCCTAAAAATAGTAGATTCATGGAATAAGTGTAAAGATGCTTTTATTTCCAAGTATTTTCCTCCCGCTAAGATTATCTCCCTTAGGAACGATATTATGAATTTTAAGCAACTTGATCATGAACATGTTGCACAATCTTGGGAGAGGATGAAATTGATTATACGAAATTTCCCTACTCATGGTTTGAATTTGTGGATGATTATACAAAAAAATATGCCGGATTGAATTTTGCTTCTACAAATCTTTTAGATTCGGCTGCGGGAGGCACTTCTATGGAAATTACTTTAGGAGAGGCTACTAAACTCCTAGATAATATTATGGTTAATTATTCTCAATGGCATACTGAAAGATCTTCCACTAGTAAAAAAATGCATGCGATTGAAGAGATTAATGTTTTGAGTGGAAAGATGGATGAGCTTATGAAATTATTTGCTAGCAAGAGTGCTCCTATTGATGCTAATGATATGCCTTTGTCTACTTTGATTGAAAACAATAATGAATCTATGGATGTGAATTTTGTTGGTAGGAACAATTTTGGTAATAACGCGTATAGAGGTAATTTTAATCCTTGGTCGTTTCCTAGTAATTCCTCTAATAATTATGGTAATTCCTACAACAATTCTTATGGAAATTATAATAAGATGCCCTCTGATTTTGAGAATAGTGTTAAAGAATTTATAAGTTCGCAAAAGAATTTCAATGCTTTGATTGAAGAAAAATTGCTTAAGATTGATGATTTGGCTAGGAATGTGGATAGAATTTCTCTTGATGTTGATTCTTTGAAACTTAGATCTATTCCACCTAAGCATGTATCAATGAGTCTCTCAAATCCATGAGAATTTCCATTGTTGAGTGCAAAGAAAGAACAGCTAAGATGCGTGCAAATCGGTTTATAAAAGTGTGTTCTTCTAGTTTCCATGAAAATAAGGATGAATATCTTAAAGGGATTGATGCAAATCCTATTTAATCTTTATTTTCCAATGTAAATCTTGATAAAGATGGGACTGGAGATGAGTCAACTTTAGTTAAAAGGCGTCCCAATGATTCGGAGTTTTAAGATCTTGATGCAAAAATTGATAAAAGTGGGATTGGAGAGGTCAAAACTTTAAATAGCAATGAACCCACTCATTTGGATTTCAAGGAATTTAATTATGAAAATTTCTCTTTAATAGATTGTATTCCCTTGTTGCAATCCATGTTGAATTCTCCTCATGCTTATAATCAAAACAAAGCTTTTACTAAACATATCGTTGATGCTATGATGCAATCTTTTGAAGAAAAGCTTGAATTGGAAGTCTCTATTCCTGGAAAACTTTATGATGAGGGGGAACCTACTAATAAGATTTAGATTAAAGATTATGGATGTCATGCTTTGTGTGATTTGGGTGCAGTGTTTCCACGATTCCAAAAACTTTATGTGATGTGTTAGGTTTCCATGAATTTGATGATTGTTCTTTAAATTTGTATCTTGTGGATTCCACTATTCAGAAACCTATGGGAAGGATTAATGATGTTCTTATTGTTGGAAATAGGAATTACGTGCCCGTAGATTACATTGTTCTTGATATAGATTGCAATCCTACATGTCCTACTATTCTTGGTAGACCCTTCCTTAGAACGATTGGTGCAATTATTGATATGAAAGAAGAAAAAACATTAGGTTTCAATTTCCGTTAAGGAAATGCATGGAACACTTCCCTAGAAAGAAAATTAAATTGCCTTATGAACCTATTATGAGAGCCACTTATGGATTACATTCCAAAGATGATAACACCTAGATCTATTCGTGTTTTATGCCTAGCTAAGGGCGTTAGACAATAGCGCTTGTTGGGAGGCAACCTGATTTTATTTTGTTTTTGCTTTTTAGGTTCTATTTTGAAATAAGTATTACAACTAGCCTCTAGTTAGATGTGGCTTTATGTTTTAATTAGTGTTTGTGCCAAGTAAGACCTTTGGGATAGCTTATGGTAATAGTTGATTTGATCTTGCAGAAAAAACAGAAACTTATGCGCTCAGTCCCAGAATTTTAAAAATCATAGAAGCTTCGATTTTTTTTGAATGTTTTACAATAGATTGATATACAAATTTCTTAGGTCGTCCTAATTTTTCAGGACTTTTGGAGTTATAGAAGTATGCAAACTATCCAGATTACTACAGACTGTTCTGTTTTTGACAGATTCTGTTTTTCGCGTGCTGTTTGCTTATTTTGATGCATCTGTGGCTAGTATTGGGGGGTATGAACCATGGAAAAGTTGGAATACAGTATATATTACACCAATATAAATAAAGAATGAGTACACAACAGTACCAAAAGTGGTGATTTATTTTCTTATACTAACGGAGCTTATGAGATTTTCTGTTGAGTTTTGTGTTGTGAAGTTTTCAAGTTTTGGGTAAGGATTTGATGGACTATGGAATAAGGAGTGGCAAGAGCCTAAGCTTGGGGATGCCCAAGGCACCCCGAGATAATATTCAAGGATACCAAGAGCCTAATCTTGGGGATGCCCCGGAAGGCATCTCCTCTTTCGTCTTCGTCTATCGGTAACTTTACTTGAGGCTATATTTTTATTCACCACATGATATGTGTTTTGCTTGGAGTGTCTTTTATGATTTGAGTCTTTCTTTTTTAGTTTGCCACAATCATCCTTGCAGTACAGACCTTTTGCGAGAGACACGCATGAATCATGATTTATTGGAATACTCTATGTGCTTCACTTATATCTTTTGAGCTAGGCAATTTTGCTCTAGTACTTCACTTTATTTTATTGAGCACGACGGTGGTTTTATTTTATAGAAATTGATGAACTCTCGTACTTCACTTATATTATTTTGAGAGTCTTTAGAAACAACATGGTAATTTTCTTTGGTTATAAAATTAGTCCTAATATGATAGGCATCCAAAAGGGATATAATAAAAACTTTCATATAAAGTGCATTGAATACTATAAGAAGTTTTATTCCTTATGATTGTTTTGAGATATGAAGATGGTGATATTAGAGTCATGCTAGTAAGTAGTTGTGAATTTGAGAAATACTTGTGTTAAGGTTTGTGAGTCCCGTAGCATGCACGTATGGTGAACCGTTATGTAACGAAGTTGGAGCATGAGATATTTTTTATTGTCTTCCTTATGAGTGGCGGTTGGGGACGAGCGATGGTCTTTACCTACCAATCTATCCCCCTAGGAGCATGTGCATAGTACTTTGTGTTGATGACTAATAGATTTTTTCAATAAGTAAATGAGTTCTTTATGACTAATGTTGAGTCGATGGATTATACGCACTCTCACCTTTCCGCCATTGCTAGCCTCTGTTGTACCGCACAACTTTCGCCGGTACCATAAACCCACCATATACCTTCCTCAAAACAGCCACCATACCTACCTATTATGGTATTTCCATAGACATACCTATTATGATCGTAAGATAGCTAGCATGATGTTTTCATGGCTTGTCTGTTTTTTTATGTCATTGCTATGCTAGATCATTGCACATCCCGGTACACCGCCGGAGGCATTCACATAGAGTCATATTTTGTTCTAGTATCGAGTTGTAATTTTTTTAGTTTTAAGTAAATGAAAGTGTGATGATCTTCATTATTAGAGCATTGTCCCATGTGAGGAAAGGATGATGGAGACTATGATTCCCCCATAAGTCGGGATGAGGCTCCGGACGAAAAATAAAAAAAGGCCAAAAAATGAGAGAAGGCCCAAATAAAAAATGAGAGAAAAGAGAGAAGAGGCAATGTTTCTATCCTTTAACCACACTTGTGCTTCAAAGTAGCACCATGATCTTCATGGTAGAGAATCTCCTATGATATCACTTTCATATACTAGTGGGAACTTTCATTATAGAACTTTGCTTGTATATTCCAATGATTGGCTTCCTCAAATTGCCCTAGGTCTTCGTGAGCAAGCGAGTTGGATGCACGCCCACCTTGTTTTATGTTTTTGAACTTTCATAAACTTATAGCTCTAGTGCATCCGTTGCATGGCAATCCCTACTCACTCACATTGATATCTATAGATGGGCATCTCCATAGCCTGTTGATATGCCTAGTTGATCTGAGACTATCTCCTTCTTTTTTTATTCTCCACAACCATCGTATATACCACCTATAGTGCTATGTCCATGGCTCACGCTCATGTATTGCGTCAAAGTTGAAAAAGGTTGAGAACGCTAAAAGTATGAACAATTTCTTGGCTTGTCATTGGGGTTGTGCATGATTTGAATATTTTGTGTGTTGAAGATGGAGCATAGCCAGACTATATGATTTTGTGGGGATAAGCTTTATTTGGCCATTTTATTTTGAGAAGACATAATTATTTTGTTAGTATGCTTGAAGCATTATTGTTTTTATGCAAATATTATACTTTTGTTTTGAATCTTATGGATCTGAACATTCATGCCACAATAAAGAGAATTACATGGATAAATATGTTAGCTAGCATTCCACATCAAAAATTCGGTTTTTATCATTTACCTACTCGAGGACGAGCTGGAATTAAGCTTGGGGATGCTTGATACATCTTCAACGTATCTATAATTTTTTATTGTTCCATGCTATTATATTATCTGTTTGGATGTTTTATATGCATTAATATGCTATTTTATATGAATTTTGGTACTAACCTATTAACCTAGAGCCTAGTGCTAGTTCTTGTTTTTTTTCACGTTTTAGAGTTTCGCAGAAAAGGAATACCAAACGGAGTCCAAACGGAATGAAACTTTTGTGATGATTTTTCTTGCACCAGAAGACATCAAGAGGGATTGGAGTGCACGTCAGAAAAGCCATGAGGCGGCCATAAGGTTGGGAGGCACGCCCAGGGGCGTAGGGCGCGCCCCCACCCTTGTGGTCCCCACATGACTCCACCGGCCTACTTGTTCCGCCCATATATTCTCAAATATCCCAAAAACTTCCAAGGGAGCCACGAAAACCACTTTTCCACTGCTGCAACCTTTTGTACCCATGAGATACCATCTAGGGGCCTTTTCCGCCGTCTTACCGGAGGGGGATTCGATGATGGAGGGCTTCTACATCAACACCATTGCCTCTCCGATAAAGCGTGAGTAGTTTACCACAGACCTACGGGTCCATAGCTAGTAGCTAGATGGCTTCTTCTCTCTCTTTGATTCTCAATACAAAGTTCTCCTCGATGTTCTTGGAGATCTATTCGATGTAATACTCTTTTGCGGTGTGTTTGCCGAGATCCGATGAATTGTGGATTTATGACCAGCTTATCTATGAACATTATTGGAATCTCCTCTGAATTCTTTTATGCATGATTTGATATCTTTGTAGGTCTCTTCAAACTATCGATTTGGTTTGGCCAACTAGATTGGTTTTTCTTGAACGGGAGAAGTGCTTAGCTTTGGGTTCAATCTTGCGGTGCTCGATCCTAGTGACAGAAGGGGAAATGACACGTATTGTATTGTTGCCATCGAGGATAAAAGGATGGGGCTTTCATCATATTGCGTGAGTTAATTCCTCTACATCATGTCATCTTTCTAATGCGTTACTTCGTTCTTTATGAACTTAATACTCTAGATGCATGCTGGATAGCGGATGTTGTGCGGAGTAATAGTAGTAGATGCAGGCAGGAGTCGGTCTACTTGATACGGATGTGATACCTATATTCATGAGCATTGCTTTAGATATCATCATAACTTTGCACTTTTCTATCAATTGCTCGGCAGTAATTTGTTCACCCACCGTAATATTTTCTATATTGAGAGAAGCCTCTAGTGAAACCTATGTGTAAGTGCATCTAGTGCCCCTTAGTGATTTTGGTGTATTGAAGACTTATAGGTTAAGGGACTAATGCATTTATGAGTGTACACAGGTCTATAAGTCTATGAGGAGTTTGATATTTATGATGAAAGTCGACCCCTAAAATGATTGTCTTCAGCTGATGACTTTGGTTTTCTTGAAGACTTTGAAAGTGAAGAAATTGGTGTGACCGTGAAGACTTGATATTCATGCGAGGAATATGAAGCATGAAGACTTTTGTTTTCGTAGTTTCATTTTCTCCTTCTTGAGTCATAGGAAACACCATACCGTTAAAGGGGTCGATGTAAAACTAAGGAAAAGTTTTCAAGTGATGCTCATCTCAAAATCCTACACCTACCAATCCTTTTGAGTGAAGCCATTGGAAATCTCATACAGTTCAGTCAATTTCTTCAGTGACAGAGATGAAGATCTTCTGTTCTCTGAGGAATTTGTTTTGACTAAGGAGTTAGGAATTCGCCAGTGCGGATTGCCTATAAGTGAGGAACATGATAGCCCCGAGGAATTTGATACTCAAATTTCCGACCGTTGTTGTGCTATGCGCTAGCTGTCCCAAAATATCTACCCACCTAACGATCATATCATTGAAGGGCATTTATGTCTTATCATGTCGGGCTGCTCCCTGGCTATAAATAGCCGCCCCCTACAACCACTAGCTGGTTGGCTACTCCGAGAGAAACTGACACTTGTCATTGAGAGCATCCCATCCTCCAAGGACTTTGAGCGAAAATCATTAGTGAGGAAAACCCAAACCCAAACATCTAAAAACCTAAAGTGATTGAGCATCACTGAAGAGATTGTTCCTGTGTGGAACCGATGCTTGTTACCATTGAGGACTGTGCATCCTCCAGATGGTTAGGCGTCATGGTCTAGAGCATCCAAGAGGAAATTGTGGATCACTGAGTGACCGAGTCTGTGAAGGTTTGGAAGTCACCTGAAGACTTACCACGAGTGATTGGGCGAGGTCTGTGTGACCTTAGCTCAAGGAGAATACAGTGAGGACCGTGTGTTCGGGACTATGTGTCCTCAGGTTTAAATACTTAGCCGCTCCAACCAGACATACGACTGTCACAACAGTTGGAACTAGTCTACCAAATCACTGTCTTCACCGAGCTACTGGTTCTATTTCCTCAACCCTTCCATTTCCTCATTCATATACTGTTGTACTTGATCGTTACTGTTTGAAGACTTTGACTAAAGACTTTCTCAATTTCCTCAATCTTAATTCTTCAGTCAGTTTGTCTTCAGCCTGCTTATCCTGGTTATACGCTACTTGTACTATGTGCTTGTTTTCATTTCATCACGATGACTGTGCTTCTACTCTATTATGCATGCATCTGAGTACTTATTCCGCTGCTAGTTGTTCGTGCCTTAGGAATTTCCTCACCTTGAAATTCCTCAGTGACAAATTTGCAAAAATCGCCTATTCACCCCCCTCTAGTTGATATAATGCACTTTCAATTGGTATCAGAGCAAGGTACTCCCTTGTTCTTTGTGATTTTGGTTTAACCGCCTCGAGTTTTAGTTATGTCAACTGCAGGTATGATCAAGGTCTCTGTTGGGTGTCCTACCTTTGATGGGACGGACTACCCCTATTGGAAGAATAAGATGCGAATGCATCTTGAGGCAACTGACAACAATCTTGGGTACGTTGTGGAAAATGGTGTTCCCTCTGTCACTCCTATCATCAATGTTGCTAATGTGAAGAGATTCAAGCAACTCGACTCTCAAGCGAAGAACATCATATGTGGCCATCTAAGCGAAGGGCAGTATGACAGAGTGAGTGCTTTGGAGACTGCTAAGCTTATCTGGGATAGGCTGTCCCAGGTCAACGAAGGAGTCTCAACACAACGTGACTCTCGAGTTGACGTTCTTCGCAATCTCTTCAACCGCTTCAAAAGACTCGACAATGAAAATGTTCAACAAACCTTCGATCGCCTCACTGACATTACAAATGAGCTTCAAGCACTTGGTGCCATTGACATCACTGACCATGAGGTGCTAAAGAAATTACTGAGATCGCTTGATTCCTCATTTGACACTCTTGCACTGATGATACAAGAACGTGGAGACTACAAGTCACTTTATCCCGCTGATATCCTCGAGAGGCTAAACACTCATGAGTTCCAACTTGCCGAGAAGAGAGATCTCCATGGGACGAGCCATGGCAGATCATGTGCTCTAAAGGCCAGGGCAGTCTCTGAATCTGAAGGTGAGGATTCTGGTAGCAGCCCTGGTGATCCTGAAGAACTGAGCCAGGAGCTAGCAATGCTCGTGAGGAAATTCCAGAAGTTCTCAAGGTGTGGTCGCTTTGGTAAATCCTCAAAAAGAGATGACATGAGATCAGATTCCTCATCCCGTGACTACAAGAATAGAACTTGCCACAAATGCAAGAAACCTGGTCACTACATTCAAGATTGTCCTCTATGGGAAAAGGAATCAAAGAAGAAGAAATACAAGGATTACAGTTCTGATGACTTAAAGAAGAAGAAGAAATCTTCAAAGTCCTCATCGTCAAAATCCTCCAAGTCTTCATCTCACAAGAAGAGTAGCTCCAAAAAGGCTCGGGCATTCATTGGCAAGGAAATGGACTCTGAAGCTGAATCTGAGGAAAATGAGGAAGAGGAGGCATCTAAGGAGTCAGAATCCAGTGTGGCGAGCCTAGCCCTCACTACTGCCTTCGTCAGCAAGTCCATCTTCAACTGTGAGGAAAATGACTTCCCCAACACGGCTGACGACAACGATGATGACTATGCTCCTACCTATTGCTTCATGGCAAAGGGTACCAAGGTACTCAAATATCCCTCCTCTGAATCAAGTGAGGATGAATCTGATGAAAAGCTCAAGCCTAGATACTCTAGACTTGCTAAGATTGTTGTGAAACAACAAAAGGCTTTTGAAAAGGTTCAAAATATGCTAGACAAAAGCGACGATGTGTTGGGTGAAGAAATGGATTGCACTCAAACCTTGACTGATAATCTTAAGAGTTCAGTCTAAGTTTGACAATATTCGGAGTCATCATAACACTCTCTTATCTGATCATGAGAAGCTTTCTTATGAATTTATTCAAAGAAAGCAAGACCTTGAAAAGCTAAGGGAGAGTTATGAAGATTCAGAAGGAACGTGATTCATTGCTTGCTCAACAGATCAGTGCTGCTCAGGAAGAATTCATTCCACCATGCTTGAAATGCATTGAACATGAATCTGCTAATTCCTCACCTGAAAGTTCAAATGCTTCTATTGCTGCAAATTCTTCAACTGTCTCTGCTATCTCAAATTCCTCATCTGAGGATGCTACTAGTATCACTGACAATGCAAGGCTGAAGGAATTGTATGTGACAGGCATGTACAAAAGCCTCAAAGGGCATTACACACTTTGTGATGTGCTTAAAAAGCAGATCCTCAACAGGAACCCTAGGTAAGAGGGAATTTCCTTTGAGAGGAAACTCAATGCTGATGGGACCTACTAGAAACCTGAGCAGTATCCCAAAACCTCTTGGGTTGTTGCAAAAGGACCTCCCGTAGATCCATCCACTTTATCTGGCTTTACATGTGAATCTTCATATTCTTCTGATGGGTCATTTCAATCCAACTATAAACTGTTCAAAAATCAAAATGGTGAAGTATTTGCTAGATATGTTGGCACTAACTGCAGGAACGGTACCCCTATGAAGAAAATCTGGGTTCCCAAAAGGTGCTGTGAAAGTCTTCAGTTGAATGTCATCATGACACCACCTGTGAAGAATAGGAACCCTAGATCAAATTCTTCATATGGACCAAAGTCCTCATATGGATCAAATTCCTCACGTGGATCAAATTCCTCATATGGATCAAAGTCGTCATATGAACATCATCGCTCTAACACTTCTGTTTCACAGGAAAGATCTAAGGGCTATGAATATGTGCATTATTCTTCAAATCATTATGTTCATAAGTCCTCAAAGAATTTCTCTGCTTATTCATATGCTTACTCTAACCCCTCTTCTATGAAACAAAGTGGACTGGCTTCTATGCCACTTTTCTTGTATGGACCTCGCAGAATGATGAACTCTTGGCCACCCATCCAGATGTGGGTGGTGAAGAAAAAGAACTAATCTCTTATGTAGGGTCAGATCTTCGGACGAACTTAATCGTCTGAAGAATTTGCTAGAGACCTGAATATGCTTGAAAGGACACAAGCTAATCATGAAGAAATGAATTTTCATTTCTCATGTCCTCATACTGCTATATCTGTTCTATTGCTTGATGAAATTGATCTGATGAATTTGATGTCATATTCTTCGCTGATGAAGTATATGAGTTCATAAGATGCACGAATTCATCTGTAGGATGATCAACCCAAAGCCACTGAGTGGGGCCTCGATAGTGGATGTACAAATCACATGACTGGTGACAAGAACTTATTGATGGACACTGCTTTATCTCCATAGCATCTGAAGCATATCACTACGCTGACAAGGCAAAAGCAAGGTATTGGGTCTAGGTAAGGTTGCAATCTCAAAGGATCGACACATGGACAAAGTCATCCTTGTCGAGACCTTAGGATTCAACCTCATGTTTGTCTCAATGCTTTGTGATCTGGATATGGTTGTTGTCTTTGGCAAGTATCGTTGTGTTGTGATCATGGAAGCTGACCATTCCAAAGTCTTCGAAGGCTTTAGGAGAGGAGATTTGTGTATTGTTGATTTCTCTACAGGACCACAACCTGCTACATGTCTACTTGCAAAAGCTTCAGAAGGTTGGCTATGGCATCGACGACTTGGTCATGCTGGCATGAGGAACTTGCATATTCTCGCGAAGAAGAAGCATGTCATTGGCATCGAGGATGTCAAATTCCTCAAGGATCACCTATGTGGAGCTTGTGAAGCTGGAAAGATGACCAAGGCCAAGCATCCCTCAAAGACTATCATGACTACCACTCGTCCATTTGAATTGCTTCACATGGATCTCTTTGGCCCTACTCATTATGCCACATTCACCAATGTTGCATCTTTATATGGCTTTGTTATTGTTGATGACTACTCTCGATACACATGGGTGCATATCATCACTTACAAATATGAAGTGCAGGAAGTCTTCAAACAATTTTCCTTGAGGGCTTCAACCAACTTTGGAGTGAAGATCAAGCACATCAGAAGTGAAAATGGGACCGAGTTCAAGAATACTGGTCTTGATGACTATCTTGATGAACTTGGTATTACTCACAAGTTATCTGCTCCTTATACTCCTCAGCAGAATGGCGTCGTGGAGCGCAAGAACATGACTCTTGTTGAGATGGATCGCACTATGCTTGATGAATACAAGACGCCTCATCACTTTTGGCCCGAGGCAATTGATACTGCATGCCACATCATCAATAGTGTATATCTTCACAAATTCTTCAAAAAGACCTCATATGAACTCCTCACTGACAAGAAACCCAACGTGAGTTATTTCAAAGTCTTCGGTGGTAAATGTTCGATCAGAGATCCTCATCACAATTCAAAGTTTGCACCGAAAACACATGAATGTTTTATTCTTGGTTACGGAAAGGACTCGCACACCTACAGAGTCTTCAACACCATTCATCACAAGGTTGTTGAAACTGTAGATGTGCGGTTCGATGAAACTAATGGCTTGCAAAGAGAGCACCTACCTCCTGTGCTAGATGAAAATTCACCTTAGGAATCCATCAAGTTCAAGGCTACTGAGGATGTCATTCCTACCGAAGGATCTGCTGAAGAAGTCATCCCAGATCATGATGAACATCATGCTGGTGCACCTGAGGAAAATGGCTCTGAAGAAAATGCTGAGCCGACTCAACGTCATCAACCCGCTCATCCTTGCATTGCAAATGAAGTGCGGATCGAGAAAATCATCAACGACATCAACACACCAGGTCCTCGCACATGCTCAAAGGCTTCACATTTTTCTAAATTTTGTGGGCACTTTGCTTTTGTCTCTATCACAGAGCCCACCAAAGTAGATGAGGCATTTCTGGAGCCTGAGTGGATTCAAGCAATGCAAGAGGAATTACATCAGTTCGAGCTCAACAATGTCTAGGAACCACTCAAGCGACCAGACCCTCACAAGCACAATATCATCGGCACCAAATGGATCTACCGCAACAAGGAAGATGAAAATGGCCTTGTGGTGAGGAATAAAGCACGGCTTGTAGCTCAAGGCTACACATAGGTTGAAGGAATTGATTTCGATGAAACTTTTGCACCTATTGCTAGACTTGAGGCTATTTGGATATTGCTTGCTTATGCTAACCATCATAATATCATCTTATATCAAATGGATGTGAAAAGTGCATTCCTCAATGGTAAGCTTGAGGAAGAAGTATATGTTGCTCAGCACCCAGGTTTTGAAGATCCAAAGCATCCTGACAAAGTCCTAAGACTCAATAAGGCCCTCTATGGCCTCAAGCAGGCCCCTCGGGCCTGGTATGATACTTTCAAGGAATTCCTCATGAAGAAAGGCTTCAAACCCGGTTCACTTGACCCAACTCTTTTCACCAAAACCTATGATGATGAATTATTCGTGTGCCAAATTTATGTTGATGACATCATCTTTGGCTGTACTAACCAACGTTACAGTGAAGAATTTGCCTATATGATGAGTGAGGAATATCAAATTTCTATGATGGGAGAATTGAAATTCTTCTTAGGTCTTCAAATTCGTCAACAGCGCAACGACATCTTCATATCTCAGGAGAAATACCTCAAGGATGTGTTGAGGAAATTCGGCATGCAAGACTGCAAAGGCATCAAAATCCCTATGCCCACAAATGGCCATCTATGCACTGATGAAAATGGTATTGACTTCGATCAGAAGGTATACCGCTCCATGAGTGGCTCTTTATTGTATCTATGTGCATCTAGGCCAGATATTATGCTTAGTGTTTGCATGTGTGCCCAATTTCAAGCTACACCAAAGGAATCACACCATAAGGCTGTGAAGCATATTCTTCAATATCTAGCTCACACTCCAACACTTGGATTATGGTATCCCAAGGGCTCGGCTTTTGATCTCATTGGATATTCTGACTCTGACTATGCCGGTGATCGTGTGGACCGCAAGTTAACATCAGGCACATGCCATTTCCTTGGAAGATCCTTGGTATGTTGGTGCTCGAAGAAACAGAACTACGTATCACTCTCTACTGCTGAAGCTGAGTACATTGCTGCTGGTTCGTGTTGTGCTCAATTGCTATGGATGAAGCAAACCCTCAAGGACTACGACATCAATGTGAAGAATGTGCCTCTCTACTGTGACAATGAGAGTGCCATCAAGATTGCTCATAACCCAGTTCAGCACTCGAAGACAAAGCACATCCAGATTCATCATCATTTTCTTCATGATCATGTGTTGAAGGGCGACATCTCCATCGAGCACGTGAAGACTGAAGAACAGCTAGCCAATAACTTTACAAATCCCTTGGATGAGAAGATATTTAGCAAGTTGCATGTGAGCTAAATATCTTAGAATCTTTGAATGTTCTTTGAAAAGGACACACATCCTAACACTTATGCAAAATTGATGACTTAGATGTGCAACACACAAAGTAACGTTTTTCTTCAATCAATGAAGACTAACCCTCTAAGTGTGAAGAAATTAACGAAGAATTTGATTCTCAGAGCCCTACGACAATTGTATGCGTCATCTAAAATCATCATTCTTATACGGTGGGTTACGCCACCAACAAAAGTTGAAAGTCTTCAATTTGAGTTTTTCTTCAGTTTTTTGAAATTCCTCAGTTGTTCAAATTCTTCAACTTTGCAATGTCTTCACTCTTTCCGACCTTGTTCTTCATTGCCTATATATATTTGAGTTTTCTGTCCTCTACAGCATTCACTTATAGCTAATTCTTCAAGTTGACTTTTCTGCTAAGTGAATGTGATCGGACCCGTCCCGCTCTATGCTAAACTCAACCCAGTCTATTCACAAATTCTTCATGTGCGTTCTATTTGAAACCCGTTCAAAATCTTCACTATGTCCTTGTCAGCTGAAGAATTTGTGAACGAAACGTTAAAATATTCTGAAAGCACAAGTGCTCCCTAGGTGGTTTTGGTAATTAATGATAACATATCTCTTGTTGGACTAACACTTTTATCTAGTGTATTTCAGATAAGTTCAACAATGGAGTGGCATGGACTAAAGGATGTGGGAACTCCTTCAAGATTCTAAGGACAAAGGATTGGCTCAAGCTTCAAGCTCAAGACTCTTCATTTTTACATTTTAGTGGTCCAAGATCACATTGAGTCTATAGGAAAAGCCAATACTATCAAGGAGGGATGAGGTCTTGCTTAATGAGCCTCTTGCTTTGTGTGCTTGGTGATATGCTCCAAAACCCTCAGTTACTTTACCACTTCCACAAATGACCTAAACCCAAAGCCAAAATCGGTCACACGAAACTTCCTATCCGGCGCCACCGATTCCATAAGTCATAGCCACTGCCACAAACCCTAAGCAAATCGGTCTTACCGATAGGGATCTCGGTCTCACCGAGATGGGATTGTAATCTTTCTGTGTATGTCCATTATCAAATTGGTCTCACCGAGTTTGAGCAATCGGTACTACCGAGATTACAATGCAAACTCTCTGGAAACTTATTACCAAAATCGGTCCCACCGAGTTTGAGTAATCGGTCCCACCGAGTTTGCCTGACCAACTCTCTGGAAAGCTTATTACCAAATCGGTCTCACCGAGTTTGTGTAATCAGTCTTACCGAGATTACATTATGCCCTAACCCTAATCATATCGGTCTCACCGAGTTGCATTTCGGTCCCACCGAAAACCCTAACGGTCACATTATTTGCTAAATCGGTATGACCGAGTTTAACAATTTGGTCCCACCGAGTTTGGTAAATTGTGTGTAACGGTTAGATTTTGTGTGGAGGCTATATATACCCCTCCACCTCCTCTTCATTCGTGGAGAGAGCCATCAGAACGAACCTACACTTCCAACTTACCATTTTTGAGAGAGAACCACCTACTCATGTGTTGAGGCCAAGATATTCCATTCCTACCATATGAATCTTGATCTCTAGCCTTCCCAAGTTGCTTTCCACTCAAATCTTCTTTCCACCAGATCCAAACCCATTGAGAGAGAGTTGAGTGTTGGGGAGACTATCATTTGAAGCACAAGAGCAAGGAGTTCATCATCAACGCACCATTTGTTACTTCTTGGAGAGTGGTGTCTCCTAGATTGGCTAGGTGTCACTTGGGAGTCTCCGACAAGATTGTGGAGTTGAACCAAGGAGTTTGTAAGGGCAAGGAGATCGCCTACTTCGTGAAGATCTACCGCTAGTGAGGCAAGTCCTTCGTGGGCGACGGCCATGTTGGGATAGACAAGGTTGCTTCTTTGTGGACCCTTCGTGGGTGGAGCCCTCCGTGGACTCACGCAGCTGTTACCCTTTGTGGGTTGAAGTCTCCATCAACGTGGATGTACGATAGCACCACCTATTGGAACCACGCCAAAAACATCCGTGTCTCCAATTGCGTTTGAATCCTCCAAACCCTTCCCTTTACTTTCTTGCAAATTGCATGCTTTACTTTCCGCTGCTCATATACTCTTTGCATGCTTGCTTGATATGTATTGTGATTGTTGAAATTGTGCTTAAAACTCCATTTAAACCCAAATAAACTTAAAAACTGCAATCTTGGTACTTAGTGTCTCACCCCCCTCTAGACACCTCTTCTTAAGGTCCTACAAGTGGTATCAGAGCATTGGTCTCCATTGCTTTGGTTTAATCACCGTTGGAGGAAGATGGATGAGTCTACTATTGGGAGTATCAGACATAGAGTGCCTATTCTTGATGGAGGGTATTTTCATGAGTGGAAAAATGATATGCTTGTTATTTTCAGTCAATATCATTTTAACAAGTACATTGCTAGTCCTTGTGCACCTTATGTTGATCCTATGCATCCTACCCATGATGAGTCAATTGATATGATTAGGAATCTTAGAATAGCCGATCTTATCATTAGAGGATTGCCTAGAAATTTGCTTGGATGTTTGCCTACTTTTAAGTGTGCCTACACCATATGGAAATTTCTCAAGGAACGATTTCCAGATTATTCCTTAAAATCTTGATGAAATTCTCCATAAGTCTATTGCCTTGAGTAAAATTAATACTAGTGATCCTATGTTTGGTGATCGTCTATTTGAGCTTACAACCTTATGTGTGCCAAAGGAAATGTTGGTATTATTAGTGATATTAGTTCCGAAGCTATAAAAATTCATAAGCAAGATTATCAAACTCATTCTAATGAATCACCCTCTCTAGGACTTAATCCACCACATGACAATGTTGAACATGGATACTATGATGAGGATGATGAGAGTGACTTCGATCTTGATGATGCAATGAGACATTTTGGTCTTATGGCAAATCTTCGGGGATATATGTCAGGAGGAAAGGAATGGGTTCTTGATAGTGGATGTACCGATCACATGACCGGAGATAAAGACATGTTCCGTGAGCTTGCTGATAATGATAGTCCTTGAAAGTATGTCACTTTCGGTGAAAACTCAAAGGGTAAGGTGGTTGGCCTCGGTAAGGTGGCCATATCACATGATAGCTCCATACAAAATGTCATGCTAGTTGAATCTCTTGGTCACAACTTAATTTCAGTATCTAGACTTGCTGATTTTGGTTTCAATGTTCTATTTACTGAAGTAGATTGTCAAGTGTTTCGTCGAGATAATCATAAAATGGTCTTTACCGGTGTGCGTAGAGGTGATCTATACATTGTTGATTTCACTAAAAAGGCTCAACCTAAAACTTTCTTCATTGCTAAATCCTCAAAAGGTTGGTTATGGCATAGACGACTTGGTCATGTTGTATGCGAAACCTTGACAAGCTTATTAAAGGAAATCATATCCTTGGAGTTAACGATGTCATATTTGATAAGGACAGACTTTGCAGCTCTTGTCAGGCGGGTAAACAGGTTGGAGGAAGGCATCTCGTGAAGAACATCATGACCACAAGGAGGCCACTCGAGCTACTTCACATGGATCTTTTTGGTCCCAACTCCTACAAGAGTCTCGGTGGAAATTCTTTTGGTCTAGTTATAGTTGATGATTTTTCCAGATTTACGTGGGTGTTCTTTCTCGATGATAAATCGCAGGTCCAAAAGATCTTCAAAAACTTCGCAAGGAAGGCTCAAAATCAATTTGAAGTAAAGATCAAGAAGGTTCATAGCGACAACGGAACGGAGTTCAAGAACGCAAATGTGGACACCTTTCTTGACGAAGAAGGGATTTCACACGAGTTCTCGGCTACGTACACACCTCAACAAAATGGAGTTGTTGAGAGGAAGAACCGGGCGCTCATTGAGATGGTGAGAACGATGCTTGATGAGTACAAGACGCCGAAGCACTTTTGGGCAGAAGCAGTTCAGACAGCTTGTCATGCAACAAATCACTTGTATCTTCACAAGCTACTCGGCAAGACGGCATACGAGCTTCTCACCGGTAACAAACCCCAAGTTGGATACTTTCGAGTATTCGGCTCAAAGTGTTACATTCTTGATAAGCATCGTCGCTCTAAATTTGCTCCTAAGTCTCATGAAGGTTTCCAACTAGGTTCTGGCTCAAACTCTCACACTTGCCGTGTCTACAACAATTTCACCCGAAAGGTTGAAGAGACGGTAGATGTGAAGTTTGATGAATCTAACGGCTCGCAAGTAGAGCAATTGCCAATTGATGTAGGTGACAAATATCCTTTGGAAGCAATCCAAGACTTGGCTATTGGCAAGGTTCGTCCAACGGAGGTGAAGGAGAGTACCTCGTCCGTCCAAGTGGAAGCTTCAACTTCACAACAAGGTGAAACCAAGAGATGATACGGAAGCATCCACAAGCGGGACACACCAAGATGAAGAAAACGAGGAAGTGCATCAAGATGAATGCCAACAACCTCCTTCTCCACCACGACAAGAGAACGACAATGCCAACAATGAAGAAGGCCAAGAAGAATAAGAACAAGATGAAGAAGATGTTCAACAAAGACCCAAGCAAAAGCTTTCACGAGTTCGAGCAAGAGTCTCTAAAGATCATCCTGTCGAGCAAATCTACAATGACATTCAAATCGGGAGAATCACTCGCTCTAAAACTCGTTTAGCTAACTTTTGTGAAAACTATTCTTTCATCTCTAGCATTGAACCTATGAAGGTTGAAGAAGCATTGGAAGATCCGGATTGGATAAATGCTATGCATGAAGAGCTACATAACTTTGAAAGGAATCAAGTTTGGACATTGGTTGAGAAGCCCGACAACAACCACAACATCATCAGTACCAAATGGGTGTTTCGCAACAAGCAAGATGAAGATGGACAAGTAGTTCACAACAAAGCACGTCTCGTCGCCCAAGGCTACACACAAGTCGAAGGTATGGACTATGGTGAGACTTACGCCCCCGTTGCTAGACTTGAGTCCATTCGCATCTTACTTGCCTATGCTAATCATCATGATATCATCTTACTTGGGACATTAAAAGTGCTTTTCTAAATGGTGAAATAGAGGAGGAAGTTTATGTTAAGCAACCTCCCGGCTTTGTCAATCCTAAGAAACCCAATCATGTTTACAAACTTCACAAGGCTCTTTATGGTCTTAAACAAGCTCCTAGAGCTTGGTATAAATGCTTGACCAAGTTCCTTATTGAAAAAGGCTTTGAAATTGGGAAAATTGATTCTACTCTTTTTACTAAAAGGGTTAATGGAGAACTATTTGTGTGCCAAATTTATGTTGATGATATCATATTTGGTTCAACTAACCCTCATTTTAGTGAAAAGTTTGGGAAGCTAATGTCGCAGAAGTTTGAGATGTCTATGATGAGTGAACTCAAATTCTTTCTTGGGTTGCAAATCAAGCAAACTAAGGAAGGTACCTTTGTTTCTCAAACAAAGTACACCAAGGACTTATTCAAGAAGTTCAATATGCAAGAATGCAAAGGTATGTCTACACCCATGCCTACAAGTGGACATAATGACTTGACCAAAGACGGTGAACCGGTTGATCAAAAGGTTTATCGCTCTATGATCGGTTAGTTGTTATATCTTTGTGCTTCACATCCTGATATCATGCTAAGTGTGTGCATGTGTGCACGATATCAAGCTGCTCCTAAAGAATGTCATCTTAAGGCCGTAAAAAGGATAGTGAGATACTTAATCCATACACCAAACTTTGGCATTTGGTATCCTAAGAGGGCCTCTTTTGATCTTGTTGGATATTCCGAAACGGACTATGCCGGAGACAAGGTTGACAGAAAGTCCACTTCGGGTACTTCTCAATTTCTTGGTAGATCTCTTGTGTCTTGGTCCTCCAAGAAACAAAACTCAGTATCCTTGTCTACTGCCGAAGCTGAATGTATTGCCGCTGGTTCATGTTGTGCTCAATTACTTTGGATGACCCAAACTCTTAAAGATTATGGGATATATGTGAGACATGTTCCATTGCTTTGTGACAATGAAAGTGCTATTAAAATTGGTCATAATCCTGTGCAACATTCTCGAACTAAGCATATTGAAGTTCGTCATCATTTCATTCGAGATCATGTTGCTAAGGGTGACATTGATCTTAAGCATGTTTGCACCAAAAAGCAATTAGCGGATATATTTACTAAACCTCTTGATGAGAAAGTGTTTTTCAGGTTAAGAGGATAATTGAACATCATTGATGCTTCAAACTTGGAGTAGAAACTCCATTGGATACATGCAAGACATGAGCTTATGACTAATCCTTGATATTTCTCTCATGACGAATATCATATGTCTTGGATATATTTGTATCTTGCATGTTATCTAACTCTTGTAAGTACTTGGTGGAATCCAACTCCTTGAGATTGTAATCTACTCATATCTTGAGCAATCTCTACATCACCAAGTCTCTACACTATGGTGGTTGAAGACAAGGAAGCACGGAACCACTCAAATATATCCTTTGATAAATTCTATGATGAGCTTCATGATTGTCATTTTTGGATATACAAGTGCTCTTCCTTGCAAGAACTAACCCATGTAGGTAGATGGACTAAAATTCCTAGTGGTGCTCCAAATACTTGATGAGCTACATCAACCTTGAGCAACCCACACAAGTTCAACTACATGGACTACACCACCAACCAAGGTATGTTATTCCATCTTAGAGAAGCTTTACTCCAAGTCATGAGCTAAAGCAACTCGACAAGATGTGAATACATTAAGATGCTTAAACGAAAAATGGCAACCCCATTTGAGCTTAAACGATGAGTATGACCTATGATCAAGTGATCTCACTTGACTCCTAAGTCAATATACTCTAACATAGGTGACTTTGTCACTGTCGGTGTCAAAACCGGCGGATCTCGGGTAGGTGGTCCCGAACTGTGCGTCTAGGCGGATGGTAACAGGAGACGAGGGACACGATGTTTTTACCCAGGTTCGGGCCCTCTCGATGGAGGTAAAACCCTACGTCCTGCTTGATTAATATTGATGATATAGGTAGTACAAGAGTGGATCTACCACGAGATCAAGGAGGCTAAACCCTAGAAGCTAGCCTATGGTATGATTGTTGTAATGTATCTTGTCCTACGGACTAAAGCCCTCCGGTTTATATAGACACCGGAGGAGGCTAGGGTTACACAGAGTCGGTTACAATGGTAGGAGATCTACATATCCGTATTGCCAAGCTTGCCTTCCACGCCAAGGAGAGTCCCATCCGGACACGGGCCGGAGTCTTCAATCTTGTATCTTCGTAGTCTTGGAGTCCGGCGGATAATGATAGTCCGGCTGTCCGGACACCCCCTAGTCCAGGACTCCCTCAGTAGCCCCCGAACCAGGCTACAATGACCATAAGTCCAGTGTGTTTATAGTTTTCGGCGTTGCAAGGCGGGTGTCGGTGTCAAAACCGGCGGATCTCGGGTAGGGGGTCCCGAACTGTGCGTCTAGGCGGATGGTAACAGGAGACGAGGGACACGATGTTTTTACCTAGGTTCGGGCCCTCTCGATGGAGGTAAAGCCCTACGTCCTGCTTGATTAATATTGATGATATGGGTAGTACAAGATTGGATCTACCACGAGATCAAGGAGGCAAAACCCTAGAAGCTAGCCTATGGTATGATTGTTGTAATGTATGTTGTCCTACGAACTAAAGCCCTCCGGTTTATATAGACACCAGAGGAGGCTAGGGTTACACAGAGTCGGTTACAATGGTAGGAGATCTACATATCCGTATTGCCAAGCTTGCCTTCCACGCCAAGGAAAGTCCCATCCGGACACGAGCCGGAGTCTTCAATCTTCTATCTTCGTAGTCTTGGAGTCCGGCGGATAATGATAGTCCGCTATCCGGACACCCCTAGTCCAGACTCCTCAAGAGCCTCGAACCAGTCTTCAATGACGATAAGTCCCGCAAGATAGTGTTTGGCATTGCAAGGCGGGTTCCTCCCTTGAATAATCCAGAGAAGATCATGAACACCAGGATAGTGTCCGGCTCTGTAAAATAAATTCCACATTCCACCGTAGAGAGAATAAAATATACACTAGCTCAATCTGCTGATGTATTATGCGGCGTGACATCACACCGCTACCAAGCCTTTGTTTGAATCGTTTTTTACTATACCACCTCAAAGACGCTTAGCTAAGCGGTTTTCTTGGCACGCCTTGTCAAGCAGATCGTGTTCCCCTTATTCCGTGATCCTCATCAATACGCGTGGGTAACCCAACCGCTCCGCCGCCACGCCTCCTCTATCGAAGGTGAATCTCGAACGGTCACGGAGACGGCTCTTGGTATTTTTTCCTCTTTATAAGAGGACCAAGGCCGGTCCTTGTTCTTCAATCTCGCATCGAATCTCTTCCCCGCTCCCAGTTCCAACACCCAGAGCCTTAGATTCGAGCGCTTCGGATCCTCAATCATGTCCGCCCGACCTCCGTGGCCGTTGGATGCGACGGAGGAGGACATATTGAAGTTACGTGAAGCCAAGCACTGCCCACGAGGTTTCAGACAGGTTGCTCGCCCAAGGGCAGGCCGTGCCCGCCTCGAGCCCGTGAATACGCCGCTCAGATCCCACCTCCGCCGGGTTTAGGCTTCCGACGGATCCCTTCGTGAGAGGGCTCTTGTTCTACTATGGGCTGGACTTTCACGACTTGGCTCGAGTCCATCCTCCACATCTCCGCATTCATTATCGTCATGAAGCCTTCCTCCGCGTACTCCCCACTTCGCCTATGGTCAAGACCTTCAAGGTGGAGCCAAGATGATCGGGGCGCAAGCGGAGTGCGGGGCGGCCATAAGCAAAAGGCCGATGCCCTGCGGGCCCGAGGGTTCCTCCAAGAGGAACTCGGATGTGGCAGCAGGAGTGGTTCTATATCACCGCTCCGAAGGCAGCAGGCAAAAGCCGCCGCCTTTGTTCCGCCCGGGACCTCCACGCCAACCGATGTCGTGGGTCAACCAAGGGCTCAACTGGGGCCGCCCGAGGACATGCCTCACCGCAGGCCGGATTCGAGACCTCCAAGCGAGGGAGATCGACTGATCAAGGTGATGCAGTTATGCTAATCGAGGCATCTTCCGCCTCGCAAACGCCGTCCTCTCCGTCTATGGGAGTTCAACCCGGAGGGACCTCGGATTCTCCAACACTTCATGGGTGCAACACCCGTGGAGATGTACAAGTTGTTCTTCGGACCGCAGGTGGCGTGTCCGGATTTAACCGAGGACGCAGGCCTAAGCCGCGATCGCCCGGATACTCAGGTAAATAGCTCAGAGTCCGGACATTCTGTTTATATGCCTTTCTAAAGTTCGCCTCCTGACCCCTTGTTCTTTACAGGAATGGGTGGCGCGATCAAGGCTGATAAGGTGTCCGGCCCCCCTCCCAGAGACCGCACTGGAGCTCGTGCTGGTCAGAATGTTGGAGGTTGCGCCCACAGAAGGGGGCGACGGGGAAAATAGAGGAGCTAATATTTCGCCCAGAGGGGCGACTGAAGAGGGGGGAACCAAGAACCCCTCCCTTCAGGGGAAGAAGAGGACCGCCTCCGAAGATCCGGAGGCCAAAGCCCCTAAACGTGGGAAGAGATCTTCACCGGGGGGTCCGGCGTCCGGAGAGAATCCGGGCACGCAATTATCGCCAAAGGACCAGCCCTCCAACGAGCCGTGAGTATGAAAGAGGGAGTTAATTAGTAAGGAAATACCTTCATTCGTGTTTTGGTGGGTAACCGAAATATTTATATTGCAGTTTGGATCTACAGCCTTCTCAAATGAGTTCCTCTTCGGGGGACCTTCTTCCGGAGATGATGGAGAGAGATACGCCTCCGTCTGCAGCGCCGCCAGATGAGGCAGGCGAGCCCGAAGTGTCGTCACGGAGGGTATCCCCGAGTCCGGAGGGGTCAGAGAGTTCGGCACCCACTAGTATCCGGCCGGGGGAACTGAAGAATTTGCTTGAGAGGGCGTCCGTTTCAGAAGATCACCATGCGTTGATGCGTATGGTGATTGGAAGGATTTCGTCCGCCGAGAGCGGATTGCGCAATGCCGCCATGAGTTTGCTGGCGGGATTTGAGGTATGCGAGAATGACGCACCCTTTTGTCTTTTAACAGTTTCGCACATAAAAATGTGCCCTATATAGATAGTAGCCCCTGAGACTCAGTAGGTTGTCAGAAACGACAGCGTACCGAGGATCGAAATCTAAAGTAATGAATTCCGTCGTTCCTATGCAGGTGGCAGATAGTCCGGGGGCTAGTCGGAATAGTGAGTTTGCCGAATTAAATTGGCAACTTGACTTGGCAGATGCGGACATCGCACTTGTCAACAGGCGACTTGACGAGTCGCAAGGTAAAAGAGTTCTCTGCAGTCGCTTTATTAAGGGGGTCGAAGCCCTCCTCTGATAAATTATATGTTGTTGTACAGACGGTGCTGCTGCTGTGGAGAGCCTTCGGGCCGAACTTGCTCGAGCTAAGGAGCAAGCCCGAGGAGTGACGCGCTGCCTCGAGGGCGGCCGAGGAGTTGAAAGTCAAAGGGCTGCGCGACCGCCTAAGCTAGGCGTAGGTGGCCGAATTGGCCATGAAAGTAAAGGATGCTGCCGACCGCAATGAGGCTCTTGAAAAGGAGCGCTTATCGGAGCGGAAGACCTGAAGAAGGCCACCGCCGGTTAAGGATGCCCGCCCGAATGCGGGCTATGAAGGAGGAACCGCGCCAGTCGGAGATATCGTGGTCGGCAAGCCTTTTTCGCTGCGTCGCCGGTTTATGGATGGAAAGTATGCTCAATTTGAGCGGCTGTGGAGTCCGGAGGATCCATATATGGACTTAGCTGCAAGTGCGGCCGATGCCATTAAGCACTTCCGGAGCCAGGAGGATCACGAGATGGAAGAGCTATATTGGTCTCAACTCCACAGTCCGGATCGCTCACTTCCGTTGACAGACCGACTGGCCGAATGGGCCGAGCTAAATAGATTGTCCAGTCTTGCCATGACTGACATCGTGGCCCATGTATAGCTAGAGAGGTCCAAGGCGACGAGCTACTTTGGCTTACTGCAGCAATTCCTTGGAGCGGCGCCGCATATAAAGGAGATGAAGCGGTCGGCCTGCATCGAGGGCGCGCGGATGGCTCTTGCCCGTGAAGGCGCATTGTCCGGAGATCGATGCCACCGCTGTTGCCGCCAGGTTCGGATGAAAGCGGCTCCTCGCCGAGCACTACTGGGAAGTTATGCGTGGCGCCGGTAATAGAGTCGCAGGTTTCGAAAAATATCACGCTTAAATGAACGTATTACCTTGTAAATCGATGATTATGTTATTATCGCTTTTTATACTTGTGCGCCCCAAGTAGTAAAACTTCTCTCGCGGCGGCCGTTACGATACTTTTGTATAACTTGAAAGATGGCAACCTTGGCTTCAGCCCCCACGCACAAGGTGCGGGGTGTTCGCAAAAATAGCGCGTTTTCACACTTTAATCCGACGCCTCGGTCCTGTTATAAGGAGGTGGTAGCGAGCTTAACGAGGCAATCCGGACTATAATGCTTTATCACTTTCACTTAGCTGGAGCTCGAGGGTGGGGCTACGATATAGCCCCGGTGGCATCGCCTTCTCCAAGTCGGAGCGTATGTGCTCGACCGAAACGGTCCTTCACAAGCGGGAATTCTAAACATTCCGATAGTCGATCGAGTGGTCGACCAGTCTCTCGCTGTATCATGACATCGCCGCTTTCATCGAGGTGCTCGCCAAATTAATTGGGGCACAATCGCAGAGTTCTCATGGTGCCGTGTTAGCCGATGATACGGAACGAAGGCAGCAAAACACGTGAGCCGGGCAAACCCAACATTTGACCAAAGACATGATTCGAGCTGATGCATATAATGCCTAACTCGAGACGCCGAACACTCCCTAAGGTGTTCGGTCTTTATAATAATGGGCGTAACGATGCCCTAAGCCCCTAGTGTCCGTGTACGGCATGGTCTTCGACGCGCCGATGCCAAAGCGCCAGTTCGCTTTGGCTATAGGAGGAAACCAAGGAGAATAACAACAAGAGACAAGAAAAAGGTTTACGCAGGTCTTAATCAAAAGAATCTCACAATGGGTCCCTACCGCACGCTCGCTACCAGGTCTCCGCTATACCGTTATCCTCGACGGTATGCACGTTGTTCATCTCAGTAGAAAGAGAGGAACGCTTAGTTAAAAACAATTCATGCGAAAAATATGTAAAATAAGAAATATAAATAATTAAAGCAGGGTTTGTATGAACCCGCTGTTGTTTAGCGCCGCAGCCCCGTGAAGGGGTATGCGGCTAGGGGCCCCTAGCCTCACCGACGCCGGATTCGTTTATCCGAGTCCGGGTCTTTAAGTGACCCTCGACTAAAATGATGCCATGCGGACCGAGCATCTTGAGTGTAAGAGACGCAGAATGCGGTATGGCGTTGAAGCGACAAAAGCCTTTCGTCCCAAGAGTGCTTGATATTCACTTTCAAATGGGACGATATGAAAATTAATTTTCTCGTCGAAAATTGTTCGGCGATCTGAACAGGACTTCTAGTAATATGGAGCCTGTGCACTTGGCGTAAGGGCCTGGCGTCACTCCTTTGAAGGAAGTGCGGCTGTGTCGGATTCTCGCAGGGTTTATCCCCATCCTACGGATTGTTTTTGAATACAGCAGGTTTAAGTCACTGCCTCCGTCCATTAGGACATTAGTAAATTGTAATCCGTCTATTATGGGATTCAATATCAGGGGAGTCCGTCCCGCATTTCAACGCTCGAATAGTCCAGGTGGTCGAAAGTGATTGGTTTTGATATCCAATCTCTACGGTCTGCTGGGTTGGACCGCGCCAAGCTCTTTTTAGAAAGTGCCGCACTATTTTTCCGTATTATCACATGAAGTGAGTTTACTGCTTTGACCCCTTGTGGGAAAGTCTTTTGTTTTCCGTGCTCTGCTGGTGGGGTTTATCTTCTTCGCTGACGCGCCGAGCCCCTTATGTTCGGCGCTTAGTCGGCCGGACTGTTTAAAACCCAACAATCCTCGTGGGTGTGATTTGCGAGGCCTTCCAGGTACTGTGGATTTGGCATATCCGACCCAAAATCTTGTTTGTTGGACAATTCGTCACTGTCATCCTTTAGAGGCTGTGTTTTATTATTGGGCCGCGAGCTTTTGAATCCGGCGTTGACTGCCGTGCTCTTTGGGCTTTTCTCTTTATTCCGGCGCTGCTCTTTTCGAATGTACTTGGGTCGCTGGTGTTGCATCTTGCTAACCAGCTATCCTCTCCCGCACAGAAGCGGGTCATGAGGCTTGTTAGTGCGGACATTGTCCTCGGTTTCTCTTGACCGAGGTGCCTTGCGAGCCATTCGTCTCGGACATTGTGCTTGAAAGCTGCTAAGGCTTCGGCGTCCGGACAATGACTATTTGGTTCTTTTTGGTAAGGAACCTGTTCTGCATTTCATGCACGACTCTCCGGCTGTTGAGTTATATGACTTAGATCATCTCAGATCCGGAGGACGGACATAAGTCCCTTGAAAATTTGCTCTAAACGCGTCCTCGAGCTCTTCCCAACTTCCAACAAGTTTTTCGGGAGGCTTTTAAGCCAATGACGGGCTGGCCCTTTGAGCTTGAGGGGTAGGTATTTTATGGCGTGGAGATCGCCCCTCCGCCGTATGTATATGTAGTATATAATCTTCTATCCGCATCTGTGGTCTGTTGTTCCATCGTAGGCCTCTATGTTGATGGGTTTAAATCCTGCTGGGAATTCATGGTCCAAAGACCTCATCGGTGAAACATAGTGGGTGTGCGGCGCCCCTGTATTTGTGTGTGCCGCTATCATCGGATACTTGACGTGTTGCCTTGCTTCTTAGGGCCTTCTCCTTTGGCCCGTAAATGGACCTGGCTGGGCCGTCTATCCTTCCAAGTTCGTTGGTGGATTTATGTGTGGCGCCGCTGTCATAATTTGGCCTGTCATCTGGCCGTCTATCCAACCAGGCGGCCCCTTTATTTTTGGACGGTGGAGGCTCTATTGCCTCCTCGTCAATTCGTAGTAGCTTGCGCTCGGGTAGCTCTTTGATTGGTGGCCATTGCCGCATTTATTCTGCGGTTTTGAGCACTTTGCTCCATCTCATTCTCGAGCGTGTCTTCCGCTGTTTTGAGCCTCCGCTTTTCCTTCTTGAGCTTCTTGCAAGATCGACGAGTCTTTTCCGAAGGTTCTTGCTCTCCCGGCGTGTCCGCATGAGGTCGCTGGACTGTTATTTTCACCGGCCTGGACTGATTATCGACTCGCCGTGTTCGGACGGTTGCTTATTTGCATGTTGGTCGTCCACTTGTGAGCCCCGCCAGACAAGGGTTCCTTGGGAGCATTGTTGTCGCCAAGGCGGATTTAGGGCGACGTCTGCGCCGCCGCTTTTGGTCGTTTATCGGCGGGTCATCTTCTGCCGCCCCGCTGGTCCTCAAGTATCGCTCTCCTTTGGGGTGTCCACCATATATATGTCATGTGACGAGGTGGTTCTCCCATGCTTTATATGCTTTGTTTTTTGTTCGTCTCCGGCATCGTCGTCCATTCCGTCGATGTCTTCGGAGTCGTAATCTAGCATGTCTGTTAGGTTGTCGACAGTGGCTACAATGTGGATGGTGCGTGGGCTATGAATTTCTTTGTCGTCCGTACTCCAACCATCCTGGCCATAGTCCGGCCAGGACTCTCCTGATAACGAGAGATGTTTTAGTGAATTCAGTATATCGCCAGAAGGCGAGTATTGAAAGATATCCGCGCGGTGAATTTATAACCGTGCCCAATCCGGATCGATTGGTAGGGCGCGGAGGTTCGGAGTCCGCGAGGAGTCCAGCGCCTTGGAATCACGAAGTTTCGCAGGGACAAGATCGGTGTTCGCCCATCGCCGTGGATGTTGAAGCCCCTGTGGCGTCTATCCACCGGCCCTCGATCTGGGCGATCGGCTCCGGGCTAGTGGCCGAAGCGGATCCGTGTGCGGCCACCAAGGCACTGTTTGGCGGCAGAGCTAGATCATGCCCATCGTCACAATGCGGCGCGCTTGGCTGTGGCTCGAGCCCGTCGAAGATCGAGTCTCCGCGGACATCGGCCGTGAAGTTCAAGCTTCCAAATCCGACCTGACGGCCAGGTGCGTAGCTTTCGATCTGCTCCAGATGGCCAAGTGAATTGCCCGCAGCGGCGGCCGCCGAATCTTAAGATCTGTCCGGGAGAAAAGTCTCACCCCGACAGCGTCGCTTGTTAAAGGTGCCATCAAGCTTATCGGTGACAAATACGAGGAACTCTCAATGAAAGCACCAATGTCGGTGTCAAACCGCAGATCTCGGTAGGGGATCCCGAATCTGGCGTCTAGGCGGATGGTAACAGGAGACGAGGGACACGATGTTTTTACCTGTGTTGGGCCCTCTCGATGGAGGTAAAACCCACGCCCCGCTTGATTAATATTGATGATATGGGTAGTACAAGAGTGGATCTACCACGAGATCAAGGAGGCTAAACCCTAGAAGCTAGCCTATGGTATGATTGTTGTAATGTATCTTGTCCCACGGACTAAAGCCCTCCGGTTTATATAGACACCGGAGGAGGCTAGGGTTACACAGTAGTCGGTTACAATGGTAGGAGATCTACATATCCGTATTGCCAAGCTTGCCTTCCACGCCAAGGAAAGTCCCATCCGGACACGAGCCGGAGTCTTCAATCTTCTATCTTCGTAGTCTTGGAGTCCGGCGGATAATGATAGTCCGGCTGTCCGGACACCCCCTAGTCCAGGACTCCCTCAGCGGGTTCTCCCTTCAAATTCCATGTACCTGCCGAACAAAGTCCGGCTTCATCTTGAACACTGTGTTCCTCGGCTTCTATGCCAAACAATGGCCCTCTTCCACGCGTCGCACGAATGCGAAAAGCCAGGGTGTCTTTCACATTTCACCCCCTAGACGTGCGAGTCGTTCGCCTATAAAAGAGGCAAGAATCCAGATCCAAACCACACCGTCTTCCTCCCGCGAATTCTCCATCGAAGCGCCTTTGACCTAGAAATCCATTCCATCATGGATCATCGTCGCGGCTCTTCTTCACGCGCTCCCAGCCCACCGCCGAGGAATTGGAGGAGGTGCTCTATTTCGCACAACGAGCTAGTGAAGCTCCAAACGGGGGGATTTCTCCCTCCGGCCTTCATGGTCCCAGTCCGGGCCGGACTGGTTACTTATCAAGGTGGGAGGCGGCGGAGGACACCCAAGCCCCAATAAGGGGAGCGAGTATGCTTCGTCCCCTATCTCGATAAGGGACTCGGATTCCCAATACATCCGCTCCTCCGCTGGCTCTCAAGTTCTACTGACTCCAGCTCCACCACCTCACGCCCGCCTCAGGCTGCATATCGCGGGCTACGAGCTCTTTGTGAGCTATTCCCGGCATTGAGCCCCATTTTGCATTGTGGAAGAGGCTGTTTTGCCTCGCACTCGCTCTCACGAGGGGTCCATATATCAAGTGGGCGGTGCCAAATATGGCGATCGCGGGACCGGATACCTATCCGTACTCCTAAGAAGGCGTCCAAGACCGGCCCTCGGAGTGGTTTTATATAGGAGACGCCCGCTACTGCACTCCATCCGGATCGGCCTCCCGGAGTTTAGTGCTGCTCCCTTGAAGAACGCCTCGGTGGCGCTCATGAGCCCCGATTGGAGGAAGACAAGAGCGTCCATTACTTGATGGGCCGAATAAGATTATTGGCCCATTCTCGCTTGACCATGATCGGAGTTATGGCGACATGCATCAAGCGGGGTACAGCCATTGCAATACTGAGGCCACCCCATGTGGGATTTCAACGGGAGGATGATGCTACCCGCATGGCCAGAAGGGCCGGATTCGACCGAGGATCCGTGGAGATCCCTGCCCAGCCTGCATAAGGGGAGAAGGAGGACTTCTTGGACGAACCCTTTGAATGGGTTTTCCATGACCAACCCTAGGGGATGGGTAAGTGAACACCTTGAAGGGCTCAACCCGTGCTTTCGAAGTTTAAGTTTCTCACATTATGCCTTCGGCGCAGGATCTACGCTGGACTGTGGAGGACATGGTGAGTCCTGATCCGCAACCCAAGGATCCAGAAAGATCCCTGGATCCAGCCTCCGAAGAGGACCCGGACATCGAGGTGGAGCTGATCGACGGGGTGTTTCACCAGCTCAGCATAGACAATGCATTGGTTGCCATTACAGCAGACTACCCCGGACTAAGTCCGGCTTCCCAGGTGACCGCGACCGAAGTCCGGACACCATTATCTCTTCCCTGCCCATTTCTGACCTTCGCGAATGATGGTATTTTGCAGGAAGCGCCTTTACGGCAGGAAGCCGAGCCCGCGGCGGCTGACCAACAGAGGCCAATCCGGACCAGCAGGCGGAAAAGGAGCGCGGTGCGGGCGGAAACGTCGCCGCAAAGGTATAGCTCGTATTTGATTTTTCAGAGCAACGTTCCGAGAGAACGCCTGAGTGCTCATGATCTTTGTAGGAGAAAAAGCGCTCACCGAACTGCGGGCGCAGAAGTTGCCGATCCAACCTACACTGGCCAGGCTCCAGCGCCCGGCCTGGAGGGGAGGCAAGCGCAAGACGTGGGCCGGATCCTTCTCCAACGGAGGACACCGACAGACTGTCCACCACCAAGTCTGAGGTGGAGAGCGCCATGAACCATAGGCACCGCCGACAAGATTTCGTGAAGCGTGCTTTTCCCCGAGGCATTGGATGCCTTTAACGCAGGGACGCGATCTCCGTGCCGCCAAGATGGTTTTACCAGAGCCATGGAGCAAGATGTGAAAGACACACGGTAAGGGAATTTTAATGGTTGTATATACCAAGAGTTCTCGAGACTTAAAGTAGTTATGCTAACTGATTTAAGGATCATTTGGAAACGCAGGCTCTTACCGAGAAGAACGCCCAGCTGTCTCAGGAGCTGCAAGATTGCAAGGCCCAACTTGAGGCCGCACTTGCTACCGCAGGAGGAGACGCCCTCCTGGTAACACATTTTTATTAATAAATATAAGCGATGTGCGGCGTGCATGAAGTCTAATAATGACATTGCAGTACCACGGACAAGATCCGGACAGCAAGCATCGCTGCGCCAACTAAAGGTCAGGAGAGTGTCTTGAATAGGGTTCAGCAGGAAAGGAACAAGCTCCAGGATGCCAACGCCAAGCTCGGAGAAGAGCTGAAAGGCGCTCGGGCCGAGCTGTCCGGCTCCGTTAAGGAGAATCGGCGGCTTCGTCGCGGCATTTATAGTAAGTGCTTGAGCGGACTCTTTTGAAAAGAAGAGTTCGGTGAGGAAGCATTTTGACGTAATTTGTCTTGTAGGTATACTCACAGGTCGCCCCGCAGAGGAGATGCCCATATCAACGGGTGATCAACTTCCCGAATCGCTGAATCGCCGAACGGGTTCGGCAGCGATGAGCAGCGCTGCTCGAGCTTTATGGCCAGCCTCGACCCTACCCGAGGGCCTCGGGAGCTTATGGAGAAGCTGCAGGAGTGCGGCAGCGCCTGCTTGTGGAAGATTTCGCTTGCCGCCAAGGTGCTGTGGAGGCTTGGGACATGGTGAAGACGCGGTATAAGAAGGCGGATCCCAACCACATGGCCAAGTTGGACCGGTGGGCCTCGATGGGAAGGAGATCCTGTGAGTTTAGTATACTGACCAAGTAGAGTTGGCTGCTAAATTTTCCCAACGGACTGTAAGCTAGACAGCCTGTTAGACGGGATTGAGGAGGAATACAATCAAGAATTTGACAATGTATGTTATCCTTTAAAGTGACATGTGAAATGCCTTCTAGCCGGATTGTATATCTTTTGTCTTTGCCGACCTTTTTCGCTTCAACCTCGGGACCCTAGAGTCCGGAGTGTGTCCGAATACCTTTTTGGTTAAGAAACTACCGTGGTATGCATGGAGACCAAAGCGAGGGGTCATGAGTGCTTTATCGCATAAGTGCCCAACTAGTTATGTTATATTACATGGTTAGTAAGAAACATCTTCAAGGAGAATAGTTCCGTTAAGGGTTCCTTTCTGGGAGGCATGCCCTAAAGTGCATGTCCGGACTCAAAGAAAGCATAAAACATCGGGGCAGATAGATAAATAGGTAAAAAGTCATCTTTAAATCACCGATCAAAATTCCCTTAAGAACGCTTAGCTTTCGGCTTCACCCACCGAGGTACACATCCGCCGACCCGGCAAGAATAATCGCAGAGGTGCTCCTTTACCTCCTAGCCGAACAATCGGGAACGAGGGGTAAGCACAGAGCCAGCAACCCAGCTTGGCCAAAACTTAAGTCATATCGATGCATATAATGGCGAGTAAAAGGTACATGTGGAAGCTTGACACATGTGCTGGGTATGAAACTCAGATAATTGAGCTTCGTAAAAGAAGCCCCTGTGAATAATGAGTGCGGATGGCACATCATGCGATGCAAAAATGCTAAAATAGGCCCGTAAGGGCTTTTAAATAAAAAGGATAAAAAGAGAAACAAAAGATAGCCAAGTGTAAAAGTTTGGACGGGGAAGGGACGAACTCTTAGTCGGCGCTAGGCATAGAATCGCTTGAGGCGGGCTGCGCTCCATGGGTTCGCTCGAGTCGGTTATCCGACGATTTCAGAGATGGTATGCTCCGCCGGTCGACTTGATCGATAATGAAGGGGCCCTCCCATTTGGGCTTGAGCTTGTCCTTTTCTTGTCGGCAGCGAGAACTAGTTCACCAACGTTGTAAGTCTTGGCCCGCATTTCGCTTTGATATCTTCGGCCTGCCATCGATAAAATGCGGAACGAGCCTTCGCGACGCCACTTTCTTCCTCCAATGTGTCCAGCTGTCCCGCCGATCAAGCTCGGCCTCTCTTTCCTCATACATGCGCACTCGAGGTGAGTCATGAATAATGTCACAGGCAAGACCGCCTCTGCGCCAGATACCATAAAAATGGTGTGAACCGTTAGTACGGTTAGGCGTTGTCCGCAGCCCCGTGAGTACGGAGTCGAGCTCCTCGACCCATTGTGTGTCGGATTTAGTAAGTGACCTCACTAGTCCGGGTTTAATGCCGCCATTATTAGACCATTTGCTCTTTCCACTTGACCGCTGGTTTGAGGGTGATAGATCGACGCGTAGTCGAGCTTGATGCCCATATTTTTGCACCATGACTTAACCTCGTCGGCTGTGAAGTTTGTGCCGTTGTCGGTGATGATCTTTGTGGGGACTCAGAACGTGTACCACCCCGATATAAAGTCTATCACTGGTCCGGACTCGCCGCTTTGACCGATTTGGCCTCTATCCATTTGGTGAATTTATCCACCATGACCAATAGGTACCTTTGCTTGTGGGTTCCCCCTTTAAGGGGTCCAACCATGTCAAGCCCCTGCATCGCGAACGCCGTGTAATGGGTATGGTTTTGAGGGCGGTGGGTGGCATATGGCTCGATTAGCAAAGAGTCGACAACCAACGATCGCTGGACCAAGTCCTGCTGCGTCGCCCGAGCCGTCGGCCAATAAAATCATGTATGGAATGCCTTTCCTACAAGGGCCCGGCCATGCGTGGTGTCCGCCTAGTCCGCATGAATTTCAGCCAGAGGTTTCGCCTTCCTCTCCGGAGATACACCTCTGAAGGACTCCGGTTGTACTTTTCTTATAAAGTTCTCCTCATGGACCTTGTAGGCTTTTGATCGCGGACTATGCAGCGGGCCTCGCTTTTGGTCTTCGGAAGTTCCCGCCAAGCAAGTAGGCTAGAAAGGTTCTGCCCACGCGGCGACACGCCATTATAACGTGGGCTGAAGGTGTTATGTCGTCGCTGAATCATCAATTGATGCGGTTTTTTCCGGTTTGTCGCTATCGGGCCTCTTCCCATAGTACGGATGGCTTGAAGAGCCGCTCCAGAAGATATTTGAGGACAAGATCACGTTTCGCACCGATGCGTGCAAGACGTCGGCCGCTTGGTTATTGTCTCGGGCTATGTGATGGAATTCAAGTCCTTCAAACCGAAATGACATTTTAGGACAGCGCTGCGATATGCTGCCATTTTCGGATCCTTGGCGCCAAAGTCTCCGCTTATTTGGGATATTGCAAGGTTTGAATCCTCGCAAGCACCTCTAGGCGTTGAATGCCCATGGAAACGCCATACGGAGACCATGTAACAGGCCTCAGATTCGCTGCGTTGTTGGAGTCCGTACATTATTTGAAGTACGTACTGGACTGAATCTCCGGTTGGGGACGTCAATACGACGCCAGCCCCAGTCCGGCCAACATTTTGGAGCCGTCGAAATGCATAGTCCATTGAGTATGCGCCGCACTTTTAGGGAGTTCGCTTGATCCATTCGGCATTTAAGTCAGCCAAAACTTGTGACTTTATAGCTCGTCGAGGTTTATAAGTTATATCGAATGGTAAGAGCTCAATGGCCCATTTTGCAATCCTGCCCGTTGCGTCGCGGTTATTTATAATGTCATTGAGTGGTACTTCAGAGGCCACTGTTATCGAACACTCTTGAAAGTAGTGCCGAGTTTCCGGACGCCATGAACACCGTGATATGCTATCTTTCGATAGTGCGGTAACGGATTTGCAGGGGTTAACACAATGGATACATAATACATCGGTTTTTGAAGAGGGAATTTATGCCCTTCTGTCACTCGTTCGACAACGAGGACCGTGCTTACAACTTGATGCGTTGCTGCGATGTATAACAACATTGGTTCGCCTGAGTGGGCGCAGCCAGACCGGATTTGTTGCCAATATGGCCTTTATTTCTTCGAGTCGGCAAGGGCGGCACCCGCCCACTCAAAGTGTTTCATACCGAGGAGGCGATAGAGGGCAACGCCTTTTCTCCTAAACGGAGATAAATGGCTTAAGGCTGCCACGCATCCCGTTAATTTTGTATTTGTTTGAGGTCTTTGGAATATCCAACTGTGATGAGCTCGAATTTATCCGGATTTGCTTCAATCCTCTCTACGGATACAATGAAACCCAGCAGATTTTTCCGGCTGGTACCAAAACGCATTTTCCGGATTCAGCTTGATGTCATATGCTCGAGGTTGTCGAATGTGAGCCTCAAATCGCCTCGCTAGAGTTTCGACGAGTTTTGTTTTGACGACCACGCCGTCTCACGATGCCTCGATTGTTTTGCCGATGGGTGGCGGACATGTTTGAATCATGCGCCGATATGTTGCGCCGCATTTTTAAGTCCGAAGGGCATCGATTGAAGCGTAATGGTCCATATGGAGTGATGAATGCCGCTGCGGCTTGGTTCGCTTCCGCCATCTTGATTTGATGATAGCCGAGTATGCGCCCGGGAAGCACAACGAATCGTGTTCGCCAGTAGCATCGATAATTTGATCGATGCGGGGGAGAGGAAGGATCCTTTGGGCAAGCCTTATTGACGTCTTTAAAATCGGCACGAAGGCGCCGGATTTATCCTTCTTGGTACCATCACCAGATTTGCTAGCCATCCGGATGTTTGATATCTCTAATGAATCCGCTTCCAAGAGTTTGGCTAGCTCTTCTCCCATTGCCTGTCTTTTGGGTTCGAAAATCGTCAAGAGCCTGTTTGATCGGCTTAAACTTTTAGGATGTTTAGGCTGTGTTTCGCCAACTGCGTGGGATTCCGGCATGTCCGAAGGATGCCAGCGAAGATATCCCAATTTTCCCGGGAATTCGCGATCTGGCGCGCCTACTGGGTTCAATTGTGCCCCAATGGAGGCCGTCTTTGTTGGGTCCGTTGGATGGACCTGGAATTTTATTATTTCATCTACTGGTTTGAAGGAGGTGGACTTGGATCTTTTATCGAGTATCACGTCGTCCATGTTCATCGTAGAGCGCAGCACGGTGAGTTCTTCTGCCGCTAAGGCTTCGGATAGTGCCTCGAGGGCTAGTGCAGCTGTCTTATTTTCGGCGTGGAGTGCTATGTCCGGATCACTAGCAAGAGTGATTATTCCACTGGGCCCAGGCATTTTGAGCTTCATGTACCCGTAATGAGGTACTGCTTGAAAAATTGTGAATGCCTCTCGCCCTAATATGGCGTGATACCCGCCGCTGAACGGGCCACCGAACGTGACTTCTTCGATTCAGAATTGTCCGGAGAAATAACACCACATCGAGTGTGATTTTTCCGTGCAGCGCTTCCCGCTAGGGATTATTCCTCTAAAGGTTGTGCTGCTTCGCCAATACGGCTCCAATCGATTTCCATTTTTCGCAGAGTTTCTCAGAATGAGGTTTAGTCCTGCCGCCATCCATGAGGACTTTTGTCACGAAAGTCGCCCACTATGGGACTAAGTACCCAAAGGCACCGGTGCTCGTTGTTCGAATTTAGGCTCGTCGCCTGGCGTTGAAGGTAATAGCTGTGTCACCCATGGATTTTTGTTGCTACTTGGTAGACTTCGCGAGTCCATGGATTGTTCGCTTTGCATATTGTTTGATGCGAAGGTCTCAAGACTGCTGATACTGCGGCTTTGGTATTGTTGGAGTGGTTTCTGAGCTAGAAGTTCTCGCCACTTTTGGCCACCCGCCATAATATCCAACATGCGAAGGCTATGTGTTGGGACGGCTCCTCTCGCACTATGAACTTTACAGGTCCATTGAGCCATCCCTCCAAGACGGTTCCGCTTCCCTTATTGGGTTTCGTTTTTCGTTTTTTGCATCCGGGGCCCGAGTGTAAGGCGCCCTTTTATCGCGGATCGGGTTTGGGGTCGGATTATCCCAAAATTGATTTTCAATTTTCCGAAACTTCCATCGCACAAGATTTTCGATTATGGACGCCAGATCGGTGAAGCGCGTAATTCTGCGACGATCAATGGCGTTTAGGATTCCTTGTCCGTGCAGCTTATTGCACAAGATTGAGATTATGTTTTCCTCTCAGCAGTCCTTTATCTTGTCCATAACCAGGAGGAATCGCCCAAGAATGATGTATCGCTTCAAGGCTCTTGCCGTATTAGAGATAGATCGCATATGTCCGGGCGGGTGGGTGGACAAAATCCGGATTCCCGCCCATCTTGGGGCTCAAGGCCGAGGGTTTCCAATTCGAAGCTTGGTTTGCTGGACACAATCCAGAGAGTCCGGGCGATGCATGATTTTAAGTTCAATGCTCGATCAAGTCCGCCCCTCCGCGGGAATCTGCATGGAGGGTTCGGGAACGAACGAATAGTTCTCAAGACAGCAAAGAATTGCCGATCGCTCCTCTACCACCGCGACGTGGTGGGTGGCCCGGGAGAGTTAATCTCTCTCGATCGGTTTTAAGCCCAATCTGGTTGTAGTCCGTAGTGACTCCTGAGCGGCGATGCGATCCAAGAGCTCGTTAATGACGAGAGCTCTATTGATCCAACTGCTCGGCAGCTTTAGGGCTGACGCGAAGATTGCTTCCGACGACTTGAGAAGTCATTGCAAGCGGCGGCCGGACAGCGGTCATGAGAAAACCACCAAGCGGATAGTTTGGCCGGGGCCAAGGCCCTCCGGCGAAAAACATCGCCTTTGAAGATGGGTGGAGGCATCCGCTCTATCGGTGACGCATACGAGGAACTCTCAATGAAAGCACCAATGTCGGTGTCAAACCGCGGATCTCGGTAGGGGGTCCCGAATCTGTGCGTCTAGGCGGATGGTAACAGGAGACGAGGGACACAATGTTTTTACCCAGGTTCGGGCCCTCCCAATGGAGGTAAAACCCTACGTCCTGCTTGATTAATATTGATGATATAGGTAGTACAAGAGTGGATCTACCACGAGATCAAGGAGGCTAAACCCTAGAAGCTAGCCTATGGTATGATTGTTGTAATGTATCTTGTCCTACGGACTAAAGCCCTCTGGTTTATATAGACACCGGAGGAGGCTAGGGTTACATAGAGTCGGTTACAATGGTAGGAGATCTACATATCCATATTGCCAAGCTTGCCTTCCACGCCAAGGAGAGTCCCATCCGGACACGGGCCGGAGTCTTCAATCTTGTATCTTCGTAGTCTTGGAGTCCGGCGGATAATGATAGTCCGGCTGTCCGGACACCCCCTAGTCCAGGACTCCCTCAGTCGCCGACCATCTCTAGATGAAGTTCTCTTGTGTTCTTCTCTGTGTTTTTGCATTTGTCTCATGCATATTTGTTTCCCCTTTCAAAAAAAAGCTTCATCTAGATTTCTTACTTTCTGTTTGTTCTGAATTTTCTGCGTTCCAATTCATTGCACATCTTTCAGTAAATTCCTTGCAAATCTTTGTGAGATCTTACTAGTCTACTAAGCTGAGGTGACAAGTGTTTTCTTTGCGATGAACTCGGTTTCACCGATTTGTTATTCTCGGCCCAACCGAATCTTTTCGGTACGACCAAAGCATACCACTCAGTGCCACCGATTTCACAACAGGAAAAACAGTTTGCCACATAATTATGTGTTTCTTCTGATCCAGCTACACTCAATGAATCTTGTCCTCTACAAGCATCACATTTTTATCATTGCTTTGTTCTGTGTCTCAAGGACCAAACCCATTCGACAGATTCCAGAAGACCCTTCTTGGAAATTGATGTCAAAGGGGGAGAGAGAGAACATCAAAGCTTATCATCTGAAGAGAGAGAGAGAGCATCAAAGCTTATCACCTTCCTTCTTAAGAGGGAGAGAGACCTAAGAGGGAGAGAGACCCTCAAAAGGAGAGAGAGATCTCCAGGGGGAGAGGATACTTAAGTACAATGTATTTCTCAAGGATCCCAGATGCTTGGTGTTCAAGAGGAGAGATGTCCACATGTCTTCTTGAGGGGAGAGACATGTTCATATGATCTATTGTGCTTACTTGCATTAGCATACATTAGCTCTAAACATTAGCTCTGATCATCATTCATATCTTTCAGGTCTATTGTCTTTCAGCTTTGATTCTCTGTTCCCTATCTTCTCCCAGTATCCCATGTTAGATTCAGGGGGAGCAAGACATCTAAGGGAAAGAGATCATTTAAATTCATTGCATATCTTTACTATTGGGGACATGTCTAATTCAATGTGGTACTTGGTACTCACTCTCTACATGTCGTCCCAGTCTTGGTATTCTTGTGGTTTCTTCTGTTTGCTCTGGCTAGTAGATGTATCTGTGTTATCTAACCTTGTTTACACAAGTTCATTTCATCCTAAGACAATTCAGGACTACAAGGTAAGTATATGCATCATAATCATGTGTATGAGGAATTCTTGCTGATGTACATATTGTTTACAAGAAGAACTCATGACCATGAAGGTATTTTCTTTAACATCCTTTGCTCTGATGCATATGGCCAGGATACATGTGACACATTGTCTGCTCTATCATGGTTATGCTCTCACATGCTTCTACATTCCATATTTACATGATTGCATACATGTAGGGGGAGCCTATGTTTGTTACATGTCTTTCCAAAGCTTTACTTGCTATTCCTTATATCTTTATCTAAAGCTTTGATGTATGTTGCCATCAATTACCAAAAAGGGGGAGATTGAAAGCACAAGTGCTCCCTAGGTGGTTTTGGTAATTAATGACAACATATCTCTTGTTGGACTAACACTTTTATCTAGTGTATTTCAGATAAGTTCAACAATGGAGTGGCATGGACTAAAGGATGTGGGAACTCCTTCAAGATGCTAAGGACAAAGGATTGGCTCAAGCTTCAAGCCCAAGACTCTTCATTTTTACATTTTAGTGGTCCAAGATCACATTGAGTCTATAGGAAAAGCCAATACTATCAAGGAGGGATGAGGTGTTGCTTAATGAACCTCTTGCTTCGTGTGCTTGGTGATATGCTCCAAAACCCTCAGTTACTTTCCCACTTCCACAAATGACCTAAACCCAAAGCCAAAATCGGTCACACGAAACTTCCTATCCGGCGCCACCGATTCCATAAGTCATAGCGACTGCCACAAACCCTAAGCAAATCGGTCTTACCAATAGGGATCTCGGTCTCACCGAGATGGGATTGTAATCTCTCTGTGTATGTACATTATCAAATCGGTCTCATCGAGTTTGAGCAATCGATACTACCGAGATTACAATGCAAACTCTCTGGAAACTTATTACCAAAATCAGTCCCACCGACTTTGAGTAATTGGTCCCACCGAGTTTGCCTGACCAACTCTCTGGAAAGCTTATTACCAAATTGGTCTCACCGAGTTTGTGTAATCGGTCTTACCGAGATTACGTTATGCCCTAACCCTAATCATATCGGTCTCACCGACTTGCATTTCGGTCCCACCGAAAACCCTAATGGTCATATTATTTGCTAAATCGGTATGACCGAGTTTAACAATTCGGTCCCACCGAGTTTGGTAAATTGTGCGTAATGGTTAGATTTTGTGTGGAGGCTATATATACCCCTCCACCTCCTCTTCATTCATGGAGAGAGCCATCAGAACGAACCTACACTTCCAACTTACCATTTCTGATAGAGAACCACCTACTCATGTGTTGAGGCCAAGATATTCCATTCCTACCATATGAATCTTGATCTCTAGCTTTCCCAAGTTGCTTTCCACTCAAATCTTATTTCCACCAGATCCAAACCCATTGAGAGAGAGTTGAGTGTTGGGGAGACTATCATTTGAAGCACAAGAGCAAGGAGTTCATCATCAACGCACCATTTGTTACTTCTTGGAGAGTGGTGTCTCCTAGATTGGCTAGGTGTCACTTGGGAGTCTCCGACAAGATTGTGGAGTTGAACCAAGGAGTTTGCAAGGGCAAGGAGATCGCCAACTTCGTGAAGATCTACCGCTAGTGAGGCAAGTCCTTCGTGGGCAACGGACATGGTGGGATAGACAAGGTTGCTTCTTCGTGGACCCTTTGTGGGTGGAGCCCTCCGTGGACTCGCGCAGCCGTTCCCTTCGTGGTTTGAAGTCTCCATCAACGTGGATTTACGATAGCACCACCTATCAGAACCACGCCAAAAACATCCGTGTATCCAATTGCGTTTGAATCCTCCAAACCCTTCCCTTTACTTTCTTGCAAGTTGCATGCTTTACTTTCCACTGCTCATATACTCTTTGCATGCTTGCTTGATATGTATTGTGATTGTTGAAATTGTGCTTAAAACTCCACTTAAACCCAAAGAAACTTAAAAACTGCAATCTTGGTACTTAGTGTCTAATCACCCCCCCCCTAGACACCTGTTCTCAAGGTCCTACATATTCTTATCTGAATTTTCGGCATTTGCCGCCCAAACCGTTCCACATCCCACGATATGATTATCCTATTCACCCATGGTCTCACACGATCTCCACCTCTCAGTACATGGGTGAGACATGTCGCTGGGATGAGAAGGGTCAGGGGCATGTTCATCCATTTTCCTCGGACGAGCGATTTTTCACCTCGGTTATAAATACCCCTCACCGTCCTCAGACCGCATTTACCCCGCTCGAGCTCTCTGACCTAGCGCCGCTGCTACTTCCATCAACGCCGGTGAGGAAGAGCTTCATTGCCTCGACTTCATCGCCGTTGTACTCGCACCGGCCGCGGAAATCTTCACTCCGCCGCCGCCGTAGTTGTCTTGCACCGCCAAGTTAGGGCGTGGAAGATCTGAACGGACGAACTTCTCAACTTCCACTCCCAGTTTGTTGTGTTCTTCGTCAAGGGTAAATAAAATCTATTTTTACTGCCCTTGTTGATTCTGATGATTTCCACAAAATCTTCAAAAGGTGTTTATTCTTCAACTTCCACACTCTTAAACACCTCACATGCATCTGTTCCTGATTTGTTTCTCTAAGTAACGTTTTTCTTCAAGATTCCTCAATTGTGTGGATTTTTCAATCTATACAACTCTGGAACCTAAGTCAAAGAACGCTTAGTGAAATTCCCCAAGACACCTCTGGTCAAATTCCTCAAACTTGTTTCTTTTGAAAAACTTATGAGAATGCATATGACCTCTCCAAATTCTTCGCACCTATACTCTATTCATAGGTACACATATCCGCTGCTGAATCACTAGGTTCTCATCAACTTAACTCATTTGTAGTGTTCCTTGAAGACAGATTGCATACCTCGTCAGAGAATTCCATTGTTCAAAATCCTCAGCTGAAGAAAATGGCCGATGGCAAGAGACCTTAGAAGGGAGGCAAGAGACCAGAAGTAAATACTGCGTTTGAGATCCCTAATGACATTTATGCAGAATATTGCACTCCTGATGAAGACAAACATGGCAAGGAGAACAAAAAACAGCGCCGAGTGCGCATACAGAGGATCGAGAGGAGATGGGCACAAGAATGGAGGGAGTATAGATATGTAACTCCAAAGTACATGAAGAAATTCGCGTTACACCCTCCTTGCCCAAGACCTCCATTGGCACCTGGCCAAGAAGCTGATCCCACTAGCCTCAAGCGCGATGAGGACTATCCCGATGAATGGGCCAAACGGCAAGCCAAGTTGGCCAAAATGGCCAGAGAAGCAGTGAGGAAATTCAACAAAGACTCTATTGAGGCCTCTACAAGCATGCCTAAGAAGGCTATGCCCAAGAAGCCTGTGCGCAAGCCTAGTTCCTCAGCAATGCCCTCACGGCCAAACTCATCAAAGCCCTCACGGCATATTTCTCAAGCAGCTCAAGTCGTTATTGTTACAAAACCTTCAGCTGCTGCTGCAAAGTCCTTGGCACCTGGGCCTCTCGCCTCTTGCCAAAGGACCACAGGCATCTCAATTGCTTCAGGAGCATCTACAAGTTCTTCAGCTCCTCCACAGTCTTCAACAGGCCCAACTTTGCTGAAGACAAAGTCCACTGCTGGCACAAGGCCAAGTCCTCACAAGAAGCAGGTTGCCTTCCATGTGCCGTCGAGTGAAGACAAAGATGATGATGAGGAATTAGCAGAAATCATCAGAGACAAACAGCAAAGGGCCATTAGAGCCAAAGGTAGTAATGTGCCATTGATGCTGGATCCCAAGTTGATCCTAGACTTCATCGACCTATGGCATAAGGACCCCAACACTCCTTTGCCTGAGATGAACCTCACTCCTGGCCAAAGTCATATGTTGACTGCCTTCATTAGTGAGGAAAAATGGAAATTTGAATAGGGGAGGAAGCACTACATAAAAAAGACATATCCGTGACATTTTGGGCTGAACGAAATTTTTTTATGTCATACATATGACACTTCTATGACGATAATTGTGACAAAACCCGATATCATCATAGATGTGGTGGGCTCCTACTTCTATGACAAAAAATCATGACAGAAAATGGGCTTTTCGTCCTGGGCGGGCCGGAGACGCAGCTGCATGACATTCTTTGGGCCGTCCATGACGGAAAAACCGTGGTAGAAGCGAGGGGAGGAAAATTTCGGGAGTTCCTTGCTACGGTGGGTGATCGGGGCCGAGCGATGCACGCTTTCTCTCAGACACGCACGCTGCGGTGTGCGAGGCATTGGCTCTAATCGAACCCGAAGCGAGGCGTTGGGCTCTAACGGAACCCGAAAGGACAGACCGCAGTTACGCATCGAACCCGAGCGATCGATCGATGGTCGTTAATCGAACCCGATCGAGCGATTCTTCACTACCGCCGCTAATCAAGCCGATCGATTGGATGAATGGTGAGTGTCATGGGGGTTTGGATGAACAGTGAGCGGTGGCGTTGCCTCTGGATGAACAGGACCCCGTGGTGTGGAGGGCTGGATGAACAGTAGACGGTGGAGGGGTGCCCTTGGAGGGGTGGATGAGCAGGACCCCGTGGTGTGGAGGGCTAGATGAACAGTATACGGTGGAGGGGTGCCCGTGGAGGGGTGGTTGAACATGAGCCGGTGGAGTAGCACGCGGTGGAGGCTGGATGAACAGGAGCCCGTGGAGGCTGGAGGAGGTCGACAGTAGCCCGTGGAGGCTGGAGGAGGTCGACGGTGGAGATGAACAGTATCCCGTGGAGTCCCGTTTTGCGGTACGCCACACCCCTCCTGATGAACAGGACCCTCGTTTCGACCGTAGCACTCCAACACAAGTCTGTTTCATCCATTTTGCGGTACGCCACACCCCTCCCGATCAACAGGACCCCCATTTCGACCATAGGAGGTCCGTTTCGTCTTTGCGGTACGCCACACCCATCCCGATCTACACGACCCCCATTTCGACCGTAGGAAGTCCGTTTCCTCCGTTTTGCGGTACGCCACACCCCTCCCAATCAACAGGACCCCGTTCCAAACGTAGGAGGTCTGCTTCTCTCACAGGCGACACGCCAGCCTCGCTTCCATCGCCTGCTCCATCCAAGCCCTCCCGGCGAACACGACCATGCATTCCGCTCGACCCACCGGTTGGCTCCCCATGAACACGACGATGACGTTGTTTCTCCGTTCACCCAGCCATGTATATATGCGCGAGTAGGCGCTCGAGACCCGCCGTATGTATGTGCGTGGTCAGATTTTCTTTCTTGCACTCGCCATCAGACGACGTGTACATGCTACGCGGCGCCTCTACTATGACACGCGGCGCCTCTACTACGACACGTCGTGCCTCTACATCAACCAGTATGTACGTACACGCTCGCGACAGAATGACAATGCTACGTACGCTTCGATCAGGTGGGTCCCGACTGTCAGGCACTTCCTTGACTGCGAAGATGTAGCTAGTGGGTCCTACCAGTCAGGGGGCCGAATCGTTTTTTTTGCCCGGACGCACTTCCTTGCGTGCAAAGATGTAGCCGGTGGGTCCCAGCAGTCAGGGGGCAAAAAGTTTTTTTTTGCCTGGACGCACTTCCTTGCGTGCGAAGGTGTTGCTGGTGGGTCCCAGTAGTCAGGGGCAAATCTTTTTTTTGCCCAGACGCACTTCCTTGCATGCGAAGATGAAGCTGGTGGGTCCCAGCAGTCAGGGGGAAACATTTTTTCCGTGAAATACAGTGGCCCATCCGGTGGGTCCCAGCTATCAGGTGGAGGAATCATTATTTTCCGTGTAATAAGGAGGCACTTCCTTGCTGCGGCCGTGGACCCAGTTGTCAGCCTCTCCATGTATAGTCCACCTTCGATGGAAGTCGTTCCTTGACCACGTTGCCCAGGCCGCACCGAGAGCACCATGGCGATGGACGACGGCAAGGCCTAGGAAGGGGACGACGCGGAGCCGGGGAAGACGCGGCAGTGGAAGCCCGCGTGGAGAGGAGTACGAGGGTTCACTCGTTCGGCTGCGGTGTGAGGCTGCCGTCGCAGCAGGGCTCGCCGCGGTGGGAATAGTAGGGCGGTGAGGCTCTCAGGGCAAAGACAACCTGGCCCACGGAGGCAAGTGAAAGTGCTAGTTGTCTACTAGAGGGGGGGGTGAATAGGCGATTTTTATGAAAGTCTTCAAAACGTGGAAGTTTCAAAGACAAACAATAGAAATGACCTACTTGATATGCAGCGGAAGATAAACTACAACAAGCAAACCATAGTCAAGTATGCAATAATGTGAAAGTACAAAGACTAATAGAAGCTTAGTAGTAAGGATCAGGATGGAAGATAGTATGAAGCCAACCAACGATATTAGTCAAGCAATGAAGTCAAACAGGTACGACAAATAGGCAATGACTTCACGAAGACAAACTCTAAGTAAAGGGAAGGAGAGGATAGAACCAGTCACTTGTTGAAGACACAGGATTTGTTGGACCAGTTCGAGTTGCTGTGACAACTGTACGTCTGGTTTGGGAGGCTGAGATTCAACTCAAGACCGCGTCTTCACCTTATTCCCTTGAGCTAAGGACACACAGCCTCGCCTAATCACTCGTAAGTCTTCAAGGTAGACTTCCAAACCTTCACAGACTTCGTTCACCGGCGATCCACAATGACTCTTGGATGCTCAGAACGCGACGCCTAACCGGCTGGAGGATTCACAGTCCTCAAGTGTAATAAGTCTTCAGGTCACGCAGACAGGAAGACTTTAGTGATGCCTAACACTCTTTGGCTCTGGGTGTTTGGGCTTTGTCCTTGCAAGGATTTCTCTCTCTCTCAAAGGCTTCGAGGTGGGTTTCTCTCAAACGACAAAAGTCGTGCACTAACTCCGAGCAGCCACCAATTTATGGTGTAGGGGGTGGGCTATTTATAGCCACTAGGCAACCCGACCTGATATGTCCGAAATGACCTCGCTCACTAAGGAACCGACACTGCTCCAATGGTCGATTTAAACGCACACAACAACTTTACTTGGGCTACAAGCAAAGTCGACTCATCCACTCTGGATAAGATTTTCTCTCATTGTCTTTGCTCAAGACATAGGATTTGGGTTGAGCATCACTTCACCATTCTCGACTTTGTTCACTTGGACCCCACTTAACAAAGACAAAGGGTTCCTATGACTCAACAAAGAAGAAAAAGAAACAACTAAACGACACGCCTTCACGCCCATAGTCTTCACTCAATGTCTTCTCATGTCATAGTCTTCAATATGAATATCTTCACATACCACCATTGTCGTCAATGTCTTCATACATTTTTAGGGGTCATCTCCGGTAGGTAAACCGAATCAATGAGGGACACTACCTGTGTTATCCTGCAATTCTCACAAACGCATTAGTCCCTCAACCAAATTTGTCATCAATACTCCAAAAGCAACTAGGGGTGGCACTAGATGAACTTACAATCTCCCCCTTTTTGGTGATTGATGACAAGCTAGTTGAAGTTTTCAACGGGGATAAAGTATGTGAAATTGTAAAGGATAGGGTATTGTCTTCATAAGTGGCAAAGGCTCCCCCTGAAGATGTGCATATAAGTAATTTGCTTTTGGATGCAAATGCACATGGCAGGTTGTACTTGTGGAGATCCTCTTCAACTTGTGAAGATAATTCATCATGCATGAAATGATATAACTAAGAGAATGACATGCATAATGAAAAATGGACGTCTGCAGAATGATCTAAGTGCAGAAGTTATCATCGCACATGCGGAATTTATCATCGCATCACAGAAAAGCAAATAAGTAGCAGACGACCATCGAGTTTAAGTGTTACAACTCAAAGAACCAAACATATCAAAAGCGAGAGTTGTAAACACTAGGCAGAATATAAATCAACCGCCCATATGAACCCGCTTGAAGACTATCAAACTCACATGCTTCTCCCCCTTTTGTCAGTAAGGACCAAAAAGGTTTGAAGACATAGAGCATCTCGTTCCCATGAGGAGTAGGTGAAGCAGCATGGTTGTCGTTGTTGTTTGGCGGCGCAGGCGAACTTGGTGCAGTGTCGATGCATGCAGAAGTAGGGGTCGGTGAAGTAGCGTCGTCTTCATCATCGATCACTTTGGCATTCACCATTGCCGCGGAGGAAGAATAGTTAGAGTCTTCAAGGGATGGAGTTCGACGTAGGATAGCATTCCGAGGAGGAGTGGAGTCAAACTTGAATCTTTCAGTGAAGCCATCGTCTTGAAGATCTGCTTCAAGATCGAAAGCAAAGGTCAAACTCTTCCATGATCGCCGACAGGTCTTGTGAGTGACAAAAGCATTCTTGGTGGCAAGATTTCGAATGCGATTGACGTCCACCAAGAGGCTTTGCATTTGTCGCTTGAGCCAGAAGTGATGATTGTCTTGTTTCTGATGCAGTGCCACAAGAAGTTCTCGGTCATTTAGGACGCAAGAGCGCTTCTTAGGCCTTTGGGCAATTGTGCTCTCAAGAGCTTCAGCTTATGACGGTGAGGCGCATTTAGTGTTCCCAGCCATTGGATAGACATGAGTTACTGCTTGGACTCCTTCCATGGGTTGAGTGAAGCTTTGGTAATCAGCATTTTGAAGACAAAGAGGCTTCTTGGCAGGCTCAGGGTATATGGCTTCAACTAACATATCAACCTCTGGTAGAAAGATCAGATGATTGCGAGCAGAGGGCTGATAGTTGATAGCAGAGTGTAGCTTGATGAGGCACATGACCCATGGAGCATAGAATTTCAGGCCAAAAAGGTCAGATCCAGACGCAGCCAGTTGCCGGATGAAGAATTCTTGTGTATTGAAGCTGATGCCATTGAGGATGTAAAAGACCAATGTCTTCGTGGCTCCTTAAAGTTTGCAGCTGATGAATGCCCTTTGATAGGCCATAAAGTTCGCCTAATGATGTGATATATTGTGCGAGGCAGATACTCAAGGTCATCAACAAAGAACTCCTTTGGGTATTCAGCGTCAGGCGGCAGAGGCTTCATCATGCTCAACATCTGGCTCATGTTGGGCTCTGGCTTATGGACGATGCTCTCCAGTGCATTGCGGTGGAGTTGACAATCAGGTTCGAACAGCTCTCCGGGAGTGGGTAGGCATGTAAGCTCAATGACGTCAAGAGCTTTGGCTTCATGATGAACATTTCCTATCATCCACTCGAGAACCCATGTCTTTGTATCCCTGTAGTAGCCGCAAATTTGGAGGGTAGCATAGAATTGAAGCAAAAGTTCCACATTCCAATGTTCTTTGTCTGTCACAAAGCTGAGCAGACTTGCATCACGAAAGCAGTCAAGTGCTTCTTCTAAGCATGGCTTCAGTGTCGAGGCGCATATGAGGGTGTCGGGGCGGACGGAGGATGGGAGGCCCGCCCGCCGCGAGCACCTATGGGGCCGGGGCCCCTTCGTGAGTGCGGTACGAGGGCGGAGGAGGCACAGAGACCAGATCGAGACGATGCACGCGGGCGGATTTTTACCCAGCTTCGGGCCGCGATGGACGCGTAAAACCCTACTGCTGCTTTGTGTTGTATTGTGCTCGGGAGCTTGAAGAGCTACAGTAGCAGCTACACCGAGCGTGGGGAGTTGCAAAGGATTCGAACCCCCCTACGTTGTGCATGGGCCTCCTTTTATAGAGCAAAGGGGTTACCAACAGGTGTCAACGTAGGAGAGAGGGGTAAAAATGTAAAAGAGGTGGTAGTTGGAACAAAGCAAGGAACAAAGGCAGCCACAAAGGCTTGAACAAAGGATTCTACCTACTTTTGAGGGGGGACAAAGGCATTTAATGCCGTCGCCGCCGACCCCAAAAGCTCCCGCCATTGCGTCTCCGTCGCCACGGCGATGGATCCACCACCGTGGAGTGCCACCGCACCCCTAGGCTGCACTGCCACCCGCCACGCTGCCTCGGAGAGGGCTCAAGGCGACGCCAGGCGATGAGCTGGAGGCGGGCACACACAGAGCTCTCCGGCAAGTACCTTGTCGGGTCTTGATCTTGCGGACCCGAAGCTTGTCGGGCTTTGTAACTTGTCGCTCCCCGGGTCCTCGCCGGGACGCGTATAGCGCCGAGGCGTGTCTTCTATGATATAATCTTCTAGTCCTCCCGGCGAGCTCCTCTCGCCAGGGCCTTGCGTGAGTGATGTGATCTTGAGCCCGGAACGGCCTTCCCGGCAAGCTCCTCTTGCCGGGGTCTTGATCTTCTTTCTTGTACACTTTGTTCTTGAATGGCTTGATATGGAGCAGGGATGGTCTCCGCAAGCATGTGGTAGATCTAGCCGGGGAGCTGAATCGCCGTGCACAAGTTGGGGTACTGAGGTGCCCCTACCTTAGTACACCGACAGGAGCCCCCGGGCCTGGGCCACACACGGTGCCGAGCGCTGCTGGGCCAGGCCCAAAACAGTGTACGGGCACACGAGGCCCACGGCGTGCCGACTCCACTTCCGCCCCTGCCGCCTCCCGTGCAACAAAGACGCTGCCTATTGCGGCGTCAGGATGGGACGTGCTCACGTTTTTAATGGGAAGAGCGGAATGCCCCCACTTCCCCATAAAACAGAGGAAACAGCGTTCCCCCCTCCGCTTTCATTGCTTCTTCCTCCTCCTACAGAAATCCCTTTGCGCTCCGCCCCGCATCTCCTCCGCTGCCGTCTCTTGCGCTCAAGGGCGCCACGACTTTCGTCCTCCTTCCCTCGCCGCCTCCGCCATGGCCCCAAGACCGGAAGGGAAGGGAAGGCGGAGAAGACCAAGAAGGAGAACCGAGCAGCGGCAAAGCTTGCCCAGATGCGGAAGCAGAACGTTGCCTTCCCCGCGGCTCGGCGGCAGAACTCGGGGCAATATTTCTGCTCGGGCGAAGAAGACCACGCGCGATCCTCGACCAGGGCCCATCCGCCGCCACCATGGACAACTATCCTGGCGGGTACTACTTCTTCGCAGCCTTCTTCCACTGCGGTCTTTGCCCCCCTTTTTCTGATTTCTTCTGTGACATTATGCACACATACGGCTTCCACCTTCTTGACTTCACCCCCAATGCCATCCTCACAATGGCGGTTTTCGCACATATGTGCGAAAACTTCATAGGGATACACCCAAACATAGCTTTGTTCAGGCACTTCTTCACCCCTAGAGCAGAGCCCGGCTCCCCCCTTTCCGGAGGAATTTCTTGGGTTTTTCGTCTGAACTTGAAGGAGTCGTACTTGCCGGGGGAGCTCCACGGCAAGTGGGAGGAGTGGCGTGCCGACTGGTGCTGGGTTGTTGAGGACGAGCCGCAGCCCTTCACCGCGCCGCGCACGGCGCCCATCGTGCGCGGCAGAGACTGGAGCGAGCTGGACTCGGACGATATCAAGCTCGACGCTGCCATCGTCCGAATTCTTCGTCTTCGAGCAGCAAATCTAACCGTTGCAGAGGTAGGCGCAGACTTCCTTCGCCGCCGCATTGCCCCTCTACAAAACAGGAAAAGGCCGGCCTGGGAGTACGGCGGCGCGGGGGATATAATGAGGCTGCGCCCGGCTGAACTTCAACTTCACGACGCCGAGTTGAGGGGATGGTCCGGGAACTCTTTGGCACGACCCGACCATCCAGAGTGGTTCAGACCTTCCCGGGAGTGGTGCCCCTCGCAACAAAGACAGCTGGGATCGCCTCGCCATGATGCCCGCGTGTGACTCGCACGGCGTGGAGCATACATGGATTCCGCCCGAGCCAATAGACGTCCTCAACTTCTTCGACACCCTTGAAGAGGTGGCGAAGAACAAGGACGAGACCCGGGGGCTGACACGGGACACCACGGACCAGGAGCTCGCATACATAGCTTCTCGGGCCGAAGAGGCCGCTGCAGCCGCAGCGGCAGGAGAGTTCGGCTGTACGCCCGAGGAGGCAGAGGCTGCGGAGGAGTCCTACCAAGCGGAGGCGGCGGAGATCTGCAGACTGCTGCAGCTTCCTCCCGGCGCGCTCGCCGGGGTCCCCTCTCTGAGGCACTCTGGGATCCCCGGAATCGCGGCCGAGGCCGCGGCAAGAGGTGGCGCTGTCGGAGGGAGCAGAGGCGCCAGAGGAAAAGGGGTCGCAGCGCAGGGCGCTGGGTCTGGCGAGCCAGCCGGCGAGGAGGAGGAAGAGGATGCCGCGGCCGCCGAGGGTGCCGGCGGGTCCACGGACCTTTACGCCGACGACCTCTCCTCGTCGTCGGAGACCTCCCCGCCCCGGGCGAGCCCCAAGCTGCTTCCACGAAGCGCCCCGCAAGGCTGCGGCGGAAGCGAGCACGAGGCCCCGGCAACTACCACTCGCCGGCAGCGCAAGCTTCCCGGGAGTCAAGCTGCGCCGAGGGCGACGGTGCACCAGCCACAAGCGGAGCGACTTCAAGAGCCACGGCAAAGGCGCCTGCAGGTCGGCGCCGAGCGGACAGGGTCTTCGAGCGGAGCGGCGGCTCCGCCCGCTCCTTGGGTCCCGGCTGCCACGGGCTGGGTCTCGCAGCCCCAGCCCCGAGGACCGCCAAGCGCCCGAGAGGGCTCGCGCCTGCTCCTCGCCGACGTGACCTGTGGAGTATGATTTCTCCGCCTTGAGCGAAGACGACGAGGAGGAACAGGAGGCACCAAATCTTCATCTTCTTAAATTTCGCCTTGATTATTGTTGAGGCTAATCTTGTTTTTATGCTGATTTCAGGACCTTGACCGAAGCGGGCGGCGAAGAAAGCCAAGGTGCCCGTGGTCGAGGTCGCGACGACTCGCCGCCGAGGCGATCGGGCGGCTGGAGCCAAGCTTGCGGACCCGAAAGGCTGTCCCGAGGAGCAGCCTCAGCAGCAGCTCCCCCAACAGAAGTCTGGGTCCCGCGACCTTCGCTTGCCGAGCGCGTCTGGAGATTTCGTCTTGTTCCAATATCTTGACGCGTTTGCCTTGGCTTGTGCAGAGATGGAGCCGCAGCGGCAGGAGCATCCGGAGGTCACCCTCGAGGAGCCGGCAGTCCCTCCATCCCCGCCAAGGTTGGACTCCCCGGCAAGGGAGAGCGTCCCGCCAAGGGCGGGTACTCCGCCAAGGGCGAGTACCCCGCCAAGAGCGAGCAGCCTGGCGAGGGCGGCCACTCCGCCAAGGGATAGTTCTCCGGCAAGAGAGCCCGCTGCTGACGACGTCCGCCAAGGTAAGTTCTGCAACTTTGTCTTCTTGGCGTTGTGTAGGATCGTTGAAGGCAAGAGTGTCTAGAGGGGGGGGTGATTAGACAACTTGACAAGACAAAAGTTTATGCCTTTTGGTTAACATAAGTTCATAGCAAGTTCACAATGAAGGTCAAGTCAAGCATCATGCATACAAGTCGAACAACATACTAAACATGCAATTCTAGAGTATAGGGCAGCGGAAAGTAAATTGCATGAATAGTAAGGAGAGATTGTGAAGAGCAAACGCAATTGGAGACACGGAGATTTTTCTCGTGGTTCCGATAGGTGGTGCTATCGTCAATCCACGCTGATGGAGACTTCAACCCACGGAGGGTAACGGCGCATGAGTCCACGGAGGGCTCCACCCACAAAGGGTCCACGAAGAAGCAACCTTGTCTATGCCATCATGGCTTACGCCCACGGAGGACTAGCCTTACTCGGGGTAGATCTTCACGAAGTAGGCGATCTCCTTGCCCTTACAAACTCCTTGGTTCAACTCCACATCATGACGGAGGCTCCCAAGCGACACCTAACTAATCTAGGAGGCACCACCTCCAAAAGGTAATAGATGGGGTTGGTGATGATGAACTCCTTGCTCTTGTGCTTCAAATGATATCTCCCCAACACTCAACTCTCCTCACCGATTTGGCTGTGGTGGAGGAAGGGATTGAGTGGAAAGCAACTTGGAAAGACTAGAAATCAAGTTTCATATGGTGGGAGTGGAGCAACTTGATCTCAACACAAGGGTAGGTAGTTTTCTTCTCGTAAATGTAAGGTAGGAGTGGTAGTTCTTTCTCGATGGCTCTCTCCACGAATGAAGAGGAGGTGGAGGGTATTTATAGCCTCCACACAAAATCCAACTGCTACACACATTTGACCAATCTCGGTCGACCGAAGTTGACAACTCGGTGAGACCGAAAGTTCAAATCTTAGAACGTTGGGATTTTCGTGGGACCGAAAATACAATCTCTTGTTAGACCGATTCTTCCAAAGTCTAGGGTTTGCCAATCTCGGTGGGACCGACTTTCTCATCTCGGTGACACCGATTTGAGTACGTATGTTACTGAAGCTTGGCAACACCAATTTCGAATGACCGAGTTTGGAATCGGAAAATCCGAGATTCTAGGGTTTTGGCTATATGGTCGAGGTGGTTCATCTCGGTGTGATGAGTTTGGAATCGGTGGGACCGAGATTACTTATGAGTTTATGTTGGAATGAAAGATTGCTGATTGTTTGAGAGATAAATCACTAAGCACTTTAGAGCAACCAGGTCATCATCATAACCTCATCCCCTTTAATAGTATTGGCTTTCCTATGGACTCAATGTGATCTTGGATCACTAAACCAAAAATGGAGTCTTGAGCTTTTGCCAATCCTTTCCTTAGCATCCTAGGGGTTCACCTCACCAGTCCTTTTGCCATGCCATAGTGGTTGACTTTCTGAAACATACTTGGTTAAAAGCATTAGTCCAACCACAAAGTATGTTGTCATTAATTACCAAAACCACCTAGGGAGCAAATGTGCTTTCAATCTCCCCTTTTGGTAATTGATGGCAACACACGTAAAAAGATATCAAAGCTATCAAAGAAGGACAGATTAGTCATTAAAGCTTTGATGACATGTAGTACACAGCTCCCCTACAAGTGTGCAAGATTTTAGATTTTGGTTTTGGACTACCACAAGCACACATGAGAGAAAAGCAAGATGTGCTACATGCAGCTTGGCTATATGCATCGAGAGCAGATGAGGGTAATTAGATATGATGCATATGTGCATGGTGATTTCTTGCAAACAAGTATTCACAAGCAAGTCACCATCATGCACATCCTGCAAGATGCATATACTTACCTTGAAGTTCCTTGGTGATGTACCAAGAAATAAACTTGGGAAAACACGGTTAGATAACACAAGAGTAGTTCTTCAACCAACAGCAAGAACATCAAGAGTACCAAGCCAGGATGACATGTATAAAAAGTGACTCATGATGAGCACTAGCTTGAATCAGCCAACATGTCTCCCAAGACTAAAAGATTTTCAATGAGCTCGAGAGATTTTGCTTTTCATAAAATACCAATTGTGATCTTTTAAGATACCAATTGTATAAGATACTAATTGTACTTTTCAAGATACCAATGGTGAGAACAAAATCAGGAGAATAATGCCAAAAGTATTATCACAAGTGAAATATATGGCAAAGCTTTGATGTGATCCTCTCCCCTTAAGGTAAGATTGTTTTTCTTTCTTTAAGATATCTTTTCTCCCTTAAGTTCCCAGCTCCCCAGCTCCCCTAAATCTTCTCCCCTTGACATCAAGTGCCGAAAAGGATAGTAAACCAGAGGGACAGGAAAGATGGAAGGAAAGAAATGGGTTCATTAAGAATCACATCCGAGCAAATTTAGATATAAAGCATGTAAAACATTCAGATGAGCTGGAGATGATGGCTCGATGAATGTAAATCGGTGACACCGAAATGATGTGGATCGGTGAGGCCGAAAGTCGAGACTTAGGTTCGATCCCTTTCGGTCGATCAAAAGATTGAATCGGTGACGCCGAGTTTAATTCCAAGGAAATGTAGAAGTAATTCAGCTCACTTTGCAAGAAATGTTTCGAAGATTTGCAATGAATTTGTAAAAGATTTTCAGGAATTTATCGAGCTAAAGAATATACACAAGAACAGAAAACAGAAATGAAAAGAGTGCTAGATGAAGTTTTTTTTTTTTTTTTTTTAAAAAACAAGGAAACTCAATGAGAGAGCATAAGAAAAAAAAAAAAAACTCCAAACATATGTACTTCATCTAGATAGGGTCATGCACAAAGTCACCTATGTTTGAGTATATTGACTTAGGAGTCAAATGAGAACATTTGATCATAGGTCATACTCATCGCTTAAGCTCAAAATGGGGTTACCATTTTTCCATAAAGCATTAAATGTGATCACATCTTTGAAGCTGCTTGTACTCATGACTTTGAGCAAAGCTTCTTCAAGATGTGAAAGACATACCTTGGGCTTGTTGTTGCTTGTTCTCATGTAGGTGAACTTGATGTAGTTGCTCATTGGATGTGAAGTTGGAGCACCATTTTCAAGTGTGTAGTTCATCTTCCTACATGGGTTAGGCAAGCAAGGAAATTCTCAAGAGTATCCAATATGACATGAGTGAAGTACTAGAAGTATATGGTGTCAAAAGGATATGTGGAATTTTGTTCCTTGAACTCAACATCCCAAAGAGCTAGATACTTGATCAATGACAAGATTACTCATGATTTGAGTGGGTGATAATCTTGTAGAATGTAGTTCATCCAAGTACCGCAAGGAGTTAGATGCAATACAAGGGGGCAAATGTGTCCAAGACATATGATCATCATCATAAGAGAAATATCAAGGATTAGTCAATTAGGCTCATGCCTTGCATGCATCAATGGAGTTTTCACTCCAAGTTTGAAGCATCAATGATGTTCAACTCACTCTCAAGCGACAAAACACTTTCTCATCAAGTGGTTTTGTGAAGATATCTGCAAGCTGTTTGTCAAGATTTAACATGCTTAAGATCAATGTCACCCTTAGCAATATGATCTCGAATAAAATGGTGACGAACTTCAATGTGTTTTGTGCGAGAGTGTTGCACGGATTGTGTCCAATCTTAATTGCACTCTCGTTGTCACAAAGCAAAGGAACATGTCTTGCATTTATCCCATAGTCCTTAAGCATTTGTTTCATCCATAGCAATCGAAAGCACAACACTAACCAGCAGCAATATATTTCGCTTCGCAGCTTGATAATGATATCGAGTTTTGTTTCTTGGATGACCAAGACACAAGGGATCGACCAAGAAATTGACATGTACCGGTTGACTTTCTATCTATCTTGTCTCCGCATAGTCCGAGTCGGAATAGCCAACAAGATCGAAAGAAGCTCTCTTAGGATACCAGATGCCAAAATTAGGTGTGTGTATCAAATATCTCACAATTCTTTTAACAGCTTTAAGATGACATTCTTTAGAGCAGCTTGATATCGAGCACACATGCATACACTCAAGATTATATCGTGACGAGAAGCGCAAAGATATAGTAGAGAACCAATCATGGATCGATATACCTTTTGATCAACAAGTTCTCCATCTTTAGTCAAATCATTATGTCCATTAGTAGGCATGGGGTTCTCATACCTTTGCTCTCTGCATGTTGAACTTCTTGAAGAGATCTTTAGTGTACTTGGTTTGTGAGACAAAAGTGCCCTCCTTAGATTGCTTGATTTGCAACCCAAGGAAGAACTTGAGTTCACTCATCATGGACATCTCATACTTCTCGACATAAGCTTCCCAAACTTCTCACTGAAATCAGGGTTAGTTGATCCAAAGATAATATCATCGACATATATTTGGCACACAAATAGTTCTCCGTCAACCCTTTTGTGAATAGCGTTGAGTCAATTTTACCAATCTCAAATCCTTTTTCAAGAAGAAAGCTAGTCAAGCATTTGTACCAAGCTCTAGGGCTTGTTTAAGACCATAAAGAGCTTTGTGCAATTTGTAAACATGATTGGGCTTTTAGGATTCACAACCGGAGGTTGTTTCACAAAACTTCCTCTTCAATTTCTCCATTTAGAAAAGCACTTTTAATGTCCATTTGATAGAGAGTAATGTTATGGTGGTTGGCATAAGCAAGAAGAATGCTAATGGACTCAAGTCTAGCAACGGGGCATAGGTCTCACCATAGTCCATACCTTCGACTTGTGTGTAACCTTGTGCTACGAGACGAGCCTTGTTGCGGATGACTTGTCCATCTTCATCTTGCTTGTTCCAAACACCCATTTGGTTCCAATGACGTTTTGGTCATCATTGGGCTTTCTACCAAAGACCAAACGTTGTTCCTCTCGGTTGTGCAGCTCTTCATGCATAGCGCTCACCCAATCCGGTCTTCAAGCGCTTCTTCTACCTTCATTGGTTCAAGACTTGAGATGAATGAGTAATGCTCACAAAAGTTAGCCAAACGAGTTTTAGAGCGAGTGATTCTCCGAGTCGATGTCATTCATCATTTGTTCCACGGATGGTCCTTCTTGACTCTTTCTCTAACTCGAGATAGCTTTTGTCGTGGTCGTGGCTGAGCTTCCTCATCATCCTCATCTTCTTCTTCATCTGTGTTGTTGGTATTGTCTTGAGGTGGTGGAGAAGGAGGTTGTGGTGGATCTTCTTGTCGCACTTCCTCATCTTGGTGAGTTCCACTTGTGGAAGCCTCCATGTTGCCTTGAGGTTCACCTTGTCGTGAGGTAGAGGGCTCCACATGTGTAGATGAGGTACTCTCCTTCACCTCCATGGGACTAATCCTTCCAATGGACAAATCTTGAATGGCTTCCGATGGGTCCTTATCTCCTACATCAATAGGCATTTGCTCTACTTATGAAATATTAGATTCATCAAACTTCACATCTACCGCCTCCTCAACCTTTCGGTGAAATTGTTGTAGACACGATAGGTGTGAGAGTTTGATCCATAACCGAGGAAAAGCCTTCATGAGTTTTGGGAGCAAATTTAGACCGACGATGCTTATCAAGAATATAGCATTTTGAACCAAAGACACGAAAATATCCCACTTGGGGTTTGTTACCCGTAAGGAGTTCGTATGAAGTCTTGCCGAGGAGCTTGTGAAGATAGAGTCTGTTGATGGCATGACAAGTCGTCTCGACGGCTTCACCCCAAAAGTGTTTTGGTGTCTTGTATTCATCAAGCATTGTCCTCGCCATCTCAATGAGCTGCTCGGTTCTTCCTCTCAACAACCCCGCTTTGTTGGGGTGTGTACGTAGCTGAGAACTCATGTAGGATCCTTCCTCATCGAGAAAAGAGTCCACATGGGCGTTCTTGAACTCCGCTCCGCTGTCACTCCGAACCTTCTTGATCTTCACCTCAAATTGATTCTCGAGCCTTTCTAGCAAAGGTTTTGAAGATTTTCAACCTGCGATTTGTCATCAAGTAGAAATACCCACGAATCTGGAAAAGTCATCAACAATAACTAGACCAAAGGAGTTACCACCAAGGCTTTTGTAAGCATTGGGACCAAGAGATCCATATGAAGAAGCTCAAGCGGTCTCCTTGTGGTCATGATATTCTTCACGGATGACTTCCTCCTACTTGTTTTCCCGCTTGACATGCATCGCAGAGTCTATCTTTGTCAAAGAAAACATCTTTAACACCAAGAATGTGATCACCTTTGATTAGCTTATCTAAATTTCGTGATACCAACATGTCCAAGCCTTCTATGCCAAAGCCAACCTTTTGCAGATTTAGCAATAAAGCAAGTTCTAGGTTGAGCTTTCTTAGTGAAATCGACAATGTATAAGTCACCTCTACTTAATGCCAAGAAAACCATGTTATGATTGTCACTGCGAAAAACTTGGCAATCTACTTTGGTGAATAGCACATTGTATCCAAAGTCACTAATCTAGACACGGAAAGTAAATTGTATCCAAGTGATTCAACAAGCATGACATTTTTAATGGAGCTATCATGAGATATGGCCACCTTACCAAGGCCAAGTACCTTACCCTTGAGTTGTCTCCAAAAGTCACATACTTATGTGGACCATCGCTCTTTGCAAGCTCTCAAACATGTCTTCATCTCCGGTCATGTGATCGGTGCATCCACTATCAAGAATCCATTCTTTGCCACCGGATATGTAGTCTCTCATATTTGCCATTAGATTGAGACTCTTCATGATCTTGTCTAGCTCGGTGTCCGAATCGTCATCATGCTCATGCTCATCATCATATTGACCCATAGATAATTCATCATCAATACCTAGGTCAATTTGACAATGACTTGCATCAGTTTTATCAACGTGATAATAGTCATCGGAATGCAAAACAAGAGCATTTCTTATTCAACATTGATAAAACCGATCACCCTTCTTTTCATAAGATCGCAAGCTCAAAGAAGCATTTATCAAAGTTAGGATCTTTGGGCGCAACATATCAAATTCAACAGTTTTGTATAGAATTTCATCAAGACCTCTCAACGAGTAGTCCGGATAAAGTTCTTCCAAGAACTTCCACATAGCATGGGCGCACTCAAAGTTCGTGACAAGCTCAAGCAAGTTATCGTGCAAACCTCTAATGATAAGATTGACAGTTCTAAGGTTTGAAGCAAATCAAGCTCTTCGCTCTACATGAGGGTGCAAGGGGTCAAGTGGTGGTACATATGGGGTTTCAACATATTTATGCAAGTTGTATATCTTAAAGATAGCAAGCATTTCAATCCTCCACGAGTTATAGGACACTCCATCAAGAATAGGCACTCTATGACTAACACTCCCAAACGTAGACACGTCCATCTTCCTCCAATGGTGTGCAAACCAAAGCAATGGAAACCAATGCTCTGATACCAATTGTAGGATCGTTGAAGGCAAGAGTGTCTAGAGGGGGGGGTGATTAGACAACTTGACAAGACAAAAGTTTATGCCTTTTGGTTAACATAAGTTCATAGCAAGTTCACAATGAAGGTCAAGTCAAGCATCATGCATACAAGTCGAACAACATACTAAACATGCAATTCTAGAGTATAGGGCAGCGGAAAGTAAATTGCATGAATAGTAAGGGAGAGATTGTGAAGAGCAAACGCAATTGGAGACACGGAGATTTTTCTCGTGGTTCCGATAGGTGGTGCTATCGTCAATCCACGCTGATGGAGACTTCAACCCACGGAGGGTAACGGCCGTGCTGAGTCCACGGAGGGCTCCACCCACAAAGGGTCCACGAAGAAGCAACCTTGTCTATGCCATCATGGCTTACGCCCACGGAGGACTAGCCTTACTCGGGGTAGATCTTCACGAAGTAGGCGATCTCCTTGCCCTTACAAACTCCTTGGTTCAACTCCACATCATGACGGAGGCTCCCAAGCGACACCTAACTAATCTAGGAGGCACCACCTCCAAAAGGTAATAGATGGGGTTGGTGATGATGAACTCCTTGCTCTTGTGCTTCAAATGATATCTCCCCAACACTCAACTCTCCTCACCGATTTGGCTGTGGTGGAGGAAGGGATTGAGTGGAAAGCAACTTGGAAAGACTAGAAATCAAGTTTCATATGGTGGGAGTGGAGCAACTTGATCTCAACACAAGGGTAGGTAGTTTTTTCTCGTAAATGTAAGGTAGGAGTGGTAGTTCTTTCGATGGCTCTCTCCACTAATGAAGAGGAGGTGGAGGGTATTTATAGCCTCCACACAAAATCCAACTGCTACACACATTTGACCAATCTCGGTCGACCGAAGTTGACAACTCGGTGAGACCGAAAGTTCAAATCTTAGAACGTTGGGATTTTCGTGGGACCGAAAATACAATCTCTGTTAGACCGATTCTTCCAAAGTCTAGGGTTTGCCAATCTCGGTGGGACCGACTTTCTCATCTCGGTGACACCGATTTGAGTACGTATGTTCTGAAGCTTGGCAACACCAATTTCGAATGACCGAGTTTGGAATCGGAAAATCCGAGATTCTAGGGTTTTGGCTATATGGTCGAGGTGGTTCATCTCGGTGTGATCGAGTTTGGAATCGGTGGGACCGAGATTACTTATGAGTTTATGTTGGAATGAAAGATTGCTGATTGTTTGAGAGATAAATCACTAAGCACTTTAGAGCAACCAGGTCATCATCATAACCTCATCCCCTTTTAATAGTATTGGCTTTCCTATGGACTCAATGTGATCTTGGATCACTAAACCAAAAAATGGAGTCTTGAGCTTTTGCCAATCCTTTCCTTAGCATCCTAGGGGTTCACCTCACCAGTCCTTTTGCCATGCCATAGTGGTTGACTTTCCTGAAACATACTTGGTTAAAAGCATTAGTCCAACCACAAAGTATGTTGTCATTAATTACCAAAACCACCTAGGGAGCAAATGTGCTTTCACGTTGTCTCTTTTTGGATATTTGCTTGAACTTCTTTTGCTTTTTCTTCTTCTTCTAGATCCTCCTCCTCCCCCCGAGCAGATGGAGACGGAAGTCGTCATTGAGGAGGAGGAGGACGTGCAGGGTGGCGGCGACGACGCCCCTGCCGTCGAGGACGCGGCGGGAGCCGCCGAGCCACATGTGCCAGAGACCGCTCCGGCTGCAGACGCAGCGGCCGGAGAGGGGGACGGCGACCGCACCACTGCCCGGAGGCCGCGGGAGCGCAAGTGTTGCGCGCGGTCACCGACCCTCCGCCGGAGAAGAGCGGTTCAGCACTACTTGAAGCCCCCAACGGCGTCTTCATCCAGATGCCGTGGGGTTCCTCGTCGCGAGCTCCCGCGGAGGGCGAGGCCTTCGATGGGGAGATCCTCGCCTCCGCGGGCTTGAAGGTCGTCGAGGGCCCCAAGGAGCGACGGGCCCGCGAGGAGAAGCTGCTTCATCAGCTCCTGGCCCTTTACCGGGCCAGACAGGCGAAGCTCGCTTCCCGGGAGGCCCTTGCCGCCAAGGCCGCCGAGGAGATGGAGAAGCGCGCGGCGGAGCTCAGCGCCGCCAATCAGGCTGCTCTCCGCGAGGTGGCGGAGAAGCGCGAGCGACTCGCCGGAGAGTATGAAGAGTGGTTGCTGGAGAAGGCCGAGGCCGAAGAGCAGCAACGGCTCGCCGGGGTGGAGCTGTCCCAGCGAGAAGGAGAACTCATCCAGCGGAAGGTCAACCTCGACGCTCACGAGGAAGACCTTGCCGCCGGGAACAGCCCTTGGCGGGGAAATCAAGGAGGCGAAGACGCGCTGCCGCTGAAACCGCCAAGGAGGAGCTTGCCGCCAAAGTCGCGCAGCTGGAGGAGTTGTCAAGGTGAGCGAGGAGAAGGTCGCCAAGGCCATCACGGAGCGCGAGAAGGATGCCCACACCAACTCGAACTCCAGAGTGCCTTTCCAAGAAGGGCGATGAATTGAAAGCCGCCAAGGACTCCATCGAGGGTCTTGAGCTGCAAGTCTCGCTGTTGAAGGACTCGCTGACGCTGCCGGGACCGGAAACCAAGTCAAGGAGGAACTCCGCGAGGAGCGAACCTTGGTGGCTAACGCCAACAAAGCAGCCGAGGACTTCCGCCAGATCGCCGAGATATGGACCGAGGACTTGGTATCTTCTGCGTCCGCCATCGACCAGGAGCTGCTGGCGCTGAAGCTAGAGCATCTCATCTACTCCCCGGATCCGAACCTTGCTCACAGCGCCAAGCTCAGCCTCTTCTTCAGGGGGATCGCGCCAGCTCTTGCAAATCTGCGGAAGAAGATCCCCGCGCAGCTCGCCGAGGAGACGCGGCTGTCAGCGCGGAACCATGGGCGCAGGTCGACGAAGATCGTGATACCGCAACCCGGGTAAACCTCACCAACGTTCTTCGCAGCTTGCCCGGCCGACGCGAACATGGAGGCTCAAGGAGCAGGTCGCCCACATCATCGCCAAAGTGAACAAGATCTCCAGGATGGAGGGCGACCGCGTAGACTAGGCCTCCTTTATCTTTATCTCTTTTAGTTGCTGCATAGGGTGTTATGAACTCATCAGTTATCGCGACAAGTTATTCCTTGTAAGATATTACCTTTATTTTGATCAGCAGATGCAGTGTTATCTCCCTTGTTTTGATCCTCAACTTCGCATGTTTCAACTTTATGCTTCTAGGAGTTTTGCCGGCAAGGAGCCCTTGCCATGAAAGTGCCGAGTGTCGAACTCAAGCAGCCCGCCGCCAAGGTCTTACCGGCAAGCAACCTTGCCGTGGCTTGTTGCAACGCACCTAGCTTGCTGAGCGGACTCGAAAACGAAACAAGGGCGCAACACTTTGTCGCAGCTCCCTTAAATTGTTGAGCGTGCTCGAAAACAAGATAAGGGTGCGACTATCCACGGGTAGGTTCCTCCGAGCACAAGTTTTCCATACGAAGTGTGGTTGTTCAAGGAAGGCAACTTAAAAATTTAAAATTTTGAGCTGTTCTCTGGCAAGCTTCTCTTTCTTGAATAGCACTTGGTTCATCCTCCATATCCTTCCCCCCCGGCAAACTTGTGCACGAGGAACGTTTCTTTTGCTTAAGAGACAAGGAAAGAGAAGAAGGAAAAAGCATATGGCCTTTCGGCGTGCTATTGCATGCCGGATATGCGTCGCATTTAAAGATGCCAAATAACTCATGCAAATAGCAAAGAAGAGCATGGGAAAAAGGCAAATAGCGCAAAACACGGAAACTTTATTGTTGCACGGGTCTCGCGCCCGCTTTGTACAAAGGGTTACATGCAACAACGGCAAAGCTTTTGTACAAAAGGTGGTTGCCGGAGCGATCACGGCAACCGCGCCTTTATGGGTAAAACTTGCGAAGATGCTCTATGTTCCAGAGTTGCTCTTTGGTAAGCCTTCTTCGTCTCGAGGCGGACAGCGCCGGCCTCGTGACTTGTCTCACCCGATAAGGGCCTTCCCACTTCGGCATCAACTTGTTGGAATTCTTGGCGGACTGAACACGCCAAGAACAAGGTCGCCTTCCTCGAGACTCTGGCTTTGACCTTGCGGCTATGGTAGCGGCGCAAGGCTTGCTGGTATCGAGCAGCTCGTCTGACAGCCTCGAGACGCCCCTCCTCAAGGAGCAATGTGTCATCTTGTCGCAGCTTGCTCTTGCTCAAGCTCATCATAAGCGAGCACTCGAGGAGATCCGTGATACGAAGTTCCGTGGGGAGAATCTGCTTCGCTCCGTAGACTAGAGCAAAAGGTGTCCGTCCGGTGGCTCGATTCGTGTCGCTCGATGGACCAAAGAGCCGCCGCAGCTCCTCTATCCAATTTCTTCCGCACTCAAGCAGCTCGTCGAAAGTTCTTGTCTTGAGTCCGCACAGCACTTCAGCATTGGCCCTTCGCTTGACCGCTGCTCCTTGGGTGAGCAATGAAGCTTAAACAGACCTTGGCGCCAAGGTCTTGGACGATCGCATGAAGGTGCGGCTAGTGAATTGTGTACCGTTGTCGGTGATAATCTGTTAGGGATCCCAAACGCACACAATCGACCAAGAACTTGACCGCCGATCAGGTTGTCACCTTCTCATCGCTCCACTTCGCCACTTTGTGAACTTGTCGATTGCTACGCATAAGTACTCAAAGCCCCGACAAAGACGGGGAAGGGGCCGAGGATATCGAGCCCCGCATCGAGAAGGGCCGGATAAAGGGATTGTTTGGAGAGCTTGAGCTGGCCGATGAATCGCTTTGCATGGAATCGCACGCTTCACACTTGGTTACTAGTGCGCTTGCATCTTGAGGGCTTTTGTTAAAGAACCCTTGCCGAAAGCTTTCGGCAAGTGCCCTTGCGCCAATGTGGTGGCCGATATGCCTCCGTATCTTCGCCAACAGCTTCGGCCCATCTTCCCCGGAGATGCACTTGACCGACACCATTGAGCCTTCTTCTCATACAGCTCGTTGTCCACTTAACTGGTACATACTTGACTGTCTGGTTATCTTTTCTATTTCTTCCGGTCGCCGAGAAGTTCTCCGGTTTGCAAGAAACGGACGATCTGCTGCGCCCATGCCGGAGCTTGGGGCTCGACGGCAAGGACTAAAGGCATGAGGGCGTTCACGGGAACCTCGGCTTCTACGGCAAGGATCCTCGCTCGCCGGAGCTGAAGGTCCCGGCAAGCTTGCCGGGCAAGACTTGTCGGGAACACTTGTTTCAACCGCATGATCGGAGGATCTGCAGGGCAAACTGTTCCTCAGCGCTCGCCGCTGACCTTGGGGACTTTGGCGGCGGCCTCGGGGAGACCCGCCGCAAGTGTCGCCGGAGACCAACTTTCTTCTTGGACTGCCCAATTGATGGTGTGACGGAGGGTTGAGTCAGCTTGAGCAAGAAGGTCCCTCGGTTCCACAAGTAACTTCATCAAGCACACTTTGAAAGGCCATCTGCGATTTCATTCGAGCTCTCGACATGCTCCATCTGCAAACCTTCAAAGCGCCTCAAGCTTCCTCACTTCATCTACATAAGCTTCCATCAAAGGGCTCTGATAGCTCTTGTTAACTTGCCGGACCACCAACTGAGAATCTCCCCGCACAACCAACTTCCTGATCCCAAGTTCGGCCGCAATCCTGAGGCCGGCGAGCAAACCTTCATATTCAGCTGTGTTGTTTGTCGCTTGCTCTCTTGGGAAGTGCATCTGGATGACATACTTGAGGTGCTCTCCGGTGGGCGCGATGAGTACCACGCCGGCACCGGCGCCTTGCAGCGAGAAGGCACCATCAAAGTACATTACCCATTCACTCGTCGCTTCTTGTACGGGTGTACTTGTTTCTTGAACTTCTTCATCGTGTTGGGGTCCATTCGCTATGAATTCTGCCAAAGCCGGCTCAGATGGTTGAAGTACTTTCAAACTTGAGTCCAAAGCTCGACAGCTCCAAAGGCCCACTCAACGATCCCGCCTGCTTCGGGTTGTGCAATATCCTCTTGCGGGAAGCGAGTGACCTTTGTTATCTCGTGTGCTTGGAAGTAATGGCGCAGCTTTCTCGAGGCCATGAGGAGGCCGAAGCAGCTTTGCACACCGTAGTATCTTGATCTAGCCCCCGGAGAAGGGAGCTTACAAAATACATCGGGCGCTGCACCATCTTTTTCCGCACCTCATCTTGTTCTGCTGCAGAGTTGTCCTTGTCGGGGCGGAGCTTGTCGAGCAGCCCCCGCTTGTCGCTGGACTCGCTTGCCGGTGGTGCAGCCTCCTCGTCGGACTCCTCTCCGCTATTAGCGCAGCACTAACCACTTGGTTGGTTGCCGCTAGGTACAGCAGCAACTTCTCCCGTGGTCTAGGTGCGACAAGTATAGGGGTGGAGGATAGGTACTGCTTCAAATCTTGCAGCTGCCCTCGCTTCCGAGTCCATTTCATGGGGCCTGCCTTCTTCAAGATTTTGAAGAAAGGTAGGGCGCCTCTGCAGACTTTGAAATGAACCTCCGAGGGCAGCCACACAACCTGCGAGCCTTCCGACATCCTTGACTCGCCTGGGCCTCGATCTGCTCAATGGCTTTAATCTTGTCGGGTTGGCTTCAATCCCTCTCAGGACATAAAGAACCCGAGAAGCTTGCCGGAGGGAACTCCAAAGACGCACTTCTCGTGGTTCAACTTTAGTCAGATCTTGCGCAGGTTCTGAAATGTCTCTTCCAAATCTTGAATCAGCGTATCCTTGCTCTTGCTCTTCACCACGATATCATCCATGTAAGCCTCTACATTTCTGTGGATTTGTGGCTCAAAAGCAGTATACACTACTCTTGCAAATGTTGATCCTGCATTCTTCAGTCCAAATGGCATGTGTATGAAGCAATAGGTGCCACATGGAGTGATAAACGCAGTCTTCTCTTCATCCTCTTTGGCCATAAAGATCTGGTGATAGCCTGAGTATGCATCAAGAAAGCGAGTAGCTCACATCCCAAATGGAGTCAACAATCTGTCGATGCGCCGCAAGGGAATGGATCCTGGGACATGCTTTATTTACATCGGTGAAGTCTATGCACAGCCTCCATTTCCGCTGGCCTTGCGCGACGACGATCGGGTTTGCTAACCACGTCGGATGGATCACACCTCTAACTAGGCCTGCTGCCTCTAGCTTCTTGATTTCTTCACGATGAATTCTTGGCGCTCCACGGCTTGCTTCCTCACTTTTTGCTTGACGGGCGCGATGAGGGCAAACGGCAAGCTTGTGCTCAATTACCTTCACAGGAACACGGGGATGTCGATGGTTGCCATGCAAACACATCGACATTCGCCCGCAGAAAGCAACGAGCGCCGCTTCCTATTTGTCGTCAGCGTGGCATCGATGGTGAAGGTACCACGTCTGCCGCCCTCCTTGGCGGACACCTTCTTGGTTGCGGCGGAGCAGCCATTCCTTTTACTCTTGCCGGTGGAGCTCGACGGGGTGTCCTCGACAAGCAGCGCAACACCAAGAGGTGCGATTGCGGAGTGGGCCCCGAGCGCTTGCGGACTTGGTCTTCGTCTTCTTCCCCGGAGCTTCAGCCGCAAGTGTATTCTTGTCGGCCGCTGCTGCCGCATCCGGTAGATCTTGTCGGTGCAGATGAGCGCATCTTTCTTGTCGCCGTGGACAGTGATGACGCTTATCGGCCCCGGCATCTTGAGTACGTTATAAGCATAATGGGAAGCTGCCATGAACTTGGCGAGGGCAGGACGGCCGAGTATTCCGTTGTATGGTAACGGAATATCGGCGACGCCGAAAGTGATGCGCGATCCTGAAATTGAGCTCCCGCCAAAGGTCACCGGCAGAGTGATCTTTCCCTTGGGCTTGCTCCTTCCCGGGTTGATTCCTTGGAAAGAACCGGTCTCTTCGAGTTCGCCATCTGGGATTTGGAGTTTCTTGATCACAGCAGAGGAGATCAAGTTCAGCCCGGCCCCGCCGTCAACCAACATTTTGGTGACCTTGAGGTTGCGAATGGTGGGCGAGACCAGCATCGGCAGGCACCCGACCGCGGTGGTGCGGTCAGGGTGATCCTCAAGGTCAAAAATGATGGGCGTGCTGGACCATTTGAGGAGCCTGCGCGACTCTACGGGCGGCTCCGCTGCATTCACTTCACGCACCCACTGCTTTAGCTGGCGGTGGGAGGTGTGCAGTGAGGCGCCACCGTCGACGCACAGGACCTCCGTGGCCTTCTGGAACTCCTGCTCGCTGTCATCCTCGTCCTCCATGTTCTCGTCGCCGTCTTCTTCATCCTTGTCGCGGCTCCGGGAAGGTCGATCGCCTTGCCGCCGCTTGGCCTTGCCGGGGGGTCCTCCCCGACCATTGAACGGCCGCTTCTTGCTCGGTTCTCCTCCGCCACCTTGGGCCCTCTCCTTGTCGCGCCTCTCGTACTCAGCTTTTTGCTGCTCGACGAGATAGTCGACGCGCTTGCGAGTAGAGATCGTGGCCCTTGGTGCGGTGGATTTTGCAAGATTGCTTGTCGGGCCGCCGCTTGTCGGTTGCCGCCACACAGGCAAGCTCCTTGCCGGAGTTGCCAGCCTGTGTTTGCTTGGCGGGAGCTTCCTGCCGGACTTCTCGACGGCAAGCACCTCTTCCTTGTTCTTCTTACGAAGTTCCGCGCGGCGCTTCTTTGCCGGGCGGCGTCTGCCGAGTCGCTTCCTCCGGCCAAAGATCCTCCCGGGAGCCTCCTCCCCTCTTCGCAGCGGCGATTTATCGCCCGAGCATAAAGCTCACGACATCCGGATCTTGGTCATCGCCATCTCTTCACGATGCGGGCGGTTACGCGACGCTCGTGGAACGCGCCGATAATCGCGCAGGTGGACGTCGAGGATGTTGTGCTGCACACGGCTGAAGCGTTGATGTACTTGCGCAGGGATTCTCCTTCCTTCGGGCCAAAATGTGGAGATCGCTTCTGGCGTGGGGTTTGTGGCCGCCAGTGAAGGCGCCAACAAACCGATGGCAAAGGTCTGCCTAAGAAGAAATGGAGCCTTCCGGCAAGTGCATAAGCCAAGAACGAACGCTCGCCTAAGCACGAAGCGGGAAGTAGTTCGCCGAATCTTCTCGTCGCGCCCGCAGCTCGCACCGCGATGGTGTAGACACCGAGGAATTCCGAGGGTGCGTCTTGCCGTCGTACTTCTCCGCACGCCGGGCTTGAAATTCTTCATCTTTGGGCCACCGACGCGCCGCAGCTCACGGGTGAACGCAGGGCAGCTCGCAGCAGACGACAAGTCGCTCGCTCATCGGGCGCTGCCGACAAGTGCTTCCGCTCTTCGTTCGATTGTCGCCGAAGTCTCGGCGGCGTTCGATCGTGGTCCGAAGCGTCTTCGCCGCCGATCGCAAGGACTGGCGTTGATCCCGACGAGCCGCGGATCCGACGATGCCGTGGAGCCGCTGCCGGCGTTGTTCGCGGGCGGCGTCTTCGCTTCACGGCGGGGAGTGCACGGTGGTTGCACCCCGCGGTCTTGTCGCCGCCGGCTTTCGTCTTTTCAGCTTGCGCGGCGCGAGGCAGCGGCTCTTGTGGAGGATTGTGGTTGGCGAAGGCGACCAGGCTCTGGATGGTAGCCCTCCAGTCTTCGGCCTTGTCCGCTGCTCGAGGGAAGTCGAGGAGCATTTGCGCTCTTGTGAGCGCTTCTGCAGGAGTGGCGGGAAGCGGGAGCGAGTGGTGCGGGAGCGGGGCCGACTCCTAACTGCAGTGTTAGAAGGAGCAGGTCCTCCCGGCGCCGCCGCTTTGCTCGTGGTTCGACGGTGGTCCGAACATCCGCGAGCCTCCGTGACGCCCTCTGCTCGATGGCGGATACCACCTCCCGTGGTATGGCGCTGCTGGGTCGTCGTGCGCTGAGATGGACGTGGATCCACGGAGACCGAGGCGCGGTCATCCGTCCTGTCCCTGGATCTGGTGGCGCCGCGAGTACCCTCGCCGGTGTCCACCTTCATTGGCGTCTCCTCCGCCCACCGCTGGCTCCGGTGGCGGCGGGTGAGACGCAGACGGTCTGCAACCCTTGAAGCCCTCGTCTTGAGGCCATGGCGAGTTGTCGATGAAGTCGGAGAGGTTGATGAAGAACGCGCCGCGAACGCCGGATCAGGTCCGCGACAACCTCGACGCTTACCGGGCGCGCCAAAGATGTCGGGCGGGACGGAGGATGGGAGGCCCGCCCGCGAAAGCACCTATGGGGCGGGGCCCTTCGTGAGTGCGGTACGAGGCGGAGGAGGCACAGAGAGCAGGTCGAGACAATGCACGCGGGCGGATTTTTACCCAGCCGGGCGCGATGGGACGCCAGAAACCCTCCGCTGCTTTGTTGTATTGTGCTCGGAGCTTGAAGAGCTACAAGAGCAGCTACACCGCGTGGGGAGTTGCAAAGATTGAACCCCCTACGTTGTGCATGGGCCTCCTTTTATAGAGCAAAGGGGTTACCAACAGGTGTCAACGTGGGAGAGAGGGTAAAAATGTAAAAGAGGTGGTAGTTGGAGCAGGCGCGGGAAAGGTGCAGCCACGATTGCTTGAACAAAGGATTCTACCTACTTTGTGAGGGGGGACAAAGGCATTTAATGCCCGTCGCCGTCGACCCCAAAAGCTCCCGCCATTGCGTCTCCGTCGCCACGGCGATGGATCCACCACCATGGAGTGCCACCGCACCCCTAGGCTGCCTGACCACCCGCCACGCGTCGTCTCGAGAGGGCTCAAGGCGACGCGTGGGCGGATGAGCTGGAGGCGGGCACACAACAAGAGCTCTCCCGGCAAGTACCTTGCCGGGGTCTTGATCTTGCCGGACCCGGAAGCTTGTCGGGCTTTGTAACTTGTCGCTCCCCGGGTCCTCGCCGGGACGCGTATAGCGCCGAGGCGTGTCTTCTATGATATAATCTTCTAGTCCTCCCGGCGAGCTCCTCTCGCCAGGGCCTTGCGTGAGTGATGTGATCTTGAGCCCGAACGGCCTTCCCGGCAAGCTCCTCTTGCCGGGGTCTTGATCTTCTTTCTTGTACACTTTGTTCTTGAATGGCTTGATATGGAGCAGGGATGGTCTCCGGCAAGCATGTGGTAGATCTAGCCGCGGGGAGCTGCAACTGCCCGTGCACAAGTTGGGGTACTGAGGTGCCCCTACCTTAGTACACCGACAGAGGGAAAATGCGCCCTTGATCATACAGAACGCAGGAGTAATAGCTTCGCTGCTGATAGCTCCAGAAACGATCAGATGATATTCTTGGCCTTGAGTAGGGGTTCTTTGCTCTGACAAATAAGGTGTTGTGGCTTTTGCAGCCATTTGCATTGAAGGACCACAGAGGTGGCGATACACAGGAACCTTGGCAGTCTTGGCTTTGGTTTCTGGACCAGAGGCCTATGCTCAACATGATAATCAAACTGAGGACTAGGGGCATTAAGCGGAGGGACCAGAACGGGCCATTTGACAGTGATTAGCTGACCATAGTTGTATGCTTGCCCAATTGTATGGGGCCTTGGTGGCGGAACAGGAGCAGTGGCAACAACAGAGGCGTCAGGCACTGTGAGATGCTTCAGGAGCAGTTGCATCATTGGTTTCTGGCACATTGGTTGGTGCAGGCTCCACATTTGCTTCACCATGACTACGCCATTGGCTTCATTTGTGTTAGTGGTGGCAGCCTCAAGATTTTCAACCTCCACTTGATGATTTGGAGGGTCGGGCATCGCACGCTCACTTCGAGAACAACTTCTTCAAGAATGGGGAGTAGGGACACGTTCTTCTCCTTGTTTGTCATTGGTCGATGCACCGGATTGTCTTTAGCAGCTTTGGCTTGAGACAGGAGGCATTCACAATGGAGTGGCTTCGAAACACTTGACGCGGCAACAGATTGGTGGTGCACTTCTCCTTCTGGAACGCTCGAAAGAGGGACTTGAGGCCTTGGTCCTTTGCAAAGCCTGCGTAATGCTGGCGACGCCTTTGGAGATGGAGTTGGCTGGGCCTTAAAGTCATCCTCTTCCTCTTGCACATGTGGTGTGACTTGTTGTTGTTGGGGAGTACTCGGGGAGTCTTGTTGTTGTGGGTGATCAGCCCATGACGCATCCTGAGCAATTGGCGTCAGAGGACGACCAATGCTGATGAGTTCGCTGTTTGTGAGAACAGGCGATGATACCAAGTTGTGTTCGATCTGAGGAAGAATTTCATCATCTTCAACATTGTCATTGTGACCAATGTCTTCAGCAGCGGTGGGATCACCTGCTGGAATGTCTTCAGTTTCATGAGCCTCTGTGGAAGCAGGCTCATGAACTATCATCCGTCGTTCTTGGTGTTCAGATGCAGGGCGAACCATTGAGATAGGTTCAACAACTAAGGGCTCTGTGGGAGCAGCCCGATCCTTCTTGATTTTGCGCTTCTTCTTGGAGGGAGCAACATTAGAGGCTTCAGGATTTTTCCTTTTTCTGGCTTCAGCCTCGGCAGTCCTCGTCTTCTTCAGTTCTGAAGCGGTTGACCTGACTTTTGCTTCTAGCCAGTCATGCTGCTTGGGAAGACTATGCGAGGTTCTTCCTGCCTTGAAGGTGCAGATTGGTCAGTTGATGGCTTCTTCTTATTTGCAGCCATTTTGGGGTCAATGCCAGGACGACCAAGAGCCTTGCGCTTCTCAGCCTCATTGTAGGCTTGCACACACTTGTCAGCCAGACTCTTCATGCGCTCACGAGAGCCTTTAGCTTCTTCACGCTTCTTGAGAAAGGCTTCTTTGAGCTCGTGCAGCATGATCTTAAAGTTTTTGACATCTTGCACGCTGAGCTTTGCCACATGCTTCTTGAACTGAGCTTTCTCATAGTCGATCTTGTGCTTCAGTTCAACGATGCGCTGAGCAAGAGCTAGCTCAGAAGCAATGGTGCCATTGAAGGAGACGCTGAGGCCAATGGGAAGTTGTAGATCTTCAAAGCTGAGATTTGGGGTGTCAAACCACTCATCAATGAAGTTATGGATGATTGCCACATCGAAGAGAGGCAAATCATTAAAGATCTATGCTTCTTCCTTGCTCTTGATTAGTAGCTCAAGAGCATCATCTGCAAGATCTTCATCGCTGGACAAATCAATGTGCTCTTCTCGCAGAATGGCAGCAGGAGTCAATGTCTGATCAGTATTTTTGACGATTTTCTTTTTCTTCTCCGTCTTCTTGGAGATACGTGATAGATTGTCAGACTGCACACCGTCTTCAGGAGGTGCAGTGGCCAGTGGCTTCGCACATGAAGCTTTTGGAGGAGGAGTTGATCTTGAAGCCTTAGCCTTCTTTGGCTTCTGCGGCTTTGGAGTAGGAGATGGGGCTTCATCAGTGTCAGCATCATCATCAGAATGATCCACTTTGGCACCTTGGACCGAGATGTGAGTGATGAGGCCATCAAGGTTGTAGAAAGGACCGATGACATTGGGTTCTGCATCACGTGAGCCGTTAGCACGGGGAGCAGAGGGACCAGGGTTGAAGTCTAATCCCAATGACTTCTTGTTTTCCTTGGCCGATGTCGTTGCGTGCTGGAAGTTGCGCTTGAAGAGATTATTGTCACGACACTAGAGCAATGACGATGGGTCGGCATTTTCAGGCTGAGGTCCACGGATCATACAAGGATAGAAACCCTGTCCAATAGCTTCAGCTCTATTCTTGGGTGGAAGGCCTCGAAAGAGAATATCACCCCAAGGACTTTTGATAGCATTCCTCTCAGCATATTCCTGGGTCACGAACTTGTATTTGAACCATTGTTCAGCCCAATATCGTCGAATCCATTGGATTCGTGTCTTGCGCTGATTATAATCCTCTTCAGGATCTGTCTTGTAAAGCTTTGAGAGGTCATCAGGCAAATCTCTTGATGTTCCCCCACGATGCTGTCTGCCACCCTTCCTTACTGATTTCTCTGCAGCCATGAACTTCAAACTGAATGGCTTCAACATGTTCAAAGGCTTCAAAGTCTTTCGCTTGCTGGACAAATAGGGCGGCCGGAGAGTTAATGTGATGTTGTAAGAATTCGCAAGCGAATCGGACTATGAGAACAAAGGATTCTCCCACGGACATGTACCGTGATAAAGATTAGAGATGTGAGGAAGGGAAGAGGTCATATGCATTCTCAGAAGATTTTGAAGATAAATCAGTTTGAATACATTGACCTCATGATGCGAAGACATTCACTTATATGTTGAGAGTTGGTTCCAGATTTGTACGAATCCGTGAATAAGTACAAGTGAGGAATCTAACTAGATATGAAGCTTAACTGAATATACTAGGCAGTATGAGATGCAGACAGAATAGATCTAACATTGTATAGGCAGAAACCAATTTTGGTAAATAGGATGAATCTTTGAGGATCAAAAAGATGGTAAAAATAGAGTTGTATTTACCACACAAAGAACTGCTAGATGGGATGAATAGGAGACCGAGCAGTTAAATCCACCGTGCCCTACTTGGTGAAGGAGGACACCTACGGCGGCGGCGGAGAGGACGATGTCCGCGGCCGGCGTGACGACGGCGTCGGAGAAGTCGCGGTAGCTAAGCACTTCGTCGCCGGCGTCGTCGAGAGCTAGCGGTGGCGCTAGGGTTTTGACGAGGTGGAGAGGTGGAAGAAGGTTTTCTTTACCGCAGGAGACATGTATTTATAAGGAAGTGTGCGGCACAGCGCAATTACGCAGGTGCCCCTGGCGGTTCACATCTGAGGGGCACGTGGCAAGGATGCAACATACTCTGAATTGTCCCACGTTCCCATGCCTGCCAGGTTTGTTGGATGGTCGTTCCGGCTTCTCTGGATTTCTAACAATAAGGATGAATCATTTAAAACAGACTTGATGTTTGTCTGTGTGTCTTCTGCTGACAAGGACGCAGAGAAGACATTCGACGGTTTCAATAGAATGCATATGATTTGGACAGATAGAGTTTGAGATAGAAAGCATAGAGAGATTAGGGACCGATCACATTCACTTAGTTCAAAAGATTCAACTAGGAAGACATAGCTATAAGTGAATGCTGTAGAGGACAGAACACTAGTATGTATATCAGAAAGCAATCAAATCAACATAGTGAAGAAAATCATGAACATAAGTTGAAATTGAAGACAAACCAAATGCGAAGACATAGCAAAAATAACGCCATGAGTGAAACACTTCAAACAGAGAAATTTGATGGTGGCATTACCCACCGTATAGGAAGTATTAGACCCAGACACGGCGCACAATTATCGTGCCACTCCGAAGTCAAATTCCACGTTAATGTATTCACACTCAGAATGTAAGTCTTCATTGATTGAAGATATACTTTACTTTGTGTGTTGCACATCTAAGTCATCAACATGCATAAGTGTTAGGATGTGTGCCTGATCACAGGCATTTGAGGATTCCAAGATATTTAGCTCACACCGTAACTTGCAAAACCTTTTCTCATCCAAGGGCTTTGTGAAAATATCTGCCAGTTGCTCTTCACTGTTGACGTGAATGATGTCAATATCTTTCTTCGTGACATGATCTCTAAGAAAGTGATGACGAATTTCAATGTGCTTTGTCTTCGAGTGCCGGATCGATTGTTGGCAATCTTGATGGCGCTTCGTTGTCGCAGAAGAGAGGTACTTGTTTCAGATTGATGCCATAGTCCTTGAGAGTTTGCTTCATCCATAGAAGCTGAGCCCAACACGATCCAAAGAAGAATGTATTCAGATTCAGCAGTTGAGAGTGATACACGCTCGCTTCTTTGAAGACCAACAGACAAGTGATCATCCCAAAAGTGACATGTGCCGATGTAGACTTGCGATCCACCTTGTCACCAAAGATAATCAACATCCGAGAATCCAACCAGATCAAATTTTGAGCCCTTTGGATACCATAATCCGAGTGTTGGGGTGTAAGCCAAATATCGAAGAATTCGCTTCACGCCTAAGTGATGCGATTCCTTTGTGCCGCTTGGATTCGAGCACACATGCAAACACTAAGCATAATATCTGGCCTAGATGCACATAGGTAAAGTAAGGAACCAATCATGGAGCGGTATACCTTTTGATCTAACTCTTTACCATTGTCGTCGGGACCCAGATGGTGTTTGGCAGGCATTGGCGTCGTGTAACCTTTGCAATCTTGCATTCCAAACTTCTTTAGACAATCTTTGAGGTATTTTTCTTGAGATATGAAGATGCCATTCCTTTGCTGATGAATTTGAAGACCAAGGAAGAATTTCAGCTCACCCATCATGGACATCTGATATTGCTCTTGAATCATGTATCCAAACTCATCACTATACTTCTGGTTGGTGCAGCCGAAGATAATGTCATCCACATATATTTGGCACACAAACAGTTCACCATCATATGTCTTCGTGAAGAGTGTGGGATCGAGGGATCCAGGTTTGAAGCCTTTGCTCTTCAGGAAGTCTTTGATCGATCATACCAAGCGCGAGGAGCTTGTTTGAGGCGATATGATGCTTTGTTTAGCTTGTACACCATATCAGGATGTTTTGGATCTTCAAAGCCAGGTGGTTGAGCGACGTATACTTCTTCTTCAATCTTGCCATTGAAAAATGCACTCTTCACATCCATTTGATATAGCAAGATGTTGTGGTGGTTAGCATAGGCTAGCAGTATGCGAATAGCTTCAAGCCTAGCCACAGGAGCAAATGTTTCATCAAAGTCAATTCCTTCAACTTGAGTATATCCTTGAGCCACAAGACGTGCTTTGTTTCTGATGACTTGACCATGCTCATCTTGCTTGTTTCGATATATCCATTTTGTGCCAATAATGTTATGCTTGAGAGGGTCAGGACGCTTGACAAGTTCCCAAACATTGTTCAGTTTGAACTATTGAAGTTCTTCTTGCATAGCTTGTATCCATTCAGGTTCCATAAAGGCTTCAGCAACTTTCTTGGGTTCTGATATTGACACAAAAGAAAAGTGCCCACAGAAATTTGCTAACTGTGTTGCTCTTGAGCGAGTGAGTGGACCAGGTGCATTGATGCTATCAATTATCTTCTCAATTTGTACTTCATTTGCAACTCAAGGATGAACTAGACGAAGACCTTGCTCTTGCTGATCATTGTCATCATTGGGAGGATTGTCTTCAGTCTGAGCATTGTCTTCAAAGTTGGTTAGGTGCGAAATGATAAGTTCCTCTTCAGTTGTGCTTGAAGGCATGGTTTCACCCGGTTCCCATCGCTTGATAGATTCGCCGGGCGAGCTTCGTCTAGTGTACTTGGCAGAGCTATCTTTGTGAACCATTGGTTTCATCAAATCGCACGTCCACAGCTTTGACGATTTTATAGAGATAGAGGTTGAAGACTCAGAAGAGTGCGAGTCCTTTTCAGAATCGAGCATGAAGCCTTCGTGAGCTTTAGGTGCAAATTTTGACTTGTGATGGGGATCCTTGATCCAAACACCTAGCTCCAAATACTCAAGTAGGCGACATTTGGCTTCTTGCCAAGAAGGAGCTCATAGGATGTTTTGTTCAGAAGCTTATGGATGTAAACACGGTTGATGACGTGACATGATGTATCAATAGCTTCAGGCCGGAACTTTCTTGGTGTCTTGTACTCGTCGAGCATTGTTTGAGCCATCTCAATGAGGGTTCTGTTCTTGCGCTCTACGATGCCATTTTGCTAAGGTGTGTATGGAGCAGAGAACTCATGAGTGATTCCCATTGTATCCAGATAAAGATCAAGTCCGTGTTCTTGAACTCGGTCTTTGTCACTTCGATATGCTTGATCTTGACGCCATAATTGTTCATGGCTCGGTTGGCATGGTTGCCCAAGACATCTTGCACTTCAGTCTTGTAGAGAATTATGTGCACCCATGTATATCTTGAGTAGTCATCAACAATGACGAAGCCATAGAGACAAGCAGTTGTTGTGAGGGTAGAGTAGTGAGTAGGTCCAAATAAGTCCATGTGTAACAGCTCGAAGGGTTGAGATGTCGTCATGATTGTCTTCGAGGGGTGCTTTGCCCTAGTCATCTTTCCAGCTTTGCAGGCACCACACAAATGATCCTTCTTGAACTTGACACCCTCGATGCCTATGACATGCTTCTTCTTGGTGAGTGTGTGTAAGTTCCTCATGCCAGCATGCCCCAGACTCCGATGCTAGAGCCAACATTCTGAAGCTTTTTCAAGAAGACATATGGCAAGCTGTGGACCTGCTGAGAAATCTACCATGTATAGATCATCTTTCCGATACCCTTCAAAGACTAGAGACTTGTCAGATTCCATTAGTATAAGGCAACGATATTTTTCGAATAGCACAATCATGTTCAAGTCACAAAGCATCAAGACAGACATTAAGTTGAAACCAAGGGATTCAACAAGCATCACTTTATCCATGTGTTGATCCTTTGAGATTGCAACTCTACCTAGACCCAATACCTTGCTTTTACCAGTGTCAGCAAATGTGATGTGACTCTTGTCTGATGGACGTAAGGTTGAGTCCATGAGAAGACTTCGATCACCAGTCATATGATTAGTGCATCCGCTGTCCATAATCCATTCTGAAGCATGAGGTGTCATACCCTATAGTACAGTTAGGGGGATAGGCTTCACCAAGAGTATTGTGAAGCATAAACATTTGACGGGCAAGAGGATTATTGAAGCTCAGATCAAGATTAGGACTGATAGGATGAATGGCAAACAATTCAGAAAAAAAATACATAGTGAGACCATTTGGGCATTTGATCTTGCGCCCTACAAGATGTTTTAGGTCCCTAGTGTCGTGGGAACGAACACCTATGGGACCGGAGCCCCTTTCGGTTCGGCGGGGGGCAGAGATCGCATGAAGAGCGGATCGAGGCGAAGCACGCGAGCGATTTACCCAGCTTCGGAGCTCTCCGGAGAGATAACACTCCTACTGCTGCTTGTCTGGTTGTATTGCGTTCTTGCTTGAGAGCGCGAGTATTTTCTAGTTTCGAATGTTCCCAACCCCCTCTACGTTGCGCATGGGCCTCCTTTTATACGCTCAAGGGGTCACCGACAGGTGGCAGCGTAGGCGAGGGCAAAAATGTAAAAAAAAGTCGCGGTTGGTACAGCTACCTCTACAGTGTATCGTACCTAACCCTGACGGCAGGGGACAAAAGCATTAAATGCCCGTCTGCATCACCCAAATAGTGCAGAAAAGTGACCGTTAGGGGCGCCACTGCTTGCCACGATGGCCATCTTGTCATCTCTGCTTGCCACCTCGCACCGCTAGCTGACCTCTCGCCACGCCAAGACCGAAAGGCCCTGGCGACATCGTTGGCGGATGCGCCGAGCGCGGGTACTGAGTGGTAGCTTTGCTTGCAAGCGCCTTTGCCATGTTGTTGTCTTGTCGCGCCCGGAAGCTTGTCACTCGCCGGGTCGTGCCGGGACGCGCGGCACGTCGCAACAAGTTCCTTGAAATGCCTTGGTTGGCCTTCCCGGCAAGCTCCTCTTACCGGGGCCTTGTCCTTCCCGGCAAACTCCTCTTGCCGGGGCCTTGTCTTCTCAGCTTGAACACTTTGTTCTTGAATGGCTCCAGAGGAACCACGGAGGACCTTAGCGGTCACTCGGCAAGCCTTGCCGCGGGGTGCTGCGACTGCCCGTGCACAAGTTCGGGATACTAAGGCACCCCTACTTTAGTACACCGACAGGAGCCCCCGGGCCTGGGCCACACACGGTGCCGAGCGCTGTTGGGCCAGGCCCAAAACAGGGCACGGGCACGCGCGGCCTGGGTTACGCCGAATCTCACTCCGTATCCACCGCGCCCTCCCTTAACGGCACGTGTCGAATGCGGCATCGTGGGAGAGATCGTGGGTGGTTCTTTATTCGGAAAAAGCGTAACGTTTGCCTCCTCCCTCTTTATAAGTAGGGGAAACAGGGGTAGTTTCCCCACCTTCGCCATTTGCTGTTCCCTTCTCAGAAATCTCCGCCGCTCCCCTCCGCTTCCAAAGCCGAAAGAGAGCAGCGCTCCGCCCCCCATCGCCGCCGTCGCCATCAACGCCGTCGATCTCCCCCACCACCTCCGGCATGGCTCCGAAAACCAGGAAGGGCATGAAGTCGGCCGAGGCGCTGCGGCTCGAGGCGCTGCGAAAGGAGCGGGCAACTTTCCCCTCCGAGCTCGTCGCGGCGGAGCTGAGGGAGTGGTACTACCTCTTGTGGTCGACGGAGACGCGGGCGCATCCGCGCACGAAGGTACTCTCCGCCGCCGCTTCGAAACGGGCTCCAAACGGATACCCCTTCTTCTTGTTCTTTTCTGCGGGCTCGCCGCCTTTCTCTCGAAGTTCTTCTGTGACATCATGAACACCTACAGGTTCCACCTCCTTGATTTCACCCCCAATGCTGTCTTGACCATGGCAGTTTTCGCACATCTCTGCGAAAACTTTGTCGAAGTCCACCCAAATGTAGCCCTCTTCCACCACTACTTCATGCCCCGGGTCGAGAGAGGAGAGCCTTTATCCGGCGGGATCGCCTGGATCTCGAGAGCCGGCAAGAAAGAGTCGTATCTGGAAGGAGAGCTTTGCAGCAAATGGGAGGAGTGGAGAGCAGAATGGTGCTGGATTGTTGAGGAGAACCCGCAGCCATTCACCGCCCAGCGCCAAGCCCCAGTAGTGCGCAGCAATGATTGGAGCGCCCTGGCCGCGGACGACGACAAGCTGAAGATTGCCATCACCCGGATCTTGCGGATCAGGCTTGCCAGGCTCACTGTAGGCGCCGTAGGCGCAGACTTTCTTCGCCGCCGCATCGCCCCCCTGCAAGAGAGGAGGAGACCCGCCTGGGAATTCGGGGGTCCGGCGGACATTATGAGGCTGCGTCCGAGCCTCAACTTCAATTTCACTGTGCTGGAATTGGACGCGATGCTCAAGGAGCTGTTCAAACACGACCCTCAGCATCCCGAATGGTTCAGGCTGCCGCAGGGCGTCGTCCCATTGTGCAACAATTCCTCGCTGGATCGCATCCGCGCAATGATGCCGCAGTGCGATTCGCATGGAATCGTTCCAACTTGGCAGGAGCCTGCAGACGATGTCGTGCAGCAGTTCTTCGACGGCCTGGTGGAGGTAGCGGTCCGCACTGACGAGCAGAGAAGCCTCACTCGCGACACCACTGAGGAGGATATGCAGCGACGCCACTGTGGCGGAAGAGGCGGCGAAGGCTGCCCATGGCGAAGTTTGGGTTCACCGTGGAAGAGGCAGAGGCAGCAGAGGCGGCAAGCCTTGCCGAGCGAGAATGGCTTGACGGCGAGGAAGAGCTTGCCGTGCCTGACGGTGAGTCGAGCGAGCCCGCCGAGGGTGCGAGCGGCCCGCCGTCTCCAGGTAGCTTGCCGCAAGCGGAGCTTCCAGCGCAGCCCCCAGCTCCACCAAGAAGGCGTCTCCGCAAGGCCGGGGATGTAGCAGGGCGGCAGACGGGTCAGCAGTCGTCGCGTCGCGCGACACGCTCCACCGCGACAAGCACTGTTGCCGCGGGAGCGCCTCGCGCCAAGCGGCAATCGGAGCGAATCGCCCCGACCACCATCGCGCCCCCGCCAAGCGGCCAAGGGAACTACTCCTCCGCCTCGTCGCGCCCGAAGGTGGGCTCGACTTGACCTCTCCGCACTCAGCTCGACGAGAAGAAGAAGAGTAAGCTTCTTTGTTGTATTTGTAGTTCTTCAATTCTTGCTGTTTTTGTCTTGCATCTGATCTGTTTTACTATGAACTGATTCCTTTTCAGGACCCTGGCCCAGAGAGCGGCGAAGAGAGCCAAGGCTCCGGTGATTGTCATCGAGGACGAGCCCACCACGACAGCAGGAGGCGCGCCCGAGACCACCTTGCCGGAACCGGCAACTACTCCTCGAAGCAGCCCCCAGCGCAGCACCCAGCGTAAGTATATGGTTTTACTTCCCACTGTTAGGCGCGCATGGGTGTTCTCTCTCTGCTGATATCTGACTCTTGGTTTGCGCAGGAGCAGAGCAGCTTCATCAGGAGCAGCCGGAAATCGCCCCCGAGATGCTATCTACTTCGACTACGCCGCCAAGGGAGAATTCCCCGGCAAGGGAGCGTTCTCCAGCAAGGGAGAAGTCCCCGGCAAGGGAGGAGTCTCCAGCAAGGGAGGAGTCTCCGGCAAGGAGCGGCACCAGCGATCCCCCGTTGGCGGAGCCCATGACTGTAGATCCCAATATAGGTAATCCCCTTGCTTGAAGCTTCCCTTGGGTTCTTCTTCTGATTTTCTTTTTGGATATTTGCTTGACTTTTCTTCCTCTTCTGGCCTTCAGATCCACCTTCCACGGAGCCGATGGATACCGAGGCCACCGGCGAGGAGAACGCGCATAGCAACACTGACGACGCCGCCGCCACCGAAGGAGAGGCCGGCGCTGATGATCCTGCCGGCGAGGAGGCTGCCAAAGCTGCTGGCGCAGGAGCTGGCGAGGAGTCCGGCGATCGCACTCACTACAAGAAATATGTCAACTTGTGACCCTCACTATTGGTCGCTGAAAGGTCATAGTTTTTCATTTGCGACCTTTTTGTGACCAAAAACAGAAGGTCAAAAGCTGAGGGTCATTAATCGATTATAGCGACCTTCTCTTGTGAGAAGGTCGTGGACGTTTACGACCAAAACAGAAGGTCGTTGAACCCATGACCTTTTGTTTTGGTCACTAGCTGACTGCCCAGGCCACGTCGGATCCGACGTGGCAATCTGACGTGGCAAAACTATGACCAATTGAAAAGGTCATTGATAAGATTCAGCCCGGTCCAATTCGTTGTTCTACATGGGCTTGGCCCAATAGTTTAGCCTTTTATATTTTTCCCTATTAATTTCAGCATGGGCCATACCCCACAATTCGGCCTTTTTGTTAGGATCTTCCATACTAGAGGGCCTCGGCCTTTTTTGCAATATATTTCTTCTCTTATTTTCTAAGGTTTTTTGTTTTGCTTTTTAAACGATTCAATGCTTGTTGGGTTGTGGCCTTTTCCAGCCCAATTATTTGTCCAATATTATATCTCAGATTTTGAAAGAAATGTTTGGACAAAATTGTTTCATATTCAAATCAAGAAAACTCCATGTCGAATTCAAATCATTCATCATATAACATCACATAACACATCTCCTGTGTTTACATAGCACAACAAAATCATCTCGTAAATACATTTACACAGAATATAGCAGAACCGAGGAATATCTACTACTATCCTAACATGTACGATATGCATGTGTGCTTGCTTGACCGGCACATGCATCATCAGTAGCAGCCAAGCAAGTAGGCATCGCTGACGCCTACTCACAGCTTTCTCGCACGTAAAAAGAGTCAAAACAAAAATATTAGACCATAATATGACACTGCATCACGATAAGAGAAGAGATACGTCCCAAATTCACATCTCCTAAGGAGCGTATAGGATAAGAGAGCATGCATGCTTGCCTAGATCCTGCATGTCTTCTTCCAACTTTGACCTAGAGCTCACGTCGAAACATGAATGAAGGCAATCATCTGCATGTTGTAAAACAAAATGGTTATGAACTCAGCAGTACATGCCAAAACACCGCATTAAACTTGTACATCAAGACATACCAAAATACAACATTAACTTGTTCAGAGTGCATACCAAAATACTACAAGAAACTTGTACAAAGAAGACTACCGAAAAACTCAGATTAAACTTGTACAGAAGACATACTAATTTGAGCATTCTATACTTGTGTAGTTAGATCTAATCTACTAGTCTACAAGGTTGGGGAATAATCGATAGTTGTATTAGATATCTCCTTCAGTTTTCGAAACATTCAAGATAAATGAACTGAATGTTTTTTTGTTTTCGCACAAGTGAACATATTCAACTTGTCAAGAAAAATGAAGAAATGTGAAGGTGAAACTATGTAACCACAAATTTAAACTACTTAACTCATTTTGCACGAACACCGTGAACATATTTAACTAATTTTTAAAAGAGTTACGCTGGTCAAGATAATCGATCCCTTGGGCCTTGTGTGAAGTGGAGAGCATATACCACATGGTTCATTGCAAGCACAACAAGTAAGCAAGCACATCATCCATCGAGACTAGTATAATGGAGATGTTAGCAAGCCACAAAAGCAACCAAAGCAATTGCGGAAAGCTAATTACATCGTCAGACGCTTAGGTGTAAGCTGCCCATGTGTACGTAAACTAGAACATATGGATCAATATGCATTAGCAAAGAATGTAAATTGACCCTAGCTAATAATCTTTCACATACCCAAGAATATAATAATATGTGCATTCGACAAAAGAATAGTCCAAAAATATGATTCACAAAAAGAAAAGAGCAATCTGTCCAAAAAAATCACATCGGGATGGGAACAGGGGAAGAGGAACTGGAAGATGGACCTTAGGAAGAGCGCCAGGGTCGAGCTCGTGCAAGGACACTTGGTTCTCCAACACCCACGTCCTGCAGCAAGGGAAACCACATCCATCCTACCCCTCATCGCTCGTCCATGGGCAAGGCCCTACATCCATCCGACTATAATTTTAGCTGAAGTGATTATATATTTATATGCCAGTTCAACATCTATGAGGCAAGTACTTTGTTTATATGCAGCAGAATCTTAGCTGAACAATGTGTAGATGCAGAGTTGTTCTACAATTGTTTAGTAGCAGCAGACAGAGACAGACTATATAACATACTGGCATTAGTGTTGACTTAACCAGGTATAATATTTTTCCCTGTAAACCAACCAAGTATAGTATGACACCAATAAAGATGGAACAAGATCAATTGACAGTTACTTTCCTATTCTTAAACTTCTCATTATGGATTATGCATCATTGACTCAACCTACATCCCTAAGTGAAAACACATAAACCAAGATCTTCAACAACAATGGTATCACCATCTTATCCTAAGAAATCGATTTCAAGAGAGGTGTAGGTGTTTATTAACGTGACTTGGCACACCATATATGCAAATCAACCAGAATTTTACCACTCCATGTGTGAAAAACAACCGGAGTTCTATCAGCTCAAACGGCATATTACCTGATTCTTTTCACAGATCTCCACACTTGAAAACCAAGTCTCATCAACTACTACATCAGGAGTTCTTGGCTTCCCATTGTAGGCAACAACAGCCATTGATGACGTGATGACTCTCTTGATAGAGGCTTTCTTGCAGGAACGAAGAACATTGAGTGTTCCATTGGCTGCTGGGTCAAGTAACTTAGCCTGCAAGACAGGAAAGACACGCATAAGTATACAGAACAAACGTCTGGTGAAGCTGTTGTATCATAAACAGTTTTAGCTGTTGAAAACATAAGCCCGCCAAGACATGCATAAGGAACAAACAAATGTTGTATGTAATTCGCATGTAATGGTCATGATATATATACTAACCTTGGGGTCCTTGACGTGCATTGTGATAAAAGGGAGAAGCCATGTGGAACACACAATCAGAACCGACGATGGCAGCGTCGAAGGAGCCTTCTCCAATAAGCTTTCTTTGAACAAGTGCAGCCTATCCTTGGCTCCATCCAAGGCCTGCAGGTGCAATGTTTTCTTGGGGTCGGCTGAAAGAAGGAACCGTCAGTTCAGTTAGCACCACACATGCATGTTTTATTGAAAAGGAAACATTCCAACGGGCAATTTATGTTGATTCTGAACTCCAACAATCTAAAAGATTTATTATAATGAAAAAATGTTGCAGCAACACACTAGCAACAATATTATGGGAAATCACTTCTGTAGTTTAAAATTCACAGTCGTAATGACTACCCTTGACTCTTCAGTAATCTAGATTCAGATTTATATACTAGATAATACAACACTCACTCACATCATGCTAACAAATTCAGTCACATTCATGAACTCGGTTAGTGAGAATATGTATGTAAACAAAGGGGATATGGCAGAATCTTATCGTGAACACTAGAGATGTAGTAGAACACAACGCATTGGCAGCAGAGGCAGTCCCCGCTCCTAACTAGTACTACTAATGTAAGAGCAACATTGACATACTACCAAGAGCTAATTGCATGTTTGTCAAGAAAGAGCAAAGTCACACATATGAAGAGATGATGCAAGACTACATCCGCAGCTCAACCAAGTAGCAGATTTACATGGCTTGATATTCAACTTCATCCGCCTTGATTTCTCTTTTAAGCCCGATGGTGAAGGAACTATTGTGATGGCACCATGTTATTATAACAGGAACCCACCGATCAAGACCGCCTGAAAAATTGCGATGGCAGGCGCAATTCTGCACTGGATGGGATGGAATCTCACTCCCTGCTCCCAACAAGGCTCAAACCCGCCTGAAATCCAAGGATTGCTATAACTCGCCACGGGAAGGATCCGCAGCAGCTCCATCTCCCTCGTAGTATTCGATGGTTCCTTGGCGCTGAACTTGAACCCGGCCACAGATCCTCGCTCCTCGACTGCAGAGGAACCAAAGCGCCCATCCATTAGAGCAGAGCAGAGCAGACGCCACCCGCTCGACGTAATTGGTTGGGCGAGAGGAGAGGAGAAACCGGTAGAGCGGGCGAAGGCCTTGTCCTGGTGGAGGAGGCGGCACTTGAGAGGCCGGGCTGAATCCCGCGAGGCCCTCGTAGTCGGTGAGCGTGGCCCAGACGGCCTAGAGCGGCGCACCGACCCGCACCCGTGCGCGCACCAGCCGGCGGTTCTTCTTCCCCGGTAGCTTGCGCACCTCCATCTTGAACCTGTACCGCTCGTCGCGGTCCTCCTCCACCTCCCTGTCCACATATTCTCCCTCATCGCCGGCGACACCGGCACCGACTCGGAGTAACGCCGGAGTGGGTTCCGGAAGGGGCCGGGCAGGAGACGAGGCGGATGCGTGTGGGGCTCGAGGTGATGGTGGTGTGGGTCAGGAGGAGGCGGAGGCGGGGGCGGCCATGGGGGGAGGAGGAGGTGAAGCAGCAAGACGCAGTGGACGGCATGGCCATGGCAGGCAAAGCGGTGGAGCGGGGAGGGGGAGGATCTGTGGGCGGCGACGGCGGCGCGGCACCGACAACGCCATGGCAGACGGATTGGTTCATGGGCTGCGGTGAGGTGAGACGAGGGAGAGATGGTGAGGAGGGAGGGACGAGGTCGGGCGGTGGGTGAGGAGGACGGCGAGGTCGGAAGTGAGTGAGGAGGACGGCGAGGTCGGCAAGTGGATCGGGAGGCGGGATGAGATTGGATCGGGAGGTGGTGGCGGCGGCGAGCAGATGGGGGGAGAAGGGTGCGATGGGGGAAGGGGTGTGATGTGAGCTAGGGTTTGTCCTGCGGTGGGGTGGATGGACGGATGGATGGACTGATGGATGTGGGATGGTGAGATGGATGGATGTATGGATGAGTGCCATGTCATCAATCCGTGGGAATGGTTCTGATTGGTTCGGAAAATCAGTGATTTAAAAGAGTTTCCAAGTACAAAAACTAGAGGGATTTTGTGAAGTAGCTATCAAAAATATTTTGCAAAAGGGTACCGCACAAATTTTCACTAGAGTTAGACCACATTTTATGGATAAGGACCAATTTGTACGCATTTCTCATCTTTCTAGCTATTTTTAATCATTTTTTGAGTCCCCTAAATGATGTTTTTTTGTGAAGAACCTACCAAATAATTATTGCAAAATTGCACCAAATAATTTTTATAAAATACTAGGCCATATTTAATGCACAATTGACCAAATGGTTGGGTGTAAAGTTTTGATCCACCTACGGTGAAAAGACAAATTCTCGCCGATTCAAATTTCAAGCGGGTCAAATTTAAACTGCAGCTGCCTCATAGTTTGCTATTTATTTTTCCAAAAATCATTTCTAGGTACATAAGTATCTATTTAATCATAGAAACACCAAAAAATTCCAAGATTCAACCACTAGCTAGAACGGTCAAGCCCGCTGCTTTGACCGCATTTTGAAACAGGCATAAAAATTCAAGAAAAATCAAAAATAGGAAAACCTTCAGATTGTGTCATTATATGTGACCAAGTTTCCAGGAAAAATAATAAACTTGTAATACGGTAATTATTTTAAAAAGTGTTCTCGTATGAGCTATCAAGTGTGAGGATTCATGGCTTTCAAGCCAAATGACCAATCTTATGGCCACATCCATGGCATAGTTTGTTCAAATGATCTCATATTGTGCACAAGGGTGCATATTGGAATGGCAAACAATGTTCCCTAAGGAAGTTTTCATTTTCGTTGGACGAAAAAACCATTTTCCATTTTTCGAGTGCCCGAAAGGAGGTTTTTTTGTGAAGGAACTACCAAATTATTGTTGCAAAATTGACCAAATCATTTTATAAAATACTAGGCCATATTTAATGCACAATTGACAAAATGGTTGGGTGTAAATTTTTCCGATCCACCTCCGTGAAAAAGACAAATTTCCGCCGATTCACCGAAGCGGGTCAAATTTGAACTGCAGCTGCATCATAGTTTGCTCTTTATTTTTTCAAAATCATTTCTAGGTACATAAGTACCTATTTAATCATAGAAACACCAAAAAATTCCAAGATTCAACCACTAGCTAGGAACGGTCAAGCCCGCTGCTTTGACCGCATTTTGAAACAGGCATAAAAATTCAAAAAATCAAAAATAGGAAAACCTTCGCATTGTGTCATTATATGTGACCAAGTTTCCAGGAAAAATAATAAACTTGTAATACGGTAATTATTTTAAAAAGTGTTCTCGTATGAGCTATCAAGTGTGAGGATTCATGGCTTTCAAGCCAAATGACCAATCTTATGGCCACATCCATGGCATAGTTTGTTCAAATGATCTCATATTGTGCACAAGGGTGCATATTGGAATGGCAAACAATGTTCCCTAAGGAAGTTTTCATTTTCGCTGGACTTAAAAAACCATTTTCCATTTTTCGAGTGCCCGAAAGGAGGTTTTTTGTGAAGGAACTACCAAATTATTGTTGCAAAATTGACCAAATCATTTTATAAAATACTAGGCCATATTTAATGCACAATTGACAAAATGGTTGGGTGTAAATGTTTTGATCCACCTCTGGTGAAAAGACAAATTTCCGCCGATTCATTTGAAGCGGGTCAAATTTGAACCTGCAAATGCATCATAGTTTGCTCTTTATTTTTTCAAAATCATTTCTAGGTACATAAGTACCTATTTAATCAGAAATACATGGTTTGATGGAGAGACATCGAGGTTTGGACAAAGGGCCGAGGGCCCGAACTCTAGAGCGCGTGAAGCTCAAGATGCTCATCGTGGTGGTCACCAAGCGGACCGTGGCGCTACCATGTGTTCTGGGTGGCCTAGTCATGTCTAGTGGGTTGGGCACTCCCCATGTAGGTGCTAGGAAGAAAATTACAACATAAGATTCTCACGAGGATACCGATCGATGCTCAAACATGAATTAGCAGCCAAGTGTTTGATTAGCGGACAGAAATGTACATGGCTAATGGGCGTGAGTTTTGGCTGAGGATGATCAGTTACTAAGAAGACCGTCTTCACAAATTTTCAGCTCAAAAGGAGGAGCCTAGCTGGTACTTGCTTTGCAAACCACCACTTTGGACATAAATACGAATGTTGAAGCTTGGCTGAAAATAATGAATGGATTGAGCTGGCATTTGGTGGAGGATGGTTATTTGGGCATAGGAAAGCACTCAGAGAAAATAGATACTATTTGGACATGCCAAAGTGGTACTTCCTTCACAAACTGTTACTATGAATGTAATAGGAAAATGAATATTTTGAATTATTTTTGAACTAGGCAAGGAAGGTTTTTACATATTTGACGAAGATATGACCCAAAGAATTTATGAGATTTTTTGGGAATTTTGGGAATGATAGAAATATAGGTTGCTTCACAACCTAGGGCAAAATCGCCACATGGACATGCCACATAGGCAAAACTCGATGAGGTGGCGCCTAGTCATAGCAACCCACCACAATTTACAAGGCTATGACCATTTATATTGGTCGTTAACAACTAGAAATAAGGCAGCGGACTAGCGCTATTTGCTTTATGACCTTTTCGTGTGAGGAAATTACGACCTTTCTGACCAAAATGGTCGCAATAGTTTAGGGTTTGGAGCCCCCCGAACAGCTTTTGACCAATTGGTCTGAAATGGTCATAAATTTATGACCAATTCTTCGAGGGTCACTGACAGAAGGTCATAAGTTGACATATTTCTTGTAGTGACTGACGACCCTGAGGCCGCAAGAGCGCAAGGCGCTACGCCGACCGCCGATCCCTCCGCCGCTACTGCAGCGCCAGGCTCCGAGGAGCCCCAGCCCGGCGCTTACTTGAAGGCCGGCGACGGTGTCTTCATCAAGCTCTCCTGGGCTGCAAGCTCCAGGGCACCGGTGGAAGGAGAAACTTTCGATGGAGAGGTGCTGCGCCTCATTGGCTGATCTTGGTCGACGCGCCAAGCAAAGAAGAAGTGGCAGTCCGAGGAGGAGTAGCTGCTGCGAAGCTGGTGTCATTTCTACCGCTACCGACAAGCCAAGGTGGAATCTCGGAAGCGCTTGTCATGCAAAGGGAGTGGATATTGAGAAGCATGCGGAGGAGCTCCGAGCCGCAATCGAAGCCCTCCGATCCATTGCAGAGGAGCGGCGCGAGCTTGCCGAGGCGCTGGAAAGCCTTTTCCTCGAGAAGGCGGTCAAGAGCAAAGAGGCTTGCCGCCGAGGAGCTGTTTGCGCGGGAAGGCGAGCTGGCGTAGCGGAAAGTCAATCTGGACAGCCACGAGGAGGAGCTTGCCGTGCGAGAGCAGACATTTGGCGGGGCTCTCAAAGAGGCAAAAGATGCTGCCGCAGCTACCGAGGCCGCCAAGAAGGAGCTGGAGACGAAGGTGGCGCAGCTGGAGGCCGATCTCAAGACGAGCGACGAAGAGCTTGCCGTGCTCAAGCGTGAGCGCGAGAAAGATGCCCTCGCACACGGCGAGCTGTAGGGTCGTTTCGCCGAGAAGGGCAAAGAGCTTAACATCGCCAAGGACTCCATTGCAGATCTTGTGTTGAAGCTGACCACTTTGACCAAGACGCTGGACGGCGCCAAGGAGCAGGAGGTGGCCTTAAAAGAGGAGATCAAGGCCAACGAGGAGCTGCTGGCGAGTGCTGCCGAGACCCAGAATACTCTTAGGGAGACCGTGGAGCTTTAGACGGAGGGTCTCGTGAACATCGCCGCAGTCATCGACAGGAAGCTGGAGCAGCTGGGGATGGAGGATTTCGGGTACTCCTCCGACGAGAATCTCCAACCCAGCGCCAAGCTCACCTTGTTCTTCAACGGCGTGGCGACGGCCCTCCAGCGACTCCGGGAAAGGATCCCAAAGCAGCTGGCTGACGAGTCGCACACGATCTGCGCGAGGGTTCTGCAGAAGGTGTTGGTGAAGGTGGCCTTCCGCAACCCAGGCATCAACTTCACCAACGTCCTCAAGAAGCTGCCGGCGGATGCTGATCTGGAAGCGCTCAAGGCCCTTGTCGCACCCATTGTGGACAAGGTGAACGAGGTCAAGAGGGTCGACGGCGATCGTGTAGATTAGGCCGCCCGTTTCCTCCTTTTCTTGCCGCTGCTAATCATGTTGCGAGAACAATTTATTAGAGCCGCGACAAGTTATCTTGTAATATAACTTTATTTTGGGTATCAATTGCTATGTTATTTCCTCTACTTGATTCCTTCTTTCGTATGTTTTTGCCCTACGCTTTTAGGGAACTTGCCGGCGTAGGCACCTTAGCCGCGAGCGCTGAGTGCGGGACATCAGCAGCCTGCTGGCGGTGCTGCTACCGACAAGAAACCTTGTCGCAACTAGTCGCAGCTCACTTAAGTTGTTGAGTGGACTCGAAACAAAGTAAGGGCGCAACTAGCTACAAGTTGGTTCCTCCGTGCACAGGTTTTCCATACAAAGCACGGTCGTTCGAGGAAGATAACTTAAAATTTTTTAAAACTAATTGCTCAAACTTTGGCAACTTAGCTTTTCCGTCTGCTTATGCCCCGCAAGGCTTAAACTTCCTTTGAACGACGCTGGTCCACACCATTATCTTCTCCTTCCCTCCCCGGCAAACTTGTGGGCGAGGGAACCTTCCCTTTCTTTGAGAAAAGAAAGAAGAGAAAATAAAGATGTGGAGCCTTATGGCTCGTTATTGCTTACCGGGGTAAGTGCTGCACAAAGTGTCAGATAATGCATGCAAAATAATAGAAAGCATGAAATTGACAAGATATGCGGAGCACATCAGCTTTATTTATGCACGGGGTCTGCGCCCGGCTTTGTACAAAGGGTTACATGCAACAGCGGCAAGGCTTGTACAAAAGGTGGTTGCCGGAACAGGTTCCGGCAACCGCGCCTTACGGGTAAAACTTACGAAGATGCTCAATGTTCCAGAGTTGCTCACCGAAAGCCATCTTCGGTCTCTGGCGGACAACGCAAAGCCTAGTGACTTGTTTCACCCGGTAAGGGCCTTCCCACTTCAAGGCCAACTTGTTGGAATTCTTGGCGAATTGAACGCTACCAAGAACAAGGTCGCCTTCCTCGAGACTTCCGCATTAACTTTGTGGCTATGGTAGCGGCGCAAAGCTTGCTGGTAGCGAGCAGCTCGCATAACAACTCAAGACGGTCTTCCTCAAGGAGCAAAGCGTCATCTTGTTGCAGCTGCTCTTGCTCGAGCTCATCATAAGCGAGCACTCGAGGCGACCGTATACGAAGTTCCGTGGGGAGAACTGCCTCGCTCCATAGACTAGAGCGAAGGTGTCTCGGCGCTGGCTCGATTTGGCGTCGTCTGATCGACCAAAGAACCATCGGCAGCTCCTCGATCCAGCTTCTTTCCGCACTTGTGCAGCCTGTCAAAAGTCCTGGTCTTGAGCCCGCAAGAGCACTTCAAAGATTTGCCCTCTTCGCTGACCGTTGCTTCGGTGAGCAATGAAGCGGGAACCTTGGCGCCAAGATCTTGGACGACAAAGATGAAGGTGCGGCTCAGGAATTGCGTGCGTTGTCGGTGATGATCTGTTAGGGACTCAAACGACAAACAATCGACCAAGAACTTGATCGCCGATTGTCTTTGTCACTTTCTCATCGCTTCCACTTCGCCACTTTGTGGACTTGTCGATTGCAACGCATAAGTACTCAAAGCCCCGACAGCTTCGGGAAAGGGGCCGAGGATGTCGAGCCCCGGATCAAAATGGCCGTGACAAAGGGATCGTCCGAGAGCTTGAGTGGCTGGTGTATTCGCTGGAATGGAACCGCACGCTTCACACTTGGTTACTTGTGCGGTTGCATCTCGAGTGCTGTCGGCCAAAAGAAACCTTGCCGAATGCTTTGCTTAAGCAAGTGCTCTTGCGCCAATGTGATGACCACATATGCCTCCATGTATATCCGCCAACAGCTCTTGCCCGTCTTCCCGGGAAATACACTTCAATTTCACACCGTTGAGTCTCCTTATGTATAGTGTGTCATCAACAAACTGGTACATACTTGACTGCCGGGCTACTCTTTCCGCTTCTTCTTGCTCCTCGGGAAGTTCTCCCGCCTGAAGGAAATGGACAATCTGCTGCGCCCATGCTGGAGCTTGCGGCTCGACAACAAGGACCAAAGGCACATATGCTGCTGCAGGAACATCTGCTTCTACGGCAAGAACCTGCGGCTCAGCCGGAGCTTGATGTTCCCCGGCAAGTTTGCCGGAGCAAAACTTGTGGGGAGCGTCTGCTTCAATGGAACAAACCCTAGGGCTCGCCGGAGCAGACTGCTCCTCAGCACCCTTGGTGTTGATCTTGGGGACCTTCTTGGCGGCGGCTCCGGGGAGCTCTGCCGGAAAGTAGTCACCAGAAATCAACTTCCTCTTCTTGCTCTGTCTAGTTGATGGTGTTACAGACGGTTGAGTCAGCTTGAGCACAAAGATCCCTGGTTCCACAGGTGACTTTAGTGCAGCGCACTTTGACAGGCCATCGGCAATGTCGTTCTGAGCTCTTGGGACATGTTCCATCTGTAGGCCATCAAAGTGCTCTTCTAACTTTCTCACCTCATCAACGTAAGCTTCCATCAACGGACTCTGGTAGTTCTTGTTCACTTGGAGGACGACAAGCTGCGAGTCACCCCTGACAATGAGCTTCTTGATCCCAAGGTCTGCTGCGATCCTGAGACCGGCAAGCAAACCTTCATACTCTGCAGTATTGTTTGTTGCTTGCTCCTTGGGAAAGTGCATCTGGACCACGTACCTGAGGTGCTCTCCGGTGGGTGTGACAAGTAGCACGCCTGCACCGGTGCCTTGCAGCGAGAAGGCACCATCAAAGTACATGAGCCATTCTTTGCTTGCTTCCTTGACGGGGATGCTCGTTTCTGGAATTTCCTCATCTGGTGTTGGCGTCCACTCTGCTATGAATTCTGCCAATGCTCGGCTCTGGATAGTTGAGGTGCTCTCAAACTTGAGGCCAAAGCTTGACAATTCCGGTGCCCACTCGACAATCCTGCCTGTTGCTTTCGGATTCTGCGCAGATCCTCTTGCCGAAAGCGAGTGACAAATGTGATCTCATGTGCTTGGAAGTAATGGCGCAGCTTTCTCGAGGCCATGAGAAGGCCGAAAGCAACTTCGACACCAGAGTACCTTGACCTAGCCCCTCAGAGAAGGGGCCGACAAAGTAAACTGGCGCCGCACCATTTTCTTCGCTTCTCCTCATGCGCAAGCAGATCCACCCTTGTCGGGACCAGAGCTTGCGGTGAAGCCCCGCTTGTCATTTGGATGCACTCGCCGTGGTTCTTTGGCTCATCATCCGCCTCCCTCTCCGCTACTAACGCAACACTAACCACTTGATTGGTTGCCACTAGATACAGAGCAACTTCTCTTGTGGCTTAGGTGCGACAAGTATTGGATGGAGGACAGGTATCTCTTTAAGTCTGCAGCGCAGCCTCCGCTTCGAGTCCATTTCATTGGACCTGCCTTTTCAATATTTTGAAAAATGGCAGGGCGCGCTCAGCAGACTTAGAGATAAACCTGCTGAGAGCAGCCATGCAGCCGGCAAGCCTTCATACATCCTTGACTCGCTTCGGTGCTTCAGTCTGCTCAATGGCCTTGATCTTGTCGGGATTGGCTTCAATTCCCCACTGAGGCACGAAGAACCCGAGAAGCTTGCCGGAGGGGACTCCAAACACGCACTTCTCGGGGTTGAGCTTGAGGTTGATCTTGCGCAGATTTGCAAAAGTCTCATCTAAATCTTGAATCAGGGTTGCCTTGTCCTTGCTCTTGACCACTATGTCATCCATGTAAGCTTCCACATTTCTGTGCAACTGTGGCTCAAAAAAGTCATGGACTACCCTTGCAAATGTTGAACCAGCATTCTTCAACCCAAAGGGCATCCGTACGAAACAATATGTGCCACATGGAGTGATGAATGCGGTCTTCTCCTCATCCTCTTCTGCCATGAAGATCTGATGGTATCTCGAGTATCGCCAAGAAATGAAAGCAAGTCACATCCGCCGTGGAGTCAACAACCTGGTCAATGCGCCGCAAGGAAATGGGTCTTTGGGACAAGCTTTATTAACATCGGTAAAGTCAATACAAAGCCTCCATTTCCGCTTGCCTTGGCGCACGACTACGAGATTGGCCAACCACGAGGATGGAGCACTCCTCGACAAGGCCCGCCGCTTCCAACTTCTTGATTTCTTTCGTGATGAATTCTTGGCGCTCCACTGCTTGTTTCCTAACCTTCTGCTTGACGGGCCGCGCATGAGGACAGACGGCAAGATGGTGCTCAATTACTTTCCTAGGAACACCGGGGATGTCAGACGGTTGCCATGCGAACACGTCGACGTTCGCCCGCAGGAAAGCAACGAGCGCGCTTTCCTATTTAGGGTCAAGCGTGGCACTGATGGTGAAGGTACCACCAGTGCCGTCCTCCTTGGTGGACACCTTTTTGGTCTCTGGTGGAGCCGCCTTTTCCTTCTTACACTTGCCGGTGGAGCTCGATGGTGCGTCCTCGATGGTAGCACAGCACTCCGAAGAGGTGCGCTTGCCGGAGTGGTCATCAGAGCTCTTGCCGGACTTGGTCTTCTTCTTCCCCCCGAGAGCTTCAGCGGCAAGTGGCTTGCGTCCTGCTGTGGCTGCTGCTTCCCGGTAGATCTTGTCGGTGCAGATAAGAGCATCCTTCTTGTCGCCAGGGACAGAGATGACACTTATCGGACCCGGCATCTACAGCACGTTGTACGCATAGTGAGAGGCTGCCATGAACTTGGCGAGTGCTGGACGGCCGAGTATTCCATTGTAAGGCAATGGAAAATCAGCGACGTTAAAAGTGACCCTCTCAGTCCTGAAGTTTAGCTCGCTGCCAAATGTCACCGGCAGCGTGATCTTTCCCTTCGGCTTGCTCCTTCCCGGATTGATTCCTTGGAATGTGCCGGTCTCTTCGAGCTCGCTGTCGGGGATCTGAAGTTTCTGGAGTACCGCGGAGGAGATCAGGTTCAAGCCGGCCCCGCCGTCAACTAGCATCTTTGTGACCTTGAGGTTGCGGATAGTTGGTGAAACCAACATCGGCAAGCACCCGACTGCAGTTATGCGATCAGGGTGGTCCTCAATATCAAAGATGATAGGCGTGCTAGACCACTTCAGAGGCTTGCGTGACTCGATTGGTGGTTCTGCTGCATTAACTTCCTGTACCCACTGTTTGAGCTGGCGGTGCGAAGTATGCAGAGAAGCACCGCCGTCAACGCACAGGACCTCTGTGGCTTTCTGAAACTCCTACTCGTCGGCCTCATCATCATCCATCTCTTCATCATCGTCTTCATCTTCATCCTTGTCGCGGCTGCCGGGAGGTCTGTCTCCTTGCCGCTGCTTGGCCTTTGCCACGGCGTCCTCCCCGGCCGGGACGTTTCTTGCCGGATCCTCCAGTACTTTCCTAGGCCTTCTCCTTGTCGCGTCGCTCGTACTCAGCCTTCTGTTGCTCGACAAGCTGCTCGACCTTTTTGCAGCTCTGGAGATCATGGCCCTCGGTGCGGTGGATCTTGCAGTACTGCTTGTCGGAGCCGCCCTGCTTGTCGGCGGCCGCCACAGCCTCGCCGGAGGTACCAGTTTTGGCTTTCTCGGCGCCACCTCCGTTGCCGGACTACTCAACAACTAGCACATCTTTCCCTTTCCTCTTCCTATTATTCCGCCGCCGGTTTCTCTTTGCCGGGGCAGCATCCTCACTGTCAGATCCTCCTGCTCCTGCATTCTCTCCGGGGAGTATCCTCCCTTCCTCAGCACGCGCACACTTGTCGGCCAGGGCATATAGCTCACTGACGTCCCTGATCTTGCACATCGCCATCTCCTCCCGCATCCTACGGTTTCGCACGTTCTGATGGAACGCGTTGATCACCGCGGCAGGGTGGACATCTGGGATGTTGCGTTGTACTTGGCTGAATCTCTGAATGTACTTGCGCAGGGGCTCTCCTTCCTTCTGGGCGAGCAGATGAAGATTGCTCTCTTGGCCATGAGGCTTGTGGCCGCCTGTAAAGGCGCCAACAAACTGATGGCATAGATCTGCCCATGAGGATATGGAGTTGTCCGGCAAGTGCATGAGCCAAGATCTGACATTGGGCTTGAGCACCAGCGGGAAGTAGTTGGCAAGGATCTTGTCGTCGCGTCCCCCGGCAGCTTGCACCGCGATGGTGTAGATGCTGAGGAACTCCGACGGATGCAACCTGTCGTCGTACTTCTCTGGTACATCTGGCTTGAAATTTTTCGCATCGGGCTTTGGACTTGCCGCAGCTCACGAGTGAACGCAGGGCAACCTATCGCAGACGGCAAGTCGCTGGTTCCTCGGGCGCATGCATGTCGACAATGGCCCAGCCGCTGGTCTGACCGACGCCGCTTTCTTCGGCGCTCGATGCGTAGTACGAAGCGTCCTCTTCTGCTGCTCTCTGAAGAACTTGGCGTTGATCGTGACGAGCTCGAGGATCAGATGACGCGGTGGAGTCGCTGTCGAGGTTGACCCGGCGAGTCGGCGATCTTGGCCTCCGGGGTGGAGAGTGCATGGTGGTTGCACCCCCACCAGTTTTGTCGCCATCGGCTCGCGCCTGGGCGTCTTGCCACGGCTTCGATGTGCTCGGTTGCCGGGGAGTATCGCCGTTGGCGAAGCCGATGAGACTCTGAATGGTGGCCCTCCAATTGTCGATCTTGTCCACCGTTGGAGGTTAATCCAGGAGTAGTTGACCTCGGGCCAACGCTTCTTCTGGAGTCTTGGGTGGCGGTGGCGAACGGTGTGAGGAGCGGGATATGCTCGAACTCTAATCAGATTAGAAGGAGCAGCATCTCGCCCAGCGATCGTGCGGCGCTTCGTGCAAAGATGTTGGCGCAGCTGGTCTTGAGCATCCTGAGATCCACCAGCTTGGCCTTGGCCCAACAAACGTATGGTACCGCGTGTACCATGACGCTGTCGGTCCCGCGCCTCCTGAGATGGGCGCGGTGCATGTACGGACGCCGAGGTTTGCGCCGCCTTGTCCTTGGACCTGGCAGCACCATGAGCTCCCTCGTCGGCGCCCGTTCCTCCGCCGGCATCTACCCCACCACCCGTTTGCTCCGGTGGTGGTGGGTTCGATGCGGACGGAGCAGCCACCTCCGAAGCCTTCTTCTTCGGTGGCATGTCGATGAAGATGACGAGGATCTAGCTCGGGTGAACGCCGGATCAGGTTCACACAACCTCGACGCCCCCTACCTGGCGCGCCAAAGATGTCGTGGGAACGAACACCTATTGGACCGGAGCCCCTTTTGGTCCGGCGGGGGGCGGAGATCGCACGAAGAGCGGATCGAGGCAAAGCACGTGAGCGATTTACCCAGCTTCGGAGCTCTCCGGAGAGATAACACTCCTACTGCTGCTTGTCTGGTTGTATTGCGTTCTTGCTTGAGAGCGCGAGTATTTTTTGGTTTCGAATGTTCCCAACCCCCTCTACGTTGCGCATGGGCCTCCTTTTATACGCTCAAGGGGTCACCGACAGGTGGCAGCGTAGGCGAGGGCAAAAATGTAAAAAAAGTTGTGGTTGGTACAGCTACCTCTACAGTGTATCGTACCTAACCCTGACGGCAGGGGACAAAAGCATTAAATGCCCGTCTGCATCACCCAAACAGTGCAGAAAAGTGACCGTTAGGGGCGCCACTGCTTGCCACGATGGCCATCTTGTCATCTCTTGCCACCCGCACCGCTTAGTCTGCCTGACCTCTCGCCACGCTACCGAAAGGCCCTGGCGACACGTTGGCGGATGCGTTGGAGCGTGGTACAGAGTGGTAGCTTTGCTGCGGCAAGCGCCTTTGTCGCGTTGTTGTCTTGTCGCGCCGGAAGCTTGTCGCCGCCGGGTCTTTGCCGGACGCTGGCGTCGCCGCAAGTTCCTTGAAATGCCTTGGTTGGCCTTCGCAAGCTCCTCTTGCCGGGCCTTGTCCTTCCCGCAAACTCCTCTTGCCGGGCCTTGTCTTCTCAGCTTGAACACTTTGTTCTTGAATGGCTCCAGAGGAACCACGGAGGACCTTAGCGGTCACCCGGCAAGCCTTGCAGCTGGTGTCAAGGATCGCCTGCACAAGTTTGGGATACTAAGGTACCCCTACTTTAGTACACCGACACCTAGCAATAGCATCAGACGCCTTTGATTTTCGGCTCGAGACCCTTCCCTGCAAAAGAAAGTTAATTCTTCTTAACCACCCACATCTTGAGGGTGGCTTAGAAGCAATGAGTCTAAGTGCAAGATCGAGAACTTCGCTTTGGAGCCCTAGCAAATAGCCTTATGGGAGATGAATGATACTCATATGAATAAGCGTAAAAGTTCTTAGTTCTATGAACATAGCAGTTTGAAGACACACGCCATATTCATAAGTTTGAGTACGGTTTCTCGCAAAACATTGGCGTTAGGGTGACCTGTGAGTCCTCTGTCTGTGATGAAGCCTTTAGACCATATGATGCCTTAGGTCTGGGGTTTGTCTTCTTCCCAGGTGGTGTCATGATCACATTCACTGGAAGATTCTCAAGACAGCTTTTGGGAACCCAGATCTTCTTCATAGGTGGTCCATTCCTGCAGTTAGTACCAATATACCTGGCAAACACTTCACTATTCTGATTCTTGAACAACTTATAGTTTGCATCAAGGGATTCATCAATGATAATAGGATTAGCATAGGTAAAGCCAGATAAGGTGGATGGATCCACTGAAGGTCCCTTTGCAGCAGCCCATGTGGTTTCGGATACCGCCAAAGCCCAAAGAGGAACCATCAACATTCATTTTCCTCTAGAACCCAACACCTCTTTCCTAGGGTTTCGGGTTCAAAATCTGCTTTTGAGGACATCGCAGTGTCCGATGTCCTTTCGCACTTTTATACATCCTGCTTCAAGCAATGTCTTCAACCTAGCATTTTCATCGCAATAGTAGTGGTATCCTCCGCAGAGGGTTAGTTACCACATCAAGAGTTGAAGACAATGCAACAAAGAGAGAAGATGGAACATTCAAGAACAGAGGTAGCGTTATCACGCCAAGGCATTTTAGACATGGTGGTTCAAATCCATCCCGAGCGGGACTGATCTGCTGAGCTGGTGACTCATTCTCTTTTGAAGATCTTCATGACCGCTCTCAATTTCTCAAGCTCTTGCTTCCTTTGAAGATAATCATAGGAGAGCTTTTCATGAGTGGTTGAGAGCGCTTTCATGACGACTTTCAAGTTCTTGGTACTTAGCATGAAGATTTTTATGTCTTCAACTAAGGACTGTGAACGAAGTCATTTCCGCGTCAACAGTCATCGCTTTTATCTAACAGTTTTTGAGTATGTTCCATAGCTTTTTGTTGTTCAGTTGCAATTTTAGCAAGTGTTTTGTAGCTGGGTTGGATTCACAATCAGAGTCATCTTCACTTGATGTTTGAAAGTAAGCATCACGTGATTTTACCTTGGCACCATGTGCCATGAAGCAAGAGGTGGAGCAGGGTCGCCCTTGTCATCACTTCAGCGTTGGTGTGGAAGTCATTGTCTTCGTGTTGAAGATGGACTTGGCAACATAGGTCGTGGCTAGAGCCGACTTGCAACGCCAGTGGTCGGACTCCTCTTGGACTCCACCTCCGCCTCCTCGTAGCGCACTCCTCCTCTGAATCCATCTCCTTGCCCACAAAAGCACGAGCCTTGCCAGATGAGCTCTTATTATGAGATGAAGACCTTGATGAGGACCTGGAAGAAGACTTTGAAGATTTCTTCTTCTTGTCATCGGAATCATATTCCTTGCTCTTCTTCTTCTTCTTCTCATTGTCCCACCGTGGACACTCGTAGATATAGTGTCCGTGTTTCTTGCACTTGTGACATGTTCTCTTCTTGTAGTCATGAGTGGAAGCTTCATCATTTCTTGAGCTAGATCGTGAAGACTTTCAAGCCCTTCTTCTTAGTGAACTTCTAGAACTTCTTCACAAGCATAGCAAGTTCCTTTCCAATGTCTTCGTGGATCATCGAATCGCAATGATTCTTCTTCGATGAGGAAACAACTTTTTCCTTCAAAGCGCGAGTTCGCCATAGTTGGGACCATAGATATCTTTTCTCGTAAAGTCGAACTCATGTGTTAAGCCTCTCAAGTATATCGACGGATCGAGTGTCTTGAAGTCGTATGTTCTTGTATCATGAGGGCAAGGGTGTCAAAGGAGCTGTCAAGTGATCTCAGAGTGTCTTGACGATTTCATGCTTGGTAATCTCGGTGGCGCCGAGAGCATGAAGCTCATTTGTGATGTCGGTGAGGCGATCAAACGTGAGCTGACATTTTCATTGTCGCTTTCTCTTGAAGCGTTGAAGAGGTTGCGAAGAACACCGGTCCTTTGATCTCTCCGTTGAGACGCCTTCGCTGACCTTGGATAGCCAGCCCTGCACTAGCTTCGACGCTTCCAGAGCACTCACACGGCCATACTTGTCTTTTGGTTAGATGACCACAGATGATGTTCTTGGCAAGAGAGTCCAGTTGAATGAACTTCTTGACATCGCCAGGGTGACACCTTCACCAGCTTTGGGAATGCCGCTCTTGACGACATACCGTAGGTCGACATCAATGGCTTCAAGAGGCATGCGATCTTATTCTTCCAAGAGGGATATTCAGTTCCATCGAACACGGGCAAGCAGCGGAGACTTTGATTATCCCCGCAATGACATAGCTAAAACTCCGGTGGTTAAATCAATCACACGTAACAAGGAGTACCTTGCTCGATACCAATTGAAAGTGCTAATTGTCGACTAGAGGGGGTGAATAGGCGATTTTTATGAAAGTCTTCAAAACATGGATGTTTCGAAGACAAACAATATAAATGACCTAATTGATATGCAGCGTAAGATAAACTACAACAAGCAAACCATAGTCAAGTATGCAATAATGTGAAAGTACAAAGACTAATAGCAGCTTAGTAGTAAGGATCAGGATGGAAGATAGTATGAAGCCAACCAACGATATTAGTCAAGCAATGAAGTCAAACAGGTACGACAAATAGGCAATGACTTACGAAGACAAACTCTAAGTAAAGGGAGGGAGAGGATAGAACCAGTCACTTATTGAAGACACAGGATTGGTTGGACCGGCCCAGCTTGTCGTGACAATCAGACGTCCCGTTAGGAAGGCTGAGATTCAACTCAGAAGACCGCGTCTTCACCTTATTCCCCTTGAGCTAAGGACACACAGTCCTCGCCCAATCACTCTGGTAAGTCTTCATGGTAGACTTCCGAACCTTCATAGACTTCGTTCACCGGCGATCCACAATGACTCTTGGATGCTCAAAACGCGACGCCTAACCGGCTGGAGGATTCACGGTCCTCAAGTGTAATTAGTCTTCAGGTCACGCAGACAGAAAGACTTCAGTGATGCCTAACACTCTTTGGCTTTGGGTGTTTGAGCTTTTTCTCGCAAGGATTTCTCTCTCTCAAAGGCTTCGAGGTGGGTTGCTCTCAAACGACAAAAGCCGTGCACTAACTCTGAGCAGCCACCAATTTATGGTGTAGGGGGTGGGCTATTTATAGCCACTAGGCAACCCGACCTGATATGTCTGAAATGACCCTAGGTCACTAAGGAACTGACACGTGTTCCAACGGTCAGATTTCAAACACACACAACAACTTTACTTGGGCTACAAGCAAAGCTGACTCATCTAGCTCGATAAGATTTGCTCTCATTGTCTTCGTCAAGACATAGGATTTGGTTGAGCATCACTTACCATTCTCGACTTTGTTCACTTGGACCCCACTTAACAAAGACGGTGGTTCCTATGACTCAACAAAGAAGAAAAAGGAAACAACGAAACGATACGCCTTTTGCGCTCCATAGTCTTCACTCAATGTCTTCTCATGTCATAGTCTTCAATATGAATATCTTCACATACCACCATTGTCGCCAATGTCTTCATACATTTTAGGGTCATCTCCGTAGGTAAACCGAATCAATGAGGGACACTACCTGTGTTATCCTGCAATTCTCACAAACGCATTAGTCCCTCAACAAAATTTGTCATCAATACTCCAAAACCAACTAGAGGTGGCACTAGATGCACTTACAGGCAGGAGCATGCTGCACGACCGGCGCTGCTTTGGGTGGCTGGAGCAAGAAGACCAGAGGTTGAAGAAGCACTACGGTCGTTGGATGGACATTGTACGGTCACTGGAGCTATAATCGTTCATATTGACTAAGTTGACAAAGCCATCCGTCCCTGTCAACTTAGTTGGCCCACAAGTCATCCTCTCACTATGGTGGGTCCCTGCTAGCAGGGGGTATTCATTTTTTTTGTGCGTAATAAGGAGGCACTTCCTTGCGTGCGAAGATATAGCTGGTGCGTCCGACATGTCATCGGGGGGAACGTTTTTTCGCGAAATACAAAGGCCCTTCCGGTGGGTCCCAGCTGTCAGGTGGAGGAATCATTATTTTGCGCGTACAATCCACGGCCGATGGATGTTGTTCATTGACCATGTTGACCAGGCCGCGCCGAGAGCACCATGGCGGTGGACAACGGCGAGGCCTAGGAAGGGAATGACACGGAGCCGGGGAAGACTCGAAAATGGTTACCCACGCGGTGGGGAGTACGAGGGTTTACTGGTCCGTCTGCCGTCGCCGGAAAATAACAGGAGGTGTGGGTGAGTAGAAGAATGGCCTGGCCAGCAATTAAGTAGGGTGGGGCGGTGCGGCCTATGCGGCAACACAGCCGGCCATGGGAGGCGGGAGCAGGCAGTCCCACCGGAGCTGGTTTGGGCGGCTGGAGCAAGAAGATCAGATATTGAAGAAGCAGCATGGCCGTTGGATTAACATCCAACGGTCACTATGCTAGAATCGCTTAGGACTAAGTTGACAAAGCCAAAGTACACGCCAACCTAGTAGACCCACAAGTCAGCCTCCAAATCTATCCCAAACAAAGATACAGCCCAAAATTTCTAGCCGATTCAAATTAATTTTAAATCTAAATATACCTTAATTTAAATTCAATGAAATTTTACCCGCACAAAAACAATGAAATTTAAAATATCAAAATCCGAAAGAAAATAGTATTTTGGAACTAATTGCCTGTTTGCTGTATTTTTCATTTTACAGCCCATTTATTATTACTTATAGCCCATTTCTTATTACTTATAGCCCATTTTCTAGGCAAAATGCATCCCTCCTCGTCTTGAAAGGTTTCTGACCCAGCAGGGCGTAGAAAAGCAAGTAGGCCTACGTTGGTTAATCTGCAAAAAACAAAATTGCTGGCTAGCCATTTTCAGAATGGAAAAAAACAAACTGGGCTGGTCATGTGCTAAACATATGAAATAAAAGCCTGGGCTAGACGAGCCACGGGTCCTGCACGACCCAGTTGATACCCTTCTCCGTCCCGAACAAACAAAGTTATCACAGGCTCTTTGGGTCCCTACCGTCATCCTCACCATGTACAATCATCTCCTTATTCCTCTCGGTTGTTGATTATGTTGACAACACCGAGAAGGCGGCCATGCGAGCGTAACCAAGGCGGAGGACGATGGTGAGGCCTCGGACGGGAACGAACAGGAGCCGGGGAAGATCATAGCCAGCCGTGGGAGGCAGGAGCAGGTGGTCCCACCGGCATTGGTTTGCCTTTGGCGGCTCGAGGAAGAAGAGAACTGAAGAAACGCGACAGACGTTGAATGTCAATCCAACGGTCAAGGTTGGCACAATCGTTTGTTGACTAAGAGGACACCAAGTAGCATACTTTTTTATATATAGTAAGAAAACTGCGAGGAAAATGTGTTCGTCTGCCGTCCTCCTCATAGGGAAGGTTCGCCACATAAGTGAGTAACACCCTTGGTTTTCAACCGAGAGGTCTTGGGTTCGAGTCCCAGGAACTCTCAATTTTGTCCTCCTTCCTTCCTCGCAAAAAAAGGGAAATAAAATCAAAGACTTGGGAAGGCGTACAGAACAAGCTAGTGTACCAGTAAAGAGACGTTGCCGAGTTTTAGAAAAAAGAAAGACGTGCTCCTGTAGCTGGTTCGAATCCAAACCTATACTATGACTATATATGGTGCGATGCTACTCTACAAGTAATGAAACTGACATATCCAACGTTTGCTTCTCCTCTTTCTCTACTTGCTCTACCTAGCATCGTAAGCTCGCCGCAAAGAACCATGTCCGCCGGTTGCTCGTCCACCGCTCTTCGGCAGTAACAACCAGATATGTGCCAAGTCGCCACCCGCATTCATCACCGTGGGTCTCATCATACCCGCCAGACACACGCACCGCAGCCGATTGCTCATCACAACCCGCTGCCGTTGGTGTGGTGCCACTCATCGCAAATCACGCAGAATCATCCGTCGCGCCTCAAACACAATCCGCAACCCCGCCGAAGTCTTCTACAAACGCCTCAATCATGGGGTAATAATATGTTTAAGTGTTGTTCTGCTGCTTTCAGTTGTTGTTTTTTTAATAGTTTGGTTGATGATCTTCCAATTTGATTCACGCGGAAAAGGGAAGATTCGTGTGATTTGTATTTCTGGGAAGTTGCTGATGTGGGGAATGCAACTACGCTGATTATTTGGTTAGCCTACCAGTAGGTTGGGGTGTTGGACAAGTAATCAAGGAACGGCGAATGGAAGATGCAGAGCGAAGGTTAAAGATGCAGTTCTCCGATCATGGCCACAACAGCAATACTGAACGGCCTTGACAAAGAATGAGGAGATGAAAAGCCTGTGAAGATAATGGGCAAAATCGATGTGCTCTGTAGGATGATTGTCTCTTTATTTGCAGTGTATGTAGCACTCGTGATGTATTCAGTGGCTACGACATGAACACTTTGTTGAAACTAGTAATGAATGAAACATGTGTAGCAGGCTGGGCATAGTGTTGTGAACATCTAATGATTTCTATTAACGGAAATCAGGGGGTATCCCCTTTTGCTCGTATAAATAAATATATAGCAGAGGCCCTGTCGAGTTAGCTTTGTTCTCATTCGAAGACATCGAGCAAATTGTAGTCCAATAGCAAACTATGTCATCAAATTCAACTTTCACAGCCAAATATGAGTACAACTAAACAACAATGTCATTATGTTTTAGTTGTCATACAATCACCAAACACAAATCAGCATACATAACAAGTGATGTTGTCACAGCAAAATACTAAACAACATGTTCATCAGGTTTCAGTTGTCATAGCAAACACAATTTCACATAGTAGATAAAACAACGTCTTCTGATAGGCAAATACGACAAAAGCAATGTAATCATCATCCGCAGCTGCAGCATCAACATCTTCGCCATGTGTATCAGTTTGAATCGTAATTCCCCACGGTGTCATCTTCTTCTTTGTCCTCAACGTCCTCGAACATTGGCTTCTTCTTGATCAACTCTTGTATGTCCACAACACGACAGGCAATATTTTCGCCGGCGTCATTGACGTGATGGTTCTCAAAGATATTAGGAACATCTGTGTTATCTTGTTCATCAGGAGCAGTGTAAGCATCATCTTGTTGTGCAACTTCATTAAACGAATTCCTCTGCTCAAACCGTTGCAATACTCTCCAGTCATCACTACGTGCAAATGTGTCTTCCAAGAAAAATATCTGTGTTTCTTGATTTGCCAAAATAAAAGGCTCTTTGGTCTGGTATGCCGCCTTGACATTGATGGATTTGAAATAATCATTAGCTCTGAGTTTTGCGATCCTGGAAAACAGGTTATACCAACGATAGCACAACAGAACCACACACCGATGATCCTCGAAACTGGAGATATATTGTAACTGAACAATGTCTGTTATGTTAGCATACATTTCAGTTGTCTCTTTGTCATACGTATCCGTGCTCATGATGGCACTGTTTTGTGTCTTCCTGCCTTCGTCTCGTGCAAGGGTGTTGTAGCGCACATCTCCAACAACGCAAGATTCATAATGTCTTACCCGAGTATCAGGACCCATTTCTAGTGAGTAAAGGGCATCATCAACTGCCTGCCCATCCTTCCGCATCTTCTTAACCTGTGGTTAGAAAATAGACAAGCTGATCATCTTATGTACTCAATATATAAAAAAAACTGACAGTGCACTTCAAAAGCTTACATGGTTCTTGAACCATTTCGCAAATCCTGCCATAACCAGTTTGCCAATGTTTCTTGGATTTTGCGGCAGTAACTCCTCTTTGTAGATGCTGCACAACATAGTGATCGTGTCAAACATCTAAATATATAAGAATGTGCTGCAAGTTTAGTATATTACGATGTATAAGCTGCAAGATCGCACTTACGATATAAGGTAGTATCTCGTGATGCTTATTCAACACATACCAAACCATTTTGTCCAAATCTTTAGGTTTGTCCTCTTGTCGACTCTTACAGTAACTCTAATGTAATAATCGAAAACATTGAGCCCGGATTGTCTTCACCCACCTCTTTGCTATGCCGATCACTGTTTCAATGTATTTTGAGCAGAATGTCAACGCTTCTATAGCAATGTAGGCCTCGCAATGGAACCCTTGGGTCTAGCTCGTTTCCTAACATAGCCCTTGAAAGTGCCTAGCCGCCTTTCAATAGGGTACATCCAGCTATACTGTACTGGACCTCTAAGTAGTGCCTCATCAGGTAGATGAATAGCCAAATGCACCATCACATCAAAGAAGGTTGGAGGATATATCTTCTCAAGGTAGCATAGGATAGTTGGTATCTTGTCTCTAAGACGCTCCAAAGCATCTATCCTGATATTTCTACTGCAGAGTTCCCTGAAGAATTGTCCCAACTCGCAATCGCTCAGATAAGTCGTATGCCCAATCCTCTAAGGATAACAGGTAAAACCCTTTGAAGTAGGACGTGGCAGTCATGAGTTTTCAACCCTTGTACCTTCTTTCCATCTGCACCGACTCTCCTTTCAGGGTTGGAAGCAAATCCATGTGGGAATCTCACACGTGATAGGACCTCGCAGAATTCTTTTCTTTTTACCTTGTCCAAGACGTACACAGCTGGTGCCATATCCCGTGGTTTACCTTCATCTTGCACCTGCAAATCATTTCTGATACCCAGTTGTGTCAAATCAATCCTAGATTTTAAGGTATCTTTCGTCTTGCCTTCAATGTTAAGAAGTGTGCCGATAATGCTGTCACATATATTTTTCTCGATGTGCATCACATCAAGATTATGCCGCAGATCCAAATCTTTCCAATACTCCAAGTCCCACAAAGTGGACCTGCGAGTAAACAATAATCTCTCTTCTACCCTGCCATGCTTCTTTTTCCCGCTACCATTACCAGGATGGTTTCCTGGTGTAATATGCCTGACCTTCTCTAATCCACTTGCAACTCATCGGCGGTGAGCCTCTTTGGCGCATCACGGTTTTCATGCTTTGCATTGAACACATGTCTTTGGTATTTTCTAGGATGCGGCCTGTCCTTGGCAAGGAAACGGCGTTGTCCAATGTAACAGATCTTGCTAAGTATTGCGTATGACAGCGAATTCCTGTCACAGCGAACACATGCATTGTAACCATGTGTCATTCGCCCTGACATAGTGCCCAAAGCCGGATAATCATGGATGCACCAAATTACGACAACACGCAGAAAGAAATCAGCTGGTGGGCTGCTATATAGGTCTCAAGTGAGAACACCCTTCCATAGCTGTTGAAGTTCCTCCACAAGAGGCTCCATGAACAAATCAAAATCCTTTCCAGACTTTTTGGACTGGGATGAGCAAGGCCATCATGTAGTTTGATTCTTTGGTGCGTATATTTGGAGGCATGTTGTAAGGATAACAAGCATCGCCACATGCTATATGTGGTGCTCGTGGCCAAATGGGTTAAATCCATCGAAGCTAAGCCAAGTCTAATGTTTCTCGGGTCAAGAACAAACTCTTTGTGTTTATCATTGAAGCTTTTCCACTCACTACCATGAGATGGATGGCTCATTACATTTCGATCTCTGTACTCTGGTTCCTAGAATGCCACAAGACATCCCTCTTGTTTCAAAGATCATGAAACAACCTCTCGCAATCTTGGTGTAATTGGAAAATGTCTCGTAACATTATGAGGAATCCTCTTCACAAGATCGCCATCTTTCCATCTTGATGATTTGCATTTCGGTATTCACTTGTTGGCATAATCCTTCCGAGCAGTAACACAATTATTCTTACAAACATGGATCATATCATATCCAATTCCAACCGCATCGAAGGAAATTCTTCATTTTATCAGGTGTGTGGCAGGTCGCATACATCTGGGAAATATTTATAAAAGCAGCCAACATTGCATCGAATGATTTGTTGGTCATCCGCCAGATGTGTTCACTTGAAGAAAGGTGACCATAGCTGAGAATACCGACAGCTTATTTCCGGGTGACATGACAACGTTGCATTGTTCCAACATGCGGGCCCACCGTTTTTCTTCTGCAGGTGAAAGTTCACAGAATGCACGAGCATTTCGTAGCATTGTTTCAATGTTGGTCGAACTCACTGGCTCCGCCACCACCGCCTCCTCCACCACCGCCTCCTCCTCCTCTTCCACCTGAGCATCAGTCATATCAAGATGGTGATCTGCTGCTTCCACGTAGTCAATAACATTGACGTTCACAGCTTCACCATGATGAACCCACCTAGTATATGTGACCGACATCCCATACAAGTGTAGATGATTTTGCATAGTTGACTGGGGTCTTGTAACTGAATTCATACAACTGCTACACGGGCAGAGCACATCTGATTTCGGACCACCGTACTTAGCTCTGATAAAGTTCATGAAGTTTTCAACCCCCTCGACATATGTAGCGGAGAATCTTCGAGCAGAAGTTATCCAAGTCCTGTCCATCTGTTAGACATACAAATTTCTTATACTAGATATTACAGGAAAAACATATATGCTTTTTTATGAAGTCCAGAAAAAAATACCTAGGTCAATGTCTAAAGCTATGGCAAGATATTTGGACGAGCATATCTAAGTAACAAAATATATGTAAAGCTAATTCAGCAAACAGATTTGAGTACTAAATTATGGTAGGCTGTTTCAGCAGTCAATGAGGCCGAGCACACAGCCATCGAACCATCGAAGGCCATCGCAGCAACAAAGATCGAGTATAAAACGGTGTAGAGCTATTTCACCTAACAGATTGGCTACTAGACCATGGCAATCTACGTCACAATAAATATATGGCAGGATATTTTAGCAACTAATCGGCCTTGGCATGCCATCTCAGCTAAGCAGATTAAGTGCGTAGCAGGCAAGGAAGCTTCTAAAGCGAGCATATTGACAAGAAACTACTTCGCAAATAGTGAGATTAAAAGCGTCTATCGCCTAACATTCAACGCTACACCGACATGAACGGGACCTCAGTCTGGAATGCGCGTACCGTGGGAGAAGCTGACCGCCGTGCGTCTCCACACGAACATCGCCAGTGGTGGCAGCGCTGACCGCCGTGCGCCTCCACAAGAACGTAGCCAGAGGTGGCGGTGCGGCTAGAGGACGGCAGTCTACGAGAACATACTGTGGGAGCGAGAGGATCGCCGAACCGCGGTGCCGATGTATCGGCGTGGTGGGGAGGGCGGCTTTAGCGGAGCGAATGGAGTGGAGGGGGACAGGGGGGAGGGGGTTTGGGGAATATTATTGGCAAGTTGGCCGAAGGGCGGTTGAATCGGATTTGGGGGGAATTTTTGGGTGTGGGGGGAGGATTTTCGCGCGGTGGGCGGGGGGAGTTTGGCGCATGGTCGGTTTCTCCAAGTGCAGTCCCACGTGTCAGTGAAGAGGTAAGCCGAAGCGTGTTCCGTTTGTGTGAGCCGTGTGCAGGACCGAACGTGTGTGGGGTGCAATGCGACCACGACAGGAGTGCTGTGAGTGTACCACCTTTTTTCCTTTTAAACTAGGTGCTTCGCCCCCTCAAAAAAATTGTTGCTTTGCGCGATCCATCGATACTACTACTAGTAATCCGGTAATCCCGACTAAAATGGCGCGGACGGGTCTTTTCCCGCGCGATATGCTGGGAGGTTGGCTTAGTTGGGTTTTTTAGGACGAGTAATGCTACACCTACGTAATCCCAGTTACATAATTAACGTAATGTGAAACGTGTGAGCTGTTGATTGTAGATTGGGGGGAGGGAGGGGCCCACCACCATGAAAATCAGGGGAGGAGAGAGAGAGGCAATTTACGTTAACCCTTTCGTAGGTTCCCGTAGATGTAGAAAGATGTGAAATGCGTGAATGTGTAGTGGACGTACTATTGGAGTGCCTAAGATAATTTGTGTATGTATAGACCCTATGTGTTTATTTTAGTTCGCATGTTAGATTTGTCTCGGTTCAATAAAAAGCAGAGTAGGTGATGATGGTGTGCCTGTCATCCTGCAATATAGGCCGTCCGATCTATATCTAATGGATAGGAAGGAAACTACGACAATTTACCCGCACTCGTCTCCACATTTGTAGATAAGGCTTTCCCTCATTCATCCTTTTCTCCCACAAGATCTTGATCTTCCGTGCAACGCACAGGCATCTTGCTAGTACTCCTACAATATGTATATTATTGTGAAAGTTCATATACACCGGCCGAGATTAATGCAAACACGGCATATTTTCATTACATTTCGAACTTTTATAGGACAGAAAAATAAAAGAAACCCGACCCTAAACCTATTCTACGGCGGCGGCCGGCGTCCTCCATCTGCGATCTCTATGTACGGGGGCGGGGTTCAAGACCCGTGAAGTGAAGGTGTGGTCTCCGGCGAGGAAGAGTAGAACACGGGATACGGACCGGCCAGTTGGCACACCATGCCCTACCGCCTCCCATGCCCTACTCATCCTCGGAGGAGTCCCCGACCTCGGTGGTGTCGGACGTTGGATGGCGGCAAGTAGGACGCGTGGCTGACGATGCTCCCGTCGTCGGCCGCCAGCGTGGCCACCGCTTGTGCGGTCGCGTCCGCGTCCGGCTATGCCGCTATTGCATCGCAAGAGGCGACTTGAGCGAGGGCGGCGACCTCGAGCTTCATCCCCGGAGACAAGCTCTCCCGCAGAGCGTTCGCACTTGCGGTCATGGAGGATGTGGTGCCAGGTAGGAGGACGATGCGCTATGGTGTGGAGTTTAGTGGGGCGTTGCCGCTTTAAGTAGCGCATTCCGGTGAGGCCAAGCGTCCGGGTGCATCATTAAGTCGCCGGAGTTGGTTCCTCGGGCACCGAGCCTCTTAACGACGACATACGAACGGACGGCATGAATGCGGGCAGCTGGCGCCGGCTAGGAATGCACTGCGTGACGGCGCGAGGGACGAGGGTTTTGGTGTGCAAGGGTAGTCAGCTGCGGTCGTGGCAACGTTGGAGATGCCCTTTGCTCACATGCGATCCCTGCATGTCATTGAAAAAGCAAGACGACCCGACATGGTCTCAGGTCCAGTGGATGCAGTTGGCTGCGCTACACCACTCCGCGGACACATTGTGGCGCCCCATGCATCCTCGACGAGCCGGGTGTTGGGGTGTGTTTGGATTGTTGCCAAAATGCACCTTAGCAAAATTTTGGTCATGACCCAAAGATTGGTCTTTGTTTGGATGGTTGCCATTTTTTGGGCATGCCAATGAACTCTAGCCAACTCTAGTTCATTTTTCTTGCCAATATCAGCCAAATCATGGGCAACCAATACCTCAACCAAAATTTTGGTCATGACCCAAAGATTAGTCTTTGTTTGGATGGTTGCCATTTCTTTGGCATGCCAATGAACTCTAGCCAACTCTAGTTCATTTTTCTTGCCAATGTCGGCCAAATCATGGGCAACCAATACCTCGACCAAAATTTTGGCTACCCAATGCTTTGACGGGGCAACCTTGGGCACAAACCAAACATACCATTGGTCGTGCCACAGCACTAACGCCACACTCGGCACACTGAAACCGATCGTGTCTAGCAACGATATGAGTGTGTCGCTCACCGCGGTCGCCGTGTCCAGAGGCGGTGCTAGAGCTGCGCCCCGTTGTTGGCCCCAACGACCCACATGAACGGTTGTCAGTGGCGAGGAGGTCGTGGGCCAGCTCCTCCATTGGACTAGTCTGCGCTATGTCGTCCCGAAGGGTGTGCCCCATATGTCAGTTTCCCTGTTTTCTCGGCCATATTCGAAGGCCGTTGTTCGCGTTGCGCATTAGGCCTTTCACTATGTAGGCCAAGAGAGACAACTTATTGTTTATTTGAGCTGTTCAAGTAATAATCATGTGGCGTTTGCTTATTTCTCATTCCTCTCCAACCCTCTTCTCCATCGATCATGTCGCCCTCCAGTCGAGTCCATCCTCCCGCATGCCTCATTTGAACATTCCGCCAAGTATCATTCGCATGTACCCACCCTAGTCCTCTTTCAATAGATCTTCGGACCCCGAGATGAAATCGAGAGGGAACGAGTGGGGGCACGTGATACCTAAGGCGGATTCAAAATTTTGAACCGGTGATCATAGCATCCGCAAATCATATATAAAGGGTATTCAACGTTCATTTCGTTTTTGAACGTACAATATACTCCCTCCTATCCTTTCTAGTTTACATATAAGTTTTATGTGTAGTCAAAGTATCTCTACTTTGATCAAAAAGGTATCAACATTCAACAACGCCCAATCAATATTGTTATATTCGTACGTACTCCAAGATTTGTACTTGAGATGGTTTCCAGTTTGACTATTGACAAGATTAATAGTACATGAAAATTATATCATTGGAAACTCCTTTCACATACGAATTTGACCGTATGCTTTGTGTAAGCTGCATGTCATATATTATTACTCTAACATTTGGTCAAAGTTAGCCTCAAAAACGATTAGACCCTCAGATGCTTTGTGTAAGTTGCATGCCATATATTATTACTCTAACATTTGTGTAAGTTGCATGTCATATATTATTACTCTAACATTTGGTCAAAGTAGTATAGTGGAAGTGGATCCTCCGACGAGGTATCCTCGCCTTACCCTCCCTTTCGTCACTTACTGGCGGACCCCATGCTTGCTATGCCCCGCATGTCAGTTACTCAATGGGTTCAGCCACGTCAGGGGATCCTCATCCGTAGTATACTCCCTCTGTTTTTATTTACTCTGCATAAAACAAAGGGAGTGGTGGTATAATAAATGACGTGGGCGGGGGAGGGGGAGGGACGTCGGTTTGCTCTCAACTGCGGTCCCACAAGCGAGCAAAAACGCAAGACGAAGCGTGTTCCATTCGGTGAGCGACGTGGAGGGTCCAGCGTGCCGTGTTGCAACGCGAACGCGACAAGAGCGATGTACCATCAAAACCGATTCACTGGTCATCGCTGGAACCACTATTCACACCAGAACCTTCGCTGCTCGGCCTACGCCAGCCATTGCCCTAAAACCACACCAAATCTCCAGCCCATTCCCCCACCTTTCGATCCCCTAGCCCGCATCAAGCGTCCCCTAGTTCGCCAGAAAGCCATGGTGCGCCGCAAGATCACTTACTACAAGATGTTGACGCCGGAGCACCGCGCAGAAATCGCTGCGGCGATCGGCGCCACAGACCTCCATTCCCAAGCTCGCTTTGCGGCGGGCCAATCCCTGAGTTCTCTGGAGCCAAGCTACGAGGAGGAGGAAGCCGATCCAATGTTCATGGCGGAGGTCGCGGCGCAGAAGGCCCCCGATGGGTATGAGATGATGGACATCGACTTCGTGTCGGCGGCCGAGTCCCCCATGGTGCAGGCGGACCAGCGGTTCAACATGGCGATACTAAAGGAGGACCGGGAGGCAGAGGCTCAACTCGACGCGGAGCGCGCGCATGCCGCTGCCATCGAGGCTCTCCTACAGGAGGAACCGGATGTCGTGGATGTGAACCGGGTGGCGGAGGCTCAATTTGAGGCGGAGCACGCGGATGCCGATGCCATCGAGGCCCTCCTGCAGGCGGAACCGGACGTCCTGGACATGAACCGGGCGGCAGAGGCTCGACTCGACGCAGAGCGCGCGGATGCCGCTCTCATCGACGCCCTCCTGCAGGCGGAACCGAACGTCCTGGACTTGAACCGGGCGGCAGAGGCACGACTCGACGTGGAGTGCGCGGATGCCGCTGCCATCGAGGCCCTCCTGCAGGCGGAACCGGACATCCTCGACTTGAACCGGGTTGTGCTCTCGTCCGTGCAGAGCGCCCGCACGCTCCGCTTGAACGAGTAGCTGGAGGCCGAGGACAACCACGGTGCGGAGACACATGTCTGCAGCGACGGCTTGTTCGCGTTGGCAGCCAAAGACGACGAGGCTGTCTCTTTCCACGAGCAGTGATAGTTTTTCTTTATGTTGTTGTTTTTATGGATCTGTTGCTGTGTAAAAACATATATTTGTTATGCAAGTCGCCTGACTTGGGTCAGTCTACTGTTTCAAGCGGTTGGATGAATATCCTACGTCTCCTAACCCTTCTTTCCTTCTTCCTCACCTCTTCCCCAACATGCAGTTGGATAAACATACTCTATGAACGAAAATTATGTGTCAGCGATAGGATGGCTGAGTTTGGTTTGTTCACATGCGACAAAGACATGTCGTTGAGGGTGCGTTCCTTGGTTGGGTTTGCGGTGTGCAGAACGATCAGGTGAGGGTGCGGCGCGACATGGCGCGTGCAGGAGCAACTGCAGGAGGGTGCGGTGCGACTGCTGTGTGTAGGAGCGACTGTGAGGGTGCGGTGCGACATGACACTGCCGGCGCAAGTGTACCTCCTTCTCATTTTGAAAACTTTAGGCAAGCTTGGCAAAATGTGTGGCGAAGTTTGGCAATGCAAGGCCTAGACCCAAACAGATAAGTACGTATGTACTAGGAGTACTAGTGTTAAAAAGAAAGGCGGGTTTTCCTTCAGGGATTTAATCGATACAAATCCTCGCTTCACATGTCAATTAATGCGATTTTTTCTCCAAAGACCAAAGAGCTAACCATCTCACTCCTCATCGCTTGATTAATGCAGCGCCATGCAAACCAACCTTCTCACTTCCGCATGCATGCAGGGATATTAATGTCCTTGGTTGCTAACCCCATCAATTTTGCCTCGATTAGTGTTAGTGGCCCTTTGCAAATTGTAATTTTGATATCTTGGCCTTGTGTACAAAAAAATGGAGGTAGTAACTATATTTGACTTCCTTCCCATTGTGGTGACGCCGACGTATTTTTTTTTTTGTGGTTTGGAAGTGCGCTCGACGGAGAACACCATTGAGGGAGACCACGGTAAGTCGCTCGCAAGTGTCACCGCTAAGCCCACCTTAGTGCATCCAGAAGTCCTTTACTAGTACTACTAGGAGTACTAGTGCGGTGAGATGGTTTCTCAAGAAGACGATGGAGAAGCGGAGTCAGCGAAGAGTGAAATGATGGTTGCTTCGTCTGCTTTTGTGATTTGACGCCTCACCGCTTTGTGATTTGTGATAGAAGGGACAGGGAGTAGACTCATGCTCTATACTGCATTACATGCGCCCAAGCATGGGAGAAAGAGGAGAGACATTGCATTTTTCTATTCCTTCAATCAATCAATCAGGAGCTTTGTTCCATCTTTTTGGCTTTGGCAACACCGCCCACAATGGTTCCCACGATGCCAAAAGCTATTTTCACATTTGGCTACACATTGTGGATGCCCTTAACCATACCACTTGGTTTTGCTCCTGTGTGCTATCTATACAAATCTCAATTATATTGATCTAAAAAATTATAGAATCAAGATTAGTAAAAAGGAGGTGATTTTGCCGCGCGGATGGCGGGGGAGGTTTCTTATTTGAGCAATGCTACATCCACATAATGGTTTACATAAAGTAACAAACTGATGTGATGTGGGACTATTTGATTGGATTAAAGGAGAGGATTAGGCCCACCCCACCTGAAAATCAGGGGGGGCATATATAGATTAGATGGAAAGTATACGTAGCAGCTACGTAGCCCTTTGTAAGTCTAGGATTAGGCTTCTTATTTTCGGAGGACGTTGTCCTGGCGGTTTTCTAACATGTGGTCCCACGTGTCAGTGCTTTACCAAGCCGATCCGCGTCCCACATGAGGCAGAACAACGGCAGAAGCAACACATGGTTAAGTTGAAGAAGATGAGGGAGAAGCGGATTCATCAACGAGTGAAATGATGGTTGCTTCGTCCCTCCAACTTCTTTTTTAGCATTATTACTTCCTCCTCCAACTTAACTGCGGGAAAGGTGCAACTTTGTGATTTGACGCCTCATTTCTCATTACTACGCCCGCGCCATGACTGGGGTGCTTCACCCCGGCTGCTCTGCATTGTATTCCGGTATGGCACGTGGACCCGGTAGCTTGATGCCCCACATGTCGGTGAAAGGGACTAGAAGATTTATGAAAGCGAAGCGCCCACTCTTACGACGGAGGAGTAGATTTACATGAAGGCCCAAAGTGAATCGTCACTTGTACTCAGATAGTACTATAGTTTTGCTGTTTCGCATGATCCATCGATACAAACCCGATTAAACAGAAAGGGCGGATTTTTCCCCATGTAGATGATATCGCCATACATTTCAAAGGCAATTTTAATGTATGCAAACTGAATAATTATAAGTAACAATATGATATCTAGTAAAACTAAAACACATATGATTTATTGTGTTAGAGTGTAGTAGTGTTGTATTGCATAGTTGTTAGATGTAACATGCGAGAACATGTAGAGATGTAGTTTTGAGGGCCTACAGAGAGAAAAGCGTAATACGGTCACCGAACTTCGTAATAAGCTGATTACGGTCACTATATACGTTTTGCGGTGATTATCCGGTCACTTGCTCACAGTTCAAAGATCGGATTGCACTCGCTGACCGCCAAATAGTCTCGTGGCGCCATGTTGACTAGTTAAATTGACCACGTTCCTTGTGGGTCCCACCGCCGGTTCGATAGGGAAAAGGTCGATAAACACAAATTTACGCAGCGCGACAAAGCTCCAACCCGCGCGCTGGAATCACCTGGTTGTGTATGTGTCTGCTGTGGCCTGATGTGTGCGCATGCACGTGTAGTTTGAGCACTTGAGCGTGAGAGTGTGTGTTGGTCGTGTAGTGTACTGATGTGTGCATGCATGCGTGCGTGTGTGCATGTGAGTGTTGCGTGCATGCGTGGCTGCATGTATACGTGTGAGTGTTGCGTGCGTGCGTGGGTGCATGTGTTTGTGTGAGTGTTGCGTGGATGCAGTTCGTGTGCATGCGTGCGTGTGTGTATAATCACCACACCAGCTTATGTGTGTTAAAACAGATGGCTCAACATACCAATACAAGGCCACCTTGTCCGCTGTGCCCGCGGTCATTACTTCGAACCACCGTCCAAATATTTTTTTGTCGTTTGTTTTCATTCTTACTAGCAAGATGCCCGTGCGTTGCACGTAACATCAAGATGCATTTCTATGACTTGTTTATCTTGTGAGAGAAAAGGATGACCGAGGGAAGGCCTTATTTGCAAATCTGGAGAGGTGTGTGGGTACCTTTTTGCAAAATTGCCATAGTTTCTTTCCTATCCGTCAGATATAAATCGGACGACCTATATTGCACGATGGCAGGCACACCATCATCACCAACTCTGTTTTTTATAAGAGTGTATTTTATGTATTTTATAAGAGTGTAGATGTAGAGTAGATACAAGTCGATGTGTGGGCACGATGGTAGTGAGATAATGTGATGCAACACTAGAGGTGCCACGTGGAGCGTTTAATCGTCAACTAGTCATGTCATGAGCAAATACAGAGTTGTACGGTGAGCCCGCGGATCAGATAATAACCACTAAACGTAAATGGTGACCGTAATGAGTGGATTATGAAGTCCAATGTACGTATCATGCTTTTGCTTCAAATACAATGATTGTCATTGCATATATCGTGAGAGAAAGATGAAACATGCGTGAATTTTCTGGGGGCTTACTTTTAGAGGACCTGGATATAGTTTTGTGTGCATACCTGAAAGGGGCGTACAGGGGGGTATGCGATGGAGAGAGAGATGCTCTTCATTTCTCTTTATTATGACTAACTTTGTATATAGTATAAAAATATACAAATTCACAGTGCGGAATAAATATCATTGTGGGCACCATGCAATGCAAATTAGCGTCAGATTCTCCATATAACTTTGTAATGTTGTATATATGTAGAAACTCTAAAATAATTTTTTGGCCACACTTTATTCAAAAGGAATGTTGTATGCGAAATAAACGTGAAGAGAGGGCTTTTTAGATCAATGGGGTACGTGATGTAACATGTGTGAATGTGTAGTTGATGCATTTGGCCGGGCCTAGAGAGGTATGTGTGTGTATTACGTATTCGGGAGAGGCATGGATAGAGGGGCCGACGGGGGGTGTGGGAGAGATAGCACGAGAAATGAGAGTGGTCTAGCGAGAGAGAGACAAATATGACGTCACGACAAGAGATTCCATTCCCTTGAGTGTGTATATGCAAGGGGGGGAATAGATGCACCAGGAGAAATTTTCTGTGTGTGTGGTGTTTGTGTTGGTATGTGTGGATGTGAGAAGATAATGAGACGTGGGGGAAGAGGGTGTGTCACCGCGTGAGGTCCGGTGGGTCGAGGTGAGGCCCTTTGTTTGGTTCCGTCCTGCGCCACATTGGTCAGCCCTTGACGCATTTAGGAAGACCCATGGATGACTAGTCGTATAAGACAAAGATAGCAGAATTGTGAAGGACTCGTGTCCATCGACAAAGCCGGCTAGGATTTGTAACCCTAGGTTCTCGGACTAAGGTAACCCTTTATCTTTGATATTACTATTCATCCAACCTAACTTTAAGGGGCATCCTACATGAATGCTCGCTAGAATCATACTGCCGATTAGGAAGAGAGGTGTGAGACAATGCGTGAGAGACAAAGCGAAGATAATGTGCGTACATGAGACACGAGGCAGGTCCATGTATATAGAAAGGGTCGATGAGGATTGTGCGTGTGTATGTTTAAGTAGAGGAAGAGTGCTTGTGATAAAGGTTAGTGAAAACAGTTGTAAATGGTTACGAGAGGGAGGGAGGGTTATATCTAGAGCATGTAAAAGTAGAAAGACACCTCGGGAGAGAGTGTGTGAGCATGTGTGAGAGACCACCGATGGAGAGTGAAACTACACGTAAAAGACTGCTCTACACATTGATTAAAGATATAAATTGTATCCAAATATTAGGATGGGATCATGATATTTGCAATTCGCGTAAGGAGCGGTCATTGATCCATCAGACATCTAGATTCTATCGAATTTGAGCATGTCTATGTTATTATTCGACACAATTGATCCACATAGTTAGTATTTTGAACTCTGCATAATGCATCGCTTTAGCAATCGAATATAAACGTGAGTATAGTTCATGTTGTGTGTGTAAAGCACATTATACATATGAAAGTTACACAATGGACATTATAAATAGCTACCTATGAACTAGCATACATTTGAATTCAACTTAAGGTGGTTTAAAAAATCGAATTCAACATGAAGTCCATTCAATTATTTGAATTTGATATCATGGCATTTGTAAACCATACCTAAATTATGGGGGCACCAATCTTTGCTCTGATTTTGTACATAATAGCATATGTAGTCGTGTACAAAATAGATTCAAATTTAGCTCCTCCATTCCAAAATAATCGTAGTTATAGGATTTTCAAGTGTCAAAATTTCAAAAGAAGCGGATAATTTAATGAGGTTTTCAAACATACAAGGTCAAATATAACGTTGTCTATTTAGGTCAATCCTCATAGTTCAAGAGTACTCTAAACGTGAATGCTTGTGTTTCAAAATTTGAACGAAGCGCCAAAAGAGCCTCTACTCACTCAAACCGCGTGGAGACCAATGTTTGGTAGTACAAGGAAATTACTTTTCTAATAACTCCGACCCGTGAAACCTACCGCCCGACGTCCAAAGGTCTAAACCGGGTAGGTTTGTAGCTTCATCTAGACGCCACGCAACCGCCTCCAAAAACATTCATACACAATGGCCGCTTAACACACATGCGCTACGTCAAATCGCTCCCGCCCACTATTTGGGACACTGGGATTACCATCCTACCCCGACCCATGAAGAGGTCCGAATTTAAGAGGGGGCAAAGTTTGTACTTTCCCAAATTTCAAACAAGCGTGTCCCATCTTCTGCTCAAAAAGCCAAAACAAGCACGCCCCTGCATCAAAACATGGTTCCCCCACCCGTCCGATTCCCCATTCATACTCCGTGGGCGCCAAAACTACCTCTCCACCAGCCGCTGAAACCCCGCGCCCTCCGTCCGCCACCCCATCCCACCCATCAACCGCCGCCTCCTCCATCACGCCGAGCCGATACCCCGACATCGCCGCCCATCGCAACCTCAACCGCAACGCCTCCACGGCTAGTAGTTGAAGCCGAGGCCGAGCCGTCTGCATTCGAGCCAGCTTCAACCACGCCGCCCTGCGGCTCACCGCTGCCGCTCCAATCTCGCCACCTCCACCGCACCGAGTTGTTCCTGCTACGCCGCCCTTCGCCGCCGGATCTCGCTTCCTCTCCACCGACATACGGCCACGCAACACAGCCAACAATTTGGCCATGGGTTCGCCCAAGCCTGCACCTCCGTAACATCGGTTTCCGTAAAAAGAAGAAGATCGGCGCGACATGTGGAGGTGACCACACCGCAACCAAAAAGGTACTCCTCTTCCCTTATTTGTGCAAATCTTACATCTCGCTTGCACGGTATTCATCCCACGTAAGACACTAGTCGACCGCTTTTCTTGATACTAGATGTTCCTAGTAACTCGCGATGCACAAGGTTTCTCCTCATATACTATTTCACCTTAGCTAGAGGTCCATCGCCTCAATTTCAATTTCGCCGTTGATTCCCAATTAACGGAAGCATTCCTCGCGTAACAGCGCTAGTACGCCTATTACGCCGGGAAGCAGCGCTTGGTGTTTATCTTAGGGCGCAGCGGCCTAGAGCCACGGGCGCCCGATCCGGAGGTCGGCCGGGATTAAAGGGATGGCCTGGGCGCCGCAAGCACGGCGGTGGTGTGAGGTCGATGGGAGGGCGGGCGGCGGAGGCAGGGTCTGGGCCGGTGGTCGCCGGGCGGTTCGAGAAAGATCATCAACAAGGATCAAGGGAGGTAGACGAGGCCATCCGCCCTGCCTTATAGATCGGACGGTTCATTAAAAAATCGATCGACCTATTTATTTTCAATGATCGTTATCTTAGATATGACCACATGTGGTGGTGTGCCGGAGGAGTACCTGCATTTCTGTGCTCATATATTACAAAATCATACGGAGTAGAATCTAATTTTGTTTGCCATGCAATGTTGTAGAGCTATCATATGTCTCATGTCATTTATTTTTCAGCCACCCGCTATCTCGCTACTTTTACAAGGCACTAGTTCTCGCACACACTTCACCCATACTCTCACTATTGTGTTTTTATGCAAGGGTATTTCAGAGTCCGCCGAAAGAGAAGCAGCAAAGAAAAGAGAGAAGTCGCCCGCCTTTCTATTATGGGTAGGCAAGACACATTACAATGCTATAAAGGGTGCAAGGTCGCAGATGGAGACGGTAAACGTAGCTCGAGTTGATGACTCGCCGCAATGAACCACCATCCTGTGTGCTTGCTTTAACTTCATGTGTCATATGTGGTTGCATGTTCCATATGGTGTCTAGCTTGTATTCGAAAGGTCAAGTTGGTAAGATAAGGAAAGATATATTTTTACATGAACCACCATCCCGTGAGCACCGTAAGACAAATAGTTAGTCGGTAATCGGCCGAGCCAAAGGACAAGCCCAACAAAGATAGGCATCACCGAAGCCAACTAAAAGCTGCGATGGTGGCGGCAGCCCGCCTCCCACCGTGCTCTCGTGTCCTAGATGATCATGCTCACCACTCCAACCGGATGTCTAGCTTGTATTGCTTCCAATTTGGTTAAATTGCATCCGCTTAGCTTACACATTATACCTTTGAATATGACATGCCTTTCTATTTTTGGTACATACTAGTACATCTGTATTAACCATGTTCTTACATCAAACTAATGTTCTTGTGTATCCCTCATCAATCACTTATGATGAGGCAGGTGCAAGGGGACTACTCATTTAAAGAATGCAACATCAACCTCCGACATGATTCTCAAGAAACAAAATGCTAGATGAAGATAGTGAACGAGCTCAGAGTTGATTACAGATTTCTACACTAGCATCGCAGTGCTTGCTCTAACTTGGCAGCGTGATATGTGGTTGCATGTTGCATATGGTGTCTAGATTGTAATTCTTCCAATCTGTTAAACCGCATGTGCTAGTCTCGCTTAGCTTATACATTATACATTAAGTAATGTGACATGCCTTCCTGTATTTAGTACATAGTACATCTATCTATTAAGCATGTCCTTACATAAAACTATTGTTTTTTTGTATCCCGCATCAATCAATATGACGAGACACCTTTAGTATATGCAGTGCGATATTAGTTGCATCTTTCATATGATTTATAGCATGCGCTGCTTCTAATTTGTTGAAATTCCATTTATGATGGGACGCTTTTAACTTGGCAGAGTCATATTGGTTGCATCTTTCATGTGGTGTCTAGCTTGCATTGCTTCTTATTTGCTGGAATGGTTTCTGCTTAGTTTACACAAACAGCCAGAACATGCCATGTCGTCCTGCTTTTTCGTACATATTCCATCCTCGGTATCATGTGTTTGCTTTACATCAAAGTAGTGATTGTCAAGATCATGCATGAATGAGTTCGAAGAGAGAATTTTATTGCTTTTTCTTGTCGGTTTTACTTGACAATTCAAAATCAATAAAGCGGAAGGAAGTTAGCAAGGCAATGGATAAAGGTGCTCCTTCCAACGGAGGGCCTCTACAGCTTCTACCTCCACACCCCCAAGATGATTTCCAAGACAACACATGCATAGACACTCAACAAAGCTGTGTTTATGATGAGCACGCCTCCCTAGTGCAAAGATCACCGTGCTCCTCTAACTTGGCAATATTATATGTGGTTGCATGTTATGTGTGATGTCTAGCTTGTATTGCTTCTAATTTTGTTGAATTCCATCTGCTTAATTTACACATTATACTTGAATAAGACACGTGTTCCTGTTTCTAGAACATACAATATCTGTCTATCACACCATGTTCTTACATCAAATTACTACTGTTGTGTAACCTGCAACAATCACTTATCATAAGACACCTTTGACTTTGGAGTGTGATATAGGTTACATCTCACATTCTTTTCTAGCTTGTACTACTAATTTGTTGAAATGGCACTTATGACCAGACAGTTTTAACTTGGTAGAGTGATATTCGTTGCATCTTTCATATGGTGTCTAGCTTTCATTGCTTCTAATTTGTTGAAATGCCTTCTCCTTAGTTTACACATCATAAGCTGTGAATATGCAATGCTGTGAATATGCAATGGCACTAATGACGAGAGACCTCTAACATGGTAGTGTGATGTTGTTTGCATCTTGCATATGATTTATTTCTTGTACTGCTTCACATTTGTTTAAACGCCATTTATGATGAGACACTGTTAACTTGGCAGAGCGATATTTGTAGCATCTTTCATATGGTGTCTACCTTCCATTGCATTGCTTCTAATTTGGTGAAATGTCTTCTTCTTAGTTTACACATCATAGTTCTGGTTATCTCTTCCGTCCTGTTTTTCATACATATTACATCCTCCTATCATGTGGTTGTCTAACATCAAAGTTCAGTTCGTCTGCATCACGCATCAATTTGTTCTAAAGAACTAAATTGTTATGCATTTTTCTTGTCGGCTTGACTTAACATGGCACAGAGAAAGAGGAAGAAACACGGAATGGCAGGGAATGAGAAGCGGATGAATCCTCGCAGATTCTCGCTGGTAATCGATGGTGCAATAGAAGGTCAAAGTCCAGCGGAAAATTCTACAAACACGGCATCCCATGCTACACGAGGTGCAAAAAAAAGCCAAACAGAAACAAATAGCTGCCACCAAACAAGTAGAGACAGCCCTAGTTCTTGCAACACCTACCACACTACTACCAGATGCACGACTTACTCATGCAGGCCAACCGAGCTAGCAACACGTTCCCAAGCTCCCTTGCCACCTGACACTACTTCCCAAGCACTCTTGACACAAGACGAGTTGGCAATATCAGATGAACCTTGTGAGCTTCAACAGCAAGAAGGTAGTTGTTGGAGTCAAGTTATAGTTGCATGCTTCTTTATATGTAGTCTCACAGTTTGATGTACACTAACACTTCCTATGTTCGTTGTTGGACTAGCACCTAGGCGCAAGAGGAAACAAACATCAGGGATAATGCTCGATAGGTTAACTAAATCTAGAGGAGGAAGAATGGAGATCCGCTTTGAGGCAGGTTTAAAAGGCCACGGATGCTACAGAGTCACCAAGTTAGTATCGAGGCAGCGGTTGCCGTTAGGTGTCATGTACGTATCCTCCCAACATGGATTCAAGACAGAATGACAAAGATGAAACCCAGTTCAACACCTTCCTCGACCATTTATCTATAAGTATGGTTATGTATGGAAACTAGTAATATCGCCTTGCTCGTCCCATACTTTCTAGGTTGTCGATAATGAGACTCCCATAATTTTCAAAAGATGAGGTTCAAGTTGATAGCCAAGATGATGCAACCTGACAAGCTTGCACCCATGTTTTCAAGTCCGCTCATGACAAGATCGGTATAACTTGAGGAAAACTCACTTTGAAGGCAAGGCTAATAAAGTGAACTTTCCCAAACATCTCCAAAGGGAAAATATATCTGATGAAGACCGGAGGGCCTTGTTAAACACCGGTCCGATCCAAGTATCGTGTACATTATATATATGTGATCGATCACATGTTGAAGTCCTATTTACGCATGTGCCACACAAATCTATCTTCTTGTAGGTGAACTGCTCAAAGAACAAGGCCAACCATACGAAAGTGAAATTCCAATGCATTTATAGGATCTCGTAGCTATATTGCACATCGCGAGGCTCTTGTAATTAGTCGTTGTTTCACTCTTTTTGCTGTACCATATTATCGATCTATATTGACTTGTTCAAATGCAGAGGAAAGCCCGCAAGGACCAAAAAGTACCGAACCAAATGATGTGGAAATCTTCAAGGACCTGTCACACAAGAAGAAGAAGGGCATGACTACACCACCAAAGCCGCTGTTGTAAGTCCTTAATCCTCATGCCTTTTAACTACTACTTACTCTGACTTGTGCCTTGAACTGCATGGTTTGCAGCCAATGTCTATTACTCTTTTCAATTTTATACACAATTGTCTTAGCGTATCATTGCACCTTACAAGGTTTAAAAGAGAGGAGTGATGTTCCTTTGATCTTGACCCGTAATCTAGTTCCATGATGGGCTTGCCCACACAACGTTACAATTGCCTATTTGTCTGTTCTCGGTTGTTTTGTGATATGAATGATGTCATACTATGCTTACCGTATTATAAACTTCATCTCTTTATCCTTAGCCCTCAATACAATGTGAAGAAATAGACAATAAATTAGCGATGGTACATGGTCATATGTTTGGAACCTGGTTTTATTATGTACTTTGCAATAAAATACAACTAATATTTTACATGGGTTCACCAGAATAAGTTCTGTATATAGACCAAAGCTATTTTGTTTGGTTTTGCTGCCTCCTTAATATCTTCTGCTCGTACTACTAATGTAAAACCTCAACTTTTCAAATGAGCTATGGAAAAATGAGGAACCGCCACCTTCTCAAGGTGGCGAGGCAACTATAACCGCAATGTCACTCTTGATGCAAGTGGGTCAAGACTGTCCACTAACAAAGGCTAAAAGCATGTTCCTCGTAATACCGGGTTGGTTGTTAAGGCAATATCGCCCAAACCGCCTCATGATCAAGATATGCAAGCTCAAAGCAATGTTGTATCTCAAGGCCCGCACACAAGTCCATTCCCTAACAGAGGCCCTTTGTGAAACAAGGAGAAACATTGCTCAATGTCGCCAAGATATGCATGGTTTTGAAACCGACTATCGACATTTGCTATGTTGTTCAGAGCCTAGGGAAATGAAGGCGAGGGTTATGGTGCTCCATCGACAATACAAGATGAAAACGTAATATTAGGTCAAATGAATCGAGCTTCAACTTCGTGGTGCATTTATCTCGCTAGATGTTAAGTTTTATGCCAACCTTCCTTTTGTTATATAGTTGTAATTTGTTTTGGTGCGATACAAAATTTATTTTAACGCAGCCACCGTCAAGAAAACAAAGAAGCCATTTTTGTATAGTGTAGGGTGTTCCTATATTTGCACTAGTGGTGATCTTTGATGCCGAGTGGATGTAATCTATGCAATCGCTTTAATAGCCTAGCGTTAGTTTCGCCTTATTTATTTCCTAGTCTTTTTTTCCTCGGTTTGCTAGTGGTCAGAACTACCATGGGCCATATACGGCCGAGGATCCATGGGTCTCCTACGGGCCGCCGATAAATGGGCTCAGAATCGTGGGCCTCGGGCCGTCGATAAATGGGCATGTAATCGGTGGACCTTGGGCCGTCGGATAAATGGGTCTACATGGGCCGTAATCAGGCGTAATTGGTATCGGCCCAGCACGGTAACGGGCCGTTAACATGCCGTAGGATTGCAAAGGCTTAATTCTGTCACAGGCATAACGGGTCGTTAATGGGCCAGAACATAGGACGGGCTGGAAACGGTGCAATGGGTTAACAGGCCAGAAACGGGCCGACTCTTGCCATGGGCCGAATTTGGCCCATTAGGGTAACAGGCCAGTAACGGGCCGACTCTTGCCATGGGCCGAATTTGGCCCATTAGGGGAACATGCCAGTAACGGGCTGACTCTTGCCATGGGCCGAATTTGGCCCATTAGGGGAACAGCCAAGAACGGGCCGAAGTAATCGAGGGTCAAAAGGAGCCCAAGAACGATGGGCCATCAATAGGCCGAAGCTAACACGGGCCGAAACGCCCATGTAAATCACGGGCCGTTAACGGGTACAAAGAAAATTACTATTCATTATGGGCTAGAGTCACCGTGGGCCCAGAAGGGCCGAAGATACGAAGGCCTCATATGGGCCAAAGACATCGTGGGCCATACATGGGCCGAAGTGAAATGGGCCGGTGTTATATTCGACGCCCACATGACGTTGTTGGGCCGATTTTTTAGGGCCTAACGGGCCATGAGTTAACGGGCCGTAAATGGGCTATTTGAGAAGAGACCGTTAACAAGCTTTTATGGGCCAGCCCGCTAACTTTCGACCAAGTCAAACGGGCCGCTTTGTAAGCTAAATGGGCCATGGTGGGCCGTGGCACGGTCGACATATCATAGGCGCCTTATCCGACCCAATCGACGAGTCGACACATGTTTCTTCCGCCAATAAGAATTTTACACGGAAATTTCCCATTGGTCGGGCTGTTAACGGGTTATCGGATCCAAAACCCGACCCGATAGCTTAACGGCGTTCGTTACGGTGGATGCCACGTGTCGGTCACCCTTGACGAAAGCACTTCGGACGCTGCGATTTATCGTCATGGAAGTGGACACTTCCGTGATGATAATTTTGGTAATGTCATGGAACACTTCTACGACAAAGACAGTATGACTATCTTGATTCTCGCTATAAAATCGTCATGGATGTACATGCATGACAAAAACGCGACCCATCGTGACAAACACGTATCATCACGTAAGTGTTTTTTTTTGTAGTGAAAAGGCAATCGCATCGCTTGCTTTCAAGAAATCGCCCAAATTCCTCTACTCCTCCTGCACAAACGACAAGTCCTATTCTTCCTTCTACATTAGAAGTGAAGAAAACCAAAGTTGCAGAGCGAGCAGCTGTGAAGAAAAGGAAAGCATCTACATCCTCAGAGTCTTCAGCTCCAAACAAAGTGAAGACTTTGACGAGCTCCTATGCAAATCCCATAGATGTTGTTCCTTTATCTAGCATGCCATCAAAGGAGATTGTTCCCTTTGGTGAGGAATATGATATTCCCAGTGAATTTGATGAAGAAGATCCTTCTTCTGCTATGTCAGAGCAGATTGATGAAGAAATTGAACTGGACAACATCACTTCAATCCATTGGTATCCTCGCCCATGCCCCAGTTCACAGCTAAAGAGGCACGCGTTGAAGAAATTGATGATGAACAAGAAGATGTGGATATTGGGTGTTTAACGCCAATTCTGAATGATGACTATTGGGAAAGTCATCACCCCAATTCACCACTTTACACCCCTCTGCAACAGATTCCTCAGTCCTCAGCTCAAACTGAAGAAATTCACACGGGCTATGAAGAACATCAAGCTTCTCTTCTCACCATTCCTGAAGAAGTTCCAGCCACTAGTGCTGATGTAAATGTTGCTGGAGAAATGGAGACCCAGGCTGCTGCTGATGACATTGCTCCAAAAATTCCTTAGCCTGCGGCTCCAGTGGCTATACCTCAAGAGGCTGTGAAGACATCAACTGGAAATCTTCAGCCCAAGCCACAAAAACCTCACTCCAAGAAGCAGAAGTTCAAGGCTGAAGACTTCTTCAATGAGCATATATTCTTCATAGATTACAATCCATATGACTCAGCAAGACTTAGACGCAAGCGCTTCTGGACAGCGAGTCAAATCAATTTCTATTCTTCCTTGTTGTTTGATAAGGACAAGATCTTTGACCATGAGCAAATTCCTCATGTGGATATGGAGTCCCTGCCATGCTTCTACCCAGTCCTTAGTGTCCTTCATGACGCTGGCCTGCTCAATTTTAGCACTAACATCTACAACTGGAATGAAGAACTCATTCTTCAGTTCTATGCCATGTTGCACATCACTGGCAACATAGAAGATGTGAATTCATGGATATTGGACTGGATGACTGAAAACACTCACTACAAAGCTCCGACCTCTAAATTGATTCATGCCATCCCAGTCAGTCCTCCTCTAGAAGGTGCAAGGCTCATCTATGCTGAACCTGAACTATCAGATCATCTGATGCAAGTGCTGATGAAGCCTTTGAAGCCAGGCCAAGCTCCAAGAACCAAATTCCTCATCAAGGAACTTCTCTATGTGACAATGACAATGTACAGGATATTGACCAAAACCCTCAGTCCAATCAAGTGCCACAACTCTGATGAAGAAGAGGTTGTTGGCATCATGAAGAATCTGCTTTTCAACGTCATACATGGTATCCCTATCAACTACCATGATTTCTTCATGAGGACTTTGGCCAATGTCGCTCTGTCACCTTTTGAATTGAAGCCTTTGCTCCCTGGATTATGAGATTCATCAGAACAAGGTCTTCAATTCATTACAAGGCTAATTTTCAAAATCATCTCAGCTATTTGCCCCAAATTGAAGTCCTAAAAAGGGACTATTTCCTCAGCTGATGAGAAGGGCAAAGCAGCTGTTATTGATGAAGGCACTCGTCCATTGGATGGACAGTTTCATAAAGCTGCATCTTATTCCACCAATGATGACTCTACCACTCATGACACTACCGCAAATGCTTCAAAGCAAAATCCTCAAGCCACTGCTTCAAGGGTGATGACTGATCGTGAGCTTCTCCTCAGTCTTCATTAGAAGGTCGATCGCAACCACAAATGGGTCAAGCGACAGTTTGGTTCAATTCTTCAGAACATGACGATCACGCAGAACTCTATGAAGAAGAACCATTACTATCTGCATGAAGTGTTTGATTGCACCTGGGCTATATTGTCTCACCTCTACGGTGAAGAAGATCTCAAGAAGATGGGCTTCAAGCAGAACTTTGACTGGTCTCAGCCACCTTCAAAGAAATTCAAGAAGGTAAAAGTTCCTCACTTGGTGGCCAACTCATATTCTTCATCGCACGAGACTGGTGAACATGAAGACGTGGACGACACTGCGGCAGGCCCTACTCCAACGGACGACCCCAACAACGCTGGCGCTCCTCCATCGACATCATGATGATATTCTTCAGGGGTGTTAGTCCTCATTTTTCATCCCTTTTGGTAATTCGATGACAAAGGCGGAGAAATTTGAGTTAGTCTTCACGCGGTTCTATATATATGGGTGTTTTTTTGCTAAGTTACAACTCTCATTCTTCTGAACTATTTGTTGGATCGAGTTGTAAACTTAAGTTCGATGGTGGTATGATACTTTTGCTCTATTTTTTGCATGTTATTTCCTCATGTATGTTAATGCACGCATGTTGAATTACATCAGTCACCATATTTCATCATGCATTTCAATTTCTTCATATCATATGTTAAATGCGTGTATGAATTACAAGATATAGGGGGAGATCTCCATGATTCTACTCTACAATGTGCATTGCTATTCAAAGCAAATTCCTCACATATGCACATCTTCAGGGGGAGTTCTTCCATATCTTGCAATCAAATTCCTCAATTTCAGTATTTACACTTCATATGTTTATCCCCGTTGAAAACTTAACCTATATTGTCATCAATCACCAAAAAGGGGGAGACTGTAAGTGCATCTAGTGCCCCTTAGTGATTTTGGTGTGTTGAAGACTTATAGTTTAAGGGACTAATGTGTTTATGAGTGTACACATGTCTATAAGTCTATGAGGAGTTTGATATTTACGATGAAAATCGACCCCTAAAAATGAATGTCTTTAGCTGAAGACTTTGGTTTTCTTGAAGACTTTGAAAGTGAAGAAACCGGTGTGACCGTGAAGACTTGATATTCATGCAAGGAATATGAATCATGAATACTTTTGTTTTCATAGTTTTATTTCTCTTAATTGAGTCATAGGAAACACCGTATTGTTAAAGGGGGTCGAGGTAAAACTAAGGAAAAGTTTCCAAGTGATGCTCATCTCAAAATCCTACACCTACCAATCCTTTCGAGTGAAGCCATTGAAATCTCCTACAGTTTAGTCAATTTCTTCAGTGACAGAGACGAAGATCTTCTGTTCTCTGAGGAATTTGTTCTGACTGAGGAGTTAGGAATTTGCTAGTGTGGATTGCCTACAAGTGAGGAACATGATAGCCCCAAGGAATTTGATACTCAAATTCCCGACCGTTGTTGTGCTATGCGCCAGCTGTCCCAAAATATCTACCCACCTAACGGTCATATCATTAAAGGGCATTTATGTCTTATCATGTCGGGTTGCTCCCTGGCTATAGATAGCCGCCCCCTACAACCACTAGTTGGTTGGCTGCTCCGAGAGAAACTGACACTTGTCATTGAGAGCACCCCATCCTCCAAGGACTTTGAGCGAAAATCATCAGTGAGGAAAATGCAAACCCAAACATCTACAAACCCAAAGTGATTGAGCATCACTGAAAAGATTGTTCTTGTGTGGAACTGATGCTTGTTACCTTTGAGTACTGTGCATCCTCCAAACGGTTAGGAGTCATGGTCTAGAGCATCCAAGAGGAAATTGTGGATCGCCGAGTGACCGAGTCTGTGAAGGCTTGGAAGTCACCTAAAGACTTACCACGAGTGATTGGGCGAGGTCTGTGTGACCTTAGCTCAAGGAGAATACGATGAGGACTATGTGTCCGGGACTGTGTGTCCTCGGGTTTAAATACCTAGCCGTTCGAACCAGACGTACGATTGTCACAGCAGTTGGAACTGGTCTACCAAATCACTGTCTTCACCGAGCTACTGGTTCTATGTCATCAACCCTCCCATTTCCTCATTCATATACTGTTGTACTTGATCATTATTGTTTGAAGACTTTGACTGAAGACTTTCTCAATTTCCTCAATCTTAATTCTTCAGTCAGTTTGTCTTCAACCTGCTTACCCTGGTTGTACACTACTTGTACTCTGTGCTTGTTTTCATTTCATCATGATGACTGTGCTTCTGCTCTGTTATGCATGCATCTGAGTACTTATTCCACTGCTAGTTGTTCGTGACTTAGGAATTTCCTCACCTTGAAATTCCTAAGTGACGAATTTGTAAAAATCGCCTATTCACCCCCCTCTAGTCCATATAATGCACTTTCACTATGGCCTCGGGGTCTACTTTCCATCATATAAGTTTCCGATCTACAACTTTAGTTTCCTATTTACTTTCTTTGCAATCTTTTACTTCCCGTTCCATAAACCAAAAATACCAAAACTATTACTTTACCGTTTATCCATCTATATCAGATCTCACTTGCAAATAACTGTGAAGGGATTGATAACCCCTTTGTCGCGTTGGGTGCAAGTTGGTGTTTTTCGTGCAGGTATTCGGTGGCATGCGCGTTATCTCCTACTGGATTGATACATTGGTTCTCAAAACTGAGGGAAATACTTACTCTACTTTGCTGCATCACCCTTTCCTCTTCAAGGGAAAAACCAACACAAGCTCAAGAGGTAGCAGGAACTTCCCTCCCGGAGGGGGAAATCATCGTCATCATCATCACCAACCACTCTCCCATCTTGGGGAGGACAATCTTCATCAACATCTTCAACAACACCACCTCATCTCAAACCCTAGTTCATCTCTTGTGTTCAATCTTGTTACCAGAACTATAGATTGGTGCTTGTGGGTGACTAGTAGTGTTGATTACATCTTGTCGTTGATTACTATATTGTTTATTTGGTGGAAGATTATATGTTCAGATCCAGTATGCTATTTAATACCCCTATGGTCTTCAGCATGATTATCTATTGTGACTAGTTACTTTTGTTCTTGAGGTCACCGGAGAAATCATGTTGCAAGTAATCATGTGAACTTGATGTGCGTTCAATATTTTGATAGTATGTATGTTTTGATTCCCTTAGTGGTGTCATGTGAACGTCAACTAGATGACACTTCACCATATTTGGGCCTAAGGGAATGCATTGTGTTGGGGAACGTAGCAGAAATTCAAAATTTTCCTACGTGTCACCAAGATCTATCTATGGAGAAACCAGCAACGAGGGGAAGGAGAGTCCATCTACATACCCTTGTAGATCTCTAAGCGGAAGCGCTCAAGAGAACGGGTTGAAGGAGTCGACTGTCGTGATCCAAATCACCGGAGATCCTAGTGCCGAACGGACGGCACCTCCGCGTTCAACACACGTACAGCCCGGTGACGTCTCCCACGCCTTGATCCAGCAAGGAGAGAGGGAGAGGTTGAGGAAGACTCCATCCAGCAGCAGCACAACGGCGTGGTGGTGATGGAGGAGCGTGGTAGTCCAGCAGGGCTTCGCCAAGCACCGCAAGATATGAGGAGAAGAGAGAGGGGAAGGGCTGCGCCAAGAGGAGAAGTTCTCATGTGTTGGGCAGCCCCCAAACCTCTAGTATTTATAGGGGGAGGGGAGGGGGCTGCGCCCCCTCTAGGGTTCCCTCCCCAGGGGTGGCGGCAGCCCCCAGATCCCATCTGGGTGGCGGCCAGAAGGGGAGAGGGGGAGGCGCACCTGTAGGGCCTTAGGGCCCATGTGCCCTAGGGTTTGCCCCCTTCCCCACTTCTCGCGCTTGGGCCCCTTGTGGGGCGCACCAGCCCACCGGGCTGGTTCCTCCCACACATGGCCCATGCAGCCCTCCGGGTAGGTGGCCCCACTTGGTGGACCCTCGACCTCGGTGGTCCCAGACGTTACCGATAAAACCCAAACTTTTCCGTGACCAAAACAGACTTCCCATATATAAATCTTTACCTCCTGACCATTCCGAACTCCTCTTGACGCCCAAGATCTCATCCGGACTCAACAACATTCGTAACCACATACAAGCTTCCTTTATAACCCTAGCGCCATCGAACCTTATGTGTAGACCCTACGGGTTCGGAGACATGTAGACATGACCGAGACGTTCTCCGGTCAATAACCAACAGCGGGATCTGGATACCCATGTTGGCTCCCACATGTTCCATGATGATCTCATCGGATGAACCACGATGTCAAGGACTCAGTCAATCTCGTATACAATTCCCTTTGTCTAGCGGTATTTTACTTGCCCGAGATTCGATCGTCGGTATACCGATACCTTGTTCAATCTCGTTACCGGCAAGTATCTTTACTCTTTCCGCAACACATCATCCCGTGATCAACCCCTTGGTCACATTGTGCACATTATGATGATGTCTTACCGAGTGGGCCCAGAGATACCTCTCCGTTTACACGGAGTGACAAATCCCAGTCTCGATCCGTGTCAACCCAATAGACACTTTCGGAGATACCGTAGTGCACCTTTATAGTCACCCGATTACGCCAGACGCTTGATACACCCAAAGCACTCCTACGGTATCCGGAGTTACACGATCTCATGGTCTAAGGAAGAGATACTTGACATTGGAAAAGCTCTAGCAAACGAACTACACGATCTTTGTGCTATGCTTAGGATTGTCTTGTCCATCACATCATTCTCCTAATGATGTGATCCCGTTATCAATGACATCCAATGTCCATAGTCAGAAACCATGACTATCTGTTGATCACAACGAGCTAGTCAACTAGAGGCTCACTAGGGACATATTGTGGTCTATGTATTCACACGTGTATTACGATTTCCGGATAATACGCTTATAGCATGAATAAAAGACAATTATCATGAACAAGGAAATATAATAATACTTTTATTATTGCCTCTAGGCATATTTCCAACAGTCTCCCACTTGCACTAGAGTCAATAATCTAGTTCACATCGCCATGTGATTTAACATTGACAGTCACATCGCCATGTGACCAACATCTAAAGAGTTTACTAGTGTCATTAAACTAGTTCACATCATCATGTGATTAAGACTCAATGAGTTCGGGGTTTGATCATGTTTTGCTTGTGAGAGAGGTTTTAGTCAACGGTCCGCAACATTCAGATCCGTATGTACTTCGCAAATCTCTAGGTCATTCTCAGAATGCTGCTTCCACGCTCCACTTGGAGCTATTCCAAATGGTTGCTCCACTATACGATCCGGTTTGCTACTCGAGTCACTCGGATAGGTGTTAAAGCTTGCATCAACGTAATCCTTTACGCCAACTCTTTATCACCTCCATAATCGAGAAACATGTCCTTATTTACTCCAAGGACAATTTGATCACTGTCCAATGATCCATTCGTGGATCATTCTTGTACCCCTTGATCGACTCATGGCAAGGCACACTTCCGTGCGGTACACAAAGATAGCATACCAGAGAGCCTATGTATAAAGCATAGGGACGACCTTCGCCCTTTTCTCTCTTCCGTCGTGGTCGAGCTTTAAGTCTTAACTTCATACCTTACATGTCGCAAGAACTCCTTCTTTCGATCGATCCATCTTGAACACCTTCAAGATCATGTTAAGGTATATGCTCATTTGAAAGTACCATTAAGCGCTTTTGATCTATCCTCATAGATCTTGATGCTCAATGTTCAAGTAGCTTAATCCAGGTTTTCCATTGAAAACACTTTTCAAATAACCCTATATGCTTTCCAGAAATTCTACATCATTTCGATCAACAATATGTCAATAACATATACTCACCAAAATTCTATAGTGCTCCCACTCACTTCTTTGGAAATACAAGTTTTCATAAATTTGTATAAAACCCAAAATCTTTGATCATCTTATCAAAGTACATATTCCAACTCCGAGACGCTTGCTCCAGTCCTTAGAAGGATCGCTGGAGCTAGCATACCTTTTAGCATCCTTAGGATCGACAAAACTTTTCTCGATTGTATCACATACAACCTTTCCTCATTTAAAACCGTAAGGAAACTCATTTTGACATCCATTTGCCAGATTTCATAAATGCAGCTAATGCTAACATGATTCGGACGGACTTAAGCATCGCTACGGATGAGAAAATCACATCGTAGTCAACTCTTTGAACTTGTGAAAAACTCTTCGCCACAAGTCGAGCTTCATAGACGGTGACATTACCGTCCACGTCCGTCTTCTTCTTAAAGATCCATTTATCTCAATGGCTTGCCGATCATCGGGCAAGTCCACCAAAGTCCATGCTTTGTTCTGATACATGGATCCTATCTTGGATTTCATGGCTTCTAACCATTTGTCGGAATTTGGGCCCACCATTGCTTCTCCATAGCTCGTAGGTTCATCGTTGCCTAGCAACATGTCTTTCAAGACAGGATTACTGTACCACTCTGAAGTAGTACACATCCTTGTCACCCTATGGTAGTGACTTGATCTGAAGTTTCATGATCACTATCATAAGCTTCTTACTTCCATTGGTGTAGGTGCCATAGGAACAACTTCATGTGCCCTGCTACACACTAGTTGTAGTAACGGTTCAATAACCATATCAAGTCTCCACCATCCTCCCACTCAACTTTTCGAGACAAACTTTTCCTCGAGAAAGGACCTGATTCAAGAAACAATCCCTATTGCTTTTGGATCTGAATTAGGAGGTATACCCAACTGTTTTGGGTGTCCTATGAAGATGCATTTTATCCGCTGGGTTCGAGCTTATCAACTTGAAAAATTTCACATAAGCGCCGCAGCCCCAAACCTTTAAGAAATGACAGCTTAGGTTTCTCTAAACCATAGTTCATACGGTGTCATCTCAACGGAATTACGTGGTGCCCTATTTAAAGTGAATGTGGTTGTCTCTAATGCCTAACCCATAAACGATAGTGGTAATTCGATAAGAGACTTCATGGTACGCACCATATCCAATAGGGTGCAACTATGATGTTCAGACACACCATCAAACTATGGTGTTCCAGGCGGTATTAATTGTGAAACATTTCCACAATGTCTTAAGTGTGTGCCAAACTCGTAACTCAGATACTCATCTTTATGATCATATCATAGACATTTCATCCTCTTGTCACGATGATCTTCAACTTCACTCAAATTACTTGAACCATTCAATAATTCAGACTTGTGTTTCATCAAGTAAATATACTCTACATCTACTCAATCATCCGTGAAGTAAGAACATAACGATATTCATCAGATGCCTCAAAGACTCATTGACCGCACACATCAAAATGTGTTACTTCCAACAAGTTGCTATCTTGTTCCATTTTACCGAAAAACGAGGCTTTTTAGTCATCTTGCCCATGTGGTATGATTTGCATATCTCAAGTGATTCAAAATCAAGTGAGTCCAAACGATCCATCTGCATGGAGTTTCTTCATGCAAGATACACCAATAGACATGGTTCGCATGTCTCAAACTTTTCAAAACGAGTGAGTCCAAAGATCCATCAACATGGAGCTTCTTCATGTGTTTTACACCAATATGACTCACATGGCAAAGGCCACAAGTAAGTGGTACTATCATCACTATCTTATATCTTTTTGGCATGATAATGTGTATCACTACGATCAAGATTCAATAAACCATTCCTTTAGGTGCAAGACCATTGAAGGTATTATTCAAATAAATAGAGTAACCATTATTCTCCTTAAATGAATAACAGACATGCGATAGACATAATCCAATCATGTCTATGCTCAACGCAAACACCAAATCTCGATGGTAGAGGGAGCGTGCGATGCTTGATCACATCAACCTTGGAAACACTTCCAACACATATCGTCAGCTCTCCTTTAGCTAGTCTCCGTTTATTCCGTAGCTTTTATTTCGAGTTACTAACACTTAGCAACTGAACCGTTATCTAATACCCTGGTGCTACTAGGAATACTAGTAAATTACACATTAACATAATGTATATCCAATATACTTCTATCGACCTTGCCAGCCTTCTCACCTACCAAGTATCTAGGGTAATTCCGCTCCAGTGGTTGTTCCCCTTATTACATAAGCACTTAGTCTCGGGTTTGGGTTCAACCTTGGGTTTCTTCACTAGAGCAGCAGCTGATTTGTCGTTTCATGAAGTATCCCTTCTTGCCCTTGCCCTTCTTAAAACTAGTGGTTTCACCAACCATCAACAATTGATGCTCCACGAATACCTCAAGGATCATCATATCTATCCCTGATATGTTATAGTTCATCACGAAGCTCTAGCAGCTTGGTGGTAATGACTTTGGAGAAACATCACTATCTCATCTGGAAGATCAACTCCCACTCGATTCAAGTGATTGTTGCACTCAGACAATCTCGAGCACAAGCTCAACGATTGAGCTTTTCTCCCTTAGTTTGCAGGCTAAGAAAATCGCCGGAGGTCTCATACCTCTTGACGTGGGCACGAGCCTCGAAATCTCAATTTCAGCCCTCAAACATCTCATATGTTCCGCGACGCTTCAAAACGCCTTTGGTGCCTCAACTCTAAACCGCTTAACTGAATTATCATGTAGTTATCAAACGTATGTCCGATGTTCGCAACATCCACAAACGACGCTTGGGGTTCAAAGACACCGAGCGTGCATTAAGGACATAAGCTTTCATCGTCCGCATAATCGCCATCACAACTTTCAACTATATTTTCTAGGAACATATCTAAACAAAGGAACTAAAACGCGAGCATACGACATAATTTGCAAAGATCTTTTGACTATGTTCAGATAATTAAGTTCATCTTATGAACTCCCACTTAGATAGACATCCTCCGGTCATCTAAGTGATTACATGATCCAAGTCAACTAGGCCGTGTCCGATCATCACGTGAGACGGTCTAGTCATCATCGGTGAACATCTTCATGTTGATCGATCCTCCATACGACTCATGCTCGACCTTTCGGTCTCCGTGTTCCGAGGCCATGTCCGTACATGCTAGGCTCGCAAGTTAACCCTAAGTGTTTTCGCTGTAAAACTGTCATACACCCGCTGTATGTGAACGTAAGAATCCATCACACCCGATCATCACGTGGTGCTTAGAAGTTATTTAACTGTAGCAACGGTGCATAGTTAGGGAGAACACTTTTGAAATTTTGTAAGGATCATCTTATTTACTACCGCCTTCCTAAGTAAACAAGATGCATAAACATGATAAACATCACATGCAATCAAATAGTGACATGATATGGCCAATATCATTTTGCTCCTTTTGATCTCCATCTTCGGGCTCCATGATCATCATCGCCACCGCATGACACCATGATCTTCATCATCATGATCTCCATCATCGTGTTCCATGAAGTTTTCGCCAACTTATTACTTCTACTACTATGGCTACCGTTAGCAATAAAGTAAAGTAATTACATGGCATTGTTAAATGACACGCAGGTCATACAATAAATAAAGACAACTCCTATATTCTCGCCGTTGTCATACTCATCGACATGCAAGTCGTGATTCCTATTACAAGAACATGATCAATCTCATACATCACATATCATTCATCACATTCTTCTTGGCCATATCACATCACATAGCATACCCCGCAAAAACAAGTTAGACGCCCTCTAATTGTTGTTGCATGTTTTACGTGGCTGCTATGGGTTTCTAGCAAGAACGCTTACCTACGCAAAACCACAACGTGATATGCCAATTTCTATTTACCCTTCATAAGGACCCTTTTCATAGAATCCGTTCCGACTAAAGTGGAGAGATCGCACCGCTAGCCACCTTATGCACGGCGCATGTCAATCGGTGGAACTCGCCTCACGAAGACTACGTAAGGTCGGTCCGGCCGCTTCATCCCACAATACCGTCAAACAAGATTGGACTAGTAACGGTAAGCATATTGAACAACATCAACGCCCACAACTACTTTGTGTTCTACTCGCAAAGAATCTACGAATAGACCTAGCTCATGATGCCATCTGGGGAACGAGCGTAAATTCAAAATTTTCCCACGTGTCACCAAGATCTATCTATGGAGAAACCAGCAACGAGGGAAGGAGAGTGCATCTACATACCCTTGTAGATCGCTAAGCGGAAGCTGCTCAAGAGAACGGGGTTGAAGGAGTCGCACTCGCCGTGATCCAAATCACCGGAGATCCTAGAGCCGAACGGACGGCACCTCCGCGCTCAACACGTACAGACAGGTGGTGACGCCTCCCACGCCTTGATCCAGCAAGGAGAGAGGGAGAGGTTGAGGAAGACTCCATCCAGCAGCAGCACAACGGCGTGGTGGTGATGGAGGAGCGTGGTAGTCCAGCAGGGCTTCGCCAAGCACCGCAAGATATGAGGAGAAGAGAGAGGGGAAGGGCTGCGCCAAGAGGAGAAGTTCTCATGTGTTGGGCAGCCCCCAAACCTCTAGTATTTATAGGGGGAGGGGAGGGGGCTGCGCCCCCTCTAGGGTTCCCTCCCCAGGGGTGGCGGCAGCCCCCAGATCCCATCTGGGTGGCGGCCAAGGGGAGAGGGGGAAGCGCACCTGCAGGGCCTTAGGGCCCATGTGCCCTAGGGTTTGCCCCTTCCCCACTTCGCGCTTGGGCCCCTTGGGGCGCACCAGCCCACCGGGCTGGTTCCTCCCACACATGGCCCATGCAGCCCTCCGGGTAGGTGGCCCCACTTGGTGGACCCCGACCTCCCGGTGGTCCCAGACGTTACCGATAAAACCCAAACTTTTCCGTGACCAAAACAGACTTCCCATATATAAATCTTTACCTCCCGACCATTCCGAACTCCTCGTGACGTCCGGATCTCATCCGGACTCAACAACATTCGCAACCACATACAATCTTCCTTTATAACCCTAGCGCCATCGAACCTTATGTGTAGACCCTACGGGTTCGGAGACATGTAGACATGACCGAGACGTTCTCCGTCAATAACCAACAGCGGATCTGGATACCCATGTTGGCTCCTACATGTTCCACGATGATCTCATCGGATGAACCACGATGTCAAGGACTCAACGATCCCGTGATACAATTCCCTTTGTCTAGCGGTATTTTACTTGCCCGAGATTCGATCGTCGGTATACCGATACCTTGTTCAATCTCGCTATCGCAAGTCTCTTTACTCGCTCGCAACACATCATCCAAAGTGATCAACCCTTGGTCACATTGTGCACATTATGATGATGTCTTACCGAGTGGGCAGAGATACCTCTCCGCTTACACGGAGTGACAAATCGAGCCTCGATCCGTGTCAACCCAACAGACACTTTCGAGATACCTGTAGTGCACCTTTATAGTCACCCAGATTACGCCAGACGCTTGATACACCCAAAGCACTCCTACGGTATCCGGAGTTACACGATCTCATGGTCTAAGGAAGAGATACTTGACATTGGAAAAGCTCTAGCAAATGAACTACACGATCTTTGTGCTATGCTTAGGATTGTCTTGTCCATCACATCATTCTCCTAATGATGTGATCCTCGTTATCAATCTACATCCAATGTCCATAGCCAGAAACCATGACTATCTGCTGATCACAACGAGCTAGTCAACTAGAGGCTCACTAGGGACATATTGTGGTCTATGTATTCACACGTGTATTACGATTTCCGGATAATACAGTTATAGCATGAATAAAAGAAAATTATCATGAACAAGGAAATATAATAATACTTTTATTATTGCCTCTAGGGCATATTTCCAACACATTGTGGAGTAGTAATTAGATGATGTGTTGCGAGAGTGACAGAAGCTCAAACCCTAGTTTATGCGCTATTCCGTAAGGGACCGATTGGATTCAAAATTTTAATGTTATGGTTATAATTTATTCTTAATACTTTTCTCTTAGTTGCGGATACTTGTGAGAGGGTTAATCGTAAGTAGGAGGTTTCTTCAAGTAAGAACAACACCTAAGCACTGGTCCAGCCACATATCAAATTATCAAAGTAGCGAACACGAATCGAACCAACATGATGAAAGTGACTAGATGAAATTCCCGTGTACCCTCAAGAACGCTTTGCCTGTTATAAGAGACTGTTTTGGTCTATCCTTTGCCTCAAAAGGATTGGGCTACCTTGCTACACTTTTGTTACTACTATCGTTACTTGCTCGTTACAAATTATCTTGCTATAAAACTACTCTGTTACTTACAATTTTAGCACTTGCAGACATTACCTTGCTGAAAACCACTTGCCATTTCCTTCTGGTCCTCATTGGGTTCGACACTCTTACTTATCGAAAAGAGCTACAATTGATCCCCTATACTTTTGGGTCATCACAACTATCCAATGATCTAGTCCTGGATCACTATTGTACCCCCTCGCCAAACTCATGGCAAGGTACACAATAGGTTTGATACACAGCATGGCATACTTTATAGAACCTATGGCTGAGGCATAGGAAATGACTTTCCATCCCTCTTTTATCTTCTGCCGTGGTCGGGTTTTGAGTCTTTACTCAATTTCACACCTTACAATACATGCAAGAACTCCTTCTTTGCCTGATCCATTTTGAACTCCTTCAAAATCTTGTCAAGGTATATACTCATTGAAAGTCTTATCAAGCGTCTTGATCTATCTCTATAGATCTTGATGCCCAATATGTAAGTAGCTTCATCGAGGTCTTTCATTGAAAAATTCTTATTCAAGTATCCTTTTATGCTATCCAGAAATTATATATCATTCGCGATCAACAATATGTCATCCACATATAATATCAGAAATGCTACTAAGCTCCCACTCACTTTCTTGTAAATACATGCTTCAGCATAAGTCTGTATAAAAACATATGCTTTGATCACCTTATCAAAGCGTATATTCCAACTCCGAGATGCTTGCACTAGTCCATAGGTGGATCGCTGGAGTTTGCACACTTTGTTAGCACCTTTAGGATCGACAAAAACTTTTGGTTGTATCATATACAACTCTTCTTCAAGAAATCCATTAAGGAATGCAGATTTGACATCCATTTGCCAGACTTCATAAAATGTGGCAATTGCTAACATGATTCGGACAGACTTAAGCATCACTAGAGTGAGAAAATCTTATCGCAGTCAACACCTTGAACTTGTCGGGAAAAAAATTGAGACAAGTCGAGCTTTGTAGATAGTAACACTACTATCAGCGTCTGTCTTCCTCTTGAAGATCCATTTATTCTTAATGGCTTGCCGATCATCGGGCAAATCCACCAAAGTCCACACTTGGTTCTCATACATGGATCCTATCTCAGATTTCATGGCCTCAAGCCATCTGTCGGAATCTGGGCTCATTATAGCTTCTTTATAGTTCGTAGGTTCGTCATGATCTAGTAACATGACTTCCAGAACAGGGTTACTATACCAGTCTGGTGCGGAACATGCTCTAGTTGACCTACAAGGTTCAGTAGTAACTTGATCTGAAGTTTTCATGATTATTATCATTAGCTTCCTCTCTAGTTGGTGTAGGCATCACGGGAACGGTTTTTTGTGATGAGCTACTTTCAATTTGAGAGAAGGTACAATTACCTCATCAAGTTCTACTTTCCTCCCACTCACTTCTTTCGAGAGAAACTCCTTCTCTAGAAAGGATCCATCCTTAGCAATCTGTGGTAGAAGGTGTACCCAACAGTTTCTTTTGGGTATCCTATGAAGACGCACTTCTCCGATTTGGGTTCGAGCTTATCAAGCTGAAGCTTCACTGGTACAACGACGTGCTATACAAACGGTTTTTAACCCCTTTCCGCAACGACGTTTGGAACCGTCGCCAAGTGAGTGTGGGCGATAGGGGGGTCCTTCCCACACGACCCAGAAACCGTCGGGGATAGGCCCTCCTGGCACACAAGCTGGGGCAAAATGAGCTCGTGTGTGATCTGGCGGGGCATCAAAACCCAATTGTTTCCATTTGTATGTACATCCGACAATCTCATCTGGGAAACTGCAGAAGTGGAAGGCAAATATTGAGCCTTCAGTGATGTTGAATGTCCTTGCAACTTTAGGCTAGTGGCTATGGATAATTGCCCGCCCAACCTTCGTACTCTTCAGCAAGACTTCAATACTGCACCATGGGTGTTGAATGAATACCTTCCTCGCCTCTTGACCATGCAGGTGGTTTGAGAGATAACCATCGATGAACTGCTTTGGAAAGTACTGAAAACAAAGATATGCATAAATCCTTGTTATAAATTTTGAAATGGTGCACGGGGTCTCATTTCCCCATATGCAAAATGGGTCGAACAGTGGGCCTAAGCCTCTGACAACAGGACCTACATGTGCAAGACCAAATTGTAAGAAACCTAAATATTAGAATGATTCCTGCAACTGCACAATAATGTGTTGTTATCCAAAGGACCATGCTTGAACAAACCTCGATGGTAAACCACAATGTCTCCCATTGTTTCCCTGCAACACACATAAGGAAGATCTTGATCAGGTTAACTAAGAGTTGCCATACTATCAGTAGAATATGTATTGAGTACAACCAAATTCGATTTATTTCACATGCATAACAATACAAAATTGTGCCCACAACAAATGAAAATCAAATTGCAGAAGTGAACCAAACAGTTAAATGGACAACATACCAAATGAACCAAAATAGTTAACTGAGCACGACATTGCAGAATAGAAACATGTACTAGAAGATAAGACAGTTAACAAAACAAAGCATGCTTGAGAACAATACTACGAAATGTAGCAACTGTTGGACCAAACTGTTAGCTGGACATTACATTTCAAAGGACCAAAGTGTTAACTGAGCATTACATTTTAGAGGACCAAACTGTTAACTGAACATCATATTGCATATTAACATTACAGAGGACAAATCACTAGAAGGCACTGGCGGTGGCCTCGAGAAAACAACACGAACTGTATTTTAAAGTAGACAACCGTGTGGTGGTGTCGACGGTGGCCTCGAAGACGAGGTGCTCATCCAAGATCTGGCGGTCGGCACGCATGGCAGCCATAGCGACCTCGTACGCGCGTGCAGCCGCATGCTACCGAGCTCCATGTTATACTACGTGTAAAATGGTCGTGGGCGGTGCTTAATTGGAAGAGGGGGACAGTGATTTCGGTGGAAGGTGTAGCGCCGTCGGTCGGGCCATGTGGGACGGGAAAGAAGGAGGATGGTGTGGGTGGGGTGTGGATTACCTGACCATATCGACGAGGCCGCGCAGCAAGAAGAACGGTCGGTGGCGAGGAGGTTGTGCAGCAAGAAGAAGGGTCACCAGAGAGGAGGCGGTGCTGCAAGAAGAAGGGTCGCCGGCGAGGAGGCGGCGCTGCAAGAAGAAGGGTAGCCGGCGAGAAGGCGGCTGTCGGTGTCAAAACCGGCGGATCTCAGGTAGGGGGTCCCGAACTGCGTCTAGGCGTATGGTAACAAGAGAAGAGGGACACAATGTTTTTACCTGTGTTCGGCCCTCTCGATGGAGGTAAAACCCACGCCCCGCTTGATTAATATTGATGATATGGGTAGTACAAGAGTAGATCTACCACGAGATCAAGGAGGCTAAACCCTAGAAGCTAGCCTATGGTATGATTGTTGAGATGTAATCTTCGCCCCACGGACTAAGGCCCTCCAGCTTTATATAGACACCGGAGAGGCTAGGGTTACACAGAGTCGGTTACAATGGTAGGAGATCTACATATCCAGATTGCCAAGCTTGCCTTCCACGCCAAGGAAAGTACCTTCCGGACACGAGCCGAGTCTTCAATCTTCTATCTTCGTAGTATGGGAGTCCGGCGGATATTGATAGTCCGCTGTCCGGACACCCTAGTCCAGACTCCTCAAGAGTCTCTCGAACCAGCCTTCAATGACGATAAGTCCGCGGTATAATGTTTCGCATTGCAAGGCGGGTTCCTCCTTGAATAATCCGGAGAAGGTAATGAACACCGTGATATTGTCCACTCGCAAAATAAATTCCACATTCCAACGAGAGAATAAAATATACACTTAGCTCAATCTGCCGACGATCATGCGGCGTGACATCACGCCACGCCCAAGCCCTCGTCTCAATCATTTCTTACTATTCCACCTCAAAGACGCTTAGCGAAGCGGTTTCTTGGCACGCCTTATCGAGCAGTAGATCGTGTTCCCTTATTCTGAGATCCTCATCAATACGCATGGGTAACCCAACCGCCCTGCCGCCACACCTCCTCTATCGAAGGGGAATCTCAAACGGTCACGGAGACGGCCCTTGGTATTTTCCCCCTTTATAAGAGTACCAAGGCCTATCCTTGTTCTTCAATCCCGCATCGAATCTTTCCTCCGCTCCCAGTCCCAACACCTAGAGCTTCAGATTCGAGCGCTTCGGATCCTCAACAATGTCCGCCCGACCTCCGGGGCTGGTGGATGCCCTCCGCCACGGAGGAGGACATATTGAATTTGCGTGAGGCCAAGCACTGCCCACGGTTTCAAGACAGGTTGCCCGCCCCAGGCAGGCCAGCAGCCCCGAGCCCGGCGAATATGTTGTTTTCAGATCTCACCTCCGCCGGGATTAGGCTTCCCGACGGATCCTTCGAGAGGGCTCCTGCTCTACTACGGGCTGGATTTCCACGACTTGGCCCGAGTCCATCCTCCACATCTCCGTGATTTATTATTGTCTACGAAGCCTTCCTCCGCCATCCCCCACTTCGCCTATGGCTGAAAACCTTTAAGGTGGAGCCAAGATGATCGGGGCGCTAAGCGGAGTGGGCGGGCGACCATAAGCAAGAAGGTCGATGCCCCGGGCTCAAGGTTCCTTCCAAGAGGAACTGGATTGTGGCAGAGGAGTGGTTTTACATCATCGCTCCAAGGGGCGCAAGCAAAGCCGCCGCCTCATTCCGCCCGGGACCTCCACGGCAATCGATGTCGTGGGTCAACCAAGGGCTCAACTGGGGCCGTTCAAGACGTGCCTTCACCGCAGGCCGGATTCGAGACCTCCAAACGAGGGAGATCGACCTGATCAAGGTGATGCAAAGTTATGCTAATCGTGCATCTTCCGCCTCGCAAACGCCGCCCTTCCGCCTATGGTAGTACAATCCGAGGGACCTCAGATTCTCCAACATTTTATGGGTGCGCCACCCACGGAGATGTACAAGATGTTCTTCGGACCGCAGTGGCGTGGTCCGGATTTGGCCGAGGACGCAGCCTGCCGCGATCGCCCGGATACTCGTAAATAGCTCGAGTCCGGACATTCTATTCAGATGCCTTTCAAAAGTTCGCCTCTCGACCCTTTGTTTTTTACAGAATGGGTGGCGCGATCAAGGCCGATAAGGTGTCCGCCCTCCCAGAGACCGCACTAGAGCCCGTGCTAGTCGAATGTTGAGGTTGCGCCACAGAGGGGCGACGAGGGAAATAAAGGAGCTAATACTTTGCCCGAAGGCATCAAGAGGAGGGAACCAAGAACCCTCCCTTCAAAGGGAAAAGAGGACCGCCCAAGATCCGAGGCCAAAGCCCCTAAGCGTGGGAAAAAATCCTCACCGGGGAGTCCGGCGTCCGGAGAGAATCCGTACGCGCAATCATCGCCGAAGGGCCAGCTCTCCAACAAGCCGTAAGTATAAAAGAGGAAGTTAATTAATAAAGAAGTACCTTCATTTGTGCTTTTGTAGGTAACCGAACTATTTATTTCGCAGTTCGGATCTGCAACCTTCTTAGATGAGTTCATCTTCGGGGGACCTTATTCCGGAGATGATGGAGAGCGATACGCCTCCGTCTGCAGCGCCGCCAGATGAGGCAAAGAGCTCAAGTGTAGTCACGAGGGCGCCCCGAGTCCGAGGGGCCAGAGTTCGCACCCACCGAGTCCGCCCGAGAATCAAGAGTCTGCTGAGAAGGCGCCCATTTCGTAAGATCACCGTGCGTTAATGCGTATGGTGATTGAAGGATTTCGTCCGCCGAAAGCGGATTATGAATGCCGCCATGAGCTTGTCGGGCGGATTTGAGGTATGCGAAAATGGTGCACCCTTTGTCTTTTAACATTTTTGCATATATAAAAAAGCGCTCAGATAGATAGTAGCCCCGAGACTCAAGAGGTTGTCGGCAACGACAGCGCATCGAGGATCGAAATCTAATGAATTGAAGTCCGCTGTTCTTATGCGTGTGGCGGATGGTCCGGGCTAGCCGGATTAGTGAGTTTGCCGAGCTAGCTCGGCAACTTGACGTGGCGTATGAGGACATCGCATTTGTCAACAAAGCGATTTGACGAGTCGCAAGGTAAAATAGTTCTCCGCAGCCGCTTTATTGAGTGGGTCAAAGCCCGCCGACACGTCATATGCTGTTTATACGCATGTTGTTGCTGCTGTGGAGAATTTTGGGCCGAACTTGCTCTAGCTAAGGAGCAAGCCCGGAAGGAGTGAAGCGGTTATTTCGAGGGCGCCGAGGAGTTGAAAGTCGAAAGGCGCGCGACCGCTTAAGCAGGCGGAGGTGGCTGAATTGGCCGCGAAAATAAAGGATGCTACCGATCGCAATGAGGCTCTTGAAAAGGAGCGTTATCGGAGCGGAAGACTCAAGAAGGCCACCGCCGGTTAAGGATGCCCGCCTCGCAATGCGGGCTATGAAGGAGGAGCTGCGCCAAGCCGAGAAATCGCGGCCGGCAAGCCTTTTCGGCGCGCGCCGTTTATGGATGCCAAGCACGCCAATTTGAGCGGTCAGGAGTTCGGAGGATCCGTGATATGGACTTGGCTGCGAGTGTGGCTGATGCCGCTAAGCACTTCCGGAGCTGGGGATCACGAGACGGAAGAGTTATATTGGTCTCAATTCCACAGCCCGAATCGCCTTCTTCCGCCGACGGACAGGTTGGCCGAATGGGCCGAACTAAATAGATCGTCCGGATCGCCATGATCGACATCGTGGCCCATGTCCGCCGAGAGGTCCAAGGCGACGAGCTACTTCACCCTCATCGCAGCAATTCCTTGGGGCGGTGCCGCATATCAAGGAGATGAAACGGTCGGCCTGCATCGAGGGTGCGCGGATGGCTCGCCCGTGAAGGCGCAGTTGTCCGGAGATGGACGCCGCCGCTGTTGCTTGCCAGGTTCGATGGAAACCGCTTCTCGCCGAGCATTATTTCGGGAAGTTATGCGTGGCGCCGTGTAATAGAGTCGCAGTGCTCAAAAAATGTAACATTCAATTGAACGCATTAACTTGTAGATCAATGATTATAGAATGAATGCTTTTTATACTTGTGCTTCCAAGTAGTAAAATTTCTCCTGTGCGGCCGTTTACGTATACTTGTGTATAACCCGAAGATGCGCTTGGCTTCAGCCCCCTCGCACAAGGTGCCGGGTGTTCGCAAAATAGCGTTTTCACACTTAATCCGGACGCCTCGGTCCTGTTATAAGGAGGTGGTAGCATAGCTTAACGAGGCAATCCGGACTATAATGCTTTATCTCTTTCACTTAGCCAATGGAGCTCGAGGGCGGGCTACGATATAGCCCCGATGACACCGCAGATCTCCGGATTCGGGTGCGATGTGCTCGACCGAAACGGTCCTTCACAAAGCGGGAATTCTAAACATTCCGATAGTCGATCGAGTGGTCGACAGACTCGTTGTATCATGACATCGCCGCCGGCTTTCATCGAGGTGCTCGCCCATTAACCGGGGCACAATCGCAGAGTTCTCCGGTGCCGCGTTAGCCGATGATGCGGAACGAAGGCAGCAAAACACGTGAGCCGCAAACCCAACATTTGACCAAAGACATGATTCGAGCTGATGCATATAATGCCTAACTCGAGACGTCGAACACTCCGAAGGTGTTCGGACATTATAATAATGGGCGAATTATGCCCGAAGCCCCTAGTGTCCAGTACGGCATGGTCCTCTCGACGCGCCGATGCCAAAGCTGCCAGCTCTGCTTTGGCTATAGGAAGAAGCCAAGGAGAGTAACAACAAGAGACAAGGATAAAAAGGTCTACGCAGGTCTTAATCGAAAGAATCCTTGCAACGGGTCCCTCGCACGTCTGCGCTGTGTCTCCGTTGCGCCATTATCCTCGACGGGTAAGCACGTTGTTCATCTCAGAGAAAGAGAGGAACGTTTAGTTTTAGAAACAGTTCAGTGCAAAAAATATGCAAAAGAATAAATATAGATAATTAAAGCAAGGTTTATATGAAACCGCGGTGGGCCAGCGTGCAGCCCCTCGTGAAAGGGTATGCGGCTAGGGAGCCCCTAGCTCGCTGAGTTCGGATTCGCCTATCCGAGTCCGGGTCTTTAAGTGACCTCGACTGAAATGGCGCCATATGGACCGGGCATCTTGAGTGTAAGAGACGCGAATGCGGTATGGCATTGAAGCGACAAAAGCCTTCGTCCCAACAAAGGCTTGATATTCGCTTAAATGGGACGATATGGAAAATTAATTTTTCGCGTCGAAAGTTGTTCGCGATCCGAACACGACTTCTAGTAATATCGAGCACTGCACTTGGCGAAGGGCCTAGCGCCACTCCTTTGAAGGAAGTGCGGCCGTGTCGAATTTTGGTAGGGTCTATCCCCATCCGACGATTGTGTTTCAATATAGCAGGTTTAAGTCACCGCCTCCGCCCATTAGGACGTTTGTGAATTGTAATCCGCCTATGATCGGATTCAATATCGGGAGTCCGCCCCTGCTTTAACGCTTCGAGTAGTCCAGTGGTCGAAAGTGATTGGTTTTGATATCCAATCTCTATGGTTTGTTGGGTTGGACCGTGCGAAGCTCTTTTTAGAAAGTGCCGACTGTTTTTCCGTGTCCTCACATGAAGTGAGTTTATCGCTTTGACCCTTGTGGGAAAGTCTTTTGTTTTCGGTGCCTCGCCGGGCGGGTTTATCTTCTTCGCTGACGCTGCCGAGCCCCTTGTGTTCGGCGTTTAATCGCCGGACTGTTTGCAAACCCAACAATCCTCGTGGGTGTGATTTATGGCCTTCCGGGTCTTGTGGATTTGACATATCCGACCCAGAATTTTATGTAGGTTAGACAGTTCGTCACCGCTATCCTTGAGGGGCTGAGTTTTATGATTTGGCCATGAAGCTTTTGAATCCGGCGTTAATCGCCGTGCTCTTTTGGCTTTTTCTTTATTCCGCGCTGCTCCTTTCGCGCCGTGATTTTCCGCTTCCATCTATTATCTCGATGTACTTGGGTCGCTAGTGCCGCTTCTTGCCAGCCAGCTATCCTCTCCCGCACGTAAGCGGGTCATGAGGCTTGTTAATGCGGTCATTGTCCTCGGTTTCTCTTGACCGAGGTGCTCGGCAAGCCATTCGTCTCTGACATTGTGCTTGAAAGCTGCTAAGGCTTCAGCGTCCGGACAATGACTATTTGGTTCTTTTGGTAAGAAACATGTTCCGCACTTCACACGACTCTCCGGCTGTTGAGTTATATGACTTAAATCATCTCAGATCCGGAGGACGGACATAGGTCCCTTGAAAATTTGTTTCTAAACACTTCCTCAAGCTCTTCCCAACTTCCAACAAGTGTTTTCGGGAGGCTTTTGAGCCAATGACGGCTGGCCCTTTGAGCTTGAGGGTAGATATTTTATGGCGTGGAGATCGCCTCCTCCGCCATATGTATATGCAGATATAATCTTCTATCCGCATCTGTGGTCTGTTGTTCCATCGCAGGCCTCTATGTTTATGGGTTTAAACCCCGCTGGGAATTCATGATCCAAGACCTCGCCGGTGAAACATAGTGGGTGCGGCGCCAGACTTGTATGTGCCGCTATCGCCGGACACTTGACGTGTTGCTTTGCTTCTTGGGGCTTTTTTTGGGTCCAGATGGACTGGCTGGGCCATTGGACGGTGGGGGCTCTATGGCCTCCTCGTCGTGGTCTCGAAGCAGCTTACGCTTCGGGTAGCTCTTCGATTTGTGGCCACTGCCGTATTTATCTGCGGTTTTGAGTACTTTGCTCCATCTTATTCGGAGCGTGTCCTCCGCTGTTTTGAGCTTCCACTTTCCTTTCTTCAGGCTTCTTGCTGTAGCGATGAGCCTGCGCTTAAAAAGATCTTGTTCGACGGGGTCCTCGGGCGCGACGAGTTCGTCGTCATTGAGGCTTGTTTCGTCTTCGGAGGGAGGTATATAGTTATGATCCTCAACCTTTTGTCCGCCGCCCTTTCGTGAGGGCTTGCTTCGCATCCTCCCGCTACCGAGTCTTGGCTTTGGAGGGGTTGTCTTCAAGACTTTCTGGGTATTGTTGTTTCTGTGCGGAATCTATATTCTTCTTTGTGGCGGGATTTAGGGCGGCGCCGCCGACGCCGGGCGTTTGGGCTGCTTCTTTAAAGAGTCCGCCGCCGCTTCTTCGCCATCCCTTCTTTTGGGTGTCCACCATGTATACGCTATATGACGAGGTGGCCTTCTAGTGCCCTCAGAGGCGCTGGTTCCTGTTCGTCTCAAAGATTGTCGCCCATAGCGCCGATGTCTTGAGTCGTAGTCTAGCATGTCGGTTAAGTCCTCGGCAGTGGCTACAAAGTGGGTGGTGGGCGGGCTCAATTTCTTCATCGTCCGAACTCCAACCATCCGGCCGCAGTCCGCCAGATTCTTCCGATAGCGAGAGATGCTTCAAATAATTCAGGATATCGCCAAAAGGAGTCTTGGAAGATGTCTCCGCGCGGTGAATTCCATAACCGCGCCCAATCCGGATTAATTGGTAGGGCGCGGGAGGCTCGGAGTCCGGCGAGGAGTCCGCGCCGATCACGAAGTTTCGCAGGGACAAGATTGGTATTCGGCTCCATCGCCGTGGATGTTGAAGCCCCTGTGCGCGTCATCCACCGGTCCTCGATATGGGCAATCGGCCCGGGCTAGTGGCCAAGCGGATCCGAAAAGCGCCACCAAAGCACCGTGTCCGCGGCGAGCTAGATCATGCCCATCGTCACAGTGCGGCACGCTTGGCTGTGGCTCGAGTCCGTCGAAGATCGAGTCTCCGCGGTCATCGGCCGTAAAGTTTAAGCTTCCGAATCTGACCTGACGGCCAGGGGCGTGGCTTTCGATCTGCTCCAATGGCCAAGAGAATTGGCCCGCAGTGCAAAGCCGCCGAATACGAAGATCTGTCCGGGGAGAAAAGTCTCACCCTGGACATCGTTGATGGTTGAAGATGCCATCAAGCCTATCGGTGACAACACAGAGGAACTCTCAATGAAAGCACCAATGTCGGTGTCAAAACCGGCGGATCTCGGGTAGGGGGTCCCGAACTGTGCGTCTAGGCGGATGGTAACAAGAGACGAGGGACACAATGTTTTTACCCAGGTTCGGGCCCTCTCGATGGAGGTAAAACTGTAGGATCGAAGAAGGTGAGAGTGTCTAGAGGGGGGGTGATTAGACTACTCGACAAGATAAAAATTCCGTCTTTTGTCAAGGACAGATTTTGGCAGATTTTGCATAACACACAAGTCAAGTAGCATACTACACATGCAATTCTAGAGTATGGGCAGCGGAAAGTAAATTGCACAAGTAGTAAAGAGAAGTGGAGAAGATCAAACGCAATTTGGAGACACGGAGATTTTTCTCGTGGTTCCGATAGGTGGTGCTATCGTACTTCCACGTTGATGGAGACTTCAACCCACGGAGGGTAACGGCTGCGAGAGTCCACGGAGGGCTCCACCCACGAAGGGTCCACGAAGAATCAACCTTGTCTATTCCATCATGGCTCACGCCCACGGAGGGCTAGCCTTACTCGGGGTAGATCTTCACGAAGTAGGCGATCTCCTTGCCCTTACAAACTTCTTGGTTCAACTCCACATCTCGACGGAGGCTCCCAAGCGACACCTAACCAATCTAGGAGGCACCACCCTCCAAAAGGTAATAGATGGTGTTGATGATGATGAACTCCTTGCTCTTGTGCTTCAAATGATAATCTCCCCAACACTCAACTCTCCTCACCGATTTGGCTGTGGTGGAAGAAAGGATTGAGTGGAAAGCAACTTGGGAAGGCTAGAAATCAAGCTTCATATGGTGGGAGTGGAGCAACTTGATCTCAACACAAGGGTAGGTAGTTCTCTTCTCGTAAATGTAAGGTAGGAGTGGTAGTTCTTTCGATGGCTCTCTCCACGAATGAAGAGGGGTGGAGGGTATTTATAGCCTCCACACAAAATCCAACTGCTACACACATTTGACCAATCTCGGTGGGACCGGTTGACAACTTCGGTGAGACCGAAAGTTCAAATCATGTGAACGTTGGGATTTTCAGTGGGACCGAAAATACAATCTCGGTTAGTCCGATTCGTGCAAAGACAAGAGCTTGCCAATCTCGGTGGGACCGACTTCATCATCTCGGTGACACCGATTTGATGACGAAGTTCTGAAGCTTGGCAACTCAAGTTTCGTGAGACCGAGTTCGAATCGGAAAATCCGAAGTTTTCTAGGGTTTGGCTTTATGGCTGAGGTGGTTCATCTCGGTGTGACTGAAGTTTGGAATATCGGTGGGACCGAGATTACTTATGAGTGTATATGGCGGTGAAAGTTGTCGATAGTTTAGGAGATGTATCACTAAGCACTTGAGCAACGGATCATCATCATAACCTCATCCCCTTTAATAGTATTGGCTTTCCTATGGACTCAATGTGATCTTGGATCACTAAACCAAAAATGGAGTCTTGAGCTTTTGCCAATGCTTGCCTTAGCATTTTGAGGGTCCACCTCTTCAGTCCTTTTGCCATGCCAATGTGATTGAACTTCCTGAAACATACTTGATAAAAGCATTAGTCCAACCACAAAGTATGTTGTCATTAATTACCAAAACCACCCAGGGAGCAAATGTGCTTTCAAAAACCCTACGTCCTGCTTGATTAATATTGATGATATGGGTAGTACAAGAGTAGATCTACCACGAGATCAAGGAGGCTAAACCCTAGAAGCTAGCCTATGGTATGATTGTTGAGATGTAATCTTCGTCCTACGGACTAAGGCCCTCCGGTTTATATAGACACCGGAGAGGCTAGGTTTACACAGAGTCGGTTACAATGGTAGGAGATCTACATATCCGTATTGCCAAGCTTGCCTTCCACGCCAAGGAAAGTATCTTCCGGACACGAGCCGGAGTCTTCAATCTTCTATCTTCGTAGTATGGGAGTCCGGCGGATATTGATAGTCCGGCTGTCCGGACACCCCCTAGTCCAGGACTCCCTCAGCGGTGCTGCAAGAAGAAGGGTGGCCGGCAAGGAGGCTAAGCTGCCAGTAAGCAGCAGTGAAGGTTTGAACTTGGAAAGCAAGGAGGAACAGTGGAAATGTGACTTTTGGTGGGAGGGAGGGGCAGGGAGATAGATATTTCCGCGGTGGCAAAAAAAATTCGCTCGTTGCCATGAGAAACTGGCGTGCAAGTGTGGTTCAAGCGGGGACGGTGAACTGTAGACGACGAAGCTTCCTGCGTAAGCTAGACAAGACGGTGCGCCAAGATATTTTATATCGCATCCCACGCGATTCTTTCTAGTAAACTGTTTGTGGTATACCTGATTTTTTTCATTATGTTTTGAAAGACAAAATGGTGTTGCGGAGGGAAAGGATGTTGTTTGAATTGCTAGAACATTTACATATAGTGAATGTGCAACTAGTACATGAGTGTCGTGTTTAAATTTGGAATTATTCCGGGTTCGTTTGGCATTTTTATGCATTAATTGAGTTTCTCAGCATTTAATGTGCATAGTTCAAATTTGAACTACAAGCACATGCTCGAGTGCACCAAAGTTTGTTGAAAAATCACATGTGTGTCGTTGGGTGAATTTATATATCCCATGCAAGAAATGGGAATGAAATTCAAACATCTGGGCGTCGTGGCTCGGCCGGAAAGATTGGGAAACTTGGTTTTTTAATTCATGTAAATCTAAAACACACCTGAAAATCATGAAACTTGGCATGGTGTCATTACATGGCACCAACATGCTGTGGTAATTTTTTTGGCCGAATTGGGACAAGCTTTGGTATAAGCTTCTTGCAAACCGGAGCATCTCTCAAGAAGGCTTGTGGTTCCGAGAGGGAACGTGACACCTCTGTGTGCGAAACGACATATGTACACTGCGTTCTCCCGCCTTAATTTTTTTACATAGGTGACCAAACAGAAGTATCGTTCTAAATTTTAGAATTATTCCAGGTTCGTTTGACTTTTTATACATTAATTGAATTTCTAGGCATCTAATATGCATAATTCAAATTTGAACTACAAGCACATGCTCCAGTGCACCAAACTTGGTTGAAAAATCACATGTGTGTCCTTGGGTGAATTTCTAGGTCCCATGCAAGAAATGGGAATGAAATTCAAACATCTAGGCGTCGTGGCTCGGTCGGAAAGATTGAGAAACTTGGTTTTTTAATTCATGTAAATCCAAAACATGCCTGAAAATCATGAAACTTGGCATGGTGTCATGACATGGCACCAACATGCTACGGTAATTTTTTTGGCCGAATTAGGACAAGCTTTGGTATAAGCTTCTTGCAAACCGGAGCTTCTCGCAAGAAGGCTTGTGGTTCCGAGAGGGAACGTGTCACCTCTGTGTGCGAAACAACATACGTACACTGCCTTCTCCAGCCTTAATTTTTTTACACATGCAACCAAATAGAAGTATCGTGCTAACTTTTGGAATTATTCCGGGTTCATTTGGCCTTTTTATACATTAATTGAATTTCTGGGCATTTAATGTGCATAATTCAAATTTGAACTGCAAGCACATACTCTAGTGCACCAAAGTTGGTTGAAAAATCACATGTGTGTCCTTGAGTGAATTTCTAGGTCCCATGCAAGAAATAAGAATGAAATTCAAACATCTGGGCGTCGTGGCTCGGCCGGAAAAATTGAGAAACTTGGTTTTTTAATTCATGTAAATCTAAAACACGCCTGAAAATCATGAAACTTGGCATGGTGTCATGACATGGCACGAACATGTTGCGGTAAATTTTTTGGCCGAATTGGGACAACCTTTGGTCTAAGCTTCTTGCAAATCGGAGCTTCTCTCAAGAAGGCTCGTGGTTCCGAGAGGGAACGTGTCACCTCATGCGAAACGACATACGTACACTGCCTTCTCCGTTTTAATTTTCTTACATAGGCAGATTAGATCAAATAGAATTATCGTGCTAAGTTTTGGAATTATTCTAGGTTCATTTGTCCTTTTTTATACATTAGTTGAATTTTTGGGCATTTAATGTGCATAATTCAAATTTGAACTACAATCACATGCTCCAGTGCACCAAAGTTGGTTCAAAAATCACATGTGTGTCCTTGGGTGAATTTCTATGTCCCATGCAAGAAATGGGAATGAAATTCAAACATCTGGGCGTTGTGGCTCAACCGACAAGATTGAGAAACTTGATTTTTTTTTAATTCCTGTAAATCCAAAACACGCTTGAAAATCATGAAACTTGGCATAGTGTCATGACATGGCACCAACATGTTGTGGTAATTTTTCTGTCTTATTTGCGAAGGCGCACACATTAACAATCAACAAAGTCATTTTGGAACAAGTGTTGTCACGTTACAAATCGAAAACACAAGTATTATTGAAACCGTGGGTGTTCTACTTACCAATTATGTGCCGCCGTCCATCCCCTTTTTTATTGGCTAGGAGGTGTTGTGCGGGGTAGCTATTTGAGTACGGGAGGCGTGCGATCAAACCCCTGCGTGTGCTCATTGGGAGGAGAGCCCTTTGACCTCTATCCGCCGCGCACCTCCCTCCCAACGTCTCCATTAATGGCGCCCAAGCCCTGTTTCATGGCGTGGCTATGTCTCACCGGACTGAGATTTAAGAGAGAAAAATGAAAATCTGAAAAAAAAAAGTTTTGCACGGATCTTGATGCAAGATCCGACGGGCCTATATAGCATCGACTGTGACTTATAGCAAGCATGATGAATATAAGGACGATGACAGTGGATAATTATTGTCTTACATATTTAGGAACATAATTAAAAAAGCCACTTGCAGCAATGCCCGAAATCAATGTTGGGGATATCGCTTATCGGAAACTTATTGCTCGACACAAGATAAGGGGTAAATCGGCCATTTTATCAGCATATAGGCCAATTTATCACCATATCGGCCGATTTATCTTATCGTTCACACACCAGTAAGTGATAAATCGGCTGATTTATCGGAATATCGGAAGATATCTTGAACAATGCCCAAAATACACAAGGGCAAAAGAAGAAGGAAGACAATAATCTGGCTCGCTGATCTCTACTTCCTTGATGCGTTGTTGTAGGCCTCGGGAACTAGTCTCCACGGCGAGCGGTGATGAGCTCTTTCTTGTCCTCAAGATGCTACTTGAGAGCATCCACGGATTCCTCCACCAGCCTTCTGCGCTCGATGCGCAGCATGGCATTCTCGTCCATAAGTTTCTCGATGATGACGCCGGTCCTCTTAAACAAGGCAGTGGTCTCCTCCTGCTGCTCCACACTTCCGACGATCTTTGACCTCAGCAGGTCGTGCTCGGCTAGGAGCTTCCCATTGCTCTCATTTAGTTGCCGGATGACGCTGGTGGCCTATACAAAAGAGGCTTTCATGTCGTCCTGCAACCTCGCCCAGCCGGAGATCTGATCCATGTAGCTATGGACGATCGCATGCATGCGCCTATAAGAGTCCACACCTGCCCGTGAGACATTTTCCCAGGCTAACGCAGTGCGGGAGGACATCTCTGCTGCATTTGCGGCGCGGCGGGACATCTCTTCTGCTTCTGCGGCGCGGCCGGACTAGTCTGCTGCATCGACGGTGTGGCGGGACCTCCGTGCTGCTTCGGCGGCGCGGCGGGACCTCTATGTTGCTACGGCCACGCGGTGGGACATGTCGGCTGCTTTCGCGGCGCGGCGGGACATCTCTCGTGCTTCCGCTTCCATGCTCGCCTCTGATACGTCTCCAATGTATCTATAATTTTTGATTGTTCCATGCTATTATATTACCTATTTTGGATGTTTATGGGCTTTACTATACACTTTTATATCATTTTTGGGACTAACCTATTAACCTAGAGCCCAGTGCCAGTTTCTGTTTTTTCCTTGTTTTTGAGTTTTACAGAAAAGGAATGCCAAACGGAGTCCAATTGACGTGCTAATTTTTGACGATTTTTTGTGGACCAAAAGAAGCCGCTGGAGTGAAAGAGTTGGTCCAGGAGAGTCTTGGGCTGCCCATGAGGGGCACACGCCCACTCCACCTAGGCGCGCCCCCCTACCTCATGGACGGCCCGGAAACCCCCCTGACGTGAGACCTACGCCAAAAATCCTATAAATACTGAAACCTCCAAAAAATAACCTAGATCAGGAGTTCCGCTGCCGCAAGCCTCTGTAGCCACCAAAAACCTCTCGGGAGCCCGTTCCGGCACCCTGCCGGAGGGTGAATCCATCACCGGTGGCCATCTTCATCATCCCGACGCTCTCCATGACGAGGAGGGATTAGTTCACCCTCGGGACTGAGGGTATGTACCAGTAGCTATGTGTTTGATCTCTCTCTCTCTCTCTCTCGTGTTCTTGAGGTGATACGATCTTGACGTACCGCGAGCTTTGCTATTATAGTTGGATCTTATGATGTTTCTCCCCCTCTACTCTCTTGTGATGAATTGAGTTTTCCTTTTAAGTTATCTTATCGGATTGACTCTTTAAGGATTTGAGAACACTTGATGTATGTCTTGCCGTGCTTATCTGTGGTGACAATGGGATATTCACGTGATCTACTTGGTGTATGTTTTGGTGATCAACTTGCGGGTTCAATGAACTTATGCATAGGGGTTGGCACATGTTTTCATCTTGACTCTCCGGTAGAAACTTTGGGGCACTCTTTGAAGTACCTTGTGTTGGTTGAATAGATGAATCTGAGATTGTGTGATGCATATCGTATAATCATGCCCACGAATACTGTCGTGGAATTGTCATGTCAGATGTCCTCGTGGAAGGACTTAGTTGTGGATCCATCGCAACTAGGAAGCTTGAAGGGGTTAAATCGGGACAAAGGACATGAGAGAGTTTATACTAGTTCAGCCCCTTACGGTGAAGGTAAGGCCTACGTCTAGTTGGGTTTGGTATTGATGTTTCGATGACCAGGGAGCGAAATACGCTATGCCCAAATCTCGATGAGTTGTTTCTTACCATAAGCCGCCAGCAGGCCGTCCCCTTATATACATGGGTTGACGCCCTATGGCTTGCAGAGTCCCGGCCGGCTTATAAACAGTGTCCGGCTCGGTGACTAGTTAAATCTACCTTATGTTACAAGTCATGCCATCATAGCGGTTTACTACAACGGGCTTTAAGTCGCCTGTGGGCCTTAAGCCCTTTATGGAATTGCCATCCTCATGCTTGGTCTTGGGCTTCTCTCTGATGAGTCTTCTTCGTGTAACCCGGCTCCTCCTGGGTGGCTTACACATAGTTATATCCCCAACATTAGGCCCCAGATTGATTTGAACCTGTTCATGTCAATCTTAAAAAATATTTTTAAAGAATAAATCTTCAGTCTTCTGACTATACAGAGGGTTTTTCTTTAACCCGCCATGACGTCATCTTCTGGATCCCTCTTAACCCGGCGTGACGTCATCCTTTCTTTAATTCATTTTCTATTCCTTCATATCCTTCAACGGATCTCTGCTTTTATTGATTGTTCCGAAAATCGAGGCGTCAGGGCCGCTGGATAGTAATTCTTATCTCCTCGTTTCCCGCGCCGTCTCAGTTATCCTCTCCCTATAAATAGGCGCGACTTAGGTCTTTCATTCTTCCCTCTTTCAGTCGTCCTCTTCCTCTTGCCTCCTCTCGAGCTCCGCCGCCGCCGCTGTTGAACCCCTCGTCTTCATCGACTCAGGCCGCTGCATCAACCTGACTCTGTCCAGAAATCGACGGCGAACCTCCGCAGCTCGTCCACATCCGTGAGTTCCTCTCCTTCCCTTTCCGTAGATCTGCATTGGAACCTCTGTTGAGTTTGTCGGCGTTCATCACCGCCCGACGCAAACCCTCGCTAGTTTGCACCTCCAATGCCCTATTTAGATCATAAAAACTATGTAGAATTGCTGCGGTAATTGTTTGTGTTTATCTTGCATATAAACAGATCTCATTTCCCTCGTTTGGAAACCCTCTTCGAATGCATGAACTTCTCTGCCCTATTTTTAGGTCTAGAAATTTTTCCTTTCAGAGCAATGATTTGATCCAGAATAATAGATGTCGTCTGTGAAACCTGTTTCTATCACCCGGAAAGCTTTTCTGGTAAATGCCCTTAAACACAACTGTCCAGGTGTCCGGTTTAAATAAGTGATACAGAGTTGTAAGCCCTGCCTTCTTCTCATGACCTTAAGAATTTTGAATTTGCTCTTGATACTTGTAGCGGCTTAAATACTGTTGCACAATCACCCTTATATCATTAGGCCCCTTCTTAAGCCGTCATTTTAAATAATTTAGATACTTCTTCCGGGTTAAAGTTGAACCGGAACTTCTTATTTTGTCGTAGGCCAGCTGTTGTCATGGCACCTAAGGCAGCCAAAGCCCCTGTGACTTGCAATTGGGTTCCATGCACAGTTACCAAAAGTAAACTTGCTGAGTTCATGAAGTCTGGCCACCTGCCCAAAAAGGAGGTCATGTCTTATCGTGCCCCGGACCCGTCTGAAGAAAGGCCTCATCCCAAAGAAGGGGAGGTGATAGTGTTCACGGATCACATGAACCGGGGATTTGCCCCTCCCGGCTCAAAATTCTTCAGGGAAGCTTTGAATTTCTTTGATCTTAAACCTCAAGACATTGGACCCAATTCCATGTTGAATCTTTGCAATTTCCAAGTCTTCTGCGAGGTGTACCTGGGAGAGGAGCCAAGTCTGTTGTTGTTCAGAGAACTTTTTTATTTGAACCGGCAGAATGAACATGCCAACGGGCCTAGTCTTGAGCTTGGCGGCATCTCGATCCAGCGGCGGAGAGATTGCCTTTTTCCTTACGCTGAGCTTCCGAGTCACCCAAAAGACTGAAACCAGACGTGGTTCTACTGTCAAGACACTTCTCTGGCTAATGAGAAGCCTCTGCCCGGCTTTCGTGCCCTGCATCTTGAGTCCAACCATTAGTTAGCGGATAAGTTGACCGCTGTTGAGCGCCTGCCCCTCAATCCCACCATCAAGAAAATCAAAGCTCTTTTAGGAAACGGGTTGAACGGCATCGATCTGGTCCGGGTCTGGGTCACCTGGCGAATACTACCATTAAGCCGCCGCTCCGGCTTAATGTGTACTTACACAGGCGAGAAAGACGACCCAATGTGTCATAGCCCTGATAACTTACCAGACGATGTGGTAGATGCTACAACCCAGTCGCTACTGAAGGAGGGCACTGTAACTAATAATGCCTTCGGCTTACTTCCCTTCTGCAAGAAGAACCCGACCCCTGCAGTGAGTTTCCAATCTTAATAAATACTCTTTAACATGTTATACCTTCCTTGTACTTATAATTCTTTATCTTTTTCCACAGGCTGGTGAAAATTTCTGGAAGGTCAAGTATGACCATGAGGCTGCCAAACAGGCCAGGGCAGCCAAGAAAACTGAAAGGAAAGCCGCCAAGACGGGCACCTCAAAGAAGAAGAAACCCAGCGCCTCCGATATGCTTAAATTGGATGACTCTTCTTCGGATGATGAAGAGGTAATATTTTGATTTTCTTAACTCCTTTATTGTTACTCTACTGACATTCTATCCTTTCAGGAGGATACAGGGAACAGTCAAGCAATTGATGAAGAGGTAACTATAATCTCCTCCGACTCAGAGCCTTTGCCAAAGCAAAAAATCCGAAGGGTGACCCGAAAAGTAAGATTTTCACATCCTCTAGCTTACCAAGATCCTCAATTTCTTTTGAAGCAACAACCGCTTGAGAACCGGAGGCAAACTCCGGCCAATCAAGATGCAGAACTCTACTCTGGCTTACCCGATGTAACCAGGAAGCGTCGGACCGAGGTTATCTCCGATTTACATTCTACTTTACCTTTGGCAGGTTTGATTCACCAACCTCTCAATTCATCTGACTCCAATTATCAGGATACCTCTCCTTCCTCTGACGAGTCAATGCAATCAAACATGCTGGCTTTTAAAACGGCTCCCGGGTAATATAACCTTTCTTACTTTAAGCTTTTTCATACTTATACCTTAACACTCATCCTTCTACTTTGATTGACAGCCTGCAAGTGAAGCCCAGCAAGAGGGCAAAGAAAAACAAGTCGTCCCAAGACCCGGTGGTCACTGAACCGGTGCTTGACTCATCCGCTCCTGACAGCTCCACTCATCAGCCACCACCTGAACCGGCTACTGATATTTTGGTGCCAACCTCTGACCCGCCTGCAAAAGATGTTATCCACAATTCTGATAACCCGGAAGTTCCTAGCCCGGTCAAGACGACTGACCCAGAAGTTGAATTTCTAAAAAGCCAATATGTTGAACCGGGCCGGCCTACTGTTCTTGCCCAATGCACTGCCAAGGAGGAGTTTGCCCAACGTCGAAAAGCCAAACAGGACATCACTGATTATACTCACCTAAGCATTGGTGATATAGTCTCGGGCTATCTGAACCAAGTGCACAATAGTCATGACCTGGAAATTGACATGGTGAAACAAATACAGCACAAATCTAAGGTATAACTTATGATTTTTCCTAACTCTTACTTATTGTACCAGCCCCCAAGTCTATTGCTTATGAATGAATATGTTGTAGACTTAGAAATCTATTTACTATTAATTTGTCCGGTTTAAAGAGAATATATGTAACCCGGTTAGAACATGATAGTTTTAAATTTGCAATACACATTAGCCCCCAAGGGTCAAGTATCTTTACTCGTAAAGTGCTTGAGACTTAATATGTGTAACCTAATATGGTAGGTTTAAAATTTCTTCAGCATACATTAGCCCCCGAGTGCCAAGTATCTTTACTTGTAAAGTGCTTGGGACTTTGAATGTTACCTTACCGTGATCCTTACCATAACCTGGTGTCAATGCAGGCCACCATAAGTCAATTTGAGTCGGAGCTTGCTGACCTGAAGAGCCAGCTAAAACTTCAAGAGCTTGAAACTTAGAAAGCAAACTCCAAGTTTGAATTCAGCATCTCTGAACAAGAGAAATTGAAGAAAAATTTTGAATCGGAGAAGAAAGCTTGGGTTGATGAGAGGGCTTCACTAGTGACTCAGGCCGAAGCAGCAGAAGCATCTCTTGCAGAGGCAACAACCGAGTTGTGCGACTTAAAACTGCAGATATCACAAATGGTCTCAGCCATCTTCGGTAAGTTATTATGTAAAACCTCAAATATTGTAATCTTCCAATGACTATTGTAATAATGACCTCCGGCTAACTGTTATGTTTGTGCACACACAGGCCCCAGGAGTACCAACCTTAAACAGAACATGCTGATCAAGCTCAAAGCAGTTTACACCTTAGTGGAACAGCTGTACTCCGGGTCACAACGTGCCTTGGCCGTTGTAGCCTTATCAAACACCCCTCCCCGCCTTTTACAAGATGTGCTGAAGCATCTCTCTATGCTACCCCAGCGAATTCAAGATTTAAGGAAGGCATCCGCAAGAGCAGGAGCCATGGCCGCATTGAGCCGGGCAAAGGCATGGGTGCCAGAGCTTGACTTGGCTGATCTTTCTCTTGGATATCCAAGTCTGAAGGAGGATGGCGCTGTATTTGATGATCAAGACTTCATCGCCTGTGTCAAAGTCGTACATCCCTTGGCGACTCATTGGGAATGATACTGATCTTACTAAGTATTCGCCAGGCTACAATAGCGAGAACCTGAGAATCCCAAACGTCCCATACAACCAATTCAGCCTGATCCCTCCAACGCGTAAGCATACCTTTGCCCCTGAAGTGGACCCGGCTGGTTTAATAGACGATGAGGCTGAATTTGAAGCCTTGAACGGCATTGAGTGGGCCTCGTCCACCTTCCAGGACAAAGCAACCGACAGAGAAGCGGAGAAGGATAACCCGGAGTCGTCAAGCCCGCCGAAGGAATGAGCCGCCCGGCGTTTTATAACTTTGCCAAAACAATGCTTCACTTATTCAGACTCGGGGAGTCTTGTAATAGGATAGAAAAACTCCTTAATGCTGGTCATGCCCTTGCGCATGTTTATGGTGCTTATTACTTCTGTAAGCCGCCATCACTATATTTCTCTGGCTTATGTTAACCATGTATTTCCTTGAGTTTTTAACTTGCTTTGCCTTATCCTGACATAAAACCAGCAAAATTTTCTGGGCGGTTTACTGCACCAGGGGGTTATAGAGTATTGATAACCCGGAACATGACCAAAAGACACCATATATAGACCGGTTCATGATTATTTAAAACATAATCACAACAGCATACCTGTGACCCTTTTGATAGTCTTCCCGGCTTATGTGATGCTTTATCTGGCACTTACGATCCTGGGGTGATCAATATTAAACCGAAAGAATTAAGGACCATCTCGTTAAGAAGGTTTTAAAATAGCTAAAGTAATTATATGTATAAGCAATGTTCACAGGCTCCTGATTCGAATACGATCAGAAAACCGTCCCAAAGGGGTTAAGCTAAGATTCGGATACGATCATATAGCCCCCAGTGGCTTTGGCGATGCCGATCAAGTGGGTATCGACAGCTATGTTCTCTTTGGTTCGAATACGACCTATGTTTGAACAGGAAGCCCCCAAGTGAACATAAGAGTTGTTTAATGACGCTGATTCGAATACGATCCACGTCAGACCCAAAGGGGTTAAGCTATGATTCAAATATGATCAAGAAGCCCCCAAGTGGGTTTGGCAGTATGCCGATCAAGTGGGTATCGACAACTATGTTCTCTTTGGTTCGAATACGACCTATGTTTGAACAGGAAGCTCCCAAGTGACCATGGCTAGATTCAAATATGATCATAAGCCAGACCAAAGGGAAAGCCGGGTTCAGATGTGATCCGCTCCCTGTTGGTTGTCTCCACTACCTGATAAAAAAGACATATAGATTTTTGAAGGTAAAAAAGGACAGAGGTCCTGCTTTATTTCTTTATATAATATATACATTGGCAAAAAGTATGTACATCCTGAAAGCTGGTGGCTTAAGTATAATAAGGTCGGAGATGAGCAATATTCCACGACCGGCGGGTCTCCTCCTCCGACTTGAGTGAGTCCTTGTGCTCTCGAACATCAATGAGGTAGTATGACCCGTTGTGCAGATTCTTGCTGACCACAAAGGGCCCTTCCCAAGGTGGGGACAGCTTGTGCATATTAGACTGATCCTGGATGAGTCGAAGCACCAAGTCACCTTCCTGAAAGGCTCTGCTCCTAACCCGGCGGCTGTGATAGCGACGCGGGTCTTGTTGATAAATCGCCGAGCGGGCTATTGCCAAGTCTCGCTCCTCATCCAGCAAGTCAAGTGCATTCTAACGAGCTTCTTCGTTGTCAGCCTCAACGTAAGCCGCCACACGGGGCGAATCGTGCCGGATGTCACTTGGCAGAACCGCCTCTGCACCATACACCATAAAGAAAGGCATGTAGCATGTAGATCTATTAGGCGTAGTGTTGATGCTCCATAACACGAAAGGTAACTCCTCCACCCAACAACCTGGAGTCCGCTGTAAGGGGACTAAGAGCCGGGGCTTGATACCTTCGGGATCTCTTGATTAGCTCTTTTCCTTGACCATTGGGTGAGGATGAGCAACGGCCGAAACATCAAGCGGATATGTTCTCTTTGTGAGAACTCTTCCATGGCACCTTTGGAGAGATTAGTGCCATTATCAGTTTTGATGCTATGTGGGAAACCAAAACGAAAGATCACCTTTTTCATGAATTGAACCGCCGTGGCTGCATCACACTTACTGACCGGCTCTGCCTCAACCCACTTGGTAAACTTATCCACTGCCACCAGGAGATGTGTCTTTTTATCCTCAGACCTCTTGAAAGGTCCAACCATATCAAGCCCCCAAACTGCAAACGGCCAAGTGATTGGAATCATCCTCAATTCTTGAGCCGGCACATGAGCTCGTCGTGGGAACTTTTGACAACCGTCACATTTGCTGACCAGATCCTCCGCATCAGCATGAGCCGTCAGCCAATAGAAACCATGACAAAAAGCTTTGGCTACAAGGGATTTTGACCCGGCATGATGGCCACAATCCCCTTCATGGATCTCACGGAGTATTTCTTGGCCTTCTGCAGGGGACACACAGGGTTGAAATGCCCCAGTGACACTTAGGTGATGTAACTCGCCGTTAACAATAAATCATAGATTTGGGCGCTGACGATTTGTCTTGCCAAGGTCTCATCCTCGTGCAACTCACCCCGGTCATATAAGCCAAATAGGGCCTTTGTCAATCGGGGATAACATGAAGAGCTGCCACCGGTTGTGCTCTCCGGTGCAGGACTGCTAGCTCTTCCTCGGTAGGCACCTTGACAGAAGGGTTATGTAAAACATCAAGAAAGGTGTTAGGCGGCACCGGCTTACATTGGGATCCCAGCCGGCTTAAAGCATCAGCCGCCTCATTCTTCCTTCGGTCAATGTGCTCCACTTGATAACCCTTGAAGTGACCAGCCACGGCATCTACTTCACGATGATAAGCCGCCATAAGGGGATCCTTGGAATCCCACTTGCCTGACACTTGTTGAGCCACGAGATCTGAGTCGCCCAAGCATCTTACCCGGCTTAAGTTCATCTCCTTAGCCATCCGGAGACCATGGAGTAAGGCCTCGTACTCAGCTGCATTGTTAGTACATGGAAACATAAGCCGGAGTACATAACAAAATTTGTCACCTCGAGGGGAAGTTAACACCACTCCAGCCCCCGAGCCTTCTAGCTGCCTGGACCCATCAAAGTGAATCGTCCAATATGTGTTATCCGGCTTCTCCTCAGGGGCTTGTAACTCTGTCCAATCATTGATAAAGTCCACCAAGGCTTGAGACTTAATAGCAATACGTGGCATATACTTCAAATCGTGAGGCCCAAGTTCAATGGCCCACTTGGCGACTCGTCCTGTGGCCTCCCTGTTCTGAATGATGTCTCTCAAAGGGGCAGAACTTACCACAGTTATAGGATGACTTTGAAAGTATTGCTTCAATTTCCGGTTGGCCATAAATACCCCGTAAACAAGCTTCTGCCAATGTGGATACCTTTGTTTAGACTCAATGAGTACCTCACTGATATAATAAACCGGCCGTTGAACCGGATGCTCCTTGCCAGCTTCCTTACGCTCCACCACGATGGCAACGCTGACGGCTCGTGAATTGGCAGCCACATATAACAGCAAAGGCTCTTTATCAATTGGAGCCGCGAGAACCGCGATTCGAGCGGTTGTCTCTTCAAGTCTTCAAAAGCAGCATCAGCGGCCTCGCTCCAGACAAAAGTGTCAGTTTTCTTCATCATCTGATACAATGGAAGGGCTTTCTCACCTAACCGGCTTATGAAACGGCTTAAGGCGGCAACACGACCCGCCAGTCGCTGAACATCATTGATGCACGCCGGCTTAGCCAGAGAGGTAATCGCCTTAATCTTCTCCAGGTTAGCTTCGATGCCTCTGTTTGACACCAGAAAACCCAAGAGCTTGCCTACAGGTACGCCAAATACACACTTGGCCGGGTTAAGCATCACCTTGTAAACCCGGAGATTATCAAAGGTCTCTTTCAAGTCAGATATCAAGGTTTCCTTTTCTCTGGACTTCACCACAATGTCATCCATGTAAGCATGAACATTACGCCCAATTTGATCATGCAAACAGTTCTGCACACACCGCTGATAAGTCGCCTGGGCACTTTTGAGTCCAAATGGCATAGATACATAGCAGAAGGCCCCAAACGGAGTGATGAAAGCCGTTTTCTCCTGGTCCTTAACTGCCATTTTGATCTGATGATAACCATAGCAAGCATCCAAAAAACTCAAACGTTCACAACCCGTCGTAGCATCAATGATTTGATCAATATGGGGGAGAGCAAAGGGATCAGCCGGACAAGCCTTGTTTAAATCCGTGTAATCCACACACATCCGCCAAGTGTCGTTCTTCTTGAGGACAAGCACCGGGTTAGCCAACCACTCTGGGTGAAAAACTTCAACAATAAACCCGGCCGCCAAGAGCCAGGCAACTTCCTCTCCAAGCTTTCCGTCTCTCTTCGTTAAAACGCCGAAGAAACTGCCTGACTGGCTTATACTTCGGATCAATATTGAGAGTGTGCTCAGTGAGTTCCCTCGGTACACTCGGCATGTCAGAAGGTTTCCATGCAAAGATGTCCCGGTTCTCACGGATGAACTTGATGAGCGCGCTTTCCTATTTGGGGTCCAAATTGCTGCTGATGCTGAACTGCTTAGAAGGGTCACCTGGGGTAAAGTCAACAAGGTTTGTCTCAGCAGCCGACTTAAACTTCAACGCCGGGTCGTGCTCCGTAGTTGGCTTCTTCCGGGATGTCATATCCGCTGGGTCCACATTATCTTGATAAAATTTGAGCTCTTCCGCTGTGCAGGCCGACTCAGCATAAGCCGCATCGCCTTCTTCACACTCCAGCGCCACCTTCTGACTGCCATGTACAGTGATGGTGCCCTTGTGACCTGGCATCTTGAGCTGCAAATAAACATAACACGGCCGGGCCATGAATTTAGCATAAGCCGGCCGCCCGAACAGAGCATGATATGGGCTCCTAATTTTGACCACCTCAAACATCAACTTCTCAGCTCTGGAGTCATATTCGTCTCCGAAGGCCACCTCCAGCTCAATCTTGCCAACTGGGTAAGCCGACTTACCAGGGACCACTCCATAGAAAACAGTGTTGGACGTCCTCAGATTTTTATCAGTTAACCCCATGCGTCGAAAGGTCTCATAATAGAGGATATTAATGCTACTACCCCCGTCCATGAGTACCTTAGTGAATTTATATCCACCAACCTGAGGTGCTACCACCAAAGCCAACTGACCCGGATTATCGACCCGTGGAGGGTGATCTTCTCTGCTCCACACAATGGGTTGTTCTAACCACCTCAAGTAACGGGACACTGCCGGCTCGACAGAATTTACGGCCCTCTTATGAATCTTCTGGTCACGCTTGCATAAGCTAGTGGTAAACACGTGGTACTGCCCACCATTCAATTGCTTTGGGTTACTTTGATAACCCGACTGCTGCTACTGCTGCTCTCCTTGACCAGACTGTTGTTGATTATAGCCTCCTTGACGTCCCCGAAAACCGGAGCATGAGCCGCCACCCGGGCCATGAAAACCGCCAGCCCCTGAGCCGCCACCAGACCCATTATGACCATCATAGGTGTTGGAATTTTTAAATGCTTTCATGATCGCGCAATCTTTCCACAGGTGTGTGGCGGGCCGCTCCCTGGTGCCGTGTCTCGGGCCGCTCCCTGGTGCCGTGTCTCGGGCAGGGCTCATTGAGTAGCTGTTCAAGAGATGGGCCTGACCCGCCGGATCGAGGCGGTTTACCCTTACGTCTCTGATTGTTACCCTGCGCATTGGCGTTGGCCACAAATTCCATGTTACCGTCCGCCTTACGCTTATTGCCGCCTTGATTCCCCGGGTTATGCTGCTGACCCTTTCCATTGTCGTTCTTCTTTCCCTTCCCGGTCTTCTCATCGTCAGACGCGGGATCCTTGGTACTATCAGAACCGGCATACTTAACTAAAGCCGCCATCAGCGTACCCATATCCTTGCAGTCACGTTTAAGGCGCCCCAGTTTCTGCCTCAGTGGCTCAAAGCTGCAATTCTTCTCCAACATAAGGACTGCAGAGCCGGCATCCATCTTGTCAGATGAATGAATTATCTCCTTGACCCGGCATACCCAATGGGTGGTGGATTCACCCTCCCCTTGCTTACAATTCGTTAAGTCCACAGTTGACATAGATTGCTTACAGGTGTCCTTGAAGTTCTGGATGAACCGGGCCTTTAACTCTTCCCATGAACCAATCGAATTGGGTGGCAGGCCCTTTAACCAAGATCGGGCCGTTCCATCTAACATCATGGTGAAATATTTAGCCATCGCCGCGTCACTGACCTCCAACAGCTCCATGGCCATCTCATAACTCTCAATCCATGCTCCGTGCTGCAAGTCAGCCGTGTAATTCGGCACCTTTCGAGGTCCCTTGAAGTCCTTGGGCAACCGCACATTACACAAAGCCGGAACCAGGCAAGGAACACCATCGGTTCTAGTGGCTACTCCCGCCTCAACGGAAGTTGTTGGGTACTCTCGAAAATCTTGATGTGCCGTCTGTTGAGCTGCTAGCTGAGCCGCCCGCTCGTTCCCCTGACATATTCGATCTTGCACCGGATTATAGCCACCGGGCTGGTTACGGCGTTGGGCGTTGCTTGACAAAGCTTCCGACTCCATGTGCCTGTTGTAACTCGGGCTCTGGTTCTGGCGAGGCGGTGCTAACCAAGGTGGGGGAGTTGAATGAATTCTGTCCCGGCTGTAAGAATAGGTCTCCTGCTGAGCTAAGGCCGTCTGGAGGAGTTCTCTGACTCTCCGGGTCTCCACTGCCGCCGGGTCATCACCGTCCATAGGAAGAGCCGCCAAACATTTTGAAGCTGCGATTAAGTTCTCCATGGGGTTGGAAAAGTGACCCGATGGGATCGGCACATAACGCGGCGGTGGCATGCTCACATGAGGTGGTGCCATCTCCCAAGGCTGAGTCGGCCCTCCTGTTCCGGCTGTCATAAGCTGATTGGCCTCTGGCGGGTTACTTGCGCCGGCTTCGGGTGTAGCGAAAAGAACCCAAGGGTCGTAATTCGGAGGTAAACGGGACTGAGTTTTCTAATGTCTCCTCCTCATCACCTCATTGGATGCGTTTAACCTCATCGTGAGCTGGTAAGCTTCTGACTGCAAGCGCTGTGCCCGGGCGTCGAGAGCCGCCCGCTCTGTAGCTAGTCTAGTATCCCTATCTGCCAAGGCCTCCTTGGCCTGAGCTATCTCCTCACGCACCTGTGCTACCGTTGTGTCATGCTCATCTTTGTCTGCAGGAAAAACTGTGGCGGTTAACAGGGCCGTAAGTTTGTCAATGAGATCTATCAACACCTGAGCCGCTGGGCGTACGGGGCCGCCTGCCCCGGCTGCTCCTAACCCGGACGTTACCACTGCAGCAGCTGTAGAGTTTGAGCCGGGCTGAGTCCCAGCCATGAAGACTCCGGCCCATCTTGGCGGCTCACAGGGGTCCGGAATACTGATGCCATCGGAACAACCCCCGAGCACGCCATCTTGCACTTGGTACAACGAATCTGTTGAACCGGCGGACGAGTCACTGTCTGAGAGGACGGCCGTCTCACCCCTATCTTCAGATCCTTCAAAAAGTTCCTCTCCGTGGATGCAGCCCATGAAGGCACGCCTCATGATAGGTTGAGTCCGGATCTTCCTCGCACGCTGAGCCATCTCGACGAGGTCGGTGCATTTGTCCGGCTCAGGGCCCGGCTCACCGATCCGGCCGATGAAGACGTGGATTCCGCCGAAGGGGACCCGGTATCCGTACTCAACTGAGCCGGCATCGGGACCCCAGCCTTCGTCGTCGATGTAGATCTTGCCACGACAACTCTTGCTCATCCGGCCCACTACATATCCCTTGAGCCCTTCAAAGTTGCCCTTCAAGAACTCAAATCCACCGTGCGCTGGCCCCACGGTGGGCGCCAACTGTCGTGGAATTGTAACGTCAGATGTCCTCGTGAAAGGACTTAGTTGTGGAGCCATCGCAACTAGGAAGCTTGAAGGGGTTAAATCGGGACAAAGGACACGAGAGAGTTTATACTAGTTCGGCCCCTTACGGTGAAGGTAAGGCCTACGTCTAGTTGGGTTTGGTATTGATGTTTCTATGACCAGGGAGTGAAATACGCTATGCCCGGCTCTCGATGAGTTGTTTCTTACCCTAAGCCGCCAGCAGGCCGTCCCCTTATATACACGGGTTGACGCCCTGTGGCTTGCAGAGTCCCGGCCGGCTTATAAACAGTGTCTGGCTCGGTGACTAGTTAAATCTACCTTATGTTACAAGTCATGCCATCATGGCGGTTTACTACAATGGGCTTTAAGTCGCCTGTGGGCCTTAAGCCCTTTATTGAATCTCCATCCTCATGCTTGGTCTTGGGCTTCTCTCTGATGAGTCTTCTTCGTGTAACCCGGCCTCCTGGGCGGCTTACACATAGTTATATCCCCAACAGATACTTGACGTGACATTGGAGTATCTAGGTGACATTAGGGTTTTGGTTGATTTGTGTCTTAAGGTGTCATTCTAGTATGAACTCTATGATAGATCGAACGGAAAGAATAGCTTCGTGTTATTTCTCTTGAATAGATCGAACAGAAAGGATAACTTTGAGGTGGTTTCGTACCCTACCATAATCTCTTCGTTTGTTCTCCGCTATTAGTGACTTTGGAGTGACTCTTTGTTGCATGTTGAGGGATAGTTATATGATCCAATTATGTTATTATTGTTGAGAGATCTTGCACTAGTGAAAGTATGAACCCTAGGCCTTGTTTCCTAGCATTGCAATACCGTTTACGCTCACTTTTGCTATTAGTTACCTTGCTGTTTTTATATTTTCAGATTACAAAACCCGATATCTATCATCCATATTGCACTTGTATCACCATCTCTTCGCCGAACTAGTGCACCTATAAAATTTACCATTGTATTGGGTGTGTTGGGACACAAGAGACTCTTTGTTATTTGGTTGCAGGGTTGCTTGAGAGAGACCATCTTCATCCTACGCCTCGCACGGATTGATAAACCTTAGGTCATCCTGTAGGATCGAAAGCATGTCTAGAGGGGGGGTGATTAGACTACTTGACAATATAAAAATTCAGCCTTTTGATAAAGACAAGTTTTTGGCAGATTCTCAATGATGATCAAGTCAAGTATCACCCTACACATGCAATTCTAGAGTATAGGCAGCGGAAAGTAAATTGCACATGTAGAAAAGAGAGGTGGAGAAGAGCAAACACAATTTGGAGACACGGAGATTTTTCCCGTGGTTCCGATAGGTGGTGCTATCGTCAATCCACGTTGATGGAGACTTCAACCCACGGAGGGTAACGGCTGCGAGAGTCCACGGAGGGCTCCACCCACGAAGGGTCCACGAAGAAGCAACCTTGTCTATGCCATCATGGCCTACGCCCACGGAGGGCTAGCCTTACTCGGGGTAGATCTTCACGAAGTAGGCGATCTCCTTGCCCTTACAAACTTCTTGGTTCAACTCCACATCTCGACGGAGGCTCCCAAGCGACACCTAACCAATCTAGGAGGCACCACCCTCCAAAAGGTAATAGATGGTGTTGGTGATGATGAACTCCTTGCTCTTGTGCTTCAAATGATAATCTCCCCAACACTCAACTCTCCTCACTGATTTGGCTATGGTGGAAGAAAGGATTGAGTGGAAAGCAACTTGGGAAGGCTAGAGATCAAGCTTCATATGGTGGGAGTGGAGCAACTTGATCTCAACACAAGGGTAGGTAGTTTCCTTCTCGTAAATGTAAGGTAGGAGTGGTAGTTCTTTCGATGGCTCTCTCCACGAATGAAGAGGGGTGGAGGGTATTTATAGCCTCCACACAAAATCCAACTGTTACACATATTTGACCAATCTCGGTCGGACCGAAGTTGACAACTCGGTGAGACCGAAAGTTCAAAACATGTGAACGTTGGGATTTTCGATGGGACCGAAAATACAATCTCGGTGAGACCGATTCGTCCAAAGACAAGAGCTTGCCAATCTCGGTGGGACCGACTTCATCATCTCGGTGACACCGATTTGATGACGTATGTTCTGAAGCTTGGCAACTCAAGTTTCGTGAGACCGAGTTCGAATCGGAAAATCCGAGATTTCTAGGGTTTGGCTATATGGCTGAGGTGGTTCATCTCGGTGTGACTGGTTTAGGAAATCGGTGGGACCGAGATTACTTATGAGTGTATTATGGAAGTGAAAGTTCTTGATAGTTTAGGAGATGTATCACTAAGCACTTTGAGCAACCAGATCATTATCATAACCTCATCCCTTTTAATAGTATTGGTTTTCCTATAGACTCAATGTGATCTTGGATCACTAAACCAAAAATGGAGTCTTGAGCTTTTGCCAATGCTTGCCTTAGCATTTTGAGGGTCCACTCTTCAGTCCTTGCCATACCCATATCAATTGAACTTTCTGAAATGATTCTCAAGAAACTATTAGTTCAATGATATATATGTTGTTATTAATTACCAAAACCACCCGGGATTAGTTGCACTTTCAATCTCCCCCTTTTTGGTAATTGATGACAACATATAGATCAAAGCTTCGACATAGGATATAATCAATGAATAATATCGTCGCTTTGAGAAGTATGTGATAAGCAAGAGCTCCCCGTAAATTTGTGCATTATTTAAGATTTGCGTTTGAATGCAAATGCACAATCGATTAGGATCATGGGTCACTCTTCCATGTCACATACATCTTGGTGGAGCGCACAAAATGATAAGAATGAATAGCATGCACCCAATCACCAAGACATGAGTAAATGGTCATACAAGATATGAATAGCATATGATAAGCATTAAGCACACATTGAAGCATAGTACGACCATGCACTCATCAAGCACACATAGGAATGGTATATGATTCTACCTTAATGAGCATCAAACGTAGTATCAAACACACAGAATGTCTCGAAAACCAAAAGTATCTCAAAAAGACCGCAAATGAACGAAAGAGCAAAAGCGCAAAGACAAAAGCACTCTCTCTCTCGAAGTCCTATGATCTATACAATTTCTCCCCCTTTGGCAACAAGTTACCAAAAAGTTCGAAAAGGCATAGAGCTAAGCGTCACTAGGGACTCTGCTGGCGGCTCCGTGCAGGTTGATGTTGGAGTTGATATGGCAGCATCTGCGAAGACTTGGTGATGTCTGTGGAGCTGGAGGAGTGGTCACTTTGGAGCTGGAGCTGGAGCTGGAGCAACCGATGGAGCTGTGGAGGTGCCAAGCTGTAGTCTGGTGTCTCATCCATGGAATAGCGGTGATCGAGGTCTGTGGGAACCGGAGCGATCTGTTCATAAGCATCTGGACTAAGTCATCCTCGCATCTCACGCATAAGCTCTTCCTTCTCCTCTTCGCTTCCTCAATATCGCCTCAAGCTTGTTGTGATTACTTGCACTTGATCGACTTCACATCCGAGCATGGATCTTGTCTTCAACAATCCTCTCAAGACTCTCCGAGGCTGTACAATGCTGGCCAGGCGTTGCTCAATCCTTTGGGTAGCTTCAAGGAGCTGTTCTCCAACACTCTTTGGTTTAGCTGCTGCTGCTGCTTCCTTCTCAGCTTTGGCTTTCTTGGCAGCTTCAATCTTTGCTTGACCTTCAACTGACGTTGGATCCTCCTCATCCATCACAACAACATTATCTTCATGCTCAGGCTGCAGTGGTAAGTGCTCTCTATCCAACAAGAATGTGCCCGTGCCAAACTTGGCATTGATAAGCATCTGAATGTGCGGGGCAAATCCACATGACCTTTTCTGGTCAGCTGCAGTCCTCTTGATGGTCTCAACTATCAAGTCCATCACCTTGAAAGGTGCCTTCTCATCAAGTATATGCAGCATGTTGATAGAGTATCCTCTTGATCATGCGATGATCTCTGACTTGGGCATCAAGGTATGCCTCGAATAGTGTTTGTGGTAGGTAGACCTGCTGGAGATAATACTCGAGCCAAGCTTCCAGATTCCTACATCCTTCTTTGGAACCTCTTTGTACATATTCTTCATAGATTCATGGTTCTTCTTGGGAATACCATAGACATCAACATCATCCTCTCTTGGCACTGGAGCATGCAGAAGTTCTGCCCATTCTTCAACAGTTGAAGAGAATCTTTGGCCTTCAGTCATCCATGTGATCTTTCCATCTGGATAGAAATGAGCTGTGGCATAGAATTGCATAATCATTTCATCATTCCAACTGGTCAACTTCTGACCTACAAAGTCTGCAACACCACATGCAGTGAAACTCTCATGCACATGTGGAAAGAAGTCTCTATGCTCTTCACTGTCAATGTATTTCCAATCAACATATCGAGTGTCTGCAACTATGGGCTTCTTGTCCATCAGCACAGTCTCATAGAAGTCCTGCTGCTCTCTGGTGTGGAATCTTGGATCAACAGCAGTTCTTCTCCTCACAGCATATGGATCAGCTTGTCTCCATAGCCCGAGACCTCTATCTTTCCTTTCCTTCATGTTCTCGGCTTGAGGATGAGCATCATTGTGAAGTGGCAGTTTCTGTCGAAGTTTCAACAAGACGGTGCCTCATCATCTCACACAGTGGTGGCACATCATCTTTCTTCTTCTCTGAAGCTGGAATGTTCTGACTGTTTTCTTGGGCTTGGCAAGCGAGCTTTCTTTGGAGCTGCCTTGGCTGGAGCAGATGGCTTGGACTTAGAAGTGGCTCCCGCCTCGATGGCATCACCCATGAGCTTAGGCTTTGAGGAGGCTGGGGTGCTTCCTCATCATCATCTTCCTCTGCTGCTTCATCATGCACTATCCTCTTCCTCTTGGAAGTTTTCTTCACCTTGCTTGTAGCTTCTTCCATATTCAGTTTCTTGGCAACAGTGGATTCCTTCACTTTTCTGGTGCCCTTCTTTGTCTGCTGACCTTGAGGCTCTTTGGCAACAACTTTCCTCTTGGGCTTTGAGGAGACCTCTTCCTCAACCACAAAATCAGAATCCTCTTCATCTGAGTTCCTCTTCTTCCTGGCCCTGGTGGCTGCAGGAGGCAAACCACTTGGTGTGCTCCTCTCACCATCATCGATGAGCTCTTTGGGATCGGGACTAGTGCCGCCTGGAATATCTTCAATAGGTGACTCGACCTGTTCGGCTGTCACGGCATCCGACATGGTGACAACCTTTGTGAATAGATAAGGTGTAGGCGAGTAGAAGAGTTATCACAAACTGCAGAAGTTTTTGCAAACAAAATGAGTTCAAATTTCAGTTTTAGGTTTTCACAGAAGACATTTCGGTCGGACCGAGTTTAAAATTCGTGAATCCAAGTGTTCAAACAGAAGCCTTCACACCACTTTCGGTTGGACGAAGTGGGTTTCGTCTGCCGAAAACACTAGGGTTTCACTAAATCCTCATTTCGTCACACCGATTTGCACAACTTCGGTTGGACCGAAGGTGCAAAGGTCAATGGCCAGAGGCCAAATCGGTCATACCGAGAATGTAAAATCGGTCTCACCGAGATGTGTTCGGCGGAAACCTAACCCTAAAACTTTTACTCGAATCTAGTCCAAAAGACTAATCTAGTGTTCAGGAAGATTTCAATCATGGCAAGATTACAGGCAAACCAAACGTGCATTGAATCGGAGATGGGAGCACGAGTGGGATCGAAACTCACCCTAACTTGGTGGAGTTCCTCTACGGCGGCAACGGCACGGAGAAGATGTCCGTTGACGGCGACGGAGACCTGCGGCGAGGGCGCACAGGCGACGACGGAGACGATCCGGAGACCACGGCGACGGCAGCAAGGGGTGCGGGGGCGAAGCGTTTGAAGGAGTAATCAACGCGTGCGGCCCTCGGAGTATATATACCCCTTTGCTGTCGGTGGGACCGAGTTGTAAAACTCGGTGACACCGAGATGGATAACTGCAGGGCCGTTACACACTTCGGTCACGCCGAAATTCACAACTCGGTTTCACTGAGGTGAAAACCTAGATCAATCTAAACATTTTCGGTTTGACCGATGAGTGAGTTGGTCTGACCGAAATCACTTAGAAGGTTTTGGAAGTTTAGCCCTTGACGGATCGGTGGCTCCGAGTGCTCCTCACTCGGTGGGTCCGAAAATGACTTGTTCAAAGTTTGTGATATAAGCATGAATAGAATTTGAGACAAGAAAGCATAGATAGCTAGGGGAGGTACTTAGGCATTCTTGTCCATCCATTTGGTCAGAAAGTCAAAACGGCCAAAGCAACAAATGGATGTCCTTGAATGGATAAAATCATGCATCCAACATGCTCACACAATAAGATAGCAAATGAAATATGTGTCAAACATGCACCAACAAAAACTCTAGCTACTATCACACAATTTGTCGATGACTAGGTCATCTATATATGAGTATATTGACTTAGGAGTCAAATGAGAACATTTGATCATAGGTCATACTCATCGTTTAAGCACAAGTGGGGTTACCACTTTTACATAAAGCATTAATGTGTTCACATCATTTGAAGATGCTTTAGCTCAATTCTTTAGAGCAAAGCTCCCCCTAGATGTGAGAACCCCTTTTAAAGGGTCAAACTAACCTTGGGTTGTCGAGAAGACTTCATGTAGATGTTGAAGATGTGGATGCTCAATGTTGATGAAGATCATCAAGAGTTGGGAGCAATCCTTTGGATTCGGGCACTTTCAATACCTACATGGGTTAGTCCCACAAGGAACAAACAAGGATATCCATGGACATAGATTGAAGTTCACAATAGATGATGTCCATGAAAGCAATGATTACCTTGTCCCTTGACTTACCAACAAGAGGGTCTGTGACTCCATGAACTAGTGCAAGATGTGGAAGTTGATTGCACAAGTTCTTGCCAAAAAGAATGTGAGTGAAGTATGTTGGCGGAGTCACCCTCAAGAACTCTCTAGTTCTTCTTCTTCGGGATCCACATCATCTTGATGGGAATCCTTGGGGTTGTAGTTGAGCTTGACGAAGTAGAACTTGATGTTTCCTTGGGAACCCACTTGACCATGGCTTGAGGTGCTTCAATAAATGCATCAATCTCCTCTTGAAGCTTGTCCTTGCCTTTTAGCTTGTGGTCTTGTGGTGGAAGGTCATCTTCTTCCCATTCAACACCCTCGGCGTTGAACTTTCGCTCAAAACCAATTCCTTGATTCTTCCGGTGCCTTCCTTGCTTGCGAACAATTTCCTCAAAGTTCTTGCTTCCGGCAAGGCTCTTGTAGACACCTTTCTCTATAATCCCTTTCAATAAACTATTTTCTTGCTCAAGTGTAACTTGGCTTGAAACATTGTTAGTGGAATCAAGAGAACTACTAGAAGCAACAATATTGGATTTAGCATGGTGATTATTACTACTAGATGAAGAATTTTTCTTATGCTTGTCATGCTTAGTTTTAATAGGTGGCAAGAAATTAGACAAGAGAAGTCGTTTGGCAAGATATGAAGAACTCTTCTTTCGAAGATTGTCATTGATTGCTTTTAGGAACTCATGTTCTTGCTCTAGATTGAGCTTCTCGAAGCGTAGCTTCTCATGAGATCTTAGGAGCTCTCTATGATCTTCTTGAGTTGTTTCATGAGCTAACTTAAGAGTGTTTAGTTCTTTAGTTAGACGCTCAATCTCCTTCATAGCATTGTCATTCGACTCTTCTCGACTATAAAGACTACTAGCATGTTCATCATTACTGGGCTCACTAGATTTATCATGTAAGAGCTCATCTTCACCAAGCAAGTCATCCTCATCACTATCAAAGTCAATGAATTCAGGGTGTGATACCTTGGGGCCTTTAGCCATGATGCATCTTCCAATTCCCTCATTTGGTGAATCAAATAAGTCATAGGAGTTGGAGTTGGAGGACACGAGAGCAAGACCGCAACACCTTCATCTTGATCTGTAGTCGGAGTTGGAGTGATAGCTTCTCTCGGATTGATTGTCGAGTCGGAGCCGGAGACCCATTCACCTACATGAGCTTGATGTTTTCTTCTTGTGTAGCTCCTTGATGACTTGTCTTTCCTCTCCGAATCCTTGCTTCTCCGAGAGGGTCTTCGTTCATAACGATCATCTCTACTCCTTCTCTCTTTCGAGGTGACTCTTCTCTTGAGCTTCTTCTTCTTGGAGATTCTTCTCTTCTCTTGTGGGAGCCGAACACTCATTTGAGTAGTGTCGGGTCTTCCACAATTGTAGCAGATTCGATCACGACTAGAAGATCTCTTTTCATCATATGATCTAGACTTTGAGCTTCTCTCTTTGCTTCTACTCTTGTAGAATTTGTTGAAGTTCTTCACCATTAGGCTTATCTCTTCATTGGATACTAGCTTGTCACTTGAGGTTGTGGGAGCATCACTTGTAGCTTTGTAAGCACCACTTGACTTGTTGTGAAGCTCTTCCTTATCCTTAAGTGTCATCTCATGAGCAACAATTCTTCCAATGACTTCGGTTGGCTTCAGATTCTTGTAATTTGGCATCATTTGGATCAAAGTGCACACGGTGTCATACTTTCCATCCAAAGCTCTGAGAATCTTCTTGATGATGAATCGGTCGGTCATTTCTTCACTTCCTAAGCCGGCAATCTCATTGGTGATGAGAGCAAGCCTAGAGTACATTTCAGCGACTCCTTCACCTTCCTTCATCTTGAACTTGTCAAGTTGACCTTGAAGAACATCTAGCTTTGATTCCTTTACGGACTCGGTACCTTCATGCATTTCGACCAAAGTATCCCAAATCTCTTTTGCATTCTCAAGACGGCTGATTTTGTTGAACTCCTCGGGACACAAAGCATTGAAGAGAATGTCACAAGCTTGAGCATTGTTTTGCAACATCCGCAATTCATCCGTTGTAGCTTCACGATCCGGAACTTTTCCTTCCTCGAAGAATTCACCTTGCATACCAACACAAATAATGCCCCATGCGGCTGGGTTATGTCCAAGAATATGCATTTTCATTTTATGCTTCCAACTAGCAAAATTTGTACCATCAAAGTAAGGACCTCTACGAAAATTACCCTCACTAGACGCCATACTCTCCTAGGTTGTGAAACCAAGCTTATGGAGTCTAATGCAATGGAAACCAATACAATGGAGACCCAAGCTCTGATACCACTTGTAGGATCGAATGTATGTCTAGAGGGGGGGTGATTAGACTACTTGACAATATAAAAATTCATCCTTTTGATAAAGACAAGTTTTTGGCAGATTCTCAATGATGATCAAGTCAAGTATCACCCTACACATGCAATTCTAGAGTATAGGCAGCGGAAAGTAAATTGCACATGTAGAAAAGAGAGGTGGAGAAGAGCAAATGCAATTTGGAGACAGGGAGATTTTTCTCGTGGTTCCGATAGGTGGTGCTATCGTCAATCCACGTTGATGGAGACTTCAACCCACGGAGGGTAACGGCTGCGAGAGTCCACGGAGGGCTCCACCCACGAAGGGTCCACAAAGAAGCAACCTTGTCTATGCCATCATGGCCTACGCCCACGGAGGACTAGCCTTACTCGGGGTAGATCTTCACGAAGTAGGCGATCTCCTTGCCCTTACAAACTTCTTGGTTCAACTCCACATCTCGACGGAGGCTCTCAAGCGACACCTAACCAATCTAGGAGGCACCACCCTCCAAAAGGTAATAGATGGTGTTGGTGATGATGAACTCCTTGCTCTTGTGCTTCAAATGATAATCTCCCCAACACTCAACCTCACTGATTTGGCTGTGGTGGAAGAAAGGATTGAGTGGAAAGCAACTTGGGAAGGCTAGAGATCAAGCTTCATATGGTGAGAGTGGAGCAACTTGATCTCAACACAAGGGTAGGTAGTTTTCTTGTCAGAAATGTAAGGTAGGAGTGGTAGTTCTTTCTGATGGCTCTCCCCATGAATGAAGAGGCGGTGGAGGGGTATTTATAGCCTCCACACAAAATCCAACCATTACACACATTTGACCAATCTCGGTCAGACCGAAGTTGACAACTCGGTGAGACCGAAAGTTCAAAACATGTGAACGTTGGGATTTTCGGTGGGACCGAAAATACAATCTCGGTGAGACCGATTCGTCCAAAGACAAGAGCTTGCCAATCTCGGTGGGACCGACTTCATCATCTCGGTGACACCGATTTGATGTGAAGGTTCTGAAGCTTGGCAACTCAAGTTTCGTGAGACCGAGTTCGAATCGGAAAATCCGAGATTTCTAGGGTTTGGCTATATGGTGAGGTGGTTCATCTCGGTGTGACTGAGTTTAGGAAATCGATGGGACCGAGATTACTTATGAGTGTATTATGGAAGTGAAAGTTGCTGATAGTTTAGGAGATGTATCACTAAGCACTTTGAGCAACCAGATCATTATCATAACCTCATCCCCTTTTAATAGTATTGGCTTTCCTATAGACTCAATGTGATCTTGGATCACTAAACCAAAAATGGAGTCTTGAGCTTTTGCCAATGCTTGCCGTAGCATTTTGAGGGGTGCACTCTTCAGTCCTTGCCATACCCATATCACTGAACTTTCTGAAATGATTCTCCAGAAACTATTAGTTCAATGATATATATGTTGTTATTAATTACCAAAACCACCCGGGGATTAGTTGCACTTTCACATCCACTTGAGGGAAATTTTCTACTGTCCTACAAACCTCTTCACTTGGAGGCCCAACAATGACTACAAGAAGAAGGTTGCATAGTAGACATCAAGCTCTTTTCTGGTGTCGTTGCCGTGGAGGTGAGTGCTTGAAGGTATATCTTTAGATCTTGCAATCGAATTTTTTTGTTTCTTGTTTTATCACTAGTTTAGTCTATAAAAGAAAACTACAAAAAATGGAATTGAGTTTGTCTCATACGCTTCATCTTTTTAATATCTTTTGTGAGAATGATGGAAAGGAAATATGTGCTCAGGTGATAGAAGAAGAAGTCTATAAAATGTTTGGCACTAAATCTTTGAATGATGAGCATGATTGCAATGTTGTTAGTATGAACTCTTTGAATATCCATAGTACTAATGATGATTGCACTAGTTATTATGAAAATGTCTCCTATAAGCATGTCAATTTTTGTGGAGTGTATTGGGTTTGCAAGTACGCACCAAGTAGAGAAGATAAATATTGCAAGAAGCATAAGCATTTAGAAACTAAATGGTTGCAAGAAAGGCTAGATGTGAGTGCTGAAAATTTAAAATATCTCCACCGTACTTATGAACTTTGCAATGAACATGGTCATTTAAATATCCGATGCAAATTGTTTCATGATCGAATCGTGTCCAAAAATTGTGATGACTTGATTTCCCTTGCACATCATAATGAACTTAGTTTGCTTTTGGGTTATGAAGAATTGAAACGTGCAACTAAGCATATTCCAGAATTTAACCTTAAGAATTTTCTTGATATTAATCTAGAGGAAATTTATATGTATTGTGCGGTGAATTGCATTGAAAATCCTTATATTGCCAATTACATAAAGAAAAGAAAGCAAATAGAAGATGAAGAGAATACCAATGAAAGGGAAGAAACTTCCCAATATCCTCCTATTATTTCTTATGATGAATCAGGTAACGAGGAGGAGCTTTCTATTCGACCAATCTCATTAATAAAGAGCTCAAAGAAGAGGGTTAAAACCACACATGATGTGAAGAAGAAAAAGAAAATATGGAGAAGCAAAGGTAGAAAGGTATCCCCCTCAAATGATGTTGCTCCTACTACCCATTGTGATGATGATAATTGCTATACTATTGGTGCTATCCATACTATTAATGATGAGAGTGATTATGCTTATGATATGAAAATGCCCAAGCTTGGGGAAGCTATGTTTGATGAGGATGACATATTTGAGAATATATTTGCTGCAATTAATGTTTGTCCCAAGCTTGGGGATGCTATGTTTAATGAAGATGATATTTTTAGCATCCCAAGTTTTGATATGCAGATGATAGCATGCTTCCTACTTATGATGATTATATTTATGAAAGTGGGTTTGGAAGAGTGTCAACTTTAGGAAGTAATTATCCCACTATTTTGGAGGATGTTGAATCCTATAATATTTATGAAAGTGGATTTGGAAGAGTGTCAACTTTATTTAGTGATGATTCCACTATCTTGGAAGAGGTGTCAATTGATTATGATGAGAACAAAGTTGCTACTTATGATGATTACTGTGATGAAACTTATGCTATAAAAAGTAGTGATGATTATATTTATAAAACTTGTCATGATTATGATTACCCTTTTTCTGAACATTACTCTTTTAATGTGGAAACAATTTTTAGTATTCAAGTCTCTTATGATACTCCCACTATTCCGAACGAGAAGAATTTTGCTTATGTGGATATTAGTAAATTTTTTATGAAAGTAGATCATGAAAAGAATGCTTTAGGTGCTGGTTATATTGTTGAATTCATTCTTGATGCTACTGAAAAATTATTATGAGGGAGGAACATATGCTTGTAGGAATTGCAATAATATCAAGTTTCCTCTCTATGTGCTTAAAATCTTGAAGTTATGCTTGTTTTGCCTTCCTATGCTAGTTGATTATTGTTCCCATAAGTTGTTAGCTCACAAAATCCCTATGCATAGGAAGTGGGTTAGGCTTAAATGTGCTAGTCATATGCTTCATGATGCTCCCGTTATGTTTCAATTCTTATCTTTTATGTGAGCATCATTGTCATCATCATGCCTGGCTAAAAAGGCAATAAAGAAAAGCGCTTGTTGAGAGACAACCCAATATTTACCATTACTGTTTTTTGAGTGTTCACATGATTATGCTACTGTAGTAAACATGTTTTATAGCTTTTGTTTCAATAAAGTGTCAATTAAGACCTTTAGGATAGCTTACGGTGATAGTTGTGTTGATCCTGCTGAAAATCAGAAACTTTTGCGCCAAGTAAATTAGTTTTGATAATTCAAGAAACGTGCTTTTGATCTGATTCTTTTTGCTATGGATTCGTACACAAATTGCTCAGGTTTTACTAATTTTGTAGGATTTTTGGAGTTCCAGAAGTATACGTTTGATACATATTACTACAGACTGTTCTGTTTTTGACAGATTCTATTTCCAATGTGTTGATTTCTTATTTTGATGAATCTATGAGTAGTATCGGAGGGTATGAACCATAGAGAAGTTGTAATACAGTATATATTACACCAATATAAATTTATAATGAGTTCATTACAGTACCTAAGTGGTGATTTATTTTCTTATACTAACAGAGCTTACGAGTTTTCTGTTGAGTTTTGTGTTGTGAGGTTTTCAAGTTTTGGGTAAAGATTCGATGGACTACGGAATAAGGAGTGGCAAGAGCCTAAGCTTGGGGATTCCCAAGGCACCCCAAGGTAATATTCAAGTACAACCAAGAGCCTAAGCTTGGGGATGCCCCGGAAGGCATCCCCTCTTTCGTCTTCGTTCATCGGTAACTTTACTTGGAGCTATATTTTTATTCACCACATGATATGTGTTTTGCTTGGAGCATCCTTTTGTTTTATTTTGTTTTGCTTGCTGTTTGAAAAAGTACCAAGATATGAAATTCTTAAATGTTAGAGTCTTTACATAGTTGCACCATTATTTTACTACTCATTGATCTTCACTTATATCTTTTGGAGTAGTTTGTCGTTTGCTCTAGTGCTTCACTTATATCTTTTAGAGCATAGTGGTGGATTTATTTTGTAGAAATTTTTAATATCACATGCTTCACTTATATTATTTTGAGAGTCTCTTATAACAGCATGGTATTTGCTATGGTTATAAAATTGGTCCTAGAATGATGGGCATCCAAGTTGGGTATAATAAAAACTATCATAGGAAATGAATTGGATGCTATGATCAATTTGATGCTTGATAGTTGTTTTGAGATATGGAGGTAGTAATATTAGAGTCATGTTAGTTGGGTAATTGTGAATTTAAAGAATGCTTGTGTTGAAGTTGGCAAGTCCCGTAGCATGCATGTATGGTAACGGTTGTGTAACAAATTTGAAACATGAGGTGTTCTTATATTGTCATCCTTATGAGTGGCGGTCGGGGACAAGCAATGGTCTTTTCCTACCAATCTATCCCCCTAGGAGCATGCGCGTAGTGCTTGGTTTTTTATGACTTGTAGATTTTTGCAATAATTATATGAGTTCTTTATGACTAATGTTGAGTCCATGGATTATACGCACTCTCACCCTTCCATCATTGCTAGCCTCTTTGGTACCGTGCATTGCCCTTTCTCACCTTAAGAGTTGGTGCAAACTTCGTCGGTGCATCCAAACCCCATGATACGATATGCTCTATCACACATAAACCTCCTTATATCTTCCTCAAAACAGCCACCATACCTAACTATTATGGCATTTCCATAGCCATTCCGAGATATATTGCCATGCAACTTTCCACCGTTCCGTTCATCATGACACGCATCATCATTGTCATATTGCCTTGCATGATCATGTAGTTGACATCGTATTTGTGGCAAAGCCACCTTCATAATCTTTCATACATGTCACTCTTGATTCATTGCCCATCCCGGTACACCGCCGGAGGCATTCATATAGAGTCATATCTTGTTCTAGTTTTGAGTTGTAACTCGTGAGTTGTAAATAAATAGAAGTGTGATGATCATCATTATTAGAGCATTGTCCCTTAAAAAAAGAAAGGCCAAATAAAAAAAGGAAAGTCCAAATAAAAAAAGGCAAAAAAAGAGGAAGGCCCAAAAAATAAAAAAGGGGACAATGTTACTATCTTTTTCACACTTGTGCTTCAAAGTAGCACCATGTTCTTCGTATAGAGAGTCTCATATGTTGTCACTTTCATATACAAGTGGGAATTTTTCATTATAGAACTTGGCTTGTATATTCCAATGATGGGCTTCCTCAAAATGCCCTAGGTCTTTGTGAGCAAGCAAGTTGGATGCACACCCACTAGTTTCTTTTGTTGAGCTTTCATACATTTATAGCTCTAGTGCATCTGTTGCATGGCAATCCCTACTCCTCGCATTGACATCAATTGATGGGCATCTCCATAGCCCGTTGATTAGCCGCGTCAATGTGAGACTTTCTCCTTTTTTGTCTTCTCCACACACCCCCCATAATCATATTCTATTCCACCCATAGTGCTATATCCATGGCTCACGCTCATGTATTGCGTGAAAATTGAAAAAAGTTTGAGATTACTAAAGTATGAAACAATTGCTTGGCTTGTCATCGGGGGTGTGCAAGAAGAGAGCATTATTGTGTGACGAAAATGGAGCATAACCAAACTATATGATTTTGTAGGGATGAACTTTCTTTAGCCATGTTATTTTGAGAAGACATGATTACTTTGATTAGTATGCTTGAAGTATTACTATTTCTTATGTCAATATGAACTTTTATCTTGAATCATTTGGATCTGAACATTCATGCCACCATAAAGAAAATTACATTGAGAATTATGCTAGGTAGCATTCCACATCAAAAATTCTGTTTTTATCATTTACCTACTCGAGGACGAGCAGGAATTAAGCTTGGGGATGCCTGATACGTCTCCAACGTATCTATAATTTTTGATTGTTCCATGCTATTATATTACCTGTTTTGGATGTTATGGGCTTTACTATACACTTTTATATCATTTTTGGGACTAACCTATTAACCTAGAGCCCAGTGTCAGTTTCTGTTTTTTCCTTGTTTTTGAGTTTTACAGAAAAGGAATACCAAAGGAGTCCAATTGACGTGCCAATTTTTGACGATTTTTTGTGGACCAAAAGAAGCCCCTGGAGTGAAAGAGTTGGGCCAGGAGAGTCCCGGGCTGCCCACGAGGGTGGGGCACATGCCCACTCCACCTGGGCGCGCCCCCTGCCTCGTGGACAGCCCGGAAACCCCCCTGACATGAGACCTACACCAAAAAATCCTATAAATACTGAAACCTCCAGAAAATAACCTAGATCGGGAGTTCCGCCGCCGCAAGCCTCTGTAGCCACCAAAAACCTCTTGGGAGCCCGTTCCGGCACCCTGCCAGAGGGGGAATCCATCACCGGTGGCCATCTTCATCATCCCGGCGCTCTCCATGATGAGGAGGGAGTAATTCACCCTCGGGGTTGAGGGTATGTACCAGTAGCTATGTGTTTGATCTCTCTCTCTCTCTCTCTCTCTCTCGTGTTCTTGAGGTGATACGATCTTGATGTACCGCGAGCTTTGCTATTATAGTTGGATCTTATGATGTTTCTCCCCCTCTACTCTCTTGTGATGAATTGAGGTTTCCTCTTGAAGTTATCTTATCGGATTGACTCTTTAAGGATTTGAGAACACTTGATGTATGTCTTGTCATGCTTATCTATGGTGACAATGGGATATTCACGTGATCTACTTGGTGTATGTTTTGGTGATCAACTTGTGGGTTCAATGAACTTATGCATAGGGGTTGGCACATGTTTTCGTCTTGACTCTCCGGTAGAAACTTTGGGGCACTCTTTGAAGTACCTTGTGTTGGTTGAATAGATGAATCTAAGATTGTGTGATGCATATCGTATAATCATGCCCACGGATACTTGAGGTGACATTGGAGTATCTAGGTGACATTAGGGTTTTGGTTGATTTGTGTCTTAAGGTGTTATTCTAGTACGAACTCTATGATAGATCGAACGGAAAGAATAGCTTCGTGTTATTTTACTACGGACTCTTGAATAGATCAAGCAAAAAGGATAACTTTGAGGTGGTTTCGTACCCTACCATAATCTCTTCGTTTGTTCTCCACTATTAGTGACTTTGGAGTGACTCTTTGTTGCATGTTGAGGGATAGTTATATGATCCAATTATGTTATTATTGTTGAGATAACTTGCACTAGTGAAAGTATGAACCCTAGGCCTTGTTTCCTAGCATTGCAATACCGTTTACGCTCACTTTTGCTATTAGTTACCTTGCTGTTTTTATATTTTCAGATTACAAAAACCTATATCTATTATCCATATTGCACTTGTATCACCATCTCTTCGCCGAACTAGTGCACCTATAAAATTTACCATTGTATTGGGTGTGTTGGGGACACAAGAGACTCTTTGTTATTTGGTTGCAGGGTTGCTTGAGAGAGACTATCTTCATCCAACGCCTCCCACAGATTGATAAACCTTAGGTCATCCACTTGAGGGAAATTTTGCTACTGTCCTACAAACCTCTGCACTTGGAGTCCCAACAACGTCTACATGAAGAAGGTCGCGTAGTAGACATCAGCCTCTCCCTGGTGGCAATCTCTCGACCCAGAACTCACGCTGGCCATGGCAGACGCAAGAGAAGGATGATGAATGACTTGTTTGTTTTCATGGATGAGGAGTTGAGGAGGAATGTGTTGTCATCTTGGAGTAGTAGTCACTACAAAAAAATACACTTCCGTGATGATACGTGTTTGTCACAGTAGGTCGCGTTTTTTGTCATGCATGTACATCCATGACGATTTTATGACAGAATCAAGATAGTCATACCTGTGGTCGTAGAAGTCTTCCATGACATTACCAAAATTATCATCCCGGAAGTGTCCACTTCCATGACGATAAATCGCGCGTCACAGAAGTGCTTTCGTCAAGGGTGACCAACACGTGGCATCCACCGTAACGGAACGCCGTTAAGCTATCGGGTCGGGTTTTGGATCTGATAACCCGTTAACAGCCCCGACCAATGGGGATTTTCCACGTGTAAAATCATCATTGGCTGGAGGAGACACATGTCAGCTCCGCATTGGCACATGTGTCACTCATCCAATGGGCGAGACGCGCTTATGATATGCTGACACGTGGACCGGCCCATCAAGTTTAAATGGGCCGACCCAACTAAAGGCCCACAAGATTTTGCGGACAATAATGGGTCGGCCTAGCTAAAGGCTCACGAGATTTTGCGGACCATAATGGGCTGGCCCAGCTAAAGGCCCACAAGATTTTGCGGGCCATAATGGGCCGGCCCAGGTAAAGGCCCACAAGATTTTTGTTTGCCATAATGGGCCGACCCAGGTAAAGGCCCACAAGATTCCTGCGGATCATAATGGGCTGGCCTAGCTAAAGGCCCGCGAGATTTCGCCGACATTAATGGGTCGGCCTAGCTGTGGGCCCACAAGATTTTGAGGACCCTAGTAGGCTGGCCCATTAACTGGCTGCCATGTTTTGGGCCAAATGTCGAACCATATTTGATCCGGTCCATTAATGTCCTGCCATGTTCCAGGCCTAATAATGGCCCATATGAGATCTGGCCCGTTAAAAGCCTACCAAGTTCAGGGCCAAATTACGGCCCAGATCAGGTCCGGCCCTTTAAGAGGCTTTGGGCTAAATTATGGCCCATATCAGATTCGGCCCGTCAACTGGACGCTATGCTTTTGGGACCACTTGCTAAAGGCCCATTTAGTAATTCGGCATGATATTAGTTTCGTCCTGTTAAGGGCCCGTTTAACTTTTCGGCCCTATATTAATTTCGGCCTATTAAAAGCATGTCATATAGTTGGGCCTAACTACAGCCTAGTTTGCAACCGGCCTGCTCGCAGACGATATTTGATTGGGCCAAACAAGGACCGAGACAATTTTGGCCTGTTAAAAGCCCATGATTTGATTCGCACAATCATGGGTCAGGGTCCATTTCGGGCTGCTGCCGGCCCGTGAGCTGTTCGGCACGTTTCAGGCCCAACCCACTTCTCAGCCTCCTAAAAGCCCATTGAGTTTTCTTGCGAAAAGAGGGCCCGGGGTTACTCGGCCTATTAAAGGCCCGAATTTACTAGTTGGCCAGTTTAATTTTGGCCTTCTAACGGACCAAGATGACGGGGCCCATGATGCGGATCATACATCGTGATTGCATGATGGCCTGATTATGTACCGTAATTTCACGGTTTGGCCGGTTTACTGCGAAGACAGGATATATATATAGTAAACTAACTGCAGCATCGTGAATAAGAAAAAACATAGACTATACAATAAAGAAATTACAGCATATTGCATACACTGGGCATCAAAGTTTGCCACTATGATAATAAAGCACAAGGCATAACAGATTACATACACTGGCATCAAAGATCGCCACGATTGCAAATAAACACGCCGACAAAATATACAAAACCGACAAAGACTTCAATAGAGTTCAAGAAAGGTTAGCCTCATTGGGAGTTGCAAATAAGCAAATGAAAGCAAGTGATGAGATCGCGCTTGTTCAACACTTATATCTTCCTCACTCAAAGATAAACAAGCGCATGATGATGCGGGTTTTGCATATAAAAGTATCGATCTTGACAATTCATCACATTTCTTCTTGATTGAATAAAGTGACATAGTTTAAAATTGCATTAACACAATATGGTATTGTTCAGTCAAGACATGGCAGAAATGACATTGTGAAGGAGTTGGCAGCTTCACGACACCACCGGATTACGATCAAGAACTCATAAGTATAAATGGTTAGTGTCTGTCAATTTATCCCATTTGATTGGCGATAAAGAGACGGTTTAAATAATAGTAGAATGATATGACATTGTTCATAGTTAAGACATTGCGAATATGACATTGTCTTTGTAGTGGGTAGGTTCACCACACCTTTGGATTACGGATGAAGAATGAAGCATACATGCAAAGTGCAAAAGAAGATCACTTGCTTTGTATAGTTTAATTTACATGGTATGAAGAAGGAACTTGGTTGTACAACTGAAAACTTAAATTAAGAAGGACAAACTTTTGTTTATGAACTACATAATAAACTTGAAACATGCAATTTGATGCAAACACCAAAAATGAACAGCTGTTGCAATCATGCCTAACCAAATATACACAACAAAGTTTGAAGGCTTCATGAAGGACAAACTTACATTATGGTGAAGACAGCTCTATAAAGCCCTTGTCCATGCTAATGGGGGGGCAATTCAAGAAGTTTACCACAGAATCTTCTTCATAAGCATTGCCTTTATTCTACATTTTGTTAAGAGTAAATATAGATGTGGTAATATATGAAAAAATAGAGAATATTTAAGATAAGATGAAGAGTGATGCTACATAACCAAGTAGCTATAAATGTATGTGCAGCGATACTGGGCAAAAGGCTGACCAAGAGCAATGCACAACTAAACTTCTTCAAGACCAACCTTATGGTAAGAGTAAGTATAGATCTGATGTGTAGAAAATGGAGGGCAAAGGAAAATAAGCTGCAGAGTGATGGTACATGAACAACTACCTGTCAATATAAGTACACTGATAAAGGACAGCATGAAAGGATGAGAGAGGTCGGGATGCAAGGATGAGAGAGGACGGGATGAGAGAGGACGGGATGCAAGGATCCCGGTCCGAAGCCGTGGATGAGAGAGGTCGATCTCTTGTAATGGACGGCGGCGTCGGCGTATCAGCTCCGGCATGGTGGAGGAGGACGGTGGTGGATGGGGTGGCGGACGGTGGCGGACGGAGGAGGCTGGGGTGGAGAGGGTGTTTTGGCGCCCGCGGAGTACAAATGGGGAAAAGGGAGGTAGAGAGGAAGGGGAGAACCATGTATTCAGGGCGCGCTTGTCTCAATGCGAGGAACTTTACAAACTTAGCCCCCGTTTCAAATTTCCTACATCACAGCAATATTAGTCGGTTGGGGATAGGACGGTAATCTCGCATACACCGAATATTTGCCGACGAGAGTTTTTTTTTGGCGCCCACCGTGTATGAATATGAATCGGGGAGGGAGTCGATTTCGGCCGAGGACACACTGTGTTTCGGCGCCCACCATGTATGAATCAGGATTAGAGGTGGTTACGTCACGTTTGGGTGAAATTACAAACCTACCCCTATAGAAATCCAGCAGATAGGCTTTGCGTGGCAGGTATAGGCAGTAGTAATTTCCATCTCGCAGATTTTGGTTTCAGGCGGTTACTGCGACTTTCCCCGCGTCGTTCAAATTTTGCAGAGTGCACGTTTACCGTGCCAACTCAATTGGAATCTCGTTTGTATTCTATTTTTTCAGGCGGGATCCATTTTAAATTGGAATTAAATTCTATATACATCATTTTTATATACTTTCAAAAGCAACTAATGGCATGATCTCAGATTCATAAGGTTCTATCCATCAATTTGGATTTTCAATATTTGAAACCACTTTATGTTGAAATCCAATGTATGCATTCGTCGCTAACTATCTGTATAATGTGTTTCACACACGCAACATACAGTGTAATCCCGTTTAGACATTAATTGCATATAAACCATGCATTGTTTGTAATTAAAGAATATATAGATCACCAATATTGATAAACTTATTAACATTACACGTCTGCCCAAATTCAAATGAATATGCATGTTTGATACACCAATTTGCGTTATGATATTATCGATGTTGTGATCTCTATTTTAAATATTTGAATCCCCTTTAATCCAGATATTCGTCTCATATAGCTATCACTCATGCTTATATAGGACTATCTCTCTGGACATGTAAGTGTTCATCGTCTCTCAGGTATCTCTCGTGCTACCTATATGTCGACAATGATCTTTTATCGTCGTAACACACTGACGGTACTCTCTCCCTCGACCTTCATCACTCTATCTCTCTCTAAGTATATCTCGCTCCCTGCTATGTGTCTCTAACTATGATTCTCCATGTGGAATCTCTTTCTCTCACACAAACACAAAACTTTGTCTCCCGGGGTCTCATTTCTCTCTACTATTCCCATGTGTGCCACTCGCACACCCCTCATACAGAGATGTCTTTCACTCCTTAGATATGAGAACCTACGACTCTTCCTCTTAAATATCTCTTTCTCACACACAAACACAAACTCTGTCTCCCAGGATCTCGTATTTCTCCATTGTTCTCTTGTATGTCGCTCACACACACTCTCTCTCCCTAGAGATATCTTGTGTTCCCTCATATGTCTCTCTAGCTATCACTCTCGTTGTGAAATATCTTTCTCTCTCACAGACACAAAACTCCGTCTCTCGGGATCTCATTTCTCTCTGATATTTGTTTGTATGTGACTCACATGCACCCTCTCTCTATCTCTCTCACACACACACATAACTCAGCCTTCTGATCCACTCGACTCCTATCTCTAATGCACACTAGCTAGCATCTTTATCTTTCTATTTATCTGTTTCTCCATCAACCTTCTTTCTCGCCCTCACTCTTGATTCCTATCACGCACACTACATATGTTTCTCTCTACATGCAGTTAGGTGCCCTCTCACACACATATATAACTTCACCCTCTGAACCACCCGGCGGTCATCTCCAACACCCAAACTAGCGGATGTCCCTCTAGCTAGCATCTCCATCTCTGTATCTATCTGTAGTTTCTCCGTCAACATTTCTTTCTCGCACGGAGTCTTGCTTCCTATCACCCATAGTATATATGTCTCTCCATACATATGCATTTATAGGTTGATCTCTTTTGCACAATCGTTGTGCCTCACTCCCTCTGCTCGCCATAGATGCATGCTCCAGCCCACGCCACTATCTCTTAAAGACAAAAACACATGCTCAATTGTCGGGCCTTCTTCCCTACATTCTCACATGCATGCATATTGTCATACCAATCCGTCTCTCCCATGTCGTTGATCTTATGACTTATGTCTTCTTTCTTTTATCTCGATCATGCACGCGCGCACACACACACATCCCACGTATACATGTATACCTCTCACACATGCACGTTCAAGGTCTCTATGCATACATACGTAGTTAATTACCCTCAATCCTAACGCCACATCGAATCGTTCTCCTCTTGTGTGCACATAACTTCCGCCTGGATGGGTAAAACACACACTCACACTTAACAATCTCTCGCCTACATGCACCATCGATATATAGTAATCTTCCTCGGTGTCTCTCGAACAAACACGTTCTCTCAATGTCGACTCCTCTCACGCGCGCACACCTTCTCTTCCCTCTCTACGGGCATTTTCTCTCTTGGACCCCATCGTTGGTGGCCTCTGCCATACACATCACCTCTCTATGATGAAGCCATGCACACTTAAATTACATCCGCCACCGAGGACCCCGTGACACACACACACACGCACGCACACCCACCCCCCCCCCCCCACACACACACACACACTAAGACTCCATCTCTCTCTCTCTCTCTCACACACACACCACACACTAAGACTCCATCTCACACACACATGCTCTAGGCGGAGCATTTGTTCCTACCACCCTTCATCCAACCTTACCCGTATGATAAACAATCACCTTAATTTACTTGCATAACATGGACAAATTCCACTTTACTTTCTAAAAATGCCGAACCCAATCGTTGCATAAAAGTTCGTACCGTGCTTTTTGTTGGGTAACGTAGTAATTTCAAAAATTTTCCTACGCACACGCAAGATCATGGTGATGTATAGCAACGAGAGGGGAGAGTGTTGTCTACATACCCTTGTAGACCCGAAGCGGAAGCGATCACAACGTAGAGGAAGTAGTCGACGTTCTCCTCGCGATCCGACCGATCCCGCGCCGTTACTCGGCGCCCCGAGTTCTTGACACACGACAGCTCGATGACGTCCCTCAGACTCGATCCAGCCGAGTGTCGAGGGAGAGTTTCACAAGACGACGTGGTGGACGATCTTGATGTTTCACACGGCGCAGGCTTCGCCTAAGCATGACAGTATAACCGAGGTGGAATATGGTGGAGGGGGCACCGACACGGCTAAGGAACGATCTAAAGATCAAACTTGTGTGTTCAAGGGTGCCCCCTGCCCCGTATATAAAGGAGGGAGGGGGCGGCGGCCGGCCTAGCTAGGAGGCGCAGGAGGAGTCCTACTCCCACAGGGAGTAGGACTCCCCCTTTCCTAGTTGGATTAGGTTTGGGGAGGGGAAGAGGAGAGGGCGCCCCCTCCTTGTCCTATTCGGACTGGGGGGGAGAGGCGTGCCACCTCTGGCCGGCCCTCCTCTTCTCCCTCGAGGCCCACCGAGGCCCATTTACCCCGGGGTTCCGTAACCTCCGGTACTCAGTAAATTCTGTTTTACTTGGAACCATTCCGAACTCCAAACATAGGCTTCCAATATATCAATCTTTATGTCTCGACCATTTCGAGACTCCTCGTCATGTCCGTGATCACATCCGGACTCGAACTTCTTGGTACATCAAAATACATAAACTCATAATAAGCATCATCGAAACCTTAAGCGTGCGGACCCTACGGTTCGAGAACAATGTAGACATGACCTAGAACTATTCACGGTCAATAACCAACAGCGGGACCTGGATGCCCATATTGGTTCCTACATATTCTACGAAGATCTTTATCGGTCGACCGCATGACAACATACGTTGTTCCCTTTGTCATCGGTATGTTACTTGCCCGAGATTCGATCGTCGGTATCCAATACCTAGTTCAATCTCGTTACGGCAAGTCTCTTTACTCGTTCGTAATACATCATCTCACAACTAACTCATTAGTTGTAGTGCTTGCAAGGCTTGATGATGTGCATTACCGAGAGGGCCCAGAGATACCTCTCCGACAATCGGAGTGACAAAACCTAATCTCAAATACGCCAACCCAACATCGCCTTTGGAAACACTGTAGTACTCCTTTATAATCACCCGATTCGTTGTGACGTTTGGTAGTACCCAAAGTGTTCCTCCGTAAACGGAGTTGCATAATCTCATAGTTACAGGAACATGTATATGTCATGGATAAAAGCGGTAGCAACATACTAAACGATCGTGTGCTAAGCTAAGGGAATGGGTCATGTCAATCGATCATTCTACTAATGATGTGACCTTGTTAATCAAATAACAACTCCTTGTTTATGGTCGGAAACATAACCATCTTTGATTAACAAGCTAGTCTAGTAGAGGCATACTAGTGACATTTTGTTTTGTCTATGCATTCACACATGTATCATGTTTCCGGTTAATACAATTCTAGCATGAATGATAAACATTTATCATGAAATAAGGAAATAAATAATAACTTTATTATTGCCTCTAGGGCATATTTCCTTCAGTCTCCCACTTGCACTAGAGTCAATAATCTAGATTACATAGTAATGATTCTAACACCCATGGAGTCTTGGTGCTGATCATGTTTTGCTCGTGGAAGAGGCTTAGTCAACGGTGCGCAACATTCAGATCCGTGTGTATCTTGCAAATCTCTATGTCTCCCACCGGACTAAGTCCGGATGGAATTGAAGCGTCTCTTGATGTGCTTGGTCCTCTTGTGAAATCTGGATTCCTTCGCTAAGGCAATTGCTCGAAGATTGTCACGAAGATTTTCATTGGACCCGATGCACTAGGTATGACACCTAGATCGGATATGAACTCCTTCATCCGACTCCTTCATTAGCTGCTTCGAAGCTGCTATGTATTCCGCTTCACATGTAGATCCCGCCACGACGCTTTGTTTAGAACTGCACCAACCGACAGCTCCTCCGCTTAGTGTAAATACGATCCGGTCTGCGATTTAGAATCGTCGGGATCGGTGTCAAAGCTTGCATCAACGTAACTGCCACGATGAGCTCTTTGTCACCTCCATATCTACGAAACATATCCTTAGTCCTTTTCGTATTTCAGATGTTCTTGACCGCTGTCGATGATCCACTCTGGATTACTTTGGTACCTCCTGCTAGGCTTATAGCAAGGCACACATCAGTCCAGTACACAAGCATTGCATACATGATAGAGCCTATGGTGAAGCATAGGGAACATCTTTCATTTCTCTCTATCTTCTGCAGTGGTCGGGCATTGAGTCGACTCAACTTCACACCTTGTAACACAGGCAAGAACCCTTTCTTTGCTTGATCCATTTTGAACTTCTTCAAAATTTTGTCAAGGTATGTGCTTTGTGAAAGTCCAATTAAGCGCCTTGATCTATCTCTATAGATCTTAATGCCCAATATGTAAGCAGCTTCACCGAGGTCTTTCATTGAAAACTCTTATTCAAGTATCCCTTTATGCTATCCAGAATTCTATATCATTTCCGATCAGCAATATGTCATCTACATATAATATCGTAAATGCTACTGAGCTCCCACTCACTTTCTTGTAAATACAGGCTTCTCCAAAAGTGCAGTACAAACCCAAATGCTTTGATCACACTATCAAAGCGTTTATTCCAACTCCGAGATGCTTGCACCAGTCCATAGATGGATCATTGGAGCTTGCACACTTTGTTAGCTCCTTTGGATCGATAAAACCTTCGGTTGCATCATATACAACTCTTCTTCCGTAAATCCATTCAGAATGCAGTCTTTACATCCATTTGCCAAATTTCATAATCATAAAATGCGCAATTGCTAACATGATTCGGACGGACTTAAGCATCGCCACTGGTGAGAAGGTCTCATCGTAGTCAATCCCTTGAACTTGCGAAAACCCTTTGCGACAAGTCGAGCTTTATAGACGATAACATTACCGTCGCCGTCGGTCTTCTTCTTGAAGATCCACTTGTTTTCTATTGCTTGCCGACCCTCGGGCAAGTCAACCAAAGTCCATACTTTGTTTTCATACATGGATCCCATCTCGATTTCATGGCCTCAAGCCATTTTATGGAATCTGGGCTCACCATCGCTTCTTCATAGTTCGTAGGTTCATCATGATCTAGTAGCATGATTTCCGAACAGGATTACCGTACCACTCAGTGCGGATCTTACTCTGGTTGATCTACGAGGTTCTGAAGAACTTGATCTCAAGTTTCATGATCAACATCATCAACTTCCTCACTACTTGGTGTAGGTGTCTCGAAACCGTTTCACTGCGACGAACTACTTTCAAGTAAGGGAGAAGGCACTATTACCTCATCAAGTTCCACTTTCCTCCCACTCACTTCTTTCGAGAGAAACTCCTTCTCTAGAAAGGATCCATTCTTAGCAACGAATGTCTTGCCTTCGGATCTGTGATAGAAGGTCTACCCAACTGTCTCCTTTGGGTATCCTATGAAGACACATTTCTCGATTTGGGTTCGAGCTTATCGGGTTGAAGCTTTTTCACATAAGCATCGCATCCCCAAACTTTAAGAAACGACAACTTTGGTTTCTTGCCAAACCATAGTTCATAAGGTGTCGTCTCAACGGATTTCGACGGTGTTCTATTCGGTGTGAATGCGGCCATCTCTAGAGCATAACCCCAAAACGATAGCGGTAAATCAGAAGAGACATCATAGATCGCACCATATCTAGTAAAGCACGATTCTGACGTTCGGACACACCATTACTGTTGTGGTGTTCCGGGTGGCGTGAGTTGCTAAACTATTCCGCATTGTTTCAAATGTAGACCAAACTCGTAACTCAAATATTCACCTCCACGATCGATCGTAGAAACTTAATTTTCTTGTTACGATGATTTTCAACTTCACTCTGAAATTCTTTGAACTTTTCAAACGTTTCAGACTTATGTTTCATTAAGTAGATATACCCATATCCGCTTAAGTCATCTGTGAAGGTGAGAAAATAACGATATCCGCCACGAGCCTCAACATTCATTGGACCACATACATACGTATGTATGATTTCCAACAAATCTGTTGCTCTCTCCATAGTACCGAGAACGGTGTTCTAGTCATCTTGCCCATGAGGCACGGTTCTTAAGTGCCAAGTGATTCATAATCAAGTGACTCCAAAAGTCCATCAAGATGGAGTTTCTTCATGCGCTTTACATCGATATGACCTAAGCGGCAAGTGCCACAAATAAGTTGCACTATCATTATCAACTCTGCATCTTTTGGTTTCAACATTATGAATATGTGTATCACTACTATCGAGATTCATCAAAATAGACCATTCCTCAAGGGTGCATGACCATAAAAGATATTACTCATATAAATAGAACAACCATTATTCTCGATTTAAATGAATAACCGTCTCGCATCAAACAAGATCCAGATATAATGTTCATGCTCAACGCAGCACCAAATAACAATTATTTAGGTCTAAAACTAATCCGAAGGTAGATGTAGAGGTAGCGTGCCGATTGCGATCACATCGACTTTGGAACCATTTCCCACGCGATCGTCACCTCGTCCTTTGCGAGTTAAGCAATCAGTAGTCCCTGTTTGAGTTGCAAATATTAGCAATGAACCGAGATATCAAATACCAGTGCTACTACGAGCTCTAGTAAGGTACACATCAATAACATGTATATCACATATACCTTTGTTCACCTTGCCATCCTTCTTATCCGCCAAATACTTGGGGCAGTTCCGCTTCCAAAGTGACGATCGCTTGCGGTAGAAGCACTCGATTTCAGGCTTAGGTCCAGACTTGGGTTTCTTCTCTGAGCAAACAACTTGCTTGCTGTTCTTCTTGAAGTTCCTTCTTCTTCCCTTTGCCTTTCTTCTTGAAACTAGTGGTCTTATTGACCATCAACACTTGATGCTCCTTCTTGATTTCTACCTCGCAGCCTTTAGCATTGCGAAGAGCTCTGTATAGTCTTTACTAACCCTTGCATATTATAGTTCATCACGAAGCCTTTGTAGCTTGGTGGCGGTGATTGAAGAATTACATCGATGACACAATCATCCGGAAGATTAACTCCCAATTGTGTCAAGTGATTGTAGTACCCGGACATTACGAGTATATGCTCACTAATGAACTATTCTCCTCCATCTTGCAGCTATAGAACTTATTGGAGACTTCATATCTCTCAATCCGGGCATTCTTTGGAATATCAACTTCAACTCTGGAACATCTCATATGCTCCATGACGTTCAAAACGTCGTTGAAGTCCCGGTTCTAAGCCGTAAAGCATGGCACATGAACTATAGAGTAGTCATCAGCTTTGCTCGCCAGACGTTCATAACATCTGCAGTTGCATTAGCAAGAGCACTGCACCTAGCGGTGCATCCGGGGCGTAACTCTTACGTGCAGCAATGAGGATGATCCTCAAATTACGGACCCATCCGTGTAATTGCTACCATCATCTTTCAACTTTGCTTTCTCAAGGAACGCATTAAAATTCAACGGAACAACAAAGACGAGCCATCTATCTACAATCAAACATAAACAAGCAAGATACTATCGGTACTAAGTTCATGATAAATTTAAGTTCAATTAATCATATTACTTAAGAACTCCCACTTAGAAAAACATCTCTAGTCATCTAAGTGATCACGTGATCCAAATCAACTAAACCATAACCGATCATCACGTGAAATGGAGTAGTTTTCAATGGTGAACATCTTATGTTGATCATATCTACTATATGATTCACGCTCGACCTTTCGGTCTCGGTGTTCCGAGGCCATATCTCGCATATGCTAGGCTCGTCAAGTATAACCCGAGTATTCTGCGTGTGCAAAACTGGCTTGCACCCGTTGTAGATGGACGAGAGCTTATCACACCCGATCATCACGTGGTGTCCGGGCACGACGAACTTTGGCAGCGGTGCATACTGGGAGAACACTTCTTGATAATTTAGTGAGAGATCATCTTATAATGCTATCGTCAATCAAAGCAAGATAAGATGCATAAAAGGATAAACATCACATGCAAATCAATATAAGTGATATGATATGGTCATCATCATCTTGTGCTTCATGATCTCCATCTTGCGGCACCACCATGATCACCATCGTCACCGGCGCGACACCTTGATCTTCATCGTAGCATCGTTGTCGTCTCGCCAAACTTATGCTTCTCGACTATCGCTACCGCTTAGTGATAAAGTAAAGCATTACTGTATGCATTGCATTGCATACAATAAAGCGACAACCATATGGCTCTCGCCGATTGCCGATAACCGGTTACAAAACATGATCATCTCATACAATAAAATATAGCATCACGTCTTGACCATATCACATCACAACATGCCCTGCAAAAACAAGTTAGACGTCCTCTACTTTGTTGTTGCAAATTTTACGTGGCTGCTACGGGCTTAAGCAAGATCCAGTCTCACCTACGCATCAAAACCACAACGATACTTCGTCAAATAGACTCCGTTTAACCTTCTCAAGGACCGGCGTAGCCACACTCGGTTCAACTAAAGTGAGAGAGACAGCACCCACCGGTCACCTTTAAGCAACGAGTGCTCGTGGCGGTGAAACCAGTCTCGCGTAAGCGTCACGCGTAATGTCGGTGCAGGCCGCTTCATCTCACAATACCGCTGTACCAAAGTATGACATGCTGGTAGGTAGTATGACTTGTATCGCCCACAACTCACTTGTGTTCTACTCGTGCAAAACATCAAACCATAGAAAAACCTAGGCTCGGATGCCTTTGTTGGGTAACGAGTAATTTCAAAAAATTCCTACGCACACGCAAGATCATGGTGATGTATAGCAACGAGGGGAGAGTGTTGTCTACATACCCTTGTAGACCCAAGCGAAGCGATCACAACGTAGAGGAAGTAGTCGACGTTCTCCTCGCGATCCGACCGATCCGGCGCCGTTACTCGGCGCCCCGAGTTCTTGACACACGACAGCTCGATGGCGTCCCTCGTACTCGATCCAGCCGAGTGTCGAGGGAGAGTTTCGTCAAGACCGACGGCGTGGTGACGATCTTGATGTTTCACCGGCGCAGGGCTTCGCCTAAGCTTCGCGACGGTATAACCGAGGTGGAATATGGTGGAGGGGGGCACCGCACACGGCTAAGGAACGATCTAAAGATCAAACTTGTGTGTTCAAGGGTGCCCCCCTGCCCCCGTATATAAAGGAGGGAGGGGGGCGGCCGGCCGGCCTAGCTAGGGCGCGCCGGGAGGAGTCCTACTCCTACCGGGAGTAGGACTCCCCCCCCTTTTCCTAGTTGGATTAGGTTTGGGGGGGGGAAGAGAGAGGGCCCCCCTCCTTGTCCTATTCGGACTGGGGGGGGGGCGGCCACCTCTGGCGGCCCTCCTCTTCTCCCTCGAGGCCCACCGAGGCCCATTTACCCCGGGGTTCCAGTAACCTCCGGTACTCGGTAAATTCTGTTTTCGCCGGAACCATTCGAACTCCAAACATAGGCTTCCAATATATCAATCTTTATGTCTCGACCATTTCGAGACTCCTCGTCATGTCCGTGATCACATCCGGACTCGAACTTCTTGGTACATCAAAATACATAAACTCATAATAACATCATCGAAACCTTGCTTAGCGGACCCTACGGTTCGAGAACAATGTAGACATGACCTAGAACTATTCACGGTCAATAACCAACAGCGGGACCTGGATGCCCATATTGGTTCCTACATATTCTACGAAGATCTTTATCGGTCGGACCGCATGACAACATACGTTGTTCCTTTGTCATCGGTATGTTACTTGCCCGAGATTCGATCGTCGGTATCCAATACCTAGTTCAATCTCGTTACGGCAAGTCTCTTTACTCGTTCCGTAATACATCATCTCACAACTAACTCATTAGTTGTAGTGCTTGCAAGGCTTGATGATGTGCATTACCGAGAGGGCCCAGAGATACCTCTCCGACAATCGGAGTGACAAAACCTAATCTCAAATACGCCAACCCAACATCCGCCTTTGGAAACACCTGTAGTACTCCTTTATAATCACCCGATTCGTTGTGACGTTTGGTAGTACCAAAGTGTTCCTCCGTAAACGGAGTTGCATAATCTCATAGTTACGAGGAACATGTATATGTCATGGATAAAAGCAGTAGCAACATACTAAACGATCGTGTGCTAAGCTAAGGGAATGGGTCATGTCAATCAGATCATTCTACTAATGATGTGACCTTGTTAATCAAATAACAACTCCTTGTTTATGGTCAGGAAACATAACCATCTTTGATTAACAAGCTAGTCTAGTAGAGGCATACTAGTGACATTTTGTTTTGTCTATGCATTCACACATGTATCATGTTTCCGGTTAATACAATTCTAGCATGAATGATAAACATTTATCATGAAATAAGGAAATAAATAATAACTTTATTATTGCCTCTAGGGCATATTTCCTTCACTTTTATGTTTACGAGCTAAAGTTCTAGCGCATGAAAGTCGAAGTATATACTTTAGTCGATACAAAGTCTGTTTTTTCGAAGATCCACTATGATAATGAAAAAGATTTCTACATATCCGGCCAAATCGATCAAGAATATCCCAATCTGATAAATCTGTGTAGTCAGCAAACTTATCATCTGTACCCTTATAAAAAACGAGTTGGCGATGATGGTGTGCCTGCCATCTTGTAATACAGACCGTATGATCTATATCTGACGGATAGAAAGCAAACTATGATAATTTTACAAAAGATACCCGCACCTCTCTCGACATCCTTATCTCCCACAACCTCATTGCTCAGCAATTGAAAAGGAAGTCTCTGGAAAAATATAGCATGGTGGCGCTACACCGCCGGCGCAAATCCATCCCCATGCCTCCGCCCATTCCACCACCACCACCACCACCGCTCCTCCTCCTCGCCTTATCTCCCATCTTTCATTTTTTCGATGACATTCTCGAGATACCAGTTTTCCGATAAAATTCTCGAGATATCATTAGTTTTTACACATGGGATTACTCCTGCATGGGTCAATCACAACAGGTGTTATGTAAAAAAATGTATATTGATGTTCCGTGCAATGCACGAGCATCTTGCTTGTAATTATATAACGCAAATCACGAGCAGGAAGTGACATTTTCCTGACACAACCACGTTAACATGGCCACGTAAATCACTAGCTAAAGTAAATACCATTATACTTATATCTCGATGCAAAAGGTTGAGTACATGTTTGAAGAGTAGAGTCGCACACACGCACTCTGTCTCTCAGGATCTCTCACACACACACACCAGTTACATGACGCCCACTTAAGCAGACACATATGTTACAATTTGTGCACCCGCGGGTACACATGATGCTGCGCATTTATTTAAGCCGGAAGGCGAACCCGAATAGTAGCTGCATTCATTCCCCTCCCGCCGCCTCTTCTCTAGTCACCGTCGCCCGTAAGAGCTATGGCCCAATCAAGGTAACAACATACACCATACTCCCAAAAGCGACGCTTTAATATGGAAATTTTAGTGGTCATGCATGCATCTTTTGTGCTAGCACTCCTATATAAGGGTTAACGGTCGCTTCTCATGGACGTCTTGTGAAGCGGTGGAAGAGGAAGGAGAAGGGAAGTGGGCTGTGGAGTAATGTTTTTACCACAATTTCTTAGGAAATTGAGTGCAATAATTGAGTAGTTTTGCAAACTACCAGTACTACACCTGAAACGGTTCAAAACCTATACTCCCTTGCCAGCGTGCGCTTCCAGCGTGAAATGGTCAGCGTTGCCCTGGAGCGTCAGTGCCGCATTAATGCCCGGCCAGAGCGGAGGCGACCTCTCACTGGCGCCGGCTTTGAAGTGGCGAGACAGCCGAGAGAGTGCCGCTTCCCGATGCACGTGACTGCTCCACGTCGAGACTGGCCATAGGCCCTGTTTGGATCCATGGGTTAGAGTTAGTTTGAGCTAGTTGGGGCTCAAATAGCCCTAAAGTATCCAAGCACGAGGGTTTAAATTGGAGCAAGTTGCACCGAACCCACAAAAAAAACTATCCCACCCAAGAGGTGCTAACTGGAGATAGTTCTCATTGGGACCACTGAAAAATCACTTTTCTCTCTCCATCAAGTGCATTTATTGTCAATCTAACCCTGTCACCCAAACACCTCTTTGGCTACAGTTAGTTCAGGGTTAGTCATGAGTTAGTCTAAGCTCTAGCTAAGTTAGAGTATCAAATAGGAGCAGTATAGGACATGCAAGTTGCTCAGAGCATACAGTCAAATTCGTACGTGAAAGGATTTTTTCTTTTTGAAAACGGAACGTGAAAGGAATTTTTTTAAGAATGCTCTTGGCATGTCGCTAACATGTGATGAGTTAACCGACCTCAATAGACGGCAAAAATGCCAGCCCGCCGCACTTTGATAGAGACAAGGAGGGAGAAGAGATACAGGTTGCTGGATTACTAGAGATAGGTGTTGCACGGAAGCCAAGAAATATGGTGATAGCGTGGGTTAGCCATGTACTAGTATGATGTAACTACACTGGGTTGCCATGTTTCGTACTCTTCCAGTCCACTTTGGAGATGATTGGTTGATTTTATATCGTTGAATAATATTAAATATTATGAGTGCAGACGCTCCACCACAAGGTTCCTTGCTCCTTCTCGGTCATCAGGAATCTATGTTCTTCCACTCTATTTTTTACGTGAGCTTTGTTCATCCTTTTGCCAACACACGAGACATCTAGCATCAAGGTGCACGTGTATGCAAGGATTGTTCCATCTATATGAAGAACACGTGGGACTGGAACTACGAGATGGACATGTACCCAGGAGTGGACGTACGAACCTGAGTAATGTAGCGCAGTAAGTGAAGTAGAAAGGCACAAATGGTATGAACATGCGTGGCATATAGGGTGTGTTTGGTTGCGTTCTCGTCTCAGCATAGTTGTTCCCTCTTCATGCATGCTCAACTCAACACCCCTCTTCATGCATGCTTCTAGTGTATTTGTGCTAAACTAGTGTGGACTCATGCACCCTCCATACACTCTACCAAACACCCAAAAGTAGGTCGAGAAGGGAACTCTTGGGCGGCATTTGTCTCTTACTACGTACTACCACTAAATGTTGTACGTGCAATGCACGGTGATGTTATGGAGTACGTGCCTAAGTACTCTACTACTATTATATTAGTTGGAGGCACATATTAACTTTTATATTTGTTTACGTGTATGTCCCGAGACCTTTCAACTAGACATGTCTTTCTCTCCAGGTCGCACTTTGCATCGTTCATACCACTAAGTACTACTACAAGTGGTCTCCGACCCAGAAGTGGAAGAAATGGAGACGCTCTTCCACGCTGTTTTTTTAAGCTGGGCTCTACCACGTTGTTCATGTCCCACTTCTTTCGCTGACGTGTGGGACATCCAGCACGTGCCATGTTTGGCACTCTTCGTCGTAAGAGTTGAAATGCTAGCATTCATCAGAAATAAAAAATAATTATAAATCAATAGTGATACTATTTTTTTAGAACCAATCAGCAGTGATACTATACCACGCGGTTTCCTTGCTCCTCGATATCGAAAAGAATACTTCCGTTCGCCAACATGTGGGACGTCGACCATCCTGGTCCACTTGCCATGCATGCAGAGCTCCAAGGGAGAGTCACCCCGGTCGTCGCGCCGCAGTAACAATGACTAATGAGCCATCAAATCACAGGCCCACTTCTCACCTTGAAGTTGCTCGGACGAAGGAACCATCATGACTTCATTGAATTCTGCTTCTTGAAGAAAACTACTGCATCAAAGAAGATCGCTAGCTATAGTAGTTACTCCAACAGAGGCCTCCTTTCGTTCATAGGATAGGAATTTTATAGGAATATGAAAATTATAGGAAGTGAGATGACATGCATCTCAATTCCTATAGAGAAAGAGATGCCATTTGATGCATAGGATTGGAATTTTTCCATTTAGTCTAGGCTAATGTACTGGTAATTGGCTCTAAAAACTATAGTAGTAACAAGTAGTACTGGTACATGCTCGTACTCAGACACAGACACACACACTAACTACTAGTACTACTACTTCTCACATGCTGGCCAGACGCCGTCGTTCTCCTTCTCAGCTTTGTCGGTGACACCCCACTGTGCTTGGATCTCCGCCGACCTCTCCGCAGCAGCGCGTGCGTCCTTTTCTTTCTTGCGGCGGTAGGCCTCTCTTTTCTTGAGTGCTTTCTGACTTTTCCGCTCCCTCTGTGCGGCTTTGGCCGCCTCTTGCTCTACCGCCAATTCGGCCTTGGCATCTTCAAATTCCTTCCACATAGTTGTGAGGTCGCGAGCGGCGATGAACTCGACATGGCAGGATGCCATCGCTTCCCAACCATTTTGTGTGCGATCATGGGTGGCGAGGAACTCGGCGCGGCGAGATGCCATCGCTGCCTTACCGGTTAGTGTGCGGCGCGGTGGCATGAACGACGCTTGGTGAGAGCTCTGGGGTGGAGTGGCCGGACAACCGTATAGTGCATTGGTTTGTCAAGAGCTCAAGGACAGAAGACGAAGGAAATTTGGATTCCACTTCAATCCTGGTCATTTATTAACGAGTAAAATGCATTGGTGGTCATCGAACTTGTCTTGGTAGCTCACTTTGATCATTGTATACGAGATATGGTGATTATACGGTCACTGGCTCAGTGTATAGCTCCGTATTTGTCTGGTTGATCAGTCAAACAGTCCGCATGCGCCTCATTAGCTCATGTTCTTTATCTATCTACGCGGGCCTACCTGTCAATGGATAAAGAAATATTGTAAAAACCAAAATTATGCGTATGTGGGGAATCAAACCATGGACTGGTCGCTGCAACGCACCCTCGTCAGCCAAATGAAAATGAAATACTTCGCATCAGACAATCACGCTCACATTGTCAAAGCATGCTAATGCATGCACGTCGCCCTCTAAATCAAAGTCCTGCTCATGGCGCAACGCAAACGGCGAGCCCATCACCTGCGCACCCCGGCGGTGCCTGACATTACTTCTTAGACGTTTGATGGAGGCCTACACGAATGCCGAGCATGTATTCACCTGGCTCAACACCAACGGTCATACTCGGAGCGCCTTGCTCATGTATATCGTCCATCACAACGACAATCTATAAAATAGCCTAGCTAGAGAGGGTACTATGGTAGTATGGTACGGAGTATGTACTATCGTGAGCGACCGATCTTAGTGCCACTGGACACCGAAACCCCTTCCATTGCTATAGCGTGCTTCCCGCCTGAAACGGTCACCGTCTCTCCAGAACGTTAATGCCGCATTCACCGGACTTAACTGTAGGTGCAATTGGTGTGTCACTGACATGCGGGCCAGATGCCCGTTGGGCCCACATGTCAGTAATCCAACGCATCTGCAGTTAAGTCACTAAAGCAGCGTCTGCATTCACGCCCGACGAACCTACTCCGGCGCCAGTTGTCCATCCGTCTGCCGCGGCTCATTGCCATTTGCCTGCTATATTAACTTGAGCCCCAGCTCCCAGCCATAGCCAAAGACCCACACTTATTCTCCTCCGGTCCCTTCCTTCTATCGGCACCACTCCAACCATGGCCTCCTGGCGCTCCGAAGCTCTCTTGGACGTATTGTCGTAGGAGCAGACGAGGGACATCGGCGGCTCCGCTCCAAGCGCGCTCCAAAGCTCTCTTCGACATACTGTCGCAGGAGCAAACAAAGGAGATCGCCCCCCCCCCCCCCGGCCACCCTCCGCCGCCACGACCACAAAACCGGCGTGCATGCACGGGCGCAGCCGGCAGCGAGGAAGAGTAGTACACGGTAGGTCGCCGCCACTCTGGTCCCAGGAAGGCCACCGCTACTCCACTCAGTCGACGCCAAGCTTGGTGCGGTAAACATCGGTGGACGATTAGCCGCTTGACGGCGACGTGGAGGCAGAAATCTTCAGAACCTTGTGCTCCGGAGGAGGAGGTTATCGAGGCGGATGAGGAGGAGGCAAAGGCAATGGCCGACTTTCTCGGGTTCATGGCCGGACATGGTGGTCGGGCGCCGGCGATCGTTTAGATTAGGTTTACAGTAGGTTTTAGTACGGTTTGTGCGAAATATGTAATGAATTTTGTCCAATTTGTAGGAAAAGTTTTTGAAATGTAATGAATTTAATCCGATTAATTTGAAATTTTCTTTGTTTGCACGAATTTTGTCCAGTTAGTTCATATAGTTGTCGAAAGGTATGCGGGCAGCAACGGATGGCATCCATCAGTGTCCTCGGATAGATGCCGGTGTAAATTTGTGGGTCGGCGCTGGAGATGCCCTAACTATCATGCTATAATCACTAACAGTCCTCCATTATTTGGCAGGGAACAGTTATCCCTCGATCAAAATCAGATCCATGGTGTTTCAGACTCCTCCCCAGAAGAGTGTAAACTCTTGCTTACATAAAAATGGAGCAAGTGGACGACACTGTAGCACGTCATATCACTCGAACTAGCCCGTCTAACGAGCGGGAAAGCACCGCCCTCGTCATTTTGTTCTGGATTTCTATCGATCGATCGCGCGAAAATGTTACGCTTTGCAAGTTCTAAAGGAAAAGGCGACACACTTACGACTCGTACGCATCGCACCCCCGACAGTCCGGCTTGCACGCCGCTCACCAGAGGGGACACACATTGTCTTGCAATTTCACTGACATGTGGGACTGTAATTAAATAAACCGTCGATGGCCAAAATCAAATCTCTCGGCGGGCATCGGCTGAGAAGAGAGAAATGGGGGAGGGAGAAGAGATCGCCCGCCCGCCATGCACGAACTCCAAGAAATATATGGTAATAATGTGAGGTGGGCCATGCTGGAGTCCGGACCACTTCTGGAGCACGCTCTGACCGCCCTGGCCCCTCAGGACGCCACCCCGGTCATATCGCAGGCCCAACCTTTCCCACTGTAAGCTGTTCGGACGAAGGAACCATCATGACTTCTTTGAATTCCGCTTCTTCAAGAAAATTTACTGTACCCGCAATACTGCTACCACACGCGAAGACTGGACGGCACTATACCACATCATATCACTAAAACCCACTAGGCCAAACTAGCCCGCCTAGGTCATCTTTTTGGAACGGAGGGAGTACGTCTCTGCACTGCTATGATTTTGTGTTGTACGTCTCTATACTTTTGCTAGGATTTTCCTACCCTAAGAACCAAATGAGGCCTGAATGTATCTGTGTCGACTATTGTCTGATCGATCGCTAAGCCTATAATTTTAGGACCTAGGGCTATTGGTCGATCGACGATAGATAAGTATAAGCGTACCACGAGCTCATCATCCCCAACGTTTCTCTTCGGTGAGTGTTTTGCAAGTACTATAGCTCGCACAGTAGCAAGCCTACTAACACCAAGAATCATCAAACAAGCCCTACTGATATGATAAACAGTTCAAACTTAATCTAAGCATGCCATATATTACATCAAAAGCTGGTGAGGATACATCTGTTTCCATAACTCGGAGAGGGTTCGCATGATTCACTATCAAACAAAAGTAGCAAGTACCGCCCGAACAAGACAGTGCACTAGCCCTAAGATGGTTTGATAACACGCATCGTTCTGGTAATTAAACATAGGGCAATGCAAACTACCCTGAAGGATTAGCGTGACCAACTATTTCTTGTCATCAATCTCTCGGGCAATGACCACAGCACGGACAGCGGCATGGGAATCAATCTCTGGGGCGATGTCCACAAGACTGACCGCGACATGGGAATCGATCTCTGGGGCGATGTCCACAGGATGGACAGCGGCATCGGAATCGATCTCCGGGGCGATGCCAACAGGACGGGCCGCGACATCGGAATCATCAAGGACGTCCACCCACACCTGCACAACCGTAACATACTAGCAAGCACATTGCAAGAACCACAATTATGGTAATAAGCCATTATTTTTTACCTTGTGCAGCTCACCGGGGGATCTCATCCCTCCGGGGGCAATATCCTCGTCCTCAATGGGGGCCATCACCTTGCCAGGGGAATACTGCTTCTCAACGGTGACTATCTCCTCAAACTCGGCCTTAAGCCTTGCATAGGTGGCCATCAGAGTTTCTGGGGTAGGCACGGTGGGGCCCTTGCTGTTCTTCCAACTTTCTTTGAGGAGTTCGTCCGCCAACGTCGTCAACTCTTTGGCCAGTGCTTGTTTCTTGGAGTTCTTCGTCTCCATGGGTTGGCCCGCCAACATGGTCAACTCGTTGGTCGGTGCTCGCTTCCTGGAGATCGCTGTCTCTAGTGGGTTGTCCAGGATCCATCAATGAACTAACAAACAAAAAGCAATCGAAAGGACACCACAATCGCAATGAAAAGGGAAAAGAATAGGATGTGAGAATCAGTCGGTGCTTCACAAAAAGAAGATTCTTGGAATGAAAATATAGCAGCATAACTGATTCGCCCACCTTTCCTTTGTTGGTATAGAAGAAAAATGGCAGAAGTGAGTAGCCTGGAGTGAGGTTTTCTTCAAGAAATGGAAGAAAGGGCTTGAACGAGCGTTCCAGTGAAATGATGGTTGCTTCGTCCAGTCCAACTTGGAGGCCACCTTGAAGGAAATATGCCCTAGAGGCAATAATAAAGTTATTATTTATTTCCTCATATCATGATAAATGTTTATTATTCATGCTAGAATTGTATTAACCGGAAACTTGATACATGTGTGAATACATAGACAAACATAACGTCACTAGTATGCCTCTACTTGACTAGCTCATTAATCAAAGATGGTTATGTTTCCAAACCATAGGCATGTGTTGTCGATTAATGGCATCACATCATTAGGAGAATGATGTGATTGACATGACCCTTTCCGTTAGCCTAGCACTTGATCGTTTAGTATATTGCTATTGCTTTCTTCATGACTTATACATGTTTGTGTAACTATGAGATTATGCAACTCCCGTTTACTGGAGGAACACTTTGGGTGCTACCAAACGTCACAACGTAACTAGGTGATTATAAAGGAGTACTACAGGTGTCTCCAAAGGTACATGTTGAGTTGGTGTAATTCGAGATTAGGTTTTGTCACTCCGATTGTCGGAGAGGTATCTCTGGGCCCTCTCGGTAATGCACATCACTATAAGCCTTGCAAGCAATGTGACCAATGAGTTACTTACGGGATGATGCATTATGTAACGAGTAAAGAGACTTGCCGGTAACGATATTGAACTAGGTATTGGATACCGACGATCGAATCTCGGGCAAGTAACATACCGATGACAAAGGGAACAACGTATGTTGTTATGCGGTTTGACAGATAAAGATCTTCGTAGAATATGTAGGAACCAATATGGGCATCCAGGTTCCGCTATTAGTTATTGACCGAGAATAGTTCTAGGTCATGTCTACATAGTTCTCGAACCCGTAGGGTCCGCACGCTTAACGTTACGATGACAGTTTTATTATGAGTTTATAAGTTTTGATGTACCGAAGTTTGTTCGGAGTCCCGGATGTGATCACGGACATGACGAGGAGTCTCGAAATGGTCGAGACATAAAGATTGACATATTGGACAACTATATTCGGACACCGGAAGAGTTCCGGACGTTTTCGGAGAAAACCGGAGTGCCAGAGGGTTACCGGAACCACCCCGGGAGAGATAATGGGCCACATGGGCCTTAGTGGAAAGAGAGAGGGGCGGCCAGCATGGGCCGCGCGCCCCCTCCCCCTCTTGTCCGAATTGGACTAGGAGGGGGGCGGCTCCCCCCTCTTTCCTTCCCCCTCTCCCCCTTCCTTTCCCCTCCTAGTAGGAGTAGGAAAGGGGCAGTCCTACTCCTACTAGGAGGAGGACTCCTCCTCCTGGCGCGCCCTCTATGGTCGGCTGGCCTCCCCCCTTTCTCCTTTATATACGGGGGTGGGGGCACCCTAGGACACACAAGTTGATCTACGGATCGTTCCTTAGCCGTGTGCGGTGCCCCCCTCCACCATATTCCACCTCGGTCATATCGTCGCGGAGTTTAGGCGAAGCCTGTGGCCGGTAAAGCATCATCATCGCCACCACGCCGTCAGGTCGTTAAACTCATCCCCAAGCTTTCTTTGGATCGGAGCCCGGGATCGCCATCGAGCTGAACGTGTGCTGAACTCGGAGGTGTCGTGACGCTCGGTGCTTGGATCGGTCGGATCATGAAGACATAAGACTACATCAACCGCGTTGTCATAACGCTTCGCCACGGTCACGAGGGTACATGGACAACACTCTCCCTCTCGCTGCTATGCCATCACCATGATCTTGCGTGTGCATAGGAAATTTTTGAAATTACTACGCTCCCCAACAAAGGGCATCCGAGCCTAGGTTTTATGCGTTGATGTTATATGCACGAGTAGAACACAAGTGAGTTGTGGGCGATATAAGTCATACCGCTTACCAAAGATGTCATACTTTGGTTCAGCGGTATTGTGAGATGAAGCGCCCGCACCGACATTACGCCAGACGCTTACGCGAGACTGGTTTCACCGTTACGAGCACTCGTGCTTAAAGGTGGTGGCGGGTGTTTGTCTCTCTCACTTTAGCTGAATCGAGTGTGGCTACGCCCGGTCCTTGCGAAGGTTAAAACAGCACTAACTTGACGAACTATCGTTGTGGTTTTGATGCGAGGTAAGAACGGTTCTTGCTAAGCCCGTAGCAGCCACGTAAAATTTGCAACAACAAAGTAGAGGACGCCTAACTTGTTTTTGCAGGCATGTTGTGATGTGATATGATCAAGACGTGATGCTATATTTTATTGTATGAGATGATCATGTTTTGTAACCGGTTATCGGCAATCGGCAGGAGCCATATGGTTGTCGCTTATTGTATGAAATGCAACGCTCAGAATTGCTTTACTTTATCACTAAGCGGTAGCGATAGTCGAGAAGCAATAGTTGGCGAACGACAACGATGCTACGATGGAGATCAAGGTGTCGTGCGGTGACGATGGTGATCACGACGGTGCTTCAAGATGGAGATCACAAGCACAAGATGATGATGGCCATATCATATCACTTATATTGATTGCATGTGATGTTTATCCTTTATGCATCTTATCTTGCTTTGATTGATGGTAGCATTTTAAGATGATCTCTCACTAATTATCAAGAAGTATTCTCCCTGAGTATGCACCGTTGCGAAAGTTCTTCGTCTTTGAGACATCACGTGATGATCGGTGTGATAGGCTCTACGCTCAAATACAACGGTGCAAAACAGTTGCACACGCGGAATACTCGGGTTAAACTTGACGAGCCTAGCATATACAGATATGGCCTTGGAACACGGAGACCGAAAGGTCGAACGTGAATCATATAGTAGTATGATCAACATAGTGATGTTCACCATTGAAACTACTCCATCTCACGTGATGATCGGACATGGTTTAGTTGATTTGGATCACGTGATCACTTAGATGACTAGAGAGATGTTTGTCTAAGTGGGAGTTCTTAAGTAATATGATTAATTGAACTTAAATTTATCATGAACTTAGTACCTGATAGTATTTTGCTTGTCTATGTTTGTTGTAGATAGATGGCTCATGCTGTTGTTCCATTGAATTTTAATGCGTTCCTTGAGAAAGCAAAGTTGAAAGATGATGGTAGCAATTACACGGATCGGGTCCGTAACTCGAGGATTATCCTCATTGCTGCACGTAAGAATTACGCCCCGAAGCACCGCTGGGGCACACGCTTCGCCGATGCAACTGACAACATTAAGAACGTCTGGCAGAGCAAAGCTGATGACTACTCGATAGTTCAGTGTGCCATGCTTTATGGCTTAGAACCGGGTCTTCAACGACGTTTTGAACGTCATGGAGCATATGAGATGTTCCAAGAGTTGAAGTTAATATTTCAAGCAAATGCCCGGATTGAGAGATATGAAGTCTCCAATAAGTTCTATAGCTGCAAGATGGAGGAGAATAGTTCTGTCAGTGAACACATACTCAAAATGTTTGGGTATAATAATCACTTGATTCAACTGGGAGTTAATCTTCCTGATGATAGTGTCATTGACAAAATTCTTCAATCACCGCCACCAAGCTACAAGAGCTTCGTGATGAACTATAATATGCAAGGGATGGACAAGACTATTCCCGAGCTCTTCGCAATGCTAAAAGCTGCGGAGGTAGAAATCAAGAAGGAGCATCAAGTGTTGATGGTCAACAAGACCACTAGTTTCAAGAAAAAGGGCAAAGGGAAGAAGAAGGGGAACTTCAAGAAGAACAACAAACAAGTTGCTGCTCAAGAGAAGAAACCCAAGTCCGGACCTAAGCTCAAACCGAGTGCTTCTCCGCAAGCAAACCGACTTTGGAAGCGAAACTGCCCCAAGTATTTGGCGGATAAGAAGGATGGCAAAGTGAAAAAAGGTATATGTGATATAGATGTTATTGATGTGTACCTTACTAATGCTCGCAGTAGTACCTGGGGATTTGATACTGGTTCTGTTGCTAATATTTGCAACTCGAAACAGGGACTACGGACTAAGCGAAGATTAGCTAAGGACGAGGTGACGATGCGCGTGGGAAATGGTTCCAAAGTCGATGTGATCGCGGTCGGCACGCTACCTCTACATCTACCATCGGGATTAGTTTTAGACCTAAATAATTGTTATTTGGTGCCAGCGTTGAGCATGAACATTATATCTAGATCTTGTTTGATGCTAGACGGTTATTCATTTAAATAGGAGAATAATGGTTGTTCTATTTATATGAGTAATATCTTTTATGGTCATGCACCCTTGAAGAGTGGTCTATTTTTATTGAATCTCGATAGTAGTGATACACATATTCATAGTGTTGAAACCAAAAGATGCAGAGTTGATAATGATAGTGCAACTTATTTGTGGCACTGCCGTTTAGGTCATATCGGTGTAAAGCGCATGAAGAAACTCCATACTGATGGGCTTTTGGAATCACTTGATTATGAATCACTTGGTACTTGTGAACCATGCCTCATGGGCAAGATGACTAAAACGCCGTTCTCCGGAACTATGGAGCGAGCAACTGATTTGTTGGAAATCATACATACTGATGTTTGTGGTCCAATGAATATTGAGGCTCTCATGGGTATATCGTTATTTTCTCACCTTCACAGATGATTTGAGCAGATATGGGTATATCTACTTAATGAAACACAAGTCTGAAACATTTGAAAAGTTCAAAGAATTTCAGAGTGAAGTTGAAAATCATCGTAACAAGAAAATAAAGTTTATATGATCTGATCGTGGAGGAGAATATTTGAGTTACGAGTTTGGTCTACACTTGAAACAATGTGGAATAGTTTAGAACTCACGCCACCCTAACAAAGACAACGAAATGGTGTGTCCGAACGTCGTAATCGTACTTTACTAGATATGGTGCGATCTATGATGTCTCTTACTGATTTACTGCTATCGTTTTGGGGTTATGCTCTAGAGACGGCCGCATTCATGTTAAATAGGGCACCATCAAAATCTGTTGAGACGACGCCTTATGAACTATGGTTTGGCAAGAAACCAAAGTTGTCGTTTCTTAAAGTTTGGGGTTGCGATGCTTATGTGAAGAAACTTCAACCAGATAAGCTCGAACCCAAATCGGAGAAATGTGTCTTCATAGGATACCCAAAAGAGACTATTGGGCACACCTTCTATCACAGATCTGAGGGCAAGATTTTCTTTGCTAAAATCGGATCCTTTCTAGAGAAGGAGTTTCTCTCGAAAGAAGTGAGTGGGAGGAAAGTAGAACTTGATGAGGTAATCGTACTGCTCCCTTATTGAAAGTAGTTCATCACAAGAACCGGTTCCTGTGACAACTACACCAATTAGTGAGGAAGCTAATGATATTGATCATGAAACTTCAGATCAAGTTTCTACTGAACCTCGTAGGTCTACCAGAGCAAGATCCGCACTAGAGTGGTACGGTAATCCTATTCTGGAAGTCATGTTACTTGACAATGACGAACCTACGAACTATGAGGAAGCGATGATGAACCCAGATTCCGCAAAATGGCTAGAGGCCATGAAATCTGAGATGGGATCCATGTATGAGAACAAAGTATGGAGTTTGGTTGACTTGCCCGATGATCGGCAAGCCATTGAGAATAAATGGATCTTTAAGAAGAAGACTGACGTTGATGGTAATTTAACTGTCTATAAAGCTCGACTTGTTGCAAAAGGTTTTCGACAAGTTCAAGGGTTGACTACGATGAGACTTTCTCACCCGTAGCAATGCTTAAGTCTGTCCGAATCATGTTAGCTATTGCTGCATTTCATGATTATGAAATTTGGCAAATGGATGTCAAAACTGCATTCTTGAATGGATTTCTGGAAGAAGAGTTGTATATGATGCAGCCAGAAGGTTTTGTTGATCCAAAAGGTGCTAACAAAGTGTGCAAGCTCCAATGATCCATTTATGGACTGGTGCAAGCATATCGGAGTTGGAAAAACGCTTTGATAGTGTGATCAAAGATATGGTTTTATATGAGACTTTTGGAGAAGCTCAGATTTACAAGAAAGTGAGTGGGAGCTCAGAGCATTTCGATATTATATGTAGATGACATATTATTAATTGGGAATGATATAGAATTTCTGGATAGCATAAAGGGATACTTGAATAAAAGTTTTTAAATGAAAGACCTCGGTGAAGCTGCTTACATATTGGGCATCAAGATTTATAGAGATAGATCAAGACGCTAAATATGACTTTCACAAAGCACATACCTTGATAAAATTTTGAAAAAGTTCAAAATGGATCAGGCAAAGAAAGGGTTCTTGCCCGTGCTACAAGGTGTGAAGTTGAGTCAAACTCAATGCCCGACTACAGCAGAAGATAGAGAGAAAATGAAAGATGTTCCCTATGCTTCAGCCATAGGCTCTATCATGTATGCAATGTGTGTACCGCACCGACGATGCTTAGCAATAAGCTTGGCAGAAGGTACCAAAAGTAATCCAGAGTGGATCATCGGGCAGCGGTCAAGAACATCTGAAATACCGAAAAGGACTAAGGATATGTTTCTCGATATGGAGGTGACAAAGAGCTAGTCGTAAATGGTTACGTCGATGCAAGCTTTGACACTGATCCGGACGATTCTAAATCGCAAACCGGATACGTGTTTTTATTAAATGGTGGAGCTGTAAGTTGCTGCAGTTCTAAACATAGTGTTGTGGCGGGATCTACATGTGAAGCGGAGTACATAGCTGCTTCGAAAGCAGCAAATGAAGGAGTCTGGATGAAGGAGTTCATTTCCGATCTAGGTGTCATACCTAGTGCATCGGGGCCAATGAAGATCTTCTGTGACAACACTGGTGCAATGGCCTTGGCAAAGGAATCCAGATTTCACAAGAGGACCAAGCACATCAAGAGACGCTTCAATTCCATTCAGGACCAAGTCCAAGTAGGAGACATAGAGATTTGCAAGATACATACGGATCCGAATGTTGCAGACCCATTGACTAAGCCTCTCTCACGAGCAAAACATGATCAGCACCAAGACTCCATGGGTGTTAGTATCATTACTATGTAATCTAGATTATTGACTCTAGTGCAAGTGGGAGACTGAAGGAAATATGCCCTAGAGGCAATAATAAAGTTATTATTTATTTCCTCATATCATGATAAATGTTTATTATTCATGCTAGAATTGTATTAACCGGAATCTTGATACCTGTGTGAATACATAGACAAACATAACGTCTAGTATGCCTCTACTTGACTAGCTCATTAATCAAAGATGGTTATGTTTCCAAACCATAGGCATGTGTTGTCATTTGATTAATGGGATCACATCATTAGGAGAATGATGTGATTGACATGACCCATTCCGTTAGCCTAGCACTTGATCGTTTAGTATATTGCTATTGCTTTCTTCATGACTTATACATGTTCCTGTAACTATGAGATTATGCAACTCCCATTTACCGGAGGAACACTTTGGGTGCTACCAAACATCACAACGTAACTGGGTGATTATAAAGGAGTACTACAGGTGTCTCCAAAGGTACATGTTGAGTTGGCGTAATTCGAGATTAGGTTTTGTCACTCCGATTGTCGGAGAGGTATCTCTGGGCCCTCTCGGTAATGCACATCACTATAAGCCTTGCAAGCAATGTGACCAATGAGTTGGTTACGGGGTGATGCATTACGTAACGAGTAAAGAGACTTGCCGGTAATGAGATTGAACTAGGTATTGGATACCGACGATCGAATCTCGGGCAAGTAACATACCGATGACAAAGGGAACAACGTATGTTGTTATGCGGTTTGACCGATAAAGATCTTCGTAGAATATGTAGGAACTAATATGGGCATCCAGGTTCTGCTATTGGTTATTGACCGAGAATAGTTCTAGGTCATGTCTACATAGTTCTCGAACCCGTAGGGTCCGCACGCTTAACGTTACGATGACAGTTTTATTATGAGTTTATAAGTTTTGATGTACCGAAGTTTATTCGGAGTCCTGGATGTGATCACGAACATGACGAGGAGTCTCGAAATGGTCGAGACATAAAGATTGATATATTGGACGACTATATTCGGACACCGGAAGAGTTCCGGACTTTTTCGGAGAAAACCGGAGTGCCAGAGTGTTACCGGAACCCCCGCCCCCCCCCAGGAGAGATAATGGGCCACATGGGCCTTAGTGGAAAGAGAGAGGGGCGGCCAGCATGGGCCGCGCGCCCCCCTCGGGTCCGATTGACTAGGAGGGGAGGCGCCTCTTTCCTTCCCCCTCTCCCCCTTCCTTTCCCCTCCTAGTAGGAGTAGGAAAGGGGGAGTCCTACTCCTACTAGGAGGAGGACTCCTCCTCCTGGCGCGCCCTCTAGGGCCGGCCGGCCTCCCCCCTTGCTCCTTTATATACGGGCGTGGGGGCACCCTAGGACACACAAGTTGATCTACGGATCGTTCCTTAGCCGTGTGCGGTGCCCCCCTCCACCATATTCCACCTCGGTCATATCGTCGCGGAGTTTAGGCGAAGCCCTGCGCCGGTAAAGCATCATCATCGTCACCATGCCGTCATGCCGTGGAACTCATCCTCAAGCTTTGCTTGGATCGGAGCCTGTGGATCGCCATCGAGCTGAACGTGTCAAGTCGGAGGTGCCGACGCTCGGTGCTTGGATCGGTCGGATCGTGAAGACGATGACTACATCAACCGCGTTGTCATAACGCTTCCGCTTACGGTCTACGAGGGTACATGGACAACACTCTCCCCTCTCGTTGCTATGCCATCACCATGATCTTGCATGTGTGTAGGAATTTTTTTTGAAATTACTACGTTCCCCAACACACCTTACCATTGCTGGTAAAGGTGTGGGTTTTGTGATATGACGGGTCATGACAGCCACACCGGGGTGATAGGTGAGTCTCGGCTGTAGCACCTCGCTGTGATTTGGTGGATGGCACGCGGGCCCGGATGCTTTGAAATGTCCCACATGTAGATAGAGCGGCTAGTCATATAGGAGTGCTCCATATTGTGCACCGCGACCAAGGCGGAGAGGAAAACGAGAGAACTACGTAATTAATGCACGAGTTTAATTAGGGTAGTTTTGTAAAATACGAGATACATTCCTCCAATCGCAAAATGCCTTGGTTCATGAGATTTGAGATTTGAGCCCTATAAACCGGAAGGGAGGGAGTACTGCATGCGGTGTAGTCTACTCACTTGTTGAAATCTCTAGAAAGGCAAATACTCCTTTTCGGTTTACAGGGCTTGATAACCCACAAGTATAGGGGATCGCAACAGTTTTTGAGGGTAGAGTATTCAACCCAAATTTATTGATTCGACACAAGGGGAGCCAAAGAATATTCTCAAGTATTAGCTGCTGAGTTGTCAATTCAACCACACCGAAACTTAGTATCTGCAGCAAAGTGTTTAGTAGCAAAGTAATATGATAGTGGTGGTAATAAAGAATAAAAGTAAAGACAAAGAAAAGTAATGTTTTTGGTATTTTGTAGTGATTGTAACAAGAGTAAATGAAAAGTACATAAGCGAGAACCAAGATATGGAAAACTCAGAGGCACCGGATTAGCGATGGATAATTATGCGGGACGTGTTTCATCATGTAACGATCATAACATAGGGTGACACGTAACTAGCTCGAGTCCATCAATGTAATGTAGGCACGTATTCAGATATAGTCATACGCCCTTATGGAAAAGAACTTGCATGACATCTTTTGTCCTACCCTCCCGTGGCAGCGGGGTCCTATTGGAAACTAAGGGATATTAAGGCCTCCTTTTAATAGAGAACCGGAACAAAGCATTAGCACATAGTGAATACATGAACTCCTCATACTATGGTCATCACCGGGAGTGGTCCCGATTATTGTCACTTCGGGGTTGCCGGATCATAACACATAGTAGGTGACTATAGACTTGCAAGATAGGATCAAGAACACACATATATTCGTGAAAAACAGCCCCGAACGGACTCCAGAGCAGCCCTCCTGAGAGAGATTAGGGCTTGGTGACGGCTCTGTATCGTAAAATGCGATGAAACTTTCTCTCTGATTTTTTTTCTCCCCGAAAGCCAATATATGGAGTTGGAGTTGGCGTTGGAGGGCCACCAGGGGGCCCACGAGGTAGGGGGCGCGCCTGGGAGGGCGCGCCCCACCCTCGTGAACAGGTGTGGGCCCCGGCCTTCATCTTTGGCGAGGATTTTTATTATTTATTCTAAGATATTCCGTGGAGTTTCGTGTCATTCCGAGAACTTTTGTTTTTCGCACATAAAACAACACCATGGCGCTCTTTGAAAACAGCGTCAATCCGGGTTAGTTCCATTCAAATCATACAAGTTAGAGTCCAAGACAAGGGCAAAAGTGTTTGGAAAAGTAGATACGACGGAGACGTATCAACTCCCCCAAGCTTAAACCCTTGCTTGTCCTCAAGCAATTCAGTTGACAAACCGAAAGAGAAAAGAAAAACTTTACAAACTCGTTTGCTCTTGTTGTTGTAAACATGAAAAGCCAGCATTCAAGTTTCAGCAATTATTATGAACTAACCATACTCACAATAACACGAGGTCTCACAATTACTCATATCAATAGCATAATCAGCTAGCAAGCCATAATAATAAAACCCGGATGACAACACTTTCTCAAAATCATAACATGATATAACAAAATGGTATCTCGCTAGCCCTTTCTGAGACCGCAAAACATAAATGCAGAGCACCTTTAAAGATCAAGGACTGACTAAACATTGTAATTCATGGTAAAATAGATCTAGTCAAGTCATACCCAATATAAACCAATAATAATGAATGCAAACGACAGTGTGCTCTCCAGCGGGTGCTTTTTAATAAGAAGGGTGATGACTCAACATAAAAGTAAATAGATAGGCCCTTCGCAGAGGGAAGTAGGGATTTGTAGAGGTGCCAGAGCTCGGTTTTGAAATAGAGATAAACTATATTTTGAGCGGCATACTTTCATTGTCAACATAACAACTAAAAGACGATGATATCTTCCATGCTAAACAGATTATAGGCGGTTCCCAAATGAATGGTAAAGTTTATACTCCCCTCCTCCACAAGCATCAATCCATGGCTTGCTCGAAACAACGAAAGTGCCTCCAACATTCAACGGGTCCTGTGGGGAGTTTTGTTTGTAGTTATTTTGATTTAGTTTGCATAAAGCATGGGATGGGCATCTCAATACCGGCCATTTTCGTGAATGAGGAGCGGAGTCCACTCCTCTTGAGAATAACCCGCCTAACACGGAAGATAAGGGCAGCTCTAGTTGACATATGAGCTATTCGAGCATGCAAAACATAATGTTTATTTGAAGGTTTAGAGTTTGGCACATACAAATTTACTTGGAACGGCAGGTAAATACCGCATATAGGAAGGTATGGTGGACTCATATGGAATAACTTTGGGGTTTAAGGAGTTTGGATGCACAAGCAGTGTTCCCGCTTAGTATAGGTGAAGGCTAGCAAAAGACTGGGAAGCGACCAACTGAGAGAGCGACAACAGTCGTAAACATGCATTAAAATTAATTTACACCGAATATAAGCACGAGTAGGATATAATCCACCATGAACATAAATATCATGAAGGCTATGTTGATTTGATTCAACTACATGCGTGAACATGTGCCAAGTCGAGTCACTCAATTCATTCAAAGGAGGATACCATCCCATCATACCACATCATAATCATTCTAATAGCATGTTGGCACGCAAGGTAAACCATTATAACTCATAGCTAATCAAGCATGGCACAAGCAACTATAATATCTAAATGTCATTGCAAATATGTTTACTTCATAATAGCTGAATCAGGAACGATGAATCATCATATTTACAAAAACAAGAGAGGTCGAGTTCGTACCAGCTTTTCTCTCCCCAATAAGTCCATCATATATCATCATTATTGCCTTTCACTTGCACGACTGAACGGTGTGTACAATAATAAGAGTGCACGTGCATTGGACTAAGCTGGAATCTACAAGCATTCAACTCAAGAGAGAAGACAAGTAATATGGGCTCTAAGTTAAATAAACAATCATGCATATAAGAGCCACTAAGCATTTTCAATATGGTCTTCTCGACCCCCAAAGAAAGGAAAAGAAAATAAAAACTATTTACACGGGAAAGCTCCCAACAAGTAAAACAAGAACGGGAAATATTTTTGGGTTTTCTTTTTAATTCTACTACAAGCATGAAAAGTAAACTAACTATTTTTTTGGTTTTTCTTAAAGTTTAACAAACACACAAGAAGAAAGCAGGAAAAAGAAAAATAAACTAGCATGGATATTACAGTGAAAAAGTATGAGCACCGACATCTAGCAATGAGTGTGTGTGAACATGAATGTAATGTCGGTGGGAAATACGTACTCCCCCAAGCTTAGGCTTTTGGCTTAAGTTGGTCTATTGTCATGGATGGCCTGGCGGATATCCATAGGTGAAGCTGGGGTCGTAGTGTGACAAAGAAGACTCTGACTGCCACTGGCTGGCAGCCTCCTCTGGATCCCAAGAATAAACATATAGTCGTGGAGGCTCATCTTGTGGCTCCGCTCTGGGGCCGGTGCAGGGTTCCGATAGGTTTGAACAGCCGACCACGAAACAATGTGAGGCTCTGCATACAAGTTAAACAAAGAAGGAGCAGGCAAAGTAATAGTCTCAGGGTGATGTTTATCAAAGTATAATTTATATTTAAGCTCTCTATCGCGACTTTTAACAAGAAAATCATGCGCTATCATACTCTTGTAATCTAGATAAGCACGGAGCAGCGCTGTTTCTTCTTTCTCCGCATGCCTAATAGGTATTTCAAAATGTTCAGCTAGGCGCGAAGCATAAATGCCTCCAAAGATGGGGCCCTTAGTACGGTTCAGACTTAACCGTCTAGCAACAATTCCACCCATACTAACAGAGCAAAATAATAATATCAGGAATACTAAGGTTCCCACAGTTCCCGCGTCCAATCAAGCAACGACTAGCAAATAAGGCAAAGTAGCGTAGAACAGGATAATGTATGCTAGTGATCCTTGCATCAGAAACCTTCCCGGTTTCTCCCACCATGATAGGGTTGGCAAAAGCTTCTAATTCATTACGGTGGGGTTCATCTAAGGTGCCCTTAAAGGGTATTCTGCAAACCTCGCAGAATTCTGCTAATGTCATCTCTTTAACAACGTCATATAAATGAAACTCTACTGTTGGAGGTGATTTCTTAGGGAAAGGGTAGAAGTTTTGCACAAAAGTATTTGTGAGTAAGAGATACTGATGACGTTGGTCGTGGAGGAAGTCGGTGAGGCCGGTGTTCTCGATCAATAAATAGAAATCTTCATGAATCCCAGCTCTCCTCAAGAAGTCATCGGAAGGCCATTCACACGGCCGGACCTCCGCAGTGCGAGATAAATTAAATTTGGGCTTCTCCTCTTCTTCCTTTTGTTTTTCCTTAGAGCTTTGGCTCGACGAGCCCCTCAAAAGTCTTTTCATTATTTCTGAAACAATCTGAAATTTTTAGTAACTTCAAATAAAAGTGAACCAACTTCAATAAAATTGATAGCAACAACTCCCACAAGTGCCTAGAGCCTATATAAAGCATTGGAACTACTTGGAACCATATAAATTTGACATGCAAGCTCAAGAACATGGTCACCTATGCAGCACAAATTTGCAATGAATAAAGCACTAGAACAAAAACTAATTGGACCAATGGAGGAGTCACATACCAAGGAACAATCTCCCCAAGCAGTTTTGCAAGAGGTGCTTTCAGCAAGGAGATCGAAAATCATAGCAACGGGGGCTGGAACTCGTGCTTGAGTTGGTTTTTCGTGTTTGTGTGAGACAGAGGAAGAAGATGGGTGCACGAATAAGTGGAGGAGGGCCACCGTGGGCCCACGAGGCAGGGGGCGCGCCCAGGGGGGTAGGGCGTGCCCTCCACCCTCGTGGCCAGGTGGCAGCTCCCCCTATGGTAATTTTTGCACAGTAAATTTTCAAATATTCCCGAAAAAATCATATTAAATTGGCATGGCATTCTGAGGACTTTTATTTTTGGGATATTTTTATGTTGCACGGATAAGTCAGGAAACAAACGGAAAAATATTATTTTAATTTATTTCTACTAAATAACAGAAAATATAAAAAGGGTACAGAAGGTTGTGCTTCTAGTTTCATCCATCTCGTGACCGTCAAAATGAACCCACTAACAAGGTTGATCAAGTCTTGTTAACAAACTCATTCCGAATAATCACAGAACCGGAGAAATTTTGAATGACACTAAGTTACCTCAACGAGGATATGAAAATCCCCAACAATAAGAATATCATACTTTTTCTTCACAGTGGGGAGAGGAAATTCAAAGCCTCCAAATATAATCGATGGGGTTTTTCCAATAGAGTTGGTGTTATAAACTTGAGGTTGTTTCCTCGGAAAGTGTACCGTATGCTCATTACCATTAACATGAAAAGTGACATTGCCTTTGTTGCAATCAATAACAGCCCCTGCAGTATTAAGGAAAGGTCTTCCAAGAATAATAGACATACTATCATCCTCGGGAATATCAAGAATAACGAAGTCCGTTAAAATAGTAACGTTTGCAACCACAACAGGCACATCCTCACAAATACCGGCTGTGTATAGCAGTTGATTTATCAGCCATTTGCAAAGATATTTCAGAGGTGTCAACTTATTCAAGTCAAGTCTACGATATAAAGAGAGAGGCATAACACTAACACGGCTCCAAGATCACATAAAGCGGTTTTAACATAACTTCTTTTAATGGAGCATGGTATAGTAGGCACTCCGGATCTCCAAGTTTCTTTGGTATTCCACCCTTAAAAGTGTAATTAGCAAGCATGGTGGAAATTTCAGCTTCAGGTATCTTTCTTTTATTAGTAATAATATCCTTCATATACTTAGCATAAGGATTTGTTTTGAGCACATCGATTAATCGACACGCAAAAAGATGGGTCTGATCATTTCAAAGAAAGCGCTCAAAATCCTCATCATCCTTTTCTTGGATGGTTTGGGAGGAAAAGGCATGGGTTTCTGAACCCATGGTTCCCTTTCTTTACCATGTTTCCTAGCAACAAAGTCTCTTTTATCATAACGTTGATTCTTTGATTGTGGGTTATCAAGATCAACAACAGGTTCAACTTCTACATCATTATCATTACTAGGTTGAGCATCAACATGAACATTATCATTAAAATTATCACTAGGTTCATGTTCATCACCGATTGTGTTTCAAAGATCGGACATAGAGATATCATTTGGATTATCAGGTGGTTCAGCAATAGGTTCACTAGAAGTTTGCATAGTCCTATCATTTTTCCTTTTCTTCCTCTTAGAAGAACTAGGTACATCAATAATATTTCTCTGAGAATCCTGCTCGATTCTCTTAGGGTGGCCTTCAGGATACAAAGGTTCCTGAGTCATTCTACCAGTTCTAGTAGCCACTCTAACAGCATAATCATTTTTCTTACTATTCATTTCATTAAGCCCTTTTTTCTGAGCTTTAAGTACTTGTTCTACTTGAGTGGTGACCATAGAAGCATGCTTGCTAACAAGTTTAAGTTCACTTCTAACATCAGCCATATAATCACTCAAGCGTTTAATCATAAAGGTATTCTGTTTTAATTGTCTACCAAAATAAGCATTAATGTCAGCTTGCTTAAACATAAAGTCATCAAACTCATCCAAGCACTGACTAGCAATTTTAGTAGGAGGGACTTCAGCTTTATCATATCTATAGAGAGAATTTATCTTTACTACCTGTGTCGGGATATCGGGAGGTTCTTCATTAAATAAGTAATTGAGATCATATACTTCTTCAACAGGTGGTAAATTAAGACCATGTATTTATTCAATAGGAGGTAAATTCTTAACATCTTCAGCTTTAATACCTTTTTCTTTCATAGATTTCTTTGCCTCTTGCATATCTTGGGATCGAGAAATAGAACACCTCTCTTCGGAGTTGGTTTAGGAATAGGCTCAAGAATTGGCTCAGAACTGCTCAGAGTTGGCTCAGAGGTGCCCAATTATTTTCATTTGCCAACATATTATTCAATAAAATTTCAGCGTCATCCGTGTTCTTTCCTGAAAAGAGAACTAGCACAACTATCCGTAATCTCTGGAAGCATCGTTAGTCCATTATAAAAGATATCAAATATTTCAGGTTTCTTAAGAGGATGATCTGGCAAAGCATTAAGTAACTTGAGAAGCCTCCCCAAGCTTGTGGGAGACTCTCTTCTTCAATTTGCACAAAATTGTATATTTCCCTCAAAGCAACTTGTTTCTTATGAGTAGGGAAATATTTAGCAGAGAAGTGATAAATCATATCCTGGGGACTTTGCATACAACTAGGATCAAGAGAATTAAACCATTTCTTAGCATCACCCTTTAATGAGAACGGAAATATTTTAAGTAAATAAAGGTGGCACGATCTCAGGTTATTAGTAAACAGGGCAGCTATATCATCTAACTTACGAAGATGTGCCACAACAGTTTCAGATTCATAGCCATAAAAAGGATCAGATTCAACCAAAGTAATTATATCCGGATCGATGTAAATATCATAATAATCATGATCAGAACACAGATAGGTGAAGTAGCAAAAGCAGTGGTCGGGTCTCATCCTACCTCTAAAATATTCTTTACTCCACTTAATTAGCAACCTCTTACGTTCAAGACTATCCCGGCAAGCAACAACAGCTTCAAAAGATTCAGCATTAAAAAGATAACCCTCTGGAATAGAAGGCATAGGTTCATCATCACTAGCATCATCGTGTTCAGGTTCAATAATTTCTCTTTCTCTAGACCTAGCAATTTGCTCATCAAGAAATTCACCAAGTGGCACAGTAGTATCAAGCATAGAAGTAATTTCATCATAAGTATCATGCATAGCAAAAGTGGCATCATCAATAACATGCAACATATCAGAATCAATAGCAGTAGTAGGTTTAGGTGTCGCAAACTTACTCATAATGTATGAGAATCTAGTTCAAGGCTAGATGGCGTCCCTTACCTCCCTCGTAGTTGAGGGCAAAATAGTAGTTCGATCATCTTTCAAGTTCTTCATAGTGTCCAGGAGATATAAATCCCAAGTGACTCAAAGAATAGAGCTATGCTCCCCAACAACGCTTGAAAAAGGTCTTGATAACCCACAAGTATAGGGGATCGCAGCAGTTTTCGAGGGTAGAGTATTCAACCCAAATTTATTGATTCGACACAAGGGGAGCCAAAGAATATTCTCAAGTATTAGCAGCTGAGTTGTCAATTCAACCACACCGGAAACTTAGTATCCGCAGCAAAGTGTTTAGTAGCAAAGTAATATGATAGTGGTGGTAACGGTAACAAAAGTAAAGACAAAGAAAAGTAATGTTTTTGGTATTTTGTAGTGATTGTAACAAAGAAGAACGGAAAAGTAAATAAGCGAGAACCAGATATGGAAAACTTGTAGGCACCGGATTAGTGATGGATAATTATGTTGGATGTGGTTCATCATGTAACAGTCATAACATAGGGTGACATGTAACTAGCTCGAGTTCATCAATGTAATGTAGGCATGTATTCGTATATAGTCATACGTGCTTATGGAAAAGAACTTGCATGACATCTTTTGTCCTACCCTCCCGTGGCGCGGGGTCCTATTGGAAACTAAGGGATATTAAGGCCTCCTTTTAATAGAGAACTGGAACAAAGCATTAGCACATAGTGAATACATGAACTCCTCAAACTATGGTCATCACCGGGAGTGGTCCCGATTATTGTCACTTCGGGGTTGCCGGATCATAACACATAGTAGGTGACTATAGACTTGCAAGATAGTATCAAGAACACACATATATTCATGAAAACATAATAGGTTCAGATCTGAAATCATGACACTCGGGCCCTAATGACAAGCATTAAGCATAGCAAAGTCATAGCAACATCAATCTCAGAACATAATGGATACTAGGGATCAAACCCTAACAAAACTAACTCGATTACATGATAAATCTCATCCAACCCATCACCGTCCAGCAAGCCTATGATGCAATTACTCACGCACGGCGGTGAGCATCATGAAATTGGTGATGGAGGATGGTTGATTATGATGACGGCGATGAATCCCCCTCTTCGGAGCCCCGAACAGACTCCAGATCAGCCCTCCCGAGAGAGATTAGGGCTTGGCGGCGGCTCTGTTTCGTGAAATGCGATGAAACTTTCTCTCTGATTTTTTTTCTCCCTGAAAGCCAATATATGGAGTTGGAGTTGGCGTCGGAGGGCCACCAGGGGGCCCACGAGGTAGGGGGCGCGCCCCCCACCCTCGTGAACAGGGTGTGGGCCCCCTGGCCTTCATCTTTGGCGAGGATTTTTTATTATTTATTCTAAGATATTCCGTGGAGTTTCAGGTCATTCCGAGAACTTTTGTTTTCTGCACATAAAACAACACCATGGCAATTCTGCTGAAAACAGCGTCAGTCCGGGTTAGTTCCATTCAAATCATACAAGTTAGAGTCCAAAACAAGGGCAAAAGTGTTTGGAAAAGTAGATACGACGGAGACGTATCAGGGCTATACTACTCCCTCCATCTAGGTGTGTAAGTCATCTTATGAAAACCAAATAGTCCCAAAACACTTAGGCACGGTGCATTAACTTCTACCTTGTTTCTTGTTTCTTGACATATCAACCAATAAGAGATGAGAGGTGTGCATGCTTCTAATGACTTGCAGTGGCTAGTTCATTGCATGCAATGCTATTAATTAGCAAATAAACATTGGTGACACTAGGAGGAAACGGTGCTAAGCACGTGGACCTATGCAGAATGAGTATCAACCAATGGATGATGGAGTTTAATTGTTAAACAATTCAATGAGGGAAGCTTAGCTACAAATTCAATGACTTACTCACCTAGACTGAGGGAGTAGCAAGTACTAGTACTACAATAGTGGGCTCAAATAGCAATTTTGTCTCATGCAAGAGCCTAGCTACTATATGTGTGCTCCAAGGCACTGCACCACGCGAGCGTTCGCAACTGCCACGTTCGGGTTGCGCTTGGCTCTTCGCCTCTTCGAGAAGACGAACAATTGTAAGTGCATCTAGTGCCCCTTAGTGATTTTGGTGTATTGAAGACTTATAGGTTAAGTAACTGATGCGTTTGTGAGTGTACACAGGTCTATAAGTCTATGAGGAGTTTGATATTTACAGAGAAAGTCGATCCCTAAAAATGAAGTTCTTCGACTGAAGACTTTGATATTCTGAAGACTTTCTGAAGACTTTGAAAGTGAAGAAAATGGTGTGACCTTGAAGACTTGGCATTCACTTGAGGAACATGAAGCGTGAAGACTTTTGTTTTCGTAGTTTCATTTTCTCTTTCTTGAGTCATAGGAAACACCGTACTGTTAAAGGGGGTCGAGGAAATACTAAGGAAAAATTTCCATGTGATGCTCAACTCAAAATCCTACACCTACCAATCCTTCGAGTGAAGCCATTGGAAATCTCATACAGTTTAGTCAATTTCTTGATGTGAGACGTAGTTCTTCCGGTCATCGATGACTTTGCTCGACCGAGGAGTTAGGAATTCGCCAAAGTGTGAATTGCCTACACAAAGGAGGAACATGATAGCCCCGAGGAATTTGAGAATCAAATTTTCGACCGTTCTTTGTCTTGCTTGGCTGTCCAAAATATCTTATCCACCTAACGGTCATATCATTGAAGGGCATTTATGTCTTATCATGTCGGGCTGCTCCCTAGGCTATAAATAGCCGCCCCCTACAACCACTAGTTGGTTGGCTGCTCCGAGAGATCTTGACACTTGTCATCTGAGAGCAACCCATCCTCCGAGGACTTTGAGCGAAAATCATCAAGTGAGGAAAATCCCAAAACCAAACCCTCACAAACCCAAAGTGATTGAGCATCACTGAAGAAATTGATCCTGCGTGGATCCGATGCTTGTTACCTTTGAAGACTGTGCTTCTTCCAGACGGTTAGGCGTCAAGGTCTAGAGCATCCAAGAGGAATTGTGGATCGCCGAGTGACCAAGTCTGTGAAGGTTTGGAAGTCACCAAGACTTACCATGAGTGATTGGACGAGGCCTGCGTGGTCTTAGTTCAAGGAGAATACGGTGAGGATGGGTGTCTGAGTTGCGGCTCGAGATCGGGTGTCCGGATCGTGTGTCCTCGAGTTTAAATACTCACCGCTCCAACCAGACGCATAACCGAGACAATAGCTTGAACTGGTTTACCAAATCATTGTCTTTGCCAACCGGTGGTTCTATTTCCTCAACTCTTTCATTTCGTCATTCTTGTGTTGAATGTTGTTCATATATGTGCTTGAAGACTTTGATCAAGACTTTCACAAATTCCTCAGTTCAATTTCTTCATCTGTTTGTCTTCATCTTGCTATCCTGTGTTTACGCTTTCCGTAGACTGTGTTAGTCTTCATTTCATCATGATGACTATGTTTGTATCTGTTATGTTTACTTCGAGTACATATTCCGCTGCAAGTAGTTCTTCACTAAGGAATTTCCTCACCAAACAAATTCCTCGATGAAGAATTCATAAAATCGCCTATTCACCCCCCTCTAGTCGATATAACGACTTTCAATTGGTATCGAGCAAGGTACTCCTTGTTACGTGTGATTTTGGTTTAACCGCTTTGGAGTTTTAGTTATGTCGACCGCAGTATGAAGAAAGTGACATGCCCTATCTTTGATGGTCATGACTATCCCAAGTGGAAGGCCATGATGAGGAAGCGCCTCATGGCAAAAACACGAGTTGTGGACCGTCACCGAGATTGGTCTTCTTGATCTATGCAAGATGGCGAATCTCGATGATATTCGCAAGTACACTCGACTTGATATCATAGAGAAGGATATCATCTGCTCCGCCTATCCAGAGATCAATTGGGCTAATTATGCATCTTGGCAATTCGAAGCTCATCTGGGACCGAATCTCTGATGTCTATGAAGGTCATCGAACTCGTCATGATCCCTGGTTTGAGGACTTCAAAGAGTCTCTCAAAACGATGACTTTCGAGCCAGAATCATCATCTTCTGCATCTTGTCTCATGGCAAACGGTGCTGAGGTAACCGAATGCTCCTCATCCGAGTCTTCTGATAATGAATCTGATAATGATGAATCTGAAAGTGATGAATCTGATGATGATATTGAATCCTGCTATACCAAACTTATTTGCGTTGCCACTAAACAACAAACCGTCTTAGAACAAACTCAATATATGCTAGAAAGAAGTGATAATATGTTGCGCAAAGAAATGGATCAGTCAAAAGCATTGGGTGAATGTCTTCAGAAAATTCACTCCAAGTTTGACGTCCTTCAAGATCAACATAATACCCTTTTGACTGATGATGAGAAGCTTTCTCTTGAAGCTCTTCAAAGAAAGGAAGATCTTGAAAAGCTAAGAGTGTGTTATGAAGATCTTCAGAAGGAGCGCGATTCATTACTAGCTCAACAAATCAGCGCTTCTCAGGAAGAATTTGTTCCTCCATGCTTAAAGTGCATTGAACGTGAATCTGCTAATTCTTCACCTGAATGTTCAAATGCTTCAAAAGTTACAAATTCTTCATCTGCCTCTGCTATCACTAATTCCTCATCCGAGGACATTGCTAGTATCATCGACAATGCAGGTTGAAGGAATTGTACATGACAGCATGTACAAAAGCCTCAAAGGGCATCGACACTTTGTGATGTGCTCAAAAGTAGATCCTCAACAGAAACCCTAGGAAAGAGGGTATTGCCTTTGAGAGGAAACTCAATCTTGATGGAACATATTGGAAGCCCGAGCAAGATCCCAAAACCTCATGGGTTCTTTGCAAAGGGACCTCCAGATTGATCCATCTAACTTGTCCGGCTTTACATGTGAATCTTCTCATTCTTCTAATGAGTCATTTGACTCAACTATAAACTGTTCAAAAATCGAGAATGGTGAAGTATTTGCTAGATATGTTGGCACTAACCTGCAGGAACGGTTCCCCCATGAAGAAAATCTGGGTTCCCAAAAGCTGTGTTGAAAGTCTTCAGGTGAATGTCCTCATGACACCACCTGTGAAGAACAGGAACCCCAGATCAAATTCTTCACATGGATCACATTCCTCAACTGGATCAAAGTCCTCATATGATTATCATCGTGCTAACAACTCTGTCTCGCAGGGTAGAGCTAAGGGTTATGAATATGTGCATTATTCTTCAAACCATTATGTTCATAAGTCCTCGAAGAATTACTCTGCTTATTCATATGCTTACCCTAACCCCTCCTATGCTAAGCGAAATGGTTTGGCATCTTTGCCACCTTTATCACATGGTGCTCGCAGGATGATGAACTCTTTGCCACCCCTTCAGATGTGGGTGGTGAAGAAAAGGAACTAATCTCTTCTGCGAGGTCAGTCTCCGGGCGTGCTCTAACGTCTGAAGAATTTCTTTGAGGACGACAAAATTGCTGAAAGGGCGCAGCGAATCATGATGAAATGAACTTTCATTTCACACGTCCTCCTACTACTATATCATTTCTATCGCTTGATGAAATTCATCGATGAACTTGATATCATATTCTTCATCGATGAAGCATATGAGATTGTAAGCTACACTAATTCATCTGCAGGATGATCAACCCAAAACCACCGAATGGGTCCTCGATAGTGGATGTACAAATCACATATTTGGTGACAAGAATCTATTGATGGATGCTCCTTATCACCGTCACCTCTGAAGCATATCATATTTGCCGACAAAGGCAAAAGTCGGTATTGGGTCTTGGTAAGGTTGCTATCTCTAAGGATAAGCACATGGACAAAGTCATGCTTGTTGAGTCCTTAGGATACAATCTCATGTCGATCTCAATGCTTTGTGATCTTGATATGGTTGTTGTATTCGGCAAATATCATTGTGTTGTGATTATGGAAGTCGACAATTCCAAAGTCTTGAAGGCTTTAGGAGAGGAGATCAGATATTGTTGATTTCTCTCTGGGACCACAACCAGCCGTGTGTCTACTTGCAAAAGCTTCAGAATGATGGCTATGGCATCGACGACTTGGTCATGCAGGCATGAGGAATTTGAACACGCTTGCAAAGAAGAAGCATGTCATTGGCATTGAAAATGTCAAATTCCTCAAGGATCACTTATGCGGAGCCTGTGAAGCAGGAAAAATGACCAAGGCCAAGCATCCAGCAAAGACTATCATGACCACTACCCATCCATTCGAATTGCTTCACATGGACCTCTTCGGACCAAATCATTATTCAGCAGTCACTAATGATGCATCTTTATATGGTTTTGTCATTGTTGATGATTATTCTCGATATACATGGGTACACATTGTTACTTACAAACATGAAGTGCAGGAAGTCTTCAAACGATTTTCCTCGAGGGCTTCAACCAACTTTGGTGTGAAGATCAAGCATATCAGAAGTGACAATGGAATTGAGTTCAAGAATTCGGTCTTGATGCCTATCTTGATGAACTTGGTATTACTCATGAGTTATCTGCTCCCTATACTCCTCGTGAGAATGGCATTGTGGAGCGCAAGAACAGAACTCTTGTTGAGATGGCTCGCACTATGCTTGATGAATACAAAACGCCTCGGCGTGCAATTGATAACGCCTCGCCACATCATCAACAGTATATCTTCACAAATTCTTCAAGAAGACCGCCTATGAACTCCTCACCGACAAGAAACCCAATGTGAGTTATTTCAAAGTCTTGATTGCTAAATGTTGGATTAGAGATCCTCACCACAACTCTAAATTTGCACGAAAGCACATGAAGGTTTTATGCTTGGTTACGAAGGACTCGCACACCTACTGAGTCTTCAACATTGTTCTTCACAAGATTTTTGACATCTTTGTAGATGTGCGGTTCGATGAAACTAATGGCTCGCAAGGAGAGCACCTACCTTACGTGTTAGATGAACCAGCACCGAGGATGCTATCAAGCTCAAGGCAACCGAGGATGTCATTCCGATCAAGAATCTCTTTGAAGAATTCATTCCTGTTCATGAAGAACATCGGTGATGCACTCAAGAACATAATGAGGAAAATGGTGTCAAGAAAATGCTGATCAAAATCCTCACGACAACCAACTCATCCACGCGTTGCAAAAGAAGTGCAAGTGGAGAAGATAATAGATGACATTAGTGCACCAGTCCTCTCACACGCTCAAAAGCCTCACACTTATCTAACTTTTGTGGGCACTATGCTTTTGTCTCTATCTCGAGCCCACTAAGGTAGATGAAGCATTTCGAGCCGAGTGGATTAGGGCTATGCAAGAAGAATTACATCGATTCGAGTGAACAATGTCCAGGAATTGGTCAATGGCCCAAATCCTCGCAAGCATAATATCATTGGCACAAAGTGGATCTACCGCAACAAGCAAGATGAAAATGGCCTTGTGGTGAGGAATAAGGCACGACTAGTAGCTCAAGGCTACACACAGTGTGAAGGAATTGATTTCGATGAAACTTTTGCACTGTTGCTAGACTTGAGGCTATTCGCATTTTACTTGCCTATGCTAACCATCATGATATCATCTTATATCAAATGGATGTGAAAAGTGCATTCCTCAATGGTAAGCTTGAGGAAGAAGTATATGTTGCTCAACCCCCAGGTTTTGAAGATCCCAAGAATCCTGACAAAGTCTTCAGACTTAATAAGGCTCTCTATGGCCTCAAGCAAGCCCCTCGGGCGTGGTATGATACATTGAAGGAATTCTTCGTGAAGAATGGCTTCATACCCGGTTCACTCAACCCTACTCTTTTTACTAAATCACATGATGGTGAACTGTTTGTGTGCCAAATATATGTTGATGATATTATCTTTGGCTGTACTAACCAACGTTATAGTGATGAATTTGCCTATATGATGAGTGAAGAATATCAAATGTCTATGATGGGAGAGTTGAAATTCTTCTTAGGTCTTCAAATTAAATCGGCCGCACAATGGCATATTCATATCTCAGAGAAATACCTCAAAGATGTCTCGAGGAAATTCGGCATGCAAGATTGCAAAGCGTCAAAATTCCTATGCCCACAAATGGCCATCTATGCATCGATGAAAATGGTATTGACTACGATCACAAGGTATACCGCCCATGATTGGTTCCTTATTGTACTTATGTGCATCTAGGCCAGATATAATGCTTAGTGTTTGCTTGTGTGCCCGATTTCAAGCTGCATCAAGGAATCACACCATAAGGTGTGAAGCATATTCTTCGATATCTAGCTCACACACCAACACTAGGATTATGGTACCCCAAGGGCTCTGCTTTTGATCTCATTGGATATTCGACTCGACTATCTTTGGTGATCGTGTGGACCGCAAGTCAACATCCGCACTTGTCATTTCCTCGAACGATCTTTGGTGCGTTGGTACTCGAAGAAACAGAATGCGTATCACCGCTTCTCTGCTGAAGCTGAATACATTCTGCTGGCTCATGTTGTGCTCAAGCTGCTTTGGATGAAGCAAGCCCTCAAGGACTATGGCGTCAACGTGAAGAATGTGCCTCTCCTTTGCGACAATGAGAGTGCCATCAAGATTGCTCACAACCCAGTTCAAAGACTCAAGACTAAGCACATCCAGATTCGTCATCATTTTCTTCGTGATCATGTGTTGAAGGGCGACATCTCAATTGAGCATGTGAAGACTGAAGAACAGCTAGCGGATATCTTCACTAAGCCCTTGGATGAGAAGAGATTTAGCAAGTTGCGGTGTGAGCTAAATATCTTAGAATCTTGAATGTTCTTTGAAAAGGACACACATCCTAACCCTTATGCAGAATTGATGACTTAGATGTGCAACACATGAAGAAACGTTTTTCTTCAATCAATGAAGAATAACACTCTAAGTGTGGAGAAATCAATGAAGAATTTGATTCTCAGAACCCTACGACAATTGTACGCGGTGTCTGAAATCATCATTCTTACACGGTGGGTCACGCCACCACAAAAGTTGAAAATCTTCAATTTGAGTTTTTCCTCATTTTTGAAATTCTTCAGTTTTACAAATTCTTCAACTTTGCAAAATCTTCAATGTTTTCGTCGGCTATATATATATGTGAGTTTATGTCCTCTACAGCATTCACTTATTGCTATTTCTTCAAGTTGTGATTTCTGCTAAGTGAATGTGATCGGACCCTTCCCCCTCTATGCTATACTCAACCCAATCTATTCACAAATTCTTCATGTGCATTCTGATTGAAACTTGTTCAAAGTCTTCATTGTGTCCTTGACAGCTGAAGAAATTGCGAACGAATTTTTTTTAAAAAAAAAACAAATCTTATCCAGATTTTCGGTTTTACCACTCAAACCATTCCGCATCCCACGATACATTAGTTTATTCACCCACGATCTTACACGATCTCATCTACACAGTACGTGGGTGACACATGTCGCATGAAGAAGAAAGGGCAGGGGCATGTTCGTCCCAAAATCTTCGGGCGAACAGTTTTTACCGTGGCTATAAATACCCCTCTCCCTTCCTTACTTCATTTACTCCGCTCGATCATTGTCTCTCGCTCGAGCTCTCCTCAAACCCTAAGCGCCACCGCTACTCCATCACCGTCGGTGAGGAAGAGCTTCCTTGCCTCGACCTCGTCGCCGTCGTACTCGCGCCGGCTACGGAAATCTTCACTCCGCCGCCGCCGTAGCTGTCTCCCTCTGCCAAGTTAGGGCGTGGGAGATATAACGTGACGAACTTCACCATGGTTCATCTCTGTTCGTTGTGTTCTTCAGTTTGGGTAATTAAAAGTCACTTTTATTACTTGCTTTGATTCTCAAACTTTTCTGAAAATCTTCAAAGGTGTTTTCATTCTTCAAATCTTCACATATGAACACCTCACACACTGTATGGTCTTGATTCATCTCTCTAAGCACTCATTTCTTCAAGATTCCTCAATTGTGCGGATTTTCGATCTGTACAACTCTGGAACCTAAGACAAGAACGCTTAGTGAAATTCCTCAAGGCTCAACTGGTCAAATTCCTCAAAACTTGACTTTTGAAAAATCTTACGAGAACGATATGACCTCTCCAAATTCCTCGCACCTACACTCTGTTCACGGTACTCATGTCATTCTTTGAATCACTAGGTTCTCATCAACTTAACTCATTTGCAGCATTCCTTGAAGAAAACTGCATACTTCTTGAGTGTTCTATTGTTCAAATTCCTCACCAAGAAAATGGCGGAAGGCAAGAGACCGCAGAAGGAGGAAAGAAACCGGAGGTCATGACGCTTTTGAGATCCACGATGAAATATACAAGGATTATTGCACACTGATGAAGCCAAGTTTGGCGAGAGAACAAAAATCAGCGCAAAGTGCGATTCAGAGGATAGAACGAAGATGGGCACGAGAATAGAGGAATATCGCTATGTTACTCCCAAGTACATGAAGAAATTCGCTTAAACCCTCCATGCCCAAGAGCTCCATTGGCTTTTGGCCAAGTCACGATCCCACCAAACATCAAGCGTGGTGAGGACTTTCTGAAGAATGGTCTAGGCGACAAGCAAAGCGGCAAGACAAGCCAAGGAGGCGGTGAGGAAATTCAATGAGGATTCTCTGCTGCTGCATTGCTGCTGAGACCTCGGACAAGCCGAGGAAATCTATGTCAAGAAGCCTGCTCGCAAGCCAAGTGCTTCACCATCAGCGCCCTCACGGCCCAGTTCCTCACAGCGCCCTCACGGCAAATTCCTCGACCTCTTCTGCACCTCCAAAGTCCTCGCAGCTCCTCCAAGTCCTCAACTCCTCTGCATCGGCTACATGTCAAAGGACTCGGGGTTTCTCGATTGCTACGGTGTCTCGGCAAGTTCCTCACCGCACCAATGTCCTCATCAGCCCCACTCTGCTGAAGACAAAAGCAACGGTGGGACGCGGTCCTCGCCAAGTCCAAGAAAGAAACAGGTTGCTTTCAAGTACCCTCGATGACGAGGCTTCGATGAAGAACTTGAAGAAATCATCGAGACAGACTCACAAAGGCCATAGCGCCAAAGGAACAACAGTGCCTCTGCTTTTGGATCCGAAGAAGATCCTTGACTTCATCGACTTATGGCATCGGGATCCAAGCACTCCAATGATGACCGCCTCGACTCTGGTCAAAGTCATATCTTGACCCATTTCATCGCTGAAGAGAAATGGAAATTTGAAAAGGCTCGTGAGATCAAGAGAGCACAAGCCAGAAAGGAGAAGCTTCTGAAGAAGAACATCATCAACTTGACTCCTGAAGAACTTCTCAAGGCTCAATCTGAGATCCAAGCCCTCAGCAAGGATTTCACTGCATACAATGCTGATTGGCAAGGAGCCAAAGTGAGATTCGTCAATTTGACGAAGAAAATGAAACCTGTTGTAGCCCCATCGCAACAAGCAAATCCTCGCAGCTGCAGACTCTACTCGGCCTGGCGATGAGCAGCCAAGATGCTGATGACTTTCACTGGCGATGAGAATACAAGTTCGTGGCTGATGACTCAATTCCAGCCGTGAAGAAATTCCTGGGACATCCACTAGTGGTGCGCTCAAGAAAGCAAGAGATCAGGCAATCGCACGATTGCTACCAAGAAAATGAACCACAGTCCTCGGCTCCTCCTGCGCCAACACCAACTCCAATTCTTCCTTCTGCTTATGAAGTGAAGAAGACCAAGGCTGCAGAGCGAGCTGCAGTAAAGAAGAGGAAGGCATCAGCTGAGTCAAATTCTTCGGCTGCGAAGAAAATGAAGCCAATGACCAGCTCGCTTGAAAATCCCATTGATGTCGTTCCCATTTCCTCCATGTCGTCTAAGGAGATTGTTCCTTATGGAGAAGAATACAAGATTCCAAGCGGATCTAATGAAGAAAATCATTCTGTTGCTACTTCAGAACAGTTTGATGAAGAAATTGAAGTGGAAGCATTCCCTTCACCGCCAGTCGTTTCCTCACCCATGCCTCAGTTCACAGTTGAAGAGGCTGGTGTTGAGGAAATTGAAAAGGAAGATGAAGGCGTGGATATTGGATGCACTACACGGTGATGAGCGATGACTTTTGGGAAAGTCAACATCCAAATACTCCTCTCTTCACTCCCATTCAACAAATTCCTCGGTCCCGGCTACAAGCTGTTATAATGGGCTCAAGAAACTCATCCCACATCATCATTCATGAAGAAATTCCAGCCACTAGTCTTTGAAGAACTGCGATCGATCCCCAACTCGCACAAGAAGAGGAACAGAAATTCCTCACTGAAGCACACGAGATCGCGATTTACGAGGTTGTCTGCAAATCACTGACACTCCTCTGCCCAAACCGAAGAATCCGTTCTCGAGCAAGCAAAAATTCAAGGCTGAAGACTTCTTTTCTGAGCATGTGTTCTTCACTGACTACAATCCATATGACTCTGCTCGCATAAGGAAAAGACGTTTCTGGACTGCTACTCAAGCCAACTTCTATTCCTCAGTGCTCTTTGACAAGGACAAAATCTTCGATCATGAGCATATTCCTCATGTGGATATGGAATCTCTGCCGTGCTTGAGCAGTTCTCGAGTTATTCATGATGCGGGACTCTGAATTTTACGCGATATCTATGATTGGAATGAAGAACTCATTCTTGATTCTATGCCACCTTGCATATCACGGAGATTTGAAGATGTCAATACATGGGTGCTGGATTGGATGATGAAAATACTCACTACAAGGCACCAAAGAATGAATTGCCGTGTCCTTCCTCTTGATCCTCCCTATGACCTTTGACGTTGCATCTACAATGACCGCGAATCGTCTCGATCATTATATGCAAGTGCTCATGAAGCCTTTGAAGCGGTGGCAGGCCCTCGAACCAAATTCCTCGTTAAGGAATTGTTGTATGTGCCTCGACCGTCTATCGCATCTGACGAAGACAATGAGTCCTATCAAAGGCCTCAACTCTAATGATGAAGGCGTCGTTGGCATCATGAAGAACATGCTTTTCAACATCATTCATGGCGTTCCGTCAACTTCCATGATTTCTTCATGAGGACTCGGCTAATGTTGCCTTTGTCACCTTTTGAGTTGAAGCCATATGCGCCTTGGATTATGAGATTCATAAGGGCAAGATCTTCACTGAATTACAAGGCTGACACTCTGAACCATGGTAGATACTTGCCACCCATTGAAGTCCTCAAGCCACCAATTTCATCATCTGATGATAAGGGCAAGGCAGCTCTTTGTGATCGATGAAGGCACTCGTCCATTGGATGGTCAATTCCGTCTAGCTACTTCTTACTCCAACAATGACAATTTCGCAACACATGACACCGCCAAATACCTCGGCTAAGCAAAATCCTCAAGCCACAAAGCACCGTGGTGATGATCGACCGTGAGTTACTCCTCGGTCTTCATCGGAAGGTTGATCGAAATCACAAATGGGTGAAGCGTCAATTTGCTGCAATTCTTCACAACATGACCTCAACCCATAATGCGGTGAAGAAACATCAAGTATCACCTTCATGAAACCCTCAACCGCTTTTGGGCTGTTCTCACTCATGTATATTCATGGAAGAATGAAGACTATGGGTCTCGAGGAAGCATTTGGTAGTGCGCACCACCTCGAAGAAATTCAAGAGAGTCAAAGTTCACGATCCGGTGGCAGCTCTTATTCTTCATCGCGAAACTGATGAACATGAAGATTTGAGCGACAACTGCGGCAGGCCCTACTTCAAAAAACAACCCGATAACGCGGCGCTCCTCCATCAACTTGAAATTCTTGAGGCGTTAGTCCTCGGCCGATCCTTTTGGTCATTTGATGACAAAGGGGGAGAAATCTGAGTTAGTCTTCAAGCGGGTTTATATTATGGGCGGGTTTATATTATGGGTGTTTTGTTAAGTTACAACTCTCGTTCTTAGAAACTTTTTATTGGATCGAGTTGTAATCTTAAACCGATGGTGCCTTGATACTTACGGTCGTGCTCGATGCTTTTGATGCCTTGAGCTCTGAAACTTTGATGTGCTATTCGCATGCTTATTCCTCGTTAATATTATTGCACGCATCTTGAATCTCATCAGCACCATATTTCATCATGCATTTCAAATTCTTCATATTATATATCAAATCGTGTATGAATTACAAGATATAGGGGGAGATCTCCATGATTCAATTCTTCAAATGTGCATTGCCTCAAAAGCAAATTCCTCACCATGCACATATTCAGGGGGAGTTCTTCTATATCTTGCAATCAAATTCCTCAAATTCAATGTCTACACTTCATATGTTTATCCCCGTTGAAAACTTAACCTATGTTGTCATCAATCACCAAAAAGGGGGAGATTGTAAGTGCATCTAGTGCCCCTTAGTGATTTTGGTGTATTGAAGACTTATAGGTTAAATAACTGATCTTGTTTGTGAGTGTACACAGGTCTATAAGTCTATGAGGAGTTTGATATTTACAGAGAAAGTCGACCCCTAAAATGAAGTTCTTCGATGAAGACTTTGATATTCGAAGACTTTCGAAGACTTTGAAAGTGAAGAAAATGGTGTGACCTTGAAGACTTGCATTCACTTGAGGAACATGAAGCGTGAAGACTTACATTTTCGTAGTTTCATTTTCTCTTTCTTGAGTCATAGGAAACACCGTCATTGTTAAAGGGGGTCGAGGAAATACTAAGGAAAAATTTCCATGTGATGCTCAACTCAAAATCCTACACCTACCAATCCTTGAGTGAAGCCATTGGAAATCTCATACGATTCGATCAATTTCTTGATGTGAGACGCAGTTCTTACAGTCATTGATGACTTTCTTCTGGCGAGGAGTTAGGAATTCACCGGTCTTGAATTGCCTACAGTGAGGAACATGATAGCCACGAGGAATTTGAGAATCAAATTTCCGACCGTTCTTTGTCTTCTTGTGGCTGTCCAAAATATCTTATCCACCTAACAATCATATCATTGAAGGGCATTTATGTCTTATCATGTCGGGCTGCTCCCTAGGCTATAAATAGCCGCCCCCTACAACCACTAGTTGGTTGGCTGCTCCGAGAGATCTTGACACTTGTCATCTGAGAGCAACCCATCCTCCGAGGACTTTGGCGAAAATCATCAAGTGAGGAAAATCCCAAAACCAAACCCCACAAACCCAAAGTGATTGAGCATCATCAAGAAATTGATCTTGTGTGGATCCGGCGCTTGTTACCTTTGAAGACTGTGTTTCTTCCAGACGGTTAGGCGTCAAGGTCTAGAGCATCAAGAGGAATTGTGGATCGCCGAGTGACCAAGTCTGTGAAGGCTTGGAAGTCACTGAAGACTTACCACAGTGATTGGATGAGGCCTGCGTGGTCTTAGTTCAAGGAGAATACGGTGAGGATGGGTGTCTGAGTTGCGGCTCGAGATCGGGTGTCCGGATGTGTGTCCTCGAGTTTAAATACTCGGCCGCTCCAACAGACGTACAAGCGAGGCAATAGTTGGAACTGGTTTACCAAATCATTGTCTTCGCCAACCGGTGGTTCTATTTCCTCAACTCTTTCATTTCCTCATAAGCTGTGTTGAATGTTGTTCATATCGTGCTTGAAGACTTTGGTGAAGACTTTCACAAATTCCTCGTTCAATTTCTTGATCTGTTTGTCTTCATCTTGCTATCCTGTGTTTACGCTTCCCGTACTCTGTGTTAGTCTTCATTTCATCATGATGACTATGTTTGTATCCTGTTATGTTTACTTCTGAGTACATATTCTGCTGCAAGTAGTTCTTCACCAAGGAATTTCCTCACCAGCAAATTCCTCAGTGAAGAATTCATAAAAATCGCCTATTCACCCCCCTCTAGTCGATATAACGCACTTTCAACAATGATGTTACTCCTACTTCTACAGTATCGAATCCACTACTACATGTCCGTCCACCTCGTGCGGGAGGGATAGCGTGTAGCGAAAGCTTCTACTTACTGCTCCCGCCTTTGCGTCTATGACAGGTGGGCCCAACAGGTGGTTGGCCCTCCTATCATGCAGCCAAAGGCAGGTGCAGTTCAGGCACCGGAGCTCAGTCCGCGAGGGAGAGGGTATTGTAGTAATCAAATTTCTCGGTCTTGTATGAGTTGACGTGACACATCAAAGCACTGCACTCGATACAAGTCTTTTTACACATTTCAAATTGACTACAACATACGGATGTATGTAGACATATTCTGCTTCGTATGTAGTCACTTGTTGCAATCTCTAAAAAGACTTATATTTGGAAACGGAGGGAGTACAAGGCATGCATGCATGCCGTGACTTTCCTTTTGATAATTGCATGTGTTGATTTGATGCACCTTGCCAAATTTTGACTATAAAGTTAACTAACCAAAATTTCATGCATGTCACAAAAAATTACGGGGCTATTTGGATTGTGACTATGTTTGTCTTATGTTGCCACATTATTTTTCCCACACTTGCCTAACTTGAGTTGCTCAAATTGTTAGACACACTTTGGCTTGCCTAAGGGAATCTTGCCACAATTTTTGTGTCTATGACATGTGGGGTTCACTGCTAATAAAAAAATTCTTGTCTTAGGTGTGGCAAATAAAAAAGACTTATATTTACGAACGGAGGGGGTACAAAAAATCAATAATAATGCATGTTGGGGCAACCCACGTTTCCGCTAATTTTAGCCTTGGGCTTGTTAACAATTTTTACGAGGGGGTGGTTGTTCATTTAATGGAGGGACTTGTAGTACCAGACTTGAACGATACAAAGTGCGACCTGGCACACCGTAATACCACTTGGAACAAGCGGGTAGCTATTGATACGTCTCCAACGTATCTATAATTTTTTATTGTTCCATGCTTTTATATTACCCCTTTTGGATGTTTATGGGCTTTATTTTACATATTTATATTATTTTTGGGACTAACCTACTAACCGGAGGCCCAGCCCGTATTGCTGTTTTTTTTGCCTATTTCAGTATTTCGGAGAAAAGGAATATCAAACGGAGTCCAAACGGAATGAAACATTCGGGAGCGTGACTTTTGGAACGAACGTGATCCAGAGGACTTGGAGTGCAAGTCAAGAAGTAGCCGAGGCGGCCACGAGAGGTTAGGGCGCCCCCACCCTCAGGGCGTGCCCCCTGTCTCGTGGGCCCCTCGGGCAACCACCGACGTACTTCTTCCTCCTATATAAGCCTACGTACCCCGAAAACATCCAGGGAGAAAAAAAAACAAAATTTCCACCACTGTAACCTTCTATATCCGCGAGATCCCATCTTGGAGCCTTCGCCGGTGCTCTGCCGGAGGGGGAATCGACCACGGAGGGCTTCTACATCAACACCATAGCCCCTCCGATGATTTGTGAGTAGTTTACCACAGACCTTCGGGTCCATAGTTATTAGCTAGATGGCTTCTTCTCTCTTTTTGGATCTCAATACAATGTTCTCCCCCTCTCTTGTGGAGATCTATTCGATGTAAACTCTTTTTGCGGTGTGTTTGTCGAGATTCGATGAATTGTGGGTTTATGATCAAGTTTATCTATGAGAAATATTTGAATCTCCTCTGAATTCTTTTATGTATGATTGAGTTATCTTTGCAAGTCTCTTCGAATTATTAGTTTGGTTTGGCCTACTAGATTGATCTTTCTTGCCATGGGAGAAGTGCTTAGCTTTGGGTTCAATCTTGCGGTGTCCTTACCCAATGACAGCAAGGGTTGCAAGGCACGTATTGGATCGTTGCCATCGAGGATAAAAAGATGGGGTTTATATCATATTGCATGAGTTTATCCTTCTACATCATGTCATCTTGCTTAATGCGTTACTCTGTTCTTTGTGAACTTAATACTCTAGATGAAGGCAGGAGTCGGTCGATGTGTGGAGTAATAGTAGTAGATGCAGGCAGGAGTCGGTCTACTTGTTGTGGACGTGATGCCTGTATACATGATCATGCCTAGATAATCTCATAATTATTTGCTTTTCTTTCAATTGCTCGACAGTAATTTGTTCACCCACTGTAATACTTATGCTATCTTGAGAGAAGCCTCTAGTGAAACCTTTGGCTCCCGGGTCTATCTCTTATCATATTTGCTTCCAATCTACTTTTATTTGCATCTTTACCTTTTGCATCTATATTATAAAATACCAAAAATATATTTATCTTATCATACTATCTCTATTAGATCTCACTTTTGCAAGTGGCCGTGAAGGGATTGACAACCCCTTTATTGCATTGGTTGCGAGTTCTTTGTTTGTTTGTGTAGGTGCGTGGGACTTTTGAGGATCCTCCTACTGGATTGATACCATGGTTCTCAAAAACTGTGGGAAATACTTACGCTACTATTGCTGCATCACCCTTTCCTCTTCAAGGAAAACCAACGCAAGCTCAAGACATAGCAAGAAGGATTTCTGGCGTCGTTGCCGGGGAGGTCTTTGCTCAATTCAAGACATACCAATTACCCATCACAAACTCATCTCCCTCGCATTTACATTATTTGCCATTTGCCTCTCATTTTCCTCTCCCCCACTTCACCCTTACCGTTTTATTTGCCCTCTCTCTCCCAATCTCCTCCACTCTTTTCGCTTGCCTTTTTCTGTTTGCTTGTGTGTTGGATTACTTGTTGCAGTGGCGCAAGATAATACAAATTGTGTGATTTCTCGAATACAAATAATAATGATTTCCTTAGTACTCCGATTGCTCCTCTTAATGATGTTGAGTCTTGTGAAATCAATACTGCTTTGCTGAATCTTGTTATCAAAGGTCAATTCGCCGGCCTTCCTAGTGAAGATTCCGCTACTCATCTAAACAACTTTGTTGATTTGTGTGATATGCAAAAGAAAAAAGATACGCATAACAATATTGTTAAATTGAAGTTATTTCCGTTTTCACTTAGAGATCGTGCTAAAGTTTGGTTTTCGTCTTTGCCTAAAAATAGTATTGATTCTTGGAACAAGTGCAAAGATGCTTTTATGTCTAAGTATTCTCCTCCCGCTAAGATTATCACTCTTAGGAACGATATTATGAATTTTAAACAACTTGATCATGAGCATGTTGCCCGATCTTGGGAAAGAATGAAATTGGTGATTCGCAATTGCCCTACTCATGGTTTCAATTTATGGATGATCATACAAATTTTTTATGCCGGTTTGAACTTTGCTTCTAGAAATCTCTTAGATTCGGCCGCGGGAGGCAGTTTATGGAAATCACGTTAGGAGGTGCTACAAAACTTCTTGATAATACTATGGCTAATTATTCTCAATGGCACACCGAAAGATCTTCTAGTAAAAAAGTGCATGCTATAGAAGAAATCAATGTTTTGAGTGGAAAGATGGATGAACTTATGAAATTGTTTGCTACTAAAAATACTCCTCTTGATCCCAATGATATGCCTTTGTCTACTTTGATTGAGAATAACAATGAATCTATGGATGTGAATTTTGTTGGTAGGAATAGTTTTGGAAACAATGCTTATAGAGGAAACTTTAATTCTAGACCGTTCCCTAGTAATTCCTCTAATAATTATGGAAATTCCTACAATAATTCTTATGGTAATTTTAATAAGACGCCCTTTGATTTTGAGAATAGTGTGAAAGAATTTATGATTTCTCAAAAGAATTTTAATGCTTTGCTTGAAGAAAAATTGCTCAAAGTCGATGATTTGGCTAGGAACGTTGATAGACTTTCGCTTGATGTTGATTCTCTTAAACTTATATCTTCTTCTCCTAAGCATGATATCAATGAGTCTCTCAAAGCAATGAGAATTTCCATTGATGAGTGCAAGGAAAGAACCGCTAGATTACGTGCTAAGAAAGATTGCTTTATAAAGGTGCGGTGTTCTAGTTTCCATGAAAATAATGATGAAGATCTTAAAGTTATTGATGCGTCTCCTATTAGATCTTTGTTTTGCAATATGAATCTTGATAATTATGGGACTGACGATGAGTCAACTTTACCTAGAAGGCGTCCCAAGAATTTGGAGTTTTTAGATCTTGATGCTAAATTTGGTAAAAGTGGGATTGGAGAGGTCATGACTTTAAATAGCATTGAACCCACTATCTCGGATTTCAAGGAATTTGATTATGATAATTGTTCTTTAGAAGGTTGTATTTCCTTGTTGCAATCCGTTGTTAATTCTCCTCATGCTTATAGTCAAAATAAAGTTTTTCCCAAACATATCGTTGATGCCTTGATGCAATCTTATGATGAAAAACTTAATTTGGAAGTTTCTATACCTAGAAAACTTAATTATGAGTGGGAACCTACTATAAAGATTAGAATTAAAGATCATGAGTGTTTTGCTTTGTGTGATTTGGGTGCTAGTGTTTCCACGATTCCGAAAACTTTATGTGATATTCTAGGTTTCCATGATCTTGATGCTTGCTCTTTAAATTTGCACCTTGCAGATTCCACAATTAAAAAGCCAGTGGGAAGAATCAATGATGTTCTCATTCTTGCAAATAGAAGTTTCGTGCCCGTAGATTTTATCGTTCTTGATATAGATTGCAATCTTTCTTGCCCTATCATCTTGGTAGACCTTTCCTTAGAACGATTGGCACGATTATTGATATGAAGGAAGGGAATATTAGATTCCAGTTTCCATTAAAGAAAGGTATGGAGCACTTTCCAAGAAAGAAATTAAAATTACCTTATGAATCTGTCATGCGAGCTACTTATGAATTTAGTGCCAAAGATGGCACTACTTAGATCTATCTTTGCTTTTATGCCTAGCTAGGGGCGTTAAACGATAGCGCTAGTTGGGAGGCAACCCAATTTTCTTTGTGTTTTTTTGTTTTTGTTCCTGTTTAGCAATAAATCTTGCATCTACCTTCTGTTTAGATGTGTTTTTATCTTTTAATTAGTGTTTGTGCCAAGTAGAACCTATAGGATAACCTATGATGATAGTTGATTTGATTCTGCTGAAAAATAGAAACTTTAAGCGCACGAATTTAGTTTTGTTAAATCACAGAAACGTGCTTTTGCGTTCATTATTTTTGGTTCTGATCAATAGACAAATTTTCCAAGACTTCCTATTTTAGTAGGATTTGTATAGTTCCAGAAGTTTGCGTTAGTTACAGATTGCTACAGACTGTTCTGTTTTTGACAGATTCTGTTTTTCGTGTGTTGTTTGCTTATTTTGATGCATCTATGGCTAGTAAAATAGTTTATAAACCATAGAGAAGTTGGAATATAGTAGGTTTAACACCAAAATAAATAAATAATGAGTTCATTACAGTACCTTATGTGGTGGTTTTGTTTTCTTTCACTAACAGAGCTTATAAGATTTCCTGTTGAGTTTTGTGTTGTGAAGTTTTCAAGTTTTGGGTAAAGTTTTTATGGACTATGGAATAAGGAGTGGCAAGAGCCTAAGCTTGGGGATGCCCATGGCACCCCAATATATTCAATGATAGCCAAAATCCTAAGCTTGGGGATGCCCCGGGAAGGCATCCCCTCTTTCGACTTCGTTCATTGGTAACTTTACTTGGAGCTATATTTTTACTCGCCACATGATATGTGTTTTGCTTGGAGCGTCGTGTATTATACTAGTCTTTTATTTTTAGTTTACCACAATCATCCTTGTTGTACACACCTTTTGGGAGAAGCCTACTTGATTAGGATTTGCTAGAATACTCTATATGCTTCACTTATATCTTTTGAGCTTGATAGTTTTTGCTCTAGTGCTTCACTTATATTTTTTAGAGCACGGTGGTGACTTAATTTTGAAGAAATTGCTAGTCTCTCATGCTTCACTTATATCTTTTTGAGAGTCTTTTAGAACAGCATGGTATTTGCTATGGTTACAAAGTTGGTCCTAGAATGATGAGCATCCAAGTTGGGTATAATAAAAACTATCATAGAAAAAGAATTGGATGCTATGATCAATTTGATGCTTGACAATTGTTTTGAGATATGGAGGTAGTGATATTAAAGTCATGCTAGTTGAGGTGATTATGAAAAATACTTGTGTTAAGGGTTGTGATTCCCGTAGCATGCACGTATGGTGAACCGCTTTGTGATGAAGTTGGAGCACAATTTTATTTATTGATTGTCTACCTTATGAGTGGCGGTCGGGGACGAGCGATGGTCTTTTCCTACCAATCTGTCCCCCTAGGAGTATGCGCGTAGTGCTTTGGTTTTTGATGACTTCTAAATTTTTGCAACAAGTACATGAGTTCTTTTGACTAATGTTGAGCCCATGGATTATACGCACCTCACCCTTCTACCATTGCTAGCCTCTCTTGTGCCGCGCAACTTTCGCCGGTACCATACACCCACCATATACCTTCCTCAAAACAGCCACCATACCTATCTATTATGGCATTTCCATAGCCATTCCGAGATATATTGCCATGCAACTTTCCACCGTTCCGTTCATATGACACGCATTACTTTTGTCATATTGCTTTTTGCATGATCATGTAGTTGACATCGTATTTGTGGCAAGGCCACCTTCATAATTTTCATACATGTCGCTCTTGATTCATTGCATATCCCGGTACACCACCGGAGGCATATTTATATAGAGTCATATCTTGTTCTAGCTTTGAGTTGTAATTCTTGAGTTGTAAATCCATAAAAGTGTGATGATTTTCATTATTAGAGCATTGTCCTAGTGAGGAAAGGATGATGAGGACTATGATTCCCCCACAAGTCGGGATGAGACTTCAGACTTAAAAAAAAGAAAAAAAAAGAGAAAGGCCAAAAGAAAAAAAAAGAAAAAAAGGAGAAAAAGAAAAGAAAAAATAAAATGAGAGAAAAAGAGAGAAGGGACAATGCTACTATCTCTTTTTCCACACTTGTGCTTCAAAGTAGCACCATGATCTTCATGATAGAGAGTCTCATATGTTGTTACGTTCATATACTAGTGGGTATTTTTATTATAGAACTTGGCTTGTATATTCCAGTGATGGGCTTCCTCAAAATGCCCTAGGTCTTCGTGAGCAAGTGAGTTGGATGCACACCCACTTAGTTTATTTTGATGAGCTTTCATATATTTATAGCTCTAGCGCATCCGTTGCATGGCAATCCCTACTCACTCACATTGATATCTATTAATGGGCATCTCCATAGCCCGTTGATATGCCTAGTTGATGTGAGACTATCTTCTCCTTTTTGTCTTCTCCACAACCACCATTCTATTCCAAATATAGTGCTATGTCCATGGCTCATGCTCATGTATTGCGTGAAAGTTGAAAGAGTTTGAGATTATTAGAGTATGAAACAATTGCTTGGCTTTTCATCGGGGTTGTGCATGATTAAATACTTTGTGTGATGAAGATAGAGCAACGGCCAGACTATATGATTTTGTAGGGATAACTTTCTTTGGCCATGTTATTTTGAGAAGACATGATTACTTTGATTAGTATGCTTGAAGTATCACCATTTTCATGTCAATATGAACTTTTATTTTGTATCATTTGGATCTGAACATTCATGCCCCAATAAAGAAAATTACATTGAGAATTATGCTAGGTAGCATTCCACATCAAAAATTCCTTTTTTATCATTTACCTACTCGAGGACGAGCAGGAATTAAGCTTGCGGATGCTTGATACATCTCCAACGTATCTAATTTTTTATTGTTCCATGCTATTATATTACCCCTTTTGGATGTTTATGGGCTTTATTTTACATATTTATATCATTTTTGGGACTAACCTACTAACCGGAGGCCCAGCCTGTATTGCTGTTTTTTTTGCCTATTTCAGTATTTCGAAGAAAAGAAATATCAAACGGAGTCCAAACGGAATGAAACATTTGGGAGCGTGACTTTTGGAATGAACGTGATCCAGAGGACTTGGAATGCAAGTCAAGAAGCAGCCGAGGCGGCCACGAGAGGGTAGGCCCCCCCCTCAGGGCACGCCCCCTGTCTCGTGGGCCCCTTAGGCAACCACCGACGTACTTCTTCCTCCTATATAAGCCTACGTACCCCGAAAACATTCAGGGAGCCAAAAACACAATTTCCACCGCTGTAACCTTCTGTATCCACGAGATCCCATCTTGGAGCCTTCGCCGGTGCTCTGCCGGAGGGGGAATCGACCATGGAGGGCTTCTACATCAACACCATAGCCCCTCCGATGAGTTGTGAGTAGTTTACCACAGACCTTCGGGTCCATAGATATTAGCTAGATGGCTTCTTCTCTCTTTTTGGATCTCAATACAATGTTCTCCCCCTCTCTTGTGGAGATCTATTCGATGTAAACTCTTCTTGCGGTGTGTTTGTCGAGATCCGATGAATTGTGGGTTTATGATCAAGTTTATCTATGAGAAATATTTGAATCTCCTCTGAATTCTTTTATGTATGATTGAGTTATCTTTGCAAGTCTCTTCGAAGTATCAGTTTGGTTTGGCCTACTATATTGATCTTTCTTGCCATGGGAGAAGTGCTTAGCTTTGGGTTCAATCTTGCGGTGTCCTTACCCAGTGACAGCAGGGGTTGCAAGGCACATATTGTATTGTTGCCATCGAGGATAAAAAGATGGGGTTTATATCATATTGCATGAGTTTATCCCTCTACATCATGTCATCTTGCTTAATGCGTTATTCTATTCTTTGTGAATTTAATACTCTAGATGCAGGCAGGAGTCGGTCGATGTGTGGAGTAATAGTAGTAGACACAGGCAGGAGTCGGTCTACTTGTTGCGGACATGATGCCTATATACATGATCATGCCTAGATAATCTCATAATTATTCGCTTTTCTATCAATTGCTCGACAGTAATTTGTTCACCCACCATAATACTTATGCTATCTTGAGAGAAGCCTCTAGTGAAACCTATGGCCCCGGGTCTATCTCTTATCATATTTGCTTCCAATCTACTTTTATTTGCATCTTTACTTTTTGCATCTATATTATAAAATACCAAAAATATATTTATCTTATCATACTATCTCTATTAGATCTCACTTTCACAAGTGGCCGTGAAGGGATTGACAACCCCTTTATTGCGTTGGTTGTGAGTTCTTTGTTTGTTCGTGTAGGTGCGTGGGACTTTTGAGGAGCCTCCTACTGGATTGATACCTTGGTTCTCAAAAACCGAGGGAAATACTTACGCTACTATTGCTGCATCACCCTTTCCTCTTCAAGGAAAACCAACGCAAGCTCAAGACGTAGCAGCTATCTCAAAAAACAATCAACAACTAAAAAAACCGCGACCTGGCATGTAGTACACAATTTTAAATGATTGTTTTGATGGAGTGAAAAAGGAAAACTACCCCACTACGTATATATGGCGGGAGCCTCCGCGCTTGCTTGCTAGGGTTGCTCTATTCACACACTCTCATCCTCTCCAGATCTAAACAAGATAGGGGTAGTAACACTGTCTTTCTCCCTTTGAAAAACATTGTCTTTCTATCCTCACCGCTGGTTATAGATCCGGATGTATCCCCCTCTGCCGGTGAAGGGGAGGAGGGGCAGCGTTTAGGCCGTCGTCAATAGCGAGGGAGGAGACCCACTGCCGGCCGCACCATTATCTTTGGTCGAGCGCCGGCGCGGGAGGTCCTGCGATCCCTTCGTCGTTGCTTGTGGGCGGATCCGGCCTCCTGCCGCCCACCTATCCCATCCTAACGACCTTCAGGTATATCTTCGTCCGAAACCGCCTTAGCTCTACTTCCCCAGCTTGCTACGTCGCTGCATGTGGATCATTTTCTACCTCTCAGCCCCTCTCGATCGGATGGTCCAACTTCACCTTTTTTTCTATTGTTAGAGGTAAAGCTACTTCATGGAGTCGAATCTTGTACTCCCTCCGTCCGAAAATACTTGTCATTGAAATGGATGTATCTAGATGTATTTTAGTTCTAGACACATCCATTTTGATGACAAATAATTCGACGGAGGATACTAATTCAAACAAGAAATAAAGTGGGGGTGGGGGAATTTAGTATGTACATCGGACTTGGTACAAACAGGAAGGGAAGGGGGTGAAAGTAGTACAGACTGGTCATCCAACCGGTCTGTTGGTAGAAAAGGGAAATGTAGGGGTAATGTTGTACACAGTGGTATGACCAGGACTAGATTTGCTATCCACACATAGGAGTAGGTGGCTAGAGTGAACAAAAATGGGACCAATCCAGATATGTTTCTTGGATGTTTGTTTCTCGGGGCAGCGGACTATGAGTCACCACTTTATGCCCCTATTTACATACATGGTGCTGGACTGCTGGTGCACCCACTGTCCCATGCCCTTATGCCAAATATTTAGTTGTTCTTAATCTAATGTCCCTGGTAAAATGAAGCCATGCCCTTTGTTATAAGCCATGACAAGTTTAGCCAAATGTTTTTGCATGTAATTGTTTGAGACTCATTTGTTTTCTCTGTACCTTTTTGTGCAAACAGGATATCAATTCACACAGTTCTTTGTTGTGACCTTTTGGTGCCTTTGCACAAAACTCTTCTTAAAAGAAGTGACTTTTGTCTTTGTTTAAGCTGGAATGTCGAGAATGGAGCAGTTGGTTCATTTCGTGGAAGCTGCACAAAGGGAGATCTGTATTCCAATCCTCATCAACCATATTGGCGCCATAACCTTCCTTTAGGTAAGAATGATATTTAATGCATGTGTTCATCTCTATTTTCCATTGCCATGAGAAAATAATGCTATTTTTACTAGTACACTTGTACTCCTCACTAACAAAACCAATTCGAAATAGAAGGCCAATCATTTACTTGGTTTCACCAACTGGTGAGGAGAAAGAAAGCGAGCATGAAGAGGAAGAAGAAGAAGAATAAGCGATGCCAAAGGCGATCTTCTTTGAAGCGAGAGGCCTCGGTCGAGGCCATTCAAGGGCTCGACAGCGACTACCTTACATGTGAGGCGATCCTCCAGGAGCCCTTCCACTTACATTGTCTCACTTAATTAATTAGGAGTACTTAAGTACCACTAATTTATTCTTTGCCTAATTTTCTGTCGGAGTTAAACAAATCTTTAGTAGAACCCTATGTTGAATCATATGCGTGTGTATGTTTGTCTATGGAGGTGAATCATGTGGTGGAGCAGGGAGGGAATATTATTAGTGTCATGACATAATAGTTCTATTGTTTTGCATGTCAATTTATTGCCATTAGTTCAATGAGGCAATGTTTTGCGTATTGTCCATCATGAATTTGATGCTACTGTTTGAGTAATATGCTAATCTCTTCCTATCCTTTCTCACTAAGCTAATGAAGGTTTCACCTTGTTCCTACTTGTGCAAACCGGGATCATGTTGTGCCAATCATACATTTTAGTGGAACTACACAAGACAATACAATGAAATGTATCCCAGCCAGTGCTTTAACTCTGCTGGAAGTTCTTGATAATCTTCGATATAATCTCAAGCCTTTGGTAAACAAGAGTGATTTCAACCATACATTTGAAGTGCACAAAATATATACTATTGAGTGATTCGGTGAGTGCTTTACCTCTCTTATGGGACTACATGAATAAGCTTTTTTCTCATGTTGGTGCGGGCCTAAGGCCTTCATCCATATTAGTTCTTTGTCATCTCTATTTGTATCGTACTCTTGTCATGAGAAACTCCTTTATCTTTGCACGTTAAAGTTTTGCAACCTATGATAAATGGCAATGCTTTGAGTGTTGAGCTAATTGGCACTGATTAAATAAACTAATACCTCTCTTTAAGCAAGACTACTATGTTGCTAACTTTACCCATTAAGATAATGAGGGTGCTTCTATTTGTTAGTGTATGTTTCATCAACTAGTCCCACTATTACAGTAATCTCACTCTCTCAATATATGTGCCAACAGGGATGCTCGATTTTGGTGGAACTGCACAAAAACTTTGGGTGCTTCATTGCCTCAACAGCTTCCGTCCTTTCCTGTCAGTCGCTAATCTCTGCGTGCTTTCTTCCTTCGCTATTAGTGGCTTCGCTTATCTCGGCTTCCAGTCAAAGGAAATAGTAATTGATATGCTACCTCACACAGGTTGGTACTGGTCTTTATCCTGATTATTGTGCTTGTCATGTATTGGTAATTTGGTATTGTGCTCTTGTTTGCGATTTTATAAAGGAGTAACTTGGAGCTGAACTTCATGAGCAAATCATTGCATTGGGTGATTTCGGTAGAACTTCACAAAATGATCATATGGACAGATACTTATCTTTGCTGCCATGTACTCCAAAGTTCACTCGAGACAAGCATCGATGTTGACAAGAAGTGCCTATATTCATCCGAGTATCAACGGCATCAACGGTTGTCAAACTCCCAAGTATTAGGAGAGTGAGCATAAAAATATTGCTTGGCGCATAGCCTAGAAGAACACAGTCCAGTCTTTGGTCCCAACTTGTGCCTTTTGGTTATCGGCAGATATGATAGCGCACTGTATGGCATGGAGTCTAAAGATTCCAGACAAGTTGGTTGACGCGTATATTCATCTTGCACTTAATCAGTCTACATGCCTGGGATGCTCCATTTCAGTTGAACTGCACAAAAAATTTGGGTGGTTCATTTTCTCAACCGCCTCCTTTCTCGTCTGCAATGTAGAATTTTGGCGAGCTACAGGACCAAGATGAGCCAGTAAACTAGTTGGATGAAAGTAGTGGCCAAGTTGCTCAAACCTCGCTCGGCACGAGGCCACTATTTAAGGATAAACCTACAAGCAAAGTTCAGATTGTATGTGCTGCCTCTTATGTACTCAAAAGTTTACTCGTACAAAAACTAATTTTAGCAAGAAGTACCTTCGACTGAACACCATTTACCAGTCTGTTTCTAAAGTTCGTCCATGGATCATATTGGCTGTGATCTCAATCATTTGGATGCATAAACATACTTAACATGTGTATATCTGAATCTTTTTGTGAATTATGTATGAATATTGTCGTGTGATCTATCAATCATTTGGATGCATAGATATGCTGAGCTTGTGTATAAATGAATCTTTTGAGTTTTTGATAGTGAATGTTGGCTATGAATATGAACGTATCCTGTGAACCTGAGTTTGATACGAATGTTTACCTTTTCTGTTGTATTTGTGTTTGAACTTATTAGTATGCCTACTGTGGGGTATGTGACGTGTGGGTGTCAACGACACACCTTCTTCCCGAGAAGAATTGCACCTGCTTTGTCTTTTTATTACTCTGTCTTCCCCTTTACGACCGTAGAAGAATTGCAACAACGCATTAGCTCTTTTTAATCTTTTTATTACTCTGTCTTCCCCTTTCCCCCGCTCAACCCCTGCCGTAATGTTTTCGGACTCAAAACAAACATAGTACTGCATTGTTTTTGGGGCTTGGTGAAAAATTGAGTGCTGGTTTCTGTAGGTTGGCTCGCCCAGCAAATGGGCTACTGGTCCACCACGACGGACTGGGAGGCTAAAAATACAAGTTGTATGGTCCAGAGGCAAGTAAAAAAATGCTATCGAGAGCCATACACTGAAGAAAAAAATCGCTCCTGATGTGCTTCTTCAGTCGTGCCGCCGGCCCCCTCTTTAATCCAGTTCGCTCGGGGATCTGGTATCATTTTTTTTCAGAGGGTGAACAAGTATCAGCTAGGCCTAGGTTTTGTATTTTAACATGCATAGCCCACGACATACGGAGAGAGTGGTTTCCACTTATTTTTTGAGGTCCATACCGGCCTATGGGTTTTTTCTTAAAGATCGGCAACCCAGTGTATTTTTTTAATAAAACGCAGGTCTCTGTTCTATTTATCTATATATAAGAATAATAATGTTGTGTCCAAATTATGTTTTTCCTTCTAACCACATTATATATATTTATATTATTACTATTATCGTATATTTTATAGAGACTTATATATACATTATAAAAACATCCCACGTGTTATTAACCTATAAAAGTAAATATTTAACAGAAGTTGGCAAGGAAAATCCTGGTTGTTTTTGACTCACAAGCAAGGAAAATCCTGGTGATTGCGTACAAAAGCTTGCGAAGATTTTAAGGACCAATTTAATAATAACGTGCTCATTTTTATTTTGAGCAATAACTCGCTAATTTGTTAATTATATATATAAAAATGTGCCTCTCCGGTTTATTCTTTGATATTAATTGCTCCTTCTAACATAACACTATATATAACGAGCCCAACTAATTCATGTATTTCAAGTAAGTGCAAATGGGCTGGGATTTCTTAGAAAATATAAATGGGCACGATTGATTGTGAAATTATTTGTTCACCCACCCGACAAATGGGTGTACATTCTAGAAAACATGGGTTAAATATATGCCACATTTTGCGGTGACATGTGGGCCAATAGGTGAAAAGCCTCATGAGGCGTTGTCAACTTAGTCGACAAATGATTGTGACATCCACAACCATTGGATTTATATCCAACGGCGGCATGCACCTCAATCTCTCGTCTTCTTCCTCGGTGTCGCCGGAGACCGCTGGTCCGGCCTCCGTGACTAAGCGGCTCTGCTTAGCATGCATCGCTGCGAAGTGCTACCCCACCACCGGCCAGGCTATCCCTCCACCCCTCGACACCTCCTGTTATTCTCCATAGACTGCAGCCCCACGCCACAACAGAACTAGTTATAACCCTTCTCCTCCTCTCAATCTGCGACTCCACTGCCGCGTCTTCCCATCTCCGAGTCGTTCTCGTCCGGGGCCTCGCCGTCGTCCACCGCCTCGTTGCGCTCGGTGCGGCATGGTCAACAAACAAGAGTCATTGGAAGAGGAGTGTACATGGAGAGCCTGGCGGCTGGGACCCACGAGGTCCATGGTCGCATGCAAGGAAAGTTCCTCCTTATTAAGCTGGAAAAAAATGTTTCCTCCACCTGGCAGCTGGGACCCACCGGTTTTATCTTCGCACGGAAGGAAGTGCCTCCTTGTTTTGCGAAAAAAATTATCCATCCCGTTGACAGCTGGGACCCGTCAGATTTGGTGGCTGACTTGTGGGCCTACTAAGCGGACGTGTACACACGGCTTTGTCAACTTAATCAACAAATGACTCTAGCAGTTGGAGCGTTGGATGTTAATCCAACAGCCGTGCTCCTTCCTCAACCTCTGTTCTTGCTCCTGTCTCCCGTGGGCGACACACATGGTATCTTTGCGCTTTATGAACTCCGTCAAGTTTCCCTCCTCTCCATCTGCGACTCCTTTGCCCGTCTTCCCCATCTCGGGTCATTCGATGCAGGGCCTCGCCATCGTCCACCGGCCTTAGTGCGCTCGACGCAGTGTGATCAACATAGTCGACAAGCGAGTCATCGACGGATATTTGTCACGTGAAGGTCGACGGTGAGCACGCACCACGCCCATGGACGCATGCATGCAACGGAACACGGCGTGGTCAACGTGGTCAAGGAATGACTTTCATCGGAAGTATCTTTGTGCGTGGAGAGGTGGCAGTGGGGTCCTGACGCGACAAGGAAGTACCTCCTTATTACGCGGAAAATAATGATTCCTCCACCTAACAGCAGGGACCCATTGGACGGGCCACCGTATTTTGCAAAGAAAAAACGTTTCCCCCCTGACTGCTGGACCCACCTGACGGGCCACCGTATTTCGAGAACAAAACATTCCCCCCGTTGTCAGCTCGGACCCAGCGGAAGTGCCTCCTTACTAAGTAGAAAAAAATGAATACTCCCCCTGCTAGCTGGGACCCACCTTGGTGGGAGGCTGACTTGTGGGCCCACTAAGTTAACGGGGACGGAGGGCTTTGTCAACTTAGTCAATATGAATGATTCTAGCTGCAGTGACCATACGATGTCCATCCAACGGCCATCGTGCTTCTTTAACCTCTGGTCTTCTTGCTCCAGCTGCCCAAAGCAGCGTCGGTCGTGTCGCCTGCTCCTGCCTCCTGTGGCCAGCTGTGATGCCGCGGAAGCCTCACCGCCCCTACTACTCCCGCCGCTGGCCAGGTCATCCCTCCACTCACCCACACCCCCTGTTATTCTGCGGTGCAGCGGCCTCACACATGATCGAGCAGTGAACCCTCATACTCCTCTACGCATGGGCATCCACTACCGCGTCTTCCCCGGCTCCGCCTCATCCCCTTCCTTCCTAGGCCTCGCCGTCGTCCACCGCCCTGGTGCTCTCGGCATGGCATGGTCAACGTGGTCAAGGAACGACTTCCATCGGAAGAGTACTGTACGTGGAGAGGCTCACAGCTGGGTCCACGGCAGCCTTAAGGAAGTGCCTCCTTATTACGCAGAAAATAATGATTCCTCCACCTGACAGTAGGGACCCACCGGACGGGCCACCATATTTCGTGAAAAAAATGTTTCCCCCTGACTACTGGGACGCACCAGCTACATCTTCGCACGCAAGGAAGTGCGTCCGAAAAAAAACTGATTCGCCCCCCTAACTGCTGGGACCCACCAGCTACATCTTCGCACGCAAGGAATTGCCTGACAGTCGGAACCTACCTTGTCGAAGCGTACGTAGCCTTGTCATTCTGGTCGCGAACGTGTACGTACATACTGGTGGATGTAGACGCGCGCACGTGTCGTAGTAGAGGCATGCACGTGTCATAGTAGAGGCGCGCATGTAGCATGTACACGTACGTACAACGACCAGTGTGCAAGAAAGAAAATACGGCCACGTATGTGTACATACGGGGGGTCTCAAACGCCTACTCGCGCATACGTGCGGCCAGGGCTCGTGTACATGGCGGGTCGAAGCGGAGAAACGCGTCGTCGTCGTGTTCATGGGGAGCCAACCGGTGGGTTGGGGCGAAATCGTCGTCGTGTTCATCGGGAGGCTTGGGCGGAACGGCGATGGAAATAAGGCTGGCGTCTTTGCGAGCGGAGAAGCGACCTTGTGTTTGATCGGCCACGTTCAAAGCGGGATCATGTTCATCGGGAGGGTCGGTGTACCGCAAAATGGAGAAGCGGACCTCCTACGGTCGAAAGCAGTCTGTTGATCAAGAGGGTGTGGCGTACCGCAAAAGCGGACAAGCGGACTTGTGATGGGCGCTTCACGGTCAAAGCGGGGTTACATTCGCCGGGAGGGTGTGGCGTACCGCAAAATGGGACTCCACGGGATACTGTTCACCTCCACCGTCGACCTCCTCCAGCCTCCACGGGCTCCTGTTCATCCGGCCTCCACCGCGCTTACTCCGCGACTCTTGTTCAACCACCCCTCCACGGGCACCCCTCCACCGTCTACTGTTCATCCAGCCCTCCACGGGGTCGTCCTGTTCATCCAACCCTCCACGGGGGTCCTGTTCATCTAGCCCCAACCAGCTCGATCGATCGGTGTCCTGTTCATCCAGAGGCAACGCCACGGGGTCCTGCTCATCCACCCCCACCGCTCACTGTTCATCCAAACCCCATAGCGCTCACTTTGTTCATCTGGCGGCATCAATCGGCTTCAATTAGCGGCGATGGCGAAGAATCCCTCGATCGAGTTGATTAACGATCATCGATCGTTCGCTCGGGTTCGATGTAGCGTAACTGCGGTCTGTCGCTTCGGGTTGATTAGAGCCCAACGCCTTGCTCGGTTCGATTAGAGCCCAACGCCTCGCTCGGGTTGATTAGAGCCAACGCCTACGCACACAGCAGCGTCGTGTCGAGAGAAAGCAGCGCATCGCTCGGCCCCCGACCACCCACCGTAATCGGGAACTCCCTGAAATTTTCCTCGCCCTCACTTCTACCACGGTTTTTTCCGTCATGGACGGCCCAAAGAATGTCATGCAGCTGCGTCTCTGGCCCGCCCAGGACGAAAAGCTCATTTTCTGTCATGATTTTTTGCCATAGAAGTAGGAACCCACCACATCTATGATGATGCCGGGTTTTGTCACAATTATCATCATAGAAGTGTCATAAGTATGACATAATTTTTTTTCGTTCGGCTCAAAATGTCACGGATGTGTGTATTTATAAACGAGTACTAATATGCTCCTAAGTGTGAAACCATTTAGGTTTTGATCAGTGTGGACATGTTTGCAATTAAATATAGCGTGGCAGTAATTTTGAATGTGGCGGGATGCAGGCTCAAAATTTATTGACGGTTCTAAGTGCGGCACTATTCCCGGAAGGCGTAACGTGGGCACGCTTTCTCAGTCGCATACGTGGTGTTTGCACCATAGGGTGCATCGCAATAGGCAATGTCAGCACACGTCTTGTTCCAACAACCGTGCACGCTTGTTATTACCATCGCGCACGCTTCTTTTAATTAGAATGTGTGTGCCCATCTAGCACACACACGTTGATCTATCTAACTGTTTCTGTTTGTTGTGGCTAATCGCAAACAGTTCATCCGGGTGAAGTGTATGCCATCAACCGCAAACACTTTGATCTGGCTGACAGTTTCTGTTATGTTGCCTAATCACAAACAGTTAATCCTTCTAAAGCGTATGCCCTCAATAGCACACACCTTTATCTAGCTGCCCATTTCTATTGTCCCTCCTCATCACAAACAGTTAATTCGAGTGAACCGTATGTTATATATCGCACACGCCTTCATCTGGTTGCCCATTTCTTTTGTTCCGCCTCATCGCAAACAGTTCATTGAACTGAACCGTATGCATGCCCTGCATCGCACACGCAATTAAAATCAGAACCGTGTTTGATGGATCCGGCATCACAAATGTTTTGCACCTTTTTTACGATTCTTTTACACCACCGTTTGTGATTATTGCATCGCACCCAGTTTTGTCGAAGGGTCTCTGATCATAGTGCCGCGTTAGCAGTAACCTGCAGTAGTGCTTTTTCACATAAGCATCGCAACCCCAAACTTTAAGAAACGACAACTTTGGTTTCTTGCCAAACCACAGTTCATACGACGTCGTCTCAACGGATTTAGATGGTGCCCTATTTAACGTGAATGCAACTGTCTCTAATGCATAACCCCAAAACGATAGTGGTAAATCGGTAAGAGACATCATAAGTCGCATCATATCTAATAAAGTATGGTTACGATGTTCGGACACAACATTACACTGTGGTGTTCCAGGTGGCGTGAGTTGTGAAACTATTCCACATTGTTTTAACTGAAGGCCAAACTCGTAACTCAAATATTCACCTCCGCGATCAGATCATAGGAACTTTATTTTCTTGTTACGATGATTCTCCACTTCACTCTGAAATTCCTTGAACTTTTCAAATGTTTCAGACTTGTGTTTCATTAAGTAGATATACCCATATCTACTCAAATCATCTATGAAGGTCAGAAAATAACGATACCCGCCGCATGCCTCAACACTCATTGGACCGCATACATCGGTATGTATTATTTTCAATAAGTCATTGGCTCGCTCCATTGTTCCGAAGAACGGAGTTTTAGTCATCTTGCCCACGAGGCATGGTTCGCAAGTATCAAATGATTCATAATCAAGTGATTCCAAAAATCCATCTGTATGGAGTTTCTTCATGCGCTTTACACCAATATGACTTAAACGGCAGTGCCACAAATATGTTGCACTATCATTATCAACTTTGCATCTTTTGGCATCAATATTATGAATATGTGTATTACTACGATCGAGGTTCAACAAACCATTCACATTGGGTGTATGACCATTGAAGGTTTTAATCATGTAAACAGAACAACAATTATTCTCTGACTTAAATGAATAACCATATTGCAATAAACATGATCTAATCATATTCATGCTTAACGTAAACACCAAATAACATTTATTTTAGGTTCAACACTAATCCCGAAGGTAGAGGGAGTGTACGATGGTGATCGTATCAACCTTGGAATCACTTCCAACACGCATCGTCACTTTGCTCTTAACTAGTCTTTGTTCATTTTGCAACTCCTGTTTCGAGTTACTAATCTCAGCAACTGGACCGGTATCAAATACCCATAGGTTTCTATGAACACTAGTAAATTACACATCAACAACATGTATATCATATATACCTTTGTTCACTTTTCCATCCTTCTTATCCGTCTAGTATTTGGGGTGGTTCCGCTTCCAGTGACCATTTCCTTTGTAGTAGAAGCACTCAGTTTTAGGCTTTGGGTCTAGCTTTGGGCTTATTCATGGGAGTGGTAACTTTCTTGCCATTCTTATTGAAGTTCCCTTTTTATCCCTTGCCCTTTTCTTGAAAATAGTGGTCTTATTAACCATCAACACTTGATGCACTTTCTTGATTTCTACCTACGCCAATTTCAGCATCGCGAAGAGCTCAGGAATCTTTTCCGTTATCCCTTGCTCATTATAGTTCAACATGAAGTTCTAGTAGCTTGGTGATAGTGACTAGAGAACTCTGTCGGTCGCTATCTTATCTGGAAGATTAACTCCCACTTGATTCAAGCGATTGTAGTACTTAGACATTCTGAGCACATGCTCACTGGTTGAGCTATTCTCTTCCATCTTGTAGGCAAAGTACTTGTCAGAGGTCTCATACCTCTCGACTCAGGCATGAGTCTGAAATACCAATTTCAACTCTTGGAACATCTCATATGCTCCGTGGCATTCAAAACGTTTTTGAAATCCCGGTTCTAAGCCATAAAGCATGTCACATTAAACTATTAAGTAGTCATCATATCGAGCTTGCCAAACGTTCATAACGTCTGCATCTGCTCCTGCAATAGGTCTGTCACCTAGCCGTGCATCAAGGACATAATTCTTATGTCCAGCAATGAGGATAATTCTCAGATTACGGACCCCGTCCGCATCATTGCTACTATCATCTTTCAACTTAGTTTTTCTCTAGGAACATATCAAAAATAAGGGAGCTATATCGCGAGCTATTGATCTACAACATAGATTTGCAAATACTATCAGGACTAAGTTCATGATAAATTTACTTCAATTAATCAAATTACTAAATAACTCCCACTTAAATAGACATCCCTCAAGTCATATAAGTGATACGTGATCCAAATCAATTAACCCATGTCCGATCATCACGTTAGATGGGGTAGTCATCAATGGTGAGAATCTCTATGTTGATCATATCTACTATATGATTCACGTTCGACCTTTCGGTCTCTAGTGTTCCAAGGCCATGTACGTACATGCTAGGCTCGTCAAGTTTAACCCGAGTATTCCGCATGTGCAAAACTGTCTTGCACCCATTGTATGTGAATGTAGAGCTTATCACACCCGATCATCACGTGGTGTCTCAACACGACGAACTGTCACAACGGTGCATACTCAGGGAGAACACTTATACCTTGAAATTTTAGTTAAGGGATCATCTTATAATGCTACCACCGTACTAAGCAAAATAAGATGCATAAAAGATAAACATCACATGCAATCAAAATATGTGACATGATATGGCCATCATCATCTTGTGCTTTTGATCTCCATCTCCAAAGCATCGTCATGATCTCCATCGTCACTGGCTTGACACCTTGATCTCCATCGTAGTGTCATGGTTGTCTCGCCAACTATTGCTTCTACAACTATCGCTAACGCAAAGTGATAAAGTAAAGCAATTACATGGCGTTTGCATTTCATACAATAAAGAGACAACCATAAGGCTCCTTGCGGTTGCCAGTAAATTTTACATAACATGATCATCTCATACAATAACATATATCACATTATGTCTTGACCATATCACATCACAACATGCCCTGCAAAAACAAGTTAGACGTCCTGTACTTTGTTGGTGCAAGTTTTACGTGGCTGCTACAGGCTTCTAGCAAGAACCGTTCTTACCTACGCATCAAAACCACAACGGTGATTTATCAAGTTTGTTGTTTTTACCTTCAACAAGGACCGGTCACGGTCAAATTCGATTCAACTAAAGTTGGAGAAACAGACACCCGTCAGCCACCTTTATGCAAAACTAGTTGCATGTCTGTCGGTGGAACCGATCTCATGAACGTGGTCATGTAAGGTTGGTCCGAGCCACTTCATCCAACAATAACGCTGAATCAAAATAAGACATTGATTGTAAGTAGTATGGCAATCACCACCCACAACTCTTTGGGTTCTACTCATGCATATCATCTACGCATGGACCTGGCTCGGATGCCACTGTTGGGAAACGTAGCATGTAATTTCAAAAAAAAATCCTACGCTCACGCAAGATCTATCTAGGAGATGCATATCGACGAGAGAGGGAGAGTGTGTCCACATACGCTCGTAGATCGAAAGCGGAAGCGTTTGACAACGCGGTTGATGTAGTCGAACTTCTTCTCGTTCCGACCAATCAAGCACCGAACGTATGGCACCTCCAAGTTCTGCACACATTCAGCTTGATGACTTCCCTCGAACGCTTGATCCAGCAAAGTGTCGAGCAAGTAGATGAGTTCCGTCAGCACGACGACATGGTAATGGTGATGGTGAAGCGATTCACGCAGGGCTTCGCCTAAGCACTATGCAGATATTACCGGAGGCGTGAACTGTGGAGGGGGGCGCCGCACACGGCTAACAATTGTTGGTGTGTGTTCTAGGCGCCTCTCCCTCATATATATAGGTGGGAGGGAGAGGGAGCAGCCAAGGGGGGTGCCCCAAGTAGGAGGAATCCTACTTGGAGTCTCTCCCAAGCCGCGCGCCCCTTGCCACATATAACCGAGGTGGAAGGAAAGAGGGGGGAGAGGGAAGGAAGTAGGAATCCTAATCCACACTTTCCTTGCCCTCCCCTCTTTCCTTCTCCTCCCCATAGGGCTGGCCTCTATGGGGCGCACCAGGGCTGGTGTGTTCCTCAGTTGGCCCATAAGGCCCATATCTTTGTCGGGGGTGCCCGAAACTCCTTTCCGGTGACCCGATACCCGGTACCCTCCAGAACACTTTTAGTGTCCGAATACCATCGTCCTATATATCAATCTTTACCTCTCGACCATTTCGAGATTCCTCGTCATGTACGTGATCTCATCCGGGACTCCGAACAACATTCGGTCACCAAATCACATAACTCATATAATACTAAATCATCATCGAACGTTAAGCGTGCGGACCCTACGGGTTCGAGAACTATGTATACATGACCGAGACACCTCTCCAGTCAATAACCAATAGCGGAACCTGGATGCACATATTGGCTCCTACATATTCTACGAAGATCTTTATCGGTCGAACCATTATGACAACATATGTAATTCCCTTTGTCAATCGGCATGTTACTTGCCCGAGATTCGATCGTCGGTATCTTCATACCTAGTTCAATCTCATTACCGGCAAGTCTCTTTACTTGTTTCGTAATACATCACTTCATGACTAACTCCTTAGTCGTTTGCTTGCAAGCTTATGATGTGTATTACCGAGAGGGCCCAGAGATACCTCTCCGATACTCGGAGTAACAAATCCTAATCTCGATTCATGCCAACCCAACAAAACACCTTCGGAGATACCTGCAGAGCATCTTTATAATCATCCAGTTACGTTGTGACGTTTGATAGCACCTAAGGCATTCCTCCGGTATCCAGGAGTTACATGATCTCATAGTCAAAGGAATATGTATTTGACATACATGAAAGCAGTAGCAATAAACTGAACGATCAATATGCTAAGCTAATGGATGGGTCTTGCCCATCACATCATTCTTCTAATGATGTGATCCGGTTCATCAAATGACAACACATGTCTATAGTTAGGAAACTTAACCATCTTTGATTAACGAGCTAGTCTAGTAGAGGCTTACTAGGGACACAGTGTCTTGTCTATGTATCCACACATGTATCAAGTTTCCGGTTAATACAATTCTAGCATGAATAATAATCATTTATCATGATATAAGAAAATATAAAATAACAACTTTATTATTGCCTCTAGGGCATATTTGCTTCACCATCTCATATCTTCATATCAAATCGTGGACAACCACATCTTAGTTTCTCAACAACCCTCTCTAAATCTAGGAAGGCCGTGACCTAGGAGCTGCTTCCAAAATGTAGGAGTTTGGATAATACACTGCTTTCAAGTTTCTAGCCTAGGGAGTCACGATCTTGCAAAACATTTCATGCTTGCCTTGCCAAAAGAGCTAGATTAAATAGTTCAAGATCATGGAAACCAAGATCTTACTTAAATTTTATGTCGTGTCATCACCTCCTAGGACACCCAACACGCTATTCGTTGACCTTCCTTGCTCCTCCATCAATATTTCTTTATCATGGAATTGAAGTTCTCACACAAACCTTTATGATGTTTAAAACATGTCATTGAATAAATCAAGATAGATGGTGCCACTGATTTGATCAGAATCTTCCGATCGGATGCCCCTTGTAGGTCTAAATCCATCAAATCCAATCTTTTGCCATTATAAACATGACTGTAAACTGTAAAAGAAACTGAGTTTTTTTTTTTGAGACAGTAATTTTTTTGAGAAACTTTTTAGACAGTATAAAAGAAACTGAGCTTTATTAATCGAAATCCCAAACTTAGCCCAGTCCTGCCCACCAGGCAATCTATCCCGTACTCCACTCGCTGTTGGGCCTCAGCCCGCCACGCATCCCACCCGCACGGCCTCGCCCTAGGGTTTCTCCGTCTCTCTCTCTCTCTCCCCCGTTTCTCTCCTCCCAATCGAATCGGAATCCATGGAGTCGTCGCGGTCGCGGAAGCGCACGCGTCAAGAGTTGGACAGCGCCGGCGACCCGCCGCCGGAGCGGGAGGTGGTAATGATCCTATATTTTGGTTACTATGCCTGCGATTAGGGCTTGGGCGTTCGGGTTATCACTAACTTGGATTTGGCCCTGCCGCCGGTGCTGCAGGTAGCAAGGGGTGGCGCGTCGCCGCCTTGGCGGGATGACGACCGCGACGGCCATTACGTGTTTGATCTCGGCGAGAACTTGACCCGTCGGTGTAAGCACCCGCGTCTTAGGCCTGTTGTTATCTCCTAGAGCTATTGTGCACGCATATAAATACTTATTTATGTTAATTTTGAGAAACATGGTGGACAAAGGCTTGCCAATGTGCACATAGTTTAGAAAAAAAAAGATGGATAAAGACTTGTTTATGTAATAAATAATTTGTAACTACTGGTGGTAGGCACCGGCAATTTCTTGTCCTAGTTGTTGTTTTTTAAATGGATAAGGTTCACCTCCACAACGTGCATGAATGATTGGATTGTTTTATCTTGTTGTATAGAACTTTTTAATTCTGCTTTCAGCTGAAGGGGATGATGAAGCAAATTTCCCCTTTAATTTTTCAAATGTTATGTTTATATTAGCATACAAACTCGATTGGCACACGTACTCCTTTTGACAATAGGTCTAAGTTGAAACTGGGAACACCTTGGTGATGCATTATTGTTTGTTGACAATCTCCTTTTTTGCAATGCAGACAAAATCTTGAGCAAAATGGGTGAAGGTTCGGGTTTCCTTCATTATGGTTTCTATTGTAGTTCTCTTTTTTTTTTTGCTATTACTCTAATGTAGAGCGACACGAGTTGGATTTTCATAGGTACTTTTGGCCGAGTTTTGGAATGCTGGGACCGTGAAACACGTGAATATGTTGCAATAAAAGTTGTCCGAAGCATCCGGAAGTACCGGGATGCTGCAATGATTGAGATCGATGTGCTCAATCGCCTTGCAGAAAATGAGAGATACAGATCCCTGTTAGTGTCTCAACAAATATAATCTCTATAACCTTACTCTTAGCTATTTCTTACTTGATGAATGTTCTTTAATGGCCAGCTGTGTCCAAATTCAAAGTTGGTTTGACTATCGCAACCATATATGCATTGTAAGTTTGATTTTCTTCTGTTCAGTTAAGCAAGTTCTACACGTTGATTTCAAGTGTCAGTTATTATATTCACCTCCTACAGCGCATTGAATTCCTGTTTATATGCCTTGTTTGTTAACAGTTAATTTTACTAGCCCTCTCAGTACCTCTTACTCGTGCAAAGTGAGATGTTCATGCTGGTACACATAACATGATAATGTAGTTGTAATAAGATTTGCATGCTTATAAAACAGTTGCTTTTCTTCGCTCTTTCCTCATGAAGGTTGCCTGGTATGGAAATAAAATAAAGATAATTTTATTCAATGGATATCAATGGTTTTGTCAGGTATTTGAGAAGCTTGGGCCAAGCTTGTATGATTTTCTAAAGAGAAATAGATACCAACCTTTCCCTGTGGAACTTGTGCGGGAGTTTGGACGACAACTGTTGGAATCTGTAGCATGTGTGTGATTGCTTGATTCTGCATATCCGTTCTTAACAAGTTTGGCAGTTGCAGATTCATTTTTCCCTTGCTTTCAAGTGGCATGCTTGACCATCTTTTCCTTTCTTCTAAAATAGATATGCACGAATTACGCCTTATTCACACTGATCTGAAGCCAGAAAACATACTCCTCGTATCTTCCGAATATATAAAGGTTCCAAGTTCCAAGGTACCTAATCTCGACCAATTTTGTGGTGAGCATCTGCTATTTTGAAATTAGGCATACAGTATTAGCAGTTATCTTGAATGACCACTTGGGGTTGTACAGAAGAATTCACAAGATGAGATACACTTCAAGTGCTTGCCAAAGTCCAGTGCCATAAAGCTGATAGATTTTGGTAGTACTGCCTTTGATAATCAGGAACATACCTCGATTGTTTCTACGAGGCATTACAGGGCACCTGAAATAATCTTAGGTAAATTGGTTGTTCTTAAGGTTTTCTTATGTTTCATCTTGTTTGAGGTGTATGTTTATGTGTTTTTAATTATATGCTTGTAAAGGAAAAAAATGTTTATAATCCTAGGAATCCAAGTATGGTGCATGCCAGTTGATACTCTTGTTTATCTATACATAACAAAACTTATTTAGAAGAGAAACTGTTTTGCCATTTCCAGAATAGTGTTGGTTATGTTAGATGTAATCCTTGTGTTATTTACTTAGCTAGTAGCCAGGTTGGATCACAGCTTCTTTAGTCAGTAAGTTAGTATATGCAGCTAGTAGTCACTTGCTTTTTTGCATGCACTGGCAGCTGCTAGACTGCAGGGTCGGTTTAGCACAATGATGGAAGATAAATTTACAGTTCTACAGACATCCAATGATTGATCTTTTAACTTTTAACTACTGGTTGGTTCATATAATATGCCAAGATTTTGGGGCATATGACAGTGTTTTTCTTTGCTCAATTGCTTCTTTCCTAGGTGTTTTTGTACTTTTGCTTGGTAAGATCTTATAGATGGCCATCCACTTCTGACGATGGAAAAGGGTGTTTTTAAGAGGGGTATATTTACTGGGTTTTATGATATAGATTAGTACTGTTGGTTTGTTACAGTCTAGTTTGGACATGCTCAGTAATTATGCCCTGAAGATTGCATTACATTGAAGGATTGATGTACTAGCTGAACAGATAATATGGCACATCTTGTCCTTGCAAAGTGTTCTGTCTAAAAATATATTCAGCTCTATATTTGATGGTTCTGGCCCTAACGAGACTAGTCTTGCATGAATAGTTATACAGTTGGGTATTTATTGGTCTAAATTGTACAGTGCGTTTTATACATGTCAAGCTGAAACCTGCACAATGATCCTCTTATTTTACTGTGCTGAACTACCGATAAATATTGATTATACTGAACTCTGTTCTTTCTTTGTTGAATAAGAACTCATCTTTTCTCCTTTTTCCTTGTGGTTAGACCAACTGCTGTAGCAGTGGCTAATGTTTCTACTCCAAGAGGGGAATCCTGAGTTCTGATGTTACCGAATATTCCTTTGGCAGGCTTAGGCTGGAGTTTGCCATGTGATATTTGGAGTGTTGGTTGCATCCTCGTTGAGCTATGCTCGGTTAGATTGCTTGTGATGCCTATCTTTCCTCTTTTACCTTGATATATGGTCCTAACCCTAAAGTTTATAGGGGGAGGCATTGTTTCAGACACATGAGAACCTGGAACACCTAGCAATGATGGAGCGGGTTTTGGGACCCGTACCAGAGCACATGATTCGGAAGGCTAGGTTCGTATTTATACCGTTAATTTGATTATCATTTTTTAATTTCTTGTTGAGCTATCATTAACAAACAAATTATCTCCATCTGTGTCCTGGAGGTCCAGGATTACTTTTAGAACCAAACCCTTATTATTGGGCTTGTTTCTCAAGAGAATGGCAGTATCTCCACTTGTATCCTGGAAGTCCAGGGTTTGAGTCAGTATCCTTAAAAAATCAAACAAGGGAAATGCTGCCTAAGAACCTAATAATTCCCTTTCCCAGGCCCCCACAACAAGTGTGAGCTTTTGATGCTGGGATAACCTTTGGTTATATTTTTGAGAGTGAAATATATATCTTTCTCCTTTGCACTAAATCTTCTGCATCAAATGTTTTGAAGAACTCTGGCACGTCCTACCTGCAAAGAAATATTTCTTTTATTTTTACACGCAGTCACATTTTTTTTTTTGGCTGTGGTTCCCTAAGTTCTACGGTTTATAGTTGTTCACTGGTTTGCTACTCAGAAGTAGTTTTGGCTTGCATCTCTTCTGTTATTGATTTGTAGATGTTGCTCGTAAAGGTAAATTTGGCAAGCATCTGCTGGGATGTTTCTCCAGAACATATTAACATGCGGGGATGCTCTCCCAAACATATTATTTATTTATGTTGTTTCTGCTAATGCCACTTTAAAAAGTATTGAAGAATAAATCTGTTTCGAACTTCCATACATCTCTGTACATCATTATGTAAGCTTAAATAGCAACACTTAAGTTAATAATACGCTATTGAGTACTGCATCCAATTCTCTGTTTATTCTTGCATGTAACTTATACTCAGATGTCATTGTATTCCTTGGAATATGCAGTTCATCAGCTCAGAAATATTTTAGGCGAGGGACACGTCTAAATTGGCCTGAAGGTGCTGTTACAAGAGAAAGCATCAGAGCAGTCAGAAAACTACACCGGCTAAAGGTTTTGATTCCCCTGATTATTCCTTTTTAGTTTTATTTGGTCATCCTTTTTTACCAATTTTCAAAGAACCTGTGCATTTTTTAAGCCAAAGTGGAAAAGCTGCAAAATCTGAAGTATAAGCGCAAACAAACAGGGCCTTACATAAGTAACTGCACATGACTTTCTCAAAAAAAAAAAAAAAGGTAACTGCACATGTATAGATAAGTCTTCTTCCACTGGTTTGAGACTATGTACAGTAGTGCATACTTGTAATCAATTCTAACACATAGTTTTTCTTGGGCTCGTTGGAGTGGAAATACAAAAAGTAAATAAGTTCCACTTATCCAGTCCGTTGGTAATGATATTTTTAGTTGTAATTAATCCAGAATATTTAGGTGCTGTGCTGCTTGCTTGTTGAAGTATTACTTTAATTCACGACTGAGAGAGTGTGGGAATGTAACCTACAATATGGAAATAACCGTATCGCAACTCAGCTTACATATCTGCAACTTCAGGACTTGGTTGCGAGAAATGCTGACCATTCAAAGGCATCACTGGCGGACTTGCTATATGGTCTTTTAAGGTTTGAGCCTTCAGAGCGCCTTACTGCCCAAGAGGCTCTAGACCATCCATTCTTCCGAATTCCAGGTCCAACATGACAATTGGAAGATGCTTTGATTCCGCCGCTCGCCAAGAACAAGGCTTGGAGAAGCAGCGGGCACAAAGCCGAGAGCAGAATGCCTTTGGCTAATCTCTAGCATAAAGATGATGTAAGCCGAGCTATGGCGCTTGCGGTGGTGGTGATAAGCTGTTGTTCCAGTCGTTCAGGTGTAATGTACAATAGCATTTTTCCTAGGGAGGTTAGTGTACTGGATGCGACCTGTACATTGTGAAGTTGCGGTGCACCACGGGTTGCCGTCTGAATCCTGGTAATGTACAATAGCATTTTTCCTAGGGAGGTTAGTGTACTGGATGCGACCTGTACATTGTGAAGTTGCGGTGCACCACGGGTTGCCGTCTGAATCCTGGTTTTGTAATCGCACTACAATGATCACTGACCAAGGCAAGGCAGCCGTAAAGGAGGTGCTAGTATTTTGCCTGCCTGTGCCAAGTCTTGACAGGGCTGAGAGTCCCTGCAAATTCAGACCATGCTGTTGAAAGTTGAAATTAAATCAAGTTGTAGTATGTTTTGAACTTATAAAAAAACTGAATTGTCGGAGACTTTGGAAAGCACTGTTCCGGGAATACTTTTATAAGACACTAAAAGCAGAGTTAATTCTTTGATTGTTTGTTCGTCGCCCTTCGCGGGTACTTTTTGTCCTTTGCAGGGTGCAGCAGGCACATCCATCTCTAAGTTCTTTCCCATTGTCACTCTGCTCCCCCGACTATTAGCAGCAGCAGCGACTTATGTATGGGCTAGGAAAGGAGATGTGGAATGTCGCCAAATTTTTGTTTTGGCCTCGAATTGGCCAGAGCAGGGCTATGCGAAATACCTCATCTTCATCGCGACGGCTCTTTCCTGTTTCTTATGCAACACAGAAACTGACTGCACAGAACGTTTTTAAACAGCAAAGCTGCAAGCAAGATGCTGACTTTGGAAGTTTGGAGATTTGGCCGTCGTGGCCTCGCCGGCGACGACATGTACCCTGGTCCAGCCACCTGCAGCGGCCGGCGCATTGCTAGCCCTGACGCGGGAGTATATAGCAAAAAACTATCACATTACAGGAGGGTTACAAAAAACCCACCACTTTTCTTAATTTTTCAAAAAACTATCACAAATTTGGTTGGCTATTCCAAAAGACCCAGTCACCAAACGGTTAAAATATATGCCTGATTATGACATGTAGGGCCTGCCCGTCAGGTCCACGTCGAATATGGCTGACGGCCCGCGTGCTCACGGCCGTTAGGGCACATCCGTTCCGACCGGGTCAGGACCACCCGAGCTATCTCCTCTCTCCCCCTCGTTCAATCTGTGCCCTCCCCCCATTGGTCTGGTAGACCTAGGCATTGTAGTCATAACAATAGAATAGGATCCTAATCAAAATAAAACCAGGCAATGGCGGCGACTCTTAGGGGGGGGGGGGAGGTGGCATGGAGGGAGATGGGGGAGATTATTTGGAAGTGGATAACTGACTGGGCAGCGGCAGCTTCGCAACGCATCCGCTTCAGCAACCTACACTTCCGGTGCCGCCACAACCTGCAGCGTCGTCGCGGAGGCAGCCTACGCTCTCTGCACCCGCGAATCAGGAGCTGTTGCTTGAGTACAGAGCGGCCAGGGCTTTTGCTGGCGCCATCGCCGCGGATCCGGCTAACTCCCACCGCTGAGCCTCAGCATTTGGAGGGGTTGAGTAAGTTTTGTTTCTTCTCTTCATCTACTCCTTGACTTGAATGGAGCTAGTTGTGGATGCCAGAACTTCGGTTTAGTTTGAGGTAGGGCTAGGTTCGTAGGTGGTTCATGAAATCTTTAGTTAAGTCTGACTATATGTTAGTTTAATGCAGTAGTGATTCAGATTAGTAGATGTATTTAGTTGGATGCAGTAGTGATTCAGATTACTAGATGGATTTTGTACTCGGTGTGCATGGTTCAGATAGGTTTTGTTACTGAAGTTTATTACTCATTAGCTCTGCAATACTGAATTTTGTTACTCAGTGGGATAAATATGGATGCAGTTATAGATGCAATACTGAATTTTTTAGTTAGTGGGCTAAATATGGATGTAGTACTATTGTGCCACTACTGAATTTTGTTGTAGTAGATTTATTCAGTTAGGTTTTTTTTAATTGTGTACAAGTTAGAAAGAGTTGTGAAGTAACATTGTATAAAATACATGTTGGATGATGACATTTGGGAGGTGAGGGTACATTTCAAGGGCAGAAACAACATGGAAACAAGCTTCTCTCTTTGAGACATCACATTTCTCAATTTGATTGCACTTATTGAGACTGAAGGGTATGGGTTAGATGACTACATGTACTATGTGAAGAAAGTAGGAATTGGACAGAATGGGTTATTGCTTCTGGACAGTCAAGAGGCAATAGAAGAAATGATTGACCACTCTGATTTCACAGTTCTGAATATCCTAGTGGTGAAGGCTAATGAAGACAGAGATGTTGAATTTAGTAGGGGTAACAGTGTTTATGAAGAACAAGTTCCAATAGGAGCCTAGTGGGGGGGGGGGTTGCTGGTTTTGTGTTAAGTCTATCACAAGATGGTGTTGATCACCCTCTTGAAGAAAATCTAAACACACAACATAGTTGCAATTTGAACACTACATAAGCTCATTCTGAAGATGAGGCTGGTGGTGAAGATGGAGATGCTTGTGGAGAAGATGAGATGGACAAATCATCTTTAGACTTTGGATTGATAGGGGCGATTATAGAGGCATAAGGATGTCTTACAAGGGTTGGAAGAGAGGTGAAGAAAATACTGTCAATGAAGAAGAAAATTATGTTGCACATGAGAGGCCAGAGTTTGAAGGGGATAGTGATGTTTCAGAGTTTTGGCAGGAGGAGAAAGAGGATGATAGTGCAGAGGAAACTGCTATGGCATAAGTCAGGCCTGAGAAACTGAAGCCTATAAGAAGAGGAGCACTAAACCCAGGACCTACTTCCAGAGCTCACAGTAAGCCAGAGATCCCCGAGTTTGAAGATTTGTACCTGAAGCTGATAAATTTTGCTTCCTTGGTGATGATGGCATTTTTGATTTAGATGCAGAGGTACCACTACTACCTTCTGTGAGGAAAAGAAGAATGAAGAAGAAGGAGAGGAAATGGTATGACCCATTGTTGGGGAACGTAGCATGCAATTTCAAAAAAATTCCTACGATCACGCAAAATCTATCTAGGAGATGCATAGCAAGAAGATGGGGAGAGTGTGTCCACGTACCCTCGTAGACCGAAAGCGGAAGTGTTATGTTAACGCGGTTGATGTAGTCGAACGTCTTCACGATCCAACCGATCCAAGTACTGAACGTACGACACCTCCGTGTTCAGCACACGTTCAGCTCGATGACGTCCATCGAGCTCTTGAACCAGTAGAGGGCTGAGGGATAGTTCCATCAGCACGACGGTGTGGAGACGGTGTTGGTGATGTGATCCGCGCAGGGCTTCACCTAAGCAGTATGACGCTATGACCGAGGTGGTAAACTGTGGAGGGGGGCACCGCACACGGCTGAAGAACAATTGATGTGTCTCCAAGGGGTGCCCTGCCCACGTATATAAAGGAGGGAGAGGGAGGAGGCAGGCCCTAGGGGGCACGCCATAAGGGGGGAGTCCTACTAGGACTCCTAGTCCTAGTAGGATTCGCCCCCTCCCTCTTTTCCTTCTCATGGAGGTGGAAAGGGGGAAGGAGAGGGATTAGGAGAAGGAAATGGGGGTGGCGCCCCCTTCCCTAAACCAATTGGCCTCCTCCCTTGTGTGTGTGTGTGTGGGGGGGGGGCCACCAGCCCCTTGTGGGCTGGTTAGCCTTCCTCCTAGGCCCATATGGCCCATATCTTTCCCCGGGGGGTTCCGGTAACCCCTCCAGTACTCTGGAACCCTTTCGGTGTCTGAATACTACCTTCCAATATATTAATCTTTACCTCTTGATCATTTCGAGACTCCTTGTCTTGTCCGTGATCTCATCCGGGACTTCGAACAATCTTTGGTCACCAAAACACATAACTCATAATACAAATCGTCATCGAACGTTAAGCGTGCGGACCCTATGGGTTCGTGAACTATGTAGACATGACCGAGACACATCTCCGGTCAATAACCAATAGCGGAACCTGGATGCTCATATTGGCTCCTACATATTGTACGAAGATCTTTATCGATCAAACCGCATAACAACATGCATCATTCCCTTTGCCATCGGTATGTTACTTTCCCAAGATTCGATCGTCGGTATCATCATACCTAGTTCAATCTCGTTACCGGCAAGTCTCTTTACTCGTTTCGAAATGCATCATCCCGTAACTAACTCATTAGTCACATTGCTTGCAAGGCTTATAGTGATGTGCATTACCGAGAGGGCCCAGAGACACCTCTCCGATACACGGAGTCACAAATCCTAATCTTGATCTATGCCAACTCAACAAACACTTTCGGAGACACCTATAGAGCATCTTTATAATCACCCAGTTACGTTGTGATGTTTGATAGCACACAAAGTGTTCCTCGGTATTCGGGAGTTGCATAATCTCATAGTCATACATTCTTATGGAAAAGATAGTGACAAGCATTAAGCATAGCAAAGTCATAGCAACATTAATATTAGAACATAGTGGATACTAGGCATCAAGCCCTAACAAAACTAACTCGATTACATGATATATCTCATCCAACCCATTGACGTGGCTTAGGCTGTGTCGGTATTTCCCCAAAGAGGGAGGGATGATGCAGCACGGCTACGGTAAGTATTTCCCTCAGTTATGAAACCAAGGTTATCAATCCAGTAGGAGAACCAAGCAACACTAGGTAAACGGTACCTGCACACAAAGAACAAATACTTGCAACCCGACGTGCAAGAGGGGTTGTCAATCCCTCTACGGTAAAAAGATAGATTTAATTGTATGAGATTGGATAAATAGATCTAGCAAAAACAAAAAATAAAATAATTAAAGAAAAGGTGCAGCAAGGTATTTTTAGGTTTTGGGAATAATAGATTTGAAAACAATATGATAAAAGATAGACCCGGGGCCCGTAGATTTCACTAGTGGCTTCTCTCAAGAAAATAGCATACGGTGAATAAACAAATTATTGTTGGGCAATTGATAGAAGAATAAATAATTATGACGATATCCAAGGCAATGATCATGTATATAGGCATCACGCCCAAGATTAGTAGACCGACTCCTGCCTGCATCTACTACTATTACTCCACACATCGACCGCTATCCAGCGTGCATCTAGTGTATTAAGTTCATGGAGAAACGAAGTAGTGCAATAAGAAAGATGACATGATGTAGACAAGATCTATTCATGTAGGAATAAACCCCATCTTTTTATCCTTAATAGCAGCGATGCGTATGTGCCTTGCTACCCCTTCTATCACTGGGTGATGACACTACAAGATCGAACCCATCACAAAGCACCATTTCCCATTGCAAGAAAAATCGATCCAGTTGGCCTAACTGAACCAAAGATTCGGAGAAGAAATACGAGGCTATAACAATCATGTACATAAGAGATCAAAGAAAACTCAAATAATATTCATGGACAGATCTTATCATAAACTCGAACTTCATCGGATCCCAACAAACACACCGCAAAAAGTCATTACATCAAGTAGATCTCCAAGAAACATCGAGGAGAACATTGTACTGAGAATCAAAAAGAGAGAAGAAGCCATCTAGCTACTTCCTACGGACTGATAGGTCTATGGTGAACTACTCACGCATCATCGGAGGAACACCAATGAGGATAATGAACCCCTCCGTGATTGCGTTCCCCTCCGGCAGAGTGCCCAAATAGGGCTCTAGATTGGATCTCATGATTCTGGAACTTGAAGTGGCTGGAATTGTGTTTCGATCGCTCCCCTAGGGTTTTTGGAATATTGGGGTGTTTATAGAGCTGAGAGGCAGTGGAGGACCTCCATGGGCCCCACCACCAATCAGGGCACGCAAGGGACCTCTAGCGCCCTGGTGGGTGGTGGGCCCCATGGGCCTCCCCCAGGTGCTTCCTTGGCTCCCAACTTGCCTTCTGGTCCAAAAGAATCTCCAAAAAGTTTCGTGGCATTTGGACTTTGTTTGGTACTGATATTCTGCGAAGTAAAAAACAACAACTGGCACTGGGCACTATTTCAATAGGTTAGTCCCAAAAAATGATATAAAGTTGCTATAAAATGATTGTAAAACATCCAAGAATGATAATATAATAGCATGGGACAATAAAAATTTATAGATACGTCGAGACATATCAGCATCCGCAAGCTTAACTCCTGCTCGTCCTTGAGTAGGTAAATGATAAAGACATAATTTTTGATGTGGAGTGCTGCCTAACATGTTCATCACATATTCTTTTATTTTGTAGCATGGACATTTGGACTTTTAGATGGTTCAAAGCAATAGTCTATATTTGGCATGTAAACTTCAATACTAGAGCATATCAACGAGCAACCATGTCTTTCAAAATATCAACACTAAAGAAAGCTATCCCTAGCCCATCATGCTCAATCATTGATCCATTCACGAAACACACTCGAATATTAGTTACATCCAATGCACAAGTATGATCATAGTGCTCCCTAGTTGGTGCTTTATAAGAGAAGATGGAGACTGGAATAAAATAAAAATTGCATAAAGTAAATAGATAAGCCCTTCGCAGAGGGAAGCAGAGATTTGTGGAGGTGCCAGAGCTCAAAGCTTAAATTGAGAGATAAAATAATTTTGGGAGGCATACTTTTCCCGTCAACGAAAACGACCAAGTAGTTCCCAATACTTTCCATGCTAGATACATAATAGGAGGTTCCCAAACATAAAATAAAGTGTATTCCTTTTTCACCATTCTTTCACAATCCATGGCTAGCCGTATCCACGAGTGCCTTTCATATCAACACTTTCCAAGGAATTTATTATTTGACAAAATAAAGTAAATTTCTTTTTCATTTCGGGACTGGGCATCCCTATTACCGCCACAATCTCGTGCAATGACAAGTGAATAAACACTCATCTTTAGAATAACACATCTAGCATGGAAAAATATTGGCCACCCCCTACTGCTTCATGAGCAGTACGTGCACACAAAAAGGAAATTCATTTTGAAAATTAGAGTTGGCACATACAAATTTACTTAGAACGGCACGGAAATACGGCATATAGCTAGGTATGGTGGACTCATATGGCAAAACTGGGTTTAAGGATTGTGGATGCACAAGTAGTATTCCCACTTAGTACAAGGAAAGGCTAGCAAATATATTGAGAAGCAACCAACCAAGAAACCAAAATTCTCATAAACGAGCATTGATCATCACTAACATCGAATAATGCACCACAAGTAGGATGTAATTTCATTGCATAACTATTGACTTTTGTGCTTGCATAGGGAATCACAAACCTTAACACCAATATTCTTACTAAAGCATAATTACTCACCAACATGGCTCATATATTACTATCATCATATCTCAAAACTATTACAAAGAATCAAGTTTATTTTGTCCAATGATCTTCATGAAAGTTTTTATTATATCCCTCTTGAATATCTATCACTTCAGGACTAATTTCATATATTGCAATTGCTTTTGACAAGCTCAAACAAATTTAAGTGAAGAACATGAGCATAAAGATTTTCATCTCTCAAAATAATATAAGTGAAGCATGAGAAAATTTCTTTTAAAATTTTACCAACTCTCAAATTAATCTAAGTGAAGCATGAGAGAATTGTTTTTCAAAAATTTAAAGCACACCGTGCTCAAAAAGATATAAGTGAAGCATTAGAGCAATTTCATAGCTCAAAAAATTTAAGTGAAGCACATAGAGCAATTCTAACAAATCATAGCACAATTTTGTCTCTCTCAAATAGGTGTGTCCAGCAAGGATAATTGCTACAAACTAAAAAGCAAAACAAGCAAAGACTCGTATAATACAAGACGCTCCAAGCAAAACTCATAATATGTGACGAATAAAAATATAGCTCCAAGTAAAATTACCAATGGTTGATAGAAGAAAGAGGGGATGCCTTCCGGGCATCCCAAGCTTAGTTGCTTCATTCTCCTTGAATATTAACTTGGGGTGCCATGGGCATCCCCAATATTAGGCTATTTTCACAACTTATTCCTTCAACCATCGCGATCTCACCCAAAACTTGAAAACTTCAATCACACAAAACTTAACAAAACCTTTGTGAGATATGTTAGTATAATAAAGCAAATCACCACTCTAAGTATTGTTGCAAACCCATTCATATTTTATTATTGCATTATACTGATACCTCTCCAACGTATCTACTTTTCCTAATGCTTTTCCTCTTGTTTTGGACTCTAATTTGCATGATTTGAATGAAACTAACCCTAGACTGATGCTGTTTTCAGCAGAACTACCATGGTGTTGTTTTTGTGCAGAAATAAAACTTCTTGGAATGGAACGAAACTTTGCGAGGATTTTGATACAATAAATAAGAATTTCTTGAGCCAAGATCCACTGGAGGGGGGCACCTAGGTGGGCACAACCCACCAGGGCACCCCCCTCCTGGCACGCCCAAGTGGGTTGTCCCCACCTGGTGGCCGTGTAGACCTTGAAACCGATGCTATAAAATCCTGTTTTTCCAGAAAAAATCAAGGGAGAAAGAATTATCACGATCCACGAGATGGGGCCGCCGTCACCTCCTGTTCTTCATCGGGAGGCCAGATCTGGAGTCCGTTTAGGGCTCCAAAGAGGGGGTTCTTTGTTCTTCGTCATCACAAACCCTTCTCCATCGCCAATTCCATGATGCTCCCCACCGGGAGTGAGTAATGCCTTCGTAGGCTCGCTGGTCGGTGGGGAGTTGGATGAGATTCATCATATAATCGAGTTAGTTTTGTTAGGGCTTGATCCCTAGTATCCACTATGTTCTAAGATTGATGTTGCTATGACTTTGCCATGCTTAATACTTGTCACTTTGGGCTCGGGTGCCATGAATTTAGATCTGAACCATTTATGTTATCACCATTATATCCATGTTCTAGATTCGATCTTGCAAGTTATTGTCACCTACTACGTGTTATGATCCGGCAACCCCGGAGTGACAATAGTCGGGACCACTCCCGGTGATGACCGTAGTTTGAGGAATTCAAGTATTCACCCTGTGTTAATGCTTTGTTCCGTTCTCTATTAAAAGGAGGCCTTAATATTCCTTAGTTTCCAATTGGACCCCGCTACCACGGGAGGGTAGGACAAAATATGTCAGGCAAGTTCTTTCCATAAGCACGTATGCCTATTTACGGAATACATGCCTACATTATATTGATGAACTGGAGCTAGTGCCATATCGCCCTAGGTTATAACTGTCTCATGATGAATATCACCCAACAAGTCACTGATCCAATGCCTACGAATTTATCTTATATTGTTCTTGCTAAGTTACTACTGCTATCATTACTATTGCTGCTGTCACCACTATCAAAACTACCATATTAATTTGCTACTGATCACGTTGCTGCAGATAATTAATCTTCAGGTGTGGTTGAATTGACAACTCAGCTGCTAATACCTTCAAGTATTCTTTGACTCCCCTTGTGTTGAATCTATAATTTTGGGTTGAATACTCTACCCTAGAAAACTGTTGCGATCCCCTATACTTGTGGGTTATCAAGACCTTTTTCCGGCGTCGTTGCTGCGGAGCATAGCTATATTTGTTGAGTCACTTGGGATTATTATCAATTATTCACTATGAAGAATCTGAAAGATGCTAAGACTAAGATTTTTCCCTCAAAGACGAGGGGAGGTAAGGAACTGCCATCCAGTTCTGCTTTAGATTCACCTTCTGTTATAAGTAAACTTGCAACACCACCACATGCTATCATTTCTGATATGTCGCAAGTTATTGATGATGCTACTTTTGCTATGGCTAATGCTTATGATGATGCTAGTACCTTGCTTGATAATGATGATGTGCCACTTGGTGATTTTCTTGATGAACCAATAAAAGGCAAAAATTAAATTTATTCATTGGGTTGCCTCCCAACAAGCGTTATCGTTTTACGCCCTTAGCTAGTTATAGATTCAAGTATTGTCATCTTTGGTTTTTGGCCCATAGGTTGCCCTCATGATTGATTCATATGGTGGCTTAATTCTTGTTCTAGGGAAGTGTCTCATACTCTTTCTTAGTAGAAATTGAAATTTAATATTCCCTTCTTTCATATCTATCAAGTATTGTCAACTTGTCCTCATGATTTTAATGTTCAATTAGATCATTGATGGCGCGCGTTGCCGCGCCCGTCTATTTAAACAATAAATATATGAATGCATGAAATACATAAATTTTGCACAAGCAGAAACGTTTATTAGTCCGTAATCGAGAGAAATATCATATGTACAAATGGGCTTTGGTTGAAAACAGGTACACTTGGTAAATATACCTAATCAGTATCTTCAAGACCAATAATGAGCGGCAACACAAATATGAAATAAACATGTAGCAGTATACATGTATAGTGCATCAACGAAATCTTCTCTGTTTGTGAATCTAAAATTTGGTTAGTTGCTTTTGAGTGCTCAAAGTCTCCCATCATTCACTGGCCACCCACCAGAGTATGCCAACAAAAATGACATAATTAGATTTCCTTGTGGCCGCTGGAAACATCCATGTCTTTGGTTGGCTGCACCACAACTACCCCATAAATTTAAATTTTTTGCAGCTTAAAAAAAGAGATATGAGGATATGAACACTTCTATTTAAAAAAACTTGGAAAAATCTAATTGAACTAAATTTGTAAGTATGTGTCATAATATTTGACAGATATAAAATATTAAAAACATATGCATGCCCATTTAGGCCCAAGAATTAGAGAGATTCGGAGCAGGGGCAAGAATCACATCCGTTTAGTTGAATAAAATAGTGCCAGAATGAACATCAAGCTAAGAGAAGTATGGGAATGCATAATCCTAATTGTGAAGTGCTGACAAGATAACCAATTGCCAAAAGTGAGAAGGCTGAGCTAGCGATCAGGAAATTAGGAAGCAGGTTATCTTCTTCCAGCGTGCTGGTGGTTAGCATGCATGAATCGAGAGATGTAACAGGTAGTTTTGATTAGCAGATGTATTTCACTGTACCATCAGTTCTGTTGGTCCTAGAGTTGCCTTACAAATTTTCTTATCCAAAATCCAAAGCCTGCATCTTACCTCATGTCAAATCGATTGTGTTGTTAGTTTTTTTTTTCACAAGGTTGATCCACGGGACTTGCATCTCATGAGTACATTGAATATTTTTGGATTTTCATCTCTTGGACTTGTCAGAAAATTAACATGAATATGATGGAATATGAAAAATGGGTTTGTTAGTATCCGTGCAGTACACAGACACATTATGGTTGACGCCACAAATAACATGAAGATCATACAGTTCATGTAAGTGGGCAGGGGCATCAGTGACTGTAACATGTTTAGAAGTAAATTAAAGAACCAAAGATACGAATCTCAAGATTAATTTACTCTGTTCTCCAAAGCATAAGAGGAGCGCTGCTATGACTTAGAAATTCTTGTATGCTCATCCGTCCAAGTAATTTCACATCAAGCACGACGGGAGACCTTGGGCATGGGAAATTAGACAAAGAACACATCAGTATATATATGTAGACAACAATTGATGATTGGAACTCGCGCATCACTTTGTAACCCAGCAGAACCAACCTGAAATCTGTCAACGTGTGAAACTTGTGTTTTTCAAAACAAAGAACAGTATCACTAATAATAGAGGAAGAATTGGGTGAAGAGGAGATGCAGCAAACAAGGAGACTTGGAACTGCTTGAGACTTAAGAATCATTCATCTCTGTTGTGCGCGGGAGAATGGTCTGCGAAAGTGAGCAGTGTGGGAAAGGAGTGGCGGCAAGGTTGGGATTATATGGGCTCGCATGAATTGAATGGAGAATCGCCATTGTAACTGACCTGCCCGGAGCATCGACTGGCATTAACCGTGAATTAACCTTTCAATCAATCATCCTTGGTGATTCAACTTCGCAGCTGTTCTTTGCCGCACCCAATCCTGTCGCGCCGCTCGCGTCCGTTCAACCGATCGAGCTATGAGGCATTGTCCTTGGCGTCCGTGCAACTGAACGGACCGAGCATGCACTGTCGCTCGCATCCGTGCAATCTCAGCCAGTCGCTATTGTAGTCCAAGTCCCAAATAGGTTGGCACCTAGATCGGTCAACCATGGAGGAGGCCTAAAAGTGACGTCACATCTATGAACCAAGAGCTAAAGAATCAGAATGAATATAGGGGATTACTACTCACATGCACCTTCTGTACCCATTCTGGTAGCTGCCGTGGTATAGAGATTATCTGAAATTTTGTACCCAATCTGGCAGCAAAGAATATGAAAAAAAAAATCTTAGCTCTATGGAGCAGCCATAGTAGGCATAGCCGGGGGCAGGGACCCGTCCCTACTATACCGTGGGGAAAGACAGGAAAAGGAAGACAACGGCGGCAGCTTGGCGATTGGGCAAGTGTTGGTTCAACTTCAGATACGGGGCGGGGGGCTGCAGGCCGGAGGGAACGGGGGCGCGGCTGGGCGAGGGAGTACGCGTTGGTTGACCTTCAGGAACAGGGCGAGAGCCTGCGCCAGATGGAATGGCATCGGTGGCGGTGTGTGTAGGGTACCTCCATTGTCACACAAGCTAGTGGAGAGGTCGAGGTGAATTGAGGGGCTTTCGATTGGCCTCTCCGCTGAGAGTGCTTTTCTTTCAGTCATTTAGGCCCAAGTCACAAGAAACATCCGAAATTGTTCCCGGAGTAGCGGCCCACTACCGTTAAGCGCTCGGTATCCGGTGTATAGAGCCCACACGAGATCAAAACATCATCCGACGGCCAGGAAAGGCTTAAACAGCACATCTAAAGGTTAAAAATGCAAATGGCTTGAGATGGCTGGATTAGTGCTCAGTTATAATGTATCTAAATTTGGTTATGTCAATCAAGTATCTCATGATAGTTATTTTTTTGAGTTTACTCCCACTACAATTAATGAGAATAAATTTGCTTATGTGGAGAGTAATAAAATGTCTATGCTTGTGGATCATGAAAAGAATGCTTTATGTGATAGCTATATTGTTGAATTCATTCATGATGCTACTGAAAATTATAATGAGAGAGGAACATGTGCTTTTTCATATCTCAATAATATCAAGTTTCCTCTCTATGTGTTGAAAGTTTTGAAGTATTGCTTGTTTTGCCTTCCTATGCTAGTTGATTCTTGCTCCCATGAATTGTTTTCTCACAAAATCCCTATGCATAGGAAGTGGGTTAGGCTTAAATGTGATAGTCATATGTTTCATGATGCTCCCATTATGTTTCAATTCTTATCTTTTATGTGAGCATCAATGAAATCACCATGCGTAGCTAAAAAGGCATTAAAGAAAAGCGCTTGTTAGGAGACAACCCAATATCTGTACCTACTTTTTTGTGTGTTCACATGATTAAGCTAGTGCAGATGCTTTTGTTTCAATAAAGTGCCAAGTAAGGCCTTTGGGATAATGTGGATGATAGTTGGCTTGATTCTGTGCAAAAACAGAAACTTTTTCTCCCAGTTCGGGAATTACCATAATTCACTGCGATGTGATAAAATTCTGAATTTTTTACACCAGATTGATATACAAATTGCATACACTTTCCTAATTGTCCAGAATTTTTGGACTTACGAAAGTATGGTGATTGTTCAGATCATTACGGTTTGTTCTATTTATGACATATTTTGTTTTCAATGCATAGTTTGCTTGTTTTACAGTTTCTATGGCTTATATTGGCCAATATAAATCATACAGATGATAGAGTATAGTAATCATTATGTAAGAACAATTATGAATCTTGTCTTGATAGTACCAAAGTGAATGATTTGCTCTTTATCATACTAACCTATCTCACGAAGTTCGGTTAAGTTTTGTGTGATTGAAGTTTTCTACTTTTGGGTGAGATATCAATATGGGGAGAATAAGAAGTGGCAAGACCCTAAGCTTGGGGACGCTAAAGGCACCCCAATGTAATATTCAAGGAATACCCAAGCACCTAAGGTTGGGGATACCCCAGAAGGCATCCCCTCTTTCGTCTTTAACATTATGAGTAACCTCACTTGCACTACAGGAATCAGGAACTTTTATTCGTCACATGATATGTGTTTTGCTTGGAGCGTCATTTTTTTGTTGAGATTTGCTTGCTGTTATTTAGGATAATGTTTTGTGTCTTTTATTTCAATAGAAGTGTCAAGTATAGCCTTTACCATGCTTATTTTGCAAGTCTATATGTTGCTGTTTGAAACTAGAGATTTCTATTATTGTCTTAATTCTTCAGAAAAGTCAGAACATGATAAAATCTTGAAATTTTTATGCAATAAGATATGATAAATTTCCTACAGTGTGGTTATTTTTTAGAATTTTTGGAGTTAAAGAAGTATGACTCTTCTTCTATCCTCTACAGACTATTCTGTTTAGACAAATTGTTGTTATGTTTGCATATGTTTGCTTGTTTAATGATTCTATTTGAGGATAGGAGTATTAAATATACAGAGGCATTTAGTATGCAATTTTAAATAATAACTTTAGTAATTTTTTACCATAGAGAATGATAAGGTTTTGAATTGATTTATACTAACTTATCTCACGAGTTCTTGTTGAGTTTTTGTGGATGAAGTTTTAAGATTTAGGGAAACTGTGATATGAGAGGAATTAAGGAGACACAAAGCTCAAGCTTGGGGATGCCCAAGGCATCCCAAGTTAATATTCCAAGAAGTCTCAAGCATCTAAGCTTGGGGATGCCCCGGTAGGCATCCCACCTTTCTTCATCAACAATTAGCAGTTAGTCTCGGTTGAGCCTAAGTTTTTTGCTTCTTCGCATAAGATGTACTATCCTTGGATTGTCATTTTATTTTGTTTTGTTTGATGTTTGAATAAAATACTTAAGACCTGAAATATTTAAAAGAGAGAGAGACCTCACGTGCTACTCAATTATTTAACTAATTTGATCTTCACTTATACCCTTTTTGAGTAGTTTGTCCTATGAGTAAATTGTTGAATGAATTGAATATCATAGAGTTGAAATTATATGTGCTTCATATGTTTGTATCATGCCTAGTAGTAGTTTCACAATGGGTTTAGAAAGTAAAATCTATTAAAGTTTGACAATCACATTATTGGTCATACAAGCAATTCATAAATGATTAGTATATGAAAGAGAACTTTCACGCATAAGTATATTATCTTGGAAATCTTTTATAATTGTGAATACCCATTAATTATTTTCAAACTGAGAAATTTAGTTGAAGTTGGACAAGGAAGACAACGTAATGAGTTATGGTTGTGTGTATTTATATAGAAGTTATATTGTTATGGATCCTCCAACATGTGGTGCTTGTTTAGAATCTTTTGCTAGCCAAAATTTCTCTACTAAGCGGGAATACTGCTTGTGCATCCAAATCCTTGAGCCAAGTTTCTTCCATGAGTGTCCACCATACCCACCTATATATGGTACTACCCTGCCAGTCCAAGTAAATTTGCAAGTGCCATATCTAAATCTTCAAATAAGCATCTATTTTGTGTGCCTGTAGCGCTCATGAAGCAGTAGGGGGTGGTCAATATCTTCCATGCTAAGCGGATTATTCTCATGATGGGTGTTTATTCACTTGTCATTGCACGAGAGAGGCTGGTAATTGGAATGCCCAGTCCCAAGATCAAAACGAAAAATAATGAAACAAACTCCCCCGGAAAGTTGATTGTATGGAGGGCTGATACGTCTCCAACGTATCTACAATTTTTTATTGTTCCATGCTATTATATTACCCCTTTTGGATGTTTATGGGCTTTATTTTACACATTTATATCATTTTTTGGACTAACCTACTAACCGGAGGCCCAACCCATATTGCTGTTTTTTTTGCCTATTTTAGTATTTCAAACAAAAGGAATATCAAACGGAGTCCAAACGGAATGAAACCTTCGGGAGCGTGATTTTTGGAACGAACGTGATCCGGAGAGCTTGGAGTGCAAGTCAAGAAGCAGCTGAGGAAGCCACGAGATAGGAGCCCCCCTGTAGGGCGTGCCCCCCTGTCTCGTGGGCCCCTCGGGCGGCCACTGACGTACTTCTTCCTCCTATATATACCTACGTACGCTGAAAACATCCAGGGGCACCACGAAACACAATTTCCACCGCCGTAACCTTTTGTGTCCGTGAGATCCCATCTTGGAGCCTTCGCCGGCACTCTGCCGGAGGGGGAATCGACCACGGAGGGCTTCTACATCAACATCCTTGCCCCTCCTATGAGTTGTGAGTAGTTTACCACAGACCTACGGGTCCATAGTTATTAGCTAGATGGTTTCTTCTCTCTTTTTGGATCTCAATACAATGTTCTCCCCCTCTCTTGTGGAGATCTATTCGATGTAAACTCTTTTTGCGGTGTGTTTGTCGAGATCCGATGAATTGTGGGTTTCTGATCAAGTTTATCTATGAATAATATTTGAATCTTCTCTGAATTCTTTTATGTATGATTGAGTTATCTTTGCAAGTCTCTTGAATTATTAGTTTGGTTCGCCTACTAGATTGATCTTTCTTGCCATGGGAGAAGTGCTTAGCTTTGGGTTCAATCTTGCGGTGTCCTTACCCGATGTGATGAAGGGTTGTAAGGCACGATTGTATTGTTGCCATCGAGGATAACAAGATGGGGTTTATATCATATTGCATGAGTTTATCCTCTACATCATGTCATCTTGCTTAATGCGTTACTCTGTTCTTATGAACTTAATACTCTAGATGCATCTTTGGATAGCGGTCGATGTGTGGAGTAATAGTAGTAGATGCAGGCAGGAGTCGGTCTACTTGTTATGGACGTGATGCCTATATACATGATCATGCCTAGATAATCTCATAACTATGTGATTTTCTATCAATTGCTCGACAGTAATTTGTTCACCCACCGTAATACTTATGCTATCTTGGGAGAAGCCTCTAGTGAAACCTATGGCCCCCGGGTCTATCTCTTATCATATTTGCTTTCAATCTACATTTATTTGCATCTTTACTTTTTGCATATATATTAAAAATACCAAAAATATATTTATCTTATCTCACTATCTTTATTAGATCTCACTTTCGCAAGTGGCCGTGAAGGGATTGACAACCCCTTTATTGCGTTGGTTGCGAGTTCTCAGTTTGTTTGTGTAGGTGCGTGTGACTTTTGAGGAGCCTCCTACTGGATTGATACCTTGGTTATGAAAACCGAGGGAAATACTTACGCTACACTTGCTGCATCACCCTCTCCTCTTCGAGGAAAACCAACGCAAGCTCAAGACGTAGCAAGAAGGATTTCTGGCGCCGTTGCCTGGGAAGTCTTCGCTCAAGTCAAGACATACTAAGTACCCATCACAAACCCATCTACCTCGCATTTACATTATTTGCCATTTGCCTCTCGTTTTCCTCTCCCCCACTTCACCCTTGCCGTTTTATTTGCCCTCTCTTTCCCAATCTCCTCCTCTCTTTTCGCTTGCCTTTTTCTGTTTGTTTGTGTGTTGGATTACTTGTTGCCACGGCGCAAGATAATACCAAATTGTGTGATTCCTCGAATACCAATAACAATGATTTCCTTAGTACTCCAATTGCTCCTCTTAATGATGTTAAGTCTTGTGAAATCAATGCCGCTTTGCTGAATCTTGTTATGGAAGATCAATTCACCGGCCTTCCTAGTGAAGATGTCGCTACTCATCTAAACAATTTTGTTGATTTGTGTGATATGCAAAAGAAGAAAGATACGGATAACAATATTGTCAAATTGAAGTTATTTTCGTTTTCACTTAGAGATCATGCTAAAGTTTGGTTTTCGTCTTTGCCTAAAAATAGTATTGATTCTTGGAACAAGTGCAAAGATGCTTTTATCTCTATGTATTTCCCTCCCGCTAAGATGATCACTCTTAGGAACGATATCATGAATTTTAAACAACTTGATCATGAGCATGTTGCCCAATCTTGGGAAAGAATGAAATTGATGCTTCGCAATTGCCCTACCCATGGTTTGAATTTATGAATGATCATACAAAACTTTTATGCCGGTTTGAACTTTGCTTCTAGAAATCTCTTAGATTCGGCCGCGGGAGGCACATTTATGGAAATCACGTTAGGAGATGCTACAGAACTTCTTGATAATATTATGGCTAATAATTCTCAATGGCACACCGAAAGATCTTCTAGTAAAAAAGTGCATGCTATAGAAGAAATCAATGTTTTGAGTGGAAAGATGGATGAACTTATGAAAATGTTGTTGGGGAACGTAGTATTTCAAAAAATTTCCTACGCACATGCAAGATCATGGTGATGCATAGCAACGAGAGGGGAGAGTGTTGTCTACGTACCCTCGTAGACCGTAAGCGGAAGCGTTATGACAACGCTGTTGATGTAGTCGACGTCTTCACGATCCGACCGATCCAAGCACCGAACGACGGCACCTCCGAAGTTCAGCACACGCTCAACTCGATGATGATCCCGGACCGATCCAAAGAGGGTTTCGGGATGAGTTCCGTCGACGACGGTGTGGTGACGATGATGATGTTCTACCGACGCAGGGTTCGCCTAAGCACCGCAACGATATGACCGAGGTGGAATATGGTGGAGGGGGCACCGCACACGGCTAGGGAACGATCACGAAGATCAACTTGTGTGTCATGGGGTGCCCCTTCCCCCGTACATAAAGGAGGGAGGGGGGAGGTGCGGCCGGCCCCCTAGGGGTGCGCCTGGAGGAGTCCTACTCCCACCGGGAGTAGGACTCCCCCCTCTTGCCTTGGTGGAGAAGGAAAGGGGGTAGGGGAAAGAGGAAAGGGGGCGCCGCCCCCCCCCCTTCCTTGTCCTATTCAGACTAGGGGGACGGGGGCGCGGCCTACCCTGGCCGGCCCTCCTCTTTTCCCTCATGGCCCACTAAGGCCCATTAACCACCGGGAGGGTTCCGGTAACCCCCCGGTGCTCCGATAAAATCCCGATTTCACACGGAACCATTCCGATATCCAAATATAGGCTTCCAATATATCAATCTTTATGTCTCGACCATTTCGAGACTCCTCATCATGTCCGTGATCACATTCGGGACTCCAAACAACCTTCGATACATCAAAACTTATAAACTCATAATAAAACTGTCATCGTAACATTAAGCGTGCGGACCCTACGGGTTCGAGAACTATGTAGACATGACCTAGAACTATTCTCGGTCAATAACCAATAGCGGAACCTGGATGCTCATATTGGCTCCTACATATTCTACGAAGATCATTATCGGTCAAACCACATAACAACATACGTTGTTCCCTTTGTCATCGGTATGTTACTTGCCCGAGATTCGATCGTCGGTATCCAATACCTAGTTCAATCTCGTTACCGGCAAGTCTCTTTACTCGTTACGTAATGCATCATTCCGTAACTAACTCATTAGCTACATTGCTTGCAAGGCTTATAGTGATGTGCATTACCGAGAGGGCCCAGAGATACCTCTCCGACAATCGGAGTGACAAATCCTAATCTCGAAATACGCCAACCCAACATGTACCTTCGGAGACACCTGTAGAGCTCCTTTATAATCACCAAGTTACGTTGTGACGTTTGGTAGCACACAAAGTGTTCCTCCGGTAAACAGGAGTTGCATAATCTCATAGTCATAGGACATGTATAAGTCATGAAGAAAGCAATAGCAACATACTAAACGATCAAGTGCTAGGCTAACGGAATGGGTCATGCCAATCACATCATTCTCCTAATGATGTGATCCTGTTAATCAAATGACAACACATGTCTATGGTTAGTAAACATAACCATCTTTGATTAATGAGCTAGTCAAGTAGAGGCATACTAGTGACGTTATGTTTGTCTATGTATTCACACATGTATTATGTTTCCGGTTAATACAATTCTAGCATGAATAATAAACATTTATTATGATATGAGGAAATAAATAATAACTTTATTATTGCCTCAAGGGCATATTTTCTTCAGTCTCCCACTTGCACTAGAGTCAATAATCTAGATTACACAGTAATGATTCTAACACCCATGGAGTCTTGGTGCTGATCATGTTTTGCTCGTGGAAGAGGCTTAGTCAACGGGTCTGCAACATTCAGATCCATATGTATCTTGCAAATCTCTATGTCTCCCACCTGGATTTGGTCCCGAATGGAATTGAAGCGTCTCTTGATGTGCTTGGTCCTCTTGTAAAATCTGGATTCCTTTGCCAAGGCAATTGCACCAGTATTGTCACAAAAGATCTTCATTGGTCCCGATGCACTAGGTATGACACCTAGATCAGAAATGAACTCCTTCATCCAGACTCCTTCATTTGCTGCTTCCGAAGCAGCTATGTACTCCGCTTCACATGTAGATCTCGCCACGACGCTTTGTTTAGAACTGCACCAACTTACAGCTCCACCATTTAATAAAAACACATATCCGGTTTGCGATTTAGAATCGTCCGGATCAGTGTCAAAGCTTGCATCGATGTAACCATTTACGACTAGCTCTTTGTCACCTCCATATACGAGAAACATATCCTTAGTCCTTTTCAGGTATTTCAGGATGTTCTTGACCGCCGTCTAGTGATCCACTCCTAGATTACTTTGGTACCTTCCTGCCAAGCTTATTGTTAAGCATATGTCAGGTCTGGTACACAACATTGCATACATGATAGAGCCTATGGCTGAAGCATAGGGAACATCTTTCATTTTCTCTCTATCTTCTCATTGTGGTCGGGCATTGAGTCGACTCAACTTCACACCTTGTAATACTGTGCAAGAACCCTTTCTTTGCTCGATCCATTTTGAACTTTTTCAAAACTTTATCAAGGTATGTGCTTTGTGAAAGTCCAATTAAGCGTCTTGATCTATCTCTATAGATCTTGATGCCCAATATGTATGCAGCTTCACCGAGGTCTTTCATTGGAAAACTTTTATTCAAGTATCCCTTTATGCTAAACAGGAATTCTATATCATTTCCAATTAATAATATGTCATCTACATATAATATCAGAAATGCTACAGAGCTCCCACTCACTTTCTTGTAAATACAGGCTTCTCCAAAAGTCTGTATAAAACCATATGCTTTGATCACAATATCAAATCGTTTATTCCAACTCCGAGATGCTTGTACCAGTCCATAAATGGATCGCTGGAGCTTGCACACTTTGTTAGCACCTTTTGGATCGACAAAACCTTCTGGTTGCATCATATACAACTCTTCTTCCAGAAATCCATTCAAGAATGCAGTTTTGACATCCATTTGCCAAATTTCATAATCATAAAATGCAGCAATTGCTAACATGATTCGCACAGACTTAAGCATCACTACGGGTGAGAAAGTCTCATCGTAGTCAACCCCTCGAACTTGTCGAAAACCTTTTGCAACAAGTCGCGCTTTATAGACAGTTACATTACCATTAGCGTCAGTCTTCTTCTTAAAGATCCATTTATTCTCAATGGCTTGCCGATCATCGGGCAAGTCAACCAAAGTCCATACTTTATTCTCATACATGGATCCCATCTCAGATTTCATGGCTTCTAGCCATTTTGCAGAATCTGGGCTCATCGTCGCTTCCTCATAGTTCGTAGGTTCGCCATGGTCAAGTAACATGACCTCCAGAATAGGATTACCATACCACTCTGGTGTGGATCTTACTCTGGTAGACCTACGAGGTTCAGTAGAAACTTGATCTGAAGTTTCATGATCTATATCATTAGCTTCCTCACTAATTGGTGTAGCTGTCACAGGAACCGGTTCTTGTGATGGACTACTTTCCAATAAGGGAGTAGGTACAGTTACCTCATCAAGTTCTACTTTCCTTCCACTCACTTCTTTCGAGAGAAACTCCTTCTCTAGAAAGGATCCGAATTTAGCAACGAAAAATCTTGCCCTCAGATCTGTGATAGAAGGTGTACCCAACAGTCTCTTTTGGGTATCCTATGAAGACACATTTCTTCGATTTGGGTTCGAGCTTATCTGGTTGAAGTTTCTTCACATAAGCATCGCAGCCCCAAACTTTAAGAAACGACAACTTTGGTTTCTTGCCAAACCACAGTTCATGAGGCGTCGTCTCAATGGATTTTGATGGTGCCCTATTTAACGTGAATGCGGCCGTCTCTAAAGCATAACCCCAAAATGATAGCGGTAAATCAGTAAGAGACATCATAGATAGCACCATATCTAGTAAAGTACGATTACGACGTTCGGACACACCATTTCGTTGTGGTGTTCCATGTGGCGTGAGTTGCGAAACTATTCCGCATTGTTTCAGATGTAAACCAAACTCGTAACTCAAATATTCTCCTCCATGATCAGATCATAGAAATTTTATTTTCTTGTTACGATGATTTTCCACTTCACTCTGAAATTCTTTGAACTTTTCAAATGTTTCAGACTTGTGTTTCATTAAGTAGATATACCCATATCTGCTCAAATCATCTGTCACGGTGAGAAAATAACGATATCCACCGCGAGCCTCAATTCATTAGACCACAAACATTAGTATGTATGATTTCCAACAAATCAGTTGCTCGCTCCATAGTTCCGGAGAACGGCGTTTTAGTTATCTTGCCCATGAGGCACGGTTCGCAAGTACCAAGTGATTCATAATCAAGTGATTCCAAAAGTTCATCAGTATGGAGTTTCTTCATGCGCTTTATACTGATATGACCTAAACGGTAGTGCCACAAATAAGTTGCACTATCATTATCAACTCTGCATCTTTTGGCTTCAACACTATGAATATGGGTATCACTACTATCGAGATTCAATAAAAATAGACCACTCTTCAAGGGTGCATGACCATAAAAGATATTACTCATATAAAAAGAACAACCATTATTCTCTAATTTAAATGAATAATCGTCTCGCATCAAACAAGATCTAGATATAATGTTCATGCTCAACGCTGGCACCAAATAATAATTATTTAGGTCTAAAACTAATCCCGATGGTAGATGTAGAGGTAGCGTGCCGACCGCGATCACATCGACTTTGGAACCATTTCCACGCAAGATCGTCACCTCGCCCTTAGCCAATCTTCGCAATCCGTAGTCCTGTTTCAAGTTGCAAATATTAGCAATGTAACCAAGATCAAATACCGTGTACTATCTGCGAGTATTAGTAAGGTACACATCAATAACATGTATATCACATATACCTTTGTTCACTTTGCCATCCTTCTTATCCGCCAAATACTTGGGGCAGTTCCGCTTCAAAGATTCACCGCTTGCGAGAGAAGCACTCGCCTCGTGCTTAGGTCCAGACTTGGGTTTCTTCTCTTGAGCAACAACTTGTTTGTTGTTCTTCTTGAAGTTCCCTTCTTCTTCCCTTTGCCCTTTTTCTTGAAACTGGTGGTCTTGTTGACCATCAACACTTGATGCTCCTTCTTGATTTCTACCTCCGCTGCTTTTAGCATTGTAAGAGCTCGGGAATAGTCTTGTCCATCCCTTGCACATTATAGTTCATCACAAAGCTCTTGTAGCTTGGTGGCGATGATTGAAGAATTTCATCAATGACACTATCATCGTGAAGATTAACTCCCAGTTGAATCAAGTGATTATTATACCCAGACATTTTGAGTATGTGTTCACTTGTGTAACTATTCTCCTCCATCTTGCAGCTATAGAACTTATTGGAGACTTCATATCTCTCAATCCGGGCATTTGCTTGAAATATTAACTTCACCTCCTAGAACATCTCATATGCTCCATGACGCTCAAAACGTCGTTGAAGACCCAGTTCTAAGCCGTAAAGCATGGCACATCGAACTATCGAGTAGTCATCGGCTTTGCTCGCGGACATTCTTAACGTCGTCGGTTGCATCAAGAAGCAGTTGGCACCCAGCGGTGCTTCGGGGCGTAATTCTTCTGTGCAACAATGAGGATAATCCTAAGATTACGGACCCAGTCCGTGTAATTGCTACCATCATCTTTCAACTTTGCTTTCTCAAGGAACGCATTAAAATTCAACGGAACAACAACACGAGCCATCTATCTACAACAAACATAGACAAGCAAAATACTATCAGGTACTAAGTTCATGATAAATTTAACTTCAATTAATCATATTACTTAAGAACTCTCACTTAGACAGACATCTCTCTAGTCATCTAAGTGATCATGTGATCCAAATCAACTAAACCATGTTCGATCATCACGTGAGATGGAGTAGTTTCAATAGTGAAGATCACTATGTTGATCATATCTACTATATGATTCACGTTCGACCTTTCGGTCTCCGTGTTCCGAGGCCATATCATTATATGCTAGGCTCGTCAAGTTTAACTCGAGTATTCGCGCGTGTGCAACTGTTTTGCACCGTTGTTTTTGAACGTAGAGCCTATCACACCCGATCATCACATGGTGTCTCAAAGACGAAGAACTTTCGAACGGTGCATACTCGTGGAGAACACTTCTTGATAATTTTTAGTGAGAGATCATCTTAAAATGCTACCGTCAATCAAAGCAAGATAAGATGCATAAAGGATAAACATCACATGCAATCAATATAAGTGATATGATATGGCCATCATCATCTTGTGCTTGTGATCTCCATCTCCGAAGCACCGTTGTGATCACCATCATCACCGGCGCGACACCTTGATCTCCATCGTAGCATCGTTGTCGTTACGTCATCTATTGCTTCTACGACTATCGCTACCGCTTAGTGATAAAGTAAAGCAATTATGTATGCGTTGCATTTCATACAATAAAGGGACAACCATATGGCTCTCGCCGATTATCGATAACCGGTTACAAAACATGATCATCTCATACAATAAAATATAGCATCACGTCTTGACCATATCACATCACAACATACCCTGCAAAAACAAGTTAGACGTCCTCTACTTTGTTGTTGAAAATTTTACGTGGCTGCTACGGGCTGAGCAAGAACCGTTCTACGCATCAAAACCACAACGATAGTTCGTCAAGTTAGTGCTGTTTTAACCTTCGCAAGGACCGGGCGTAGCCACACTCGGTTCAACTAAAGTTGGAGAAACAAACACCCGCTAGTCACCTGTGTGCAAAGCACGGCGGTAAAACCAGTCTCGCGTAAGCGACTGGCGTAATGTCGGTCCGGCCGCTTCATCCAACAATACCGCTGAACCAAAGTATGACATCTTTGGTAAGCAAGATGACTTGTATCGCCCACAACTCACTTGTGTTCTACTCGTGCATATAACATCAACGCATAAAACCTAGGCTCTGATACCACTGTTGGGGAACGTAGTATTTCAAAAAAAATCCTACGCACACGCAAGATCATGATGATGCATAGCAACGAGAGGGAAGAGTGTTGTCTACGTACCCTCGTAGACCGTAAGCGGAAGCGTTATGACAACGCTGTTGATGTAGTCGTACGTCTTCACGATCCGATCGATCCAAGCACCGAACGTACGGCACCTCCGAGTTCAGCACACGTTTAGCTCGATGACGATCCCGGGACTCCGATCCAGCAGGGTTTCGGGGATGAGTTCCATCAGCACAACGGCGTGGTGACGATGATGATGTTCTACCGACGCAGGGCTTCGCCTAAGCACCGCAACGATATGACCGAGGTGGAATATGGTGGAGGGGGGCACCGCACACGGCTAGGGAACGATCACAAAGATCAACTTGTGTGTCATGGGGTGCCCCCTGCCCCCGTATATAAAGGAGGGAGGGGGGAGGTGCGGCCGGCCCCTAGGGTGCGCTGGAGGAGTCCTACTCCCAGGAGTAGGACTCCCCCCTCTTGCCTTGGTGGAGAAGGAAAGGGGGAGGGGAAAGAGGAAAGGGGGGTGCCGCCCCCCTTCCTTGTCCTATTCGGACTAGGGGGGAGGGGGCACGCGGCCTGCCCTGGCCGGCCCTCCTATTTTCCCTCATGGCCCACTAAGGCCCATTAACCCCCCGGAAGAGTTCCGGTAACCCCCCGGTGCTTCGGTAAAATCCCGATTTCACCCGAAAATATTCCGATATCCAAATATAGGCTTCCAATATATCAATCTTTATGTCTCGACCATTTCGAAACTCCTCATCATGTCCGTGATCACATCCGGGACTCCGAACAACCTTCGGTACATCAAAACTTATAAACTCATAATAAAACTGTCATCATAACGTTAAGCATGTGGACCCTACGGGTTCGAGAACTATGTAGACATGACCTAGAACTATTCTCGGTCAATAACCAATAGCGGAACCTGGATGCTCATATTGGCTCCTACATATTCTACGAAGATCTTTATCGGTCAAATCGCATAACAACATACGTTGTTCCCTTTGTCATCGGTATGTTACTTGCCCGAGATTCGATCGTCGGTATCCAATACCTAGTTCAATCTCGTTACCGGCAAGTCTCTTTACTCGTTACGTAATGCATCATTCCGTAACTAACTCATTAGCTACATTGCTTGCAAGGCTTATAGTGATGTGCATTACCGAGAGGGCCCAGAGATACCTCTCCGACAATCGGAGTGACAAATCCTAATCTCAAAATATGCCAACCCAACATGTACCTTTGGAGACACCTGTAGAGATCCTTTATAATCACCCAGTTACGTTGTGACGTTTGGTAGCACACAAAGTGTTCCTCCGATAAACGGGAGTTGCATAATCTCATAGTCATAGGAACATGTATAAGTCATGAAGAAAGCAATAGCAACATACTAAATGATCAAGTGCTAGGCTAACGGAATGGGTCATGTCAATCACATCATTCTCCTAATGATGTGATCCCGTTAATCAAATGACAACACATGTCTATGATTAGGAAACATAGCCATCTTTGATTGATGAGCTAGTCAAGTAGAGGCATACTAGTGACGTTATGTTTGTCTATGTATTCACAGATGTATTATGTTTCCGGTTAATACAATTCTAGCATGAATAATAAACATTTATCATGATATGAGGAAATAAATAATAACTTTATTATTGCCTCTAGGGCATATTTCCTTCAGATGTTTGCTACTAAAAATACTCCTTTTGATCCCAATGATATGCCTTTGTCTTCTTTGATTGAGAATAATAATGAATCTTTGGATGTGAATTTTGTTGGTAGGAATAGTTTTGGAAACAATGCTTATAGAGGAAACTTTAATGCTAGACCGTTCCCTAGTAATTCGTCTAATAATTATGGAAATTCCTACAATAATTCTTATGGTAATTTTAATAAGATGCCCTCTGATTTTGAGAATAGTGTGAAAGAATTTATGATCTCTCAAAATAATTTTAATGCTTTGCTTGAAGAAAAATTGCTCAAAGTTGATGATTTGGCTAGGAACGTTGATAGACTTTCGCTTGATGTTGATTCTCTTAAACTTAGATATTCTCCTCCTAAGCATGATATCAACGAGTCTCTCAAAGCAATGAGAATTTCCATTGATGAGTGTAAGGAAAGAACCGCTAGATTGCGTGCTAAGAAAGATAGCTTTATAAAAGCGTGTTCTTCTAGTTTCCATGAAATAATGATGAGGATCTTAAAGTTATTGATGCATCTCCTATTAGATCTATGTTTTGCAATATGAATTTTGATGAATATGGGACTGATGATGAATCAACTTTGCCTAGAAGGCGTCCCAAGAATTCGGAATCTTTAGATCTTGATGCTAAATTTAGTAAAAGTGAGATTGGAGAATCCTCAACTTCTAATAATATTGAACCTACTATCTCGGATTTCAAGGAGTTTGATTATGATAATTGCTCTTTAAAAGGTTGTATTTCCTTGTTGCAATCCGTTGTTAATTCTCCTCATGCTTATAGTCAAAATAAAGCTTTTACCAAACATTTTGTTGATGCCTTGATGCAATCTTATGATGAAAAACTTAATTTGGAAGTTTCTATACCTAGAAAACTTAATGATGAGTGGGAACCTACTATATAGATTAGAATTAAAGATTATGAGTGTTTTGCTTTGTGTGATTTGGGTGCTAGTGTTTCCACGATTCCGAAAACTTTATGTGATATTCTAGGTTTCCATGATCTTGATGATTGCTCTTTAAATTTGCACCTTGCGGATTCCACCATTAAAAAGCCTATGGGAAGGATCAATGATGTTCTTATTGTTGCAAATAGAAATTTGGTGCCCGTAGATTTTATCGTTCTTGATATAGATTGCAATCTTTCTTGCCCTATTATTCTTGGTAGACCTTCCCTTAGAACGATTGGTGCGATTATTGATATGAAGGAAGGGAATATTAGATTCCAATTTCCCTTAAAGAAAGGCATGGAGCAATTTCCAAGAAAGAAAGTCAAATTACCTTATGAATCTATCATGCCTGCTACTTATAAATTTAGTGCCAAAGATGGCACTCGTTAGATCTATCTTTGCTTTTATGCCTAGCTAGGGGCGTTAAACGATAGCGCTAGTTGGGAGGCAACCCAATTTTCTTTATTTTTTTTGTTTTTGCTCCTGTTTAGTAATAGATCTTGCATCTACCTTCTGTTTAGATGTGTTTTTATCTTTTAATTAGTGTTTGTGCCAAGTAGAACCTATAGGATAACCTACGATGATAGTTGATTTGATTCTGCTGAAAAACAGGAACTTTGCACGCACAAATATAATTTTGTTAAATCACAGGAACGTGATTTTGCGTTGATTCTTTTTAATTATGTTCAATAAACAAATTTTCCAGGACTTCCTATTTTGGTAGGATTTTTAGAGTTCGATAAGTTTACGTTAGTTACAGATTGGTACAGACTGTTCTGTTTTTGACAGATTCTGTTTTTCGTGTGTTGTTTGCTTATTTCAATGCATCTATGGCTAGTAAATTAGTTTATAAACCATAAGAAGTTGGAATACAGTAGGTTTAACACCAAATTAAATAAAGAATGAGTTCATTGCAGTACCTTATTTGGTGGTTTTGTTTTCTTTCACTAACGGAGCTTATAAGATTTCCTGTTGAGTTTTGTGTTGTGAAGTTTTCAAGTTTTGGGTAAAGCTTTTATGGACTATGGAATAAGGAGCGGCAAGATCCTAAGCTTGGGGATTCCCAAGGCACCTCAAGATATTCAAGAATAGCCAAAAGCCTAAGCTTGGGGATTCCCCGGGGAGGCATCCCCTCTTTCGTCTTCGTTCATTGGTAACTTTACTTGGAGCTATATTTTTATTCGCCACATGATATGTGTTTTGCTTGGAGCGTCGTGTATTATATTAGTCTTTGATTTTTAGTTTACCACAATCATCCTTGCTGTACACACCTTTTGGGAGAATCCTATTTGATTAAAATTTGCTAGAATACTCTATGTGCTTCACTTATATCTTTTGAGCTTGATAGTTTTTGCTCTAGTGCTTCACTTATATCTTTTAGAGCATGGTGGTGTCTTAATTTTGAAGACATTTCTAGTCTCTCATGCTTCACTTATATCTTTTTTAGAGTCTTTTAGAACAGCATGGTATTTGCTATGGTTATAAAATTGGTCCTAGAATGGTAGGCATCCAAGTTGGGTATAATAAAAACTATCATAGGAAGTGAATTGGATGCTATGATCAATTTGATGCTTGATAATTGTTTTGAGATATGGAGGTAGTGATACTAAAGTCATGCTAGTTAGGCGATTATGAATTTGAAGAATGCTTGTGTTGAAGTTAGCAATGTTGGGGAACGTAGTAATTTCAAAAATTTCCTACGCACACGCAAGATCATGGTGATGATATAGCAACGAGAGGGGAGAGTGTTCGTCCACGTACCCTCATAGACCGTAAGCGGAAGCGTTAGCACAACGCGGTTGATGTAGTCGACGCCTTCACGATCCGACCGATCCAAGCACCGAACGACGGGCCTCCAAGTTCAGACACGCTCAGCTCGATGACGATCTCCGCCCTCCGATCCAAGCAAAGGCTCCGAGATGAGTTTCACAAGACGACGGCGTGGTGACGATGATGATGTACTATCGCGCAGGCTTCGCCTAAACTCATGACGATATGACCGAGGCGGAATATGGTAGAAGGGGCACCGACACGGCTAAGGAACGATCCGTAGATCAACTTGTGTGTCTATGGGGTGCCCCGCCCGTATATAAAGGAGCCAAGGGGAGGAGGCCCGCCTAAGGGGCGCCAGGGGGGAGTCCTACTCCCACCGGAGTAGGACCCCTTTTCCAAGTTGGAGTAGGAGAGAAGGGAAAGAGGAGGAAGAGGGAAGGAAAGGGGGCGCCGCCCCTTTCCCTTGTCCTATTCGGACTAGGAGGGGAGGCGCCCCCCCTCGGCTCCTTCCTCTTCTCCCTCTTGGCCCATGTAGGCCCATTAACCCCGGGGTTCCAGTAACCTCCGGTACTCTAAGAAATACCGATTTCACCGGAACCATTCCGATGTCCAAACACAGGCTTCCAATATATCAATCTTTATGTCTCGACCATTCGAGACTCCTCGTCATGTCCGTAATCACATCCGGACTCGAACAAACTTCGTACATCAAAACTTATAAACTCATAATAAAACTGTCATCGAAACGTTAAGCGTGCGGACCCTACGGGTTCGAGAACTATGTAGACATGACCTAAAACCATTCTTGGTCAATAACCAATAGCGGGACCTGGATGCCCATATTGGTTCCTACATATTCTATGAAGATCTTTACCGGTCAGACCGCATAACAACATACGTTGTTCCCTTTGTCATCGGTATGTTACTTGCCCGAGATTTGATCGTCGGTATCCAATACCTAGTTTAATCTCGTTACCGGCAAGTCTCTTTACTCGTTCTGTAATACATCATCTCATAACTAACTCATTAGTTATAATGCTTGCAAGGCTTAAGTGATGAGTATTACCGAGAGGGCCCAGAGATACCTCTCCGACAATCGGAGTGACAAAACCTAATCTCGAAATACGCCAACTCAACATGTACCTTTGGAGACACCTGTAGTACTCCTTTATAATCACCCAGTTACGTTGTGACGTTTGGTAGTACCCAAAGTGTTCCTCCGGTAAACGGGAGTTGCATAATTCTCATAGTTACAGGAACATGTATAAGTCATGAAGAAAGCAATAGCGAATACTAAACGATCAAGTGCTAAGCTAACGGATGGGTCATGTCAATCACATCATTCTCCTAATGATGTGATCCCATTAATCAAATGACAACACATGTCTATGGTTAGGAAACATAACCATCTTTGATTAATGAGCTAGTCAAGTAGAGGCACACTAGTGACTATATGTTTGTCTATGTATTCACACATGTATCATGTTTTCGTTAATACAATTCTAGCATGAATAATAAACATTTATCATGATATGAGGAAATAAATAATAACTTTATTATTGCCTCTAGGGCATATTTCCTTCAGCCTCCCACTTGCACTAGAGTCAATAATCTAGATTACATAGTAATGATTCTAACACCCATGGAGTCTTGGTGCTGATCATGTTTTGCTCGTGAGAGAGGCTTAGTCAAGCGGTCTCGCAACATTCGGATCCGTATGTATCTTGCAAATCTCTATGTCTCCCACTTGGACTTGGTCCCGAATGGAATTGAAGCGTCTCTTGATGTGCTTGGTCCTCTTGTGAAATCTGGATTCCTTTGCCAAAGCAATTGCACCAAGATTGTCACAGAAGATCTTCATTGGTCCCGATGCACTAGGTATGACACCTAGATCGGAAATGAACTCCTTCATCCGACTCCTTCATTTGTCGCTTGTAAGCGACTATGTACTCCGCTTCACATGTAGATCCCGCCACGACTCTTTGTTTAGAACGCACAACCTTACAGCTCCACCGCTTAATATAAACACGATCCGGTTTGCGATTTAGAATCGTCCGGATCGGTGTCAAAGCTTGCATCGACGTAACCATTTACGACTAGCTCTTTGTCACCTCCATATACGAGAAACATATCCTTAGTCCTTTTCGTATTTCAGATGTTCTTGACCGCTGTCCGATGATCCACTCGATTACTTTGGTACCTTCCTGCCAAGCTTATTACTAAGCATACGTCAGTCCGGTACACAAGATTGCATACATGATAGAGCCTATGGTGAAGCATAGGAACATCTTTCATTTCTCTCTATCTTCTGCATTGTGGTCGGGCATTGAGTTTGACTCAACTTCACACCTTGTAGCACGTGCAAGAATCCTTTCTTTGCTCGATCCATTTTGAACTTCTTCAAAATCTTGTCAAGGTATGTGCTTTGTGAAAGTCCTATTAAGCGTCTTGATCTATCTCTATAGATCTTGATGCCCAATATATAAGTAGCTTCACCAAGGTCTTTCATTGAAAAACTTTTATTCAAGTATCCCTTTATGCTATCCAGAAATTCTATATCATTTCCAAATAATATGTCATCTACATATAAAACTAGAAATGCTACAGAGCTCCCACTCACTTTCTTGTAAATACAGGCTTCTCCAAAAGTCTGTATAAAACCATATGCTTTGATCACACTATCAAAGCATTTATTCCAACTCCGAGATGCTTGCACCAGTCCATAAATGGAACGCTGGAGCTTGCACACTTTGTTAGCACCTTTTGGATCAACAAAACCTTCCGGCTGCATCATATACAACTCTTCTTCTAGAAATCCATTCAAGAATGCAGTCTTGACATCCATTTGCCAAATTTCATAATCATGAAATGCAGCAATAGCTAACATGATTCGGACAGACTTAAGCATCGCTACGGGTGAGAAAGTCTCATCATAGTCAACCCCTTGAACTTGTCGAAAACCTTTTGCAACAAGTCGAGCTTTATAGATAGTTACATTACCATCAGCGTCAGTCTTCTTCTTAAAGATCCATTTATTCTCAATTGCTTGCCAATCATCGAGCAAGTCAACCAAAGTCCATACTTTGTTTTCATACATGGATCCCATCTCAGATTTCATGGCCTCTAGCCATTTTGCGGAATCTGGGCTCATCATCGCTTCCTCATAGTTCGTAGGTTCATCATGTCAAGTAACATGACTTCCAGAATAGGATTGCCGTACCACTCTGGTGTGGATCTTACTCTGGTAGACCTACGAGGTTCAGCAGAAACTTGATCTGAAGTTTCATGATCAATATCATTAGCTTCCTCACTAATTGGCGTAGTTGTCACAGGAACCGGTTCTTGTGATGAACTACCTTCCAATAAGGGAGTAGATACTGTTACCTCATTAAGTTCTACTTTCCTCCCACTCACTTCTTTCGAGAGAAACTCCTTCTCTAGAAAGGATCCGAATTTAGCAACGAAAATCTTGCCCTCAGATCTGTGATAGAAGGTGTACACAATAGTCTCCTTTGGGTATCCTGTGAAGACACATTTCTCCGATTTGGGTTCGAGCTTATCTGGTTGAAGTTTCTTCACATAAGCATCGCAGCCCCAAACTTTAAGAAATGACAACTTTGGTTTCTTGCCAAACCATAGTTCATAAGGCGTCGTCTCAACGGATTTTGATGGTGCCCTATTTAATGTGAATGCGGCCGTCTCTAAAGCATAACCCCAAAACGATAGCGGTAGATCGGTAAGAGACATCATAGATCGCACCATATCAAGTAAAGTACGACATTCGACGCTCGACACACCATTGCGTTGTGGTGTTCGGTGGCGTGAGTTGCGAGACTATCCGCGTTGTTTCAAGTGTAGACCAAACTCAGAACTCAAATATTCTCCTCCACGATCGATCGTAGAAATTTTATTTTCTTGTTATGATGATTTTCTACTTCACTCAAATTCTTTGAACTTTTCAAATGTTTCGACTTGTGTTTCATTAAGTAGATATACCCATATCTGCTCAAATCATCTGTGAAGGTGAGAAAATAACGATATCCGCCACGAGCCTCAACATTCATTGGACCACATACATCGTATGTATGATTTCCAACAAATCTGTTGCTCTCTCCATAGTACCGAGAACGGTGTTTTAGTCATCTTGCCCATAAGGCACGGTTCATAAGTACCAAGTGATTCATAATCAAGTGATTCCAAAAGCCCATCAAGATGGAGCTTCTTCATGCGCTTTACACCGATATGACCTAAACAGCGATTGCCACAAATAAGTTGCAATATCATTATCAACTCTGCATCTTTTGGTTTCAACACTATGAATATGTGTATCACTACTATCGAGATTCAATAAAATAGACCACTCTTCAAGGGTGCATGACCATAAAAGATATTACTCATATAAATAGAACAACCATTATTCTCTCGATTTAAATGAATAACCGTCTCGCATCAAACAAGATTCAGATATAATGTTCATGCTCAACGCAGCACCAAATAACAATTATTTAGGTCTAAAACTAATCCCGATGGTAGATGTAGAGGTAGCGTGCCGACCGCGATCACATCGACTTTGGAACCATTTCCCACGCGCATCGTCACCTCGTCCTTAGCTAATCTTCGCTAATCCGTAGTCCTGCTTCGAGTTGCAAATATTAGCAATGTAACCAAGATCAAATACCGGTGCTCTGCGAGCATTAGTAAGGTACACATCAATAACATGTATATCACATATACCTTTGTTCACTTTGCCATCCTTCTTATCCGCCAAATACTTGGGGCAGTTCCGCTTCAAAGGACGACCGCTTGCAGAGAAGCATTCGATTTCAGTGCTTAGGTCTAGACTTGGGTTTCTTCTCTTGAGCAACAACTTACTTGCTGTTCTTCTTGAAGTTCCCTTCTTCTTCCCTTTGCCCTTTTCTTGAAACTAGTGGTCTTGTTGACCATCAACACTTGATGCTCCTTCTTGATTTCTACCTCCGCAGCTTTTAGCATTGCGAAGAGCTCGGGAATAGTCTTGTTCATCCCTTGCATATTATAGTTCATCACAAAGCTCTTGTAGCTTGGTGGCGTGATTGGAGAATTACATCAATGACGCTATCATCCGAAGATTAACTCCCGGTTGAATCAAGTGATTATTATACCCGCACATTTTGAGTATATGCTCACCGTGAACAATTCTCCTCCATCTTGCAGCTGTAGAACTTATTGGAGACTTCATATCTCTCAATCCGTGCATCTGCTTGAAATATTAACTTCAACTCCTGGAACATCTCATATGCTCCATGATGTTCAAAACGTCGTTGAAGGCCGGTTCTAAACCGTAAAGCATGGCACATCGAACTATAGAGTAGTCATCAGCTTTGCTCGCCAGACGTTCTTAACGTCGTCGGCCACATCGAGAGCAGGCTGGCACCCAGCGGTGCTTCCAGACGTAACTTTTTCGTGCATGAGGATAATCCTCGAGTTACGGGCCTAGTCCGTAATTGCTACCATCATCTTTCAACTTTGCTTTCTCAAGGAACGCATTAGAATTCAACGGAACAACAAAGACGAGCCATCTATCTACAAACAAACATAGACAAGCAAAATACTATCAGGTACTAAGTTCATGATAAATTTAAGTTCAATTAATCATATTACTTAAGAACTCCCACTTAGACAGACATCTCTCTAGTCATCTAAGTGATTACGTGATCCAAATCAACTAAACCATAACCGATCATCACGTGAGATGGAGTAGTTTTCAATGGTGAACATCACTATGTTGATCATATCTACTATATGATTCACGCTCGACCTTTCGGTCTCCGTGTTCCGAGGCCATATCTGCATATGCTAGGCTCGTCAAGTTTAACTTGAGTATTCCGCGTGTGCAAAACTGGCTTGCACCCGTTGTAGATGGACGTAGAGCTTATCACACCCGATCATCACGTGGTGTCTGGGCACGATGAACTTTGGCAACGGTGCATACTCAGGGAGAACACTTCTTGATAATTTTAGTGAGAGATCATCTTAAAATGCTACCATCAATCAAAGCAAGATAAGATGCATAAAGGATAAACATCACATGCAATCAATATAAGTGATATGATATGGCCATCATCATCTTGTGCTTGTGATTCCATCTTCAAGCACCGCCATGATCACCATCGCCACCCGCGCGACACCTTGATCTCCATCGTAGCATCGTTGTCGTTTACGCCATCTATTGCTTCTACGACTATCGCTACCGCTTAGTGATAAAGTAAAGCAATTATGTATGCTTGCATTTCATACAATAAAGCGACAACCATATGGCTCTCGCCGATTGCCGATAACCGGTTACAAAACATGATCATCTCATACAATAAAATATAGCATCACGTCTTGACCATATCACATCACAACATGCCTGCAAAAACAAGTTAGACGTCCTCTACTTTGTTGTTGCAAATTTTACGTGGCTGCTACGGGCTTAGCAAGAACCGTTCTTACCACGCATCAAAACCACAACGATAGTTTGTCAAATAGACTCGTTTTAACCTTCACAAGGACGGGCGTAGCCACTTTTCAGTTCAACTAAAGTGAGAGAGACAGACACCCGCCAATCACCTTTAAGCACGAGTGCTCAGAACGGTGAAACCAGTCTCGCGTAAGCGTCACGCGTAATGTCGGTCCGGCCGCTTCATCTCACAATACCGCTGAACCAAAGTATGACATTTGGTAGGCGGTATGACTTATATCGTCCACAACTCACTTGTGTTATACTCGTGCATATAACATCAACGCATAAAACCTAGGCTCGGATGCCACTGTTGGGGAACGTAGTAATTTCAAAATTTTCCTACGCACACGCAAGATCATGGTGATTATATAGCAACGAGAGGGGAGAGTGTTCGTCCACGTACCCTCGTAGACCATAAGCGGAAGCGTTAGCACAACGCGGTTGATGTAGTCGTACGTCTTCACGATCCGACCGATCCAAGCACCGAACGTACGGGGCCTCCGAGTTCAGCACACGTTCAGCTCGATGACGATCTCCGGCCCTCCGATCTAGCAAAGGCTCCGGAGATGAGTTCCGTCAGCACGACGGCATGGTGACGATGATGATGTACTACCGGCGCAGGGCTTCGCCTAAACTCCGTGACGATATGACCGAGGTGGAATATGGTGGAAGGGGGCACCGCACACGGCTAAGGACCGATCCGTAGATCAACTTGTGTGTCTATGGGGTGCCCCTCACCCCCGTATATAAAGGAGCCAGGGTGGAGGAGGCCGCCGGCCTAAGGGGGCGCGCCAAGCGGGGAGTCCTACTCCCACCGGGAGTAGGACTCCCCTTTTCCAAGTTGGAGTAGGAGAGAAGGGGAAAGAAGAGGAAGATGGGAAGGAAAGGGGGGCGCCGCCCCCTTTCCCTTGTCCTATTCGGACTAGGAGGGGGAGGGGCGCGCGTCCCCCTCCTGGCTCCTTCCTTTTCTCCCTCTTGGCCCATGTAGGCCCATTAACCCCCCGGGGGGGTCCGGTAACCTCCCGGTACTCCGGTAAAATACTGATTTCACCCGGAACCATTCCGATGTCCAAACACAGGCTTCCAATATATCAATCTTTATGTCTCAACCATTCCGAGACTCCTCATCATGTCCGTAATCACATCCGGGACTCCGAACAAACTTCGATACATCAAAACTTATAAACTCATAATAAAACTGTCATCGAAATGTTAAGCGTGCGGACCCTACGGGTTCGAGAACTATGTAGACATGACCTAAAACCATTCTTGGTCAATAACCAATAGCGGGACCTGGATGCCCATATTGGTTCCTACATATTCTACGAAGATCTTTATCGGTCAGACCGCATAACAACATATGTTGTTCCCTTTGTCATTGGTATGTTACTTGCCCGAGATTTGATCGTCGGTATCCAATACCTAGTTTAATCTCATTACCGGCAAGTCTCTTTGCTCGTTCTGTAATACGTCATCTCATAACTAACTCATTAGTTATAATGCTTGCAAGGCTTAAGTGATGAGTATTACCGAGAGGGCCCAGAAATACCTCTCCGACAATCGGAGTGACAAAACCTAATCTCGAAATACGCCAACTCAACATGTACCTTCGGAGACACCTGTAGTACTCCTTTATAATCACCTAGTTACGTTGTGACGTTTGGTAGTACCCAAAGTGTTCCTCCGGTAAACGGGAGTTGCATAATTCTCATAGTTACAGGAACATGTATAAGTCATGAAGAAAGCAATAGCAGAATACTAAACGATCAAGTGCTAAGCTAACGGGATGGGTCATGTCAATCACATCATTCTCCTAATTATGTGATCCCATTAATCAAATGACAACACATGTCTATGGTTAGGAAACATAACCATCTTTGATTAATGAGCTAGTCAAGTAGAGGCACACTAGTGACTATATGTTTGTCTATGTATTCACACATGTATCATGTTTTCGGTTAATACAATTCTAGCATGAATAATAAACATTTATCATGATATGAGGAAATAAATAATAACTTTATTATTGCCTCTAGGGCATATTTCCTTCAAGCAAGTCCCGTAGCATGCACGTATGGTTAAAGTTGTGTAACAAATTTGAAACATGAAGTGTACCTGGCTTGTGCATCCTTATGAGTGACGGTCGGGGACGAGCGATGGTCTTTTCCTACCAACCTATCCCACTAGGAGCATGCGCGTAGTACTTGGTTTTTTATGACTTCTAAACTTTTGCAATAAGTATATGAGTTCTTTTTGACTAATGTTGAGTCCATGGATTATACGCACTTTTACCTTTCCGCCTTTGCTTGCCTCTTCGGTATCGTGCATTGCCCTTTCTCACCTTGAGAGTTGGTGCAAACTTCGCTGGTGCATCCAAACCCCGTGATGCGATACGCTCTATCACACATAAACCTCCTTATATCTTCCTCAAAACAGCCACCATACCTACCTATTATGGCATTTCCATAGCCATTATATATTGCCATGCAACTTTCCACCGTTCCGTTCATCATCATCATGACATACTTTACTTTTGTCATATTGCCATTGCATGATCATGTAGTTGACATCGTATTTGTGGCAAAGCCACCATGCATAATTTTTCATACATGTCACTCTTGATTCATTGCACCAGCCCGGTACACCGCCGGAGGCATTCATATGGAGTCATATCTTATTCTAGTTTCGAGTTGTAATTCATATGTTGTAATCAATGAAAGTGTGATGATCATCATTATTAGAGCATTGCCTCCCAAAAAAAGGAAGGCCAAAAAGAAAAAAAAAGGCCAAAAAAAGAAAAAGAAGAAAAAAGAAACTAAATAAAAAGGGGCAATGTTACTATCTCTTTTTCCACACTTGTGTTTCAAAGTAGCACCATGTTCTTCATATAGCGAGTCTCATATATTGTGCTTCAATGTAGCACCATGTTTTTCATATAGAGAGTCTCATATGTTGTCACTTTCATATACTAGTGGGAATTTTTCATTATAGAACTTGGCTTGTATATTCCTACAATGGACTTATTTTTGTAGAAATTGCTAGTCTCTCATGCTTCACTTATATTATTTTGAGAGTCTTTTAGAACAGCATGGTATTTGCTATGGTTATAAAAATTGGTCGTAGAATGGTAGGCATCCAAGTTGGGTATAATAAAAACTATCATAGGAAGTGAATTGGATGCTATGATCAATTTGATACTTGATAATTGTTTTGTGATATGGAGGTAGTGATATTAAAGTCATGCTAGTTGGGTGATTATAAATTTAAAGAATGCTTGTGTTGAAGTTAGCAAGTCCCATAGCATGCACGTATGGTTAAAGTTGTGTAACAAATTTGAAACATGAAGTGTACCTGGCTTGTGCATCCTTATGAGTGGCGGTCGGGGATGAGCGATGGTCTTTTCCTACCAATCTATCCCCCTAGGAGCATGCGCGTAGTGCTTGATTTTTGATGACTTCTAAATTTTTTCAATAAGTATATGAGTTCTTTTGACTAATGTCGAGTCCATGGATTATACGCACTTTTACCTTTCCGCTATTGCTAGCCTCTTCGGTACCGTGCATTGCCCTTTCTCACCTTGAGAGTTGGTGCAAACTTCGCCGGTGTATCCAAACCCCGTGATACGATATGCCCTATCACACATAAACCTCCTTATATCTTCCTCAAAACAGCCACCATACCTACCTATTATGGCATTTCCATAGCCATTACGAGATATGTTGCCATGCAACTTTCCACCGTTCTGTTCATCATCATCATGACATACTTTACTTTTGTCATATTGCCATTGCATGATCATGTAGTTGACATCGTATTTGTGGCAAAGCCACCATGCAGTATTTTTCATACATGTCACTCTTGATTCATTGCACCATCCCGGTACACCACCGGAGGCATTCATATAGAGTCATATCTTGTTCTAGTTTCGAGTTGTATTTCTTTTGTTGTAATCAATAGAAGTGTGATGATCATCATTATTAGAGCATTGCCCAAAAAGAAAAAAAGAAAAAAACAAGAAAGGCCAAAAAGAAAAAAAAGAAAGGCCCAAAAAAAGAAAAGAAAAAGAAAAAAAGAAGAAGAAAATAAATAAAAAGGGCAATGTTACTATCTCTTTTTCCACACTTGTGCTTCAAAGTAGCACCTTGTTCTTCATGTAGTGAGTCTCATATATTGTGCTTCAAAGTAGCACCATGTTTCTCATATAGTGAGTCTCATAAGTTGTCTTTTTCATACTAGTGGGAATTTTTCATTATAGAAATTGGCTTGTATATTCCTATGATGGGCTTCCTCAAATGCCCTAGGTCTTCGTGAGCAAGCAAGTTGGATGCACACCCACTAGTTTTCTTTTGTTGATCATTCATTTATAGCTCTAGTGCATCCGTTGCATGGCAATCCCTACTCCTCATGTTGACATCAATTGATGGGCATCTCAATATCCCATTGATTATCCTCGTCAATGTGAGACTTTCTCCTTTTTGTCTTCTCCACACAATCCCCATCATCATATTCTATTCCACCCATAGTGCTATATCCATGGCTCACGCTCATGTATTGCGTGAAAGTTGAAAAAGTTTGAGATTATTTAAGTATGAAACAATTGCTTGGCTTGTCATCGGGGGTATAGAAGTTGGGAACATCTTTGTGTGACGAAAATGAAGCATAGCCTAACTATATGATTTTGTAGGGATGAACTTTCTTTTGCCATGTTATTTTGAGAAGACATGATTACTTTGATTAGTATGCTTGAAGTGTTACTATTTCCTTTATCAATATGAACTTTTATTTTGAATCATTTGGATCTGAACATTCATGCCACAATAAAGAAAATTACATTATGAATTATGCTAGGTAGCATTCCACATCAAAAATTCTCTTTTTATCATTTACCTACTCGAGGACGAGCATGAATTAAGCTTGGGGATGCTTGATACGTCTCCAACGTATGTATAATTTTTTATTGTTCCATGCTATTATATTACCCCTTTTGGATGTTTATGGGCTTTATTTTACACATTTATATCATTTTTGGGACTAACCTACTAACCGGAGGCCCAACCCATATTGCTGTTTTTTTGCCTATTTCAATTATTTCAAGAAAAGGAATATCAAACGGAGTCCAAACGGACTGAAACCTTCGGGAGCGTGATTTTTTGAACGAACGTGATCCAGAGAGCTTGGAGTGCAAGTCAAGAAGCAGCCGAGGAAGCCACGAGATAGGAGGCCGTGCCCCCTGTCTCGTGGGCCCCTCGGGCGGCCACCGACGTGCTTCTTCCTCCTATATATACCTACGTACCCCGAAAACATCCAGGGGCACCACGAAACACAATTTCTACCGCCGTAACCATCTGTATCCGCGAGATCCCATCTTGGAGCCTTCGCCGACACTCTGTCGGAGGGGGAATCGACCAGGGAGGGCTTCTACATCAACATCCTTGCCCCTCCGATGAGTTGTGAGTAGTTTACCATAGACCTACGGGTCCATAGTTATTAGCTGGATGGCTTCTTCTCTCTTTTGGATCTCAATACAATGTTCTCCCCCTCTCTTGTGGAGATCTATTCGATGTAAACTCTTTTTGCGGTGTGTTTGTCGAGATTCGATGAATTGTGGGTTTATGATCAAGTTTATCTATGAATAATATTTGAATCTTCTCTGAATTCTTTTATGTATGATTGAGTTATCTTTGCAAGTCTCTTCGAATTATTTTGTTTGGTTTGGCCTACTAGATTGATCTTTCTTGCCATGGGAGAAGTGCTTAGCTTTGGGTTCAATCTTGCGGTGTCCTTACCCAGTCACAGAAAGGGTTGCAAGGCACGTATTGTATTGTTGCCATCGAGGATAACAAGATGGGGTTTATATCATATTGCATGAGTTTATCCCTCTACATCATGTCATCTTGCTTAATGCGTTACTCTGTTCTTATGAACTTAATACTCTAGATGCATGATGGAGAGCGGTCGATGTGTGGAGTAATAGTAGTAGATGCAGGCAGGAGTCGGTCTACTTGTTATGGACGTGATGCCTATATACATGATCATGCCTAGATAATCTCATAACTATGCGCTTTTCTATCAATTGCTCGACAGTAATTTGTTCACCCACCGTAATACTTATGCTATCTCGAGAGAAGCCTCTAGTGAAACCTATGGCCCCTGGGTCTATCTCTTATCATATTTGCTTTCAATCTACATTTATTTGCATCTTTACTTTTTGCATATATATTAAAAATACCAAAAATATATTTATCTTATCTCACTATCTTTATTAGATCTCACTTTCGCAAGTGGACGTGAAGGGATTGACAACCCCTTTATTGCGTTGGTTGCGAGTTCTCAGTTTGTTTGTGTAGGTGCGTGGGACTTTTGAGGAGCCTCCTACTGGATTGATACCTTGGTTCTCAAAACTGAGGGAAATACTTACGCTACACTTGCTGCATCACCCTCTCCTCTTCGAGGAATACCAACGCAAGCTCAAGACGTAGCAAGGGCACACCCGAGGATTCGGCTAGCCATGGCTTGTGTTTGAATGGTTGAGGGGGAGTAAACTTTACCTTTCGGCTTGGGAACTGATATGTCTCCAACGTATCTATAATTTTTTATTGTTCCTTGGTATTATAATATCAATCTTGGATGTTTTCTATACACTCACAAGCAATTATATATCATTTTTGGGACTAACCTATTAACTTAGTGCCCAATGCCAGCTGTTTTTTGTGCCTATTTTTGGTTTCTCAGAATATCAGTACCAAACGAAGTCGAAATGTCACGAAACTTTTAGGAGATTTTTTTGACATAAGAGACCATGGAAGCTTCGGGACGGGACGAGAAGATGGAGCAGTGGCCCATGAGGCACCAAGGCACGCCCAGGGGGTAGGGCGCGTCCTAGTGGCTCGTGGGGCCCAAGTGGCTCCACTTGACCTAACTGTGCCTATATTCTCTAAATCATGAAACCAACAGAGGAGTCCACGAAATAATTTTTGTGCTGCTGCAAGTTCCTGTTCTCGAGAGATCCCACCTGGAGGCCTTTTACGGCACTCTGCCAGAGGGGGATTTGATCATGGAGGGGCTCTACATAAACCTTGCCTCCCTTACGATGATGCGTGAGTAGTTTACCACATACCTACGGGTCCATAGTTAGTATCTAGATGGCTTCTTCTCCCTATTTTTTCTTCAATACAATGTTCTCCTCGATGTTCTTGGGGTTCTATCCGATGTAATCACTTTTTGCGGTGTGTTTGCTGGGATCTGATGAATTGTGAGTTTATGGTCAGATTATCCATGAATATTATTTGAGTTCTCTCTAAACTCTTTTATGCATAATTGTTATAGCTTCGCATTTCTCTCTGATCTATTGATTTGGTTTGGACAACTAGATTGATTTATCTTGTAATGGGAGAGGTGCTTTGTAATGGGTTTGATCCTGCGGTGCTCAATCCCAGTGACAGTAGGGGACATGACGTGCATTGTATCGTTGCTATTAAGGATAAAAAGATGGGGGTTATTCATGCGTGAGTTTAATTTGTCTACATTCATGTCATCTTACTTAAGGCGTTACTCCGTTCTTTATGAACTTAATACTCTAGATGCATGCTGGATAGCGGTCGATGTGTGGAGTAATAGTAGTAGATGCAGGCACGAGTCTGGCGGCATGGAACTGGCGATCTATGGGGCAGGGCAGCCCCTTTGCTGGTTCGGCAAGGGGTGGCGATCAACGCAAAGAGCAAACACAACAAGGAGCACACGATTTTACCCAGGTTCGGGCCGCCCGGAGGCGTAAAACCTTGCTCCTACCTTTTGGGTGTATTGATGGTGTTGAGCGCAAGTACACGGAGCACTCCCCCCGGCAAGAGGTGGGAAGAGAGCAGCTACATGAGTGCCTATGCGTGAGGATTGCAAAGATTCGAACCCCTTCTAGTGTTGCCCTAGCCCTCCTTTTATAGCTCAAGGGTTACCACAGTGGAAAAAAGATCATTACGGGGGGTGATTAGACTGATACAGAGCTATCATACCTAACTCTGGCAGTTAGGACAAGATGTATTAAATGCACTGCTAGGTGTCATGTGGAGAGGTATCCCTACCAAGGTTGTTGTGCCTCTTAACCAACTACCTCCTATTAGCGCGACACGCCATCAGGAAAGGTGCTATTAAAGGTGAATTATCCTTTCAGCAAGCTGACACTCATGGGTTATGTCCACCTAAGCACCTGCGGGCTCGGCACCTCACTAATCAGCAGCCAGCTGGTGAGAGAGGCAGAGCATTGGTGTTGGCAGGGAACCCATGCCCGAAGGGCTTGCCGGGGCCTGATTTTTCGACTCGCCCCTGCCAGAGTTGGATGCTTTATGGAATTCGTGTCTTGTTCCAATGCTTGGTCTCCCTAATGCTCTCGTTGATCTCACGAAGAGCGGCTTCTCTGGCTTAGTTGCGTATGAGACTTGGTACTTGACACAAGGATTTGCAACGCGCCTGTGCATAAGTCACGGTGGCAAACACTCATGTTTGTTGCACCGATAGGAGCCCCCAGGCCTGGCCCATACGTGCCACAGGGTGCTACTTCTTGAGCTTGCGTTGATTTTTTCCTTGAAGAGGAAAGGGTGATGCAACAAAGTAGAGATAAGTATTTCTCTCAGTTAAGAACCAAGGTATCAATCCAGTAGGAGGCACAAGCAAGTTTCCAATATATGCACCTGCACAAACTAACAAACACTTGCACACAATGCGAAAAAGGGGTTGTCAATCCCTTCGCGGTCACGAACAAGAGTGATATCTAATAAAGATAGGTATAAAAGATAATCAAAAGAGCAAACTAAAGTAAATATAAATAAATTGCAGGAAGATATTTTTGTTTTTTTGGTTTATAGATCTGGAAATATATGATGCAAAATAGACCCGTGGGCCTTAGGTTTCAATAGAGGCTTCTCTCTTGAAGATATCATACAGTGGGTAAACAAATTACTGTTGAGCAATTGATAGAAAAGCGCATAATTATGACGATATCTAAGGCAATGATCATGAATATAGGCATCACGTCCGTGACAAGTAGACCGACTCCTGCCTGCATCTACTACTATTACTCCACACATCGACCGCTATCCAGCAGGCATCTAGAATATTAAGTTAATAAGAACGGAGTAACGCCTTAAGTAAGATGACATGATGTAGAGGGATAAACTCAAACAATATGATATAAACCCCATCTTTTTATCCTTGATGGCAATAATACAATACATGCCTTGCTACCCCTTCTGTCACTGGGTGAGGACACCGCAATATTGAACCCAAAACTAAGCACCTCTCCCATTGCAAGAAAAAACCAATCTAGTTGGCCAAACCAAACTGATGGTTCGAAGAGAAAGACAAAGATATCTTAATCATGCATAAAAGAGTTAAGAGAAGACTCAAATAATATTCATAGATAATATGATCATAAATCCACAATTCATCGGATCTCAACAAACGCACCGCAAAAGAAGATTACATCGAATAGATCTCCAAGAACATCGAGGAGAACATTGTATTGAAGACCAAAGAGAGAGAAGAAACGATCTAGCTACTAGCTATGGACTCGTCGGTCTATGGTAAACCACTCACGCATCATCGGAAGGGCAACAAGGTTGATGTATAGGCCCTCCGTGATCGAATCCCCCTCTGGCAGAGTGCTGGAAAGGCCCCGAGATGGGATCTCACGGGAATAAGGCTTGGGCGGCGAAGAAGTATTTTGGTGGACGCTTATGACGTTTGGGGAATATTTGAGAATATATAGAGGTGGAGTTAGGGTTAGGGGACTCCCGAGGGGCCCACAAGCCTGAGCCCCCCTGAGGTGCGCCCTGAGGGCTTGTGGCCTCCTCAGGACTCCTCTGGCTCTCTCCCCAAGTCTTCTGGGTGTCTTCTGGTCCAAGAAAAACAGATCCACCAAAGACCAACATCGACTGAATCCCGCGAGGTCGAATGGAGATACACCACCACCCACCCATTTTGACGATGCTAGACGCACCATCAGGGCTGGGAGACACTATACCTACCAGGGGACATCGTCTCCGTCATACATCCCCAACCGAGACGATGAACCAAACAAGAATGAGAGCAGGGGCCCTCCCACTGACAAGGGGTTGGGGTCCTCCGCACCTCCACGATCCAAAAGCCATCAAAGGTGGGGCATACGGACGACGACGCTGAGGGAAGGAGGGGAAACCCTAGTCACATGTGAGTCGTTTCTCGGGGAGGGAGATGCACTAAGCTTTTAGACCACTAGTGAAACATATTTCATATCCCTTGGGTATTGGAGCATATAGTTCTATAGACATTAGAAGAAGATTTAAATTAGCAAGGTATTCCATTGACTCTTTCATGCCCTTAGTGGCATTTGGTTTGAGGGCCGGAAGGGATTGGCTGGGGATACCCTCAGCCAGGTGGCTAGGGATATCCTCATTCTTGCTTGGTTGTAAGGATTAGAGATCGATGGGTTAGTCAAATATTTTTGTTTAGTTGGAGGGATAAGAACTAGATGGGTTGTTATGAAAACCTTTTCCCATTAGATGGTAACATTACCTGCACATAATCAATTTTTGTCCAAACTAGATGGTTTCGGGCCATGACTGGCCCTGCCGCCCCGTGCGACCTGGCTGGCCCTATCGCCGCGCCATGGTTGGATCTGCCACCCAACGCGCCCTGCCATTGTGTTGTGGCTCGCTCCTGGAGGCATCTGCTACTCCCGTAGGAGTTGTTGGGATTCCCCTAAAAGGAAGGGTGATGTAGAATAGAAGCAAATCATTTCCCTTAGTTAAGAATCAAGGTTTAATCGAACTAGTAGAGTCAACTAGCTAACAAGATAAACGTCGCCTGCACACAAACAAGGTAAAAAATTGCACCCAATGTGGCAAGAGGGTTGTCAAGTCCCTTGTCTTGCTAGCTACAAGATTAAAACAAATAGAGTTAGATAGTGGTAGTATAGTGAAACAACAAATAAAAATAAGCAGTTTTGTAATAAAGTATTGATGGAGAATGGACCCGGGGGCCATAGGTTCACTAGTGACATCTCTCTCGAAAACAGGCGAATGACATGGTAAACAAATTACACTTGGGCAATTGAAAAGATTGCAATATTTATGACTATGATCATCCATGGCATAATCTCATATAGGCATTACGTCTATGATATATAAACGTTAATCCAACTACATCTACTACTAACACTCCACCCTAAAACCGCTATTCAGCATGCATCTCAAGGTATTGAGTTTGCAAGAAATAAAGTATCACAATAAGAAAGATGACATAATGTAGACATGAAGAAGTCGATCAATATGACAAAACCCCACCGTTTTATCCTTAGTATGGCAACAATATAATACTTGTCTTGGCCCATATTGTCACTGGGTTAGAGCACCACAAGATTGAACCAACTATAAGGCACTAGTCTCACTGAAGATAAATCAATCGAACTTGCCAAAGAAGATAGACCGAAGAGCATTACAAAGCTATTTAATTATGCAACAAGAAAACCCAAATAGATTCAGTTGAATTTAGTGAACGATCTGATCATAAAGTGACAATTTATCATGTCCCAACAAACACATCGTCGATAAAATCAATTAGATCTCAATCAAGAACGAGAACATTGTATTGAATATCCAAAAGAGAGAGAACCATCTAGCTATTACTATGGACCCGTAGGTCTTAAGGGAACTACTCACACATGGTCATGGAGGCAACAAGGTTGATGAAGAGCCCTCCGACAATGGATGCCCCCTCCGGCAGGCTCCGGATGGGATTTTTCGGAACAGAGGCTTTGCAACAGCGATAAAATTCTTCTAGAGGTACCACAAATGGTTTCGGTATTTATAAGGAATTATGGCGGTGGAATCAAGTCAAGGCGGTTGATGTGGACCCACCCCTCGACTGCGCCACCTGCCCTTGTGAGCCCCTCGTGGCTCGTCTCAATCTCTCCCGAAGCTTCCTGCATTTCTCGTCGCCCAAAAAATGTGTTAAATTGGCAACGTATCTTGACCTTCGTAGATATTAATTATGTGCGAAACAAAAAATAAGCAAAAGACAAGAACTGACACTGGACACTAAATTAATAGGTTAGTTCATAAAAAATTGCTATAAAAAGTATACAAAAATTGATAATATAATAACATGAAACAATAAAAAAAATTATAGACACGTTTGAGACATATTGGCATCCATCGTTGCTCAAAGTCTAGCCACCACTCTCGCACTTGATCTGCCAGTGTCATCGCTCTGGGTCCTACCACCATCACACATTTCTGTTCGGCCGCACCACACGAGGGGATGGGACCAAATGGGGAAAATAGAGGTGAGAGAGAGAGATGCAAAAAATGATTTGCAACTGAAGGTAGTGGCTCATGTGTTGGTGGTTGGCCATATTCGCGAGATTTTTGCGGATGTGCTCAACCGCATTTTGAGGGGATACTGTAGAATCTTCGCTGCCCAAGGCCCTAGTTATCCCTAAACCAAACATCCGACGATCATCTAAAAAGTAGCGATCCCTTAACCACCTTAAGGATAGCCAGCTAACCAAACACCCTTTTATATTTGTGTTTATAATGTTTTTTTTTTGAAAAAAACTTTCAATCTATTCATCTTCAATCACGGCAGTACAACAGACATAAAAAATATAAACATTACAATCAGATTCGTGGACCACTTAGTAACGACTACAAGCACTGAAGTGAGACGAAGGCGCGTCGCCGTCATCGATCCTTCCGCACTGGAGCCGGGCAAAATCTTGTTGTAGTAGACAGTCGGGAAGTCATTGTGCTAAGACCTCATAGGACCAACGCAACAGAACAACAACCATCGCAGATGAAGAGTAGTGTTGATCGAAAGGATCCAACCTGAAAACACATAAGCGTAGACGAACTACGACCAGATCCTAGCAAATCTACCAAGGACAGATCCATCGAAGACACACCTCCACACGCCACTGACGATGCTGGACACACCACTGGGATGAGGGCTAAGCGGGGAGAACCTTGTTTCATCTTCAGGGAGTCGCCGACGCCTCGTCTTCATGAATAGGACACGAACCCTAACAAAACTCGAAGTAAACATCTAAAAACAAAGCCCTCCCGTCGGAAAGGACCGGGAACCACTGTGCTGCCTTGGATCTAAGGCCACCGGAGATGAGACGGATCGGCGACGGCGCCGGTGGGAGGCAAAGAAACCCTAGACTTTTCTTAGGGAAGGAGGCGTTCACTATTGCGTTTATAATGTTCATGCATTGTCATACAAATATGAATATGAATGTTAAATTGTGAGTGTGTCCTAACCATGAACTCAAATGCTCCCGCATTGAACAATAAAAATACAAAAAATAGAAGAATTAAAAAAGTCTATTTTTTTGGCAAGAAACATTGCTTAGTTTTCTTTATGACTGCAAATTTTCGTAATGAAATCACATTTTTGGAGGTCTGGGCAAAAATAACAAAATCAGCGTCCCAAAATACTTTTAAAGAAATCTTTTTGGAGCATCAAATTTGTTTCTTCGAGCAGGGCATTAGGTATATGCTTTTTCTTCACAGACATCTGCAAATATGTAGAACATTCAACAATGTCTGTTGCAAATACAAATCAGTCTTTTTTATGATTTTATTACTGCCCATGAGGTCGATTTGAGCTCGGGAGCAGTAAATATTCCCCAAATCCTCTCTTTTGGTTCTCGTCCCCTTCCCCTCTCCTTCCCCCGCAAGCTTCCCCCTCGTATCCCCGACCCCTCCTCCGTCTCCCCCTCCGGCCGCCGCAATGCCGGTCTACCGCATCCGCGGCGTGGACGTCGACTTCCCCTACGATGCCTACGATTGCCAGATCACCTACATGGACCGCGTTCTCCAGTCACTGCAACAGGTGGCTAACCAATCCCAAAAACCCCAGCGCCAAACCCTACCCCGCGCCGCCCATTCCTCCATTTCTTCTTACTCGTTTTCACTTCATCTCCGTATCGATGTACAGGGTAATAACGCGCTGCTCGAGAGCCCGACGGGGACGGGGAAGACGCTCTGTCTGCTCTGCTCCACGCTCGCTTGGCGGCGCACCTTCGGGGAGTTTCTGCGGGGCGGTGGCGGCGGTGGGGGCGGGGGAGGCAGCCAGCCATCAGGGAGCCAGCAGTCTGGGGCATCCGCGACCCAGTCATCGTCGTACCCCGTGATTATCTATGCCTCCCGGACGCATAGCCAGCTCCGGCAGGTGATCAAGGAGCTCAAGGCCACCAGCTACAGGTCGATACCATAGTTTCTGAGCAATTACCCTCTGTCCGTGATTGCACTCTGTTCTTATTGGAGGACTGATTGTGTGGAAATGTATGCTGTTTAGTAATTTACCATGAATGTCCTGTCGTCGAGGTCTGGAGCTGCAGTTAGTTTCGGCTAAATTTCATAGCCCCTTTACTGTCAGTGGTTGATTTTTGGTGCATAACGTTTCACAGGCCGAAAATGGCAGTGCTGGGCTCCCGTGAGCAGATGTGCATCCATGAAGAAGTGAGCAAACTCCGGGGAAAAGCACAGAACAATGGTTGCCACTACCTCTGCAAGAAGCGCTTGTGCCGTCATAACAACATTGTCACTGGTAAGTGCAACTGCGTCTTTTCCTGGTATACAGGTCCTTAAAATTGGCTCTACACAAAAATAAGCGGCAGTGATGGAACTTTGCAACCCTGCTTCCAAGTTTTTAAATTTATACTAGGTGTGTTGCTGTAACTGCTACAACCTATAGGCTGATGTATGTAACTGCCCTTTAATACAGATGCTATGTTCTTTTTGTTATGTTGGTTGGATATTTGTATGCAATCTCCCTTTCTTCTCCTTGCTACCTTAATTTGTTATGGCCCATTAAAAAAATGAATGTTGTTTGTTAATTAACCATATGATTACACACGATGGCATTTCTTGTAGATTACATGAAAAACAACACCGAGATTGGGAGTGAGCCTTTTGACATTGAAGACTTGGTTAATATTGGGAGAACCAAGGGACCGTAAGTTTTATATTTCATTCTTCCTAACTTGCATACTATACACTATACAGACACTGAACCAGACATGCATATGCATTCTTCCAAATAACATTTGTTGTTTTTACTGTAGTTGCCCATATTACATTTCCCGGGAGCTTTCCAAGTCGGTTGATATTTTATTTGCTCCTTATAACTATCTCATTGATCCGGGAAATCGGCGTTCCTTAACTGGCATATCATGGGACAATGCAGTACTTATATTTGATGAGGCACACAATCTGGTAAGGAAATATGCACATAATTGTTTAAGTATATATGGATTGCTCAACCTTCTCCATAAGTTTGGACTTTTGGTTCTACTGGTTGGTGTATGAAACTTAATATGGTATCAGACCCAAGAGGTCTTGGGTTCAAGTCTTGGCTTTTGCATTTTTCATTTAAATGCTCGCCCTCCATCCATGTTTAGGCCTTATCAAGCCACACATGAGAGGGGGTGTTATATGTGGATTGCCCAACCTTCTCCGTAAGTTCGGACTTTTGGTTGTACTGGTTGGTGCACGAAACTTAATATGTTATTTAACTTAATAATTGAACTCTCTTGATGCACTTTAGCCTTGAATTTTGAAGAACCCAGTTGCAAAAACATATATTCCTGATATCCATTTTGAGACAATATTCTTGCAATATCCTCGTGGTTTGTTTTGAATTTGCAATCACTTTTTTATTCAGGAGAGTATATGTGCAGATGCTGCCTCTTTTGACTTGCTTACCAGCAACCTCACTTCTTGCATCACGGAAGCTCAAGAATGCATCCAATTGTGTTCATTCAAGAGGTCCATTGAAAACTCTGCTGAAAAACAATTTGACCCAGAAAACTATGCTATCCTCAAAGGTTACTCGAAGTTCTCACATCATTTACCTTTCAGTTTGATGATTGTGAAAGTGAGTTTTCCTCATGTTAATAGTGGAACTCTTTTTCCAGCTCTTTTAATGGCACTTGAAAAAAAAATCGGTGAGCTTGTAATTGATTCCAAGGAGCTGGGTTACACAAAGCCTGGGAGTTACATATACGAGTTCCTCTCTGAACTGAATATTACGTCTGAAACATCCAAAAAGCTTATTGAGACTATCGATAGTGCTTCTCTACTGCTCGAGGAAGGTAATTGTCTGTTGTATGATTCCTTTTTCCATTTGAATCCATTTCATTTTCTTTGTGGTTAGTTAACACCAAACCTGCCAATCTTTCCAGAGTCTTGTTTTGTTGTTTCAGTTGACCACATTGAAATTTCTGTAGATTTTCATGGTTTATGCAGTAGCTGAGCTCCATTGTTTTATTCCTACATATTCAGGAAATTCTGGTGAAACTAAAGCTGGTGTTAAGGCGAAATCTACTGTGTCTAGATTGGAAACAATTAGAGATATGCTTGACATAATATTTAAGGGTGGTGGTCAAAACCATGCGAAGTATTATAGTGTAAGTTTCTCTGCCTTGTGTAAGTGTTACTTCTCTCATCTGTTACTATTGGGTGATGAATCATACACATCCATGTATGTATGATGATGATATATGCATGACTTATAGTATGGCTTCACTCGTAGTCTTGTCATCCGTTCTCTTTCCATGCTTTGCAGTATACGCTTGCGTACTTTATTGGCAATTGTGTGCTCTTACAACCAGACTCAAATCTTTTGTTTCCAGTTTCATGTGAATGAATCATCTCGACAGACATCTGGTGACTCATTGCAAGTTTTCGGTAAGTACAAAGCATACCTATTATTCTATACTGCACGTGTTCATTTTTATCTGATTTTATTTGGTTCCATGACTCATAACCATATCTGGTACTGAATACGTTCACCTGAAATGTTTTTTTGCTCTCACTTATCTGTTCCTTTTTTTGAAGGACTTATCTGTTCCTTTCTTATATCATATCTGTAACATAAGCATACTTATAATCCCTTTATCTAAATAATGGTGGTGGGAGCCGCAAAATCCGCCATCAAGATTTGTACTAAAGCATGGAGCATTTAGTCTTTCTCTGTCACTTGATTAATTCTAAGTTACATGCATAACTTCCATTGACTCCAGGCAGTTTCATAATTCCTTGTAACCATAGAATTATAGAAAAGCACATTTAAGTCATTAATATGTTGACGTCAGTTAGTCTCCTTCAATGATCAACTGGTTGTATTGTCTGCTATGAACATTTTCATGTATTTGCAGGTAAGGTTTCAAGGACTCTTAGTTGGTGGTGTTTTAACCCAGGGCTTGCTATGGAGGAATTTCTGAAGTTGGGTGTACGCTCCATTATTTTAACTTCTGGAACTTTATCTCCCTTAGACTCGCTTGCCATGGAATTAAACCTGTAAGTAAAACTCTAGTTTAATTCTCCTTTACTTGTTTATCGACTTGAACCTTTGCCTTTATGTTTATTTCTCTATTTGATGTCGATGCAATATGTTTCCATGCATCCAGTGAGTTCCCTGTCAGGCTAGAGAATCCTCATGTCATTTCTCAAGATCAAATCTGGGTTGGAGTTGTGCCTGTGGGGCCATCAGGACACCCACTTAATTCTTCTTATCGGACACGTGAGACTGTAAAATACAAACAAGAATTGGGCACTGTTATAGGTAGGCAGTTCAAAGTTTGAACAGTATGCAGCTGCTTGTATTTTGAATTAGCTGCTGTATGCATTTGATGTTTGTGCTTGTTTTGCAGTTAATTTTGCCCGTATTGTGCCAGATGGTCTCCTTGTTTTCTTTCCTTCATATTCTATGATGGACAAGTGTATCGACTACTGGAAAAATAGGGTCTGTGTAATTGCCATGAGTTAATCCCAACCGTCTGTGCTATTTGTCCTTGAGCATTTTGAATCCCTTGCAGAACCATGAACATTCAGTGGATGATAGCACAATATGGCAGAGAATGTGCAAGCATAAGCAGCCAGTTATAGAGCCTAGGCAGTCTTCAAACTTCCCAAATGCAATTGAGGTTTTGAGATCATTTATCAGTTCCCACTTGAACTTTGAACTTTTCATAAGCTCAGATAACTCTATACCATGTGATTTGCAGGATTATGCGGCCAAATTACGCGATCCTTCTACTTCTGGGGCAATTTTTTTCGCAGTTTGTCGCGGCAAAGTTTGTTCTTGTTCATTCTTACAGCTTCTGTTTTGTATTGTAGCTTCTGATGAAATATTGATTTTAGTTTTCTTTTACTAAAAGTTTAACGTTTCTTTCTGTCAAATCATTCCTTCCCAAGTCTAATTGTGCTACTTGATCTATTGTAAATTTACAATTCTTAATTTCAATAATTTTCTATGTGTCAGAAGACAACGAATGTTTCAGTTTTCAGCGACTATAAAGAAAGAATGCTGTAGTGCTAATAGAAGCTGTATTATTGTTGGATGACCGTCTTATGAACAATGTAATGTCATACTAAAAGTCTAAAACAGAATGGTTAATAGGGAATGCTTATTTGTGGCACGATGAGTATGAGTAAACAGACAAGCTGTTTGACTGCGGTGCTACAGTTAACTAAAGCGTTATTCAAAGGATGGATTTATTGTTATGTCAGGGGTGCACATTTCAAATTGTAGCTGTTTAGTTGACATTAAAAGATTGCATATCCATTATTTATGCATTTTATACTTTCACAGGTTAGTGAGGGTCTTGATTTTGCTGACCGTGCTGGGAGAGCTGTAATAGTTACTGGAATGCCCTTCTCCACCCCGACTGATCCTAAGGTCTTCCTTGTCTTGTTTCCCCGTCCTCATCATTTTTTCTGTGGATTCCCATCCTTATCATAGTATAGTAAGAGGTGATTACTAGTGAAACTCTAATCGGTTGGAGAAAGCATGACAAGCTATTAACCACATTATTTTACTGGAAGGGTATGATGCCTACTTTTTCCATCTTACAACCAGTGAAGGTTTTTTAATTTTCCACTGGCAATTGTCTTCCAGAAGAGTTACCTATGTGACCTTCAACATTGGGTTTGGTGCATGCGTTCAGAATATAATCCCTCCGTTCCATATTTGTTGTCGCTGATTTAGTACAAAGTTGTACTAAATCAGCGACGACTTATATGGAACGGAGGGAGTACTTCATTTTCCTTTTTGTAAAACTTGAATTGGTGGTGTAGCTAGGCTGGAAATATTTTCTGATCTTTTTTTTTTCTGAGAAAATATCTTACGTTCCGGAGTTTTTGAATCTGCATAAGCTTTTGACACCTTGTACAGAAATAAAAGAATTGTTTGTCAGCTACTCGTCTCCTAGCCTACAAATACAGTCATGATGTGAGAACCTCCATTTTTCTGTTCAGGGAGACATATAACTCTCAAGTTTCAGAAATATATAATGTTTGTGTTACCCAAAAAAAGTAGTTTCATTGCCCTTTATTGCTTTAGTAAATCTTGCTGTTTTCCCTTTGTGGTTGTTTCAGGTTCGGCTCAAGCGTGAGTATTTGGATAAGCAGGCTAAACCATCTAACAAAAACCCAAAGGTTAATATTTTCTATACTAAATTTTGAATTTTCTATGGTTGATTCTCTTAATATTATTTTATATGTAATATTAAATGGAGGAATGTTTCTCCCCTATTTTTTCGTCCATCACCGAAGTTGCGGAGTTGCTAAAATTTACCCCTTATGCCACCAGTAATCTCTATCTCTACCTAATACTAGTTGACCGCCCATGCATTGCCAGAGAATAATAAACTCGGATATAGAGACATGGATCAAACATCATTGTAATTCACAACGTTTACATCGCTACCGACAATGGAGGTCTTGTCTCCGTGCTCCCCTGCCGGGCTGACCATGTTGATGTGAAGCTCATGTTTATTTCGCCCTCTTTAATCCTCTCCTTCATGTCCTGTCTAGCCCCACCCGCCATGGCTGTCGTGTTTCTCAGTCACCTCAAGCACCACGCCATCCCAAATCATTCATCCTTCCACTTGTTTTTTGAGAAGAGTTGTTGTGTTGCGCTTGCTGTGAGCATTTAATTCACACCATCCCAAACTTGGTTTATGGAAGTAGACGAGCGTTGGTTGATTTGTTAAGTGCATAAGACTTCATGGGGATGCGCAAAGAAGAAATTGCTGAAGTCACCTAGTGTACAAATCGAAACATCTTCTCACCACGCAGGCCTCTTGAAAGGAAATTTATGAAGATTTTTCTGAAAAAGAAAAAAATTCTTATATAATTGGTCCCTTTGAAGCATTGAATCACCGTGACTTAATTGGAAATATTATTCTGTTCTGGTACATTTTACTAAGTTCATCGACTGGCAGACATATACGAAAGTAAGTAGAGATAGAGGTAAATTGTGTGAGTACTCAAACTTAAATATATTCAGTTAGCACGTGTACATCGTAATGAAAGAGCTTAAGATGAACAAGCTAATCAAACAATCCAAAGTATTGATATGCTGATAGCTAACACTTGTCCTTGAAATGAATGTATCTAGCACTAACATTGGTGCTAGATACATCCATTTGAGGGACAAGCTTTTTCGGACGGAGGGAGTACCATACAACACAGAATGCGCACACATAGTGTCACCCGAGAATGTAACATGTGTAAGTAACGTACATCTCGATACAACCGCACACAAAATCAGATCACACAACTCCAAACAAAATTCGTCCAACATCTCTGAAAAAACTACACAAAATTACACTCAGTAGCGTCACCTTGCTCCTCATGCCCCCCCCCCCTCCCGCGCGTGAAAGTGCCCTCCTATCCTGCATTCCCCAAGAAGTATAAAGAATATCAACGACACGTTAGGATGGGATTATCTCGAATTTTTCACCTAAGCGAATGACACAATGACCTGGAGTTCACCTTTGACGGCATTGGCCAACTGGAGGATGGCGCCCCGCCGACTTCTTTCACTGTGGGAGGGAGGCACACAAGCGAATTAAGATGAGTGTCCCCCCCCCCCGCGGATTTTGTGCCTTAACGTGTTGCGGGGATCTGGAAAACATGGGAGGACGTATGTGTTGCATGTATTTTTCTTACCATGCTACAGGGATACGTGTGATTGGGAAAGGTGGATATGTTGGCAAAGTCAGAAGTGTACCTCAAGATTATAGATAATCAAAATGATCTAAAATAGTAATTTTGTCACTGTCAAAGTAATGATAAAATGCGTTGTCACCTTAGAAGTTAGTGGAACCAAGGTCCGCCTCGATGTAATCAAAATGCCCTCCCTTAGCCCCCCACCCCCCCGCGCGCAAAGGTATAAGCAGATCAGTACACATTGAAATCAAAACTTTTATGCTGCACAAACACCAGAAACCATATAACATCCTCAAAATTATATACAGACCAATTGTGTTTCAAATTTCTACCCTCCCGCTGGGAGTACTGTTAGTCTGGCTGATGCGCACGATGATGTGAAGCCTGAAATCTGGATTCGAACTGCATTGCCGATGAAGTCCATCCTTGATCATGAATCCCTACAAGCTCTAGAGCATGGTAGTCTGGCTGATGCGCACGATGATGTGAAGCCTGAAATCTGGATTCGAACTGCATTGCCGATGAAGTCCATCCTTGATCATGAATCCCTACAAGCTCTAGAGCATGGTAGGCCACTTTTTTTTGAATCAGGCAAGGGTCAACGAACTTGAATCCTTGACAAATACCCCCATGGTAGCATGGCTGGTTCAAGAAGGTACCTGAAACTACTCGCTCTCGGGGTAAAAGGACTAGCGTCCAACACTACCCTCTACAGGTTTTAGGCAGTTCACATCCATGAGAATATATATCCAAGGGCTTGCACAAGTTCATTTTCAGCATTTCCTATGTCTAGTCCTCGATAGGTGGAGTCTGACGGGCTTCCAGCAATATTTTCTTTGATATGGAACCTTTCAAATAAATTTGTGGTAGAAGTTATCACTCTTCCTAATCTTATACCTGATCAATAGTCTAAGTGCCATTTAGGCCGTCTTGCTTTAAAAAATAAACCTCCGCCGAAAAAGTTCCTTAGTCATATTGTTGTTCCTTTAATCAATTAGATGTGTTTATATCGGGAACTTGAAACAAATGTACTTTATGCATGCAATGTAATTCCATCCCTGTGAAGCTGGTAGTTGGGGACTTAGTTTTTAATGTTATCAACGCGTATGCCCCGCAAGTAGGCACAGTAAGAACACCAAGAGAGAGTTTTGGGAATGCGTGGAAGACAAGGTTATGAGCGTACCTATTGGCGAGAGCCTCTTAACAAGAGGAGACCTCAATGGCCACATGGGTACATCTAACACATGTTTCGTAGGGGTGCATGGTGGTTTGGCTAAGGCATCAGGAATTAAGGAGAAGATGTCTTAAGCTTAGCTGTAGCCTACGTCATGATCATAGCTAACACCCTCTTTAAAAAGAGACATGCGTGCTTTCCGAGATTGTAAGGTGATACCTGGAGAGCGTTGTCCCTCTGTATAAGGACCTTCATATGGTGTGATGGCGACATTGGACTTCCCGATTAAAATAGGACTGCACCAAGGGTCAGCTTTGAGCCCTTATCTTTTTGCTTTGGTGATGGATGAGGTCACAAGGGATATACAAGCAGATATCCCATGGTGCATGCTCTTTGCGGATGATGTGGTGCTAGTCAACGATAGTCGGACGGGGGTTAATAGGAAGTTAGAGCTATGGAGGAAACTTTGGAATTGAAAGGTTTTAGGCATGAGGTGTGGTTTCAATACTACTAGGCACGAGGAGGTTAGCCTTGATGGGCAGGTGGTATCTCAGAAGGACACCTTTAAATATTTGGGGTCAATGCTGCAGAAGGATGGTGATATTGATGAAGACGTGAGCCATCGAATCAAAGCCAGATGAATGAAGTGGCACAAAGCTTCTGGAGTGCCACAAAAGCTAAAAGGCAGGTTCTATGGCACGGCGATTCGACCTGTAATGTTGTATGGCGTTGAGTGTTGGCCGACTAAAAGGCGTCATATTCAACAGTTAGGTGTAGCGGAGATGCGATTTTCAGATGGATGTGTGGCCACACTAGAAAGTATCGGGTCCGGAATGATGATATACGTGAGAGTTGGGGTAGCACCGATTGAAGAGAAACTTGTCCAGCATCGTCTGAGATGGTTTGGGCATATACAACGCAGGCCTCCAGAAGCTCGAATGCATAGCGGACGGTTAAAGCGTCTCCAGAAGCTCGAATGCATAGCGAACGGTTAAAGTGTCTCAGAAGCTCGAATGCATAGTGGACGGTAAAGCGTGCTGATAATGTCAGGAGAGGTCGGGGGTAGACCAAACTTGACATGGGAGGAGTCCGCAAAGAGAGATATGAAGGACTGGAATATCACCAAAGAACTAGCCATGGACAGGGGTGTGCGGAAGTTAGCTATCCACGTGCCAGAACCATGAGCTCTAGTCTACTCCAACTTGTTTGGTACTAAAGGCTTAGTTGTTGTTGTTGTTGTTGTTGTTGTTGTAATGTAATTCCATCCCTCTGCTTACATACTTGGAATTTAAAATGAATTTTAAACATCTTGTAGGCTTTGACAGGAGAGGAGTGGTATGTACAACAAGCAGCAAGGGCTGTCAATCAGGCTGTTGGACGCGTCATCAGACATCGCCATGACTATGGAGCAATTATTTACTGTGACGAAAGGTCTAAATCCAGTTAAATGTTCCTTGCAAGGAGTATATGCATAGTTTTCTGCTAAACCTCCCAATGGGATAACACCACAATAAAGTGTTTTCAGTGTTCCGCGTTTACTTTGTGCGTTTCCTCTGTTTACATGTCTGCTGTTTTAGCATTCCAGATGGCATTTCTGCAGCAACCCTAGCCCTTACATTGTTAAAGAGCTTAACCAGTCAATGAGAAATGTGCCAAATGTCCCTTTTGAAGGAGACAATCCACCTAGCATAAGAAGACACTTCCAATAATCCTTGAAAAGGATCACCTTGAAATATCAAGATATCCTGTTTGGTTCTGTTATCTAAGGTCAACTTAACATATAGAATTCCAAGGATCACATGGTTACACTATGTCCAATGCCTTTTTATCTTGAATCTCATGTGGTCAGAAAGCTTTTTAATGAATTTTTAAGAGCTATCCTTTTGAATTAAGTGAGATTCTTGACACTGCACATGATTTGCAGGTTTGTGTGGCCAAATTACCAATCCCAGATGTCCTACTGGCTCAAACCTTATATAAAGGTATGCTTGTTGATTTTGTCCTGCTTCTTTGAGATATCTCCACTAATATTTCCTTGTGTATAAAGGTATGCTTATTGATTTTATCCTGCTTCTTTGAGATATCTCTACTAATATTTTCCCTGCAGTGCTACTCTAAGTATGGGGAAGTAGTTCAAACATTGACAAGATTTTTCCGGGATAAAGTTTGTGTAGACCCAAAAGAGATGGACTGTAATGGTAAGGACCCTGTTTTGAATCTTGAGATGATACTCTTTGTTTGCTTTTGTCATTCTTTTAATGCCAGTTGACGTCCGCTGAAATATTTAATTGATTGTTATTTCAACTTTTGCCTGGTTTGCTTCTTGATGGTTTGATCTTTGAAGCTTGCTAAACATGGGCTTAAATGGTGACTAAACCGGCTGTTGAATGCTGATTATAGGTTGGTCCATGTTGTAGAACAACATGACATTTCTTGCTGTTCTGGTTTATATGCTATGAATTGCTGTGTTTAATTACTATTATATTGAATTTGGGCTGTGCATGTACTATTATATTGAATTTGGGCTGTGCATGTTTGACTTTTGAAAAAACTTAATACACCTTATATTTTGGAACGGAGAGAGTATTGTATTTGGGCTGATCTGCAACATTGTTTATGCTAATTTCTTACTTTATTGATATTTTTTAGTTACCATTTAAGAATTGCAAAAATGCTGTTGCATGCAGATAGCATTACACCGCCTGCAGACAAATGTCTGCCGCAGGAGATTCTATCTGACTCGGTATGTCTATATACTTTGCATTCACTTCGATAATCAGTATTCTGTTTAGTACTTCCGGTTTATAGATGATATTCTATCTCTTGCTAGCCTGCCACAGCAGTAAATGAGCACCGGGGAACTACAGTATCATTGAATGCAACCACCAGAAAAAACAACTATATGAAGTTTACCCAGATCACTCCTGCCAATCGCACTACCCTTCCTATGAAACATGGCTGTTCCACTTCTTCACAGCTCGCATCCTCAAGGGGCCAATTTTCTCAGGATTCTCAGGTTGTTGATTTGATCGATAATGCAACCATGCATGGACAATTGAAGGAACATACCTTAAAGTCTATGAGGCTTAAGAAGGCTAAAATAGCAGATGTCTCTTCACAATTGAAACATAATGTCGAGTCGAGAGCTTTGACTGGAAACCGAGGTCAACAATCTACACCTCCATCAAAAAGAAGTACCATTGAACAAGCATGTGAAAAGAATGAGGCTATTCAAGAAAGATGTGGAGGCCAGGAATCTACTACTGGACCGGCCTTCTTGAAGCTGGTATGCTGCTTGTGCTTGCTCTCTGTAATTTGATTTTGTCTTGCGCTTTGCGGAGTAACTGCTATCTTGTTGATGTGTTTATTTTTGCACTCATGTATGAGATAATAATCCTTAACTTTGGATATTTCTACTAGGCTCGAGAAAAGCTCAGTACTGCAGAGTATGGAGAGTTTGTTGAATTTATGAAGGCCTTAAAATTGAAAACCATGCACATCAAAGACTCACTAGAAGCAATAGCGAAACTGTTTTCTTCTCCAGGGCGACTCACACTTCTTGAAGGGTAAAACTACATGTGCTGTAATCTTCATTATTTATTGTGCTCAGGACTTGACAGAGAATTAACTACTCCCTCTGTCCCAAATTAAGTGACTCAACTTTGTACTAACTTTAGTACAACGTTAATACAAAGTTGAGTCACTTATTTTGGGACGGAGGGAGTATCAAACCTTTGAAATATCTTGTTTTCATCTGCTTACAGGTTCAGGGTCTTCGTTTCTAAGAATCATCTTCCATTATATGAGCAGCTTGTTCGAAAATATACCATGGCTAATACATAATGACATCATCTGTTGCACATATTTAAAGGCATGTTTCGCTCCACTCTTTTATTGTGATGTTATTTATTAAATGATAGTTGCAGTGTACCTTACCCTGACTATTTGCCAACATAATACTTTATTATTCGAGATACTACCTCTGTTGCCAATAGATCTCGCCCTGGAATGTGCAGTCGAACTTTTAAAACACTGACCACTAATACAAATTAAACCTTGCCAACATAATACTACCTCCGTCCTAAAATATAAGACTTTTTGCACGTCTTATATTTTGGGACGGAGGTAGTACTTTATTATTTGTGATACTACCTATGTTGTTAATAGATCTTGCCATGGAATGTGCAGTCAAATTTTTAAAACTCTGACCACTAATACACACTAAGCCATTTGGATTTGTATGAAAATTGTGCTGGTAGATGTTAAATTGTTGCAGCATGTCATTTCACTAAGGTATGCATAAATGCACAATCATTTTTGATGAATTCTTTTCTTGGCCTGTGCGCATGGCAGACTGAAAATAGATATCTTGAAACAGACGCAGTACTTAGGTTGCATGTCACTTTGGGCATGCTTGGTTGCATGCCACACCTAAATTACTCCCTCCAAAATGTAAGGCATGCTTGACTGTTCGCGGTCTTCTATGCACTACTTTGACCACTGATATACACCAAAGTATATGGATTAGGCGGATACGAATGGTATCGTTGTGTTTATCTTGCAAAATACCATGTCTTGATACTAACTTTGTAGACATACTATAAGAGATTTGGATGCGGCGTTCTCGGGTGCATCTGCACCAGAGGTGAACAGTAAATTCATTTAAAATGGTGGAAAAAATAAATGATTTTTTTTGTGATGCTAGATACTCATGTGCATGAAGTCCGTGCCAAATTTCGTGGAGTTTGGACATTTCAGTAGCTCTAAGCAAAAAGGACAAAATTTAGGGCTGTAAGAAAGGTTACTGTTCATACTGTTTTGACCGATTTTTATCTTTTTTGCCATGAGCTCCTCGGATGTCCGAACTAGTTGAAATTTGGCAGGAACATCACGCGTTGGAACATCTTTCACCTAATTTTTTTTCATAAGTTTTTGAAAGTATTTTTTTTGAATTTACTGTTCACCGGGTGCAGATGAGCCCGGGCACCGAATTGAATATCCGGTAATCAAAGCCATACATTGAAGACTGAAAAGCCAAAAGCACCATTCATTTTGGGGATGGAGTAGCTTTTTAGTGTTCTTACAATTGGGATTTATGGCAATTAGTTAATGAGAGCTTGTTGTTTAATATTTCAAGTAAGAAAGAAGAGAATAATATATCTTTACTCCTTATTACAATCTTTTCTTTTTGAAGTGCTCTTATTAAATTTAGCATGAGAATCAGGTATGATGTTTAGAATATTTGTATTTACTACACAATATTTGATATGCTTTTCTGTTTCCTACGTATTCTCGAATATCCATGACCTAAATGGTTCATTTCATTGATTATCTATATTAGCTGATAAGACTATTCGAGTTTCTGACCATGTTGTGCATCTGCAGATGAAATGTGGAAAAACCTCAAGCAGCAAGCCCAAAGAATTCCACTGAATTCATGCAATTAACTGATGGATCTGTTGAAGAAGTGTAAGTTCTTGAAGCTATCTGATGTAATAGTTGCTGAAGCGAAGCTTTGTTTAAATTTATCAAAAAGAGAGTTGTCAATTGATCTTATCATTGCTTGGCTAAAAAATAACTAATCTACATCTGAATCTGCAGGGTTCATCCCAATCAGTGCATTGCACATGTTGTGGAGTATGTGTAGGGATCTTCAACTGTAAATTAAACAATGTAATTATCCTGTATTATGTTTCTGGAAATAGGTTTATATAACGCATTCTCGGTACTTTGGTTCTGGTACATTTAGTTTAATGAGCATTCCCAGGTTTTCAGCAATGGGCTTAGCTTATGGTTGTTGTGTTGAACTTATGTTGTACTTAGTTTGCTACACGAAAGTGGAAGTTAATGACTTTTTTGTATGAACTAAATAACCTACCTAAATCCAGAAAATAAATAACAAAACTATGGGCGTGTTTGGCAACCGACAGAATGTGCAGCGAGATTTTTTTTCTTCTATACAATCCATATTGGATTGGGTTCCACTATCAATCTATCATCAGATAATTGAACAAATATAAAGTGTCTTGATGCAAAACGAGAAACAACCAAAAACGGAAAGACCTACAGGTTCCAGCCAAAGAAGAGGTGATTAATATCCTCATTCTCTGGGCAGAATCGGCACAAAGGGTCACTTGCCCAGTTTCTTTTCAGCATATTGTCCTTGATAGCTATAGCATTATGCCAAATTAGCCACAACCAGGTTTTTATTTTTAATGGAATCTTAGCTTTCCACAAATGCTTGAAAGATCTGTCCTGACCCATGTCATACAAATGGTTGTAGACAGATTTAACAGTAGATTTCTTCTTAATATTCCATGTCCATCTAGAAATATCCTCACCCACATCCCTTGTAGCTACAGGAAGAAGAATTCTCCTTAGCCTGTTCGGCTGGATCATTTGATCAGCAATTAGCCATTTCCTACAACTGAGAATCCAGTTCCTATTAGCCATCTCCCCAACAAAGACTTTTTGTTCATGGCATACCTCATGCAGTTCAGCGAACTGATTTCTGAGAGTTCCATTGTTTTTTTTTGCGGGGCTAAAAAGAGTTTTATTCCAAAATGATAGAGTTACAATTGAGAGGCAAGAAATCCTCGGTACACGGGGGCCCTCTATGTAGCCAGACAGTTGTGCTACATTCAGTACGACTATATCTCGCTAAGCAATCTGCAACTCTATTCTGGGTACGGTGAAGCTTGTGTGGAATAAACTCCCGGCCCTCTCTCAGGGAATTGATCTCCAGGGCAAGATGGCCATATGGTGACCGAAGAAGAGATTCACCTTTCAAATAGATAATGTCGTAGACTGCACAATGACTGGAAGCCTGGTGTGTTGTAGTGCAAGAGCCATGCCTTGCGTCATAGCATGTATCCCCGCTTTCAGTGCATCATTACAGTTGAACAAATACCTGTACGCAACAAATATGACAGTCCCATCATTGTGCCGTAAGATCATCCCTGAGGCTGCAGTGCCATCCGATTTAGAAAAAGCGCCATCGACCGAGAGCGCCACCTTACCCACCGGAGGAGGCGTCCAGGCAAGTGTATTAGGAATCCTTGGCGTGGCCTTAACTGTTTCGATAATAAGTGGCATCTTGCCCTTTAGGATATCTTCCACGGAGTACCTTTGGGCTGCATTAATAGATTGGCGGTAGTTGCGTAGATACTCTACAGATGTAGTAATCGGAGGTACCTCGTTCCCATGCACTATGTCATTCTGTACATGCCATATGCGCCATAATAATAAAATAATCATGCTCCGGGTGTCCTCTTGGCACTTATCAAGTACTAGCAATAGCCAATCCTGGCCCGTATAACAAAGTGTAGATTTTAGCGGCAACGGCCAAAACTAGCGCATGCACTCCCATAAACCAACGGTGTGATCACATGTCACTAACGCGTGGAAAGATGATTCTTCATGTATACCACATAGCGGACATCTGTAGATGATGGATAGATTTATTTTTTTGTTGTTGCCAATGCTCCGGAACTCGCCTTCCATGCAATAATGTTCATCTTTTGTGGAACTTTAGCTTGCCAAACTAGATTCCAAAGTCTCCTCCACCCATCCGGACAGGAGCTAGAGGCTTCATTACCAAATTCGTCCTCATGTGTACTCATGGCTAGACGGTAAGCACTACAAATAGTAAAAACATGCCTGTGCGCTCTGGCTGCCAGGCAATAAAATCCTCCCGTTGCCTTGGTGACGCCCTGATTTTCAAAATTTCCTTAACATCCATTGGCCAAAAAGTTTGTGATAAAAGTTCAGAATTCCATACACAATGTTCATCCAAGAAGTCTGAAACATAGTTGAGCATGCAGCTGCCCTATGGTGTAATTGGTCTGAAGGATGGGCCTCTAGGGATCCAAGGGTCCCGCCACGTTCTAACAGACTGCCCATTACCAACTCGCCAAATCACACCCTTCTTGAGCAACTCAAGTCCATATTCAATCCCCTTCTAGACAGCCGATGAATTCCCAGAAAAGACTGTATCTAACAAATTACCCTCTGGGTACTTCGCACGCAATAAACGTGCACATAAGCTTTGTGGGGTGTCCAGCAGTCTCCATGCTTGTTTTGCTAGAAGAGCATGGTTAAAAGCACACATATCACGAAAACCCATACCCCCTTTAGACTTTGGTAATACCATTTTATTCCAACTCAGCCATGCCATCTTCCTTTTGCCCTTCTCAACTCCCCGCCAGTATTGCCGCATCATACGAGTAAGATCATCACAGACCGATGCGGGCAAACGAAAACACTCATAACATATGTGGGAATTACTTGGGCAACTTCTTTTATCAGAATTTCCTTATTACCAGAAGACATATACTGCCCACTCCAATCACCAAGACTTTTACTGAGGCTGACCTGCACTGTTTCAAACATACCCTTATTCATTCTTCCATCGGGAACCGGCAAACCCAAATACTTTGGGCCGAACACCTATCGAGAGATATCCAAAACTCCTTCCACTTCATCCACCACCGCACTAGGACATTTGTCAGAAAAAAGAATGGAACACTTTGAGGGGTTTATGAGTTGGCCCAATGAAAACGAATAAGTGCTCAACAAATCTTTAATCAACATTGCCTGTTGTGGTGACGCTTCAAAAAATTAAAGAGAGTCGTCTGCGAATAACAGATGTGTGATAGTAGGGGCCCTGCAACAAATAGTCACTTCCCTTAGGCCCACCTCCGCCACATACTTATGCACCAAAGCAGACAAGGCGTCAACAACAAATAAGAATAGAAAGGGCGACAAAGGGTCACCTTGACGAAGCCCCCTCATGGGTATGAAAGAATCCAACAACTTCCCATTAAATTTAACCGAGTATTTCACTAATTTCACACAAGCCATGACAAGATAAATCCACTCTGGTGCAAAACCCCATTTGATTAGGGTGCCTTCCAGAAAGTCCCAATCCACACGGTCATAGGCCTTCGACAGATCCAACTTATATGCACATAGTGGTGAGCTTCTCTGTGTATGGATATGATGAATGCATTCAAATGCAATTATAGATGATATGAAATAAGTCTCCCTGGAATGAAAGCACTTTGATTTTCAGAAATTAACTCTGTCAGGTGAGGCCTGAGACGATTTACTAGACACTTCGAGACAATCTTGTAAACCACATTACAAAGGCTAATTGGTCTGAAATCTTTCATCTCTTTTGGGTACTACACTTTGGGTATTAAGACAATTGTAGTAACATTCGCTCCCTCTGGCATGGACCCAGTTTCAAAAAAAATCTTAAAACCGCCGCTATAATTTCCACCTTAAGCATCGTCCTATTTCTCTGATAAATCCTAGCGGGGAGACCATCCACCCCCAGTGCTTTTAGAGGCCCGACCAGAAATAATGCATCTGACACTTCTTGTTTAGTAAATGGTGCACATAATGAAATGTTCATATCAGCGGTTACCTTAGAAGCGATACAATCCAACATCAAGGTTGGAGAAATAGTGGGGTCTTTAGTATAAACCTCCTGAAAGTAAGAAGACGCCATCCTCTCCATGCATGTGGGAGCTGAACACCATGTCCCATCTTGTTTTCTTAATCTCTGAATAAAATTCCTCCTCACCCGCCATAAAGATCTACGGTGGAGGTATTTTGTCCCCTTCCTTTAGCCAGGTTATCCGTGATCTTTGAAGTCAAAGCATCTCCTCGCGGTAAAGGAGTTCATCCAATTGATTCATTTTCTCTCGAATCTTCGCCCGATTAGCATTAAGTAATTGAAGTGATTCAAGCTCAACTCTTAATTTCTCTATATCACGAAGTACATTGCCAAAATTCTTGGAGCTCCACTCCTTTAAATCCAGCAACATGCTCTTGAGAGACTTAGCCACCGAACCAAGGTCTCCCCTCGGGCGTACTCTCGCCAAGGCGTCAACAATGATAGATGGGAGGGTCGGTGTGACGCCCCCGATTCAACCGTACACTAATCATGCACGCAAACGTGTACGATCAAGATCAGGGACTCACGGGAAGATATCACAACACAACTCTAAAAACATAAATAAGTCATACAAGCATCATAATACAAGCCGGGGCCTCAAGGCTCGAATACAAGTGCTCGATCATAGACGAGTCACGGAAGCAACAATATCTCGAGTACGACATAAGTTAAACAAGTTTGCCTTAAGAAGGCTAGCACAAACCGGAATACAGATCGAAGAGGCGCGGGCCTCCCGCCTCGATCCTCCTAAACTACTCCCGGTCGCCGCCGCCCGCACGTAGTAGTAGGCACCCCAGTAGTAGTAGTCGCCGCCGACGGTGGCGCCTCGCCCTGGTTTCCAAAGATCTGGTTGCGACAACCGTAAAGAAGGGAAAGGGGAAAAGGGGGATAAAGCAACCGTGAGTACTCATCCAAAGTACTCGCAAGCAAGGAACTACACTACATATGCATGGGTATATGTTTAAGGAGGCCATATCGATGGACCGAATCGCAGAATGCCGTAATAAGAGGGGATAGCTAATCCGTCGAAGACTACGCTCGCAGCCTCCGCCTTGCAAAGATGTAGAAGAGAGTAGATCAAGTCCTCCAAGTAGCATCTCCAAGTAGCATCTCCAAGAGCATCGCATAGCATAATCCTACCCGGCGATCCTCTCCTCGTCGCCTGTTAGAGAGCGATCACCGGGTTGTATCCGCACTTGGAAGGGTGTGTTTTATTAAGTATCCAGTTCTAGTTGTCATAAGGTCAAGGTACAACTCCGGTCGCCCTTTACCGAGGGACACGGCTATTCAATAGATTAACTCACTGCAGGGTGCACCACATAACCCAACACGCTTGATCCCATTTGGCCGACACACTTTCTGGGTCATGCCCGCCTCGAAGATCAACACGCCGCAGCCCCACCTAGGCACAACAGAGAGGTCAACACGCCGGTCTAAATCCTATGCGCGCAGGGTCCGGGCCCATCGCCCATTGCACACCGCACGCTATGCGACGCTGTGCCGGTGAGCAGACCTAGCAACCTCCATTACAAAGGAAGTCCAACCTGGCGCGCGCTGCTCCGTCGCTGACGTCAAGAAGGCTTCGGCTGATACCACGACGTTGGGATACCCATAACTACTCCCGCGTAGATGGTTAGTGCGTATAGACCAAATGGCCAAACTCAGATCAAATACCAAGATCTCGTTAAGCGTGTTAAGTATCCGCGAACGCCGAACAGGGCCAGGCCCACTTGTCTTGTTGGGGATATTACCACTAGGTGTAAACCGGCCAGCTTGGGCCGGGTTACCTCCGTTAGTGGTGTAATCAGAGAAAGGCCCAAGGCCTATAGTCGGTTTAGAACTTGTAGCCGTAAACCGGCCTGATGTATGACTTGTATTGTAAGTTAGGAATAGAGAGATACCAACCGGGATACGAGTATGAACCGGTTGGGACTCTACGAACCGACGGGCATCACTCGTGTATATAAGGGGATGACCCGGCGGCGGTTCAAAGACAGACAACCACAACTCGAGCCTAGGCGAAGCTTGTTTGCTCCCTAGCCATCGAGACTACATCAATTCCATCACAACTAGACGTAGGCTTTTACCTTCATCGAAGGGGCCGAACTAGTATAAACCCTTGTGTCTTTGCGTCCGCTTTAACCCCCGCAAGTAAACCAGAGCGATGGCTCCACGACTAAGTCCTTACGCTAGGACATCCGCCGTGACAAATCCACGACGCTTGGCGCCACCGTGGGGCTATCGCGACGATGGTTTGACGACCTTGGAGGGCAAGTTCAAAGGACTCGAAGGCTACGTCGTGGGCGGATGACCAAGAGTCGTCGCGGCGGATCTACATCGACGATGCCGGATGGGGTCCCGAGGCCGATTCAATCGAGTATGGATACCGGGTCCCTTCGGCGGCATACACGCCTTCATCGGCAAGATCGGAGGGCTCGGCCTGAGCCGACATCCGCACCGACCTCATCGAGACGGCTCGGCGGCGCGACCTGCCCAAAGTTAAACCGCCGTGAAGCATGTCTTCGTTGGAGTCACCCATGGAGGGGAGTATGACGCCGGTTCAGAACACGGTAGCGAGACCGTCGTTTATTCTGGCGATGAATCTTCAACAGGAGAGACCGAGTCATTGTACCAGTTGCAGGATGATATGATCAGGGGCTGTTCCGACGGTGACAGTATTCCGGACCCCCCAAGCCAGCTAAACCGGGTTGGAGTATTCATGGCCGGTACGCAGGCAGCGAATCACTCTGCAACCGCGGCAGCAATGCTTTCCGGCTCAGCAGCGGCAGCAGGGGCAGGAGGCCCGGTGCGCCCGCCGGTTCAAGTTCTGTCAGATCTGTTTGATGCACTAGCAGCGCTCATGGCGGAGGACAATCCAGCAGATCAGGAGGCTCATAACGCAGAAATTGCAAAGGTGAAAGAGCAGATCACGCAAGCCAAAGCGGATCTAGCGGCAGAGAAGGAGCGCATGGCTGCAGAGCGGGCCGCTTTAGATGCACAAGCTTACAAACTCATGCTTGACCAGAGTGCGTCGCAGGAGGTGTTAAAGCGGAAGTACAGATCGCGCCTGCCATCAGGATTTGATCCTAGAAATCTCTTTCAGACTTCGAGCCGACCCAAGAACCCGCCCCAAAGACAGGAGGTAAACCGGATCGAGGCACCAGGAGCGGAGCGACGGTCCAACCGCTACCGATGGAGCCTCCGCAGCAGTAACACGGTGGTTCCTCCGCCGCATGCTGAACACCCTGTGCCATTATTCTAACCCTATGGACAACCTTGTTGCGGCTGCCGCACGATCGAGGCGATCCGATCGAAGGAGATTCCCACAAGCGCTTGAGACACGCCGGTTAAGGAGCTTCTCCGACTGCACCGATCCAAAGCAGAAGCGATTCATACAGCCGCGATCGGATTCACTCTACGCCCGCCCAAGCCGGAGCTACAAGCGGCGCATGGATGAACCGCCCTGCTGGTAACGCACGGGACCGTGAAGCGCCCGAGGCAATCACCGATAGGCGGCATTCGTGATGCTCGGAGGTGGTGGATCGGGCCCGGGCACGCAGGGAGGCTGAGTTAGCAGCGCAGGATGATGCGGATCAACACACACCGGTTCGCCCTACCACCTTCGCCGGACCAGGAGTCGCATCCGCTTTGGGGGTGCCCTGTTTAGTCCCCGCTTTACGCAATGTGCGTCTGCCCAAGGATTTAAGGGCCCACGCAAGGTGCCAAATTACACCACGGATGTGTCCCCAAGCGTGGGTTGAAAGTTATGAGATGGCCATGGAGATGCTAGATGTGGATGAGGCGCATGTGCAAAGTATTTCACCATGATGATGGAAGGCACAGCCGTGCATTTGGTTGAAGAGCTTACCGCCCAATTCCATCAGTTCATGGGCCCGCCACGGCCCGGTTTATCCGTAACTTCAAGGATACGTAAGCAGCCAAAATCCATCGAGACTTGGCGGCTTGCGCCCGTGAAGAAGGAGTCAACAACCCGCTGGGTACGCCGTGTGTCCGAGATTCGCACTCTTCCGACCGGATTAACGCCGACTCGGCGATCTTAACATTAGAAGGCAACCGCCGGTTTGAACCTTTGAAATTAAAATTGGGACGATGAAGCGGTTTCAGAATGATATGGGAACCCTCATGGCGCTTTGGTAAAGTATGCCGATTCGACAAGTACCAAGGATCCCGGTCGATGATGATGAAGCTGGGAAGGAAAGAAGAACGGCAACTCCAAGGGGCAGCAGACAAACCGCGGTCATGGAAACGGGGCAAGCGCAAGGTCGATGGCAACCCAGATTTCAGAGCCAACACTAATGCGCAGGATGTGGGCCATGGCGCAGAGGCAAGGCGAATCGGGTCCAAATCCTAATACAAGCCGCTTGAATTACTTGTTGAATCAGCCTTGTCCCAAGCACGGACGAAGGAGTCCCCATCGAACCATCTCTCGAAAGACTGTTATATTATGCAGAATTCAAAACTCCAATGCTTTCCGGTATGACCAGGGTCGTGGCGTTCAGATCCGTTTCCATGGGCCGGGTCAGACGGAGCTTCGTTCGTGGCCTAATCAAGGCAATCACAATAATCGAATAATCGTGGTGGCTAAAGAAGCAGCAGAAGAACGATCAAAGCTATCGAGCCAACCAAAGCAGTTGAATAGTGGGCGATATCATGTTTTCACAACCAGTTTGGACAAGCGGATCGGAAACTTCACAAACGGGCAAGAACTCGTTGAACCGCCTTACCGCGGTACTTACGCTGGTCCGAGCAGCCTATCGTGGGGAGAGAGGACCATCCCCGGTTGATAATCCGGCCACCGGCATTGGTGGTAGACCCTCGTGGGGGCTATAAGTTCACTAAGGTGCTTATGGATGGAGGAAGCAGATAATATATTGTACTATGAAACTTTCCGTCGCATGGGTCTCACAGACAAGGATCTCGCATCGTCAATACGGTATTCCATGGCGTAGTACCGTGCAAATCTGCTTATCCTATTGGGAAGATAGCCTTGGATGTGGCTTTGGAGACGAGCACGATTCCGGTCCGAAAAGCTAACTTTGAAGTGGTGAAAATACTGAGTCCGATTATGCCTTGTTTGGCCGGCGGCTTATGCTAAGTTCATGGCACGGCCTTGTTATATCTACTTGCAGCTCAAAATGCCGGGTTACAAAGGAACTATAACGGTGCATGGAAGCCGCCGAGTTGCTTTGGAATGTGAGGAAGGCGATGCAACAGATGCAGAGGCGGTCTGTGCACGGAGGAGTTGAAGTTCTATAAGGACAATGTTGATCCGCAGATATGACACCTTTGAAGAAACCCACTACTGAGCATGAATCGGATCTGAAGTTTAAATCGGCAATGAGACCAAGCTTGTTGACTTCGTGCAAAGTAGTCGCCCAAGCAGCTTTACTATCGCTAACTCGATCCCAAATAGGAAAGCGCCATCGAAGTTCATCCGTGAGAACCGGATATCTTTGCATGGAAGCCATCCGACATGCCGGTGTACCGAGGAACTCGCCGAGCACACACTTAATGTGGATCCTAAGTATAAACCGTGAAACAGTTCCTCCGCCGGTTTAATGAAGAGAGGCGCAAGGCCATTGAGAAGAAGTAGCCAAAGCTTCGGCGGCTGGCTTTATCATTGAAGTGTTTCATCCAGAGTGGCTTGCTAATCCGGTGCTAGTCCTTAAGAAAATGGCACTGGCGATGTGTGTGGATTACACAGATCTTAACAAGGCTTGTCCAGCAGATCCTTTTGCCCTCCCCGCATTGATCGATTATTGATGCCACGGCAGATGTGAGCGTTTAAGTTTTTGGACGATACTGGATATCATCGATCAAAATGGCGGTTAAGGACCAGGAGAAGACAGCGTTTATAACTCCCTTTGGAGCCTTCGCTATGTATCTATGCCTTTTGGGCTCAAGAGTGCCTGAGCTACTTATCACGGTGTGTATGTAATTGCTTGCACACGCAGATCGGCCGCAATGTGCATGCTTATGTAGATGATATTGTGGTGAAATCAAGACAAAAGGAGACACGGTGGAAGATTTGAAGGAAACCTTCGACAACTTGCGATTTATAAGATGATGCTTAATCCGCCAAGTGTGTTTTTGGTGTTCCGGCTGGCAAGTTATTGGGGTTCCTGGTGTCTAACAGAGGAATTGAGGCTAATCCGGAGAAAATTAAAGCCATCACTTCCTTGGCTAAACCGAAGTGTATCAACGATGTTCAGCGTCTGGCGGGCCGGATTGCGGCGTTGAGCCGGTTTATCAGCCGCCTTGGAGAGAAGGCTATTCCCTTATACCAGATGCTGAGGAAGACAGATAATTTTGTCTGGAGTCCGCGGTGACGAAGCATTTGAGGATCTAAAGCGGCAATTAGCCAATCCGCCTGTTCTTGCGGCTCCGGTTGACAAGGAACCGTTGTTATTATATGTAGCAGCCAATGCTCGAGCAGTAAGCGTGGCCATTGTGGTAGAGCGCAAGGAGGCAGGCAAGGAGTATCCGGTTCAACGGCCGGTTTATTATATCAGTGAGGTGCTTATTGAGTCCAAGCAGAGATATCCGCATTGGCAGAAGCTAGTCTATGGTGTTTTTATGGCCAGTCGGAAACTAAAGCAATATTTCCAAGGGCACCCTATCACAGTGGTTAGTTCAGCCCCTTTGGGTGATATCATACAGAACCGAGAGGCAACTGGCCGGATTGCAAAATGGGCCATCGAGCTTGGGCCACATGGACTAAAGTATATACCACGCACAGCAGTGAAGTCACAAGCACTTGTTGATTTCATTAATGACTGGACGGAGTTACAAGCACCAGAGGAGAAGCCGGATCACACATACTGGACTATCCACTTTGACGGATCCAGGCAATTGGAAGGCTCGGGGGCTGGAGTCGTTTTAACTTCCCCACGAGGTGATAAGTTTTGTTACGTTCTCCGTTTAATGTTCCCTTGTACTAATAATGCAGCTGAGTACGAAGCCTTGCTCCATGGTCTCCGGATGGCTAAGGAGATGAACTTAAGCCGGGTTAAGTGCTTTGGTGACTCGGACCTGGTGGCTCAGCAAGTATCTGGCACTTGGGATTCTAAGGACCCCCTCATGGCCGCATATCGTCGAGAAGTGGATAATATCGCAGGTTGCTTCAAGGGCTATCAAGTGGATCATGTGGATCGCCGAAGAACGGCGGCGCGACGCTTTAAGCCGTTTGGGTTCTCGGCGTAAACCGTCCCGCCTAATATCTTTCTCGACGCCTTGCACAACCCGCTGGTCCAGCTCCCGGTGAAGCGGATTTGGCTATTCCGATCCGGAGGCTCGGTTGGTGGCAGCATTGCATGTTATTCCGGATTGACGATCCTTATCTTGCGATATGACTCGAGGGGAGTTGCCGAAGATGAGGTTTCGCCGCATGATAATCCGCGCCCAAATCTATGACGATTCTTAATGGTGAGTTGCATCATTGCAAAGTTTCAGGGCGTTTCAACGCTGTGTTTCCCCGAGGAAGGCTGTGAAATTTTAAGAGAAATCCATGAAGGTGATTGCGGGCATCACGCCGTTCAAAGTCCCCGTGGCGAAGCATTCCGTCATGGATTTTCTTGGTTAATCGCTCATGCCGATGCGGAGGACTTGGTCAAACGGTGCGATGGATGTCGAAATTCTCCAGCGCGTGCTCATGTACCGCACAAGAATTGAGGATGATCCCAATAACGTGGCCATTTATGCACTGGGGCTGGATATGGTTGGGCCCTTTAAACGATCCAGAGATAAGAAGACCCACTGTTGGTGGCGGTGGACAAGTTCACCAAGTGGGTCAAGCGAACTCGCCGCAAGTGTGATGTGGCAAGCAATGTGCGTTCATCAAAAGGTGATTTTCCGGTTTGGCTTCCCACACAGTATCATTATTGACAATGGCACTAATCTGTCCAAGGGGGCTATGAAAGAGTTCTGTGAATGTGAGCATATCCGGCTTGACGTGTCATCGTGAGCACATCCCCACCCAACGGGCAGGCGTAACGTGCTAATCAAGAAATCTTACGAGGCATCAAACCCCGACTTCGGTTCCGCATGAGAACACCGTGATGCTGGGTTGAAGAGCTCCCATCGGTGCTATGGAGTATCAATACTACGCCAAATCGATCTCATCGGATATACACCTTTCTTCATGGTTTATGGAGCAGAGGCGCTTCTCCAAATGATATCGACACGATTCACCTCGTAGCGGCTTATGTTGAAGCGACAACGAGGTGGCGCGACAGACGCTTTGGACCTATTAGATGAGGAGCGTGATCGGCAGCCGCCGCTCGGTGATTTACCAACAAGATCTTCGCTGCTATCACAGCCGCCGGGTTAAGACTAGAGCCTTTCAGAAGGAGATTTGGTGCTTCGCCTCATCCAAGACCGCACAGATATGCACAAGTTATCCTCGCCTTTGGGAAGGACCCTTTGTGGCCAAGAAGAATCTACACAACGGTTCCTACTATCCGTTGATATTCGAGAGCGTAAAGACTCACGTGACATCGAGGAGGAGACCAATAGGCCGTGGAATATAGCTCATCTTCGACCTTACTACACTTGAGTCATCGGCTCGGTTTATGTACATAGCATGACAATGTATATATTATCTTCGATATAATAAAAATCGGAGCCTCGGCTAAAGCGGGTCTCTGTCTTTCTTCTCATGTGTGGTTACATGGAGTGTTTCTTTTTAAAGCGGCCTCCGTTTACCCTTGACAATTATATTTATCACTTGGGGGCTTGGTCATGTCCGAACCAATGCAACACCTCTTGATAGGCTAAAGCCACCAGATCATTTGGGGACACGGTCACGCTCGAACGGTCACGCCTCTTGGTCGGCCAATAGGGCCAGCGTCATTTGGGGGCTTGGTCGAACCCAAACCAATGTCATGCCACTTGGCCGGCGTACTCGCCAAGAGTCTTTTGGGGACCTGGCCGACTAGCACCATTGCTACGCCTTCGGGGGGCTTGGTTGCGTCTGACCATGGTAATGCCATCTGACCAGCTCCATGAAGCTTTACTTTTGCAAAGAGTTATTGCCTTTGTTGCCATATTTTCACATAGTTGGTATTCGATTTTTGTTGCGTTTTTCAACCCGACGAATATTTTTATCCGGTTTAGCTATCAAGAATAAACCGACAGACACGGTTTGGTATTACATCAAGTTTTTATCTGCCGGTTTACCTTCTTCGGTTCATCCTCATGGAGTAACACGGGGGCTTGTGCTGATTCAGCACGACTATATGGGAGTTCTTGTCTCCCCAGACGGTCATGGTTTTTAAGGCCTCCGCTTCAAGATTGGCTACGCCAGCTTCATGCCCAGATACAGCAGGTATTTGTATCGCATACTAATTGATTTTCGATACGCATATATATTGATGCCATAAACCGGCTGGTGGTGTCACCGCCCAAGTTCAATTTTTGGTTGCGTAGGAGTATGAATCAAACAAAAGTTTCATCTATGCACGAAGGCATATCCAGCAAAGCAAGTTTTAACTAAAGGCTATTACAAGGCAACACAAAGGCCCAAATGAGATCATTGTTTTTGGGTAAACAGCCCACTACGCTTATTTAAACCGCCATTGGTTCAAGATCGTTCTTCATCTTCCGCCGCTTCAAAGATCTTCATCTCTACCCATCGGCCGGAAATCCACAAGAGTCGATCGATTCCCATTAGCGCTTGGAAAACAGCCTCTTCGTGAATCAAAGACGACGGTTCATCGTCGGGTGCGTAAGTATGCTTACGAATTGAGGGATCAGGTTTTCCGTTCAAAGGTTGGGGCGGACACACGCTTGTTCCGCTCATTATATTGGGCTTGGTAGTGCTCCAAATCGGCTTCTTCGCCAATTGACAAGCCAGCGGGCGTATCGCACGGTTTATCGCCCGCAAGTCCTCTTCGCTGAAGTCCGAGCCATCTTCTTTCACGCTGGGTAGCCTTGAGCTACTTCCACGGGATCAAAATCCGCACCCATGCCTTGGCTCGGATCAAGGCGCTGATGGCTCCGGTTCGTGCAAAGCAGATTTCTTCACCTCTTCAATCCGGGAAGCAAGGATGGATAGCCGGTTCGAGTATCTTGAATCGTGGACGGCGCTGGATTGTTATGTGACATTGTGGTGATAACGCTTTGGGCTCCGTATATAATCGCTCAACTAAAGTGTAGACAGCCTTCGATTTCTTCGCACGCCATTTCCCAAGTGCCCAACGCGTGCTCGCATACAATAACAGGAGTTTTAAACCGGATTAAAGATGCAGCAAGAATAACATATCACACTAAGTCACGAGGAGCTTATCAAGATGGCTGCGGTCATGGAATGTACTTGCCGCTTCACGGTGCCGCCGATCGTCCACCACCGGTTTAAGGGCAGCTTCAGATTTTCGCCTGCTTGAGCAAATTGGCCTTTTCGGTGGCCCGATCGCTCGTTTTTCTTCATATTTTCCTTCACTGTTCAGCAGCGGTCAAGGCACTGGTCAATTCTTTCTTGGCCTTCTCTGTTTCGACCTGCTGGGTTTGCAACGCCACCTGTAAATCGGCAATCCGATCGTCTTTGATCTTCACCTCACTGTGCATTGAGAGTATGTTCATTTGGCATTAAGTCAAAGTCCCAACCACACAACGCAGCTTATATGCTTGACACTTGGGGCTAATGTACCTTCAATTTTTTCATCACATTACATGGCAAAGTCCCAAGCTTAATACAAGTATTCAACTTGGCACTTGGGGGCTAATGGCTATTTGATTTTACCAATGTTTCGGAAGGCAGTTATATTCAAGTACCGGTTTAAAGTATGAGTTAGACCGACCCTTGTGGTTATACGGGTACATGTCAAAATGGATAAAGAAAGTAATCAAGTCCCGGTTTGATCAAGATTACAAACCGGACCTTGGGGGCTACAAGGACTAATATACTGGTGATAAGAAAAGGAGTGAGTTACCTCAAACTTGTCCCTCATTAATTTGACCAGGCCAGCTTCATAGTCACGGCTGCTGTAAAGCCGGTTCAGATATCCGAATGAAGATCTTGGGCGCTTAAAGCGCATATGTTTCCACTCGACAACCCACTTTCCTTTGTTCAAAGTTGAAGAATCCTCTTTCACAAGATGCCGGGTTAAGGTTGCAGGATTCCCGGTTCAGAGCGCCCATGCCAAGATCACAACGCCATCGCTCTTCGACTCGACGGATCGGGTGGCACGGCTGTTTTGAAGAGGGCTGCGAGGCTTTTCAAATCAGACAGTGCTGGCAGGTGGATCAGCAGAGATTGAAGGGTTGACAGGCCTTTCTTCAGGAATAACCTCTTCTTGAATCGGAGGGTCATTTGGAATATCTTCAGAGGCAACGTTTTCGAGATCCGGCGCCCGCTCATGATCTGAAGCGGCAGCCTCTTCAACTGTTTTGTCCAAGCGAGCCTTCTTGCTGGGTTTCGTTTGGTTCTCAAGAAACAAAGATTCAGAACAAGGCATATGCATTACGTAAGAAATCGAAAAAGCATATGGCTGTTTTGACTTACCCGGCGGCTATCTTCAACGGTGGTAGCTGAGTGGCTGACGATTCGCCAGAGGATGAATGGGAAGTGACCTGATAATCGGAGTCGGACGGATTAAGAGGTTGACGGAACAAGCCCGCTTTGGAATTTAAGGCAATAAAAAGGTTGGAAACCTCGGTGCGGCGCTTTCGAGCCGGGCTGTTTGGTAAACCGGCAGAGGTAACTACCTGTCTGCTGTGTCGGGTTGTGCGGCGAGCTTCATGTTGTTGTGTCTTCATAAGAAGTTTGGGATCCAAGTAAGCAAGAGGGTGAGAAAAGTTAACTTTCCGGTTTGCCCGGCGAAATTTTGGTGAAGGCAAGTTTGTTGAGTCGGAAGAAAGAATGGTTACCTCAGCAAATCCGGCGTTGCTGGCTTCAGCGTCATCCTGACAAGCATCATCATCAATAAGGCGTGTAAAAAGCAAGCCAAGAGAATCAAGTTCCGGATTACCCACATCATCGTCAATGGCCGGATCAGATGAAGCAGTGGTCTTTCTCTTGTGGGCGGACTTCTTGACAACTTTTGTTTTGGGCGATTTGCCGCTTGACTTTGTCCGCTTTGTCTTGAGAGAGTTTCTTGCTCCAAAACGGATTATCGCCCTGGATCAGAAATAATTGAGAGTTGGACATATGAAAGTAACAACGGGTTTTTATGATGACACAGTCAGAGACTTACCGCAGGTGGTGCGTTGATGGTGCAGTAAGGAGCTAAGCCGGTTTGAGCACAGAGATGCTCCGGTTCATTCAGCATTTTCCTTACTGAATCCGTAACTTCATCTTCAGACAGTTCCCGATTTGGTGTGTCGGAGTGGGTCATCGACGCTGCCGGTATCTTGGCACATCAAACCGAACGCCGGCTCAAAGGCAAGATGCCCCAAGATAACCAAAGAGCGTGCAAGATCAATCCTACCAAACCGTTGGCCATAAAGGCTCGGAGCTTGGACAGTTGTGGGGCATATTTGCTTCTCTCTTTGGCAGTCAATCTTTGAGGAAAGGGATGAGTATTGCTTAGCCGCTCTGGACGAAAGCCAGGTAAAGGATTTTCACCTTCAGGAGAAGTATCTTTGCAAGAGAACCAAGTCGCATTCCATTCTTTGGGGTGAGTGTGGAGTTTGACGGGGATAGGTGATCTCCTTCCTCTTACGGATAGCCATACCGCCTAATTCAGTATTGGGGCCGCCGGTGAATTCAAGGCGACGGTTTAGGTGGAAGAGATCTCGAACAGTTCAATGAAGGTTCCTCTTGCAGATATGCTTTGACAAAGACTTGAAAGTGGCACAAGTTGGTAACGGAGTTGGGGCCAATATCTTGGGGACGGAGCTGAAAATTGGCCATCACGCCCCGGTAAAATTTTGACCCGGCGGTTTGAAACCCCGGCCGATGATCCGCGAAAACTACGACTTCCCCTTCCTGAGGTGTGGGAGGACATTCCTCTCCAGGAACCCTCCAATGGATTGTGTTTTGATCATCTAAAGCGCCGATCGATACCAGTTCATTCAACTGTGTCTCGGAGATGCGGGAAGGAACCCAGTTGCATTCGTACACCTGTTTGGCCATGATAAGATCTACAAGGAGAAGGATCCGGTTTAAGAAAAGTGCTTATTATAGAGTGATTGATTCAAGTTATGATAAACCGGAGGCGATTTCTATAAATCAGTTCATTATGATAAGATATCAGATACGTTCTGGCGGTTCAACAAGGGGACTAATGGTGTACCTATGCCGGTTTGGCAGGTTTTATTATGATGAGTTAAACCGCCTAATCTAGGCCTTGAAGATAATTGAAGTCATGGACAGTTTACAGAAACAAGTTTCACAAGATCTCATGATTATTACGAATCAAACGCGGGTTTTCAGGAAACAGGAAATATTTCGCGGAGGTGACAAAAGAAACGGAAGAGGAATACGTGACAGATGTATATGCAGAAGATCCACGGGACTAAGATGAGAAAGTGCAGTGGACGCGTCGCCACTAACGCAGCACAGATCCACAGCGTGGTTCAAAAGCTAAAAGGTTAAATGAAGACGCGCGAAGAACACAGTACGAAGCTGAAACCCTAGAAACCAGATCTAAGTCGAGAAGGAAAAGAAGCTCACCGGGAACGGAGAAGACGCGGAAGCAAGCCGCAGTACTCTGGTACGTTCAGGTTGATGCAGCAGCCTGGGATGAAGCAGAGGTTGACGACGATGGCGGAGCTCCAAGGGCAGCGGCGCGAGGAAGAAGAAGAAGAGGAAGCGAAGGGAGGAAAAGAATGACCCTTCGGTCCTATTTATAAGGCAGTAAAGCTAGGTCAAGCGCGTGGATCCAGGAACTGCTATTAAAGAAGGCGTTATAAAGGATAAAATTTTAAGATGACGTCATGCCGGTTTACAGTGACCAGAAGCAACGACGTCATGCCGGTTCTGATGATCGAAGCAACGATGACGTGGCGGTTTATTAAACAAAAGAAGATGTCCAAGATACAAGCTTTGTGAAGGATTGACATGAACCAGTTCAAATCAACTGGGCCTAATGTTAGATATTACCACTAGGTGTAAACCGCCAGCTTGGGCCGGGTTACCTCCATTAGTGGTGTAATCGAGAAAGGCCCAAGGCCTATAGTCGGTTTAGAACTTGTAGCCGTAAACCGCCACGATGTATGACTTGTATTGTAAGTTAGAATAGAGAGATACCAACCGGGATACGAGTATGAACCGGTTGGGACTCTCTGAACCGACAGGCGTCACTCGTGTATATAAGGGGACGACCCGGCGGCGGTTCAAAGAGAGACAACCACAACTCGAGCCTAGGCGAAGCTTGTTTGCTCCCTAGCCATCGAGACTACATCAATTCCATCACAACTAGACGTAGGCTTTTACCTTCATCGGGGGCGAACTAGTATAAACCCTTGTGTCTTTGCGTCCGCTTTAACCCCTGCAAGTAAACCCGTAGCGATGGCTCCACGACTAAGTCCTTACGCTAGGACATCTGCCGTGACAAATCCACGACATGTCTCCTAGGTGGTCTCAACCTGCCCTGTCGCTCCGCCACAAAGTAACAGTCGGGGGCCGTCGGGAACCTAGGCCCACCTCTCACCGGGATGGAGCCACCTGTCCTTTCAGCCCCCACATCGGAATCACTTATGGGTACTCAATGAGCTGACCCGACTTTAGTCACCATCTGTATAGTATGTATGTTTGTATGTATAGTATCTACCCGTGATCACCTCCCAAGTGATCACGGCCCGATAGTATGGCAAGGCAGACTGACAAGAATGTAGGGCCAATGATGATAAACTAGCATCCTATACTAAGCATTTAGGATTGCGGGTAGGGTATCAATGACGGTAGCAACAATGACAGGCTATGCAACAGAATAGGAGTAACTGAACAGTAACATGCTACACTACTCTAATGCAAGCAGTATAGAGAAGAATAGGCGATATCTGGTGATCAAGGGGGGGCTTGCCTGGTTGCTCTAGCAAGAAGGACGAATCACCAACACCGTAGTCGAACTGGGGGTCGCCGGCAGTCTCGGGGTCTATCGGAAAGAAGTAACGGAGAGGGAACACAATAAATAACAGAGCAATCAAAGCATCACAAAGCGTAACAAGACAATACACGGTGTTTGGTGTGCCCTAACGCGGTAGTAGGTGATACCGGTGAAGGGGGGAAACATCCGGGAAAGTATCCCCGGTGTTTCGCGTTTTCGAACAGGTGATCCGGAGGGGGAAAGTTGCGTGTTCGCTATGATAGGGATGTGTGGCGGACAAACGGGCTGCGTATCCGGATTCGTCTCGTCGTTCTGAGCAACTTTCATGTACAAAGTATTTTCATCCGAGTTACGGATTATTTTATATTAATTTTTAAAGTTTTAAATCATTTTCTAAATTATTATTACTAAATTAATTCGAAATTAGCATTACTGCATCAGCATGATGTCAGCATGACATCAGCAGTCAACAGAGGTGTTGACTGGTCAAACTGACGTGAGGGTCCCACATGTCATTGACTGATTAATTAACAATTAACTAATCAAGGTTAATTAGTCCTAACCAAAGGATTAGGTTAATCTAAATGTAATTAGTTAAGTTAACTAATTAATTAATTAATTTATTATTATTTCTTTTAATGTATTTTTTAAACGTTTTTGGCGGGCCCCTGCGTCATAGGCATGTGGGGCCTATCGGGTTGGCGGCAGTAAGCGACGGGCGCCAATAATGGGCGCCCCTTGAGCCAACAGGGGAACGGCGTGTCGGGCATTCTGGCGCTGTTGGCGTTCGCCAGATCGCCGGGCGAGGAGGCCCGGCAGCTTGCGGGCGTGGTGCTGGGCGAGGCTATGGCGAGGCGAGGCGCTGGCGCATGTGCATGGATCCATACACGCAGGGGCGGACGGAGCGGGAGCAGATGGGCGAGGCGCGCGGTCCAGGCACGACGCGGAGAAGGGGGCCGCGGGCGCAGCACGGGGAGTCGGGCAGTGCGTGGCGGAGGGAGGCCGCGACGGAGCGAGAGTGGCGCGAGGGGCCGTGGGTGCGGCGACAGCAGGCGCCGAAGCGCGGTGGCCGTAGTGACGGCGGGAGGGGGGGCTCGCGCGAACGGTGGCGAGGGCGTTGGCGCCAGAAGTCTGACGGGCGGACGATGGGCGCGTGGCGCAGGGAAAGAGGAGGGAGGGCCTCACGAGGGGTGTAGGGACCATGGCGGCGGGCTCGATGTCGGCCGACGAGGAGGAGATGGGGAGGCGAGGGGCGAAGGAGCACGTCGATGGCGGTGGCTCCGCGAAGTTGGTTTGGGGCGCAAGCACGACGCGACGAGGCGGCGCGGCAGCGGCGGCGGGCATCGCGCGGCGGCGGGCGTCATGGCGACCTCCTCCTTCGATCCCGATCCAATCGGGGGGGGGAGATATTTGTGGGTGGGGTGTCGGTGGGAGGGTTGGGTGCGGGTGAGTGGATAACGGGAGTGGGGAGTGGGGGGCTGGGCGGTTTGGGCCGACCAGAAGCAAATCGGGCCGACCGGCCGAGGTGGGGGGTTAATTTCTTGTCTTTTTTTTTTTTCATTGTGTCCTTTTTCTTTTCTGTTTTATTTTATTCTAGTTTTATAAAACATAAAAGTTGTACCTTAAATAGTAACACTAATTATACCTCTCGCCACAAAAGGTTTAACCCCCAAATAATATAGTTTAGTATTTTATAAAATACCAAGGCATTTATGTATTTGTCTTACCTATTGTTTTAATTAATTAAATGCAGTTAGACCTTTTATAAAAATGTGGTTTCTCCACCAACATTACTTATGAATTATTTGTCACATTTATAACATTTTAGTTTTGACTTTTGAAAACGTTTATTGTTTGCTTGATTTTGAATATGAATTTGAATCGGTTCCGAACTAACACGAGATTAGCGAAGTAATCAAGTGACGTGGCATCATTAGCGTGGAATTTCTGTAGCTAAATACCCAAGGCCACAATTCTCCTCCACTACAAGAAATCTCGTCCCGAGATTTAAGAGGGGAGTAAGGGGAAAGTTTTGGTTACGAAATTCTAGCGAGTGTTCCCAGTCTTGGTTGCTCTTCTCAAAGAGGTCGATCCATTATGTTGATGTCTTCGTCTCTCTGCTTCAAGTCACCATGACCAAGTTGTCATCCTTTCTTCGGGATCTCCATCGTCTTACGAACGCGACCAAGGAAAAAAAACTTCGGAAGAACGCATCTCCACAAAGCTGGGCATCCGACGGTGAACTCAATAGGAAATACACAAGGTACCCCACGAGTTGTATTTCAGTGAATTCGTTGAGTGCAATATACACTGGTACCAAAGTTTCAAACAGGTAGGCAATCATTCGATGACTAGACGGAAGCTGGAATGGGGGTTTGAACAACAAGAATAACATGGTGTTTGATCCCAGGATGAATATTGGTATAGCATTTAGCTCGTGAATCACACACGAAGCCAGGTGCAAAGGATACATTAGAATCTGGGTTGTGAAGAAGAGTCAGGTTTCGATCCAGTGGATCTGTGAGTTATGGGCCCACCATGTGGGTTGAAAGTAGGAAAGGTGGTGACATCTTGCACAACCGCGACAGGGAGGCATGTCCGTGGATAGCTTGTCAGCTATGTCGGCAACAATGTCGGTACCAAGGACGAGGAACCAAGAGAAACCATTTTCCTGCTCGTTGAACGAGGCGAACCAATTGGCAAGTTCTCACCCATCGGTGGTTACCGGAATGTCATCAACAATAGTAACAGGGTCTTACATACTGAGTGGTACAACAAGGTGCTTACCTAAGCAGAGAATTATCTCTGCTTAGTTAAGTCAGCATACAAGAGAGGTTAAACAAAACAATGGAAAGGAAAATGCGTTTAAACACATATTTCAGGGGTATATCCTTCCCAAGGACAAGCGGAGCATGATATCCATGACAGGATATTATGTAGAAAATCCTCTAGGTGAGGGGAGAGAAATTTCATGACGTTACCCATACAACGGTGTTTGGATAATTTAGCAGGAAACATTTAGCATTGGGCTTCAAATGTTCTTGTTGAAAATCGGAGTACCATAGACATGCTTCGAGATAGCATTGACATAGTCTTCAAGCAAAGGTCGGACTTTGGATACTCAATGGACTCATCAGGAACAACTTATAGAATAAGTCTTTCAATTTTCCTCATGGAAGAATGGATAGCCTTGCTAAAAAGGAAATTATAATAATAGATCCTCCTGCCGGGGGGGGGGGTGCTAGGCATGACATCATGTTATCGGGTCATCAAAGGACCAACATCATAACTCTTGGAAAGTTGTCCCAACCATCATATCTGACCGAGATTCAGATCCGATTGGTGTCATGATACCTCAGACTCAGGGTGTTCGAGAGGAAAAGGTGCAACACAAATCGACGAAATGTCATTGCAAGATTCTCGGGAAATGAACTATGGAAGCGAGTTCCGAAACTAGAGTTCATCAGTAAACCAAGGAAAGGATGAGGGGGTGGCTGATGGACTCAGCGACAATTCATCGAGAATTCCAAACAGATGGATTTCCACAATAAGGTGAACAAGAAGATGACAATTGTCAATTCAAATGATGTAATGTTGTATGCTCGAGGAAAACATACACCATCCATCTTTAGTTGAAAGGTGTGCCTGGAATATGACCTTGGGCAGCAAGATCAATGTTAAAGCGACGATTCAGTAACCAACAGTCTAAGAACGAACTGTCGATCGTTACTTCAAAGTAATAGGGTTGCTAGAAGTATAGAACTCAAGCAACATCGTTAACATAATGGTATCCCGGTTAAAAAAAACACGAGGACCAAGGAAGAATGGTGATGGTGAGAAGTATCATCTTATCGTGAATTTCTAAGAGGTGGAGCAATCCCCACAACATTCTTGATGTAAAAGAGAGTAATACTTCAAGGCGTAACACATCACTAGCTAGAGAGCAAGTTGTATTAAGTAATGTGGACAAGTTCGCGATGAAAGGAAGTCATGGGTGTTGTCGATGATAATAAAAATCATCGAGGGCAAGGAGGGTATTTCTCATCATGAACACGGTTTACATCTCGGAAGAAGTCAAAGTGTTGAAGGTGATCCGACACATTTGTCGGGATGTTTCAAGATGATGCAATCAAACACAATGGCAAGAAGCAAGGAAATGACGAAGTGGCAAGTTATAGGATCAATATATAAGATGCAAGCTCGGAACCAAAGTTGCCTTTCAAAACAGCAACATGATGTTGAAAGCTCGACGTAAGTCGTGCTCACACATCAAAAAATTCATGCACCGTAGAAGAATGCGTAGTACGCTTAAAGATAGCAAGACCGGGATGCGGTGATAGTCTAGGAATGACCAGATTGGGTTCGAATTTCCCGGTAAAAATACTAGGGTATTAGATTTATAGTGCGGAATAATTTCACTAGTCGGTGTCAACCCGAACACGAGAGTGATTACGACAAGGAAAGACATTACTTCAACAAAGTTAGTAAGATGTGGTGCAAAGCGAGACATCTTGAGATACCGGGGTAATACTCGAAGGTAGAACATGATAGAAGTAGAACCGGTCATTGATCTATGACAAGAGGTACTTCAACCTTGCCAAATTTAGACGTGGTATCGAATGGATTCCCATCGATATATCAGATCAGGACAACATGGTCGGAATTTGCAAGAAGCTTCCGAGACGGTCTACATCATTTTCATGGGCATGAACACAAAGTTCAAGGTCGACTCCACTTCTTTAATGCATATCATTTCATTCACTTCTCACGCTCGATGAAGTGGCGGTGTTGAAATTTTATCCGCCAAGCACCGTAAGAGTATGATTCGTGAAAACTTTCGGGTTCACACGGTTTAGAGAAGGCATATATTCAACCCATAGGGGCTTCTTAGAAACATATACCACAAGTTTCAAGAGTAAATAACACAAGCCCGAAAGCAGAGCATGGTTGGCCAAGCAGAGGATACAACTTAACAAAGGCATTATGTATCAGGGGAAGAACTCACAAAGTGATCAAATGTGAAGGACACTGTCGGATAATAATCCAACAGTGGATATGGCGACCCACAATGGAGCTGATGTGAGTATCGATACTCAATCAGAGGAAGAAAGAATGCAAATGCATTGGTTTATAGAACATCTGAGTAATTCAACGTTTAAATAGCAAAGGAATTATGATTTTCAAATCAAGGGATCAGGAGCAAATGCTCTGATCAAGGATGGATAAGTTGAATAGACTTAGGGGTACAATCGACGGCAATTTGATTGGTCGATAACCAGCTCATGTTTAAAATGACGCTCGAGCCGGAGGATGAATTCTAGGATCGATTGAGGATGGCGAGATTCACAACATTTTGAATCAACGGACTCAAAATGATAATGACAAGGGATGCCAATAAGATTATAGACTTATGGATTAACCATAATGCAAGCAAGTAAGAATTTCAAGAGCAATAGGCTACACAGGATTTTCGGAAGTTCAAATAGTATTCTGAATACTTTTGTGAAATACATGAGTCAACTGGGGATGAGCAAATATCCGGTGAGTGATAGAAATTATCCATAGTGGTATTCATGTGGCAAAGAACAACAAGGCAGTAAGCTCAAGGATTCTCGGAACAACAGAGAGAATTTTGGGATATCTTGTAATAACAAGATCAACTGGGAAGCATTGTATGAATGGCGAGTATACGTGGTTATCCATAGGGGTTTATCGATGGAAGGGAATTGCAAAAGCGATGCAATAAAGTCTTAAGAGAACATCGAAGAGTATCTCAAAATCTTCTGGTGCAGTCGGTGATCATCTGGACTGAAGGGCCTCTCCGGGAGAAAGTATTATCGAGAACCTAAAGTTAGATTTTAGTAAAAATCGTTTAACCCGAATAGAAGAGAGTTCAGAATCCCGGAGTAAAGATCGAGGAGTAAAAGATCCTAATACCACCCAATGGCGACGTGGGCCCATGGGCCACACAGCCATGTTAGTAAAGTTTTACAATGTCTAGACTCGACTTCGGCCAAGGAGTGTGGAAGGGGGATTCCTACAGGCAGTCGGCTCTGATACCAACTTGTGACGCCCCCGATTCAACCGTACACTAATCGTGCACGCAAACGTGTACGATCAAGATCAGGGACTCACGGGAAGATATCACAACACAACTCTAAAAACATAAATAAGTCATACAAGCATCATAATACAAGCCAGGGGCCTCGAAGGCTCGAATACAAGTGCTCGATCATAGAAGAGTCACGAAGCAACAATATCTCGAGTACGACATAAGTTAAACAAGTTTGCCTTAAGAAGGCTAGCACAAACTGGAATACAGATCGAAGAGGCGCGGGCCTCCCGCTCGATCCTCCTAAACTACTCACAGTCGTCGCCGCCGCCCGCACGTAGTAGTAGGCACCCAGTGTAGTAGTCGCCGCCGACGGTGGCGCCTCGCTCTGGGCTCAAAGATCTCGTTGCGACAACCGTAAAGAAGGAAAAGGGGAAAAGGGGAGAAAGCAACCGTGAGTACTCATCCAAAGTACTCGCAAGCAAGGAACTACACTACATATGCATGGGTATATGTTTAAGGAGGCCATATCGGTGGACCGAACTGCAGAATGCCGTAATAAGAGGGGATAGCTAATCCGTCAAGACTACGCTCGGCAGCCTCCGCCTTGCAAAGATGTAGAAGAGAGTAGATCAAGTCCTCCAAGTAGCATCTCCAAGTAGCATCTCCAGAGCATCGCATAGCATAATCCTACCCGCGATCCTCTCCTCGCCGCCTGTTAGAGAGCGATCACCGGGTTGTATCCGCACTTGGAAGGGTGTGTTTTATTAAGTATCCAGTTCTAGTTGTCATAAGGTCAAGGTACAACTCCGGTCGTCCTTTACCGAGGGACACGACTATTCAATAGATTAACTTCCCTGCAGGGTGCACCACATAACCCAACACGCTTGATCCCATTTGGCCGGACACACTTTCCTGGGTCATGCCCGGCCTCGGAAGATCAACACGTCGCAGCCCCACCTAGGCACAACAGAGAGGTCAACACGCCGGTCTAAATCCTATGCGCGTAGGGGTCCGGGCCCATCGCCCATTGCACACACGCACGCTTGCGACTGTGACGGTGAGCAGACCTAGCAACCTCCATTACAAAGGAAGTTGCGTTAACGCAGTCCAACCCGCGCGCGCCGCTCCGTCGCTGACGTCAAGAAGGCTTCGGCTGATACCACGACGCCGGGATACCCATAACTACTCCCGCGTAGATGGTTAGTGCGTATAGACCAAATGGCCAAACTCAGATCAAATACCAAGATCTCGTTAAGCGTGTTAAGTATCCGCGAACGCTGAGCAGGCAGGCCCACTGCCTCCTAGGTGGTCTCAACCGCCTGCCGCTCCGCCATTAAAGTAACGATCGGGGCCGTCGGGAACCTAGGCCCACCTCTACCGGGATGGAGCCACTGTCCTTTCAGCCCCACATCGAATCACTTGCGGGTACTCAATGAGCTGACCCGACTTTAGTCACCATCTCAGATAGTATGTATGTATGTATAGTATATACCGTGATCACCTCCCAAGTGATCACGGCCCGATAGTATGGCAAGGCGATCGACAAGAATGTAGGGCCAATGATGATAAACTAGCATCCTATACTAGTGATCAGAAGCAACGATGACGTGGCGGTTTATTAAACAAAAGAAGATGTCCAAGATACAAGCTTTGTGAAGGATTGACATGAACCAGTTCAAATCAATCTGGGCCTAATGTTGGGGATATTACCACTAGGTGTAAACCGCCGGCTTGGGCGGGTTACCTCCATTAGTGGTGTAATCGAGAAAGGCCCAAGGCCTATAGTCGGTTTAGAACTTGTAGCCGTAAACCGCCCGATGTATGACTTGTATTGTAAGTTAGAATAGAGAGATACCAACGGGATACGAGTATGAACGGTTGGGACTCTCTGAACCGACAGGCGTCACTCGTGTATATAAGGGACGACCCGTGGCGGTTCAAAGACAGACAACCACAACTCGAGCCTAGGCGAAGCTTGTTTGCTCCTAGCCATCGAGACTACATCAATTCCATCACAACTAGACGTAGGCTTTTACCTTCATCGAAGGGGCCGAACTAGTATAAACCCTTGTGTCTTTGCGTCCGCTTTAACCCCTGCAAGTAAACCCGTAGCGATGGCTCCACGACTAAGTCCTTACGCTAGGACATCTGCCGTGACAAATCCACGACATGTCTCCTAGGTGGTCTCAACCTGCCCTGTCGCTCCGCCACAAAGTAACAGTCGGGGGCCGTCGGGAACCTAGGCCCACCTCTACCGGGATGGAGCCACCTGTCCTTTCAGCCCCCACATCGGAATCACTTGCGGGTACTCAATGAGCTGACCCGACTTTAGTCACCATCTGTATAGTATGTATGTTTGTATGTATAGTATCTACCCGTGATCACCTCCCAAGTGATCACGGCCCGATAGTATGGCAAGGCAGACTGACAAGAATGTAGGGCCAATGATGATAAACTAGCATCCTATACTAAGCATTTAGGATTGCGGTAGGGTATCAATGACGGTAGCAACAATGACAAGCTATGCAATGTAATAGGAGTAATCGAACAAGAACATGCTACACTACTCTAATGCAAGCGGTATAGAGAAGAATAGGCGATATCGGTGATCAAGGGGGCTTGCTGGTTGCTCTAGCAAGAAGGACGAATCACCAACACCGTAGTCGAACTCGGGGTCGCGGCGGTCTCGGGTCTATCGGAAAGAAGTAACGAGAGGAACACAATAAATAACAGAGCAATCAAAGCATCACAAAGCGTAACAAGACAATACACGGTGTTTGGTGTGCCCTAACGCGGTAGTAGGTGATACCGGTGAAGGGGGGAAACATCCGGGAAAGTATCCCCGGTGTTTCGCGTTTTCGAACAGGTGATCCGGAGGGGGAAAGTTGCGTGTTCGCTATGATAGGGATGTGTGGCGGACAAACGGGCTGCGTATCCGGATTCGTCTCGTCGTTCTGAGCAACTTTCATGTACAAAGTATTTTCATCCGAGTTACGGATTATTTTATATTAATTTTTAAAGTTTTAAATCATTTTCTAAATTATTATTACTAAATTAATTCGAAATTAGCATTACTGCATCAGCATGATGTCAGCATGACATCAGCAGTCAACAGAGGTGTTGACTGGTCAAACTGACGTGAGGGTCCCACATGTCATTGACTGATTAATTAACAATTAACTAATCAAGGTTAATTAGTCCTAACCAGTGATTAGGTTAATCTAAACAGAATTAGTTAAGTTAACTAATTAATTAATTAATTTATTATTATTTCTTTTAATGTATTTTTTTAAACGTTTCAGGGGCGGGCCCCGCGCGTCATAGGGACAGGGGGCCTATCGGGTTCGGGCGTGCAAGCGACGGGTGCCAGCCCGAATGGGCGCCCGCCCAGGCCAACAGGGGGAACGGCGAGGTGTGTCGGGCATTGCGGCGCCGTTGGCGTCGCCAGATCGCCGGGCGAGGAGGCGAGGCAGCTGCGGCCTGGTGTCGGCGAGGCCATGGCGAGGCGAGGCTGGCGCAGCAATGCATGGATCGCATACACGGGGGGCGGACGGAGCGGGAGCAGATGGGCGAGGCGCGCGTCCTGCACGACAGGGAAGGGGCGTGGGCGCGCACGGGAGTCGGGCAAGCGCGTGGCGGAGGAGGCCGCGACGGAGCGAGAGTGGCGCGAGCCGTGGGTGCGGCGGCAATGAGCGCCGAGCGCGTGGTGGCCGTAGTGACGGCGGGGGGGGGCTCGCGCGAACGGTGGCGAGGGCGCGGGCGCGCGAGAAGCTTCGGACGTGCGCGGGACGATGGGCGCGGTGAGCGCAGGGAAAGAGGAGGGGAGGGCCTCACAGGGGGGTGTAGGGACCATGGCAGCGGGCTCGATGTCGGCCGACGAGGAGGAGATGGGGAGGCGAGGGGCGAAGGAGCACGTCGATGGCGGTGGCTCCGGCGAGTTGTCCTTGGGGCGCAAGCACGACGCGGACGAGGCGGCGTCGGGCGGCGGCGGCGGGGCATCGCGGCGGCGTCAGGCGTCATGGCGACCTCCTCCTTCGATCCCGATCCAATCGGGGAGAGGGGGAGATATTCATGGGAGTGGGGTGTCGGTGGGAGGGTTGAGTACGGGTGAGTGGATAACGGGAGTGGGGGAGTGGGGGCTGGGCGGTTTGGGCCGACCATGAAGCAATGGGCCGACCGCCCAGTGGGGGGTTAATTTCTTGTCTTTTTTTTCTGTTGTGTCCTTTTTCTTTTCTGTTTTATTTTATTCTAGTTTTATAAAACATAAAAGTTGTACCTTAAATAGTAACACTAATTATACCTCGCCACAAAAGGTTTAACCCCAAATAATATAGTTTAGTATTTTATAAAATACCAAGGCATTTATGTATTTGTCTTACCTATTGTTTTAATTAATTAAATGCAGTTAGACCTTTTATAAAAATGTGGTTTCTCCACCAACATTACTTATGAATTATTTGTCACATTTATAACATTTTAGTTTTGACTTTTGAAAACGTTTATTGTTTGCTTGATTTTGAATATGAATTTGAATCGGTTCCGAACTAACACGAGATTAGCGAAAGTAATCGAAGTGACGTGGCATCATTAGCAGGGAATTACTGTAGCTAAATACCCGGGCGTCACAGTCGGGTCACGCTCCCACATGATCTCATACCTCGAGGAACAACGATTGCACACACGGCTGTAGGATCGAAAGTATGTCTAGAGGGGGGGGGGTGATTAGACTACTTGACCAAATAAAAACCTATCATTTTCCAAATTTTAGTTGTGGGCAGATTTTAGCAATTATGACAAGTCAAGCAATCAACCTACACATGCAATTCTAAGAGTATAGCAACGGAAAGTAAAACATTGCATATGAAGGTAAAGGGAAGGGTTTGGAGAAGGCAAACATAATGGAGACACGGAGATTTTTGGCGTGGTTCCGATAGGTGGTGCTATCATACATCCATGTTGATGGAGACTTCAACCCATGAAGGGTAACGGTTGCGCGAGTCCACGGAGGGTTCCACCCACGAAGGGCCCATGAAGAAGCAACCTTGTCTATCCCATGATGACCATCTCCCACAAAGGACTTGCCTCACTCGGGTAGATCTTCACGAAGTAGGCGATCTCCTTGCCCTTACAAACTTCTTGGTTCAACTCCACATCATGTCAGAGGCTCCCAAGCGATACCTAACCAATCTAGAGGACACCACTCTCCAAAAGGTAAGAGATGGTGTGTTGATCTCTGTAGGGTTTTGGCAGTGGCTATGTCAAAATGAACTCGGTGGCTCCGGATGGGAAATATCGGTGGGACTGAGTTGGGAATTAGGTTTTGGACATATTTGGACAGAGAAAGTGGTTTGAGGGTTTTGGAGCAATATCACTAAGCACTTTGAGCAAGTATACCATTAAGCAACACCTCATCCCCTTTTGATAGTATTGGCTTTCCTATGGACTCAATGTGACCTTGGATCACTTAAACAAAAAATGTAGAATCTTGAGCTTTTGCCAATCCTTGTCCTTATCATTTTGGGGGGTCCACATTTCTATGTCATGTCATTCCAACCATTGAACATCCTGAAATATTTATCTTGAATGGATATTAGTTCAATGAGATATATGTTGTTATGAATTACCAAAACCACCCGGGGATTAGTTGCACTTTCAATCTCCCCCCTTTTGGTAATTTATGACAACATATAGATCAAAGCTTCGACAAATGATTAAATGAATTAAATACATCGTCACTTTGAGAAGTATGTGATAAGGAAGAGCTCCCCCTAAATTTGTGCATTATAAAAAAATTGTGTTTGAATGGAAATGCACAACCGATTAGGTTCATGGGTCACTCTTCCAAGTCACATACATCTTGGTGGAGCGCACAAAATTATATGAGTGAAATAACATGCACACATCACCAAAGACATAAGTGAATGATCATACATAAATAGTGATAGAGATAAGCATTAAGCATCACATGAAGCATAGTATGATCAATCACACACCAAAAGCGTATTATCTCACAAGCATAACGATCAAGTAGCACAAATCAAACGAACATAGTAGAAAGAACTCAAGAAAAACCAAGGAGCAAAAGCGAGACCCTCTCTCTCTCTCTCTCTCAGCTTAATGATCTATACAATTTCTCCCCCTTTGGCAACAAGTACCAAAAAGCTCGAAAAGGTATAGATCTATGCGTCTTTCTAGGCACGATCCTCGGGAGATCCTGAAGGTGACTTCTGGATGATGGCTTCGGTGTGCGTATATGGCATCGAGATAAGTGCGTCCACAAATGCTTCTGACGATGTCTGCTGGACTGGTGGAGTAGAAACCGGAGGTGGTGCTGTGGCAGTAGCGGCAGGTGCAGAATGAGTGGTCCTCGTATCTAAAACTAACACGATTGAAGATCTGGGTGCCCTAGGTACAGTCTGAAACCTCTGAGTAGTAGGTCTATCATCTCCACTGTCAGCATCATCTCTAGGTTTCTCCATGATAGTCTGAACCTCTCTGATCTTCACATCAAGATCATTAATCTTTGTCTCAACAATCCGCTCTAGACTCTCCTGGTTCTTGAAGATGTTGGCCAGACTCCTCTCAATCCTCAGGTTTGCCTCCACCAGATATGTCAAATCGTCATTTTTTGACTTGAGGTTGGCTATTGGAGCATTGGGTGTTGTGGCCTCTTGAGTTTCTCTTGAGCCAAAATTGATGTAGGGTGTGTGATGAGGACATGAATACCTTGGATAAGACCAAAAATAATGCACACATGCATATTTGTCAGGTGATTTCTAGTGCAAACTATTCAATAATATATTTATGTTATCCAGAACAAAAATACTTCACATACTTTTGTGTTTTGTCTAATTGCAGGTGTATGGGACATTTGTACAATCCACATATGAAGATAAGGGAAAAGGAGAAGTTTAGGTGCTGTTCAAAAAGTCTTCTCACGTCACTTTTGGGCCAAGAGAAGATAGAGTCCAAGTCTCTCACGTTCTGGATTCAGATTCGGACTGCACAGACATACCTGACTCAAAACGCCAACAACTTTTTCATACAAACTCCGAATTGGGTGATTCTTTTTTTGTTGGAAAGTAGATTTCATGGTCTTTCCATCACAATTGGAATCACCTTAAAATCCGTCCGGAGCGTTGAGTTATGGACGAAACAATCTGACGTTGCACCAGAATCCGAGTCAAACTACAAGTCCAAAGGTGTTACGTCACCTCCACTTGGGCCCATTGGCCTTGTACGACCTAGGGTTAGTTTTAGGCTTCCTTGGGACGTCCTCCCACCTCCTTGGCCGCCACCCCTTGCTCCTATATAAGTAGATCCATCTAGTAGCTTTTCCCTTGGGATTTGTTTAGTTAAAAGTTAGCCATTGCAACTTCGTGTACTTCGTTTGTGTCCAACGACCAGACCAAGACCGCTTACGGATCCCCATCATTATCAATACTTCATATGTATTTGCAATATTCAGATTGCTTTATCATATTCTTGCTCGTTCTTCGATTGCTTGCAGGAATAGACCTTCGTGGTCAGGCTGACCGTGCTTCCAGCATCGTTAGTAACCTCAAGAGATTGGTTTAGCGATTGCTAAGGCGCAACGTCGTGCACGTTTGTAGTCGGATCGTCAAAGTCGGCTCCACCAAATCGATAGTTATCATCTCATCGAAAGATCGGGACACCCCGCCTCTATCAAGTGGTATTAGTTTTCAGGTTGCTCGGTGAGATTTTATAGTTTTTCATAGTTTAGATCGCATCTGTCGTTCATACCTAGAGTCCATGAAAAAGCCACAAGAAAAAGTTAGATCTGTTCATCCTTTATCCAAGCCAGTCTGAGCCTTTGCAATTTTCTATTCATTGCTTGCATAGTTGAATTATCGGTTGCATCTTCGTGTCAGTTGCTGGTCTTAGTGTCTAGTTCCTTTAGAGTTTCGAGTTCTGTTCACATTAGTCACGTCGCCGCTGCATCATTATCCCATCCGCTGTCCACCATCCCATCCACCAATTTCCACCACGTACACGACTTGTTCATTGTCATAATCATAGTTGAGGTCACTCACATCTTCGCCGGATCCAATCTGCATCTTATCTAGTTTGTCTTGGAAAGAGGGAGAAAAAGAAGATAGAGAAAAACAGAGAGAAAAAGGAAAGAAAAAAAAGAAAAAGAGAGAAGAAAAAGAAAAAAAAAGCGTGAGAAAAAAAACTGGATCTATCTAGAATCAATCTCGTACCTGAATTCGGATTGGAATCTGTTTTTATGACTGTTCGATAAAACAGGTGTATCTTCCTCATACGAAGTCCGTTTTGGCTCCGTGAGTACTCAAATTGAAGCTAGAGACGAGCCGCATCTAAATAGTTGCAGAAGCTTGTTCAATATTTGACACGTCAAAATCGGCTTCTAAATAGGTCGTTTTGCCCTCCGAAGTTCGTGAACACAGCTTGTTCCAATTTTTCAGGCCAGTTATAGAATTCTTTGACTCCTCATATCAACTCGGAATTGAGTGATTCTTTTTGCCTTGGAAAGCTTGAGTTAGTAGCATTCTTTGAAAGAATTTATCAGAAAATTGTCTCAAACTTTTCAAGAGGAAAGTTCGAGAGAGAGTTGTTGTATATCCTGCTTGGCAGTTGTTCTTCATCATTATCTTCACTACCATTGTGATCTTCACTTATATATTGCTGTCAAGAGCTACTTAGTATTCTTCATTGATGCTAGCTGTGCTACGCCGTGACCTCATTAGTGTTCTAGGCTCGCGTCTCTAGTCCGGTCTAGCCTAGGACCAGCACAGTACCGTCGTTGAGCGTTTATTCAGCATTGCATCTTTGAATTGATTATTGCTAATCTTTTGCTACCATATATAGCCAACCCAGCTCCACATATTTCTACACCGTGTATCGACGCTCCCCGCAATCGCTTTACTCAATATTCGAGTTACTTGACACCGTTGGTTGCCGATCACGCTTTGCTGCATGGTAAGAACTTGTAAGACATTGATATTTGCTTTACTGTGAGCATTTTACCACCACATCCTAGTAGTTATAGGAACATTACTTTTGGATTTTGTTTCTTGTTCTACTAATCATGACAGGATCCAGAGTCAATTCATGGGCTTTGTCGATCGCGGGAGACATGCCACCACCTATGCAAATATCACAACCGTCACGAGAGGTGCACAAACATCCAAATGCACATGATCAGGTTCATGTTTCTATACCACCATTTAATGGCCGTTTTAGACCTGCTTTATATATTGAATGGGAGTTAGACATAAATAATATATTTGCTTCCCATAATTTTGATGAACATAAAAAAGTTACGGTTGCGGTTGGTTCTTTCACTGGTTATGCTCTAGTTTGGTGGAGTGAATATTGTCGGTTACACCCTGATTATGTACCTAATACTTGGGATGATTTAAAACATGTCATGAGAGATAGATTCGTCGACGTTTATTATACTCGTGGCATGATTAAAAAACTGGAACATTTAAAACAAGGTAGTGACACCGAACAAAATATTATGATGATTTACAAACTACCTTGTTGCACTCATTTTTAGAAGAAAGTGAAGAAGATTTTATGGATAGTTTTTGGGAAGGATTAAACCATAATATTCAGGAGATACTAATTCATGAAGAGTGTTATCCTATGGACCATTTTTTTCGTCTTGCTTGCAAAGCTGAACAGGAAATAAAACGACGTGTTGCCCACAAGGAGAACAAGCGCACGGTGCACATTCCAACTGTTGATACAGATGTTTATTCAACTACTAGGCGTACTATGACAACCACATCCGTTGTTGCGAGGACTACATCATCTCCACCATGTGACACATCACCATCGAGAGTGTCTGCATCATCTGAGTTGACTATAAGAGGTAATGACAAAGGTACAGATTTTCCACTTTTACATGAGAATGATGCATGCCTAGTTAACTTGAATACATCATGTGTTGAGCTACCCACTACTTTGATCACACCACCTATTTTAGAGGATTATATTGATAATTTGACTTTGCCATGTGATCAAACAACTGAAATACCAAAAATTTTGAGAGCACACATTGAATTAACTGTTGATGCAAAAGAATCAATGTTTAATCATTTTGATATGACCTCTAATCTTGGTGATGATTCTGTGTCGAATGACTCATTGCATGTTTGCTTATCTAAGCATGTTGTAGCATGCAAATTTGATTCAAATAAGGTTTATTCACCAATGTTGGGATGGTTTAATGATGAACATTGTCAATCTTTTGAAATAAATAAGAGCTTCACTTATATGTGCAAACTAAGTTGCAATATTTTCATGCCTTCTAGTTCTTGTGCTAATTTGTTGGCTTTAGATTTTATGAACTATGCAAGTTACTCATCTATTCATGTGTCATATATGCAAAAATCAAGGGAAGTAAAAATGGATGACGATACATATACAACATGTACACCTTGTCTCTTTTGTTAGCCACATTTCAGATTAAGCAACGCCGAGGACGGCTTTGTTTTCAAGAAGGGAGGATGATGAGGACATGACTACCTTGGATAATACCAAAATATTGTATACATGCATATTTGTCGGTGATTTCTAGTGCAAACTATTCAATAATATATTTATGTTATCCGAACAAAAATACTTCACATACTTTTGTGTTTTGTCTAATTGCAGGTGTATGGGACATTTGTACAATCCACATATGAAGATAAGGGAAAAGGAGAAGTTTAGGTGCTGTTCAAAAGTCTTCTCACGTCACTTTTGGGTCAAGAGAAGATAGAGTCCAAGTCTCTCACGTTCGGATTCAGATTCGGACTGCATGCAGACATACCGACTCAAAACGCCAACAACTTTTTCATACGGACTCGAATTGGGTGATTCTTTTTTTGTTGGAAAGTAGATTTCATGCTCTTTTCATAACAATTGGAATCACCTTAAAATCCGCCGGAGCGTTGAGTTATGGACGAAACAACTGACGCACGCACAGAATCCGAGTCAAACTATAAGTCCAAAGGTGTTACGTCACCTCCACTTGGGCCCATTGGCCTTGTATGACCTAGGGTTAGTTTTAGTCTGCCTTGGGACGTCCTCCCACCTCCTTGGCCGCCACCCTTGCTCCTATATAAGTAGATCCATCTAGTAGCTTTTCCTTGGGATTTGTTTAGTTAAAGTTAGCCATTGCAACCGTGTGCCGTTTGTGTCCAACGACCAGACCAAGACTGCTTACGGATCCCCATCATTATCAATACTTCATATATATTTGCAATATTCAGATTGCTTTATCATATTCTTGCTCGTTCTTCGTTTGCTTGCAGGAATAGACCTTCGTGGTCAGGCTGACCGTGCTTCCAGCATCGTTAGTAACCTCAAGAGATTGGTTTAGCGATTGCTAAGGCGCAACGTCATGCACGTTTGTAGTCGGATCGTCAAAGTCGGCTCCACCAAATCGATAGTTATCATCTCATCGAAAGATCGGGACACCCCGCCTCTATCAGTGTGAGGGATCCATCACCACCACATTATCTTCAAACTCAGGCTGAAGAGGGAGATGTTCACGATCAAGTGATAAGTGCTCATTCCGACTTTGGAGTTGATGAGCATCTGAATATGTGGAGCATATCCACAAGATCTCTTATGATCAGCAGTTGTCCTCTTGACCGTCTCAACAATCAAACTCATAACTTTGAACTTCTGAGGGGTGTCAAACAAATGGAGCAAATTGATGGAGTGACCACGTATCATCTTGTCATCTCCGGACTTGGGAAAAAGAGTATGCCTCAATATTGTGTCTGTGGTGGCCAAACCAGCTAGCAAGTGCTTTACCAAACCAAGCTTCGACTCTCAAGATCCTTGGGAGGGGTTTCCTTGTACATATTTTCAATAGAGTTGTGGTCCATCCTGGGCTTCTCGTACACATCAATGTCGTTCTCTTCTTCCTTAGGGGCACCAAGGAGTGTAGTCCACTCAGAAATGGTTGATTGGTACTTGGAATCCTCAGTCATCCATGCAATCCTCACATCTGGATAGAAATGAGTTGTGGAGTAAAATTGAATGATCATCTCATCGTTCCACTTGGTGAGATTCTGACCAACAAATTTGTCAACACTTGCAAGTCTAAAACTCTCATGAACATGGGGAAAATAGTCTTCATTTACATCAATATATTTCTGGTCCACCCACTTCATTCCACTGACGATGGGCTTCTTATCAAGCAAAATAGTCTCATAGAAATCTTGTTGTTCTCTAGTGTGAAAGCGATAATCGCAAGCAGTCCTCCTTGTGACAGAATAGGGGTCAATATTCCTCCACTCTCTCAATCCCTTATCCTTCCCGAGCATCATGTTTTCAGCTACAGGATGAGCATTGTCATGATCTAGGATCTTGGGCTTGAGCTTCCTGAGCACTAGTGGCTCATCATCAACCTCAACCTCGGGCACTAGGGCCTTGTTCTTCTCAGCAGCAGAGATATTTCTTGTAGAACTCTTAGGAGTAGAAACCTTGGGCTTGGACTTGGGCTTGGAGGGAGCAGTTGTCTTCATAGCATCTGACATCAGTTTTTGTGTCTTTGCTGGAGGTGCTTCAGCTTCTGGTTCTTCCTCCTCATCATGATCATCTTCCCTCATGGAAGGTTTGCCAATGACCACATCAGTAGTCTTTCTAGCCCTCTTCTTCTTCTTGCTGGCATCGGCCTCTTCATCACTTGGCTCCTCAAGTGTGGATGTCATTGTATCCTTTGGAGCTGATGCTTTGCTTGCCCTTGACAGTGGCACTTTTCTGACAATAGTCCTTTCCTTGGCACTTGGACTAGTACTAGCAGAAGTACCATATTCCTTCCTAAAAACTGCTTTCTTCTTTGATGTGGCCTCACTATCCACAAAGTCTTCATCCTCATCATATGAGGTTCTCTTCATTTTAGTTCTGGTGGCAGCCTTTGGTAGATCTAGAGAACACCGAATGCCCTCATAGTAGCTCTCATTGGGACTAGAACCCTCACTGAGATCAACATTCTGCTCTGATTGATTCTGACTGTCACTTGCACTTGAAATCTTGCAAACAGACCTTGTGAATAGATGGGTATGGGCAGAGTAGACAAGTTATCACAAAAAATAGATAGTTTTTCAAACTGTACTTCTAGGTTTTCACGGAATGCATTTCAGAGCTACCAAGTTGGTCATTTCGGTGAAACCGAAGCACTCACAGAACCAAAACACTCCATTTTGGTGGGACCGAGATGTGGTTCGGTGGCTCTGAGTTGCTAAGGTTTCACTGAAACTTTACTTTCGGTCTCACCGATTAGTACGTTTTAGTGGAACCGAGTTGTACTTGTGCAATGGCCAGGGCCAAATTGGTGGGACCGAAAATTCCTATTCTATCGGTCCGAGATGTGTTTGACGGAAACCTAAACCTAATTTTTTGCTTGAATCTATTCTAAGGAACTAATCTGGTGGACAGAGGCATTGCAATCGTGGCAAGATACATGGAAATATCCTTGTGCATTGAATCAGAGAAAAGAAGCACGAGGAGATCGAATCTCACCCTAACTCGATGGAGATCCTCTACTGCGGCAATGACAGAGCAGATTCCATTGACGACAGCGGATTCCTGCGACGAAGGCGCACAGGAGATGATGGCGAAGATCCGGAGACCAAGAGGGCGGCAACAACGTGGCGCTGGTTCGTGACATTTGAAGTAATTTTCAATCGTATGGTCCGCTAGATATATATACACCCGTCTGCTATCTGTGGCACTAGGTGGAACAAATCGGTGGCACCGAGATGTGCAACTGCGTGCAGTCACAACAAATTGGTAGCGCCGAGTTGGTCCAATCGGTAGCACCGAGATGAAAACCTAGATCAATCTCTATGATTTTGGTTTGACCGAGTTTGAATGTGTTGGTCTGACCGAAATGCATGAAGAAGGTTTTGGAGGTCAGCCTTTGACGGATCGGTGGCTCCGAGTGCTCCTCACACGGAAGGTCCAAAAAAGACTTGTTCATTTTTTGTGATATAGCATGAAAATAATTTGAGATAAGAAGAGAATAGATAGCTAGAGGAGGTTCTTAGGCATTCTTGTACATCCACTTGGCCAACAAAAACCAAGACAATTGAAACAACAAATGGATGTCCTTGAATGGGTAAAATATGCAACCAACATGCTCACACAATAAGATAGCAAATGAAATAGGTGTCAAAAGCATGCACAACCAATCCTAGCATCTATCAAGCAATTGCCGTTGACTAGGTCATCTATATATGAGTATATTGACTTAGGAGTCAAATGAGAACATTTGATCATAGGTCATACTCATTGTTTAAGCACAAGTGGGGTTACCACTTTTACATAAAGCATTAATGTGTTCACACCATTAGAGTTGCTTTAGCTCAATTTTTAGAGCAAAGCTCCCCCTAGATGTGATATCCCCCCAAAGAGGGATGAACTAAACTTGGGTTTGTCGATGATGACTTCATGTACATAGTGAAGATGTGGATGATCATTGTTGATGTAGATCATTTGGAGCAATCCTTTGGAGTGTTGCACTTTCAATACCTACATGGGTTAGTCCCACAAGGAACATACAAGGATATCCATAGACATAGAGTGAATTGCACAAATGATGATGTCCATGAAAGCATTAGGTTACCTTGTCCCTTGTCTTAGCAACAAGAGGGTTTATGACTCCATGAACTAGTGCAAGATATGAAAGTTGATTGCAGAAGTACTTGACAAAATGAATATGAGTGAAGTATGTTGGCAGAGTCACCCTCAAGAACACTCTAGTTCTTCTTCTTTGGGACCCACATCAACTTGATGGGAATCCTTGGAGTTGTAGTTGAACTTGACTAGGTAGAGCTTCACGTAGTCTTGGGAACCCACTTGACCATGGCCTTAGGAGCTTCTTCAAATGAGTCAATCTCTTCTTGAAGCTTGTCCTTGCCTTTTAGCTTGTGATCTTGGTGGTGGAAGATCATCTTGAGCTTGTGTTCCCTCAAAAGAAGTGGGGTGTAGCGACCTGACCCAAATGGATCAAGTCTTTGTGCTTAAGTGTCATCCCTGGATCGGTATGCTGACACACACAGTACTCAAGGATTTATAACAGAGGTAAATCACATGTATAAAATAACGTAAATACTATTACCTCAATCCAAAATAGCGGAAGTAACAAGGTTGTGGATTCCCATCAACACCAACGGCAAAGTTGAGTGTAGAAATCGTAACCCTAACGTATCACTTACTCGTCGTAAGATCCTGCAGCATGAGACGTTGCAACCACAAAGGGTCAGTACATTGAATGTACTGGCAAATTCACACCATAGAGCAATGATGAAAAAGGCTATCACTACATGCATATTTGGCTGGTGGAAAAAGCTCTATGGTTACAGTTTTGCGTAAAGCCAATTTTTCCCTACTGCAAAGGAATAAATTTATTTAACTATCATGGTGGTTGTTAAACATTGAGAATGGTTGACAACATTCTCAATCCCAATTAAAAGTACTCATTAACAACCCAACAATATTAATTAGAAGTAACATGACGAGATTCACATGATATCCAAGTACTAGATACTCAAGATGTCCATAACCGGGGACACGGCTAACCATGATTAGTTTATACACTCTGCAGAGGTTTGCGCACTTTTCCCCACAAGACTCGATCGCCTCCGTTGGATTTCTCGCACTACATGATGTTTGAGAAACGGATGACCGAGACACAGTCTTTCGGAAGTGCTAGCACCATACATAAAGGGTAGACCGGTACACCTATTTTCCCCTACATCTGCTAGTCTACCCGTAAGAGTTCGCACGACTTAATCAACTATGCCAGAGCCCATAATGGCTTGTGGCTGCACACGTAAGTTTCTAGTTTGAATAATCTCATGATCCCTTTGAGCCTTGGTGGCGGTCCGAAGAAAAACAGGCAAGTCCTGGAAACCAGGTGCCTCAATCCACCCAGATGTGTGTTTAAGTTGTCACCTTAAGTAAACCATTAATTAACAATCTCACATCTGTCATGGATACACTCACCCAATCCACGTCTACTAGCATAGCATGGCAATATAAGCAAACGTAGAAGTAACTCCCAAGGGTTTGATAATAAAACAAGTAATAGGTACTACCTCTTCTACTTCCCAAAACCCACAATTTAATTCATATCCTAATCATGCAATTGTTTGGAGGATTGAACTAATGCAATAAAACTGGGTAATAGGAAGGTATGATCAAAGTGTGAACTTGCCTGCAATGTTGATGAAGATGATTCACACTCAAAACTCTTGATAGTTATACTCGTCACACTCCGGTCAATCTATCGTGAGCAAGCAATTGTAACCACACATAACAATCACTCAAAAGATCGGAAAGAACGAAGAGTACGATTCGGAAAACATCAAAACCAACCGAATAACTCTTGCAACATAAAACAATTCCTAATAGTACCAAAATTATGTGAATTTGGCCTTATCAGAAAGTTTAGGTCAAGAGCTTCGATTTGCAAAAAGAATCAACTAAATCGGAGTTACGAAACTCAAGTTATGATCAAACGAAGTTCAAATACAAAATTGTTTGAATTCAAATTTTAAAACTTTCAAAAACATGTTTAAGTTGTTTTACTTGATAGAGGGGATCATAATGAAGAAGTGGGCGTTGGTTTCGTTGGATTTGGATAAACGAGCAAGAAGTTGTAGTCGTTTGAAGATTAGGGACTAATCAGTAAATAAAATATTCACGGATGGGTCCCTGGCCGAAAAAATAACAGAAGAAAAAACTAAAAAGTGAATGTTCGTTACCGAACGCTAACGAGCGAATTCGTTCGCTGTGAAGGGTTAAGCAGCGAACATTCACCGAATAGGACTAACTATAAAGAAAACCGATCTAAACAATATAAAACAGATCTAACAAATAAAACCGGTGGTTTTATCGGTTTTACCGGCTCGGGCGAATAAACCGACGGCGGCGGCGGTTCCCGGCGAAATCGGCGGCGGCGAGGCGGAGGACGCGGCGGCGGCTTGGGTCCGGCCGGGCGGCGGCTCCGATCGTCAGAGGGCGGCGAAGGCACAGTGAGGAGGGCGGAGTGGCGGTTGCATGGAGTGGCGTCGGTGGCGGTCGATTTATTTACGAGGAGGGCGGCGGTGAGATCTTGGGTGGCGGCGCGGTGTGAGGAGGAGAGAGAGAGAGAGGCGGCGGCGGGATCCGGGGCTCTGGATTATATAGAGGGAAGGGGCGGCGCGAAGCTTGGAGGAGGGGCAGCGCAAGGCGGTGGCGGGGCGTGTCCCGGTCGGACACGGGGCACGGCGGCGGCGGTCGCCGTGCGGGAGGCGGAGACGATGCGGCTGGGCTGGGCCTGGCTGGCTAGCTGGGCCGGCCCACTCGGAGGAAGTTTTTTTTAAACAAACATTTTTTTTGACAACGAAAAACAAAATTAATAAAAATATTATATAGGCATATAATATATCAAAATTTTCAGAAAACGATTTTCTACAACGTGGACATTTTTTTCAAGTCAAATAAAATACACACAAATTCAAATAAATCAAAGAGTGCTTCTGCTCTAGTAAAATCCAGTAAAAATCATTTAAAAAAACAAAATTAATTCAAATTCATTTCTCTCCAATTTTCTGATGAGGGAATCATGTTACCTTATTTTCCATATATTTTATTTTTGGAGAAAAATAATTTGAATAAAATTCAATAACTCCCAATTGAAAATAAATTCAAAAGAACTTTGAATTTAATTTTTTTGAAACTCCCAACTCATATTTCATATGTTTTGAAGAAGTCATTTTATCTTCGCTCGTGAAAATCATTGAGTTGCATAAACTTCCAGAATTGGAAATATTTTCCAAATGAAATTCAAATATTTTCAACACCCCTTGTCATTTAAATAAATGGAAGAAGTCATGTCATCTTCTCTCCAGGGTTTTGTGGTGAAAATAATTTGAATTCACGGAGATCACGAATGCAAAATGAAAGTTTGGGAAAGTCCTTTTATTCCCTCTCATTTAACTTTCAAAAAGTTTCGAATTTCACTATTTCACACAATCAGTCAAACAATCAATCAAATCTATCTAAATTATAACATTCCAAAATTTAGAATTTTGGGATGTTACATGGGGTCATACTTCTCTTGTTGAGGAACAAACTTCGCCTTGGGGGTATATATTTTCTTCCCATTCAACTCCATTGGGATTGAACTTTCGTTCAAAACCAACACCTTGATTCTTCCGGTGTCTTCCTTGCTTGCGTACTATTTCCTCAAATTGCTTACTCCCGGCAAGACTCTTGTAAACACCTTTCTCTATAATTACATTCAATAAGCTATTTTCTTGCTTAAGTGTAACTTGGCTAAGAGAATAATTAGTGTAATCAAGAGAATTACTAGAAGCAACAATGTTCGATTTAGCATGGTTATTGTTACTACTAGAAGAAGAATCTTTCTTGCTCTTGTTACTAGATTTTACTTGTGGCATATAAGTAGACAAGAGGAGACATTTGGCAACGTAAGAAGAACTCCCTTTTGAAGATCATCATTGATAGCTTTCAGAAACTCATGCTCTTTCTCTAAATTTAGCTTTCCGAAGCGTAGCTTCTCATGAGTTCTTAGGAGCTCTCTATGATCCTCTTGAGTTGTTTCATGAGCTAACTTAAGAGTATTTAATTCTTTAGTTAGACACTCAATCTCCTTCTTATCATTATCATTCATTTCATCTTGATTAGCATGATTACTAGCAAGTTCATTACAGTTTTCATTACTAGTTTTGTCAACAAGTAAATCAGCATCACCTAGCAAATCATCTTCATCACTATCAAAATCAAGATACTTGGGATGTGATACCTTGGGGCCTTTAGCCATGAAGCATCTTCCAATTTATTTATTTGGTGAGTCAAATATGTCATGGGAGTTGGATGATACTAGTGCAAGACCGGCAACACCTTCATCTTGAGTATATTCAGAGTCGGAGTGGTAGCTTCTCTCGGAGTAGTTGTCAAAGTCGGAACCGAATACCCATTCACCAACTGAGCTTGATGTCTTCGTCTTGTGTAGCTCTTTGATGACTTGTCCTTCCTTTTCGAATCCTTGCTTCTACGAGAGGGTCTTCGTTCATAACGATCATCTCTACTCCTCTCTCTTGCAGGTGATTCATCTCTTCTACTTCTTATTTTTGGTGAGTCTTCTCTTGTAGGGAGCCGTACACTCATTGGAGTAGTGTCTGGGTCTTCCACAATTGTAGCAATTATGATCACGACTAGAGGATCTTTTTTCATTGTAGGACCTTGACTTGGAGGTTCTATATTTGCTTCTACTCTTGTAGAACTTGTTGAAGTTCTCACCATTAAGCTCAGTTCTTCATTGGAGACTAGCTTGTCACTTGATGTTGTAGGAGGATCACTTGAAGCTTTGTATGCACCACTTGACTTGTTGCGGAGCTCTTCCTTATCCTTGAGTGATATCTCATGAGCAACAATTCTACCAACGACTTCTGTGGGCTTGAGATCTTTGTAATTGGGCATCATTTGGATCAATCTGCACACGGTATCATATTTTCCATCCAAGACTCTAAGAATCTTCTTGATGATGAATTTGTCGGTCATCTCTTCACTTCAAGCCGGCAATCTCATTTTGTGATGAGAGCACGCCTAGAGTACATTTCGACGACTCCTTTGATAATCCCCAAGTGCAAGGAATCATCATAGAAATTTCCAAAGGTGGAAGTGATAAGTATGGAGTGTCAAACCGAGCTAAAGGTAAGATCAATATTCTCTCTACTCCCATCTGCCACTGATACGACTAAGCATCCACCAAACGTTTGCTTCCATCTAGAAACGAGAAATAAAACTACGTTGTGGGTATGAAGATGATAGCTTTGCATGGTATTGAAGAACTAAAATATAAAAATAGGTGTTGTTATCATAAACTTAGAATGTATCACAATATATTGCAAATAGCGAGCGTGGAATAATGATGGATCAGTGTGTGGAATTGTCCTAGGAAATTGTTAACAAGATCGGTAATCATTATTGCAATTTTATATGAGGGAGAGGCATAAGCTAACATACTTTCTCTACTTGGATCATATGCACTTATGATTGAAACTCTGGCAAGCATCCGCAACTACTAAAGATCATTAAGGTAAAACCCAACCATCATTAAAGTATCAAGTACCCTTTATCCCATACGCAACACAAGGTAGTCAGAGTCGGGATTCGGAGTCGGATCGGTTTTCCTTAGACAGAATCGAGTCATAAGATCGAGTCGTGGAATCGAGGATTCTACTAGATTTACTCAAATAAGATATTTTGTATGCACACAAGAAATTTATATGGGTTCTATAGAGTTTTGACACTAAATATGGAGCAAAGAACATACACATCAATGCTAGTTGCATTCCACTTCTTTTTATGGCTAACCTACCATCTAGCTCGCATGTTCGGGACATATATGAGAGGGAAATATATAGAACATTTAAACCTTCAATGCATGAAGTTTACTTATGTTCTTTTTAGAGTGCGTGAATAGTCGATCACTTGTCTATCTGACCTACAGTGCTAAACCTTGAAGGGTCTTGCTCTCCTTCTCCGATCAATCTTGAAGCATCCTCTTTTCATGCCAGTTCCATATGTCGACCAGCCTGATCTTCAATTTCGATCTAGGGTTTCTAAGAGCTAGATCAAAGGTGTCTATGGCTGAGCGTTTGGACTTGGGAGGGGAATAAAGGTCCATGAGGTATATGAAAAGGGGTTTGGATGATGGCATACTATTTTGCTACAACTAAACAAACGGCTTAGATAAGTTAGTAGAATCGGATGTAGTCCATAGCATAGTCGGGATTGTACAGTTTTGTACAGGATTCTATGATTTGCATCACAACCCAACATGGATTCTACCTGATTTGGATTCATAGTGGGATTTGGATCGACATGCTTCCGTAGGGTCGTGAAGTCATAGGATTCTAGCAATCGAATCGGGATTCTGACTACCTTGGCAACAACCCCCTTACTCGGGTTTAAGCTTCTGTCACTCTAGCAACCCACTACAAGCGAATCATGAATGTATTGCAACACCCTACAACGGGAATCCTTCATGTGTGTGCGGCGCGGAAGGCACCATAGGACAATAACAAAATAAAACATACAACTCAAACCAATCTAGATCATCAATCAACCCAAAATACAAAAGAAATCTACTCAAAACATCATAGGATGGCAACACATCATTGGACCATAATATGTGGCATAAAGCACCATGTTCAAGTAGGGGATTACAGCGGGGTGAGGGAGAATGAACCGCTTAAAAGATATGAGGAAAGGTGAAGAAGATGGTGCTGTTGATGAAGACGATCACCACGGCGATGGTTCCCCGGCGGCATTCCGGCGCCACCGAGAGAGAGGGGAAGAGAGTCTCCCCCTTGTGCTTCCTCCTCCATGGCCTCCGACGATGAAGGGCCCCTCCATCAGGGTGCCGAAGAGGGCCTAGATTGATTTTTTGTGGCTATAGAGGCTTGCGGCGGCGGAACTTCTGATCTAGGGTGCTTTTCAGAGGTTTGGGTATTTATAAGAATTTTTGGCATCGGTCTCACATCAAGGGGGTGCCCGAGGGGCCCACAAACCCGGAGCACCCTCCCTAGGGGTAGGGCGCGCCTAGAGGGCTTGTGGCCTCCTCGTCCACTTCCTGGCCCAGCTCTTGTGCTTTGGGGGTCTCTTTTGGTCCATAAAAAACTACCGTAAATTTTCAGCCCATTCCAAGAACTTTTATTTCTGCACAAAAAACAACACCACTGTAGTTCTGTTTAAAACAACGTCAGTCCGGGTTAGTTCTAATCAAATCATACCAAAACCATATAAAATTGTTGAAAAAATGGCATGAGTACTGCATATTATAGATACGTTGGAGACGTATCAGCTTCCCTAAGCTTAATTCCTGCTCGTCCTCGAGTAGGTAAATGATAAAAGAAATAATTTATGAAGTGTGAATGTTGGCATAGTGCATATATTTGATCAATGATAGTTCCAAACACTTTTTCTAGCATCATTATATATCATAAACAATAGCTCATCTCATAAAACTTCTCATGATCAAGTAACAAGCTATTCACATGTTAAAGTATAGAGCATAAAGTTTCTTGAAAACTAACAAACTATGCTTTCAGTCACCAAACAACTTCAATTCATCTTATTTTCAGGAAGGGTCTGTGTAAGAGCTTTGTTTAAGCAAATTCCACATACTCAACTATCACATAATCTTCCATGGTTGCTAACACTCAGAGCATATTTTTAGAACAAATAACATCCGTCGAACACAGAGAAAGATAGGGGCTTAATGTTTCGCCTCCCAACTTATTTATCATATAGATGATTGTCAACAATAACAATTCATGGTCAAATATATTTGAATGGCCATATATGCTTGGATCTTTCCTCACTACATGATGCTTGCCAACTAAAGAATACCTGAGGTTGAACTAAGAATGAATACTATAGATTCTTGCATAAAAGTTAATACATGAAAGTAAAGGATAAGCCCTTCACAGAGGGAAGCAGAGGTTGTCATGCGCTTTTATTTTTGGATGTGCAAACCCTTAGTGCAAAGGAACTATAGCGACCCGACCCGAATGGATTGAAGTCTCTATGCTTAAGTGTCATCCCTGGATCGGTATGCTGACACACAGTACTCGAGGATTTATAACAGAGGTAAATCACATGTATAAAGTAACGTAAATACTATTACCTCAATCCATATAGTGGAAGTAACAACAAGGTTGTGGAGTCCCAAAAACACCAACAATAAAGTTGAGTGTAGACATCGTAACCCTAACGTATCACTTACTCGTCGTAAGGTTCCTGCAACATGAGACGTTGCAGCCATGTAGGTCTGTAAGTTGAATGCACTGACAATTTCACACCATAGAATAATAATGAGAATATCTATCTCTATATGCATATTTGGCTGGTGGAGGCTCTAAGTTTAATTTTGCATAAAGCTAATTTTTCCCTACAACAAAGGAAGAAATTTTATTTACTACTAAGTTAAATTACCCATATTGAGAAAGTTCCTTCAACTCAATCCCAAAATTACCAAGTATCAATAATAACCCAACAATTTCATTAAATAGAGTGATGAGATCAACCAATAATTCAAACACCAGATACTATGTAGGATTGGGAATTGCTTATGTGTGGTTATAATTGCTTGCTCAAGATAGATTGATAGGAGTGTGACGAGTAGAACTATCAGAAGTTATGAGTGCGAAGAATCTTCATCAACAGTACAAGGCAAGTTCACACTTTGATCATACTTTTCATACCCAGTATGATCAAAGACTGGGTATGAAAAGTATGATCAAAGTGTGATAGTTCTACTCGTCACACTCCTATCAATCTATCTTGAGCAAGCAATTATAACCACACATAAGCAATCACTCAAAGATCCAAAAGAATGGAAGAAAATACTTCAGAAAACTTCAAAACCATCAAATAAAGCTTATAGATAGAAACATATTTTTAACAGTAGCAAAATTATGTTATTTTGATCTTAATAGAAGGTACATGTCAAGAGCTACGATTTGCAAAAAGAATCGAGTAAATCAGAGTTATAAAACTCAAGTTATAGCCAATACAAGTTTGAATTCAAGTCTGATCTAATTCAAATTTTAAAATTCCAAAAAGTTGATTTCATAAGTTCTCTGGATAGTTGAGATCATGACGAAGAATTTGGCATTGGTTTCACTGAATTTGGACAAACGGGCAAGAAGTTGTGATAGATTAAAAAAATAGGGACTGATGTGTCAGAAAATTATTTGCTACTGGGTCCCAGGCTACGAGACAAAAACTAAAGGACAAACGTCCGCTACAGAAGCTTAAGAAACGAAAACGTTCGTTGCAAAACCCTAAATAGAGAATATTCGGTACTTAGAGAATAATAGTTTGAAAGGAAAAAAACAAGTCCTAATCTAATCTGGACCGTAGATCTAAGATCGGTCGGACGATCTCGGTAGCGGCTTACCGCGGCGGCGGTGGTCGTCGGCGACGGAGAAGACGGGGCGGCTGCTCCAGTTGTCGGCGGTGACAGCGGAGTCATCGTGGAGGGGCGGCTCGGCGAGGCGAAGACAATGGAGGCGTCGGCGGCGGTCGATGGCAGCGGCTTCGCGAGTTGGCGGCGGCGAGGGTCTCGTCGGAGTTTTTGAACTCCGGCGAGGTTTGTGCGAGGCCGTGGGAGGCGATGGCGGCTTCGACTTGAGGAAAAAGGGCCCGGGGTTGGGGCTTATAATTACGAGGGAGGCGGTGGTGTGACTTGGGTGAGGGGCATGGCGAAGGAGGAGTCCGGGTCGAGCTCAGTAGTGGCCGGCGATGGCATGCAGGAGGCCAAGTCCCAATCGCGTGGGGAAGAAGGTCCCGACACATGGGCCTCACCTCTCGATGGCTGGCGAAGTGGGCATTCGAGCGGAGCTACGAGCGGGCGAGCGAGGCGGAGGCGGTTGAGCAAGAAGGCTGCTGTGGCTGGCCTCGGCCCGATTGGTTGGGCCAGCCCAGCTCAAGATTTCCTTTTTTAAACACAGACATAACAAGAGGAAATAAAACCAAACGAAATAAAAATATAATATAGGCATATTATATTAAAATTTTCAGAAAAATATTTTTCTAAAACATGAACATATTTTCAGCGGCAAATAAATTTCACAAAAATTAAGTAAAGCAAACAATACTACTGGTTCATTTAAAAACCAAATAAAAAATATTTTAAAATACCAAAATGATTTCAAACTCATTTATCCCCATTTTTCTACGGTAGGGAATCATTTATCCTATTTTTCCATATATTTTATTTTTGGAGAAAAATAATTTGAATAAAAACCAAATAACTCCAAATTAAAAATTGGGTTTCAAAATAAATACAGAAGGAAATTCAATTTGATTCTTTGAAACTTCCAACTCTCTTTCTTAGCATTTGTAGAAGTCATTTTATCTTCTCTCATGAAACTCATTGAGTTGCATAAAGTTTCCGAATTTGGAATATTTCCAAATGGAATTCAAATCTTTTCAAAACCCTTTTCATTTATTTAAATGGAAGAAGTCATATCATCTTCACTCTAGGGTCTTGTGATGAATTGAATTATAATTCATGGAGATAATAAATGCAAGGTGAAAGTTTGGGAAAGTCCTTTTATTCCCTCTCATTTAACTTTCAAAAAGTTTCAAATTTCACACAACAAATCACACAGGCAATCATTATTACCTAATTAATATAACATTCCAAAATTTGGAATTTTGGGATGTTACAAACGTACCACCCTTAAAATGAATCTCGCCCTCGAGATTCGGAGAGGCTAGCAAGAAATAGGTTAGGTTTGGGGGTCTCCTCAAAATCCATCGATCGTCACAGGGGGTCCGGGGTGCTACCACCCTTAGAAGCATTGTTACAGTTCCATCAAAACTCATATACTCGGTTCTTATTGTTGGCAGTGTCGATCTTATTAGATCTTCAGGATAATTCCTTCTCTAGCTCTTCTGGTAGTGGCATAACCTTTTTCCTCAATTACTGTGTCCATTTCACCTTGGTACGGTTCCTCTGTGACTGGGCCTTCTTATCTGACGGGTCTGGAGCCAATACTAAACAACTATCGATATCTCATGGTGGTCAACAATTTATGGTTTCTCCTGCAGGAAATGGGTCTAGGCTTCATTCTCGCCGTATGACCTACGATTGGCAACAACTGCCTTGTACAAGGGGGAAAATTGTCATACCATTCTAAGGTTCAATCAGGCTTAATATCACCGTCTCTCTACTATAGGTAAGTCACTCAGATTTACCATCCCATATAGCAAAGTCGAATAATAAGAGTAAGCCGGCATGGTGATCAATCCATCCCGCACCCAAATCATTTCCTTGTATATGGTTTAGCGAATCTCGCATTCTAACACTCAGTCATCCTCATAAGCATTGCAGAATTTCTCTTGTCGATGAACCAAGTTCGGATAAATCCATTGATTCTGCAAGCCAAACGAACATCTATTGTTTCTTCACATGTCTCAGGTTTTGCGTAAACTCCTATAAGATCGTCTGTTGATAAAGTCGTACCTTCTTCTAGTGTTTTTCCTTTAGCAAGAGTGTGCTTGCTTCTTGGCATGTCCTGGAGCCTGTGGGTTATGGGCTCACCTCATCACATTTATAGCTTCAACTCATCCTGGGGTTACAATTGCTCCATATTACCAACATTATACCTCCTTTATATCCGATAGTACTTCATCCCTTCATATTCTTGGGGTATCCCCCATATCAAGATAAAACTCGTACTTACTTTGTCCGAAGTCCACTCCGTGGAACGTCATTATCTTTTCTACGGGTCAAGTGTCCTCACAGGGTACTACCACCCTTGAAATGCACAAATTCCTCCATAGACCATATTTCTCATATCCTTGAAAATGGTCAAAATCTTTCTTCATAGTGTAACAACTCATAAAATTCAATGTATGAAATCATGACACATGAACATTATTGATTTCCTGAATTTATTACAATCTCTTGCATTTCCATTACATGCCTCAACTCAACACCTCAATATAAAAAGAAATGTTCCCACTGCTACTACTATATTTTTTTGTTGCAAACTCAACTATTTAGCACAAGTCTCCTTCTCATTGGGACAATCTCTGGCAAAGTGCCCTGCTTCATTAAAACGGAAACATACTACTTCTGACAAGTCTTGAGGTTTCCTTGTAATTACATAGCCTCCTTGGGTCCTCGGCTTTCTTTTTGGGCAACTGCTGAAGTAGTGCCCTGAATCTTTGCACCTAAAACATGTGATATGACTCAGGTCCTTCTTTGTAGAAATTGGGTTGTTCTTGGAATCCAATCTATTTCTCTTCCTGAACTTTTCCGTGCCAATCAGGGCTTCTATTTCCTGTGGGTCATACTCTACTTCCTCTATCGGCAATTCTACTACATAGTCCTTCGGGCAGTTCTGGGAGATGTGTCCTTCTTCTCCACATGAATAGCATGACTTGGTGCAAGGTTTAACTGGGTCTTCTTCATGTGTGCTTTGAACATCTTCCTTCATTACAGGTTCTTCTAAAATTTCCATGATGGCTCCTTTCATTGCTTCTTTCTTCTGCTGGATGGTTCTTCGAACCACAGGGTAAATGCGACACTGAGCAGGGTAGTGGGTAGTCTCTTCACACAAGAAACAAGTAATCTGCCTAGTTGGGCATTCTTCAGCTGGGTGACTTTCTTCACAATGAGGGCATTCATCCTTGTGTTCTTTATGGTTGTGTCCTATTTCTCCATAGAGCTTGCATGCACAAGGTTTCTTCATATTATTTCCATAAGGCTTCAATTTCTGGGACACAAGCCGAGACTTTAGCAGAGTCAACTTAAATTCTTCCCAAGTGGTTACTCTTTTCCATCCATTGATGGTTTGGTACATCCTCCACCAAGTAGCAGCACCTCTTTCAAAGCATTGAAGAGCATGCTGGGTCATATCCTTTCCGGCTATAGTGTTATTCTTCATGTGATCTTCCATGTTCTGGATCCATCGGTCCGTCTCCAATTGAGTCATCGGTCCAGAAAATATGAGTCCATCTCCATTCATCCTCTATTGGTTTCAAGGGTTTTGGGGTGAGAAAAGAGAGATAGAGAGGGATACACACAATACAAACAATAGTTTTGAAGAGACATATTTTATTTTGTGGCTGTCGGAAAAACATCAAACAAGTGACAGCTCACAATCGTCGCATCTAACATAAGTATATAACAGGGGTTTGGTCTTCTAAAGGTCAATAAATCTTCAAAGTCGTCAAACTCTTCAAGTCTTCGGAGTACTCAACTGTTGTAGCTTCAACACTTCTAATGCATGGTGAAATCCTCTTTACTCCGAAGTGGTCATCAGTTATCTGATATTTTGTCCTTCTCGGAGTGGTCTCATTAGTTGATCCTCTGTGTGGTCAAAGGGGAAAGGGTATTGTCCAGCTAAAAGGGAATATTTGATAAATCTCAAAAAAGGAGAGAGGTAAAAGATCTTTTTGAAAATAAAGTTTTAGAGAAATCATCTCCGAAGGGCTTGCCAGCTTCTATTCGAATGGATCAAGTCTCTGTGCTTAAGTGTCATCCCTGGATCGGTATGCTGACACACACAGTACTCGAGGATTTATAACAGAGGTAAATCACATGTATAAAGTAACATAAATACTATTACCTCAATCTATATAGCGGAAGTAACAACAAGGTTGTGGAGTCCCAACAACACCAATGGCAAAGTTGAGTGTAGACATCGTAACCCTAATGTATCACTTACTTGTCGTAAGGTTCCTGCAACATGAGACGTTGCAGCCATGTAGGTCAGTACGTTGAATGTACTAGCAATTTCACACCGTAGAATAATAATGAGAATATCTATCTCTATATGGATATTTGGCTGGTGGAGGCTCTAAGTTTAATTTTGCATAAAGCTAATTTTTCCCTACAACAATGGAATAAGTTTTATTTACTACTAAGTAAAATTACCCATATTGAGAAGGTTCCTCCAACTCAATCCCAAAATTACCAAGTATCAATAATAACCCAACAATTTCATTAAATAGAGTGATGAGATGAACCAATAATTCAAATACCAGATACTCAAGATGTCCATAACCGGGGACACAACTAATCATGATTAGTTTGTACACTCTGCAAAGGTTTGCGCACTTTTCCCAACAAGACTTGACCTCCTCCGTTGAATTTCTCGCACTGCATGATGTTGGAGAACCGGATGATCAAGACCTAGTCTTTCCGAAGAGGTCCCCTTAACCGATAGATAGACCGGTACACCGACAATCCCCTACACCTTCTAGCATATCATGGATAGGTTTCCCACAACTTACTCAACTATGCCAGAGCCCATAATGGCTTGTGGCTGCACACATAAGTTTCTAGGCATGAAATATCATATGATCCCTTTGAGCCTGGGTGGCATTCCATAGGGTGATCACACGGGTACTCCGGGATCCCCTTGGGCAAGCACTGGGTTCTCCAGGTGCCCGTGAAAGCCACTGGTTTCCCAGGGTGCCCCAACCATTCGACCCAGATGTGTATTAAAGTAGCCACCTTAAGTTTCTCTTAGTTAATATTACTCTCGCAACTTTCATGATTCTCACATACCAATCCCCGTCTACAAGCATGGCTAAGCATTATATAACACAACGAATGTTCCCGGGGTGTTTCAAGGATCGTAGGTTCTTACATCATGAACTAGATAGCAAACCCAATTCCCAATCCTACTCATGCAATCTTTGAGGGTAAAACTAATGCATTAAAACTGGGTATGAAAAGTATGATCAAAGTGTGAACTTGCCTTGTACTGTTGATGAAGATTCTTTGCACTCATAACTTCTGATAGTTCTACTCGTCGCACTCCGATCAATCTATCATGAGCAAGCAATTATAACCACACATAAGCAATCACTCAAAGATCCAAAAGAATGAAAGATAATACTTCGGAAAACTTCAAAACCATCAAATAAAGCTTCTAGACAGAAACATATTTTTAACAGTAGCAAAATTATGTCATTTTGATCTTAACAAAAGGTACATGTTAAGAGCTATGATTTGCAAAAAGAATCAAATAAATTAGAGTTATAAAACTCAAGTTATAGCCAAAACAAGTTTGAATTCAAATTCGATCTAATTCAAATTTTAAAATTTCAAAAAGTTGATTTCATAAGTTCTCTGGAATGTTGAGATCATGACGAAGAATTTGGCTTTTGTTTCACTGAATTTGGACAAACGTGCAAGAAGTTGTGATAGATTAAAGAACAGGGACTGATCTATAAGAAAATTATTTGCTACTGGGTCCAAGTCTACACAAAAAGTAAAGGACGAACGTCCGCTACAGAAGCTTAAGAAACGAAAACGTTTGCTGCAAAACCCTAAACAGAGAATGTTCAGTACTTAGAGAATAACGGTTTGAAAGAAAAAAAACAAATCCTAATCTAATCTAGACCGTAGATCTAATATCGGACGGACGATCTCAACAGCGGCTTACCGCGACGGCGGTGGTCATCAGCGACGGAGAAGACGGCGGCGGCGGCGGCTTCAATGAGGCGGCTGCTCCATTTGTCGGCGGCGACAGCGGAGTCGTCGTGGAGGGTCGGCTCGGCGAGGCGAAGACCACGGAGGCGGCGGTGGTCAAGGGCGGCGGCTTCGCGGGTTGGCGGCGACGCGGATCTCGTCGGAGTTTTCGAACCCCGGCGAGGTTTGTGCAAGGGTGCGGGAGGCGATGGCAGCTTCGACTTGAGGAAAAAGAGCCCGGGGTTGGGGCTTATAAATAGGAGGGAGGCTGTGGCATGGCTTGTGCGAGGGGCAGGGTGAGGGAGGAGTCCGAGTCGAGCTCGTCAGTGGCCGGCGATGGCGTGCAGGAGGCGGAGTCCCAATTGCGTGGGGAAGAAGGTCCCGACACGTGGGCCCCAACTCTCGGTGGCTGGCGAAGCGGGAGTCCGAGCGGAGGTGCGAGCGGGCGAGCAAGGCGGGGGCGGTTCGGGCGCAGGCCGCTGGGCTGTGGCTGGCCTGGCCCGGTTGGTTGGGCCGGCCCACTTCGGCGGTTTCCTTTTTTTTAAAACACAGACATAACAAAAGGAAATAAAACCAAATGAAATAAAAATATAATATATGCATATTATATATTAAAATTTTCAGAAAAAGATTTTCTAAAACATGAACATATTTTCAGCGGTAAATAAATTTCACAAAAATTTAAGTAAAGCAAACAATACTACTGGTTCATTTAAAAACAAATAAAAATATTTTAAAATACCAAAATGATTTCAAACTCATTTATCTCCGTGTTTCTACTATAGGGAATCATTTTACCCTATTTTCCATATATTTTATTTTTGGAGAAAAATAATTTGAATAAAAACCAAATAACTCCAAATTGAAAATTGGGTTTCAAAATAACTACAGAAGGAATTTCAATTTGATTCTTTGAAACTTCCAACTCTCTTTCTTAGCATTTGAAGAAGTCATTTTATCTTCTCTCATGAAACTCATGAGTTGCATAAAGTTTCCGAATTTGGGATATTTCCAAATGGAATTCAAATATTTTCAAAACCCTTTTCATTTATTTAAATGGAAGAATTCATACCATCTTCACTCTATGGTTTTGTGATGAATTGAATTTTAATTCATGGATATCATAAATGCAAGGTGAAAGTTTGGGAAAGTCCTTTTATTCCCTCTCATTTAACTTTCAAAAGGTTTCAAATTTCACTCAATTTCACACAACAGATCACAGAAGCAATCATTATTACCTAATTAATATAACATTCCAAAATTTAGATTTTTGGGATGTTACAGGAACGTCAGGTTGTATTGCCCTTTGTGATAGCAACCTTTATTATGCAGTCTGTCGCTTTTATTTCTTTACCATCACAAGTTTGTACAACGCTTCCCTTACAATAAAAGATCATACATATTTAGGAGCAATTTTTATTGCTTTTTGCACCGATGACAACTTACTTGAAGGATCTTATTCAATCCATAGGTAGATATGGTGGACACTCATGGCAAGAAATGGGGTTTAAGGATTTTTGGATGCACAAGTAGTGTCTATACTTGGTACAAATTTTTGGCTAGCAAAAGATCCTAAGCAAGCACCACATGTTGGAGGATCCATAACAATATAACTTCTATACAAATATACCCAAACATAACTCATTACGTTGTCTTCCTTGTCCAACTTCAACTAATTTTCTCAAGTTTGAAAATAATTAATGGGGCTCACAATCATAGAAGATGTCCAAGATAGTATATTTACATGTGAAATCTCTCTTCCTTCCATATTCTTCCATGAATTGTTCAAGTGACCAATGCGATGTTTGCTAACTTTCAATAAATTTTAACACCTATAATTCTTATATTTGAAGTTATTACTCCCCATGGGATAAGCATATAAAACATATATAATTTCACATTTATGATATTCAATTCATTCAACCATTTACTCATAGGATATAAGTGAAGCACGAGAGTAAATGATAAAACTACTCCAAAAAGATATAAGTAAAGATCAATGCGTAGTCAATTAGTTAAATAGCCATGTGAGGACTCTCTCTCATCCAACATTTCAGATCCAATGATTTTATTCCGACAGCTAGTAAAATGGAAATACGCTCCAAGCAAAACACATGTCATGTGATGAATAAAAATATAGCTCCAAGTAAGGTATACCGATAGTGTTGAAGACAAAAGAGGGGATGCCTTCCATGGCATCCCCAAGCATAGTTGCTTGAGTATTCCTTGAATATTACCTTGTGTTGCCTTGGACATCCCCAAGCTTAGGGTCTTGCAACTCCTTATTCTTCTCATGTCAACATCTCACTCAAAACTTGAAAACTTCAATCACACAAAACTTAACGGAACTTCGTGAGATGGGTTAGTATGATAAAGACAAATCATTCACTTTGGTACTGTAAAGATAAGATTCATAATTGTTCTCACACAATGCCTATAGTACAATATCATTTCTATAATTTATATTGAGCAATATAAGCCATATAAACTAGAAAACAAGCAAACTATGCATTGAAAACAGAATCTGTAAAAAGCAAAACAGTCTGTAATGACCTGAACAACAACCATACTTCTGTTACTCCCCAAAATCTGAAAAATTAGGGCAGCCTAGTAAATTTGTATATAAATCTGTTGAAAAAAAATCAGATCAAAATCACGCTTCTATGATTTTTTAAAATTCTGGCAATGAGCGCAAAAGTTTCTGTCTTTTAGCAAGATCAAATCAACTACCACCATAGATCATCCCAAAGGTCTTACTTGGCACTTTATTAAAACAAAAGCTATAAAACATGATTACTAAAGTAGCATAATCTTGAGAACACACAAAGACAGTAGGAGTAAATATTGGGTTGTCTCCCAACAAGCGCTTTTCTTTAATGCCTTTTTAGCTAGGCATGATATTTTAATGATACTCTTCCAAGCCCAATTTTGATGATAATTTATTCATACTCTAAAAGATATAAGTGAAGTTCATAGATAAATCTACAATTAATATAGATTGACCAATATCCAAGCTCAAAATATATAAGTGAAGCACACGAAGCATTCTATAAAGCCATACTCAAAAGATTTAAGTGAAGCACAAAGAGCATTCTATAAAGTCATACTCAAAAGATTCAAGTGAAGCACATGAAGCATTCTATAAATAAATGAAGGACTATCTCATACTATCATGGTGCATAAAGGAAAAGAAAAGAAAAATAAACACAAAAGAGCATATCATGTGAACAAAACAAAAGCCAAGGTATACTGATAATTGTTGAAGAAGAAAGTTGGGATGCCAACCGGGGCATCCCCAAGCTTAGATGCTTGAGTATCCTTGAAATATTTACTTGGGGTGCCTTGGGCATCCCCAAGCTTGAACTCTTGCCTCTCCTTATTATTCTCATATCAATAACTCCTCTATCTTTGAACACTTCATCCGTACAAAACTTAACAAAAAACCTTGTGAGATCCGTTAGTATAATAAAGCAAATCACTACTTTAGGTACTGTTGTAAACTCATTACAATTAGCATTATATCTACTGTATTCCAAGTTCACCATGGTTCATACCCCCCGATAAAACCCATAGATTCATCAAAATAAGCGAACAACACATAGAAAACAGAATCTGTCAAAAACAGGACAATCTGTACCAATATGGAAATTTCATATACTTATGTTAGTACAAAAATTCTGAAAAATTAGGAAAAAAATCATATAAGTATTGTGTATAAATTTAAAGATTTTATCACGCTCTAGTAAAAAAATGTAATTTCCATTGCTACAACAAAAGTTTCTGTTTTTGGACTGCACATAGCAAATAAGAAATCTAATCATCCTAAAGCCAAATCTTGGTGCATTATTTTTATAATACAATGGATATATACAAGGGGATAATTATTTTTTGAGAAACTTTCATGAAAAATTGTACATTCTTTCCATGAGCATGAATACAAGTGTTCAAGGTCGGCCCTCACTTCTCCAATGCATAACCTTCCAATCACTTCTCTTTTTAAAAAAGTTTTTACGCATAAGAGGCAAGTAATTTTTTTTTGTATTTTGCATTCTTTTAATAATGTTTTTTTGTTTCACACATAACTAAATAAAACAAAAACAAAAGGGAAAACAATATCTACTTAGTGAAGAAAGCAAACAAGCACACACGAGAATATCAACCCCACGCTATTGGTCCCCGGCAACAGCGCCAGAAAAGAGCTTGATAATCCCCAAGTGCAAGGAATCATCATAGAAAATTCCAAAGGTGGAAGTGATAAGTATGGAGTGTCGAACCCACAAGGAGCTAAAGGTAATATCAATATTCTCTCAAGTCCTATCTGCCACTGATACGACTCTACGTGCACCGAACGTTTGCTTCCATCTAGAAATGAGAAAAAACAACTACGTTGTGGGTATGACGAGGATAGCTTGTCATGATATTGGAGAACTAAAATATAAAATTAGGTGCTGTTATCATAAGCTTAGAAAATATCACAATATATTACAACTAGCGAGTGTGGAATAATGATGGATCGGTGTGCGGAGTTGTTCGAGGCAATTGTTAACAAGATTGGTAATCATTATTGCAATTTTATATGAGGGAGAGGCATAAGCTAACATACTTTCTCTACTTGGATCATATGCACTTATGATTGGAACATCATCCACAACTACTAAAGATCATTAAGGTAAAACCCAACCATAGCATTAAAGTATCAAGTCCCCTTTATCCCATACGCAACAACCCCCTTACTCGGGTTTAAGCTTTTGTCACTCTAGCAACCCCTATAAGTGAATCATGAACGTATTGCAACACCCTACAGTGGGAATCCTTCACGTGTGCACGGCATGGAAGGCACCATAGGACAACACCAAAATAAAACATACAACTCAGACCAATCTAGATCATCAATCAACCCAAAAGACAAAAGAAATCTACTCAAAACATCATAGGATGGCAACACTTCATTGGATCATAATATGTGGCATAAATCACCATGTTCAAGTAGGGGATTACAACAGGGTGCGGGAGAGTGGACAACTTAAAAGAGATGAGGAAGGTGATGAAGATGGTGATGTTGATAAGACGATCACCGCGATGATGGTTCCCCCTGCGGCACTCCGGCACCAACGAGAGAGAGGGGAAGGGAGTATCCCCCTTGTGCTTCCTCCTACATGGCCTCTCGTGATGATGGCCCCCTCCAGCATGGTGATGGAGAGAGCCTAGATTGATTTTTCGTGGCTACAGAGGTTTGTGGTGGCGGAACTTCTAATCTAGGGTTATTTTTGGAGGTTTGAGCATTTATAAGAATTTTTGGTGTCGATCTCACGTCAAGGGGGTGCCCGAGGAGTCCACAAGCCCGGAGCACCCTCCCTGGGTGTAGGGCACTCCTAGAGGGCTTGTGGCCTCCTCGTCCACTTCCTGGCCCAGCTCTTGTGCTTCGGGGGGGGGGGGGTCTCTTTTGGTCCATAAAAGATCACCATAAATTTTCAGCCCGTTCCAAGAACTTTTATTTCTGCACAAAAAATGACACCACGGTAGTTCTGCTGAAAACAACGCCAGTCCGGGTTTGTTCTAATCAAATCATACCAAAACAATATAAAATTGTTGTAAACATGGCATGAATACTTCATAAATTATAGATATGTTGGAGATGTATCATCCTTCACCATCCTTCATCATGAACTTGTCAAGTTGACTTTGAAGCACATCCAACTTGGATTCCTTGATGGACTCGGTACCTTCGTGCATATCAACCAAAGTATCCCAAATTTCCTTTGCATTCTCAAGGCGGCTGATTTTGTTGAATTCTTCAGGGCACAATCCATTGAAGAGAATATCACAAGCTTGAGCATTGTATTGCAACATCTTCAATTCTTCCGCGGTCACTTCACGATCCAGTTCTCTACCATCCTGAAAGAATTCACCTTGCAAGCCAATACGAACAACATCCCACACAAAAGCTATGGAAATTATGCATGTTCATCTTATGCTTCCAACTAGCAAAATTTGTACCATCAAAACAAGGACCTCTACGGTGATAGTTACCCTTGCTAGACGCCATACTCTCCTAGGTTGTGAAACCAAGACTACAATCACTAAAGCTATGGAAATCAAGGCTAATTGAGACCAAAGCTCTGATACCACTTGTAGGATCAAAGTATGTCTAGAAGGGGGGGTGATTAGACTACTTGACCAAATAAAAATATATCCTTTTCCCAATTTTAGTTGTGGGTGGATTTTAGCAATTATGACAAGTCAAGCAATCAGCTACACATGCAATTCTAAGAGCATAGCAGCGGAAAAACATTGCATATGAAGGTAAAGGGAAGGGTTTGGAGAAGACAAAGGCAATGGAGATACGAAGATTTTTGGCATGGTTCCGATAGGTGGTGCTATTATATGTCCATGTTGATGGAGACTTCAACCCATGAAGGGTAACGGTTGCTCGAGTCCATGAAGAGCTCCACCTACGAAGGGTCCATGAAGAAGCAACCTTGTCTATCCTACCATGGCCATCGCCCATGAAGGACTTGCCTCACTTAGGTAGAGCTTCACAAAGTAGGCAATATCCTTGCCCTTACAAACTTCTTGGTTCAACTCCACCTCATGTCAGAGGATCCGAAGCGACACCTAACCAATCTAGGAGACACCACTCTCCAAAAGGTAATAAATGGTGTGTTGATGATGAACTCCTTGCTCTTGTGCTTCAAATGATAGTCTCCCCAATACTCAACTCTCTCTCATGGTGGAAGAAGGATTTGAGTGGAAAGCAACTTGGGGAAGGCTAGAAATCAAAGTTCAAATGGTAGGAATGGAGTCTCTTGATCTCAACACATGAGTAGGTGGTTCTCTCTTTGAAAATGAGTGATGGAAGTGTAGGCATGTTCTGATGTCTCTCCTAAATGAGAAGAAGGGGGTGGAGGGGTATATATATCCTCCACACAAAATCTAACAGTGACACACTTTTGGTCCATCTAGGTGGCACCGATTACTAAACTCGGCATCACCAATCTGTACAAAATATGAACATTAGGAATATCGATGGGACCAACGGGAACAAGTCGTTGGGACCGATGTGCTATGGCTTAGGGCAAACTTCATCTCAGTGGCATCGACTGCATCATATCGGTGAGACCGAAGTGAATGCAATGAGCAACAGAGGATTAGTCAAGCCAACTCGATGGGACCGATTGCAACATCCCGGTGAGACCGAAGTGAATGCAACAAGTCACAAAGCGTTGGCAAGGCCATCTTGGTGAGAACGAGATCCGTATTGGTGTGACAGAATCATTAGGGTTTTGGCAGTGGCTATGTCAAAATGAACTCGGTGGCTCTGGATGGGAAATTTTGGTGGGGCCGAGTTGGGAATTAGGTTTTGGACATATTTGGATCGAGAAAGTGGCTGAGGGTTTTGGAGCAATATCACTAAACACTTTGAGCAAATAAACCATTAAGCAACACCTCATCTCCTTTAATAGTATTGGCTTTCCTATGGACTCAATGTGATCTTGGATCACTTAAAAAATGTAGAGTTTTGAACTTCTGCTAATCCTTGTCCTTATCATTTTGAGGGGTCCATCTCTATGTCATGCCATGCCAATCATTGAACATCCTGAAATATTTATCTTGAATGGATATTAGTTCAATGAGATATATGTTGTTATGAATTACCAAAACCACCCGGGGATTAGTTGCACTTTCAATCACTTAAACATAAATGTAGAGTCTTGAGATTTTGCCAATCCTTGTCCTTATCATTTTTAGGGGTCCACATCTCTATGTCATGCCATGCCAATCATTGAACATCCTGAAATATTTTTCTTGAATGGATATTAGCTCAATGAGATATGTTGTTATGAATTACCAAAACCACTCGGGGATTAGTTGCACTTTCAACGGCCCTCCTCCAGCACCAACTGTGCCATGACAGGAGAGTTGTCTGAGCATGAGGTTGCCAAGTGCAACACATGCCCCCCCCAGAAAAATGTCTCGCCAAGCTTCATCAGCGCATGCCCTATCCAACCGTACACAAACATTGCGGTCGCCCATCTGGCCATTATCATTATGCGTAAGGAGTCCCTGTAAAGCATAGATCCTCCAACTCACAAACCATTAGTGTGTCCAGGAAAGCACTCATTTGACTCTCGCCGCGTTGTGTCCACAGAAATGCTCATTTTGCCATAGTAATCTCCACAAACCAACCAAGGATCATCCAAGATTGCACGGAACCGCTCAAGGTGCCGCCACATGACATGACGGTTCTCCACCCTCGGTTATCCATAGACAAACCTGCCACGCCAACTCACACCCGTGCTTCCATCCACCACCATTACATCAATGTACCACTCACATGAATCCAGGATAGTCACAGTCAGGGCCTCATCCGAGAAAAAAGCAAGACCACCACTCCTTCCAACACTGTCCACACCACACAATCCCTTGAGACCAAGTCTCCACTTTAACTTTTCAACTTTAACAGCAGCTTGTCTCATCTCACATAAAAAGAAAAGTTTGGGGGAATTGGCATTTGATAGGACCCAGACCTCACAAACTGTCCGGCGGTCCCCCCACCCCGGCAGTTCCAACTTAACAGATTCATTATTCCCAGCGGTCCTCCTCTAGGAAGCCGCCGATCCATCAACATTTACACCATCAGTTTCAATCCTTGCACGTTTGCTGCTAAACTACTAGAAGGGGACTTAGCATCCAAGAGATCCTCTCCTTTACCTTCAGTTAATGCCAAAACACCCATTGAAGAATATGCTGCAGTAGTTGCCCTATTCGCATCAACTTCAAGTGCTTACCTTTTCCTCACTGCCGGACCAACATTCGTGAAAATACTCCCTATCTTGTGTTGGCTTGTCGCCGTATCTGTAGCTTCCGGATCAGCTGGTTCCTGTACTGTGCCCTTCCCAACTTGCATGTCTGGAGCAGTAGGTTTTCCACGACTCAAGGCTCCTACATGGCCCTTCACGAACTGCACGTCCGGTCTTGGCATATTCTGCGAGTCTGTGTACAGCCATAAACCAAACTTTTTGCTCTTCTCCTCATGGACATCAGTACCACATTCTTTAAATTCATGACCTACCAACCCACAGACACTACAAAAACAAGCAAGCTTTCCATATCGAACAAAATAAACTTGTCGCTCCTTTCCTGTAACTATGCTTACAAACTTCGTCAGAGGGAGACAAATATCATGGCGGACACGTATCCGCACGTAGTCGCCCCAGGTGTTTCCAGTAAGTCTCATCTCTAGAATTTCGCCAGCATCTTTCAGTAGTTTCTCAACAATTCCCTCGAGGGAGTCCTGGATTAAGGGGTCCTTGGACAACCGGACTATATACTTTGGCCTGACTGTTGGACTATGAAGAAGACTTCGCCCCGTGTCCGGATGGGACTCTCCTTTGCGTGGAAGGCAAGCTTGGATATTCGGATATGTAGATTCCCTTCTCTGTAACCGACTCTGTGTAACCCTAGCCCCCTCCAGTGTCTATATAAACTGGAGGGTTTAGTCCATAGGACAACAACAATCATAATCATAATCTAGCTTCTAGGGTTTAGCCTCTACGATCTCATGGTAGATCAACTCTTGTAATACTCATATCATCAAGATCAATCAAGCAGGAAGTAGGGTATTACCTCCATCGAGAGGGCCCGAACCTGGGTAAAACATCGTGTCCCCTACCTCCTCTTACCATTAGCCTTTGACACACACTTCAGGACCGCCTACCCAAGATCCGCCGGTTTTGACACCAACATTGGTGCTTTCACTGAGAGTTCCACTGTGTCATCGTGATAAGGCTTGATGGCTCCCTCGATCATCTTCAACGATGCGGTCCAGGGGGAGGTTTTCCTTCCTGGACAGATCTTCGTATTTGGCGGCTTCGTACTGCGGGCCAACTCGCTTGGCCATCTGGAGTAGATCGATAGCTACGCCCCTGGCCATCAGGTCAGGTTTGGAAACTTAAACTATACTGCCAACATCCGCGGAGACTTGATCTTCGACGGATTCGAGCCTCTGACAGGTGTGCCGAATAGTCACGACGGGCATGACTTTGATCTGCCGTCGGATAGTATTCGGGAGATCACACCTGCGTTGGTGCCGGGAATCAATCCAGAGCAGATCGTGCCTTCTGATGGCGGGTGGATGGACCCCGTCGCGGAAGCCGCGCACTCATCGGTGCCGGAGCCAAGCATTGATCCCACCTCCTGTGAGGGTGGTGTCATCGGACCCTCGGACTCGTCTCCGGTTACAGGATCTGAACCACGTGCGTCTGTGCCTATCAAATCGGATTGGGCACCCGTCATGGAGTTCACCATGGTGGATATTTTTCAGCACTCTCCCTTAGGAGATGTGCTAAACTCATTAAGGTCTCTTTCTTGTCAAGAGATTCCTGGCCGAACTATGTTCGGCTCGAGTGGGAAGCGGATGACGAAGAAATTCGTTCCCCACCCACCACCCACTTCATAGCCACTATCGATGACTTAACCGACACACTCGACTTCGACTCCGAAGACGTCGACGATATTTACGACGACGCAGGAGAAAACAGGAACCATCGCCCACTGGGCGCTGGACTGCCACCTCATCATACGATATATACATGGTGGACACACCAAAAGAAGGCGACGGTGATGATGAATACTTCCCTCGGCAAGCCACCAAAGCGGCGTCGTAGACACCGCTCCAAATCCCGCCACAGTAAAAACAGCGACAACGACGCAAGAAATAATTATACCCCGGTTGATTCCAAAGGAAATGACAACCCCATGGACCCAATGATGGAGCAGGGTGAGCCAGGGGACGGTGAAAATAGTCCGGAGCCAACGTCAGATAACGCCGATCTCGAGGGTAAAATTCAACAACCTGTCTCCGGAGAGGAGAACAGCCCGGACGATGATGCACTCATCGTCCCAAAAAAACTCTTGAAACAAGAGAACCTCCACAGAAGGCTTATCGCCACATCGAGGAGCCTAAAGAAGCAGAAGCAAAGGCTTAAGGCCGCATAGGATACACTCAACCACAGGTGGAACAAAGTGCTCGACACAGGAAAAAAAATACGGCGCTGATCGTCACACAAAGAGCTATCCAAAGCGCAAGCTACTGCCCGAATTCGACGACGAGGCCGTAGAGCCCAAAACGATCGACCAGCCGGACCGACCGCCCCGTGGCCGTGACAAGACGGCTAATGATGCCGCACACAAGTCAGCACATGATTTATGTGAGCTCCTGGACAGAAAGTCCGGTATGACCAGATCCATCTACGGATCTAGGAGGCATGCTCCGGCACAGGATCAGAGGTACAGAAACGATCACATTGATCGAAAACCAGCTAGGAATCAGAACCAAACACAACAACCATCGACAGCATGCCACAACACGACTAAATACAGGGGTGTCGCACACCCCCTGTGCTTCACTGATGAGGTGCTGGATCATGAATTCCCGGAAGGATTTAAACCCGTGAATATAGAGGCATACGACGGAACCACAGACCCTGGGGTCTGGATCGAGGACTTTATCCTTCAGATCCACATGGCTCGCAGAGATGATCTCCATGCCACTAAATATCTACCCCTCAAATTAAAGGGACCAGCTCGGCACTGGTTGAAAAGCCTTCCCGAAAACTCAATCGAAAGTTGGGAAGAACTTGAGGATGCTTTAAGGGCCAATTTTCAAGGGACCTATGCCCGACCTCCGGACGCAGACGACCTAAGTCACATAATTCAACAGCTCGGAGAGTCAGCCCGAAAGCTCTAGAATAGATTTTTTACTAAGAAGAATCAAATAGTCGATTGCCCGGATGCCGAAGCCTTAGCGGCTTTCAAACACAGTATCCTGGATGAATGACTTGCCAGACACCTCAGCCAAGAAAAGCCGAGGACAATGGCAACCTTAACAAGCCTTATGACCCGCTTTTGCACGGGCGAGGACAGCTGGCTGGCCTGTAGCAGCACCAGCAACCCAAGCACATCTGAAGTTAGGGATGGCAACGGGAAGCTGCAACGCAACAAAAATAAGCGTCGAAACAATAATGACAGCCCAGAGAACACGAGGTCAATGCCGGATTCAGGGTCTCTCGACCCGGTCAACGGAAGAAGCCATTTAAAGGCAGCAGAGATGGACCGTCCAGCCTAAACAAAATTCTAGACAAATTATGTCAGATTCACGGCACCCCCGAAAAACTTGCAAACCACACCCACAGAGAGTGTTGGGTTTTCAAACAGGCCAGCAAGCTGAATGCCGAACAAAAGGGGAGGGAGACGCCAAGTGAAGATGAGGATGAGCCTCATTAGCCGAACATTGGAGGACAGAAAAAATTCCCACCAGAAGTCAAAACAGTGAATATGATTTACATAACTCACATTCCAAAGAGAACACACAAACACGCACTCCAAGATGTATACGCTGTTGAGCCCGTCGCCCCCAAATTCAATCCCTGGTTGGCCTGCCCGATCACCTTTGATCACAGGGACCATCCGACTAGTGTCCGACACGGAGGATCGGTTGCCTTGATGCTCGACCCAATAATTGACGGATACCATCTCACACGAGTCCTTATGGACGGCGGCAGTAGTCTAAACCTGATATATCAGGACACTGTCTGCAAAATGGGGATAGACCCTTCAAGGATCAGCCTAAGCAACACTACATTTAAAGGAGTAATACCAGGCGTCGAGGCCCACTGTACAAACTCTCTAGTACTAGAGGTTGTATTCGGTTCTCCCGACAACTTCAGAAGCAAGGAATTAACCTTCGACATCGCTCCATTCCAAAGTGGCTATCACGCACTACTCGGAAGAATGGCCTTCGCTCGTTTTAATGCAGTACTGCATTATGGCTACCTCAAACTTAAGATGCCCGGTCCACGCGGCGTCATCACATTTAGCAGAAATACAGAGCGTTCCCTACGCGCGGAAGAATACGTGGCGGCTCTAGCAGCCGAACACTAAGCGGTCCCTCCAACCAGGAGAAATGGCCGGTCGTCAAGACCACGGACACGGTTAGACGAGTCTGACTCTCCACCCAATGTAATAGCCTAGTGGGGATTTCCCCATAAAAGATGCTAGGGGCTGCCCGCAAAAAGAGCCCACAGTTTGGCTCGACCCTATCAATACAATAACATATCGCATTTTCATGGTTCACTTAGATTAACGAACACCTCACACGAAGTCTTTCACCTGAGTTTTTTCCTTTTTTACAGATGATCATCGTGCTACACCCTTCCAGGATACGGCACAACGGAGATAAAGGTGCAGACGTGCAGCAGGGCCCCACTCAAAGGTTTCTTTTTAGATTAAGACCCTGCGTAAACCTTTTCAATGTCTCTTGTTGCTTCTTCCCCTCCAGAAACTTTATACAACCGGGAGGGATACTGGCATTTTCGGCATTTTTGTCACACCAGACTACTACTTGTACCTGGAAACTCAGGGCTTATTTCAAGGGCGTTATTCAGCCCAAGTACACATTATAAAGTCCGAATACCTTAGGGAGTGTTTGGCGTCGCGAGTTTGGCCTTATATGCATCAACTCCGAATCATGTCTTTGGTCAAATGTTGGGTTTGCCTGGCTCCCGTGTTTTGCTACCTTACAGTCTGTTCTATCGGCTAAGGCAGCACCGGGAGAACTACTACGATTGTGCCCTGGTTCATTTGGACGAGCACCTCAGTGGAGAAAGCTGAAAACTGACTGTCATGATACAGCGCGAGACTGGTCAACCACTCGATGACCCAGCGGAATCTTCGCGATTCCTCCGCATTAACGAAGGACCGGTTTCCCAGTCACGTACATACACACACCATATCCGGCTGAACGCGAAAGTACCAGGGGCTATATAGTAGCCCCACCGTCAAACTCCTATGGCTAAGTGAAAGTGTTAAAGCTATACAGTCTGATTGCCTAGTTCGCCGCGCTATCACCTCCTTAATGGACCAAGACATTGGATCAAGTGTGACTACGCGTTTTTCTCAAACACCCCCGCATTATATGTGTGGGGTATGAAGCCGACGACTGCAAACTTTCAGGTTATATACATACATAAATGGCCGCACAGGAGGCTTTATAATACTTTCGTGCAAAAGTATAAACACAACCTTTATCATCAAAATAACATTGTCTTTACAATCGCGGTACACGTCATTTCGAGCATGGTACTCTTCGAGCACTGGGCCTCTATTAAACGGGCGCCTTCTAAGACTTCTTCGAAAAATTGCTCGGCCGGGTCCTGGCCGTCCCCTACACTCTGGGTTGCAATAGCGGTGGTTTCCATCTCAGCCCAGTATGTTTTAACACGGGCAAGAGCCATTCGCGCACCCTCTATGCATGCGGATGATATGCGACACAACACCAAGGAATTGTTGCACTAATGCAAAATAGCTGTCCGGCCTTGGTCCTTGTGGCCAAAGATGATCCACGACAGACCTCATAGCAAGCCCGGACAACCTGTGGAGTTTGGCCCATGCGGCCATCTTTTCATTCAATGGTAGCGGACGCGCCGGGGCACTAAACTGCGACCAGAATAACCTCTCAGCCTTATGGTCTTTCTGATCTTTGAAAAACTCGGTCGCATCAGCAGCACTCTTTGCCAGGTCCGCATACGAGTCCGCCGCACTCCACAACTGATCCAGAGGGGCATACTTCGGATCTCCAAATTTCATCCGCAACAGATAGGGCTTCCCAGCCATGATATCTCCAGCTTCACGAAGCTCCTCCCTCATCCCCCTCATTTCAGAGCGGGTTTCCTTGGTTGCCTCCAGGGCCTTCTTCAGGTCAGCCGCTTTTGCTTGATTATCCTTTTCAAGGAGCTCACGGCGGTTGGCGGCATCTTCCAGCTCGGTAGCCATCTGGGCTATCTTTTCTTCGCTTCGGCGTGAGCAGCCTGTTCGGCTCTTAACTCCTCGACCGCCTTCAGAGCGGCCACATCACTTTTCCGGGCTTGATCCTTGGCTCAGGCAAGCTCCGCCCGAAGGGTCTCCATGGCAGCAGCTCCATCTGCAATCACAGCATATTATAGATACTAGCATCAGGACCCTCTTAAACATTTGCTGACAAGCCGAATATACATACCCTGGGCCTCGTCAAGCCGCTTGTTAACCAGCGCGATGTCGGCATCGGCCACGTCCAGCTTCCGCTTTAGTTCGGCAAAATCAGCAGATCGGTGGCAGCCGGACCTTCAGCCACCTGCACATAAAGCAGCGCACTTATTTCCAGAGATTACGATCCTCTGTTCGCCATGTTGATGGCAACCAGAGTCTCAGGGGCTACTATCTATACAGAGCACACTTAGCATGTGCGGTACCATCAAAAATACATTTTTTGCGTACCTCAAAGCCTCTTAGTAGACTCATAAAAGCTTCATTCAAACCGCTTTTCGCGGATGAAATTCTCTCAACCACCGTAGCCATTAAGGCACGATGTGTCTGTGAGATGGCCGCTCGGTCCAGTAGGCCCATTGGTGTGTCCGGCTGTGTGCCGGACAATCCCGGACTCCTCCTGAAGCTCTCTTTGGGAGCCGGATATTCCAGACTCCGGGCAGCCGAAGTGGCAACTTCTAGCCTTGGTGGATCAGGAGAAATCCTCCGTGACGACACCTCGGGGTCGTCCTTCCCATGGGACGGGGAGGCAGGGGGAGGCGTCTTTCTCTCCATCATCTCCGGAGGAAGATCCCCTGAGGACAAACTTTGTGGAGAAGGGATACAAGCCAGACTGCAACAAATATGTTTCGGTCATTATCCTCAGAGACAAAACGGGGTATATTTATTGAAGTACTCTTTTACTTACGGCTCGGTGGAAGGCCGGCCCCCTTGCGAAGTTTTCTTCCCTCGTTTAGAAGCCTCCGTTTCCAAATCTTTGGAGGCAGCCCTTTTCTTACCCTGAGGAGAAGGGATTTTAGATTCCCCTCCCCGATTATCCTCCTTCGCAGAGGCACTTAGTCCTCCAATTTGGATGTGTAAAAAATGAGGCCCATCTATGGCTTCTCTATTCCTCCCCTCGTCTTCTCCCGATGGCACCTGATACGGCACGCGCTCAAGCATCCTGTTCAACAAAGGATTCGGCAAGCCTTCGGGAAGAGGGGGCGGACACCTAATCCTCTCTGTCTTCTTCAGCCAGTCCTGGCAGAGAGTAATTTTTTAGAATGATGTTATAATAAACATAAAGGATGGTGTGTTCGGTAACAGAAGTATTTACCTAGGTATCCGGACGGTTGCAATTAAGACCCGCGTCCTCGGTGGTGTCCGGACACTTTATTCGTGATCCGAAGAATGACTCATACATCTCTTTGAGAGTCATGCCGAAGAATTGTTGAACGGTTCGCGGTCCTTCCGGGTTGAACTCCCACATACGGAGAGGACGACGTTGGTAGGGCAGGACTCGACAAACCAGCATCACTTGCATTATCTTGACAAGACTGACATCCCTCTTGAGAAGGTCTCGGATACGGCTTTGCAATGTCAACACGTCGTTAACCGGCCCCCAGTCCAGCCCCTTGTTGACCCATGACGCCAGTTATGGTGGATGGCCCGGGCGGAACGCTGGAGCAGCCACCCGTTTTGTACCTCGGGGAGCGGTGATGTAAAACCACTCCTGCTGCCATAAATCAGAAGTCTCCACAAAAGAACCCTTTGGCCATGGGGCGTCGGCACCTTTGCTTATTATAGCACCTTCGCACTCCGCGTGATGCCCTTCAATCACCCTCGGCCTCACATTGAAAGTCTTGAGCCATACGCCGAAGTGGGGGGTAATGCAGAGAAAGGCTTCACACACGACGATAAACGACGAGATGTGAAGGATGGAATCCGGAGCTAGATCATGGAAATATAGCCCGTAATAGAACATAAGCCCCCTCACGAAGGGATCGAGACTGAAACCTAGCCCTCGGAGGAAGTGGGAAACAAATACGACACTCTCGTTGGGTTCGGGAGTGGGGATGACCTGCCCTTGGGCAGGTAGCCTGTGCGGGATTTTGGCGGTGAGATACCTGGCCTCCCTAAGCTTCCGGATATCCTCCTCTGTGACGGAGGAGGCCATCCACCGGCCTTGAAGATTGGATCCGGACATGGTCGAAGGACCGAATGCTTAAGCTTGAGCCTTGTGTGTTGGAACTCAAGGTGCGGGAGGGGAAGGTTCAAGCATGGGAAGAAAAGGACAGGCCTTGGCCCCTTTATAAAGAGGACGAATATCAAGCGTCCCCCGCGTGACCGTTTGGGACTTGCCTAAAATCGAGGAGTCATATTAAACAAACACGGTTGGGTTACCCACACCTGTATTGATGAGAATCCCGTGATAAGGGGGACACGATCTCTGCTTCGACAAGACGTGCCAATAAAACCGCCTCGCAGCTCGTGTAGTGGCTGATTATAAAAACGGTTCGGATAATGACCAGGCCATGGTGTGACGTCATACTATAAAAAGCTGTCGGCAGATTAGATTTGTGGAAAATTATACTCTCTACGGTGGTATGTGGAATTTGTTTTGCAGAGCCGTACACGATTCTCGTTTTCAAAATCTTCTATGGAGTATTCGGAGAAGGAACCCGCCTTGCAATGCCGAAGACAATTTGCGCGCCGGACTCATCGTCATTGAAGCCTGGTTCATGGGATACTGAGGGAGTCCTGGCTTAAGGGGTCCTCGGACAGCGGACTATATACTTTGGCGGTTGTTGGACTATGAAGAAGACTTAGTCCCGTGTCCGGATGGGACTCTCCTTTGCGTGGAAGGCAAGCTTGGATATTCAGATATGTAGATTCCCTTCTCTGTAACCGACTCTGTGTAACCCTAGCCCCCTCCGGTGTCTATATAAACCGGAGGGTTTAGTCCATAGGACAACAACAATCATAATCATAGTCTAGCTTCTAGGGTTTAGCCTCTACTATCTCGTGGTAGATCAACTCTTGTAATACTCATATCATCAAGATCAATCAATCAGGAAGTAGGGTATTACCTCCATCGAGAGGACCCGAACCTGGGTAAAACATCGTGTCCCCTGCCTCCTGTTACCATTAGCCTTAGACGCATAGTTCGGGACCCCCTACCCGAGATCCACCGGTTTTGACACCGACATCCCTTCTTACAGTATCCGTCCGGTAATTTATGAATCTGTAGCCATATCGGCATAAGCATGATGTTCACATCCTCGGTCTTACCGAAGGCATCATACGGACACATCAAGACTACCCAATTTCGGAATAACCATGGACCTTGATCCATCATCCTCTCCTTGTCGCCCAAACAAAAAGCTTGGATAATGAAGAAATTTGGCCCAACCGGATGAAAGCGGACTCCTTGCGCCGGATTCCATGTGGTGCGCATATCCGGGTAGAATGCTGCTTGGTTGAACATTTTCTTTGTATGAACCCTAGCTAGGGCAAGCCATTTCACACTTGCGTTGATCTCAAGATCATCCTCATCAATCACAACATCATCGAAGGCCTCCTCTCTGAGATCCAACTACTCAAAGTAATTAATGAGATTGGTTTTCCCTGCGGCCCACTGCCGCTCGTCTCCGAATGGACATCAGCTACCGATGCCATCTCACCAAGGATCAATAGGGAATGGTGTAAACTTAAACGCATGGACCTTAGGCTAGGGAAGGATCGAACCGTGGGGCTAAGACTCTTTGGCAGCAAGATCGCCAAAGAGGATACTAACCATAGCCGCGCGCTGGGGGATTAGAGTTCCATTGCTGATCATTTATCATTCCAAAATTTAGTCTACCTTCCATTCCCTAGCAGTTACTTTCACTTGTTGAATCCCATGTCTGATATTGTATTTCTTCATGACAATTTCTTACCATAATTCGTCTTTGCTCTCCAAATTCCACCACCACTTGCATACTAAGCTGATGTTGGACTTCTCCAAATCTCTGACCCCTAAGTCCCCTTTCCCTTTTGGTCTCCACACGAGAGGCCATCTGATCATATGATATTTTCTTCTTGATACTGTCATCTTGCTAAAATAATTTCGTGATAGTCTTCTCCATTCTCCCTAGATTAGTCTTGCAGAATCTATATTTGTAGAAACAGAATATAGACATACATGGTTCCATACTCCCAGCCATTCAACCTCTTCGTACATGCATTCCTCAGTGAGCACCCAATCCTCTACATCCAATCTGCTACCAGCTACATGCACTCCTAAATATTTAACATGCCAAGATCCACTCTGGCAATTCAACATATCATACAGACTACTTTTATCAGCATCATGTAGTACCATGATCACTTCACTTTTTGAAAGTTAATATTCAATTCAGACATCTATTCAAACAAGGATAGCAACAACTTCATGTTTCTTACGTCCTCAACCCTATCCTGCATGGGAATGATGGTGTCATCTGCATATTGCAAGATAGCCACTCCATGTTGAGTAAGTGATTGCTTGTATCTGCGTTGGTATTTCCCTGAAGAGGAGAGGATGATGCAGCACAACAACGGTAAGTATTTCCATCAGTTATGAAACCTAGGTCATCAATCCAGTACGAGAACCAAGCAACACTATGTAAACGATACTTGCACATAAAGAACAAATACTTGCAACCCAACGCGTAAGAGGGGTTGTCAATCCCTCCTCAGTATTGAGATAGATAAGATTGTAGTAGATTGAATAAATAGATCTTGCAAAAAGACAAAATAATTAAATAAAGAAAAAGTGCAGCAATGTATTTTTGGGTTTTTGGAATAATAGATCTGAAAACAATATGATGAAAGATAGACCCGGTGGCCATAGATTTCACTAGTGGCTTCTCTCAAGAAAAGAGCATACAGTGGGTAAACAAATTACTGTTGGGGAATTGATAGAAGAGCAAATAATTATGACGATATCCAAGGCAATGATCATGTATATAGGCATATCGTGCAAGATTAGTAGACCGACTCCTGCCTGGATCTACTACTATTACTCTACACAACGACCGCCATCCAGCATGCATCTAGTGTATTAAGTTCATGGAGAAACGAAGTAATGGAATAAGAATGATGATATGGTGTAGACAAGATCTATTCATGTGGGAATAGACCCCATCTTTTTACCCTCAATAGCAACGATACATGTGTGCCTTGCTACCCCTTCTGTCACTAGGTGAGGACACCCCAAGATCGAACCCATCACAAAGCACCTCTTCCCATTGAAAGAAAAATCAATCTAGTTGGCCAAACCAAACCAAAGTTTCGAAGAAGAAATACGAGGCTATAACAATCATGCATATAAGAGATCAAAGAAGACTCAAATAATATTCATACATAGATCTGATCATAAACTCGCAATTCATTGGATCCCAACAAACACACCGCAAAAAGTCAGTGCATCAAATAGATCTCCAAGAACATCAAGGAGAACATTGTATTGAGAATCAAAAGGAGAGAAGAAGCCATCTAACTACTGCCTACGGACCCGTAGGTCTATGGTGAACTACTCACGCATCATCAGAAAAGCACCAATGAGGATGATGAACCCCTCCATGTGAAGGAAATATGCCCTAGAGGAAAAAATAAAGTTGTTATTTTATATTTCCTTATTCATGATAAAGGTTTATTATTCATGCTGGAATTGTATTGATCGGAAATTTAAATACATGTGTGAATACATAAATAAATACCGTGTCCCTAGTAAGCCTCTACTAGACTAGCGATCAAAGATGGTTAAGGTTCCCTAACTATAGACATGTGTTGTCATTTGATAACGGATCAAATCTTTAGGAGAATGATGTGATGGACAAGACCCATCTGTTAGCTTAGCATATGATCATTCAAGTTTATTGCTATTGCTTTTTTAATGTCAAATACATTCCTTCGACTATGAGATCATGCAACTCCCAGATACTGGAGGTATGCCTTGTGAGCTATCAAACGTCACAAAGTAACTGGGTGATTATAAAGATGCTCTACAGGTATCACCCAAGGTGTCCATTGAGTTGGCATGGATATAGATTGGGATTCGTCACTCCGTGTATCGGAGAGGTATCTCTGGGCCCTCTCGGTAATACACATCATAAGAAGCTTGCAAGCAAAGTGACTAAGGAGTTAGTTACGAGATGATATATTATGGAACGAGTAAAGAGACTTGTCAGTAACGAGATTGAACTAGGTATGGAGATACTGACGATCGAATCTCGGGCAAGCAACATACCGACGGACGAAGGGAATTACATATGTTGTCATAAAGGTTCGACCAATAAAGATCTTCGTAGAATATGTAGGAACCAACATGGGCATCTAGGTCTCGTTGTTGGTTACTGACCGAAGAGGTGTCTCAGTCATGTCTATATCATTCTCGAACTCGTAGGGTCCGCATGCTTAATGTTTGTTGATGATATAGTATTATATGAGTTATATGAATTGGTGATTGTCGGGGATATACCCTGCAGTGTAACCCGCCGGATGACCCGGCTGGAGTTTTGCGACTCACCAGTGATCCGCCCGAGACTAATAAATCACTGGTGACCCGAAGGATGGGTCAAATGAATAATAAGGCCCAAGGTCTAGAAGACGGTTTATGAGAAGACTGGCTCAAGGTGCGTGTCCGGTGGGCTGGCTTAAGAGGAAAGCATAAGGAGTTTTCCCTTAAGGGGGCAAGACTAGGATTCCGCTTGTTATAGAATAGTCCTAGTCCTACTAGGACTCCACATGTAATCCGCCCCTCCAACTTATATAAGGAGGGGTAGGGCACCCCAAGAGGGGAGAGATAATCTTGAAGGCTAGACACAACTAGAGGAGAGCCGGTTTATGCGGTAACTCCCTCATGAGCATAATGAGACCTAGCCACAAACAACATGTAGGGTTATTACCGGATGATGTTTCCCGAGGCCCGAAGATGTCGAAACCCTTGTCTTGTGTGTTAATCTGTCTCACGTCTCTCGATTCCGATCAACCCCGTTCAAGCTACCACATAGAGGCGTTGGCCTCACGACAAGTCCTCACACTAGGACATCTGCCGTGACAACTGGCGCCCACTGTGGGGCACTCGCACGGTGGTGTTGAGTTCTTGGAGGGATCTCTCTAAGGGATCGAGAAGTTTGCAATTCATCAGATGAAGAAGATTCGAGAAATTTGGGTTGCATTAGGTGCGCCGTCACATGGTTGTCGAGTTGATGAGACCGATAGGTGGTACAATTGAAGGTCAGATCAATTCTTTTGGAGCATTTGCGCTTCGGCGAGACCGACAGGACTTCTGTTAAGCGTCACCACGATTCGGGAACACAGACATGTTTTTTTCAGTCCATAATGGCCGTATTACAGGGTCACTTCAAATCCGCATGCAAAAGAAAAGCAGAAAGAGAAGAACAGACAGTCCACGGACAGTCAACGAGATGGAATCAGATTTGGCCACGACTCGGAAGTGGGGATGGACGTGGGCCCCACCGCTACAGCCTCGCCTCACATGTGTCTCTCCGCCGCCATGCTAGGCGTAAGCCGCCCTGACTCCGAGCCGCCCTCTTCGCTACGGCGTGAGCCGCCTTGCCGGTCTGCCTCTGCCATAGGCCGTTTCCTCCGCGACCGAGCCATCGATGCGCTTGGTGGTTTGGTTTGGTTGGTGTACCGAGGTCTGTGAGTCCCAAAGCAACAACGACCCACTGCACTGTTACTACCACTACTTCACGTCAATTGATCCAAGCAGTAGTACTTCCTGCCGTGACTCCCATGTGTAGACAACTACATGATTATTAGTTGGGTTTGATGACCATTGCTTACGTCGAGGGTTGAAGACCAGGGCTAGATGAGCACTGTGTCAGATTTGTTTTTCTTTAATTACTACATCTGGCTAAAACATATGGCCACTTCAACTATGCTTCATCACAAGTCGCCCTGCGGTTTTGCTTGAGCTGACGCTGCCGCGACGCGCTGAGCTGCCGCAACTGAGGCTCACCGCATCGCTTCTATCTTCTGCTATGGGCTGCGTTGAGTCGCCTTTGGCCGAGTGGCCTCACTTCCACCTCTCTGAGCCGCTTTTGTCAAGTCACTATTGCCGGCTCATCTCCGTCGAGCGGCCCGTCCTGACCGGCTCCCGAGTGGCCTCCTTACCGCAGCATCTGAGCCGCTACCATGGTTGCCTCCGTTTCACTGCTGTGTTGAGCCGTCGGGGCTGCGTTGAGCCGTCTCTGTCATATTGAGCTGCCGGGGCTATATTGAGTCACCGGTCTGCCTGAGCCGCCTCTGTCATGTTGAACGGATCGTCCATCATCCGAACAAATAAGGTGATATCCATTTAACTTTATCTTATTAGCACATATTATTTTTGTTAAAGAACATTTTATCTTTGCCTTGGTTTGCAATATTGTTTATGCAGGACAATTGTTCACTGCAAGAGCGATGGTCGTGTCATGGATGTATAGCTCGCGCCACCATTATCATGCGCTAGCATCTGACCGTGCCATGATGCTCGACGAATATATGTGCAAACCGCCATTTTTACGGCCCAATTTACATGACGTGGTCGACTCATTGGTCCGCGTGGCTTACCGCGCCTGTGATTGCCTCGCCCGACTGCGCTGGCTTACAACGCCGCGGCCGGCTTATCTGTCTGCTCTAGCGTTGTGGCACCCCGACTCAGAGAAAACCGGAACGCCCCGTATTCCAGCCCAGAGATCGAGATGAAGTCTTTTCGAATACGGCACTGCTTAGCGTAGAACAAACCAGCTCTTTATTACAATCTATTTGGGTACAATGGTTACATCGGCACGGCGACACTACACTGCGCCATCGCTGTTTCATGCAAGCGGCGAGAACAACACGATGCAGCGGAAGAACTCTAGCAGCAGAACAACGACAACGGTGGTGAACTCCACTCCGCAAGGACTCTGGCTGGAACACTTATCCTAGCTCGCACGAACGGAAACCACGACAAGCAAGCAATCAAATCCGGAATGACCTGCAAACTGGCATGACACGCCAGGTCAGTATATTGAATGTACTTGCAAGCTCACAATAAACCAGAAGCATTCAAGACAAACAACAGCATGGCAATTCAAAGTTAAGCAGAATTTAACATGATATCATCAGAATAACATGGCATGACCATCATAAACATGATACAGCTATCACAACATGAGCATATTTATCCGACAATACTAGCATGCATCATGCACCACTTATTCTGCTCGGGTTACCTCGTAACCGTCACATGCATCACTTACCAACCTCGGACATCACACGATCATCTCAGGATCAAATCAAGCTTGGTATAAACAATACCGTAGTAATCATTAAATGACCACAAGGATCTTGATCTTTACCCACGACTCACGCACAACATCATGAACATCCAACAACTTGGTATCCTTGATACCATCGTGATCCTTATGGCGATCACCACTCGACCAACACTTGGCCCCAAACCGTGATCCTTACGGTGATCACCACCCGACCAACACTTGGCCCGTGATCCTTACAACCCACTTATCTCATTATTATTAAGCACATTATTCTTATTACTGTTGACTCATGGTGTGACCTGCTTTCGACCTGGGCCCTTATCCGCGGGCGCGACTATCGATAGATTTAATATACACTCTGCAGAGGTTAGTACAATGTACCCACACTACGGAACCCATGGCCTCGCACTCCCATTCGGGTGGACCAACAACATTCCGACAAAACCGTCCTACTACCATGACACTCTCCAGGCCACTCCGACTCACTCGCCACTGGGCTAAGTCATGGGTGGCCCTGTGTCTACCTCCAGACACGACGACCACCGCCGTGGCCCGTCCCACACGGGGACACGGATCCAAAAACTCAAATAACTCAACAACAGGCACACAAGGTTATGCTTGCTTACCGGGCCAGGGTACAGCACGCCCATAACCTTCCCTCGTTGGAGGCACTGGTGAGAGGCACGACAATAGACCCAGTTAGGACCGTCCCATACCGATAAGCGTGGTTGCACTGGTCAACATCAATTCAGCGGCACCATGACTCAGCCAACAGTTAACTTGAACGCAAATATGCTGAGCCATGATAAAATGCATGAACATGATATCAACATAATCATGAGGGTATCACATAACTATCCACCATATCAACAATAAATCATATCCTTCGAGCATGGCATCTTGACTAGCGACCATCACCAACATCAACATGTACTACTAGCAAGCATAAACATATGAAAGGAAATACTAGCAGGTATAACATGATCACAGAGTACAAGACAACATAGCACAAAAGTGAACATGCAAATCTGAACATCACCGGAACAACGATAACCATCTTTTCACCAAGCAAACATTTATTAAATATTCCAGTTGAAAACTATGGCTACTACATGACTATCATGCAAGTGGGTATTGTGGCTTGCCTGGGGATGAAGAAGGCACCGGGGAGAAGTGCGGTGAAGCCGCGGAAAGATTTGCCGGAAAACGTTCTCTCTCGAAGGGGGCTGACTAAGGGCAAGGGAAAAAATTTCATTTTCAGTATGCCAAAACATAATGAAAGTGACACCAACAGAAAGGGCTCGATGAAACGAAGAAGTAGGCTTTGGAATTACCTCATTCGGAGTTACGGATAAAAAGATACGAATGTTTTTCTCCCAGGGACCCATCTGTAATGAAAATCTTTTCAACCAGGGGCCTGAACAGAAAAAGTGAAAACGTAATCCGGGAAAATACGCTTTCACCTTATCTTTTGGAACAGTGGCGGGGCTGACGCATGCAGGTCCCACGGGGTGGGGCCCGTCACTTATCCACGCCTGTGGGGCTGACCAGGGGGTCCCACACGTAGGGGGGCCCACCTGTCTCCTGTCCTCTTCCTCCTCTCCCTGCCCCCGATAGGAACAGAGGAGGCGTGGGAGCGGCCGAGGCAGGGGAGGAGCGGCGAGGGGGCGGCCAGCTCCGGCTAGATCCGGCCGAGCCGAGGGCACCGGCGGGACCGGGGCGACGAGGGGGTCCCGTTCAGAGGGGGCACGGCCGCCGGGGAAGAGAGAGCTGGAGGGGAGAGGCGACGCCATGGGAAGGCAGAGGCGGCTCAGCGGAGGTGGATTCCGATGATGCAGGCTGACTCCAGCGAGGCTAAGGGCGTGGGGTGGTTCGCCGGGACATGGGGGAGGCGATGGTGGAGTCCGGAGGGAGTGAGAGGGCTTGAACTGGCCGGACGAGGAGGAGGCCGAACGGCGGAGGCGGCGGCCGAGCTCCGAGAGGCGCGGAAAGAGGCACTCCGGCGAGGGCAAGAGGGTTGGTGCGGCTCGTGGAGACATGGGGAGGCTGGTGGACAACACCAGAGCAGGAGAGGGAGGCTAGGCTCACCGGAAACAAGGAGGAACCGAGGCGGCTGAGATGAACTACAGCGAAAAGAAGAGTGGGCCGAGGGCTCCGGTGGACTAGGAGGGACGAGGAGGGGCTTGGGAGCTGCGGAGGAGGTCGGGGCATGCTTATATAGCCGAGGGGAGGCTTCTAGAGCTTACGGGCGAGCTCCCGACCAAGCTTTAATGGAGGGCAGTGGCTGGGCATGGCACGGGCATGGACCTAGCGACGCATTCATGGCGAACCACGATGAACCATCGACGCAGGGTGATGCAGAGGCTCACAGGGCAGCTACTAGACAAGGATGGAGGTCGAGACGACGAGGGAGACGACGGGAACAGGGACAAGAAGAAACCAGAGCGCGCAATCTGCATGACGCAAGCGTGATCACCACGCGCACTGGTGCAAATAGCTCGTTCTGGCCGGGCTGACCATGTCCAGTGGATTGAACCTAGTGACCTAAGTGTAAATGAGGAAATAAATCATTCCAGGGGCAAAGAAGAGAATTGCACTTAGCTCCAAAGTAAACCAGCAACAAAGCGTTTGTGCTGTGTAGTGGGGACACCAGATAGGTAACTCAGTAAATAGCATGTCTGGGAGGTTTATCTATCGATGGACTTTCATCCTGGAGGTTTTGAGGGTAAAAGGATCAAGATTTACTGCAGTTGCTTTACAACTGACCAAAATGGTCCAGAAACTAGATCATGATGGTGCACTCACATGGAGTGTCCATGTGAGCTCAAATTGGGCAAAGCTTAGTTATTTGGTCATATGATGATGTTTTAAAAAGCTCATGCCAAATGGACAAGCCAAAATGGCACTTGCTTCACAAACATCATTTCTGTCCAAAAATTTGGAATAATTATGGTGATCAAATGGATCAATTAAATGATGCCAAATTGGTTGGAGAGATGTTTTATGGGCATAAGAATGATCTGGTAATTTATCAGGATTTTTGAAGCAATATAATATATACTTGCTTCACAACCTGAAAATATTGCTAGAAACAAAGATTTGCTCCTGTGATCACATAGATAATTGGATGGGGCTGCAAATGGGTGGAGGGGATTAATATGAGAACATTAAGGAGTGTGCAAAAGTTTAACTCATTTGTGTACACCTAGCTAGTACTTCCTTCACAAAGCCTTCTGTTTGACTAAAATTTGAAAATTCACTGAGGAAGATTGGCTAGGCAAATAAATTTGAACTTGTGCATTAGGCAATTTTTTGGACATATAAACATGCCCAAAAAGTTTGGGAGCCACTAGCAAAATATAAATGGCACTTCCTTCACAAAGTGCCACTCAGGGCAGAATAGAAAAAGGAATATTGGGGAATTATTTTTGAACATGGCAATGAAAAGTTTTGCCATATTTGATCAAGAGATGATCCAAAAAATTTATGAGAATTATTTGGGAATTTTTGGAGTGAGGGAAATATAGGTTGCTTCACAACCTAAGGCAATTTGAGTTATTCCTTTAATAGAAAAGGAATATTCCCAGTAAAAAGAATATTGGGATTTGGGCTAGGATGGAAATGGAAAGGTCTAGGGAAAGATTTGGGAATGACAAGCCACTCTGGAAGTAAAGAAGAGGGCATCTTCTTCAGTTTCCAGACCACAAAGCCACGGAAAAAGAAAACTCTCGCAAAATCCTCGGAAAAACAAAAGAAAAAGAAAGGGCCAAAAATCAGGCTGTCACAAACTTTACCCCCTTAAAGAAATCTCGTCCTCGAGATTTGGTTGCTTAGGAAACAAGTATGAATATTCTGACTTAAGGAAACCATTTCCAACTCGGGTATCGTTTTTCCTTTATTGTTGTTCCCACTAAATTTTTATTCTGACTGGCCCTGGGTGGTTTGATTCACTGTATCCACATTCTGATAGATCTTACCTGGCTTGCTCATGCTTATATAGGCTCCAATTTCTTTTTAGATCTGCTGACTAGCTGAGTGTGATTTACTTATCACGAGTGAAATATATGTCCGTCTCACAAATCCAAAAGTGATTTCCGTCGGGTGTGCCACCCGGTACTGACAACCTTTCATGTAATGATAATCAGATTTTTCTGATGAAAAATCAAGCTCTGACTCATTGCATTGGGTTGCTCCACTAAATGCAGGTCCTTTGGGTTCCAAACAGTGAGTTAAAACATAACCGTTTCCTGACAGATTCTGACTCATCGCAGAAGTTTTTGAATCATCTTAACCAGTTCCATTGTTGTGAGTATCGGATCCGTACCAATTTTTTGGTTGTCTCCTGTCGCGGCCAGCATAAAGGGTTTGGCCTGGATGATAATATCTGCAGACTTGACTGACGGTGGTTCTGATGGAAAAATTTTGTTCACGACAGGTGAAAGTGCAACTAATCCCCGGGTGGTTTTGGTAATTAATAACAACATATATATCATTGAACTAATAGTTTCTTGAGAATCATTTCAGAAAGTTCAGTGATATGGGTATGGCAAGGACTGAAGAGTGGACCCCTCAAAATGCTAAGGCAAGCATTGGCAAAAGCTCAAGACTCCATTTTTGGTTTAGTGATCCAAGATCACATTGAGTCTATAGGAAAGCCAATACTATTAAAAGGGGATGAGGTTATGATAATGATCTGGTTGCTCAAAGTGCTTAGTGATACATCTCCTAAACTATCAACAACTCTCACTTCCATGATACACTCATAAGTAATCTCGGTCCCACCGATTTCCTAAACTTCACCACACCGAGATGAACCACCTCACCATATAGCCAAACCCTAGAAATCTCGGATTTTCCAATTCGAACTCGGTCTCACGAAACTTGAGTTGCCAAGCTTCAGAACATACGTCATCAAATCGGTGTCACCGAGATGATAAAGTCGGTCCCACCGAGATTGGCAAGCTCTTGTCTTTACGAATCGGACTCACCGAGATTGTATTTTCGGTCCCAAGAAAATCCCAACGTTCACATGTTTTGAACTTTCGGTCTCACCGAGTTGTCAACTTCGGTCCGACCGAGATTGGTCAAATGTGTGTAACAGTTGGATTTTGTGTGGAGGCTATAAATACCCTCCACCCCTCTTCACTCATGGAGAGAGCCATCGAAAGTACTACCACTCCTACCTTACATTTCGAGAAGAGAACTACCTACCCTTGTGTTGAGATCAAGTTGCTCCACTCCCACCATATTAAGCTTGATCTCTAGCCTTCCCAAGTTGCTTTCCACTCAATCCTTTCTTCCACCACAGCCAAATCGGTGAGGAGAGTTGAGTGTTGGGGAGATTATCATTTGAAGCACAAGAGCAAGGAGTTCATCATCATCAACACCATCTATTACCTTTTGGAGGGTGGTGCCTCCTAGATTGGTTAGGTGTCGCTTGGGAGCCTCCGTCGAGATGTGGAGTTGAACCAAGAAGTTTGTAAGGGCAAGGAGATCGCCTACTTCGTGAAGATCTACCCCGAGTAAGGCTAGCCCTCCGTGGGCGTATGCCATGATGGCATAGACAAGGTTGCTTCTTCGTGGACCCTTCGTGGGTGGAGCCCTCGTGGACTCTCGCATGGCCGTTACCCTCTCCGTGGGTTGAAGTCTCCATCAACGTGGATTGGCGATAGCACCACCTATCGGAACCACGAGAAAAATCTCCGTGTCTCCAAATTGCGTTTGCTCTTCTCCACCTCTCTTTACTACATGTGCAATTTACTTTCCGCTGCCTATACTCTAGAATTGCATGTGTAGGGTGATACTTGACTTGATCATCATTGTGAATCTGCCAAAACTTGTCTTTATCAAAAGGCTGAATTTTTATATTGTCAAGTAGTCTAATCACCCCCTCTAGACATACTTTCGATCCTACAAGTGGTATCGAGCTTTAGTCTCCATTGTATTGGTTTCCATTGCATTGGACTCCATAAGCTTGGTTTCACAACCTAGGAGAGTATGGCGTCTAGTGAGGGTAATTTTAAGAGAGGTCCTTACTTTGATGGTTCAAATTTTGCTAGTTGGAAGCATAAAATGAAAATGCATATTCTTGGCCATAACCCGGCCGCATGGGGCATTATTTGTGTTGGTTTGCAAGGTGAATTCTTGAGAAAGGAAAAGTTCCGGATCGTGAAGCTACAACGGATGAATTGCGGATGTTGCAAAACAATGCTCAAGCTTGTGACATTCTCTTCAATGCTTTGTGTCGAGGAGTTCAACAAAATCAGCCGTCTTGAGAATGCAAAAGAGATTTGGGATACTTTGGTGAAATGCACGAAGGTACCGAGTCAGTAAAGGAATCAAAGCTAGATGTTCTTCAAGGTCGACTTGACAAGTTCAAGATGAAGGAAGGTGAAGGAGTCGCTGAAATGTACTCTAGGCTTGCTCTCATCACAAATGAGATTGCCGGCTTAGGAAGCGAAGAAATGACCGACCGATTCATCATCAAGAAGATTCTCAGAGCTTTGGATGGAAAGTATGACACCGTGTGCACTTTGATCCAAATGATGCCAAACTACAAGAATCTCAAGCCAACCGAAGTCATTGGAAGAGTTGTTGCTCATGAGATGACACTTAAAGATAAGGAAGAGCTTCACAACAAGTCAAGTGGTGCTTACAAAGCTACAAGTGATGCTCCCACAACCTCAAGTGACAAGCTAGTTTCCAATGAAGAGATAAGCCTAATGGTGAAGAACTTCAACAAACTCTACAAGAGTAGAAGCAAAGAGAGAAGCTCAAAGTCTAGATCATATGATGAAAAGAGATCTTCTAGTCGTGATCGAATCTGCTACAATTGTGGAAGACCGGACACTACTCAAATGAGTGTTGGCTCCCCACAAGAGAAGAGAAGAATCTCCAAGAAGAATAAGCTCAAGAGAAGAGTCACCTCGGAAGAGAGAAGGAGTAGAGATGATCGTTATGAGCGAAGACCCTCTCGGAGAAGCAAGGATTAGGAGAGGAAAGACAAGTCATCAAGGAGCTACACAAGAAGAAAACATCAAGCTCATGTAGGTGAATGGGTCTCGGCTCCGACTCCGACAATCATTCGAAAGAAGCTATCACTCCAACTCCGACTACTGATCAAGATGAAGGTGTTGCGGTCTTGCTCTCGTATCCTCCAACTCCAACTCCTATGACTTATCTGATTCACCAAATGAGGGAATTGGAAGATGCTTCATGGCAAAAGGCCCCAAGGTATCACACCCTGAATTCATTGACTTTGATAGTGATGAGGATGACTTGCTTGGTGAAGATGAGCTTTTACATGACAAATCTAATGAGCCTAGTAATGATGAACATGCTAGTAGTCTTTATAGTCGAGAAGAGTCGAATGACAATGCTATGAAGGAGATTGAGCGTCTAACTAAAGAACTAAACACTCTTAATTTAGCTCATGAAACAACTCAAGAAGATCATAGAGAGCTCCTAAGATCTCATGAGAAGCTACGCTTCGAGAAGCTCAATCTAGAGCAAGAACATGAGTTCCTAAAAGCAATCAATGACGATCTTCGAAAGAAGAGTTCTTCATATCTTGCCAAACGACTTCTCTTGTCTAATTTCTTGCCACCTATTAAAACTAAGCATGACAAGCATAAGAAAAATTCTTCATCTAGTAGTAACAATAACCATGCTAAATCCAATATTGTTGCTTCTAGTAGTTCTCTTGATTCCACTAACAATGTTTCAAGCCAAGTTACACTTGAGCAAGAAAATAGTTTATTGAAAGGGATTATAGAAAGGTGTCTACAAGTGCCTTGCGGAAGCAAGAACTTTGAGGAAATTGTTCGCAAGCAAGGAAGACAGGAAGAATCAAGGAATTGGTTTTGAGCGAAAGTTCAACGCCGAGGGTGTTGAATGGGAAGAAGGTCAATATCCCACTCCAAAGTTTGTTTCTCAAAAGGAGAAGTACGATCCTACTTCTTCCAATGTGGAACAAGCTCAAGATTATCTTCCACCACAAGACCACAAGCTAAAAGGCAAGGACAAGCTTCAAGAGGAGATTGATGCATTTATTGAAGCACCTAAAGCCATGGTCAAGTGGGTTCCCAAGGAAGCGTCAAGTTCTACTTCGTCAAGCTCAACTACAACCCCAAGGATTCCCATCAAGATGATGTGGATCGAAGAAGAAGAACTAGAGAGTTCTTGAGGGTGACTCGCCAACATACTTCACTCACATTCATTTTGGCAAGAACTTGTGCAATCAACTTCCACATCTTGCACTAGTTCATGGAGTCACAAACCCTCTTGTTGGTAAGTCAAGGACAAGGTAATCATTGCTTTCATGGACATCATCTATTGTGTACTTCAATCTATGTCCATGGATATCCTTGTTTGTTCCTTGTGGGACTAACCCATGTAGGTATTGAAAGTGCCGAATCCAAAGGATTGCTCCCAACTCTTGATGATCTTCATCAACATTGAGCATCCACATCTTCAACACCTACATGAAGTCTTCTCGACAACCCAAGGTTAGTTTGACCCTTTAAAGGGGTTCTCACATCTAGGGGAGCTTTGCTCTAAAGAATTGAGCAAAGCATCTTCAAATGATGTGAACACATCAATGCTTTATGTAAAAGTGGTAACCCCACTTGTGCTTAAACAATGAGTATGACCTATGATCAAATGTTCTCATTTGACTCCTAAGTCAATATACTCATATATAGATGACCTAGTCATCGACAAATTGTGTGATAGTAGCTAGAGTTTTGATTGTGCATGTTTGACACATATTTCATTTGCTATCTTATTGTGTGAGTATGTTGGATACATGATTTTATCCATTCAAGGACATCCATTTGTTGCTTTGGTCGTTTTGATTTTTTTCTGACCAAATGGATGGACAAGAATGCCTAAGTTCCTCCCCTAGCTATCTATGCTTTCTTGTCTCAAATTCTATTCATGCTTATATCACAAACTTTGAACAAGTCATTTTCGGACCCACCGAGTGAGGAGCACTCGGAGCCACCGATCCGTCAAAGGCAAAACTTCCAAAAACTTCTATTTGATTTCGGTCGGACCAACCCACTCAAACTCGGTCAAACCGAAAGCATTTAGATTGATCTAGGTTTTCACCTCGGTGAAACCGAGTTGTGATTTTCGGCGTGACGAAGTGCATAACGCCTGCGATTGTCCATCTCGGTGCCACCGAAGTTTACAACTCGGTCCCACCGACAACAAAGGGTATATATACTCGAGGGCAGCGCGTTGATTTCTACTTCAAACGCCTCGCCCCATTACCCTTTGCCGTCGCCGTGGTCTCCGGATCGTCTCCGTGTAAATGTCTTTGTCGCCCTCGCCGCAGTCTCCGTCGCCGTCAGCGGACATCTTCTCCGCGCCGTTGCGCCGTGAGGAACTCCACCAAGTTAGGGTGAGTTTCAATCCCACTCGTGCTCCCATCTCCGATTCAATGCATGTTTGGTTTGCCTAGCATCTTGCCACGATTGAAATCTTCTCTGTACACAGATTAGTTCCTTTGAGCGAAATTCAAGTAAAAGTTTTAGGGTTAGGTTTCCGCCGAACACATCTCGGTGAGACCGATTTTACATTCTCGGTATGACCGATTTGGCCTCTGGCCATTACCTTCGCACCTTCGGTCCAACCGAGTTGTGCAAATCGGTGTGACGAAATGAGGATTTAGTGAAACCCTAGTGTTTTCGCGGGACCGAAACCCACTTCGTCCAACCGAAAGTGGTGTGAATGCTTCGTTTGAACACTTCGGATTCACCAAATTTTAAACTCGGTCTCGGTGAAATGTCTTACGTGAAAACCTAATACTAGAATTTGAACTCATTTTGTTTGCAAAAACTTCGCAGTTTGTGATAACTCTTCTACTCTGCCCACACCTTATCTATTCACGGGTTGTCGGCCATGTCGGATGCCGTGTGACAGCCGAGCAGGTCGAGTCACCTATTGAAGAAATTCGAGGCGGGCACTAGTCCCGATCCTGCATGTGAGCTGCCAGCAGAGTCCCTAGTGACGTTTAGCTCTATGCCTTTTCGAACTTTTTGGTAACTTGTTGCCAAAGGGGGAGAAATTGTATAGATCATAGGACTTCGAGAGAGAGAGTGCTTTTGTCTTTGCGCTTTTGCTCTTTCGTTCATTTGCGGTCTTTTTGAGATACTTTTGGTTTTCGAGACATTCCGTGTGTTTGATACTACGTTTGATGCTCATTAATGAGTGCTTGGTCGTACTATGCTTTAATGTGTGCTTAATGCTTATCATATGCTATTCATATCTTGTATGACCATTTACTCATGTCTTGGTGATTGGGTGCATGCTATTCATTCTTATCATTTTGTGCGCTCCACCAAGATGTATGTGACATGGAAGAGTGACCCATGATCCTAATCGATTGTTTATTTGCATTCAAACGCAAATCTTAAATAATGCACAAATTTAGGGGGAGCTCTTGCTTATCACATACTTCTCAAAGCGACGATATTATTCACTGATTATATCCTTTGTTGAAGCTTTGGTCTATATGTTGTCATCAATTACCAAAAAGGGGGAGATTGAAAGTGCAACTAATCCCTGGGTGGTTTTGGTAATTAATAACAACATATATATCATTGAACTAATAGTTTCTTGAGAATCATTTCAGAAAGTTCAGTGATATGGGTATGGCAAGGACTGAAGAGTGGACCCCTCAAAATGCTAAGGCAAGCATTGGCAAAAGCTCAAGACTCCATTTTGGTTTAGTGATCCAAGATCACATTGAGTCTATAGGAAAGCCAATACTATTAAAAGGGATGAGGTTATGATAATGATCTGGTTGCTCAAAGTGCTTAGTGATACATCTCCTAAACTATCGCAACTCTCACTTCCATAATACACTCATAAGTAATCTCGGTCCCATGATTTCCTAAACTCACCACACCGAGATGAACCACCTCACCATATAGCCAAACCCTAGAAATCTCGGATTTTCCGATTCGAACTCGGTCTCACGAAACTTGAGTTGCCAAGCTTCAGTAACCTTCGTCATCAAATCGGTGTCACCGAGATGATAAAGTCGGTCCCACCGAGATTGGCAAGCTCTTGTCTTTACGAATCGGACTCACCGAGATTGTATTTTCGGTCCCACGAAAATCCCAACGTTCACATGTTTTGAACTTTCGGTCTCACCGAGTTGTCAACTTCAGTCGACCGAGATTGGTCAAATGTGTGTAAGCAGTTGGATTTTGTGTGGAGGCTATAAATACCCCTCCACCCCTCTTCACTCGTGGAGAGAGCCATCGAAAGTACTACCACTCATACCTTACATTTACGAGAAGAGAACTACCTACCCTTGTGTTGAGATCAAGTTGCTCCACTCCCACCATATGAAGCTTGATCTCTAGCCTTCCCAAGTTGCTTTCCACTCAATCCTTTCTTCCACCACAGCCAAATCGGTGAGGAGAGTTGAGTGTTGGGGAGATTATCATTTGAAGCACAAGAGCAAGGAGTTCATCATCATCAACACCATCTATTACCTTTTGGAGGTGGTGCCTCCTAGATTGGTTAGGTGTTGCTTGGGAGCCTCCGTCGAGATGTGGAGTTGAACCAAGAAGTTTGTAAGGGCAAGGAGATCGCCTACTTCGTGAAGATCTACCCCGAGTAAGGCTAGCCCTCCGTGGGCGTATGCCATGATGGCATAGACAAGGTTGCTTCTTCGTGGACCCTTCATGGGTGGAGCCCTCCGTGGACTCTCGCAGCCGTTACCCTCCGTGGGTTGAAGTCTCCATCAACGTGGATTGACGATAGCACCACCTATCGGAACCACGAGAAAAATCTCCGTGTCTCCAAACTGCGTTTGCTCTTCTCCACCTCTCTTTACTACATGTGCAATTTACTTTCCGTTGCCTATACTCTAGAATTGCATGTGTAGGGTGATACTTGACTTGATCATCATTGTGAATCTGCCAAAAACTTGTCTTTATCAAAAGGCTGAATTTTTATATTGTCAAGTAGTCTAATCACCCCCCCTCTAGACATACTTTCGATCCTACAACAGGCTATCCATGATGATTCATATAAGTGAGGACTCAGGCTTCCAGACTGTTATTCCTCATGCTGATTACTCATGTTGTAGGCATATCCATGTGGATCAATACTGACTTAGACTGTCTGGGGATCTGCACCATGGGGTCGTGTACAATTTTCATACCTGCATCACTGGTCTTGCTCCTTCATTATTGTTTTCTTGGTCTAGATCTTTGGCTGAAAGAGCTGGGCCATATTGCTTCTTCGTATGACCATAGGTACTGTCGGTGCAATTTTTCGGCAATCGTAGTTTATCCTCATTTTTCTGATAAGGTAACCCATTAAATGGCAGGTTCAACACCTCTCAAGTTCTGATTGTTGGGAAATGATCATCCGAAACCCTTGCAAGAAATTGGCAAATAAATCAGTAGCCACCAGAACGGTCTTTACAACTCAGATCTGGGACATTACTGAAATAACTCAACCACGGCTCAGGACAACGGAAAAGCAGCTCAGAGCATGAGACCGGGTCAATAAGAAGAAGGTGCAAGCTCCCTAAAATAGCCAAAAAGCAGCTATAGGGCTACTGTCACAAAAAGAAATTCAACAGTTGTACGAGACGACCAAAAAGCACCTCAGACTCATGACAGTTGTTGAAGAGAGAAACAAAAATCGGCATCCACCCCGGATAGCTAGAAACAGCTCAGATCACAGGCGTGGTGCTGTCATTGGAGAAAAGGGGACAAGGGCTCATCAGGATCATTTTCCGGGTTCATGGATACTTGTATTGAGCTCTTTGATGTCGTCGATCCTCGTAATCCTTTGTCACACTGTGGTGTATACTGGCTTTATTCTCTTAATCATCGTCACGTGGTTGTCAGATCCTCATTCGAGTGACTTGTAATATCTTGGTGGTATGCTCATTGCATATATATGAGAATCTAATTCCGAGACAGACGTGTATTCTGACTAATTCTTGATTCTGACCAAAATGTTGCCGATCTAATTCTTGGGATTCACTGCCATATGATGTCAATTCATAGCGTACCACCTTGTACCCATGTCTTACTAAGGAATATTTGCTGCCTTGTGCTCGAAACTTTCATTGGACAGCTTGCCGAAGAAGACTGAATATCATGCTTCAAAAGCTTACCCCCTTAAAGATTTTGCTGGGGAAAGACCCAGTACCTTATGCTGGAAGCTTTTGCGGTTGCTTACTGAAGAAGACAGGGTACCTTGCATGGGGAATCATCTACGTATCGTACTGAGGAAGATAGATGAATCTTGGCTTGGAAGCTTCTCTGGTAGCTTGCAAGGGAAAAGTGGGTTGCTTACACCAGAAACTTCTTACTATGATATGCGGACCGAGTACCACATATACATACCATCTTAATATTTCTGATGTTGATTTCTTGTATGAAACAGGGTTTACTGGACTATCCTCCTTTTTGAGTATATGCCATATTTTTCCTTGCTTCCAGGCACATCGAGTTCCAAAATCATCCTCCACGAAAAATTAAACTTGTATCTGAGCCATACCTTTGATAATCTTCTGCCAACCTTGCACACAATTTATCTTCTTGTTGATTTAATCATTTTGTTGTGATGAGTGCACGCTAATGCAAACTTGATATTGGCTGTCCATCCAGGATTTCTTTTGCATTCAGACGAGATATTCCAATTTTTATTGCAGTCTACTGATAATTCCATTATGTTTAGCTGAGTTTCCGAATATAAGCCTTTCTTGCTGACTCTTCGGGTCCAGTGTCGGCTGACGAGCAACTTAAATAGGGGAAACATTTGTAACACCGAAGGCCCAAAGAAAAGAACAAAAGAAACGACTAAAACGAGAGCACACAAGCATACTACTAAGATAATTAATCAAGCAATCATCACATATTACTGCTACTCACACAATAATATGCATGCACACCTAAGCACACAAATCTCGCGGAAAGTCAGGTATTGCGGTCTAATATGTTGTGACAATGTACACGAGGACGAATAAATGTGTGGAAGAATTGGTGTAAGCAGCGCTACACCAAGTGCTAGCTTAGCCAGGTGGCAACCTGAACTAGCTTGGAGGCGAGGACGCACTCAGTAATCATGTAGTGGAACACAAAGTTCGCAACCACATTATTATCAAGCGGACGGAGAAAGTTCCGTACTCGTCCAAGAAATAGGATAGCAGGGAAAAACTGAGGCTGCTGACATTGCCCTTTCTTGATAACTAAGAACATTAAGGGTTGCCAACACGACGAAATAAAAGAACGATCCGGGATAGATGCATGTCCATCACCGAAATGATAGGCGGAACTGAAGGAAAGACATCGGTGCGATACCTGAGCACCATTTTTGCAAACAGTGTCGGGATCACTTGGCATCACTCTGCTGGGACAGAAATGACACCAAACACCGAAAGAAAAAGGGAACTGGAGAAATACAAAGGTTGAGCTGTAGTGGATCCGAACCGATGCCAGCTACACTCACCAGATAAACCGTTATCACAAATACTAAGGCTATATGCATGCTATGCAACACACAAATGCATCAACCAAATGCAATAAACAAGCCAGACTCTATACTACCGATTTCTAATGTTCGCGCGGTCTAGGGCGTCCTACAGCCAGACCTACTCTGATACCAAGCGCTGTGGCACCCCGGCTCAGAGAAAATCGGAATGCCCCGTATTCCAGCCCAGGGAACAAGATGAAGTCTCTGGAATACGGTGCTGCTTAGCATAGAACAAGCCAGCTCTTTATTACAATCTATTTGGGTACAATGGTTACATCGGCACGGCGACACTACGCCTGCCACTGTTGCTCTATGCAAGCAATAGAACAACACGATGCGGCGGAAGAACTCTAGCAGCGGAACAACGACGACGGTGGTGAACTCCACTCCGCAGGGACTCTGGCTGGAACGCTTATCCTAGCTCGCACGAACGGAAACCACGACAAGCAAGCAATCAAATCCGGAATGACCTGCAAACTGGCATGACACGCTAGGTCAGTACATTGAATGTACTTGCAAGCTCACAATAAACCAGAAGCATTCAAGACAAACAACAACATGGCAATTACAGGTTAAACAGGAATTTAACATGATATCATCAGAATAACATGGCATGACCATCATAAACATGATACAACTATCACAACATGAGCATATTTATCCGACAATACTAGCATGCATCATGCACCACTTATTCTACCCGGGTTACCTCGTAACCATCACATGCATCACTTACCAACCTCGCACATCACACGATCATCTCAGGATCAAATCAAGCTTGGTATAAACAATACCATAGTAATCATTAAATGACCACAAGGAGCTTGATCTTTACCCACGACTCTGGCACAACATCACAAACATCCAACAACTCGGTATCCTTGATACCATCGTGATCCTTACGGCGATCATCACCCGACCAACACTTGGCCCCAAACCGTGATCCTTACGGCGATCACCACCCAACCAACACTTGGCCCGTGATCCTTACAACCCACTTATCTCATTGTTATTAAGCACATTATTCTTATTACTGTTGACTCATGGTGTGACCTACTTTCGACCTGGGCCCTTATCCGCGGGCGCGGCTATCGATAGATTTAATATACACTCTGCAAAGGTTAGTACAATGTACCCACACTACAGAACCCATGCCTCGCACTCCCATTCGGGTGGACCAACAACATTCCGACAAAACCGTCCTACTGCCATGACACTCTCCCAGCCACTTCGACTCACTCCCCACTGGGCTAAGTCATGGGTGGCCCCGTGTCTACCTCCAGACACGACGACCACCGCCGTGGCCCGTCCCACACGGGGACACGGATCAAAAAACTCAGATAACTCAACAACGGGCACACAAGGTTATGCCTGCTTACCGGGCCAGGGTACAGCATGCCCATAACCTTCCCTCGTTGGAGGCACTGGCAAGATGCACGACAATAGACCCAGTTAGGACCGTCCCATACCGGTAAGCATGGTTGCATTGGTCAGCATCGATTCAGCGGCACCATGACTCAGCCAACAGTTGTTCAAGTTCAATTTAATCCAGTTAAATTGAATGCAAATATGCTAAGCCATGATAAAATGCATGAACATGATATCAACATAATCATGTCTTCTTCCTCCTCTCCCTGCCCCCGACAGGAACAAAGGAGGCACGGGAGAGGCCGAGACAGGGAAGGAGCAGCGAGGGGGCCGGCCAGCTCCGGCCATCTCCGGCCGAGCCGAGGGCACCAGCGGGACCGGGGCGACGAGGGGGTCCCGTTCAGAGGGGACACGACCACCGGGGTAGAGAGAGCTGGAGGGGAGAGGCGGCTCCATGGGAGGGCAGAGGCGGCTCGGCGGAGGTGGATTCCGGCGATGCGGGCTGACTCCGGCGAGGCTAAGGGCGTGGGGTGGTTTGCCGGGACGTGGGGGAGGCGGTGGTGGAGTCCGGAGGGAGTGGGAGGGCTTGAACCGGCCAGACAGTGAGGAGGCCAAACGGTGGAGGCAGCGGCCGAGCTCCGGGAGGCGTGGCCAGAGGCACTCCGGCGAGGGCAAGAGGGTTGGGGCGGCTCATGGAGACATGGGGAGGACGGTGGACAACACCAGAGCAGGAGAGGGAGGCTAGGCTCGCCAGAAACGAGGAGGAACCGAGGCGGCCGAGACGAACTCCAGCGAAAAGAAGAGGGGGCCGAGGGCTCCGGTGGACTAGGAGGGACGAGGAGGGGCTTGGGAGCTGCGGAGGAAGTTGGAGCATGCTTATATATCCGAGGGGAGGCTTCTGGAGCTCACGGGCGAGCTCCCGACCAAGCTTTAATGGAGGGCAGTGGCTGGGCATGGCACGGGCATGGACCTAGCGATGCATTCATGGTGAACCATGATGAACCATCGACGCAGGGTGATGCAGAGGCTCACGGGGCAGCTACTAGACATGGATGGAGGTCGAGACGACGGGAACAGGGACAAGAAGAAACCAGAGCGCGCAATCTGCATGACGCAAGCGTGATCACCACGCGCACGGGTGCAAATAGATCGTTCTGGCTAGGTCGACCATGTCCAGTGGATTGAACCTAGTGACCTAAGTGTAAATGAGGAAATAAATCATTCCAGGGGCAAAGAAGAGAATTGCACTTAGCTCCAAAGTAAACCAGCAGCCAAGTGTTTGTGCTGTGCAGTGGGGACACCAGATAGGTAACTCAGTAAATAGCACGTTTGGGAGGTTTATCTATCAAAGGACTTTCATCCTGGAGGTTTTGAGGGTAAAAGGATCAAGATTTACTGCAGTTGCTTCACAACTGACCAAAATGGTCCAGAAACTAGATCATGATAGTGCACTCACATGGAGTGTCTACTTGAGCTCAAATTGGGCAAAGCTTAGTCATTTGGTCATATGATGATGCCGTAAAAAGCTCATGCCAAATGGACAAGCCAAAATGGCACTTGCTTCACAAACATCATTTCTGTCCAGAAACTTGGAATAATTATGGTGATCAAACGGATCAATGAAATGATGCCAAATTGGGTGGAGAGATGTTTGATGGGCATAAGAATGATCTGGTAATTTATCAGGATTTTTGAAGCAATATAATATATACTTGCTTCACAACCTGAAAATATTGCCAGAAACAAAGATTTGCTCCCGTGCTCACATAGATAATTGGATGGGGCTGCAAATGGGTGGAGAGGATTAATATGAGCACATTAAGGAGTGTGCGAAAGTTTAACTCATTTGTGTACTCCTAGCTAGTACTTCCTTCACAAAGCCTTCTGTTTGACTAAAATTTGAAAATTCACTGAGGAATATTGGCTAGGCAAATAAATTTGAACTTGTGCATTAGGCAATTATTTGGACATATAAACATGCCCAAAAAGGTTGGGAGCCACTAGCAAAATATAAATGGCACTTCCTTCACAACCTGCCATTCAGGGCAGAATAGAAAAAGGAGTATTGGGGAATTATTTTTGAACATGGCAATGAAAAGTTTGCCATATTTGATAAAGATATGACCCAAAAAAATTATGAGAATTATTTGGAAATTTTTGGAGTGAGTGAAATATAGGTTGCTTCACAACCTAAGGCAATTTGAGTTATTCCTTTAATAGAAAAGGAATATTCCCAATAGAAAGAATATTGGGATTTGGGCTAGGATGGAAATGGAAAGGTCTAGGGAAATATTTGGGAATGACAAGCCACTCTGGAAGCAAAGAAGAGGCAGCTTCTTCAGTTTCCAGACCACAAAGCCACGGAAAAAGAGAACTCCGGCAAAAACCTCGGAATAACAAAAGAAAAAGAAAGGGCCAAAAATCAGGCTGTCACATGCGGCCGACTCGGCTGTGATTGATTTCAGCTTCGCTGTGGTGATCATCAGCTCCGTGGTAGATAATTATTGGCCTGACATATCAGGTGAAATCCATCCAGTATATTTTTATATTACATACTGCTTCCTTTAAAAGAGCAATTACTTTGTCTTGTGAGGTTTTTTGGTGCAGGACAAATTGTCTACTGCAAAAGTGACCGTCATATCATAGAGGTTTATTGAATAACTCATACCGAAAATGTGCAATGAGTGTTGCGAAGATTCTCAATTCACTTCAACCTCCGGTTTACATATATTTCAGTGTTCCGCTGTTCAACTACATGCTGGTTTATATCACGGCCAAGTATCAAGAATCTCAAGTCAACTCCTCGAGTCGTCTTGAGACTCGGGGGCTACAATGACATGACTTGGCAGCATTGGCCGGTTTCAATTAATTCAAGAACTCCGGGTCATTGGAGGGAAAATAACCTGGCCCCGGAGGCTATTGTTCTATTGATGAAAATTTAAAGGCAGTCACTCCGGCTTAAAATGAAGGATTCTGGTTTAAAATCTGGCTCAAGGGAAATATGTATCTCATAAAGTTTTAAAGCTCTCGATATCTGGTTTAAAATTTTGGTTCAAAAAGAATCCATCTCCCGCAAGTTCGAGTTCTCAGAACAATTAAAGGTTGCCGAAGAGAACTTGCTGCCATGACGCGCGATTCAAACATGGGTATCCTGCCTTATTGGCTTTTCATATTATTAATCACTTGCGGGCTTCCCGCTCATTGAGCATAGCTATGACTACCCTCTTGATCCGGCTTGCATACAAATAACATGGGGGCTTCCTGCTCATCGAGCATAGCTATGAATACCCTTGTTGATCCGGCTTAAGCCTGGAATGAAACATTACTTGGGGGCTCTTTGTTAATGAACAAGAGCTTTGTTCACCCTTGTAATAGGCTTGGAAGCAAGGTGTATTCACTTAAAAACCCGGGCTATCCTGCCTTTTTAAGTCTGCCACTCCACCCAGATTGACTGGAATGACTCGCCGTACTTTTGACAGTCAATCTTATACAGACTCTGAACTTGTCAAAGTTAAAACGACGATTGGTCATGTGAGGCCCGGCTTATAAGGTTGCATGAAGGTTTAACTCAATGGCTGTGCGGCCCTTGAAAAACACTTGACTTGAAGGCTTGGCAGCCTGTGAAAGCCTTGTTTTTCCTTTTAATTTCTATTTGATTTGAACATTTTTTGACATTCATCTTTTGTGCCATGTTAATACATGGTGGAAAACCGATGAGGGCCATGTTGCATTATGGTTTATATACAAATCTACCTGGTGTTTGTTAACCCGGCCTGGCTTTGGACGATAAGTTGCCAGTATGCTTTGATTGTGCACCTGGAGTTCTGTGCTCTAAGTTTTTGGGCTGTTACCCTTGTTGCATATGGCATTGTAAGCCGACAGTATGAACCAATTTCACAGGCCATGTAGCCTTGATTATACGACTCACCATGGAGCATCTTTGGGTTTGATAACCCGCCCTGATAAGCAGACATTAAGTAGCCAGGTTATTTTGCCTTGAGCAATCAAAATGATGATATTTCATGACTCCGGTTAATACTGGCCCCGGATTATAATTATCATGGCATCACCATGGTATTAATTTACAGGTATGTCTTTCAATTGTGGTATGAATATTTTTGGTTTGGTAAATCGCCCTCGCTTTGGACGTTAAGTCGCCAGGTGATTTTGGATTGCGCCATTGGAATCATGCGCTTATGAATCATTGGATTGTTACTCTCACTAGATATGGCGATGTAAGCCAGCAATATAAATCAATCCTACAGGTATGTTTTCCTGGTTATATGAATATGCGAGGTTTGATAACCTGCCCTGGTTTTTAACTTTAAGTTGCCAGTATGTTTAGCCTTGAATGGCCTTAATGCCAGTCTTTTCCATAATTGCATAAGACAATATTATGTTTGGGTTGTTACCCGCCCTGGCTTTTGACGTTAAGTTGCTAGGGCATATGTTGTTTAAACTCTGTGTAGGATTTGCAGAGCTATGACTTACATAAATGATTAAGTTCAAGCCATCATCAAAAATTGAAATTGGTGTTTCAAAAGGGTTATCAATTATTGATTTTCACGGCTATAAGCCGTCGGGTTACAAAAATCCTGGAGTACAATGGATGCGCATTAAGTCGCCATCGGCCAAGAGCCGCCGAGTATTGAACTCTGGATTTACTTGTCAACTGATAAGGTATTCAAATCTTTTATAGCCACAGTTGGCTGGGTTTTTATGATGATATTGAATAATTGAGGTTTTCAAACCGGATTATGTTATTCAAATCTTGAATAGCCAACATGGCTGGATTTTTATTATGGTTATCAATAACCAGTATTATGATTGAGGTTTTCAAAGTCGCTTCAACGCAATGGCTATTATTTCTTTATCAATGGATATGATTTATTCTACAATGGAAGGAATAGTCCCAAGTCGCTGCAGGCTTACGACCCGGCACTTGGGGGCTACATTATTCAGATTGATATTACATCAAATACACAAGTCCCATGTCACTGCCAACATGCACCATGGCACTGGGGGGTTAATGCAAGGTCATTTTTTACTTGCGTTATTGAAGACCCGAATCATCACATCATAATGAGCCGGCCCTTGGGGGCTACTGATTGCTCTTGTAAAAAATTCAAAGTACACAAGCCCTAATCCATTATATTAAAGGGTCCATTGCTCAGTTGGTAGAGCACAAGGTTCTTAACCTTGTGGACATGGGTTCAACCCCATGGTGGGGGTTACATCATATGATGTTATTTTCAATGAAGTATATATATATAAAGTTCCAGCTCAGTATTGTCTTGCTGAGCCGGCCCTTGGGGGCTACGCATAGTTGTTCAAGTCTACATGATCATATCTACAAAGTCCCTGCTCATTGTTGCATAATGACCCGGCCCTTGGGGGCTACACTGGCTGAAGTTTTTATGAGTATAAGGCAATTATCCCAGGTTGCTGCAAGCATGACAACCCGGCACTTGGGGGCTACATATGTGGAATATTCAGTTTTGACTAGTGACTGCGATGAACAACCTGGATTTCTTCAAGATTGCAACATTTATATTGAAGCAAGTCTTAAGCTGGTACTATGCTCCCTTCTTAAACTTGGGGGCTACAAGTGATATGCATATGAGGGTGGTACATTTTCAAACTTGGTGTTAGCAACAATTATGACTCGATGCCATCAATATTTACAAACTAGCAATTTTGGCAATCATAACTCGACAGGCTCTACATCCTTAAGCCGGCTGAAAATCAGATGGGTATTTCAAGACCAATGTTTTTGTCAAACCAAAGCATTGGAAGCCAAGTCAAATGGATTATTCTTTATCATATTTTTCTGTGAGAAACCAATGCCAGCAAATTAATTATGAGGCTGGCCTATTGACCCGGACTTTTCAAAAGAAGTGCCTGGATTTTTTGCATTGGCAAAGTTTGAACATATCTGCTAAAGGAGATTTGCTATGAGATCATGAACATGCATCTAGGAGGAAATGACAAGGACTTAAGGATGACCAGGTGCCGACTCAGGAAAACTGTTAACCCGAAGCACAACCTGTCAATTTTTTTCTTGTGTTTATTTTGTAGCATAAGTTTACCATGGATAAATCCAAGCAAAACTGGGGGCTAATGTCGGGGATATACCCCACGGTTTAACCCGCCGGATGACCCGGCTAAAGTTTGGTGACTCACCGGTGATCCGCCTGAGACTAGTAAATCACTAGTGACCCGGAGGATGGGTCAGATGAATAATAAGGCCGAAGGCCCAGAAGACAGCTTATGAGAAGACCGGATCAAGGTGCGTGTCCAGTGGGCCGGCTTAAGAGGAAAGCATAAGGAGCTTTCTGATGTCTACTACACAACCTTCTTCTTGTAGACGTTGTTGGGCCTGCAAGTGCACATGTTTGTAGGACAGTAGCAAATTTCCCTCAAGTGGATGACCTAAGGTTTATCAATCCGTAGGAGGCGTAGGATGAAGATGGTCTCTTCTCAAGCAACCCTGCAACCAAATAACAAAAAGTCTCTTGTGTTCCCAACACACCAAATACAATGGCAAATTGTATAGGTGCACTAGTTCGGCGAAGAGATGGTGATACAAGTGCAAAATAAATGGTAGATTAGGTTTTTGTAATCTGAAAATATAAAAACAGCAAGGTAACTAAAGGTAAAAGTGAGCGTAAATGGTATTGCAATGATAGGAAACAAGGCCTATGGTTCATACTTTCACTAGTGCAAGTTCTCTCAACAATAATAACATAGATAGATAATATAACAAGCCCTCAACATGCAACAAAGAGTCACTCCAAAGCCACTAATAGCGGAGAACAAACGTAGAGATTATGGTAGGGTACGAAACCACCTCAAAGTTATTCTTTCGGATCGATCTATAAAAGAGTTCGTACTAGAATAACACATTAAGACACAAATCAACCAAAACCCTAATGTCACCTAGATACTCCATTGTCACCTCAGGTACCCGTGGGCATGATTATACGATATGCATCACACAATCTCAGATTCATCCAACCAACATAAAAGTACTTCAAAGAGTGCCCCAAAGTTTCTACCGGAGAGTCAAGAACGTGTGCCAACCCCTATGCATAGGTTCCCAATGTCACGAAACCCGCAAGTTGATCACCAAAACATACATCAAGTGGCACATGATATCCCATTGACACCACAGATAATCACGACAAGACATACATCAAGTGTTCTCATAAAAGACTCAATCCGATAAGATAACTTCAAAGGGGAAACTCAATTCATCACAAGAGAGTAGAGGGGGAGAAACATCATAAGATCCAACTACAATAGCAAAGCTCGGGATACATCAAGATCGTGCCATAGATGGAACACGAGAGAACACGAGAGAGAGATCAAACACATAGCTCTTGGTACATACCCTCAGCCCCGAGGGTGAACTACTCCCTCCTCGTCATGGATAGCGCCGGATGATGAAGATGGCCACGGTGAGGTTCCCCCCTCGGCAGGTGCGGAACAGGGTCCCGATTGATTTTGGTGGCTACAGAGGCTTGCGGCGGAACTCCCGATCTATCTTCTGCTCGAAAGTTTTAGGGCACGAGGTATATATGGGTGCGGGGTGCGTCGGTGGACCTCCGGGGTGCTCACGAGGTAGGGGCGCGCCCAGGGGGGCGCCCCCACCCTCGTGGGCAGCCCGGGACTCCCCTGACGTGCACTCCAAGCCCATCTGGTTGGTTTCCTTCCAAAATTAACTTCTCCAGTTAATTTTGTTCGGTTTTGACTCCGTGTGATATTCCTTTTCCTCAAAACACTGAAATAGGCATAAAACAACAAATCTGGGCTGGGCCTCCGGTTAATAGGTTAGTCCCAAAAATAATACAAAAGTGGATAACAAAGCCCAATATTGCCTAAAACAGTGGATAAAGTAGCATGGAGCAATCAAAAATTATAGATACGTTGGAGACGTATCAAGCATCCCCAAGCTTAATTCCTGCTCGTCCTCGAGTAGGTAAATGATAAAAATGAATTTTTGATGCGGAGTGATACTTTGGCATAACTTCAATATAAATCTTCTTACTTGTGATATGAATATTCAGATCCTAAAGATTTAAGACAAAAGTTCATATTGACACAAAAATGATAACATGTCTTCTCAAAATAATATGGCAAAAGAAAGTTCATCCCTAGAAAATCATATAGTTAGGCTATGCTTCATTTTCGTCACACAAAGATGTTCCCAACTTCTATACCCCCGATGACAAGCCAAGCAATTGTTTCATACTCAAATAATCTCAAACTTTTTCAACCTTCACGCAATACATGAGCGCGAGCCATGGATATAGCACTACGGGTGGAATAGAATATGATGATGGGGATTGTGTGGAGAAGACAAAAAAGGAGAAAGTCTCACATTGACGAGGCTAATCAACGGGCTATGGAGATGCCCATCAATTGATGTCAACATGAGGAGTAGGGATTGCCATGCAACAGATGCACTAGAGCTATGAATGCTCAACAAAAGAAAACTAGTGGGTGTGCATCCAACTCGCTTGCTCATGAAGACCTAGGGCATTTGAGGAAGCCCATCGTAGGAATATACAAGCCAAGTTCTATAATGAAAAATTCCCACTAGTATAAAAAGACAACTTATGAGAATCACTACATGAAGAACAAGGTGCTACTTTAAAGCACAAGTGCGGAAAAGAGATAGTAGCATTGCCCTTTTTGTATAAATTTTTTTGGGCCTTTTTTTTTTCTGTTAGCCTTTCCTTCTTTTTTTGGGCCCTTACTTTTTTTGGCCTTTCTTCTTTTTTTATTTGGGCAATGCTCTAATAATGATGATCATCACACTTTCATTACAACATATGAATTACAACTCGAAACTAGAACAAGATATGACTCTATACGAATGCCTCCGTGATGTAAGGATGGTGCAATGAATCAAGAGTGACATGTATGAAAAATAATGCATGGTGGCTTTGCCACAAATACGATGTCAACTACATGATCATGCAATGGCAATATGACAAAAGTAATGTATGTCATGAATATGATGTGGAAGTTGCATGGCAATATATCTCGGAATGACTATGGAAATGCCATGATAGGTAGGTATGGTGGCTGTTTTGAGGAAGATATAAGGAGGTTTATGTGTGATAGAGCGATCGTATCACGGGGTTTGGATGCACCGTGAAGTTTGCACCAACTCTCAAGGTGAGAAAGGGCAATGCACGGCATCAAGAGGCTAGCAAAGGCGGAAAGGTGAGAGTGCGTATAATCCATGGACTCAACATTAGTCAAAAGAACTCATATACTTATTGCAAAAATTTAGAATTCATCAAAAATCAAGTACTACACGCATGCTCCTAGGGGGATAGATTGGTAGGAAAAGACCATCGCTCGTCCCCGACCGCCACTCATAAGGATGCACAAGCCAGGTACACTTCATGTTTCAAACTTGTTACACAACTTTAACCATACGTGCATGCTACGGGACTTGCAAACTTCAACACAAGCATTTCTCAAATTCACAATTACCCAACTAGCACGACTTTGATATTATCACCTCCATATCTCAAAACAATTATCAAGTATCAAACTTTTCTTAGTATTCAACACACTCATAAGAAAGTTTCACATATCTTGAATACCAAGTATATTAACATTAAGCAAATTACCATGCTATTTAAGACTCTCAAAATAATCTAAGTGAAGCATGAGAGTTCATCTATTTCTTCAAAATAAAACTACCACCATGCTCTAAAAGATATAAGTGAAGCACTAGAGCAAAAATTATCACGCTCAAAAGATATAAGTGAAGCACATAGAGTATTCTAACAAATTCCAATTCATGTATGGCTCTCTCTCATTTAACAATTTCAGATCTTGATACTTTATTCAAACAGAAAGCAAAGCTAAAGAAAACTATATTGCAAGGATAGCACAACTCATGTGAAGAAGCAAAAACTTAGGCTCAACCGATACTAACCGATAGTTGTTGAAGAAGAAAGGTGGGATGCCTACCGGGGCATCCCCAAGCTTAGATGCTTGAGACTTCTTGAAATATTATCTTGGGGTGCCTTGGGCATCCCCAAGCTTGAGATTTTGTGTCTCCTTAATTCCTTTCATATCATGGTTTCTCTTTTTATCAAAAGCTTCATTCACAACAAACTCAACAAGAACTCGTGAGATAGGTTAGTATAAACCAATGCGAAACCTTATCATTTTCCACTGTAACAAATCACTAAAATTATTATTCAACATTTAATACTAAATGCCCCTGCATATTTAATACTCCTATCCTCAAATAGAATCATTAAGCAAGCAAACATATGCAAACAATGCAAACATAACGGCAATCTGTCAAAACAGTACTGTCTGTAAAGAATGCAGGAGTATCTATACTTCCCTAACTCCAAAAATTATGAACTAAAATTCCCACTGTAATAAATTTATCAGAGCTCAATATGCAAAAGGATTCAACATTATACCACTCCCTGACTTTTCTAGGGAATTTTTGCAACAGCGGTAAACTTTCTGTTTTCAAACAGCAACATGTATACTAGCAAAATAAGCATGGCAAAGGCTATCCTTGACTTTTTATTGAAAATAAAGATGCAAAACATTATTCTAACTAACAGAAAGCAAAAACTAACAAAAGGAAATGACGCTCCAAGCAAAACACATATCATGTGGTGAATAAAAATATAGCTCCAAGTAAAGTTACCGATGAACGAAGACGAAAGAGGGGATGCCATCCGGGGCATCCCCAAGCTTAGGCTCTTGGTTGTCCTTGAATATTACCTTGGTGCCTTGGGAATCCCCAAGCTTAGGCTCTTGCCACTTCTTATTCCATAGTCCATCAAATCTTTACCCAAAACTGGAAAACTTCACAACACAAAACTCAACAGAAAACTCGTAAGCTCCGTTAGTATAAGAAAATAAAACCACCACTTATGTACTGTAATGAACTCATTCTAAATTGATATTGGTGTAATATCTACTGTATTCTAACTTCTCTATGGTTCATACCACTTAATACTAGCCATAGATGAATCAAAATAAGCAAACAACACATAGAAAACAGAATCTGTCAAAAACAGAACAGTCTGTAGTAATCTGTATCAAACGTATACTTATGGAACTCCAAAAATCCTACCAAAGTAGGAAGTCCTAAGAAATTTGTGTACCAATCCAGATCAAAAAGAATCAGATCAAGATCACGTTTCTGTGAATTAACGAAACTAATTTACGGGGTGAAAAAGTTTCTGATTTTCAGCAGGATCAACACAACTATCACCGTAAGCTATCCTAAAGGTCTTACTTGGCACTCTATTGAAACAAAAGCTATAAAACATGATTACTACATTAGCATAATCATGTGAACACACAAAAACAGTAAGGATAAATATTGGGTTGTCTCCCAACAAGCGCTTTTTCTTTAACGCCTTTCTAGCTAGGCATGATGATGACAATGATGCTCACATAAAAGATAAGAATTGAAACATAAAGAGAGCATCATGAAGAATATGACTAGCACTAAGTCTAACCCACTTACTATGCATAGCGATTTTGTGAGCAAACAACTTATGGGAACAATAATCAACAAGCATAGGGAGGTAAAACAAGCATAGCTTCAAGATTTGAAGCACATAGAGAGGAAACTTGATATTATTGCAATATGTAGAAGCATATGATCCTCTCTCATAATAATTTTCAGTAGCATCATGAATGAATTCAACAATATAACCAGCACCTAAAGCATTATTTTCATGATCTACAAGCATAGGAAATTTACTACTCTCCACATAAGCAAACTTCTTCTTTATAGCATACGTATCATCACAATAATCATCATAGATAGGATGCATGCTTTCATCATAGTAAATTTGCTCATCAAAGCTTGGGGGACAAAAAAATATCATCTTCATCAAACATAGCTTCCCCAAGCTTGTGGCATTGCATATCATTAGCATCATGGATATTCAAGGAATTCATACTAACGACATTGCAATCATGCTCATCATTCACATATTTCAAGCCAAGCATTCTATGCAATTCTTCTTCTAGAACTTGAGCACAATTTTCCTTTCCATCATTCTCACGAAAGATATTAAAAAGATGAAGCATATGAGGCATCCTTAATTCCATTTTTTATAGTTTTCTTTTATAAACCAAACTAGTGATAAAACAAGAAACAAAAAGATTCGATTGCAAGATCTAAAGATATACCTTCAAGCGCTAACCTCCCCGGCAACGGCGCCAGAAAAGAGCTTGATGTCTACTACACAACCTTCTTATTGTAGACGTTGTTGGGCCTACAAGTGCACAGGTTTGTAGGATAGTAGCAAATTTCCCTCAAGTGGATGACCTAAGGTTTATCGATCTGTAGGAGGCGTAGGATGAAGATGGTCTCTTCTCAAGCAACCCTGCAACCAAATAACAAAAAGTCTCTTGTGTCCCCAACACACCCAATACAATGGCAAATTGTATAGGTGCACTAGTTAGGCGAAGAGATGGTGATACAAGTGCAAAATAAATGGTAGATATAGGTTTTTGTAATCTGAAAATATAAAAACAGCAAGGTAACTAAAGGTAAAAGTGAGCGTAAATGGTATTGTAATGATAGGAAACAAGGCCTAGGGTTCATACTTTCACTAGTGCAAGTTCTCTCAACAATAATAACATAGATAGATAATATAACAAGCCCTCAAAATGCAACAAAGAGTCACTCCAAAGCCACTAATAGCGGAGAACAAACGTAGAGATTATGGTAGGGTACGAAACCACCTCAAAGTTATTCTTTCGGATCGATCTATAAAAGAGTTCGTACTAGAATAACACCTTAAGACACAAATCAACCAAAACCCTAATGTCACCTAGATACTCCATTGTCACCTCAAGTACCCGTGGGCATGATTATACGATATGCATCACACAATCTCAGATTCATCCAACCAACATAAAAGTACTTCAAAGAGTGCGCCAAAGTTTCTGCCGGAGAGTCAAGAACGTGTGCCAACCCCTATGCATAGGTTCCCAATGTCACGAAACCCACAAGTTGATCACCAAAACATACATCAAGTGGCACATGATATCCCATTGTCACCACAGATAATCACGGCAAGACATACATCAAGTGTTCTCATAAAAGACTCAATCCGATAAGATAACTTGAAAGGGGAAACTCAATTCATCACAAGAGAGTAGAGGGGGAGAAACATCATAAGATCCAACTACAATAGCAAATCTCGGGATACATCAAGATCGTGCCATAGATGGAACACGAGAGAGAACACGAGAGAGAGAGATCAAACACATAGCTACTGGTACATACCCTCAGCCCCGAGGGTGAACTACTCCCTCCTCGTCATGGATAGCGCTGGGATGATGAAGATGGCCACCGGTGAGAGTTCCCCCCTCCGGCAGGGTGCCGGAACAGGGTCCCAATTGATTTTTGGTGGCTACAGAGGCTTGCGGCGGCGGAACTCCCGATCTATCTTCTGTTCTGAAAGTTTTAGGGTACGTAGGTATATATGGGTGCAGGGGGTACGTCGGTGGACCTCTGGGGTGCTCACGAGGTAGGGGGGCGTGCCCAGGGGGCGCCCCCCACCCTTGTGGGCAGCCCGGGACTCCCCTGACGTGCACTCCAAGCCCATCTGGTTGGTTTCCTTCCAAAATTAACTTCTCCAGTTGATTTCGTTCCGTTTTGACTCTGTCTGATATTCCTTTTCCTCAAAACACTGAAATAGGCATAAAACAGCAAATCTGGGCTGGGCCTCCGGTTAATAGGTTAGTCCCAAACAAAATATAAAAGTGGATAATAAAGCCCAATATTGCCTAAAACAGTGGATAAAGTAGCATGGAGCAATCAAAAATTATAGATACGTTGGAGACGTATCACTTTCCCTTAAGGGGGCAAGACTAGGATTCCGCTTGTTATAGAATAGTCCTAGTCCTACTAGGACTCCACATGTAACCCGCCCCTCCAACTTATATAAGGAGGGGCAGGGCACCCCAAGAGGGGAGAGATAATCTTGAAGGCTAGACACAACTAGAGGAGAGCCGGTTTATGCGGCGACTCCCTCTTGAGCATAATGAGACCTAGCCACAAACAACATGTAGGGTTATTATGGGATGATGTTTCTCGGGGACCGAAGCTATCTAAACCCTTGTCTTGTGTGTTAATCTGTCTCGCGTCTCTCGATTCTGATTGACCCCGTTCAAGCTACCACATAGATGCGTTGGCCTCACAACAAGTCCTCACGCTAGGACATCTGCTGTGACAATTCCACGATAGTGACCGAATGTTGTTGAGTCCTGAATGAGATCACAGACATGACGAGGAGCTCCGGAATGGTCCGGAGATAAAAATTGATATATAGGATGATGCTATTTGGACACTAGAAAGGTTTCGGAATGTACCGGGTATGCATCGGAGTGCCGGAAGGGGTTCCGGCCAAAGGGGGAAGCACACTAGCCCACAAGGGGGCTGGTGCGCCCCTCCACGCTTGCCCATGCACCAAAGGAGGGAGGAAATGAAGGGGGAAGCACCCCAAAGGCAGGCAGCCCCCTTTCCTTTTCCCCCTGCACAAATATGGAAGGGGGGAGTTCGGCCAGGGCAGGCACCCTAGGGCAGCCGCCAACCACTTGGGGCACCCTAGGGCTGCCTCCCATCCCCCTCCACCTATATATATGGGAGGAGGGAGAGGGGCAACACACGCCACGATTCCCTAGCCGTGTGCGACGCCCCTCTCCCTCTTGTTCATCCTCGATCATATTTTCGTAGTGATTGGCGAAGCCCTGCTGAGATAGTTGCATCACCACCATCACCACGCCGTCATGTGATGTCTACTACGCAACTTTATCCTGGTAGACGTTGTTAGGCCTCCAAGTGCAGAGTTTTGGAGGACAATAGCAAATTTCCCTCAAGTGGATGACCTAAGGTTTATCAATCCGTGGGAGGCATAGGATGAAGATGGTCTCTCTCAAACAACCCTGCAACCAAATAACAAAGAGTCTCTTGTGTCCCCAACACACCCAATACAATTGTAAAATGTATAGGTGCACTAGTTCGGTGAAGAGATGGTGATACAAGTGTAATATGGATGGTAGATATAGGTTTTTGTAATCTAAAAATATAAAAATACCAAGGTAACAAGTGGTAAAAGTGAGCGAAAACGGTACTGCAATGCTTAGAAAAAAGGCCTACGGTTCATACTTTCACTAGTGCAAGTTCTCTCAACAACGCTAACATAGTTAGATCATATGGCCCTCAACATGCGACAAAAGTCACTCCAAAGTTCCTATCGCGGAGAACATAAGATGAAATTGCTTGTAGGATACGAAACCACCTCATAGTTATTCTTTTCGATCAATCCATTGAGCTATTCCTATAAGTGTCACAAACAGCCCTAGAGTTCGTAGTAAAATAACACCATATGACACACATTAATCAACCCTAATGTCACATAGATACCCTAATGTCACCACAAGTATCCGTGGGTCAATTATATGATATGCATCAAACAACTTCAGATTCATAATATTCAATCCAACATAAAGAACCTCAAGGACTGCCCCAAGATTTCTATAGGAGAAACAAGGACGAAAACGTGCATCAACCCCTATTCGTAGATTACCCCAATGTCACCTTGGGAATCCGCGAGTTGAGTGCCAAAACATACATCAAGTGAATCAATAGAACACCCCATTGTCACCACGGGTATCCCACGCAAGACATACATCAAGTGTTCTCAAATCCACAATAGTATTCAATCCGATACTAGTGAAATCTCAAAGGTAAAACTCAGTTCATCACAAGAAAGTAGAAGGGGAAAAACACCATACGATTCAACTAAAGTAACAAAGCTCGCGGTACATCAAGATCGTGCCAAATCAAGAACACGAGAGATAGAGAGAGAGTGATCAAACACATAGCTAGTGGTACATACCCTTAGCCTCGAGGGTGAACTACACCCTCCTCATCATGAAGAGCGCTAGGATGATGAAGATGGTCACCGGTGATGGTTTCCCCCTCCGGCAGGCTGCCGGAACGGGCTCCCGATTGGTTTTTTGTGGCTACAGAGGCTTGCAGTGGCGGAACTCCCGATCTAGGTTTCTTTCTGGGGGTTTCTGGATTTATAGGAATTTTTGGCGTTGGTTTCACGTCAGGGGGGTCCACGACTCAGTGACAAGGCAGGGGGCGCGCCCTATGGGGGTGGGGGCACCCTCCACCCTTGTCGTTGACTCGTGACTCTTCTGGCCCAAATCTTTTGCTTCTGGGGCTTCTTCTGGTCCATAAAAAATCACCGTAAATTTTCAGCTCATTTGGACTCCATTTGATATTCCTTTTCTGTAAAACTCAAAAACAAGGAAAATACAGAAACTGGCACTGGGCTCTAGGTTAATAGGTTAGTCCCAAAAACAATATAAAATAGCATATTAATGCATATAAAACATCCAAGATGAATAATATAATAGCATGGAACAATAAAAAATTATAGATACGTTGGAGACGTATCATCGTGCTACCGGAACTCATCTACTACTTCACCCGTCTTGCTGGATCAAGAAGGCGAGGACGTCACCGAGCTGAACGTGTGCTGGACGCGGAGGTGCCGTAAGTTCGGTACTCGATTGGCTGGATCGCGAAGAAGTTTGACTACATCAACCGTGTTACTAAACGCTTCCGCTTACGGTCTATGAGGGTACATAAACACACTCTTCCCTCTCGTTGCTATGCATCTCCATGGATAGATCTTGCGTGTGCGTAGTTTTTTTTTGTTTTCCATAGTACGTTTCCCAACAGTGGCATCCAAGCTAGGTCTATGCGTAGATGATATGCACGAACACAAAGAGTTGTGGGCGGTGATAGTCATACTTCTTACCACCAACATCTTATTTTGATTTAGCAGTATTGTGGGATGAAGCTGTCCGGACCAACCTTACATGTCCACGCACATGAGACCGGTTCCACCAACTGACTTGCAACTAGTTTTGCATAAAGGTTGCTAGCGGGTGTCTGTTTCTCCTACTTTAGTTGAATCGAATTTGACTACGACCGGTCCTTGAAGAAGGTTAAAACAGCAAACTTGATAAATCACCATTTTGGTTTTTGCGTAGTTAAGAACGGTTCTTGCTAGAAGCCCGTAGTAGCCGTGTAAAACTTGCAACAATAAAGTAGAGGACGTCTAACTTGTTTTTGTAGGGCTTGTTGTCATGTGATATGGTCAAGATATCATGTGATATATGTTGATGTATGAGATGATCATGTTTTGTAATATCGACAACCGGTAGGAGCCTTAGGGTTGTCTCTTAATTATTGTTTGAAATGTAAGCGCCATGTAATTGCGTTACTTTATCACTATGCGTTAGCAATAGTTGTAGAAGCAATAGTTGGCGAAACGACCTCGATGCAATGATGAAGATCAAGGTGTCGAGCCGGTGATGATGGAGATCATGACGATGCTTTGGAGATGGAGATCAAAAGCACAAGATGATGATGGCCATATTATGTCACATATTTTTTGATTGCATGTGATGTTTATCCTTTATGCATCTTATTTTTCTTAGAACGACGGTAGCATTATAAGATGATCCCATCACTAAATTTGAAGATAAAAGTGTTCTCCCCGAGTATGCACTATTGCCAAAGTTCATCGTTTTGAAGCACCTCATGATGATTTGGTGTGATAGACTCTATGTTCACATACAACAGGTGTAAGACAGTTTTGCATATGCAAAATACTTGGGTTAAACTTGACGATCCTAGCATGTACAGACATGGTCTCGAAACACTGGAGACCGAAAGGTCAAACGTGAGTCATATAGTAGATATGATCAACATAGAGATGTTCACCATTGAAGACTACCCCATCTCACGTGATGGTCAGATATGGGTTAGTTGATTTGGATCATGTATCACTTAGATAACTTGAGGGATGTTTATTTAAGTGGGAGTTCATTAGTAATTTAATTAATTGAACTTAATTTATCATGAACTTAGTCTTAATAGTTATTGCATATCTATGTTGTAGATCAATAGCTCGTGATATAGCTCCCCTATATTTTTGTTATGTTCCTAGAGAAAACTAAGTTGAAAGATGATGGTAGCAATAATGTGGATTGGGTTCGTGATCTGAGGATTATCCTCATTGCTGCACAAAATAATTATGTCTTTGATGCACCTCTAGGTGATATACCTATTGCAGGAGCTGATGTAGACGTTATGATTGTTTGACAAGCTCGATATGATGACTAGTTGATAGTTTAGTGTGCCATGCTTTACGACTTAGAATCGGGGCTTCAAAGACGTTTTGAACGACATGGAACATATGAGATGTTCTAAGAGCTGAAATTGGTATTTTGGACTTATGCCCGTGTTGAGAGGTATGAGACCTCTGACAAGTACTTTGCCTACAAGATGGAGGAGAATAGCTCAGCCAGTGAGCGTGCGCTTAGAATGTCTGGGTACTACACTCGCTTGAATCAAGTGGGAGTTAATCTTCCAGATAAGATAGTGATTGACAGAGTTCTCTAGTCACTATCACCAAGCTACTAGAACTTCATGATGAACTATAATATGCAAGGAATGAATAAAATAGTTTCTGAGCTCTTCGCGATGCTGAAATCAGCGGAGGTAGAAATCAAGAGATGGCATCAAGTGTTGATAGTTAGAAAGACCACTAGTTTCAAGAAAAAGGTCAAGGGAAAGAAAGGGAACTTCAAGAAGAATGGCAAGCAAGATTCCGCTCCCATGAAGAAGCCCAAAACTGGACCCAAGCCTGAAACTGAGTGCTTCTACTGCAAAGGAAATGGTCACTGGAAGCGGAACTTCCCCAAATACTTAGCATAGAAGAAGGATGGCAAAGTGAACAAAGGTATATTTGATATACATGTTATTGATGTGTACCTTACTAGTGTTCGTAGTAGCCCCTGGGTATTCGATACTGGTTCAATTGCTAAGATTAGTAACTCGAAATAGGAGTTGCAGAATAAATAGAGACTAGTTAAGTGTGAGGTGACGATGTGTGTTGGAAGTGATTCCAAGGTTGATATGATCACCATCGCACACTCCCTCTATCTTCGGGATTAGTGTTGAACCTAAATAAATGTTATTTGGTGTTTGCGTTGAGCATGAATATGATTAGATCATGTTTATTGCAATAGGTTATTCATTTAAGTTAGAGAATAATTGTTGTCCTATTTACATGAATAAAACCTTCTATGGTCATACACCCAATGTGAATGGTTTATTGAATCTCGATCATAGTGATACACATATTCGCAATATTGATGCCAAAAGATGCAAACTTGATAATAATAGTGCAACATGCTTGTGGAATCACTTATTATGAATCATTTGATACTTGCAAACCATGCGTCATGGGTAAGATGACTAAATCTCCGTTCTCCAGAACAATGGAGTGAGCTAATGACTTATTGGAAATAATACATACCGATGTATGCGGACCGATGAGTGTTGAAGCACGTGGAGGGTATCATTATTTTCTGACCTTAACAGATGATTTGAGTAGGTATGGGCATATGTAATTGACAAAACACAAGTCTAAAACATTTCAAAAGTTCAAACAATTTTAGAGTGAAGTGGAGAATCATCGTAATAAGAAAATAAAGTTTCTATGATCTGATCGCAGAGGCGAATATTTGAGTTACGAGTTTGGCCTTCATTTAAAACAATGTGAAATTGTTTCACAACTCACGCCACCTGGAACACCACAGCGTAATGGTGTGTCTGAATGTCATAACTGTACTTTATTGGATATGGTGCGTTCTATGATGTCTCTTACCGATTCACCACTATCGTTTTGGGGTTACGCATTAGAGATAGCCGCATTCACGTTAAATAGGGCACCGTCTAAATCCGTTGAGACAACACTGTATGAACTATGGTTTGGCAAGAAACCTAAGATGTCATTTCTTAAAGTTTGGGGTTGCAACACTTATGTCAAAAGGCTTCAGCCTGATAAGCTCGAACCCAAATCGGAGAAGTGCGTCTTCATAGGATACCCTAAAGAAACTATTGGGTACATCTTCTACCACTGATCCGAAGGCAAGATCTTTGTTGCTAAGAATGGATCCTTTCTAGAGAAGGAGTTTCTCTCGAAAGAAGTGAGAGGGAGGAAAGTAGAACTTGATGAGGTAATTGTACCTTCTTTCAAATTGAAAAGTAGCACATCAGACAAATCCGTTCCCATGATGCGTACACCAACTAGACAGGAAGCTAATGATGACGATCATGAAACTTCGGATCAAGTTACTACTGGACCTCATAGGTCGAACAGAGCACATTCCGCCCCAGAGTGGTACGGTAATCCTATCCTAGAAGTCATGTTATTAGACCATGGCGAACCTACAAACTATGAAGAAGCTATGATGAGCCCAGATTCCGATAAATGGCTTGAGGCCATGAAATGTCAGATAGGATCCATGTATGAGAACAAAGTATGGACTTTGGTGGACTTGCCTGATGATTGGCAAGCTATAGAAAATAAATGGATCTTCAAGAAGAAGACTAATGCTGATGGTAATGTTACTATCTACAAAGATTCACTTGTCGCAAAAGGTTCTTGACAAGTTCAAGGAGTTGACTATGATGAGACTTTCTGACCCGTAGCGATGCTCCAGTATGTCTGAATCATGTTAGAAATTGCCGCATTTTATGATTATGAAATCTGGCAAATGGACGTCAAAACTGCATTCCTTAATGGATTTCTTAAAGAAGAGTTGTATATGATGCAATCAGAAGGTTTTGTCGACCCTAAAGGTACTAACAAAGTATGCAAGATCCAACGATCCATCTATGGACTGGTGCAAGCATCTCAGAGTTGGCATATACGCTTTGATGAGGTGATCAAAGCATATGGTTCTATACAGACTTACGGTGAAGCCTGTATCTACAAGAAAGTGAGTGAGAGCTCTGTAGCATTTCTAATATTATATGTGGATGACATATTGTTGATTGGAAATGATATAGAATTTCTGGATAGCATAAAAGGATACTAGAATAAGATTTATTCAATGAAAAACCTCGGTGAAGCTACTTACATTTTGGGCATCAAGATCTATGGGGATAGATTGAGACGCCTAATAGGACTTTCACAAAAACATACCTTGAAAATGTTTTTGAAGAAGTTCAAAATGGATAAGTCAAAGAAAGGGTTATTGCCTGTGTTGCAAGGTGTGAAGTTGAGTAAGAGTCAAAGCCCGACCAGGGCAGAAGATAGAGAGAGAATGAAAGTCATTCCCTCTGCCTCAGTCATAGGTTCTATAAAGTATGCCATGCTATGTACCAAACCTTTTGCGTGCCTTGCCATGAGCTTGGCAAGGGGGTACAATACTGATCCAGGTGTAGATCACTGGACAACGGTCAAAATTATCCTTAGTTACCTAAGCGGACTAAGGAAATATTTCTTGGTTATGGAGGTGATAAAGAGTTCGTTGTAAAGGGTTACGTCGATCCAAGCTTTGACACTGATTCAGATGACTCTGAGTCTCAATCTGGATACAAATTTAAAGTGGGAGCATTTAGCTAGAGTAGCTCCATACAGAGAATTGTAGACATAGAAATTTGCAAAATACATACGGATCTGAATGTGATAGAACCATTGACTAAACTTCTCTCACAAGCAAAACATGATCATACCTTAGTACTCTTTGGGTGTTAATCACATGGCGATGTGAACTAGATTATTGACTCTAGTAAACTCTTTGGGTGTTGGTCACATGGCGATATGAACTATGGGTGTTAATCACATGGCGAGGTGAACTAGATTATTGACTCTAGTGCAAGTGGGAGACTGAAGGAAATATGCCCTAGAGGCAATAATAAAGTTGTTATTTTATATTTTCTTATTCATGATAAAGGTTTCTTATTCATGCTAGAATTGTATTGATCGGAAACTTAAATACATGTGTGAATACATAAACCAATACCATGTCCCTAGTAAGCCTCTACTAGACTAGCTCATTGATCAAAGATGGTTAAGGTTTCCTAAGCATAGACATGTGTTGTCATTTATAACGGGATCACATAATTAGGAGAATGATGTGATGGACAAGACCCATCCATTAGCTTAGCATATGATCATTCAAGTTTAATGCTATTGCTTTCTTAATGTCAAATGCATATTGCTTCGACTATGAGATCATGCAACTCCCGGATACCGGAGGTATGCCTTATGTGCTGTCAAACATCACAATGTAACTGGGTGATTATAAAGATGCTCTATAGGTATCACCAAAGGTGTCTATTGAGTTGGAATGGATCCAGATTGGGATTTGTCACTCCATGTATCGGAGAGGTAGGGCCCTCTCAGTAATACACATCATAAGAAGCTTGCAAGCAAAGTGACTAAGGTTAGGTAAGAGATGATGCATTACGGAATGAGTAAAGAGACTTGCCAGTAACGAAATCGAACTAGGTATGGAGATACCAACCATTGAATCTCGGGCAAGTAACATACCGACGAACAAAGGGAATTGCGTATGTTGTCACACTACAAGAAAAAGACACATCCGTGACATTTTGGGCCAAACGAATTTTTTTTCTGTCATGCTTATGACACTTCTATGACGATAATTATGACAAAACCCGGTATCATCATAGATGTGGTGGGCTCCTACTTCTATGACAAAAAATCATGATAGAAAATGGGCTTTTCATCCTGGGCGGGCCGGAGACGCTGCTGCATGACATTCTTTGGGCCGTGCATGACAGAAAAAACCATGGTAGAAGCGAGGGCGAGGAAAATATCGGGGAGTTCCCGGTTACGGTGGGTGGTCGGGGGCCGAGCGATGGGCGTTTCTCTCATACACATACGCGCGTGTGTGCAAGGCGTTGCACTCTAACTTAACCCAAGCGAGGTGTTGGGCTCTAACTCAACCCGAGCGATTGCACTGCAGGCTACACGTTACTGAACCCAAGAGATCGATCGATGGCTGTTAACTGAACTCAATCGAGCGATTCCTTCGCTACTGCTGCTAACTGAAGCCGATCGAACCTGCTGGCTCTGGATGAACAATGAGTGTTGTTGGGGGGTTGGATGAACAGTTCCCGGTGGGGGGATGAACAGGACCCCGTGGTAGTAGAGGCCATTGTCGTTGGATGAACAGTACCCCAATCAATCGAGCCGGTTGGGGGTGGACGAACAGGACCCCGTGGAGGGCTGGATGAACAGGACGACCCCGTGGAGGGCTGGTTGAACAGTAGCTGGTGGAGGGCTCGACGAACAGTAGCCCATGTAGGAGTGGTTGAACAGGACCTCGTGGAGAGGGCTGGTTCAATAGTAGCCGGTGGAGGAGCGCGCGGTGGAGGCTGGATGAACAGGAGCCCGTGGATGAACAGTCGCATGTGGAGGCTGGAGGAGGTCAACGGTGGATGAACAGTAGCCCGTGGAGGCTGGAGGAGGTCGACGGTGGAGATGAACAACATCCCATGGAGTCCCGTTTTGCGGTATGCCACACCCCTCCCGATGAACAGGACCCCCGTTTCGACCGTAGCGCTCCAACACAAGTTCGTTTCCTCCGTTTTGCGGTACTCCACACCCCTCCCGATCAATAGGACCCCGTTTCGACCGTAGGAGGTCCGTTTCCTCCGTTTTGCGGTACGCCAGACCCCTCCCGATGAAAAGTATCCCATTTCGACCGTGGCCAGTCGAACACAAGGCCGTTTCCTCCGTTCTGTGGTACGCCAGGCCTCGTTTCCATCGGCTGTTCCGTCCAAGCCGGTTGGCTCCCGATGAACAGCACGCGTTTCGTTGCCTCCCGATGAACACGATGCATTCTGTGCCTCCCCATGAACACGACTACGACGCAGTTTCTCCATTCCAACCCAACCACGTACACGAGCCCTGGCCGTACATATGCGCGAGTAGGCATTCGGGAGCCCGCCCATTGTACGTACATGGCCGTATTTACTTTCTTGCACCCTGGCCGCTGTACATACGTGTACATGCTACGTGCGCGCCTCTACTATGACACGTGCCCTTCCTTACACGGCCATGGTTCATCACTGCAGCCTGCAGACAGACCGATCGTATGCACGTACACGTTCGCGACCAGAATGACAATGCTAGGTACGCTTCGACCAGGTGGGTCCCGACTGTCAGGCACTTCCTTGCATGTGAAGATGTAGCTGGTGGGTCCCAGTAGTCAGGGGCGAATCTTTTTTTTTTGCCCGTAATATGGACGCACTTCCTTGCATGCGAAGATGTAGCTGGTTAGGGGTCCTAGCAGTTAGGGGGGAAATGTTTTTTTCGTGAAATACGGTGGCCCGTCCGGTGGGTCCCTACTGTCAGGTGGAGGAATAATTATTTTGCGCGTAATAAGGAGGCACTTCCTTGCTGCGTCCATGGACCCAGCTGTCAGCCTCTCCATGTAGAGTACTCTTCCAATGGAAGTCGTTCGTTGACCACATTGACCATGCCGCGCCGAGAGCACCAGGGCGGTGGACAAAGGCGAGGCCTAGGAAGGGGACGACGCGGAGTCGGGGAAGACGCAACAGTGGATGCCCACACGGAGGGGAGTACATGGGTTGACTGCTTTGGCTGCGGTGTGAGGCTGCCATTGCTAGAGAATAACAGGAGGTGTGGGTGAGTATAGAGGGATGGCATGGCCAGCGGTGGCAGCACAGCCGGACATGGTAGGCAGGAGCAGGCGGCACGGCCGACGCTTGTTTGGGAGGCTGGAGCAAGAAGACCAGAGGTTGAAGAAGCACTACAGCCGTTGGATGGACACTGTACGGTCACTGGAGCTAGAATCGTTCATATTGACTAAGTTGACAAAGCCCTCCGTCCCCGTCATCTTAGTAGGCCAACAAGTCAGCCTCCCACTATGGTGGATCCTAACTAGTAGGGGGAGTATTCATTTTTTGTGCGTAATAAGGAGGCACTTCCTTGCATGCGAAGATATAGCAAGTGCGTCCGACCTGTCAGCGGGGGAACATTTTTTCATGAAATACAGAGGCCCTTCCGGTGGGTCCCAGCTATCAAGTGGAGGAATCAATATTTTGCGCGTAATAAGGATGCATTTCCTTGCGTGCGGCCATGGACCCAGCTGTCAGCCTCTCCATGTACAGTCCACTTCCGATGCATGTCGTTCATTGACCACGTTGACCACGCCGTGCCGAGAGCACCAGGGCGGTGGACGAGGGTGAGGCCTAGGAAGGGAACGCCATGGAGCCAGGGAAGACTCACCAGTTGTTTCCCACGCGGAGGGGAGTACGAGGGTTTACTGGTTCGACTGCCGTCGCCGGAGAATAACACCAGGTGTGAGTGAGTATAGGGATGGCTAGGCCAGCGATGGGAGTACGATGGGGCAGTGAGGCCTGCGTGGCAGCATAGCCGGCCGCGGGAGGAGGGAGCAGGTAGTCCCGCCAGCACTTGTTTGAGCGGCTAGAGCAGGAAGAGCAGAGATTGAAGAAGCACGACGGTCGTTGGATGGACATCCAACAGTCACTGCTTGTGCGTCAACCTTTTTTTAGGAAAGCCTCAAATATGCGGAAAACAACATACAACCCATCTGCCATTATTTCTAATAATTTATAGCCCATTTGCTAATTCTTAAGGTTTTTTTGGAGCCCATATTCTTTTTGTTAGCATTACAGCCCATATTGTGGCCACGGTTAAAAAATTATACAAAATTTTGCATATTTCGGTGCGGTTCGAACTGTTTTTAATCCCGAAATTTTGAGTCACATTCAAATAGATTTTAAAAATAAATATATATCAATATAAAATCCAACAAATTGTCCATGCATAACAATCAATGCAATTTAAAATCTCGAAATGAAAAAAAGGAAACTAATTGCCGGTTTGATGTGTTTTAAAAATGTACAACCCATTTCTCATTACTGATAGGCCATTTTCTCGGCCAACCAAATGAAGCTCTCCTCGTCTTGAAATATTTGCAGCCCAACAGGCCTGATAAAGAGACTTACTTGACAAATCACAAAAAACTGGGCTAGCCATTTTCAGAAACAAAAAAAAATTACTGGGCCGGTATGTGGTAAACATAAAAGAAAAGGCTGTCTAGACAGGCCAGAGTGCCCCGGACAGCCCAGTTGACACCCTGCTTCCGTCTCAAAAACAAATTAGATAAATGCCACTACAATTATGGCGATTCATAAAACTGCAATTTCCAAACTTTGAAAAATGCCACTACAATTTTTGCAAACTTTGAAGAGAGCCACCGCAATTTTTGCAAACTTTGAAAAAGGCCACTCCAGACTTCGAAAAATGCCACCGGAAATGGCATTTTTCAAAGTTTGGAAATTCCAGTGGCATTTCTCGGAATCACAAGATTTGGAGTGGCATTTATCAAATTAACCCAAAACAAAAATAACTGGGCGAGCTGCTGGGTCCCTGGTGTCAGCCGCTTGTTGTGCAATTCTCTCATTTATTGACTACATTGACAATGGCATGGGACCCAGATGTCAGAAATCCATTAGGAGGAGCCATTTTTTTATTGGCTTCAAATAAGGAGGCACTTGCTTGCGTACTGCCATGACCTTGGTGGGTCCCTGCTGTCATCCTCTCCACGTACAATCATCTGCTAATTGTGTATGCGTCAACCCGGTAGGCCCACAAGTCAGCCTCTAAACCCGTGGCGGACAAATACAACCCATTTAAAAAAATAACAGCCCATTGCATACGTTCAAACGGAAAGTTCAACATTCAGAGTAAAGCAACAGGTCTGATCCAGATATAGAGTACTGAACTTCCATGTTGACAACCATCATAGCCAAGTTAACCATCTACTCCCACTAATACTCTAGTAGTGTACAAGTACTAACTTACTCTTAGCTAACTAGACGATGCCGTCCGCCATCTGCGGTACACGCTAAACACCGGTACTGGCATACTCCACCTCGCCTCGGACTTGCCAGAGGTACAATAGGGCGCATTGCTCGCGCGTGTTGGCCCTTTCCATGTTGGCATGGTCCACCGAAGCTTCGGCTTCTAAGCGGGAAACCCACTTGACGAGCTGGTAGTAAAATTCAGTGTCACGAACGCGTGCGTGCCCGACAGCCTCTAGGGCTATTTGTCGGGCACCGGCCTCCATGTAGTCGGCCCAGTTGCGGGCGCTCTGCTCGCGACTCAGAGCGTCGGTGCGCTACTGCTCCATGTCCCGCTGGCGGAGCAAATTGGCGATACGCTGCTCCTCGACCAGGCGGTCGCGCTCCAACAACTCCTCATACTCCACATTGCCATCTAAAGACCGATAGAATGCCTCCTCCCTCCGTCTGCCTTCCGGTGAAACACCAAACACTAGTTCTAGCAGTGACCGCCTCCGGCGTCACCTATCGCGGATGGGCGGGGGCATGGCGGATGTGGCGAGAGCGAGGATAAGTGGCGAATGATGTCGGGCCGGTGGGGTCTTATGAGGATAGGGCGAGTTGGGTTATGATGCCATCGGAGAAGCCCAGGAAACAGTAATTATAGGCGGAAGGTAGGCGAACCAGCGTATCACGGGAAACGCGATGGTCATCGCGGTCATCAGAATTCAATGCATAAGCAGGCATGGCTTAGCGCGCCAGCTTGCTGTGGAAAACGAGAAAAACAGAAATTAGGACTGTGTCGTCCCATCTCGTCAGTGGTGCGGCCCGTCCGTGCTGGGTCGCACGCGGGTATGACAGACGAGTGCACTCGAATCATCGAGATGAGGTACTCCCTCCTTGTCAAAAATGATTCCACCACTCATCATCTACCTTGGTAGGTGAGATTTTTGAATTAAGCCCTGCAAACCGGAAAGGAGGTAGTACATGCATGATCAGCTATTTATTCTATAGGATCGAGTAGGTCATTTTTTGAATTGAGCCCTGCAAACTGGAAAGGAGGTAGTACGCGCGTGATCCTCTATTTATCCATTTAGGATCGAGTAGGTCGGATAGTGTACGTGTAGGATCGAGTAGGTCAGATGGTGTACGTGTAGACTGCATTAGCTGATGGACGTTCGTTGGGAGATAAGGCATTGGTGAACGTTTTTGCTGGCAGTTTCTTCAGATTCGCATGGCATTTTCTTCAGAGCAGATTCTCAGTTTCTTCAGAGGTAGGCATTTTTATTCAAAAAACTGTCACTTTGGATCTTGCATCGCAACTAAAACTGCCAGGAGCGGATTAGTAGGCTAGCTAGTGACCGGTCGGTAACTTGTAAACACTGAGCGAACAGAAACAAGGAACTGTTAGTAACTTGTAAACACTGAGAACACATAAATAAGGATCATGTTGTGCACGGCAGTAAGAGCCGATCCGTTCGAAATGTTCACATGAGACTCACAGGCCTAGCATTGTAATATGTTCACATTAGTAGCCCAAATACAAAACCAACTAGTACGATTCCCATACATAAGATTAACATGTTAATGCATCTCATGATTCACATATCATATACAAATATGTAGCTCCAAAAGCAAAGATCTAGAAAAAACATCTGTTCTTCCTACTAACATGGATGCTTATCTTGGCCAACATTCAGTATAGAGTGAAAGACACATTTGTTTATGAAGTCTACAATTCCTCTTGCAAACGTAAGTGGTTTCACCAACAGCTGGAACCATGAGAAAGAACCACACATGATGGAGGAACATCCACTGCAATATGACTTGGTGTTCTCTCGATCACACGACGAGACTATTTTCGGAATACAAACTCTAAGTTAGGCAAAATGATGCCCATTGTATAATCAGACCAAAGCAATGAAGCACCTAGTGTTGGCCAATAAATAGTACATTACTACTTTTCTGCAGTCCATGAAGTGACTATCTAATCTTTCTATGTCTGTTTTCAAATGGCACTACATGCAATGACTATACTATTCTCTTGTGCAGTTCAACCAAAATTGCGGTCACTTTGTTTGTTTGCCAAATAGCAATGGGTAGACATCTCTGTCTGCACAAATATCAAGAAGCTAGTAAACATATACCCCACCTTGGATTTTTGGTTTAAACACGTCTCTTCCGCTTAGCATCTGTCATGTTCTGCACTAGACAATTTGATACAGTCATATTTTGCCCTGGGCAATTCCAAACTGAATTGATTTGCTCATTCTGAGCAGAAATATAGCGCCTATTCTTCATTAGACCAAGGATATACATGTTTGCAGTGATGGAAGAGGTGAAATCGATACAACCGAAATTGAGCATCCAATCATTGAACCCTGTCCTGCACCTCCAATGTAGGCTCGCCCTGCCAATAAATTCACATGCAAACCACTAGTATTACTATCTAATGACAGTACAAAAAGAGTAGCAAGATAGTAGCAAACCATGTACCTTCGTAATGAACAGCTCATAGTGCCACCAATTGGATATTAGGTTTGGAAGAAAACATGCTCCTAATGTTGAACCATTTGGACTTTTTGTGCAGTTCCACTAAAATCGAGCATCCTTGTTTGCATAGATATTGAAAGTGTGATTGCTATAAAAGTGGCACTAGTTGAAGCATATGTCGGATATCGGGTGCCGACAAAACCCTTAAGGTTTGGACACTAGGGTGCGCACGAACATCTCTCCCTACCAAAACACGCCCTCAGCCTCATTGCGATTTCTAAGCTAGCACGATGAACAACACAAGAGACACAAGATTTATACAAGTTCGGGCCACCGTTGTGGTGTAATACCCTACTCCTGTGTGTGGTGTGGTGGATTGCCTCTTGGGCTGATGATGAACAGTACAAGGGAAGAACAACCTCGCGAGGAGAGGTGTTCTTGTGCTTGGTGAGGAATCGATCCGTCTCCGTTGCCTCTAGATGAGATGCCTTCTACTATGGTGGGTAGCCCTATTTACGGAGGCCCTGGTCCTCTTCCCAAATACTGAGCTGGAAGGGATCCAACAACGGCCATTTTGAAAGGGGACATCTAGTACAAGCTATCCTGACTAAAGGTAGTCTTTGCCTGCCAAAGGCACTGGTGGTGACGCCGTCTTGGGCTCCATGGTGACCTCCGTCCTGCCGTCTCGCTGGTCTTGGTCTTGTTGCACCGATAAGGATACCCTTGCCTACTGCCTCGGTACTCCGCGCCCGCGCTTGCCCCCTTTGCACCAAAGAGGAAACGAGGACACTGCACGAGCTGGTGCCCACCTGGCGCCCGCCTGGTCTTGATCGTCATGGCTTGCGTCATGTGCACCTCACGAGGTACCCCTTGCCTTGATCTCTCCGCCTCCTTGCGAGCCTTCCTGGTGAGGCCGTCCCTCAGGAGGCCTTGTGTCGTCCGCCCCGCGAGGCTTGGCCCCTCGTGAGGGTCTTGAGCGCTTGGTTGATGAAGAGGGCCGTACTAGGCCACTGGTTGAGCCACGCTGCAGGTCGCAGGTAGGCAAGTCTGGGGACCACCGTTCAAAGAACGCCGACAGTAGCCCCCGGGCTTAAGGCGTGCTCGTACTTGGCTTAGCAGCAAAGCCAAAGGGCAAGTGCGGAGCGCCACGGGCCCCAACAGCCTGCGGCCTTGGTTGCTGCATGGAGACTGATTGGACGTGGGCGTCTTCGCTTCTCCATGCTGCCTCGGCAACTACCCAACTGACAAAAGGCTGGCACGGGCAAGGCTTGCCTTCATTGCTTTCCTTAGTCTTGCTCCAGATCCCCTTCCTTGCTTCCTTGCTTCCGAAATCTCCAGATCCGCTCTACTCCTCCCCTTTCAGCGAGTGATGGCACCTCACAAGGTAAAGGTCGATGCGCTACCGGCTTGGTATTCGCCGGCCCTGGATTCCCCCAATATGTCGGAGAAGAATCTTGCCGCCACGCGCCTGATGACTGCGGTGGAGGGCAGCGAGATGGGGGAGACCGAACTCCGGGCTGGCTCCGCCAAGCCGGAGGCTAAGGGGAGCACCTTCTACCCCCTCTTCATGAACGCCATCGTCGCCGGCCTGGTTCCTCCCTTCTCCGACTTCTTCTACGCTGTCCTCCACCATTACAGGTTGCAGGCCCTTCATCTCCATCCCAACTCTATTCTCCTTTTGTCGATTTTCGCCTACTACTACGAGGCGCATGTTGGGGTGATGCCGTCCGTGGCTCTGCTGCGCCACTTCTTCTCCCTCCGAATCAACAGCGAGCACACCTTGGCGTGCGCCAACTTCGCCGCGTACGCTAAGGCCAACGTGATCTCGAAGACTGGGAAGAGGGTCGACAACTTCCGGAGCAAGTGGGTCATGGTGCATGCTAGATGTGTCCACCCCCGGTTGGTGTTGCCAAGGGAGGCGCCCTAGCCTGATGAAGGGTGGTCTCGCGCGAAGCTTGCCGACGACCGGGCGTAGTTGGTGCTGGAGAAGATGAGCACTGACTTGAAGCCGGGCAACGTGAAGGTGAAAGTGCAACTAATCCCCGGGTGTTTTTGGTAATTAATAACAACATATATATCATTGAACTAATAGTTACTTGAGAATCATTTCAGAGAGTTCAGTGATATGGGTATGGCAAGGATCAAGAAGTGGACCCTCAAAATGCTAAGGCAAGCATTGGCAAAAGCTCAAGACTCCATTTTTGGTTTAGTGATCCAAGATCACATTGAGTCCATAGGAAAAGCCAATACTATTAAAGGGGATGAGGTTATGATGATGATCTGGTTGCTCAAGTGCTTAGTGATACATCTCCTAAACTATCGGCAACTTTCACCGCCATATACACTCATAAGTAGTCTCGGTCCCACCGATATTCCAAACTTCAGTCACCGAGATGAACCACCTCACCATAAAGCCAAACCCTAGCAAACTCGGATTTTCCGATTCGAACTCGGTCTCACTGAAACATGAGTTGCCAAGCTTCAGAATCTACGTCATCAAATCGGTGTCACCGAGATGATGAAGTCGGTCCCACCAAACTGGCATGCTCTTGTCATTGCACGAATCGGACTCACCGAGATTGTATTTTCGGTCCCACGAAAATCCCAACGCTCACATTATTTGAACTATCGGTCTCACCGAGTTGTCAACTTCGCCCCACCGAGATTGCTCAAATGTGTGTAACGGTTGGATTTTGTGTGGAGGCTATTTATACCCCTCCACCCCTCTTCATTCGTGGAGAGAGCCATCGAAAGAACTACCACTCCTACCTTACATTTTCGAGAAGAGAACTACCTACCCTTGTGTTGAGATCAAGTTGCTCCACTCCCACCATATGAAGCTTGATCTCTAGCCTTCCCAAGTTGCTTTCCACTCAATCCTTTCTTCCACCACAGCCAAATCGGTGAGGAGAGTTGAGTGTTGGGGAGATTATCATTTGAAGCACAAGATCAAGGAGTTCATCATCATCTACAACATCTATTACCTTTTGGAGGGTGGTGCCTCCTAGATTGGTTAGGTGTCGCTTGGGAGCCTCCGTCATCGAGATGTGGAGTTGAACCAAGAAGTTTGTAAGGGCAAGGAGATCGCCTACTTGTGAAGATCTACCCCGAGTAAGGCTAGCCCTCCGTGGGCGTGAGCCATGATGGAATAGACAAGGTTGCTTCTTCGTGGACCCTTCGTGGGTGGAGCCCTCCGTGGACTCTCGCAGCTGTTACCCTCCGTGGGTTGAAGTCTCCATCAACGTGGAAGTACGATAGCACCACCTATCGGAACCACGAGAAAAATCACCGCGTCTCCAAAATTGCGTTTGCTCTTCTCCACCTCTCTTTACTACATGTGCAATTTACTTTCCGCTGCCTATACTCTAGAATTGCATGTGTAGGGTGATGCTTGACTTGATCATAATTGTGAATCTGCCAAAAACTGTTCTTTGTCAAAAGGCAGAATTTTATATTGTCAAGTAGTCTAATCACCCCCTCTAGACATACTTTCGATCCTACAAGTGGTATCGAGCTTTGGTTTCCATTGTATTGGTTTCAATTGCATTGACTCCATAAGCTTGGTTTCACAACCTAGGAGAGTATGGCGTCTAGTGAGGGTAATTTTCAGAGAGGTCCTTACTTTGATGGTACAAACTTTGCTAGTTGGAAGCATAAAATGAAAATGCATATTCTTGGTCATAACCCAGCCGCATGGGGCATTATTTGTGTTGGTATGCAAGGTGAATTCTTCGAGGAAGGAAAAGTTCGGATCGCGGCTTACACGGAAGAATTGCGGATGTTGCAAAACAATGCTCAAGCTTGTGACATTCTCTTCAATGCCTTGTGTCCCGAGGAGTTCAACAAAATCAGCCGTCTTGAGAATGCAAAAGAGATTTGGGATACTTTGGTTGAAATGCACGAAGGTACCGAGTCCGTGAAGGAGTCAAAGCTAGATATTCTTCAAGGTCAACTTGACAAGTTCAAGATGAAGGATGATGAAGGTGTCGCTGAAATGTATTCTAGGCTTGCTCTCATCACAAATGAGATTGCCGGCTTAGGAAGCGAAGAAATGACCGACCGATTCATCATCAAGAAGATTCTCAGAGCTTTGGATGGAAAGTATGACACCGTATGCACTTTGATCCAAATGATGCCAAACTACAAGAATCTCAAGCCAACCGAAGTCATTGGAAGAATTGTTGCTCATGAGATGACACTTAAGGATAAGGAAGAGCTTCACAACAAGTCAAGTGGTGCTTACAAAGCTACAAGTGATGCTCCCACAACCTCAAGTGACAAGTTAGTTTCCAATGAAGAGATAAGTCTAATGGTCAAGAACTTCAACAAATTCTACAAGAATAGAGGCAAAGGGAGAAGCTCAAAGTCTAGATCATATGATGAAAAGAGATCTTCTAGTCGTGATCGAAACTGCTACAATTGTGGAAGACCGGACACTACTCAAATGAGTGTACGGCTCCCCACAAGAGAAGAGAAGAATCTCCAAGAAGAAGAAGCTCAAGAGATGAGTCACCTCGGAAAGAGAGAAGGAGCAGAGATGATCGTTATGAACGAAGACCCTCTCGGAGAAGAAAGGATTAGGAGAGGAAAGACAAGTCATCAAGGAGCTACACAAGAAGAAAACATCAAGCTCATGTAGGTGAATGGGTCTCGGCCCGACTCCGACAATCAATCCGAAGGAAGCTATCACTCCAACTCCGACTACTGATCAAGATGAAGGTGTTGCGGTCTTGCTCTCGTATCCTCCAACTCCAACTCCTACGACTTATTTGATTCACCAAATGAGGGAATTGGAAGATGCTTCATGGCTAAAGGCCCCAAGGTATCACACCCTGAATTCATTGACTTCGATAGTGATGAGGATGACTTGCTTGGTGAAGATGAGCTCTTACATGATAAATCCAGTGAGCCTAGTAACGATGAACATGCTAGTAGTCTTTATAGTCGAGAAGAGTCGAATGACAATGCTATGAAGGAGATTGAGCGTCTAACTAAAGAACTAAACACTCTTAATTTAGCTCATGAAACAACTCAAGAAGATCATAGAGAGCTCCTAAGATCTCATGAGAAGCTACGCTTCGAGAAGCTCAATCTAGAGCAAGAACATGAGTTCCTAAAAGCAATCAATGACGATCTTCGAAAGAAGAGTTCTTCATATCTTGCCAAACGACTTCTCTTGTCTAATTTCTTGCCACCCATTAAGTCTAAGCATGACAAGCATAAGAAAAATTCTTCCTCTAGTAGTAACAATAACCATGCTAAATCCAATGTTGTTGCTTCTAGTAGTTCTCTTGATTCCACTAACAATGTTTCAAGCCAAGTTACACTTGAGCAAGAAAATAGTTTATTGAAAGGGATCATAGAGAAAGGTGTCTACAAGAGTCTTGCCGGAAGCAAGAACTTTGAGGAAATTGTTCACAAGCAAGGAAGGCACCGGAAGAATCAAGGAATTGGTTTTGAGCGAAAGTTCAACGCCGAAGGTGTTGAGTGGGAAGAAGGTCAATATCCTACTCCACAGTTTGTTCCTCAAAAGGAGAAGTATGATCCTACTTCTTCCAATGTGGAACAAGCTCAAGATGACCTTCCACCACAAGACCACAAGCTAAAAGGAAAGGACAAGCTTCAAGAGGAGATTGATGCATTTGTTGAAGCACCTCAAACCATGGTCAAGTGGGTTCCCAAGGAAACGTCAAGTTCTACTTCGTCAAGCTCAACTACAACCCGAAGGATTCCCATCAAGATGATGTGGATCCCAAGAAGAAGAACTAGAAAGTTCTTGAGGGTGACTCGCCAACATACTTCACTCACATTCATTTTGGCAAAAACTTGTGCAATCAACTTCCACATCGTGCACTAGTTCATGGAGTCACAAACCCTCTTGTTGGTAAGTCAAGGGACAAGGTAATCATTGCTTTCATGGACATCATCTATTGTGAACTTCAATCTATGTCCATGGATATCCTTGTTTGTTCCTTGTGGGACTAACCCATGTAGGTATTGAAAGTGCCCGAATCCAAAGGATAGATCCCAACTCTTGATGATCTCCATCAACATTGAGCATCCACATCTTCAACATCTACATGAAGTCTTCTACGACAACCCAAGGTTAGTTTGACCCTTTAAAAGGGTTCTCACATCTAGGGAGCTTTGCTCTAAAAATTGAGCTAAAGCATCTTCAAATGATGTGAACACATCAATGCTTTATGTAAAAGTGGTAACCCCACTTGTGCTTAAACGATGAGTATGACCTATGATCAAATGTTCTCATTTGGCTCCTAAGTCAATATACTCATATAAAGATGACCTAGTCATCGACAAATTGTGTGTTAGTTGCTAGAGTTTTGATTGTGCATGTTTGACACATATTTCATTTGCTATCTTATTGTGTGAGCATGTTGGATGCATGATTTTATCCATTCGAGGACATCCATTTGTTGTTTTGGTCGTTTTGATTTTTCTGACCAAATGGATGGACAAGAATGCCTAAGTACCTCCCCTAGCTATCTATGCTTTCTTGTCTCAAATTCTATTCATGCTTACATCACAAATATTGAACAAGTCATTTTCGGACCCTCGGGTGAGGAGCACTTTGAGCCACCGATCCGTCAAGGGCTAATTTCCAAAACCTTCTAATTGATTTGGTCGGACCAACTCACTCAAACTCGGTCGAACCGAAAGCATTTAGACTGATCTAGGTTTTCATCTCGGTGAAACCGAAGTTGTGATTTTCGGCGTGATCGAAGTGCATAATCGCCTAGCGATTATCCATCTCGGTGCCACCGAAGTTTTACAACTCGTCCCACCGACAAGGGGTATATATACTCAGGGCGCGCGTTGATTCCTCCTTCAAACGCTTTCGCCCCACACCCTTTGCTGCCGCCGCCTTGGTCTCCGGATCATCGCCGTTGCCGCTTTCAGGCGCCGCCGCAGAGTCTCCGTCGCCGTCAACGGACTTCTCCTCCGAGCCGTTGCCGCCATAGAAAAACTCCACCAAGTTAGGGTGAGTTTTGATCCCACTCGTGCTCCCATCTCCGATTCAATGCACGCTTGGATTGCCTAGTATCTTGCCACGATTGAAATCCTCCAGACACCAGATTAGTTCGTTTGAACTAGATTCGAGTAAAAGTTTTAGGTTAGGTTTCATGAACACATCTCGGTGAGACCGATTTTATATTTTCGGTATGACCGATTTGGCCTATGGCCATTACCGCACCTTCGGTCCAACCGAAGTTGTGCAAAATCGGTGTGACGAAATGATTTCGTGAAACCCTAGTGTTTTCGGCAGATCGAAACCCACTTCGTCAAACCGAAAGTGGTGTGAAAGCTCTGTTTAACACTTCGGATTCATCAATCTTAAACTCGATCGACCGAAATGTCTTCTCGTGAAAACTTAATACTATAATTTGAACTCATTTTTTTGCAAAACTTCGCATTTTGTGATGACTCTTCTTCTCCGCCTACACCTTATCTATTCACAAAGTTGTCACCATGTCGATGCGGTGACAAATGTAACAGTCGAGAAACCCATTGCTGAGACATTCCAGAGGCAGGAACTAGTCCCGATCCTAGTAGCTCATCCGATGATGGTGAGAGGAGTACACCAAGTGGCTTGCCTCCTGCAGCCACCGAGCTAGAAAGAAGAGGAATTCAGATGATGAAGATTCAGATTTTGTCGTTGAGGAAGAGGTGACCTCAAAGCCTAAAGGAAGGTTGTTGCCAAAGAGCAACAAGGTCAACAATCTAAGAAGGGCACCAAAGAAAGTCAAGCAATCAACTGTTGCTAAGAAGCTGAATTTGGGAGAGGCACTGCAAGCAAAGTGAAGAAAACCTCCAAGAGAAAGAGGATAGTGCATGATGCAGCAGAAGAGGATGAGTATGAGGAAGCACCCCAGCCTACTTCTCGAAGTCAAGTTCATGGGTGATGCCATTAAGGTGGAGCCACATCAAAGCCCAAGAAATCTGCTCCACTAAGGCAACTCCAAGAAAGCCTCGCTGCCAAGCCCAAGAAGACCGTCGAAACATTCCAGCATTCGAGAAGAACAAGGATGATGTGCCACCAGTGAGTCGACGATGAAGGACCAGTTTCTTTGAAACTTCGTCCAAAACGCCACTACATGATGATGCTCATCCTCAAGCCGAGAATATGAAGGCAAGGAAAGATAAAGGTCTCGGGCTATGGAGACAAACTGACCCATATGCCGTGAGGAGAAGAACTGCTGAGATCCCAGATTTCACACCGAGAGTAGCGGGACTTCTATGAGACCGTCTTGATGGACAAGAAGCCCATAGTCGCAGACACCGATATGTTGATTGGAAGTACATTGACAATAAGAGCACAGAGATTTCTTTCCACATGTGCATGAAAGTTTCACCTTTGCTTGGAGTTTGCAGACTTTGTAGGTCGAAATTGACCAGGTTGGAACGATGAGATGATAATGCAATTCTATGCCACAGCTCACTTCTACCCTGATGGAAAGATTATATGGATGACTGAAGGTCAAAGATTTTCTTCTTCTGTTGAAGAATGGGCAGAAATTCTGAATGCTCCAATGCAACGAGAAGATGATATTGATGTATATGGGATTCCAAAGAAGAATCATGAATCCATGAAGAACATGTACAAAGAGATTCTAGCAGAGGATTTGGGAATCTGGAAGCTCGGCTCAGTCTACTATCTCCAGGCAGGCTTACCTACCACTAATACTATTTTGAGGCATACCTTGATGCCCAAATCTGGAGATGATCGCATGATCAGAGGATACTCTATCAACATGCTGCACATACTTGATGAGAAAGCACCTTTCAAGGTGATGGACTTGATGGTAGAGACCATTAAGAGGACTGCAGCTGACCACAAAAGGTCGTGTGGATTTGCCCCGCAGATTCAGATGCTTATCAATGCCAAGTTTGGCACGGGCACATTCTTGTTGGATAGAGAACATTTACCGCTGCAGCCAGAGCATGAAGACAATGTTGTTGTGATGAATGAGGAGGATCCAACATCTGTTGAAGGTCAAGCCAAGATCGAAGCTGCTAAGAAAGCCAAAGTCGACAAGGAAGCAAAGAAGCAGCAGCAGCTAAACCAAAGAGTTTGGAGAGCAGATTCTTGAAGCTACTCAAAGGATTGAACAACGCTCGCCAGCATTGTATAGTCTCGGGAGAGCTTAGAGAGGATTGTTGAGGACAAGATCCACGCCTAGACGTGAAGTCGATCAAGTGCAAGTGATTGTCAACAAGCTCGAGCGGACATTGAGGAAGCAAAGCGGAGAAGGAAGAGCTTATGCGTGAGTTGCAAGATGACTTAGTCCAGATTCTCATCAACAGATCGCTCCGGTTCCCAAAGGACCCCAATCACTGCTATTCCAAAGGATCGACACGGGACTACAGCCAAAGACCTCCCACAGCCCAGCAGCTTGTTCCTACTCCAGCTCAAGCTCCGGTGTCCACTCCTCCAAAGACAGACATCACCAAGTCTTCGCCGATCTTTGTCATATCCACTCCGACATCAACCAGCACGGAGCCGCCAGCAGAGTCCCGGTGACGCTTAGCTCTATGCTTTTTCGAACTTTTTGGTAACTTGTTGCCAAAGGGGGAGAAATTGTATAGATCATAGGACTTCGAGAGAGAGAGTGCCGTTGTCGCTTTTGCTCTTTCGTTCTCTTGTGGTTTCTTTGAGATACTTTTGGTTTTCGAGACATTCAGTGTGTTTGATACTCCGTTTGATTCTACCTTAATGAGTGCTTGGTTGTACTATGCCTTAATGTGTGCTTAATGCTTATCATATGCCATTCCTATCTCGTATGACCATTTACTCATGTCTTGGTGATTGGGTGCATGCTGTTCATTCTTATCATTTTGTGCGCTCCACCAAGATGTATGTGACATGGAAGAGTGACCCATGATCCTAATCGATTGTGCATTTGCATTCAAACGCAAATCTTAAATAATGCACAAATTTAGGGGGAGCTCTTGCTTATCACATACTCTCAAAGCGATTTATATTATTCATTGATTATATCCTTTGTCGAAGCTTTGATCTATATGTTGTCATCAATTACCAAAAGGGGAGATTGAAAGTGCAACTAATCCCCGGTGATTTTGGTAATTAATAACAACATATATATCATTGAACTAATAGTTACTTGAGAATCATTTGAGAGAGTTCAATGATATGGGTATGGCAAGGATCAAGAAGTGGACCCTCAAAATGCTAAGGCAAGCATTGGCAAAAGCTCAAGACTCCATTTTTGGTTTAGTGATCCAAGATCACATTGAGTCCATAGGAAAAGCCAATACTATTAAAAGGGATGAGGTTATGATGATGATCTGGTTGCTCAAGTGCTTAGTGATACATCTCCTAAACTATCAAGAACTTTCACCGCCATATACACTCATAAGTAGTCTCGGTCCCACCGATATTCCAAACTCACCACACCGAGATGAACCACCTCAGCCATAAAGCCAAACCCTAGCAAACTCGGATTTTCCGATTTCAACTCGGTCTCACGAAACATGAGTTGCCAAGCTTCAGAATCTTCATCATCAAATCGGTGTCACCGAGATGATGAAGTCGGTCCCACCGAAACTGGCATGCTCTTGTCATTGCACGAATCGGACTCACCGAGATTGTATTTTCGGTCCCACGAAAATCCCAACGCTCACATTATTTGAACTATCGGTCTCACCGAGTTGTCAACTTCGGTCCCACCGAGATTGCTCAAATGTGTGTAACGGTTGGATTTTGTGTGGAGGCTATTTATACCCTCCACCCCTCTTCATTCATGGAGAGAGCCATCGAAAGAACTACCACTCCTAACTTACATTTTCGAGAAGAGAACTACCTACCCTTGTGTTGAGATCAAGTTGCTCCACTCCCACCATATGAAGCTTGATCTCTAGCCTTCCCAAGTTGCTTTCCACTCAATCCTTTCTTCCACCACAGCCAAATCGGTGAGGAGAGTTGAGTGTTGGGGAGATTATCATTTGAAGCACAAGAGCAAGGAGTTCATCATCATCTACAACATCTATTACCTTTTGGAGGGTGGTGCCTCCTAGATTGGTTAGGTGTCGCTGGGAGCCTCCGTCATCGAGATGTGGAGTTGAACCAAGAAGTTTGTAAGGGCAAGGAGATCGCCTACTTCGTGAAGATCTACCCCGAGTAAGGCTAGCCCTCCGTGGGCGTGAGGCCATGATGGAATAGACAAGGTTGCTTCTTCGTGGACCCTTCGTGGGTGGAGCCTCCGTGGACTCTCGCAGCCGTTACCCTCCGTGGGTTGAAGTCTCCATCAACGTGGAAGTACGATAGCACCACCTATCGGAACCACGAGAAAAATCACCGCGTCTCCAAAATTGCGTTTGCTCTTCTCCACCTCTCTTTACTACATGTGCAATTTACTTTCCGCTGCCTATACTCTAGAATTGCATGTGTAGGGTGATGCTTGACTTGATCATAATTGTGAATCTGCCAAAAACTGTTCTTTGTCAAAAGGCAGAATTTTTATATTGTCAAGTAGTCTAATCACCCCCCCTCTAGACATACTTTCGATCCTACAGAAGGTGGTGAAGCTGACGGGGGCCACGCTCCTGAGGGAGTACCTGACGCAGTGGGTGGCTCTGCTACAGAAGCACCCGCGCCCCTTATGGACGCTTGGGGGTGCAGACAACAAGCTCCGCCTGAATCCGGTAGCTCTGGCTGATGATGAACTGGCCTCAGCTCTTCGCCTCTTGGTTGGAGACGACCAGGAAGGCCTAGAAGGTGCCCCTACCCCTTTGTTCCTTTGTGAGGACCGGGAACAGGTGGTGGCTACTATGCCCACCTTTGATGGCCGCGGCCTGGTGCCGGCGGCGCCTCCTGTGGCCCAGGGGGCAACGGCGCCGGTGGACGTGTCTTCAGGTGACTCCCATAGGGGAGGAGAGGGAGAAGAGGAAGAGGAGCATGACTCGGAGGCGACCTTTGAGGGGGCGGGGGAGACCTCTCCCCCGTGCAGGTCCAACATCCTCCGCACCTTGCCGGACGACGACGAGGCTGACTCCACGCAGGAGGAGGGGAATCCACCCGCGATCCCGAAGAAGGACGGGTCGGCGCTGATCTCCCGAGAGGCTGCTTCTGCCCAGGCGCCTCCTGCAGCCGCCTCCAGCCCTTCTGCTGCGCCTTCTTCCGCTCCTGGGCCTCTTGCAGTTGCGCCCCAGGCCACGAGGCTCTCGGGCTTCAAGCTCGGCAAGAGGACGGTGAGCTATGCCGTGATAGACCAGTAAGTGCTCGAACTCCATCTTGTTCTTGATTATGCTGCCGGGGCTTGACGTTCTCCATCAATTGGTTAGGCCGCTATCGGTGTCAAAACCGGCGGATCTTGGGTAGGGGGTCCCGAACTGTGCGTCTAGGCGGATGGTAACAGGAGATGAGGGACACGATGTTTTTACCCAGGTTCGGGCCCTCTCGATGGAGGTAAAACCCTACGTCCTGCTTGATTAATATTGATGATATGGGTAGTACAAGAGTGGATCTACCACGAGATCAAGGAGGCTAAACCCTAGAAGCTAGCCTATGGTATGATTGTTGTAATGTATGTTGTCCTACGGACTAAAGCCCTCCGGTTTATATAGACACCGGAGGAGGCTAGGTTTACACAGAGTCGGTTATAATGGTAGGAGATCTACATATCCGTATTGCCAAGCTTGCCTTCCACGCCAAGGAAAGTCCCATTCGGACACGAGCCGGAGTCTTCAATCTTCTATCTTCGTAGTCTTGGAGTCCGGCGGATAATGATAGTCCGGCTGTCCGGACACCCCTAGTCCAGACTCCTCAAGAGCCTCGAACCAGTCTTCAATGACGATAAGTCCGGCGCGCATAATGTTCGGCATTGCAAGGCGGGTTCCTCCCTTGAATAATCCAGAGAAGATCATGAACACCAGGATAGTGTCCGGCTCTGTAAAATAAATTCCACATTCCACCGTAGAGAGAATAAAATATACACTAGCTCAATCTGCTGACGTATTATGCGGCGTGACATCACACCGCTACCAAGCCTTTGTTTGAATCGTTTTTTACTATACCACCTCAGCACGTTTAGCAAAGCGGTTTCCTTGGCACGTCTTGTGGAAGCAGAGATCGTGTTCCCCCTTATTCTGGGATCCTCATCAATACGTGCGTGGGTAACCCAACCATTCCCGTCGCCACGCCTCCTCTATCGAAGGTGAATCTCGAACGGTCATGGAGACGGCTCTTGGTATTTTTTCCTCTTTATAAGAGGACCAAGGCCTGTCCTTGTTCTTCAATATCGCATCGAATCTCTTCCCCGCTCCCAGTTCCAACACCCAGAGCCTCAGATTCGAGCGCTTCGGATCCTCAATCATGTCCGGCTCCGACCTCCAGGGCTGGTGGATGCCCTCCTCCGTCACGGAGGAGGACATATTGAAGTTACGTGAAGCCAAGCACTGCCTACGAGGTTTCAGACAGGTTGCCTCGCCTAAGGGCAGGCGGGCCCGCCCGAGCCCGTGAATACGCCGTCTCAGATCCCACCTCCGTCGGGGTTTAGGCTTCCCGACGGATCCCTTCGTGAGAGGGCTCTTGTTCTACTATGGGCTGGACTTTCACGACTTGGCTCCGGAGTCTGTCCTCCACATCTCCGCATTCATTATCGTCATGAAGCCTTCCTCCGCGTACTCCCCACTTCGCCTATGGCTGAAGACCTTCAAGGTGGAGCCAAGATGATCGGGGCGCTAAGCGGAGTGCAGCGGGCGGCCATAAGCAAAAGGCCGATGCCCGTGGCCCGAGGTTCCTTCCAAGAGGAACTCGGATCGTGGGCAGCAGGAGTGGTTCTATATCACCGCTCCGGAAGGGCAGCAGGCAAAAACCGCCGCCTTTGTTCCGCCCGGGACCTCCACGCCAACTGATGTCGTGGGTCAACCAAGGGCTCAACCGGGGGCCGTCCGAGGACGTGCCCTCACTGCAGGGCCGGATTCGAGACCTCCAAGCGAGGGAGATCGACCGATCAAGGTGATGCAGTTATGCTAATCGTGCATCTTCCGCTCGCAAACGCCGCCCTCTCCGTCTATGGGAGTTCAACCCGGAGGGACCTCGGATTCTCCAACACTTCATGGGTGCAACACCCGTGGAGATGTACAAGTTGTTCGTCGGACCGCAGGTGGCGTGTCCGGATTTAACCGAGGACGCAGGCCTAAGCCGCGATCGCCCGGATACTCAGGTAAATAGCTCAGAGTCCGGACATTCTGTTTATATGCCTTTCTAAAGTTCGCCTCCTGACCCCTTGTTCTTTACAGGAATGGGTGGCGCGATCAAGGCTGATGTCACGCCCTCGATGCGGCTATATCTCCCACGTGTCGAAGCACGACTTAGAGGCATAACCGCATTGAAAGCAATGTCGCAAGTGAGGTAATCTTCACACAACCCATGTAATACATAAGGGAAAGAGATACATAGTTGGCTTACAATCGCCACTTCACACAATTACATGAATAAAGCATTACATCATCCAGATACAATCAAGGTCCGACTACGGAACCAAAATAAAAGAAGAACCCCAAATGCATAAAGGTTCTCGATCGACCCCAACCGGGGTCCACTACGATCAACTAGAACAAAACAACACAAAGGGCAAGATCTTCATCGAGCTCCTCCTTGAGCTTGGTTGCGCCACCCGCTTTCGGTAACATAGGCACCTGCAAACTGGTTTTGAAGTACCGTGAGCCACCAGACTCAAAGAATCCCATTACCATGGGTATCAAGACTAGCAAAGCTTAAAGGGAAAGGAAGGGGTAAAGTGGTGAGGTTGCAGCAGCGACTAAGCAAGATATGGTGGCTAACATACGCAAATGAGAGCGAGAAGTGAAACAAAGGAATGGTCGTGAAGCTAGCAATGATCAAGAGGTGATCCTGAACACCTACTTACGTCAAACATAACACGTAAACCATGTTCACTTCCGGACCACGCCGAGAAGAGACCATCACGGCTACACACGCGGTTGATGCGTTTTAATTCGGATCCGTGTCAAGTTATCTACAACCGACATTAACAAATTCCCATCTGCCACATAACCACGGGCACGGCTCTCGAAAGTTTAAACCTGCGGGGTGTCCCAACTTAGCCCATGACAAGCTCTTGCGATCAACGAAGGAATAGACCTTCTCCCAGAAGACCCGATCGGTCTCGAATCCGGTTTACAAGACATTTCGACAATGGTAAAACAAGACCAGCAAGACCTCCGGCGTGCCGACATCCCGATAGTAGCCACAGATCTCGTCTCAAAGCCACGACCGGATGAACACTACGACGGCAACCGACGATACCCTAAGTTGCCTAGGGGCGGCACCGCAAGTGGTTCTGGTTTGGACCAACACTTAGACAAGCATTGGCCGGGGGCTATAATAAAGATGACCTCGAGAGAGTGACTCCCAAGGGAAAAGTAGGTGGTGGTGAGGCAAATGGTAAAAGTCAATGTTGGGCCTTGCTGGACAATTTTATTCAAAGCGAATCGTCGTGGGGGTCCCATAAATCACCCGACCGCGTTAGGAACGCAAAATCCGGGAACATAACACCGGTATGATGGAAACTAGGGCGGCAAGAGTGGAACAAAACACCAGGCATAAGGCCGAGCCTTCCACCCTTTACCAAATATATAGATGCATTAATAATATAAGAGATATTGTGATATCCCAACATAACCCTGTCCACCATCGAGAAATCTTCAACTTCACCTGCAACTAGCAATGCTATAAGAGGGGCTGAGCAAAGCGGTAACATAGCCAAGCAATGGTTTGCTAGGAATGGTGTCAAAGGTTAGAGGTTCATGACAATTATGGGATGGCTTGATAAACAGGTAACAGGTAGCGCAGCATAGCGATAGAACGAAGCAACTAGCATAGCAATGATAGTAGTGAGATCCAGGGTAGTGGTCATCTTGCCTGAAATCCCGCAAGGAAGAAGAACGAGTCCATGAAGAAGATGAAGCCACGAGGACGAACCACACGTAGACGAACGCATCCTCACGATCGCAACGAAACGGAAACTATCGAGAAGAGGCACACAACATGGGTAAACACACCACACATGAGCAAGACATGATGCACAACAAGCATGATGCATGACCAAGCTACATGAAGCTACTCATGGCAAGAGATGATGCAAACAAGAACAACACATCAAGGCAAGTTTAAATGAGACCGGGAACAACATATAACAATTCCGGTAAGTCCTCATATGCAAATTTCGAAATTGGTCCAGAACTGAATAAACCTTATGTTCAAGTTGTTAAACAGCAAGTTAAGATGCACCAAGATGATCTACACGAAATTCTAGTCAAGTTACATATAAAGTTCATTAGATTCGGAGCTACGGCCTAGAAGATATGAGCAAAACAAGTTAAGCATGGCATTGATGCAAAATGCATACAAACATCAAGCAAACACACCAAAACAAGGATGCAACATGGTAATATGAATCTACATGCAAAATCAAGCAAGTTTCATATAGAACACACTCAAAACGGAGCAACGGTGCAACACCCACACACTATACAAGTCATAGCCACAATCTGTCCATAACAGCAACTAGGCATTTGCAAGCATCAAAACAAAAAGCTACAACACCCCAACATAATAACAAAAGGCATGGGCATGAAGTACAGGTAAAGCATAACAAAACATGAACACTGAGCTATCTCCAGAAATCACTAGAACAAGCTCAAAAAGACATGGAGATATTGCAAATAATAACAGATTTCAGACTTTTAGCGTAAATAACATCAAAGTTGCAATGTTTAGAGCTATCAAACAACATGTTACAGGAACTTATCATGGCAAACAAAGGCATGGCATGAATCTACTAAAAGCATAGATCAAAATTCCCTTACTGACCATGAGCCAAAAAGGATCAGAAGATATGATGGCACCCATGTAAACATGGCAAGTTATATTACAGATTCATACATGGCAGGAACAACAATAAGTAGGCATGTTCGTGAGCTTGAATCACTCACCACAGAGCAATACATGGCATGGAAAGGCACCCAACAGTTATGTTTATGAAGCTAAGCATGGCAAGAACAAGTTCATAGGATACATGGATCACTAGGAAAACACATGGGAACAAGTGAACTTAATGTTAACAGACTGACAGCAACAATATCAAGCAACTTTGGAGCAAGATTACAACATGATCCAGCAGGCTATAATTGCAACCAAGGGCATGAATGAATAGAGCATGCCATGTAGATCAAAACATGTTTATAGGACATCTCCAGATTATGCATAGAATGATTAGTAGCAACATGTTAACATAGCAACAAAATATAACAGAATCTGTCAGGAAAACAACAATAGCAACTACCCTACTTAGCAAGCTTGATACACTCAGCACACAACTCACAAAAATACATGGCATACACCCCTGGAAAGATGGCATGGCATAGATCAACATTCATGTAGACATCAACCTCATAGGATGCACACATCAATCATGGCAAAAATGATAAAAGAGCAAGTTATAACAGTTTCAGCAGATTAACATCAACATGCACTCTTACAACAGCATTTCGGGCATCAAGATGAGCTCAAATGAAAATGATGCAATGGAATGAAATGAAGTACTCTTAGAGATGAACAATTTGACATATTATATGCACAAAACGGAGCTACGGATGCAGAGATGTGATGCAATGAATATGGCATGATAATAACGAAAATCTGGGACTTGGACGAAATTATACCCCGAGAAATCTGGACGAGGGAATCCCGGGACGGAGGGATCCGAGGCTCGGGGCGCGTTTGGTTGGGCGAGGGGTGGATCTCATCCAGCCCGGGCCGGATCCGGCCGGAGCTCCGGCGAGCGGCGCGGATGCCGAGGCAGACGCCGGCGGGGAGCAGCGGGACGCCGGGCGCCGACGAGCAGAGGCGGCGGGCGCTGGGTCGCTGGGCAGGGCTGCCGGGCGCGGTCTGGGCTGGGGCGGCGGCGCGGGCGGGAAGGTGCGATGGCGGCGGGTCGGGCACGGCGGGCCGGGCGGCGACGGGCTGGGTCGGCGGAGGAGCTCGGGCAGAGGCTGGCGGCGGAGGGCTCGGGCGCTGCACGGCGGCAGTTGCCGACGGCGGACGGGCGGCGGAGCGAGGTGGTGGTGGCCGGGCGAGCGGGGGCGGGCGGCGAAGTCTGGCGGGCGGCGGGGCGGCAGGCGGAGGCGCAGTTGCAAGGCCAGCCCTGCTGGCCGTGGGCTTGGACGGCGGAGGCGGCGGGGTTGCCACTTGTCGGTCAAGGGATTCGCTGGGCGAAGGGCGGACGTCCACCGCAGGCAGGACGCTGGCCCCGGGCTGGAGGAGGAAGAAGCTAGGGTTAGGGTAGGATTTGACCGCGAATTTCGGGGGAGAGGCTAGTTTTATAGGTAGAGGGAGCTAGGAGAGTCCAAATGAGGTGCGGTTTTCGGCCACGCGATCGTGATCGAACGACCGAGAGCATGGAGGGGAGTTTGCTAGGCTTTGGGCCATTTTGGAAGGGGTGTTGGGCTGCAAACAAAAGAGGCCTTTACGGTTACCCGGTTAAACGTTGGAGTATCAAATGACCTCCAAATGGCACGAAACTTGACAGGCGGTCTGCTGGTGCTATACCAAGGCCGCTTGGCAAACCTCGGGCCATTCCGAGAAAGTTTAACACCCGCTCAAGAGAAGATGCAAAAGGGGGACGTCGGAGGGCATAGGAGTGCCGGATTGCAAAACGGACAACGGGGAAAATGCTCGGATGCATGAGACGAACACGTATGCAAAAATGAGATGCACATGATGACATGATATGAAATGCAGATGATGACATGGCAAAGTGCAACACGCAAGCACATGGCATGGCAACAACGGCGAATAACTGGCGGACACTGGCGATCGGATCCGGGCGCATAAATGATGAGGTGTCCGCCCTTCCCAGAGACCGTGACCGAGCCCGTGGCTGGTCGAATGTTGGAGGTTGCGCCTACGTAAGGGGCGACGGGAAAATAGAGGAGCTAATATTTCGCCCAGAGGGGAGATCAAGAGGGGGAACCAAGAACCCTCCTTCAGGGAAGAAGAGGACCGCCTCCGAAGATCCGGAGGCCAAAGCCCCTAAACGTGGGAAGAGATCTTCACCGAGGGGTCCGGCGTCCGGAGAGAATCCGGGCGCACAATTATCGCCAAAGGACCAGCCCTCCAGCGAGCCGTGAGTATGAAAGAGGGAGTTAATTAGTAAGGAAATACCTTCATTCGTGTTTCGGTGGGTAACCGAAATATTTATATTGCAGTTTGGATCTACAGCCTTCTCAAATGAGTTCCTCTTCGGGGGACCTTCTTTCGCAGATGATGGAGAGCGATACGCCTCCGTCTGCAGCGCCGCCAGATGAGGCAGGCGAGCCCGAAGTGTCGTCACGGAGGGTATCCCCGAGTCCAGAGGGGCCAGAGAGTTTGGCACCCACTAGTATCCGCCGGGGAATCAAGAATTTGCTTGAGAGGGCGTCTGCTTTAAGATCACCGTGCGCTGATGCGTATGGTGATTGGAAGGATTTCATCCGCCGAGAGCGGATTGCGCAATGCCGCCATGAGTTTGCTGGCGGGATTTGAGGTATGCGAGAATGACGCACCCTTTTGTCTTTTAACAGTTTCGCACATAAAAATGCACCCTGTATAGATAGTAGCCCCTGAGACTCAGTAGGTTGTCGGAAACGACAGCGTACCGAGGATCAAAATCAAAAGTAATGAATTCCGTCGTTCCTATGCAGGTGGCGGATAGTCCGGGGGCTAGCCGGAATAGTGAGTTTGCCGAATTAAATCGGCAACTTGACTTGGCGATGCGACATCGTGACTTGTCAACAAAGCGATTTGACGAGTCGCAAGGTAAAAGAGTTCTCCGTAGTCGCTTTATTAAGGGGTCAAGCCTCCTCCGATAAATTATATGCTGTTCACAGCGACGGTGCTACTGCTGTGGAGAGTTTTCGGCCGAACTTGCTCGAGCTAAGGAGCAAGCCCGGGAGTGACGCAGCTTGCCTCGAGGGCGCCGAGGAGTTGAAAGTCAAAGGGCGCGCGACCGCCTAAGCTAGGCGTAGGTGGCCGAATTGGCCATGAAAGTAAAGGATGCTGCCGACCGCAATGAGGCTCTTGAAAAGGAGCGCTTATCGGAGCGGGAAGACTCAAGAAGGCCACCGCCGGTTAAGGATGCCCGCTCTGCAATGCGGCTATGAAGGAGGAACTCGCGCCAGCCGGAGATATCCGGCCGCAAGCCTTTTTCGCTGCGCCGTTTATGGATGGAAAGTATGCTCAATTTGAGCGGCTGTGGAGTCCGGAGGATCCATATATGGACTTAGCTGCGCGCCGATGCCATTAAGCACTTCCGAGCCGGAGGATCACGAGACGGAAGAGCTATATTGGTCTCAATTCCGCAGTCCGGATCGCCACTTCCGCTGACAGACCGACTCGCCGAATGGGCCGAGCTAAATAGATTGTCTGGTCTTGCCATGACTGACATCGTGGCCCATGTATGGCCAGAGAGGTCCAAGGCGACGAGCTACTTCGCCATCGCAGCAATTCCTTGAGCGGCGCCGCATATAAAGGAGATGAAGCGGTCGCCTGCAGATCGAGGGCACGCGATGGCTCTTGCCCGTGAAGGCGCATTGTCCGGAGATGGATGCCACCGCTGTTGCCGCCAGGTTCGATGAAAGCCGGCTCCCCGCCGAGCACTACTGGGAAGTTATGCATGGCGCCAGGTAATAGAGTCGCAGATGCTCGAAAATATCACGCTCAAATGAACGATTAGCTTGTAAATCGATGATTATGTTATTATCGCTTTTATACTTGTGCGCCCCAAGTAGTAAAACTTCTCTGGCGACCGCCACGATACTTTTGTATAACTTGAAAGATGGCAGTTCGCTTCAGCCCCCATGCACAAGGTGCGGGGTGTTCGCAAAAATAGCTTTCACACTTTAATCCAACGCCTCGGTCCCGTTATAAGGAGGTGGTAGCGAGCTTAACGAGGCAATCCGGACTATAATGCTTTATCACTTTCACTTAGCCGTGGAGCTCGATGGTGGGCTACGATATAGCCCCGGTGGCATCGCCCTTCTCCAAGTCGGAGCGCCAGATGTGCTCGACCGAAATGGTCCTTCACAAAGCGGGAATTCTAAACATTCCGATAGTCGATCGAGTGGTTGACTAGTCTCTCATTTGTATCATGATCAGTTTTCGCTGCTTTCATCGAGGTGCTCGCCAAATTAACCGAGGCACAATCGCAGAGTTCTCCCGGTGCGCGTTAGCCGATGATACGTAACGAAGGCAGCAAAACACGTGAGCCGGGCAAACCCAACATTTGACCAAAGACATGATTCGAGCTGATGCATATAATGCCTAACTCGAGACGCCGAACACTCCCTAAGGTGTTCGCCTTTATAATAATGGGCGAACTATGCCCTAAGCCCCTAGTGTCCGTGCACGGCATGGTCTTCGACGGCCGATGCCAAAGCGCCAGTTCGCTTTGGCTATAGGAGGAAATCAAGGAGAATAACAACAAGAGACAGTAAAAAAGGTTTACGCGGGTCTTAATCTGAAAAGAATCTCACAACAGGTCCCTACCGCACGCTCATACCGTGTCTCCGCTAAGGCCGTTATCCTCGACGGGTATGCACGTTGTTCATCTCAGAGAAAGAGAGGAACGCTTAGTTAAAAACAATTCGTGCGAAAAATATGTAAAATAAGAAATATAAATAATTAAAGCAGGGTTTGTATGAACTCGCTGTTGTTTAGCGCCGCAGCCCTCGCGGAAGGGGTATGCGCCTAGGGAGCCCTAGCCTATCGACGCCGGATTCGCTCTATCCGAGTCCGGGTCTTTAAGTGACCCTCGACTAAAATGACGCCACGCGACCGAGCATCTTGAGTGTAAGAGACGCAGAATGCGGTATGGCGCTGAAGCGACAAAAGCCTTTTGTCCCAAGAGTGCTTGATATTCACTTTCAAATGGGACGATATGAAAAATTAATTTTTTCAGAGAAAATTGTTCGCGATCCAACAGGACTTCTAGTAATACGGAGCCGCGCACACTCCTTTGAAGGAAGTGCGGCTGTGTCGGATTCTCGCAGGGTTTATCCCTCATCCTACGGATTGTTTTTGAATACAAGCAGTTTAAGTCACCGCCTCCGCCCATTAGGACATTAGTAAATTGTAATCCGCCTATTATGGGATTCAATATCGGGAGTCCGCCCCGCATTTCAATGCTTCGAATAGTCCAGTGGTCGAAAGTGATTGGTTTTGATATCCAATCTCTACGGTCTCGCTGGTTGGACCGCGCCAAGCTCTTTTTAGAAAGTGCCGCATTATTTTTCCGATATCACATGAAGTCAGTTTATCGCTTTGACCCCTTTGTGGGAAAGTCTTTTGTTTTCCGGTGCTCGCTGGTGGGGTTTATCTTCGCTGACGCAGCGTCGCTCTTATGTTCGGGCGTTTAGTCGGCCGAACTTTTAAAACCCAACAATCCTCGTGGGTGTGATTTGCGTGCCTTCCGGGGTACTATGGATTTGGCATATCCGACCCAAAATCTTGTTTGTTGGACACCACACCGTCATCCTTTAGAGGCTGTGTTTTATTATTGGGTCATGAGCTTTTGAATCCGGCGCTGACCGCCGTGCTTTTTGGGCTTTTTCTTTATTCCGCGCTGTTTTTCTCGCTACCGTGATTTTCCGCTTCCATCTATTATCTCGATGTACTTGGGTCATTGGTGTTGCATCTTGCTAACTAGTTATCCTCTCCGCATAGAAGCGGGTCATGAGGCTTGTTAGTGCGGACATTGTCCTCGGTTTCTCTCGACCGAGGTGCTCGGCGAGCCATTCGTCTCGGACATTGTGCTTGAAAGCTGCTAAGGCTTGGCGTCCGGACAATGACTATTTGGTTCTTTTGGTAAGGAACCTGTTCTGCACTTCGCGCCGACTCTCCGGGCTGTTGAGTTATATGACTTAGATCATCTCAGATCCGGAGGACTAACATAAGTCCCTTGAAAATTTGCTCTAAACGCGCCCTCGAGCTCTTCCCAACTTCCAACAAGTGTTTTCGGGAGGCTTTTAAGCCAATGACGGCTGGCCCTTTGAGCTTGAGGGTAGGTATTTTATGGCGTGGAGATCGTCCCCTCCGCCATATGTATATGTAGTATATAATCTTCTATCCGCATCTGTGGTCCGTTGTTCCATCGTAGGCCTCTATGTTGATGGGTTTAAATCCTGCTGTGAATTCATGGTCCAAAGACCTCATCGGTGAAACATAGTGGGTGTGCGGCGCCCAGATTTGTGTGTGCCGCTATCGTCGGATACTTGACGGTTGCCTTGCTTCTTGGGGCCTTCTCCTTTGGCCCGTGAATGGACCTGGGTGGGCCGCCTATCCTTCCAAGTTCGCTGGTGGATTTATGTGTGGCGCCACCGTCATAATTTGGCTCATTATCCGCCGTCTATCCAACCAGCGGCCCTTTATTTTTGGACGGCGGAGGCTCTATTGCCTCCTCGTCAATTCGTAGCAGCTTGCGCTCGGGTAGTTTCTTGATTGGCGGCCATTGCCGATTTATTCTGCGGTTTTGAGCACTTTGCTCCATCTCATTCTCGAGCGTGTCTTCCGCTGTTTTGAGCCTCCGCTTTTCCTTCTTCAGCTTCTTGCAAGATCGACGAAGTCTTTTTCGAAGGTTCTTGCTCTCCGCGGCGTGTCCGGCATGAGGTCGTCCGGACTGTTATTTTCACCGGGCCTGGACTGATTATCTGACTCGTCGTGTTCGGACGGTTGCTTATTTACATGTTCGTCGTCCACTTGTGAGCCCTGCCGTATTGCGGGCTCCTTGGGAGCATTGTTGTCGTTGAGGCGGGATTTAGGGTGACGTCTGCGCCGCCGTTTTGGTCGCTTATCGGCGGGTCATCTTCTTCGCCACGCACCCGCTGGTCCTCGTATCGCTTCTCCTTTGGGGTGTCCACCATATATATGTCATGTGACGAGGTGGTTCTCCCATGCTTTATATGCTCTGTTTTTGTTCGCCTCCGCATCGCCGCCCATTCCGCCGATGTCTTCGGAGTCGTAATCTAGCATGTCTGTTAGGTTGTCGATAGTGGCTACAATGTGGGTGGTGGTGGGCTCAATTTCTTCGTCGTCCTGATTCCAACCATCCCGCCATAGTCCGCCAGACTCTCCCGATAACGAGAGATGTTTTAGTGAATTCAAGATATCGCCGTAAGGCGAGTATTGAAAGATATCCGCGCGGTGAATTTATAACCGTGCCCAATCCGGATCGATTGGTAGGGCGCGGAGGTTCGAGTCCGGCGAGGAGTCCGCGCCGAATCACGATTTTCGCAGGACAAGATCGTGTTCGCCCATCGCCATGGATGTTGAAGCCCCTGTGGCGGCGTTTCATCCACCGCCCTCGATCCGGGCGATCGGCTCGGGCTAGTGGCCAAGCGGATCCGCAGGCGCCACCAAGGCACCGCTGGCGGCAGAGCTAGATCATGCCCATCGCCACAAAGGCGGCGGCGCTTGGCTGTGGCTCGAGCCCATCAAAGATCGAGTCTCCGCGACATCGGCCGTGAAGTTCAAGCTTTCAAATCGACCGACGCCGGGCGAGCTTAATCTGCTCCAGATGGCCAAGTGAATTGCCCGCAAAGGCGGCCGCCGAATCTTAAGATCTGTCCGGGAGAAAAGTCTCACCCCGACAGCGTCGTTGGTTAAAGGTGCCATCTGCCTATCGGTGACGCACACGAGGAACTCTCAATGAAAGCACCATTGTCGGTGTCAAAACCGGCGGATCTCGGTAGGGGGTCCCCAATCGCGCGTCTAGGCGGATGGTAACAGAGACGAGGGACACGATGTTTTACCTGTGTTCGGGCCCTCTCGATGGAGGTAAAACCCTACATCCCGCTTGATTAATATTGATGATATGGGTAGTACAAGAGTGGATCTACCACGAGATCAAGGAGGCTAAACCCTAGAAGCTAGCCTATGGTATGATTGTTGTAATGTATGTTGTCCCACGGACTAAAGCCCTCCGGTTTATATAGACACCGGAGGAGGCTAGGGTTACACAGAGTCGGTTACAATGGTAGGAGATCTACATATCCAGATTGCCAAGCTTGCCTTCCACGCCAAGGAAAGTCCCATCCGGACACGAGCCGGAGTCTTCAATCTTCTATCTTCGTAGTCTTGGAGTCCGGCGGATAATGATAGTCCGGCTGTCCGGACACCCCCTAGTCCAGGACTCCCTCAGCCGCCGCTTGCGGCGAAGAAGAAGAAGGGGGACACAGTGACTCCGTCTGGGGCAGACTCATCTGCCGCGGCTGCTCCTTCGTCCGCAGGAAAGGGAGGCGACGACGTTCGGACCTCCCCTGCCCAATCATGCTCGCGAGGCCTGGAGGAGCGCCCTGGCGGGGTGCCAGCCCCCATGGCCCCGCTGGCTCCGGAGGTGTCAGTGCCTGATGCTGTTGCTGAGGTACCCAAGGCTCAAGAGCCCCCAGTCTCCCGAGCCGTGGCTATGCTACCACCTCCTCCTCCTGCGCTGCTGGTTCCGGGTTCTTCTGCCTCCTCTGCTGTCTTGGACCGTGCCCTTTCCGAGTTGGGCCAGCTGTGAGAAGACCTCCAAGGCACCGACTCCCACCTGGTAGCCGGGTGCCTGGGCCTGGTCTCCGGCTGGATCCATTCTAACGTCTCCGTCCGAGCGGCACTGAGGCGGGCCGCGTCAGCCTGTGAGGAGGAGAAGGAGGCCACCGCCCAGGCCACGGCCGCTTGCGAGGCGACACTTAAGGATGCCGCGGTCCCCTAGGGCCACTGCACGGCACTGGAGGCCGAGCTGCAGGGTTTGTGCAATGAGCGCGCTAAAGTAGTTCGCGACCGCCAGGCGAAGGAGGAGAAGATGAAGGCTCGAGAGGACGCCGTCAGGGACCGTGACACCGAGCTGATGCAGTTGGCGGAGTCACAGACCGTCGAGCGCGGCCGGCTGGAGGCGCTGGAGCAGAAGTTGAGGGCGGAGAGGGCCGAGCTGTACGCCAAGGCGAAGGTCCTGGACGAGGACCACGTAGCCTTCGCAATCCTTTAGGAGAGGTCTCGCAAGGCACTGAAGACGCTCTACGAGAATGGCTTGGAGAAGCCGCTGGCTAGCGCCGAGGACAGCCCCGCCCAGCTGCTTCCCTTCTTGGTCGAGGCGCTCGTGGAAGTCGTGAGCGGTGTCGGCCCCATGGCCAAGGTGGAAGCTCGCATCCTTTCTTCTACGGTGCTGATGCGCGTCTTCAGCCACGTCCACCTTCATGACCCTGACACCAATTTTGACGAGCTGCTGGAGCCCATGGACAGTGAGCACTTCGCTGCCGCTGCTGAAGCTGTGAAGAGCCAGGTGGAAGCCTTGTTGGGGAAGTTCCGTGCCTTTGCTAATGCGCCCACGGTAGGTGCTGCTGATCCTGCGGCCCCGGGAGGTGGAGCTAGTGAGGGCAACACCACCACGGGGGTGGAGCCCCTGGCAAATGACGGTGTTGTCCAAGGGTGATCTTCTCGCGGCTTCTTTCCTATTTTAACTCCTGCAATGTGCACCATGCCTCGTGGAGGTGTTTAAACTTGCGTTTGGTATTGTGAAGACAATTATGGTTTGTAATATTTGCTCCGGGATTTGCTTCGAGATTTTGCGGCTTCCTTCCTATTTGCTTTATGTTTTACGTCAGCAGAGCCCGGCCCCGCGCATACCTCAACCGCTATTGGCCCCGACCGGATCACCAGGATGGAACCAAGGAGTGAGGGGCTACGTGACAAGTTAGGCTCCTGAGTCACGATGTTCAGGAGTCCCCCTTGACGCACAAACAACAAATAGGGAGGGAACATAATCATTCTACGACGGCAGAGCCTGGCCCCGTGCATACCTCAACCGCCGTTAGCCCCGACTAGGACGGGACTAAGGAGTGAGGGGCTACGTGACCATTTAGGCTCCTGAGTCACAATGCTCAGGAGTCCCCCTTGACGTTCAAACGACCTTCATACCTTGGCTCCGCTCGGGGAGGAGCGCACGACGACCAGGTCCGAGGGACCTGGCTGGGTGGCGTGCGCTCGGGCGTGACCCGGGCGCAGCCCCCGTGTCCAGCCCCCTCGTGCGACGCTCCTGAGAGGAGGTGTTGTGATGAGGCCGGACACTGAGCTTTGTGCTCCCTGAGGTTGATACGGCCGTGGGCCGCCCTCAGTTGTTTATCACCAGCACGGAGCATAGCGCTTCCGTATGTGTACGGGCATAGCCGCTCCTCGGCAGTGTCGTCAGCCAGCGCGGAGCTTGGTGCTTCCACTGGTGTGTGGGAGGGGGGCCCTCCAGGAGGAGCCCCCGGGGCATGTACAGCCCCGCCCTGGCACGTGGATTGCACAACAGGGCTAGACGAGGTGTATATGGGCACTCATGAGCCAAAGCGGGACTCATGAGGCTCTACCTCAAGGCGGGTTGCACCTGGTCTTGGATCTTTGACAACTGTGTGTTCCAGCGAGATGGTTAGATACAAATGCTCTATGTCCTTAGGTTCCGGCCCTCGAGCGAGCTCAGCCGCCGCTGGTATGCCAGGTCGCGATGCCGTGGAAAAGGCCAGGGGGTGAGGGCTGGAGAGCCAGTAAGAGCTCCGGAGTCACGATGCTCAAGAGCCCCCCTTTTAACGCGCAAGCGATTTGCATGAGAGAGAGAGGAGGCCCGTGGCGGGCGGCAGGTGATAATCACAGGCAGGTTAAGCATGGAAGGCAGATCAGCTTAGGCAAATGCAAAAGGGATACATGCCACTGGGTCAGGCCCGAGCGGCTTGGGGATGATGCAGCCCGAGGGGCACCCCCAGCAAGGTAAACTAAAGACACAAGCAAAAGGGATACATGCCTCAAGGACGGACCCATGTAGCCTGGGAATGATGCAGCCCTGAGGGCGCTCTCAACTGAAATGAACTCGGAAGGTGTCACTTGGTCCCATTATAGAGGGGGTGTTGGAGTAGCTGAAGATGCACAGTGAAGAGGCTAACCCTCACGAGCCACCGGAGCCCCGAGCCTCGGGAGGCTCTGGGGTTCCAGGCGGTTCCTCGAGGACCATCTCCATCTCCGCTAGGACCACGTGATACCTGGCCTCCTGAGCCACCAGAATGCTCCGCAAGTGACACTGGAAGGTGACAGTCGTGTTCGGTAGGCCGAAAGGCATGCGAATGTAGCTATGCGATGGACCCTCGCATTGTCCCACGCGCGAAGGCCAGAGGCACTCCTGAGATGCGGCTCGGTTGAGCCCTGAGACATCAATGCAGACGCGCAGCCCACCATCCTCGCCTAGATGGGGAGCCACGCCAGGCAAACGACGATCGTCGCGTATAGCTCTTGCTTCCTGAAGCTCCTGAGTGGTCTTGATGATGAAATCCTGAGGGCTGGGCTTTCCATGCCTTGTGCCTTCCCGAGGGAAATGTGCTACGAAGCATGCCTCCAAGTGGTGCCCGAGCGCCTCCCTCGTGATTTTGGCAAAGTCTGAGGCCCTCCAGAAGAGAGCCCCCGAGCCCTGCCCGAGGAGGGTGTCAGGTGCGCCTTCCTATGCGATGGAAGGAGGCACCCCTTGCACGAGTGCGGACCCTGATGCCACACCACCTGGAATGCCAACCTCCTGAGGCCTTGTGCTAAGTGACGTCTTCTTCTTCTTGGGGACTGCCTCAGGAGGGTTCTCGCCCTTGCTGTCCGGGTCCTCGATCGACACAGCTTGGAAGGTGCGCTCGAGGGAGCACACCACATCTTTCTCTTCGCAAGGGACCATGATGATTCCGCCGCTTCTTGGCATTTTGAGGACGTTGTAACCGTGGTGGGTCACCGCCATGAACTTGGCCAGGGCTGGATACCCGAGGATGGCATTGTATGGCAGGCGGATGTGGGCGACGTCGAAGTCGATGAGCTCAGTGTGGTAGTTGTTGCGCTGTCCGAAGGTGTCAGGGAGGCGGACCTGCCCTATCGGGGTGGTGGAGCCGGCAGTGACTCCTGAGAAAGGCTTGGTAGGCTGAAGTTGATCATATGGCACTTGAAGGTTGCCGAACGTCTCCACGGACAGGACGTTAAGCCCTGCGCCGCCATCGATGAGGGTCCTGGTGACTTGCACGTTGTTGATGACTGGGGAACAAAGCATCGGGAGGACGCCAGCTGTAGCCGCACACTTGAGTTGATCTGCTGAGCTGAAAGTGATGGCACACTTGGACCACCTGATCGGGCGCGTGGCCTCAAGCATGGGGAGGACTGCATTCACCACGCGAGCGAACTGCTTGAAGATGCGTTGAGAGGTTGGGGCCTGAGCTCCGCCCAAGATGCAAGCGATAGCACGTGGCTCCTGGAAGCCCCCAGCCCCCTCGTCCTGGTGATGGTCGTCATTCCTTCTTGGCGGTGGCGGCAGAGGAGGAAGGCATGCGTTGCCCTGCGAGCGGTCCTCGCGAGGCTGATCCCTCCAGGCTCCCTCGCGAGGCTGGTCCTGCCAGCGATCCTCACGAGGTCGGTCATGCCACTCCTGGCGAGGGCCACGGTCGTCCCATCGTCCTCCGCCTCGTCCTCCTCCTCGGCGTAGCCCCGGTCGTTGCGCTCGGGGCGTCGACCGAAGTGTCCTTCTCGAACAACCCTGAGCTCTTGGCATTCGTTGGTGTTGTGGGTGTGGAGGTTGTGGTAGGCGCAGAACGGTCGGCTGCCCTTGGACGACTCCGTCTGGTCCCTGCCGCGCTTCATGTCTGGTTCTGCTGCGAGCATGGCTGCTCCTTTGCGGTTCATGTCCTTGGCCTTGGCCTTCTTTTCTTCTGGGTCGGTAGCTGGAAGCTCGAGGAGGGAGAGGCATCCTTCCTCAGCTCTTGCGCACTTGGTTGCCAGGTTGAACAACTCTAGGGATGTGCACGGCTCCTTGTGGATGGTAAGCTCCTCCTTCATCTTGATGTCGCGGACGCCATCAGAGAACGCTGAGATGATGGCCTCGTCCATCACCTTGGGGATCTTGAGGCGGGCGCTGTTGAAGCGCTGGATGTATTCAGAGGGTCTCTCCAGGCTGCTGCTTGATGCGGCGCAGGTCACCCACGGCCGGGGGGCGGTCGCGAGTGCCCTGGAAGTTGGCGATGAAGCGGCTACACATCTCGTCACAGGAGGAGATCGAGCCGGGAGACAGGTTCAGGAGCTAGGTGCGGGCACCATCCTTGAGAGCCATAGGAAACCAGTTCGCTATGACCTTCTCGCCTCCGTTGACCCCCTCAATGCCCAGCTCGTAGAGCTACAAGAACTCCGTGGGGTCAGCAGTACCGTCATAGCAAGGAGGCAGGTCCGGCTTGAACTTACCCGGCCAGGCAACGCTGCACAGCTCGGTGGTGAAGGCACGGCAACTTGCTATGGCCACCGGAGCCCTTTGCTGACACGGGGCCTTCTCTTGGTGGTACCCGCGCGCTGCCGCCTGGGGCAGCACGGGGTCTTGGCGCGCCGGTGCAGGGACGCGGTCTTGTCGTGCTGGTGCAGGGAGCACGTGAGCGCCTTCTTGAGGTCGAGGGATTTCTTGGCAGCTTCTTTCTTGTCGCGCGGGCGCTGGATGCGGTGGGTCACGTCCAGGGGCCGCACGCCTTGGAGCCAGGGCACCGTCTTGGGGCGGAGGTGGTGGAGGCACTCCCTGAGCCGCGTCGTCCATGCCTGACGGAGGGCGAGGCAGCGAGAGGGATAACGCGGGAGAGCCCCTTGTGGTGCTGACGAGCTCGATGATGCGAACGAGCCACTCTTCGTAGAGGTCGTCGACGTGGCAGTAGTGCAGGAGCTCACGTGCGAGGAGCAACGCGGTCTGAGCGACCGTGGGGGCACGACGAGCGTGAGACGACGAACCAGCTGGGGTCAGCGACGGAGTGGCGGTGCGGCCTTCCCGCCGCACCGACGCATGCAGCGAAGATGCTTGCTTCTCGTTCCCCGCCGGGCTCGTGGCGGCGTTGGCGGCAGGCGACGGAGAACGGCAAGGAGGCCCACCGACGGGAGCCGTCTGGGCGACGCGGGCGGCGAGAGTAGCTTGGCGCTCGGCGCGAGCTCGGCGAGCGTCTTCCATGGATGCGACGAAGCGATGGGACGCATATCGGCGGAAAAATATTTCGGCACACCCCTACCTGGCACGCCAAATGTCGGAATAGGGTTCCCTTAAGGTTCAAACACTGGGGTGCACACGAAGATCTCTCCCTACCGAAACACGCCCTCAGCCTCGCTGCGATCTCTAAGCTAGCACGATGAACAACACAAGAGACACAAGATTTATACAGGTTTGGGCCACCGTTGTGGTGTAATACCTTACTCCTGTGTGTGGTGTGGTGGATTGCCTCTTGGGCTGATGATGAACAGTACAAGGGAAGAACAACCTCGCAAGGAGAGGCATTCTTGTGCTTGGTGGTGTGCTTGGGGAGGAATCGATCCGTCTTTGTTGCCTCTAGATGAGATACCTTCTACTTTGGTGGCTAGCCCTATTTATAGAGGCCCTGGTCCTCTCCCCAAATATTGAGCGGGAAGGGATCCAACAACGGCCATTTTGAAAGGGGATAGCTAGTACAAGCTATCCTTACTAAAGGTGGTCTTCACCTGCCAAAGGCACTGGTGGTGATGCCGTCTTGGGCTCCATGGTGACCTTCGTCCTGCCGTCCTGCTGGTCTTGGTCTTGCTGCACCGATAAGGAAACCTTTGCCTGCTGCCTCGGTACTCCGCGCCTGCTCTTGCCCCCTTTGCACGAAAGAGAAAATGAGGACACTGCATAGGCTGGCGCCCACCTGGCACCCGCCCGGTCTTGATCGTCATGGCTTGCGTCATGGGCACCTCGCGAGGTACCCCTTGCCTTGATCTCTCCGCCTCCTCGCGAGCCTGCTTGGTGAGGCCGTCCCTGAGAAGGCCTTCTGTCGTCCGCCCCGCGATGCTTGGCCCCTCGCGAGGGTCTTGAGCGCTTGGTTGATGAAGACGGGCCGTACTGGGCCACTAGTTGAGCCACGCTGCAGGTCGTAGGCAGGCAAGTCTGGGGACCCCCGTTCCTAGAACGCCGACAACATAGACTCACAAATATAAGCATTCCAATTTCTTAATGGGAAAATGTAGCAAGACTGTTTCTAACCACCTATTTGAAGGAATAAATAAGGCAACAACGGCTGATGTCAGGAAGGCATACACAGTTTTTTCTAAAAAATTGAACCATTCATGACCTTTCCTCTTCTTTTAAGCATATTTTCTGCAGTTCAACTAAAATAAAATGGCATCACCGCCTTAACAATTCAGTGACACTGTGCAAAAGGAAATGACTTAACATTACATCATGATGTCAGGTATGTAGTCGATAGGCATTAGAGACAAACATACAGACCTCCTCCGATAACATAATGAACATTAATTTTAACAAAGGTGTGACTAGCTTTACCGGGATAATTTGAGTGAACTCTACACCCTCTGTTCGTCAATATAAGATGTTTTCGCAGTTCAATTTAATGTACCCAAACGTCTAGTACTTAGAAAAACAAGTAGTATTTTTCTTGAGCACATATCTGGGAAAGCTTGCCACACTTTATATATGTCCATACGCTAATGCAACACCATTCGAATAGTACAAATATACACTAATCTAGTGGCTAGTGCAACAGTAGAGTAGTTATTTTATTACAAGGTATAGTACAATGGTTTTACTGAACAGATTTCCATAAGCTCTAGCACTGGAAGATTCTATAAGAATTAACAATACAAAATGTAAAGGTAACAAGTTTCAATATTGGTATACTAGTTGTGCAAGAGCATTAAACCAAATACAAAAGTCTGAAGGTAACTAGCATTATTAACTAATGACAGTATATATTTTTTGCAAACCATGTACCTTCAAGGTAAATATCACTTCGAACTCGAGGGGACCTAAAAATTGCTATCCTAATCTTGATAATCGATCAAACATAAAAACTTGATTGAAAGAATCAAGATAATAGCCGAAGGAGGAGGTGCCCACTCTTGACCTTTCCTCTTGACACTATACAAAAAAATTGACTTATCTCATGAAAGTGGGGTATGTAATCTATAAAAATTAATAGTGCAAAAATCCAAAGGTTGTAGCGACCCGACTCGGTAAGAGTCGAAGTCTCTGTGCTTACCGTGCTAGTCCCTGGATCGACTTGCTAGCACACACAGTACTCGATGAAATAACAGAAATAACACACATCTCTTTATTACATCGATAGTCCAGGAGCAATACATTTATTACCAAATAGGGCATAGAGCCCATAAACAAATACTGCGGAAGCAAAGTAGTAAATGAGTCCAACTCCACGAGCAAGGTTGAGTGTAGAACATCGACCTATCGCACCTTAATCCTCGTCGGATATATCTGCAACGTGATAAGTTGCAGCCATATAGGTCAGTACATTGAATGTACTGGCAAGTCACATCATAAGTGTAATGAACCTACTTGTACATGCAATTTGGCTGGTGGAAAGCTCTAAGTTTAATTTTTGCATAAAGCTAGTTTTTCCCTATTAGAAAAGATGTTATTCCACTACTACACATTTGCATAGGATGAGTTGGCAAACCCAACTCCATCCATTCCCAAGTTTCATTTAAATCCCAACTGTTTAATTAAAAGTGAGGAGATCTCCCGGCATTTTCACTACTAGATGCTCAAGATGTCCGTGAACCGGGACACGGCTAATCGATTAGGTTGACACTCTGCAGAGGTTGCGCACTTTTCCCCACAAGACTCGACCACCTCCATGATCGGAAGATCGAGACATAGTCTTTCGAAAATGTTCCCCCTTAACCCACGGATAGGCCGGTACACCTACATCATTCTACATCTGCTAGCCCATCCCGGAAGGGGTCACACTAACTACTCAACTAAGCCAGAGCCCATATTGGCTTGTGGCTGCACACGTAAGCTTCTAGACATGAGAATACGATTGATCTCTTTGAGCCTGAGCGGACGGTCCACTAGTGGTGCACCACCATGGACTTCCCATGCGTGTTCTAATCGCATTTTGCCACCATTCCCTCAAGTTTCCGCCCAGGTAGTTCATTAATTATCTTAGGTCCTACTTACTACATTGTCACTCATACTTTACGATGTTCACTCCCCAATCCACGTCTACTTAGCGAAGCAACATAATGTAAAACGATGGCGACAATGTCATATGGTTCAGACCTACCTCAATGAACTACTGGGTGAAAAGCATAGTCATGCGGCATCAAGTCCTGCCATGCAGTCCTACCACAAAGAACTAAGTGCATAATAAAAACATAGGTAATGAAACATGATCAAGATGCAACTTGCCTTGGTACTGCTGGTTGAATTCTAAGGACTGAAAATATTACGCTCGCTCAGACCGCAATCTATCGCAAAGGAGATAAACAAACATAAGCAAACATTCAAGAGAACCAAGTAGAACATGCAAAACAAAAAGTCTCGGAAAAACCAAATGAACAAAACATCACACTTAACTAGCATGAAAAATACTCTAGGTGCAAAACAACATAGGCCTATGGTTCAAAAAGTGATGTGAACTATAGTGCGTACTATGCATACTAGTAAAATATTAATGGGCAGTTTCTAGTGTGTGAAAATTATTGTGACAAAGGTCCAGGTGATAGGGTTTGGCTACGGTGGCAAAGTGCAAAAAGAATCAACGTAATCGGAGCTACGGTTTGGGAGATATGGCCATTTGAAGTTCGAATTCAAATCTGAATAAATTCAAATTTGAATCTGTCAAAAGTTTGCAAAAAGGATACCACTGGATAGATCTAATCAATACGAAGAATTTGCCGCTGGTTTCATCGAGTTTGGATCTACGGTTAAAAAGTTGTGGCTATGCGAAGTTCAGGACTAACTGCTAATTACGAGGACTAAAAGAGAAGAAAACTATCGCAAACAAGTCCTCGCCACGTGGCGGCTCGTGGCTGGCCGAGCAGCGTCCGCTGCGGAGGCTATACGCTAACGCCGCTAAATAAAAAAAAAACGGCGGCGGCTAACTAAAGAAAAACCGACGCTCGGTTTAAATAAACCGAACGGTCTAAGGAAACCGCGGTTAACCGCGTACCTCTTCGCGAAATAAACAAAAATCAAACCTAATCTAATCTAGGCCGTCCATGCTAGATCGAACGGGTGAGGGTGGGGGTGGTGGCTCACAGTGGCTGGAGGTGGTGGCCGACGACGATGAAGACGACGGCGCGACGTCGGTGACGGAGGGGGCGGCGGCTACGGCGGTCCTCGGCGTCGGGGAAGAAGACGGGGAGGTGCGGCGCGTCGAGGGCGTCGCGAAGGTGGTGGCGGCGTGCGTCGGCGACGTCCGGACGGGGCGGGGCGAGGTCGGCGGCCTTCGGTGCTCCGGCGGCTCCGGCGTCGACGGTGCGGTGGCTCCGACGGGACCTAGGGGCAAAAATCGTGTCAAAAGGATGCGCCTCGGCCTGGGCAATATTTTGGTGAAGAAGAACAGGGTCGGGGCGGTTTACTGGCGGCGTTTTACTCCGGCAAGGAAGCTCCGGCTCCGGCGAGATCCAAAGCAGGAGGGCGTCGGCTACGGGTGGTGTGAGGCGAAACGAAGTGGCAGAATGGAGAGAGGGGGTCGAGGGCTTCTTATAGGCGCGGAGAGAGGGCTCGGGAGCGAGGGATAAGCTCTATCCCGAGAGCTTCGGCCGGCGGGTTCGGGAGCGCGCGTGCGTGCTTATCTAGCGGGGTCTGCGGGAGGTTAGGGACGACCTGGCGGGCGGGGCCCACCAGTCAGTGGCGGCGGGCGGTAGCGAGCGAGGGCGGGCGCGGGCGGTCGACCGGGCGGAAGGCGTCGGTGGCGCTGGGGCTGGCCTTGGGCCAAATGGCCAACTGGGCCGGTTGGGGCGCTCCTGGGCCGAACCCAGTTTCGGTCCAGGCTGCGGTGAGTGCGTGCGTGTGTTTTTTTTTAAACAGAACACTAAAGTGGTCATAATTAATTCAAATGAATTAATAAAAACACCACAATAATTTATAAAATAACTATGCAATATTTAGAGCCTAATGAACATTAACTTAAGCACAGAACATTTTGGAAATATTTCCTAATGCAATTAATGCACTTTTTGCAGATAAAATAATTACCAAATAAACTCCAAAACTTCAAATAATATTCAAAATAAAATTTCCCACTCTTTTATATTTTGAGGAAGTCATCTTATCCCTTCTCATTTGTTTTTCTCGAGTGGAAAATATTATTTGAGTATTTTTTAAAACTCCAAAATGCAAAGAAATATGATATGCATTGAATGATTCTATTAACATCCAAATTTAATAAAATTGGGATGTTACAAACCTACCTCTTAAGATGAATCTCGTCCTCGAGATTCGGGTTCACAACAAAAGGTGTGGATGGTCCCGCTCGAGATCTTCTTCTCTTTCCTGTAGCTTCCTCCTTGGTGTGGTGACTCCATCGAACTTTGCGTAACTCGATGATCTTGGTTCGAGTGATCCTCTCTGCAGCCTCAAGAATCTTAATAGGCTTCTCCTCATAAGTCGATCGCTCTCTAATCTGAATTGCCTCGAGTGGCCATCAGTATCTCTCAAAGGAGTATCCGCCATCTCGCATGACACTTCTTCACCGGGAAACATGGAACACATCATGAACTCCTCACAAAGCCTCCGTAATTCCAACTGGTATGCAACCTCTCCTCTGCGTTCTAGAACTCAGATGGTCCCACAAATCGTGGTGCTAACTTTCCTTTGACTCCAAATCTCTTAATACCTCAAGTGGAGACACTCAAGATATGCTCTATCTCCCACTTCATAGATCACTTCCTTGCGCTTAGCATCAAGATAACTTTTTCGCCTTGACTGGCTATCTTAAGTCCATCATTTAATCAACTTGACCTTCTCCTCTGAATCCTCGATCAAATCAGGTCCAAACAATTATGATCTCCAACTCCATCCCACATCAAAGGTGTCCTGCATTTCCGCCATACAATGCCTCAAGAGGGGCCATCTCGCAAACCGGCTTGGTAGTCTGTTGTTGTACGAGAACTCTGCAGAGGGTAAGTTATCATCCCAACTAGACCCATAGTCTAGCGCACAAGCTCTCAAAGATGTCCTCCGAATCTGATTGACTCTCTCCGTCGCCCATCACCGTGGATGGAAGGCAGTACTAAACTCTAGCCTAGTACCCAAAGTTTCATGCAACCGATTCCAAAACTTTGAGGTAAACTGTGTTCCTCTATCGACACGATGCTCCTCGGAACTCCATGCGGATATACAATCCTGGTCATATATATCTTTGCCACTTAGCACTTGTATAGGTGGTCTTCTTTGGAATGAAGTGAGCAACCTTGGTCAAACGATCCACTATCACCCAAATGGAATCATAACTGAACGGGTCCCGGTAACCCGTGATAAAGTCCATACCAAGTTTATCCCATTTCCAATCGTATCGCAACGGCTGAAGTAAACTCGCTGGTTTCGATGCTCGCCTTTACTCTCGACATACATCACATATTGCCACATACTCGGCAATCTCCTCTTCATACCGCCCACCAAAAACTTTCCTTCAAGTCCAAATACATCTTGGTGTTGCACGGTGTATCGAATATGGTGAGTCATGAGCCTCAAGAATCAACTTCACGATCTACGGATCATTGGGTACACAAATCCGTTGCTCAAACCATATGGTTCCACTTTCATCCTCACGGAATCCTTTTGCTTTCCCTTTGCTCATCATTTCCTTTATCTCAGCAATACCTTGGTCCAACCACGGGCTTCTCGATTCTTCCCAACAAGGTGGATCACCTCGAGTCTTGCAACATAACCTCTTGGAACTATTTCCAACTCAAGGTCTCTAAGCTCATCACATAACTCCCGAGGTAAACCTCCTGTTGTAAGGGTGTTAACATAACTCTTACGGCTCAAAGCATCTGCCACAACATTGGCTTTTCCTGGATGATAATGCAGACTCATGTCATAATCCTTTATAAGTTCCAACCATCTCCTTTGCCTGAGATTCAACTCCTTCTGCGTGAAAATGTACTTTAAACTCTTGTGATCCGTGTAAACATCACAACGATTCCCAATAAGATAGTGTCTCCATGTCTTGAGTGCATGCACAACGGCTGCTAACTCCAAATCATGCGTGGCATAGTTCAACTCATGAGGTCGGTTGTCGTGAAGCATAAGCTACAACTTTTCCCTCCGCATAAGAACACCTCCAAGTCCCCGACGTGAAGCATCACAATACACCGAAAGTCCTTGTGTACGTCGGGTAGGATTAGCACCGGGCTGTAACCAAACGTTTCTTCAACTCTTGAAAGCTGGCTTCACATTCTTCAGTCCAAACGAACTTGGTGTCCTTCTTCAACAACGTTGTCATGGGCCTTGCAATCTTAGAGAAATTTTCAATAAATCTCCGTAATATCCTCGCAAGTCCAAGGAAATCGCGAATCTCGCCAAGCGTGGCGGGTGCATTCCATTCTGCGGATCGACTCTACCTTGGTAGGGTCCATCGCAATCCTTCACCGACACAACATGTCCAAGGAATCCGACTTCCTTGAGCCAAAACTCACACTTCTGAACTTGGCATAAAGTTGATGTTCTCTGAGCTTCTCCAAAACCAAGCGCAGATGTTCAGCGTGTTCCTCCTCATTCTTGGAGAAAACCAATATATCATCAATGAATACTACAACGAACTTATCCAAGAACTCCATGAACACCTTGTTCATCATGCTCATAAAATAGGCAGGGGCATTAGTCAATCCAAAGGACATGACTGTATACTCATAAAGCCCATACCTTGTGGTAAAAGTTGTCTTGGGTATATCCTTCTCACGGATCTTCAATTGGTGATAACCCGATCGAAGATCGATCTTGGAGAAAACACTAGCTCCTTCTAGCTGGTCAAACAAGTCATTGATCATTGGTAGGGGATACTTGTTCTTGATGGTCACCTCGTTCAAAGAGCGGTAATCCACACACATCCTCAAGGTTCCATCCTTCTTCTCTACTAAGAGTACTGGGGCTCCCCAAGGTGATGAACTCGGGCGAATATACCCTTTCTCTAGCAACTCCTTAATCTGTTTCTTGACTTCCTCCAAATCATTAGCGGGCATCCGATACGGCCTCTTGGAGATAGGTCCGTGCATGGCAGCAACTCAATCAAAAACTCAATCTCCCGATCTGGCGGCATACCTAGTAACTCCTCCGGAAATACATCGGGATAATCCTTCACCATTGGTACTTCTTCCTGGACAACTCCCGTAAGAGAGTTCACCTGAGTCCTCTTAGGCTTAAGCCTGGATACATACTTGATCCTCTTCTTCTCTGGGGTGGTGAGAAAAATCGATCTACTAGCACAATCGATGGTCCCCTCATACTTGGACATCCAATCCATCCCTAGGATTACATCCAACCCTTGTGACTCTAGTATGATCATATCCCTAGGGAAAACATGTCCCCCTATGTTCAAAGGCAACTGGAAACATCCCTAACTAGCCATAGACTCGGCTCCTGGGGAACTCACTAGAATGGGTGCCTTAAGAGCTACGGTAGGCAACTTATGTCTATCCACGAATCCCCTTGATATGAATGAATGCGATGCACCAGTGTCAAAAAGAATGAGTGCTGGAAATAAATTAACCAAGAACTTACCAATCACTGCGTCAGTTGTTCATAGACCTCTTCCACATTGACATGATTCACATGCCCTTAGTGAAAGGATTAGGCTTCTTGCCTCCAGAATTCCCATTGCCATTTCCATTTCCATTCTGCGCCTCAGGACACTCATTGGAGTAGTGCCCTGTCTTCTTGCATTTGAAGCAAGTGATGTGACTCAGATCTTTCTTCATTGGTGTAGAAGAGTTGAAATGCTGCTGGTTGCCATTCCCTCCATTGCCATTTCCATGCTTGTGACCATGGTGGTTGTGTCCATTTCCTCCATGCTGAATGTGGCCTCCATGGTTATGATGATTCCTCCAAACTTGCTAGTTCACGATCCGAACTTCTGATGCGGGCTGTAGCGGGTTTCGTTGAACTCGAGTTATACTTCCCATGACCGTACTTTCTCTTACGATTCTCCATCTGCCGGTGCTTGCCTTCGAGAATGGTAGCCTTATCAACCAACTCGATAGTTCACAAAGGTCGCCACAATCAACTGAACTCCCAACTCATCGTTCAGTCCCTCCAGAAACTTCTCCTGCTTGGCTGCATCAGTGGCCACGTCCCCTGGTGCATAACGGGCCAACTTACTGAACTCATCAAGATATTTGGGTACCGTCGTCCTCCCCGGCGCAAGTTATGAACTCCTTCTTCTTCGACTCATGGCTCCAGCTGAGACATGAGCAGTGCGGAATGCCTGCTGGAACTGAGTCTAAGTCACATTCTCCAAGGGGTATGTGGTGGTGTAGTTCTCCCACCAAGCAGCGGCCGGGCCATCCAGCTGATGGGCGGCGAACTTCACCTTCTCAGAATCATTGCATCCTGCCGTGGTTAGCTCCCTTCCTATCTTGCGGAGCCAGTCATCTGCGACGATTGGCTCCGTGCTGCTGGAGAACACGGGTGGTTTCAGCCTCAGAAAACGGGTAAGACTGTCAACTGGGGGTGGCGGCGGTGGGTTGTTGTTGTTCTGGTTCTGGTTCTGAATGACCATCTGCATAAGAGCATTCTGCTGCTGGATCAACTCCATGAGCTCCGCGGAAAGTTGAATTCGAGGTCACGCCTTGGAGGCATCGATGGGTTTAGAGTGGATGAGAAGTCGAATAGAATAAGGCCTAGGGAGTAAAATCACACTACCCATATGCACATGATAGCAAATAAACTTCAAATCACTCCAATTCAATTTCACTCAAAGGGTTCACATGAACAATCAAACCTAAGGTAAGCCATGTCACAAGATTTGACAAGGTATCACAAATGAAATAAAACTAATCGGATAACGAAATCAAATTCCTAACTCTCATGGTGGTATAAAATCTAACTCTCGTCGGATGAAGACCACCAACCATGTTGACATCGGTGTCCTTGCATCACTTTATCGTGTCATCATCTCCAAGCTCATCACCACGGTCCTTGTCCCGGCCGACATAGGCACCATATGAGTGATCCTCCTGGATGTTTTCTCCTCATCCAGCTTCTCCTCGGCCTCCTCAAGCTCAAGCTTCAGATCGTCGATCTTCTCACTAGTCGCCCAGCTCTCCCTCATGCTCGATGCTGGCGTCTTGGAGTTCCTCCTCGAGATCGGCCTTGCGAGTCATGAGGTTCTTTATGACGATCATGTTGTCGACAACCCAGCTCCATCATACGAATGTGATCCTCCATGTCCCGGATATGGGATGCTATCGTCTCGCCCTCCGTGGTACGCACCACATCTCCATTTGCGTCGCGGCGTCTGTACATCACGAAGGAGGTCCTCTTGAGGTCTTCGTCATACTCCTCCCGAATGCATCCGAGAGCAAGCGTGAGCGCGATGCCCCTGCCCAAGCCCATGTTGCGGTATCCACATGGAAATCAATGGGCTTGGTGCGGTTTCCGAGGATGCGCCCAGGATATGGGCATCGATCCTCCAACATGTCTCCTCGGGCGGGGTGGCGGTGAAGGTTCCGATGAATGTGGGAAGCCCAATCTTGTGTGCTTCACGATCTTCACCATTGCCGTCCAAAAGGCATGGTCTCATCGGGCTGCTCAAACTCGACAATGGCGGACGACATCTACATTTTGAAAGGGGAAGAAATTAGTACAGAAGTAAAGAAGGTACGAGACCAAAGGATATATAGGGAAAGTGAAAATAAAGTTTCTATCCTATGGCTTTTCCATTTTCTAGGGTCGCGTCCTACATAGTCAACGTGTGCTCGATACCATCTTGTAGCGACCCGACTCGGTAAGAGTCGAAGTCTCTGCTTACCGTGCTAGTCCTCGGATCGACTTGCTAGCACACAAGACTCGATGAAATAATGAAATAACACACATCTCTTTATTACATCGATAGTCCAGGAGCAATACATTTATTACCAAATAGGGCATAGAGCCAATAAACAAATACTGCGGAAGCAAAGTAGTAAATGAGTCCAACTCCACGAGCAAGGTTGAGTGTAGAACATCGACCTATCGCACCTTAATCCTCGTCGGATATATCTGCAACGTGATAAGTTGCAGCCATATAGGTCAGTACATTGAATGTACTGGCAAGTCACATCATAAGTGTAATGAACCTACTTGTACATGCAATTTGGCTGGTGGAAAGCTCTAAGTTTAATTTTTGCGTAAAGCTAGTTTTTCCCTATTAGAAAAGATGTTATTCCACTACTACACATTTGCATAGGATGAGTTGGCAAACCCAACTCCATCCATTCCCAAGTTTCATTTAAATCCCAACTGTTTAATTAAAAGTGAGGAGATCTCCCGGCATTTTCACTACTAGATGCTCAAGATGTCCGTGAATCGGGACACGGCTAATCGATTAGGTTGACACTCTGCAGAGGTTGCACTTTTCCCCACAAGACTCGACCACCTCCATGATCGGAAGATCGAGACATAGTCTTTGAAAATGTTCCCCTTAACCCACGGATAGGCCGGTACACCTACATCATTCTACATCTGCTAGCCCATCCCGGAAGGGGTCACACTAACTACTCAACTAAGCCAGAGCCCATATTGGCTTGTGGCTGCACACGTAAGCTTCTAGACATGAGAATACGATTGATCTCTTTGAGCCTGAGCGGACGGTCCACTAGTGGTGCACCACCATGGACTTCCCATGCGTGCCCCACTGTACTTTGCCACCATTCCCTCAAGTTTCCGCCCAGGTAGTTCATTAATTATCTTAGGTCCTACTTACTACATTGTCACTCATACTTTACGATGTTCACTCCCCAATCCACGTCTACTTAGCGAAGCAACATAATGTAAAACGATGGCGACAATGTCATATGGTTCAGACCTACCTCAATGAACTACTGGGTGAAAAGCATAGTCATGCGGCATCAAGTCCTGCCATGCAGTCCTACCACAAAGAACTAAGTGCATAATAAAAACATAGGTAATGAAACATGATCAAGATGCAACTTGCCTTGGTACTGCTGGTTGAATTCTAAGGACTGAAAATATTCTGCTTCGCACTCCGGGCAATCTATCGCAAAGGAGATAAACAAACATAAGCAAACATTCAAGAGAACCAAGTAGAACATGCAAAACAAAAAGTCTCGGAAAAACCAAATGAACAAAACATCACACTTAACTAGCATGAAAAATACTCTAGGTGCAAAACAACATAGGCCTATGGTTCAAAAAGTGATGTGAACTATAGTGCGTACTATGCATACTAGTAAAATATTAATGGGCAGTTTCTAGTGTGTGACAATTATTGTGACAAAGGTCCAGGTGATAGGGTTTGGCTACGGTGGCAAAGTGCAAAAAGAATCAACGTAATCGGAGCTACGGTTTGGGAGATATGGCCATTTGAAGTTCGAATTCAAATCTGAATAAATTCAAATTTGAATCTGTCAAAAGTTTGCAAAAAGGATACCACTGGATAGATCTAATCAATACGAAGAATTTGCCGTTGGTTTCATCGAGTTTGGATCTACGGTTAAAAAGTTGTGGCTATGCGAAGTTCAGGGACTAATCTGCTAATTACAGGGACTAAACAGAGAAGAAAACTATCGCAAACAAGTCCCTGGCCACGTGGCGGCTCGTGGCTGGCCGAGCAGCGTCCGCTGTGGAGGCTATACGGCGAACGGCCGCTAAATAAAAAAAACAGTGGCGGCGGCTAACTAATGAAAAACCGATGCTCGGTTTAAATAAACCGAACGGTCTAAGGAAACCGCGGTTAACCGCGTACCTCTTCGCGAAATAAACAAAAATCAAACCTAATCTAATCTAGGCCGTCCATGCTAGATCGAACGGGTGAGGGTGGGGGTGGTGGCTCACAGTGGCTGGAGGTGGTGGCCGACGACGATGAAGACGACGGCGCGACGTCGGTGACGGGAGGCGGCTTCTGGCGGTCCTCGGCGTCGGGGAAGAAGACGGAGGTGCGGCGGGCGAGGGCGTCGCGAAGGTGGTGGCGGCGTCGTCGGCGACGTCCCGGACGGGCGGGCGAGGTCGGCGGCCTTCGGTGCTCCGGCGGCTCCGGCGTCGACGGTGCGGTGGCTCGAGCGGACCTAGGGGCAAAATCGTGTCAAAAGGATGCGCCTCGGCCTGGGCAATATTTTGGTGAAGAAGAACAGGGTCGGGCGGTTTACTGGCGGCGTTTTACTCGGCAAGGAAGCTCCGCTCGGCGAGATCCAAAGCAGGAGGGCGTCGGCTACGGGTGGTGTGAGGCGAAACGGGCGCGAATGGAGAGAGGGGGTCGAGGGCTTCTTATAGGCGCGAGAGAGGGCTCGGGAGCGAGGATAAGCTCTATCCCGAGAGCTTGGGGCGGGTTCGGGGAGGCAGGCGTGCTTATCCAGTGGTCTGCGGGAGGTTAGGGACGACTGGCGGGCGGGCCCACCAGTCGATGGCGTGGCGGTATGAAGCGAGGGCGGGCGCGAGCGGTCGGGCGGAAGGCGTCGGTGGCTGGGGCTGGCCTTGGGCCAAAAATGGCCAAGGCGGTTAGGCGCTCTGGGCGAACCAGGTTTGGTCCAGCTGCGGTGAGTGCGTGCGTGTGGTTTTTTTTTAAACAGAACACTAAAGTGGTCATAATTAATTCAAATGAATTAATAAAAACACCACAATAATTTATAAAATAACTATGCAATATTTAGAGCCTAATGAACATTAACTTAAGCACAGAACATTTTGGAAATATTTCCTAATGCAATTAATGCACTTTTTGCAGATAAAATAATTACCAAATAAACTCCAAAACTTCAAATAATATTCAAAATAAAATTTCCCACTCTTTTATATTTTGAGGAAGTCATCTTATCCCCTCTCATTTGTTTTTCTCGAGTGGAAAAATATTATTTGAGTATTTTTTTAAAACTCCAAAAATGCAAAGAAATATGATATGCATTGAATGATTCTATTAACATCCAAATTTAATAAAAATTGGGATGTTACAAAGGTAGTAACTAGATTCATCGTTGGTATACTGGCTGTGCAACAACATTAGAATGCCTTAGCTGAAAAATCTTTAATACATCCACTATCAACAGCTAACCCTGAAATAATCCAGTGACATTAAATGGCATTGCTTAAATTTATCGGTGGCATTGGACTGAGTGGGGCATTAGTTAAATGTGGAATCACTTTAGCAATAGCATTGCTTGACTTGACCGCTGACGTTATACTAACAACAAAAAAAGTGGCAATAAGAGCATGGGAGGCCCATTCGGACAGTGGGCGCACCAGTACAATGTACCTCCACGGACGCATAGAGTGGTGAGGGAGGTATGGTTGCCCAGAACAACAAATATCCAGGCAGCATATGTGGATTATGTCCCATTTTGTTCTCTTTAGCCACCTTTTTCCTATGTGAGGACAACAAACCGATCGACCTGGTCATTCTCTATTGTGTTGTCATGCCTTTCTACCCTTCTTTAACCAAGAGACACCAGACTCGCTCCTTAGCTACTGATTTTTCCCCTTTTCAATGTAGATGCAGGTTCAATGCCTAGTCTCTTGGACAGTACATTCTCCCTTCCTTTCCTTATTCAACCCAGACATGGATTATTATGCATGAAGTAGGGTTTCCTTTAATAGTGCAAGTTAAGGTTTTCGTCTGTGTAACCAGCAGAGCAGAGGATAGCAAATTGGGAAGATGATGGAGTGGAAAAAGATCCACATGCAGCGATGTGGCAGATGGGGCAATAGAACAAGGGTATGGTTCGAAAAGAGGTAGCATGCCTGAGGGTCGGCACGAAGTGGCTTCGCTCGTGGTCGTCGTCCTACACACACACTACGACAGCGAGCTTGGGGACGGAGGCCATCCCGTGTGGGCGCTAGGTCTGAGAGGACGGCCTTGTCGTCAGTGCGTGACCTCGCTTACCGCCGATGAGTTCATCAACGCTGCACGTCCTTTTCTTCCCCGGCGGATCTGTGACCACCGGTGAGGAGGGAGAGAGAGGTCGTCTTTTTAGATCCGGAGAGAGGGTGATAGTGTGAGAAGCAAGTGGGCAGCCCTTAGCAAGAAAGCATTGAAGCTCCAGACTATATTTTTTATACTACTAGTACTAGAAGTGGAGTAGTGGTAGAGTAGTTTATATTTTCTCTGCATATAGTACCAGTTAGTCGTGCTTCAAAACTGAACGACATGCCATTAAAAAAATAAAGGTCGATAACTAATGCAACACCTCGGGCCAACGTGGCCAGATCGCATTTTGCATGAGAAATTACACACCATGTTTCGTTAACATGTGGTCCCGTTCCAACATGTCAGTGAGACGACCGCGAGTCCTTTTGTACAATTTCCGAATGGACGTCTATGTAGGCCGGGGCGCCTCTTCGTGTACTGTGGCAACCGTCCACTGATTCTTCGCCTTTCCATCTCGATTTGGAACTGCTGTCGCATGCTCTTCCTCCTCCTCCATTTGCCTTCACCCTTCCTTCTGCCATTGTTCGATCGTCTTCTCCATGGAGGGAACAGGCCGAAAATCACCGTGTTATTCTTGCCCCAATCTGAAAGATGACATGGTGGAGGAACTCATTCATCGGTGCGACGTCATCACCTCGGCTAGCATGGCAGGTTCGTTCAATACCATTCTCAACTCAACTAATAACATCATTACAAGGAACCCAAGGGTCCAGGAGCAATTTGATCTACCCTATCTTCTTCACCGTGACCCTGGTCACTGGCACGCGGATGACACATGCCTCACCTTGTGCAAGTTGATGCCGCTTGATAATGATATGTGTGATGTTAAGATGCCATATCTTGAGGGTAAGGCTTGGGCAAGCGCAAATGGAGATTGGGTCGTTTTATTGGGTACAACTGCGAGTGGGAACTTGTGAATGTGTACACTCGTCACCGGGTTCCACTTCCAAAAATCTGAGACTGCACAGAGGTTGAGCACACCGGTATTCTACGTACGTTCAACTACAATCATGGTGACTATCGTCTACAGAAGATAGCAATTTGTTGAGTTCCCGACCGCTCTTGGGATTACATGAACTATGAAGTTGTTGCTATCTTCGACAAGCTTGTTGTCGTCCTTACTTCCATGCCTCGATGGATATTGCTCAAAAAATCAATTTCTGTACACGGATGAGTACTGTGATGCAATTCAATATGAGGGTCTTATGTTTGCTGCCACCACTCGTGGCACTGTTTTTGCATGGAATCCTTATGCTTTCGGTATGTTTGCCTTCCACCGTAATTAGAATTGTTTCATCCACATGCATGTGGGTTAGCTAGTTTCCCTTTACTAATTAACGTTCTTGTGTTTCCAAGGTCATGTGAACATTCCACCACCTATATTTGAAAAAATTTATAACCAAGGGGGAGATGACAATGATGATGATCACGAGCATGAGGACCCATATACTCAGTGGCGCCGAGCAACTTATTCCGATGGATCACCTCTTCTTATCTGTATACAGGGCACTGCTGATGTTACTAAGGAAGCAGGTGTTGTCTCCCATGGTCGCACTCTCCAGACCTATTCCAACATCCATTGTAGGGCATTCGGGATGGATACTACTATGCTAGCGCCAACACCTTCTCCTTGGTTTAGTATTGATACTATTGGAGGAAACTCGCTCTTCCTTGGACGAAACTATCCAATGATGGTGAAAGGTGATCCAACTACTGTTGACACAATGTTACTACCATTTATGAGAAGCAACTGTATCTATACCTTGGACATTGCTATGGTTCCCTACCGTGGCTATCACAATATGTGTCCTGACATAGGCCGCTTCAGCCTGGATGATCAGTCCTGCGTTGGTCTCAAGATTGACAGTAGCTGCCCCTTCCCAGAGAATCACTTCTGGTTCAAAGCAAGCGTTTCCAACGCCGAGGATTGGTTGAGCTGAAGTTCATTTCGTTGCTTGTTATTTGTTGTGTGATGAAAACTTTAGTATTTATAATGTATCCTCGTTGTCGTTGTGGTTTCATGACCTGTTGTATGTAATAAAATGATATGCCTGTGATAAACTTACTAAATTTATGAATGGCTTTTGAGTCGCTTCTCTGCGTGGGTGTTGCGATGAGGCAAGAAAATATTTTCCGAATACATAATTGTACGTGCATTGCAACAAGTTTATGACAGCCTGGTTTTTGCCCTCTCTTCTTTTCTGATTTTTATTTGGTTTTTGATTTGAATTTGGAGTTTTGAATCACTTCAGTTGGACTTAAACACTTGGGCACCACCTTGACTTTCACCCAAGTGACTCATTTCTCTCTCTAGCCATCATTTCTTCTCTGGTCAACCTCAAAATAACATTATGAATATTTTTCTTAAATGAAAAATATTCATTTTCTCCTCTAAAACCCTAACCAGCCACTTGTGCTCCAAAGCAACCCCAATTTTTCTTACCCACAAAAATCTGAGAAAATTCCCAAATATTCTTTGGACACTAGGGCACCTTCGTGAGCAAAAATATTGCATCACTTTTTGGAATATTTTTGCTACAGAAAATATTTTCTGTTCTGGACAGAAATGGTAGTTTCTACAGCAACTACCATTTTACTTGCTCCAATGTTGCTGAAATTTCTTGTGCATCACTACCTTCCTAGATGATTGCTAACATACAAAGCTCAGCTCCCAACTCCTAGTAGATTGGCCATAGTTAACTCTCAAAGTTACTGCCCAGAAACTTACCATGAAGTAACACTCAATCTTACAGCACCTGAGCTCGACTCAAAGCATTGGCTCAACCCTAAACACTAAGGACTACACACCAGACATGAAATTGGGGCCAGCCATGGCGCCATGCCGAAGTGCACGCGGTGACCACGCGTGTGCATGGTGCCAGCCGGCTAACCGACGCGCTCTGGGTGCCGCCGAGCGCCCTGTGCGTCGCGTGCTCACTTCCCAGGCTGCCACACCTCACCAAACCTCGCCACCATCCCCGTCTCTACTCCCTTAACTCCCTCCTGGCGCTCATCGATGCCGAAGCTCGCTGCAGCGAGCAGGAGCATGGTCCGGCGAACCGCACAGTGCGCCGCACACTGTGTTCGTCGCCACCCTCTCGATCTTGTGCTCGTCGCCGCCCACCCATAGTGCCAGCGTGAGCTGCGTTGCCTTCCCCCTTGCTCACTAACGCCGTTCGTCACCGGGCGCCGTGTCCAGGTGTCCTCTGGCGGAGCCCGATCCCCTCCTCTCGCTCGCCTATAAATGTAGCCCTCCCCCAGCCCTCTCGAGCATCACCAACGCACCACACACACTCCACAAGACCGTATGAAGCCGTAGCCCGGCCGGGCAGGCCTCGGGCCGCCGTCCGCGAGCTTGAGCTCGCCGGCGATCCCCTCGAGTCATCTCCACAGCTCCAGCCCCTCCCAGGCTCGGGCCACACTTCCAAAGCCTCCGCCGTGCTTCACTGGTGCCGTCCGACCCAGTTGGAGCCACTGGTGCAGCCTCTGGTCGTCGTCATCCCCAACTCCGGCGATCTCTGCTCTCTGCCAACACTGGAGAGATCCTTTCCGACGCCGTCCGACCACCCCTAGCTAATCTACGGGTATGGGCAGGTACACCTCAGTCTTCTCCTTCGATCTATCCCTCTAGCTCGGGCCAAGATGCCCTCCTCGCTGGCGTGTGCTCTGGTGGAGCCCCGCCGTGCTCTGTTTCCTTCTCCCCCTCCCTCTCACCTGACTAGCAGGGCCCGCTGTCAGCCACTCTGGCCGCGCCTGATGCGATACGAGTAGAGGTGCCTCGCGGGTTTACGTCTTCAACGTCACCCCCCCCAGATATGTTTTTATTTAAATCAAATTTAAATTTAACCAGAGAGCTTCAAACAGCCACAACTCTTTAACCATAAGTCCAAATGAATTGATTCTTTTTGCATTGTGTTCTTTAAGAAAATATCTAGCAGCACACAAAAAAACGAGATTTTTCTCTGCTGTCTAGATTTTTTGGTGAATTTCAGAGTGTTTCTTGATGTTTTCTTTTTATGTTTATAATTGTTTTCAGAAGGTGAAGCTTGTCTTGAGGATCACCAGGAGGAGTGTGAACCTCACCCGCACTAAGGCAAGCCACAACAACATTTTCATGGTGCCATTACAATATTTGTGATTTTTCTACTTGAATGAATAATTTAGTTCATGCATTTAAATCACTAAGATAAATATACATTTATTCTGTTGAATGCTTGTTTGTGTTGATATGTTTGTTTATAGAAGATTAAGACTAACTAAGTTAGTTTAAGTCACTAGAAGTTTTATTTGATTATGAAGAAGTAATTTTTTTTATGAAAAGAATTAGTTGGCTTAATATTTTCTTGAGTAAGAAAATAATTATGATAAGATATTGTCATGGTTAGTTTGCTGAATAATCATAACCAGAAAAGTGTTGAGTTTATGATATGTATGGTTAGTGCTTGATATAGTTGACCTGTTATTGTTCAAATGGCAAGTGATGCATGCTTTATGATTGTATTTGCATGGCATATCATGACACCGATTACTTTTACTTTAAGTTGAACCTGATAATAACTCAACTTGAACATATCGTTGATCGGGTCATGGTGCCACTGAATCGAGTTTTTCCCAGTGCAACCACATTTGTCTTCATGGGAAGGCCTTTATTTGGTCCATTGTCATGCCTCTGGTTGGTGCTTCCAATGAGGGAAGGTTATGGGCGTGCATTACCCTGGCCCGGTAAGCAGACATAAGCTTCTGTGCCCGTTGTTGTTATGGTACCTTGTCCCCGTTTGGGACCGTTTACGTTTTGCCACAATGGTGGCCATTTGCCACGACGGTGGCCGTTGGTGTCTTTGGTAGACACGGGGCCACCCAGGACTTAGCCCAGTGGGGAGTCAGAGTGGGCGGGAGAGTTTCATGGCAATGGAGAGGTTCTGTTGGAATGCCGTTGGTCCACCCAAATGGGAGTGTGAGGCCATGGGTTCCATGGTGTGGGTACAGTGCGCTACCTTTACAGAGTGTATTTAATCTATCGATAGCTGAGTCCACGGTTACGGACACGCTCAAAAGTAGGTCACACCATGGGTCACTGTTTAAATAATTTTGCACACTAAAATAATAACTTTGCATTGTTGGAAAGAGGATGGTCGAGAAACCAGTTGGTTGATTGAGACTAAGTTGTTGGTCTGTCCTTGATCCGAGAAAGATCACCATTTGGTTACGAGGTAACCCGATTAAGGACCAAATTGTTGGTCAGTTTGTGATCCGAGAAAGATCACTATTCGGTCACGAGGTAACCCGCTTAAAGACCAAGATGTTGGTCTGCTTATGATCCGAGAGAGATCACCATTTGGTTAGCAAATCCGAGGGACTTGAGTCACAAGATCCTGCATTTCTAGTATGATTTTGCAATAGTGATTCACTCGGTTAATTATCATGATATTGTTTGCCATTATGTTTATGTTGGTTGTGAGCTTGCAAGTACATTCAATGTACTGACCTGGCATGTCATGCCAGCTTTCAGGAAAGTCTCGTTGGAACAAAGTGTTGTCCGAGTCTAGATCGTGTCCACATTGGTGTCCCTGTGCTATGGAGTCCCACTTCGTCGTCGTTCCGCTACCGTGTAGTTGTTGTGATCGAGGCCCCTTTATGTTCACTAAATAATGTACATATTGTTCAACCGCACCGTGTGTGCCGCTTGGCCTTGCAACTTGTTGAAATATGAACCATGTTCCGCTAGCATCAATAAAGCGGATGTATTATGTACCAAGATGTTGTGTGTTGCCAGAAGACATGATCTCTGGGCTGGCAATACATGGTAAACCGGTTGCTCTGAGCCGGGGTGCCACAAGGTTATCGGATGAGTCCAATCAACAATTGTACTACTATTTGTACTAGCTTCACATGCTTTGTGCATCGGGCGTTTTTTTACTGTAACTGCCAATCCTACAATCCTAGGTCCTCGGATAAGTCCCGTAGAAATTGCATTATGATGTTTGGGTTCAAACTTTCAAATCTGCTGCACTATCTCTATGTCTACATATACGTAACAAGTTTTAAACTTGAGACCAACCACCCACCCTCACAAAGAACACTTTTCAGCCTAGCACAGACTCCAGGAAATTTGGCCACAGTGTGAGGTGGGCCATATGTTAATGTGTTTGCTGTACGTAACCAACACCTCGAATCCTCGATATATAGTAGGGTGGCATGGGCCAGAACAAGCATTCACGTCCAGGAGTACGGCACACACCACCAGCACGACTTCCATCTGACACCATATTTCTTGGAATTTGTGCTACCACTATCTCTCCAACCTCCTTGTTACTCTAACCCAGCCATCGCGCGTCGGACGAGGTGGGGGTTTGCCGATAGTCGGCTTCCTCAACCATTGTCCCACTTGTAAGGCCAACTCCAACGCACGACCCCAAACGGACCTCTGTTTTGCCCGGATTCTATCTGTTTGGGTAGGGCAATGCGGTCGTGTCCGGGCCATTCCTCGGATGCGGTGGCCGTGCGCCCAACGCGCGGACGCATCCCGGCCACGTACATTTTCATTGAAAACACATATCTTTTTTTCATCATTGATTTTTGGTACATGGAAATACATCACCAAAATTTGACTAGAAAAGCAAAACCAAAGAAAAAAAGAACCACAAGAATACATTTTAGACTGCTCCTGTAAGTTGGATTAGTGCCTTCTCGATGCATTCATTGTTGATCTGCAGAGACTCGATCTTGCTTGCTTCTTTCTTCTTCGAGTGTAAAGAAGTAGACGTTGCTCCCTCGCATCTAGTCTCATGTCTAGCATCTATTCTATCAACAAGTGCAGTAGCCTCATCTCTAGCCTCTATGCTAGCTAGAAGTGCTACAACATCTACTAAATTGCGCTCTATCAATATATCGATGTACTCTTCTTCCCAATACCAAAACTTGCATCCATTCTACACAATAAAATTTTAAGTTAGCACAACTAGTCTAATCCCAGAGCACAACCGAAGCTAAAGCAGCACATACCCCATCGGTTGAGCACTTGATGAACACGCATCCGGGATGTTCTAGTGTTGTAGACATGCGGTGCAAGACCTTCTTTGGGCAGTCTTCGCAGGTAATGAGTGGCAACGGTGCGCCGACGAGCTTTTGGGCCAGCACCGAGCCCGGCCGACCGCCATTCATGTATCCGCCGACGGACCGCCGACGGTGTAGATCTGAGCGGCTAGAGGAGGAGTCAGTACCTGCATGCGGCCTTGCGGCCTTGACGGGGCCTTCTGGCCCGGTGCCCGGCCAGTCCATCGCGTGGCGCGGCCTCCCACAGCCGGGCGAGCTCAAGCCCGACCGGATCCGCTCCAAATCCGGCAGCCGGGTGCGCAAAACACGTAGCCATGGTTGGGTAGCTCCGGGGCATCGAGGGAAAGGGGGCTGAGCGAGCGCGCATCCGAGCTAACGCGCTGGAGTTGGCCTAGCGGCGTGGCGGACCAACCATGTGGGGGTGCAAAGTGGCTTCGTTCGTGTGGGGGACAGAAGCCATCCCGCGCGGGCGCTAGCTCTAACAGGACGGACTTGTCGTCAGTGTGTGACCTCTGTGGCAACCGTCCGCTACCCACTAGCCTTTTCGTTGACATGTGGTCCCGTTCCAACATGTCAGTGAGAACAGCGAGTCCTTTTGTACAATTTTTGAACGGAAGTCTATGTAGGCCGGGGCACCTCTTCATGTACCATGGCAACCGTCCATCAACTCTTCGCCTTTCCCTCTCGATTTGGAACTGTTGTCGCACGCTCTTCCTCCCTCCTCCATTTGCCTTCACCCTTCCTTCTGCCATTGTTCGATCGTCTTCTCCATGGAGGGAACAGGCCGGAAACGACCCCGTTATTCTTGCCCCGATCTGAAAGATGACGTGGTGGAGGAACTCATTGATCGGTGCGACGTCATCACCTCGGCTAGCATGGCAGGTTCGTTCAAGACCATTCTTGACTCAACTAAGAACATCATTACAAGGAACCTAAGGGTCCAGGAGCAGTTTGATCTCCCCTATCTTCTTCATCGTGACCCTGGTCACTGGTGCGTGGACGACGCATGCCTCGCCTTCTGCAAGTTGATGCCGCTTGATAATGATACGTGTGATGTTAAGATGCCATTGCCTGAGGGTAAGGCTTGGGCAGGCGCAAATGGGGATTGGATTGTTTATATTGGGTACAACTGCGAGTGGGAACTTGTGAATGTGTTCACTCGTCACCGGGTTCCACTTCCAAAAATCTCAGACTGCCCAGAGGTTGAGCACACCGGTATTCTACGTACGTTCAACTACAATCATGGTGACTGTCGTCTACAGAAGATAGCAATTTGTCAAGTTCCCGACTGCTCTTGGGATTTAATGGACTATGGGGTTGTTGCTATCTTCGACAAGCTTGTTGCCTTCCTTCATAGTTTGACTGGATGGATATTTCTCAAAAGTCAGTTTCTATACACGGATGAGTATTGTGATGCAATTCAATACGAGGGTCTTGTGTTTGCTGCGACCACTCGTGGCACTGTTTTTGCATGGAATCCTTATGCTTTCGATACGTTTGTCTTCCACCGTAATTATAATTGTTTCATCCACATGCATGCGGTTTAGCTAGTTTACCTTTACTAATTAACCTTCTTGCGTTTCCAAGGTCCTGTGAACAATCCACAACCTATACTTGAAAAAAATTATAACCAAGGGGGAGATGATGATGATGATGATCACGAGCATGAGGACCCATATACTCAGTGGTGCCTGGCAACTTATTCCGATGGATCACCTCTTCTTGTCTGTATACAGGGCACCGCTGATGTGACAAAGGAAGCAGGTGTTGTCTCCCATGGTCGCACTCTCCGGACCTATTCCAACATCCGTTGCAGGGTATTCGGGATGGATACTACTGTGCTAGCGCCAACACCTTCTCCTTGGTTTAGTATTGGTACTCTTGGAGGAAACTCGCTCTTCCTTGGACAAAACTATCCAATCATGGTGAAAGGCGATCCAGCTGCTGTTGACACAATGTTTACTACCATTTATGGGAAACAACTGTATCTGTACCTCGGACATTGCTATGCTTCCCTACCGTGGCTATCACAATATGGGTCATGAAATAGGCCGCTTCAGCCTGGATGATCAGTCCTGCGTTGGTCTCGAGACTGACAGTAGCTAGCCCTTCCGAGAGAAACTCTTCTAGTTCAAAGCAAGTGTTTCCAACACCGAGGATTGGTTGAGCTGAAGTTCATTTCATTGCTTGTTATTTGTTGTGCATTGAAAACTTTCGTATTTACTAGAATGTTTTGTTGGAATTAATCTATAATCCAACATGTATCCTCGTTGTCGTTCTGTGTTGATGACTTGTTGTATGTCATGAATGGTACATCTGCATATGCATGTCATAAACTCAATTTATAAATGGTTGTCGACTCACTTCTTGGAGTGTTAGTGTCGTTGTAGTATAGCCAGCGTCCGTAGTAGTATGAAGTTGCCGCATCACATAGAGCCAACCAATAGTTAGTTCTAGTTAGATCAACTAGAGCTAGGTGTCGGACGGAGGCCGAGAAATATGGTGATAGCGTGACCGCGTGAGGTGGGCTTGTACGTAGTATGATGTAGGAACAAGGCTTGCCGTGTTTCCTACTCCTCCGGTATAAATGTGGAGAAGATTTGGTCGAGTTCTTCCTCCTTTTGCCAACACCTGGGACATCCAGCATCCAGGTCGTGTCATGCAAGAAAATGGAGTGGTAGTTGAAGCCACGTGATGTGCATCTTGGGTTAAATTGTAAATAGAATCTTACTACTCTTGAGTAACTCCAAAAGCGGCCACCGAAGATCTTTATTATATTTGTTTTTCATCACCATCACGTCGAGGTGAAATATGTGCAGGTTCAGTGGGTCCTCTTGCGTTTTTAGTAACATGTGGGACCGCATGTGAGCAAACAGATGATGGGCTCCGCGCGTCTACTGGCTGGCTGAGAAGAGAGATAGAGGAGGGCTGAGCACGGACTCCAGGAAATTTGTTCTACGTAACCAGCACCTCAATATAGGCTCGATATAGTGGGGTGGCATGGGCCATAACTAGCATTCACGTCTAGCAGTATGACACATGCCACCCACACGAGTCCCATCCGACACCAATTTTCTTGGAGTCCGTGCTACAACCATCTCTTCTCCCTCCTGTTTTCTCAGCCATCGTGTGGTGGGCGGGGTGGGGGTTTGTCGATAGTCGGTTTGCTCAACTGGGGTCCCACTTGTAAGTGAAAATGCAACACAACACGCATTCCCACTTGAGCGGCGTGCGGGACCAACCGTGTGTGGGTGCGATGCAAACACGACATGCTTTTCCTTTTGAACTTGTAACTTGTAAAATTTGGTTCTGCTCCATTGCGCGACTGATAGATAGAAATAACAATTTTCCCTAGAGTAATGAGAAGTTTGGTTCTGGCGCGGTTCATCCACGGAGTACGTATGAAAATTATGAAGTTGATGCGAAAGGTAAGATAATTACTAGTAGTACCATATACTACTACATGGATTTGACGGAAAGATAAAGATACATACGGATCCATCAACGACATCCTCACGCCCTAGTGTGCCGGGTCACCAACGGACGTATGAGAAGCAGCGGCGTTGGCGGCGAGCTCAACATGCTTCTGAACAATGCCGTCCAAGGCTGCCCTGTGGGTCAAGAAGGACAGCGACCTATCGTCCTCCTCTGGTACGTAGTAATCATTGTTGATGATTTGCGCATAGACGTGGGTGATTATGTCGACGGTGTCTTGCTGCACCAGGTGCTGCGCGGCGAGCCCGACCTCGAGGTGGACATTCTTCGGTGCGACGGCGGGCAGTCGCAGGGCCACCAGTGCATCGAAAAGGTTGTCACCATAGAGGCCGTTGAGAATGGCAGGCATCTCAGAGCCTGGGCACGTGGGCTGGAGGCGTACGTCAAGGTTGTCCACGAGCCTCTTGATGACGGTGAACTTGTCAAGGAAGCCAACATGGACCTTGTCGAACAAGGATACGAAGCTATCGTCCAAGCGGCCTCTCGCCCTGGCGACCTCAAGCATGACCTAGAGACGTTCCTCGGTGCCGGGCCGCAGGCCGGTGTCGTGGACCACCTGGCACAGCCAGCTGATGCTCTCGCTCATCGCCTCCACGGGTCTAGCTTCTAGTCAACTGATCTAGCGATTGGAGTGATCACTCTTGCCCTTGGTTAGGGTGCGTAGGTGCATAGGATTTCGTAGATTGGAATGGCGGGGAGCCTTTATATGAGAAGTGCAGACTGTGTTGCATTCATGTGTGTGTTGGCCATCTACTCCTCGGCCCTCTACTGCACCTGCCTTTGGCTGTATGACAGGTGGGCCAGCCACCTGTTGGGCCCACGCGTCATTCAGCCAAACACAGTTGCAGTAAGTCAATGAAGTTGCGTCCCCCTCCGTGCCAGTGTAGCATAGTCATCTCACCGGACCTCTAGTTGGGGCCAAATGAGAGAACTTTGATGTTTACTGGTTTATTGGTCCCCTTTGCATTTTGCGCCAAGTTTTAACCTTTGATTTAACTAATAAAATGCTAATGCATGTTACCAAAAATGTTGTTTAAGTCACCTTACGAAAACCAAATAATCCCAAAACACTTAGGCACGCTATATTAACTCCATCCTCATTTCTTATTTTGTGACATATCAACCAATGAGAGATGTGGGCCGTGCATGCTTTCAATGACTTGAGACTACCAAACATGACATGCAGTGGTTAGTTCATTGCATGTAATCCTATTAATTAGCAAAAAGACATTAAGTTCTCTCGCTTTCCCCTTCATCTTGGTCATGGTGCACAACCTAAGAGCATGGTTAATAGTATAGCCAACTGCTGGCTATATGATGTTGCCATGTCATATAGAGCCATCACTTGTAGCCACTCATACAATAAGGTTAGCTATAAGGATGGCTATAAGGGTACTACTTTTTCTCATCTTCTCTCTCTCTTTCTTCATATTTATTGTATATCGGCCTAGGAATCCACATATAGCTAGGCTCTTGCATGAGAGCCCACTCCTCTTTTTCACTTGCTCTAAGATGACTTATACACCTAGACGGAGGGAGTAGTCTCAAGTCATTGGATGCATATGCACCCCACGTCTCATATTGGGTGATTTCTTTTTTCGTGGGAAAAACAGGGAACGAGGTGGGTAGTAATGCACCGCGCCTAAAAGTTTTGGATTACTATTTGGTTTTCGTAACGCGACTAATGCACCAGTACGAAGGGAGTACAATAGTAGTCTTTGATTGCAATTTTTTGTTGGTAACTTACAAAGCTTAGCACTCGGTGAGTACAATAGTAGTCTGATTGATGAGACTTCATATTTGAGCCATCTACCGGAAGGAATAAAACAATACACCATGCATTTATTTACAGAGGGAGTAGTACATTTTTTGTGACATGCATTACTAGATATTGCTAGTCAAATACTAAATCCAGATGGACGTGGTAGTACTACTAAATCCAGACGGTGGTGCTAGTACTAGTAGTATTACTACCAATGTAGTAGTACTGTACTACCCGTTGGTCAAATTATTACGTGCTGCTCGTCACAGTGAAGTGACAAGACCCTGCGCCAGAGATGACACCTGAGTATAGGCGCCGTGTTCGGCATACCATAGTCAGCCTCACCGTCTGCAGTTACTATCATCATGGATGTAGAGCTAGCCTGCTTACAACTAGCCGTCTTCGACATAATTTCCCGTGCATAGATGCCCGTGCATTGCATGGAACACCAATATTGGGGGTGGACGGCACCGACAGTGGCCATCGCGCCAGATTTTTCCATGGCCTTCTAGATGTGGTGAGGAGGAGATAAGGCTGATTGTGAGAGCCAAGGAGTTGTTTGTAAATAGGGAACAAGTGCGGGCATCTTTTTGCAAAACTGGAGAAGTTTGGTTTGCATGCGTCAGATCTAGATCCGACGGCTATTGGTGAAAGATGGCAGGCACAACATTATCACCAACTTAGGAAATCTTTGATTCGCAGGATTTTGAAAACGCCGGAATAGGATACGGCAATATTACAAGTTTCAAACTGATATTACAAATGTTAGGACTAATGCTTCACCTACGAAGAGGGAATTACTAGGACGTAAGAACTTCCGTTACTTTAGGTGGATGCAGCATTATCGAACAAACTAAAATCCACCGCCCTGACAAGTCACTAATGGGCAAATAAATTTTCGAGTCTCTGGCCACTTGATGTTTCAAAAACAAATTTAGCTTCTATGGAGACTTTGTCATTTAGGCCTAGACACTTGCGGTGATCAGCACGCCATTCATTGTTACGCTAGAGAAAGCAACCTCATTACCTTGAGCACACTTGCCTCGAGAACAAAGAACCTGGCCAATTTAATCTCAGATGTGCTGCCTCTACAGTCGATCAAATCAATTTCTGTAAGGTGGAGATCAAGGCATTCAATGGGATTGTTATAGTGCAGCTGCAAGTGCATCTAGTGCCACCCCTAGTTGGTTTTGGAGTATTGATGACAAACTTGGTTGAGGGACTAATGTGTTTGTGAGAATTGCAGGATAAGACAGGTAGTAGTCCCTCATTGATTCGGTTTACCTACCAGAGATGACCCCTAAAAATGTGTGAAGACATTGAAGACAATGGTGGTATGTGAAGACATTCACAACAAATATTATGACTTGAGAAGACATTCACGTGAAGACTATGGAGTGCGAAGACATAGTTGTTTCATAGTTTCCTTTTCTTCCTTGTTGAGTCATAGGAACCACCGTACTATTAAGTGGGGTCCAAGTGAACAAAGTCAGAGTGACTGAAGTGATGCTCAACCAAGTCCTATGTCTTCGAGTGAAGACAATGAGAGCAAATCTTATCCAGAGCTGGATGAGTCAGCTTTACTTGTAGCCCAAGTCAAGCTGTCGCGTGTGTTTGAAATCTGACCGTTGGACATGTGTCAGTTCCTTAGTGACCTAGGGTCATTTCGGACAAATCAGGTCGGGTTGCCTCCTGGCTATAAATAGCCCACCCCCTATGTAACAGACTGGATTTTGGCCCTTTTCTTTTGATTTATTTGGTTTTTGCTATGTTATTCTTTTTGGAGTGGTTCCGTGGCCTTGCCACCTGAGAAATCATCCTCATTTCCCCTCCCAAGTGGCTCATCATTCTCAAAACCTTGCCAAGATCATGTCACTTCACTCCTTGACCAAACCCTAAAATCTTTTTCTAGGGAATATTCCTTTTTCATTAAAGGAATAACCCTATCTGCCCTAGGTTGTGAAGCAACCTATATTTCTGTCCATCCAAAAATCCCCAAATAATTCTCATAATTCCTTTGGGTCATATATAGCTCAAATATGCCCAAACATTTCCTTGGCCAGTTCAAAAATAATTACCCAATAATTATTCTTCCTTTATGCCCTGAATGGCACTTTGTGAAGGAAGTTTCATTTATATTTTCCCTAGTGACTCCCAACCTTTTTGGGAATGCTTATATGTCCAAATAATCGCCTCATGCACAAGTTCAAATTTATTTGCCTAGCCAATCTTCCTCAGTGAATTTTCAAAGTTTCTGTCAGACAGAAGGCTTTGTGAAGGAAGTACTAGCTAGGAGTATCCAAATGAGTTGAACTTTTTCACAATCCTTAATGTGCTCATATTAACCCCCTCCATCCATTTGCAGCCCCATCCAACCATCTATGTGAGCACAGGAGCAAATCTTTGATTCTGGCAATATTTTCAGGTTGTAAAGCAAGTGCATTTTATATTACTTCAAAAATCCTGAAAAATTACCAGATCATTCTTATACCAATAAAACATCTCTCCAGACAATTTGGCATCATTTCATTGATCCATTTGACCACCAAAATTATTCCAAGATTCTGGACAGAAATGATGTTTGTGAAGCAAGTGCTATTTTGGTTTGTCCATTTGGCATGAGCTTTTTACAGCATCTCCATATGTCCAAATAATCAAGCTTTGCCCAATCTTAGCCCAAGTAAATACTCTATGTGAGAGCATCATCATGATCTTCATTTCTGGACCATTTTGGCAGTTGCAAAGCAAATATATTAAAGCCTGGTCCAAATCTTCTCAAAAATTACAAGGATGAAAGTCCTTCTTTACCTCAACCTCGCAGACAACTCCATTGAAACCCAAAACCTTTCCTGTTGATCACCAGTGCTCACCTAAGTTTACTGCAGTAAACTTCAGTGGTGGCTTACCGTTTAACCGGAGCTGTTTTCATTGATATACGACCGTAGTTGAGACCTACCCTGGAGGAAGTTACCACTAGACAACATTTGCCAGCCATTTGGCCCTTCTTGATGCCAGTCTGCGCGGTGACCACCTCTCTGGCGTGTAATGGCCGCGTCCAGAATGGCTTCTTGCTCGGGCCCCTCCTCTTCTCGGCGTCTCATCGAGCACGTGCATGTCTAATAGATTTACCGCGTCGTCGTTGTCCTCCTGGACCTCTCTCCCTCGCCGTAAAACCCCTCGCCGACGCTCGCCGATGCGCGCCCACAGACGGACTGTGCCATTTCGTCTCAATTCATTCTTGGCCGCTTCCTCCCTTCATCCCTTGACCTCTTCTACCCCGTGAGCTCTGCCCTGTGCCTCCCCGTCACCTTGCCCGAGCTCATGCGCGAGCACACGCGTCCGCGGCGCCGTCCACGCGTCCGCGGTGATGCCAGCTCAGCCATGACCTCGCATGGCTATATAAGCCCCTCCCCGCACAGCCCGAGCTCACCACTCGCCTCACCCACCTCCCAGTGCCCCGTCTAGCTACTTCCCCGAGCTCGAGGAGCTCTCATCCCCTCCCATCGCCACCATGGCCGCCGTTTGGGTGCGCCTAAATTCCGGCTACCCAAGCCCGTTCCCTCCGTTCCACCACCACCATCAGCTTCTCCATGCCCGGTAGAGCCTCCCCAACCCATTCGTTCATCACCGGAGTGCATGTGGCCGTGGCTCCCAAGGTTGGCCGCCGCCTCTGCCCTCGGCCGTTGCAACCCTTCGCCGCCATCCCGCTTCTTCCCGGCGTCCGCTAGCCCTCTGGATGGCGCGGCATGCCCTCACGCGTCTGCCGGTGGCCTCGGCTCGGCCTAAGGTGGCCAGAGCCAGCCGGGCCGCCGCCGGCCTCGCCCCGCTCCCTCTCCTGTGTTCCCGATCGGGAGGAACATGAGGAGGAAGAAGAAAGGAGCCAGGTGCCCCCCCTGCGCGTGGGACCCCCGTGTCAGTCCCTTAGCCGTTGACCAGCCCCGGCCCCGCCTTGCCAGCTCAGCGTAAGTGGAAACATAGTTTCCAAAATACGTTTTCAGTTTTTTGTCCAGGCCCCTGTTTGAAAATACTTTTCTTGCAGATAGGTCCCTGGCAGAAAACACCTCATAACTTTTTAACCATAGCTCCAAATCAGGTGATTCCAAAGCCCACTTCTTTGTTTCATCAAGCCGTTTATGTTGGTGTCACTTTCATTATGTTTTGGCATACTAAAAATGACCATTACGCCCTTTCCCTTATTCAGACCCCTCCAAGAGAGTACGATTTCTGGCGATTCGTTCCACGAGTTTCTCGCACTTTCTCCCGGTGATTTCTTCCACCCCAGGTAAGCCACAATACCCACTTGCATGATAGTCATGCATTAGCCATGGTTTTAAACTTTAATATTTATTAAATGTTTGCTTGTTGAAAAGATGGTTATCGTTGTTCCGGTGATGTTTAGATTTGCATGTTCACTTTTGTGCTATGTTGTCTTGTACTCTTTTATCGTGTTCTACCTGCTAGTCTTTCCTTTCATATGTTTATGCTTGCTAGTACTACATGTTGATGTTGGTGATGGTCTTTGGTGCATGACTGCCGTCTGTCCCGAGTACCGTTGTTATGCATGTTCCATTGCATCCAGTTAGTTAAATGCTTGCATGATGGCATTGTTGATATGTTCTTGCATGATATTTATTGTTGATGCTAGTGGTTATGCTATGTTTCGGAGAAGTATGTACTGGTGATGTTCATGCTAGTCAGTATGCCATGCTCAGTGGATATGATTCATTGTTGATATGGTGGATAGTTATGTGATACCCTCATGATTATGTTGATATCATGTTCATGCATTGTAATTTGCATCATGTTATTTTATCATGGCTCAGCATATTTGCATTCAAGTTTAAGTGGATTAAATTGAACTTGAACAACTGTTGGCTGAGTCATGGTGCCGTTGAATCGAGCTGACCAGTGCAACCACGCTTGCCGGTATGGGACGGCCCTAACTGGGTCTATTGTTGTGCCTCTCGCCGGTGCCTCCAACAAGGGAAGGTTATGGGCGCGCGCTACCCTAGTCAGGTAGGCAGACATAAGCCTTGTGTGCCCATTGTTGTTATATGGATCCGGGTCCCGTGTGGGATCGTTTATGTTTTGGCCACGACAGTGGTCGTTGTGTCTTTGGTAGACACGGGGCCACCCAGGACTTATCCCAAAGGGGAGTTGGTCGGAGTGGCTGGGAGAGTGTCATGGTAGTAGGACGGTTTTGTCAGAACACTGTTGGTCCACCCAAATGGGAGTGCGAGGCCATGGGTTCCGTAGTGTGGGTACAGTGTGCTAACCTCTGCAGAGTGTATATTAAATCTATCGATGGCCGCGCCCATGGATAAGGGCCCAGTTCGTGTCGGTCACACTGTGAGTCAACACTAATAAGAATGATGTGCTTAATAACAACCCCGGTTCGTTTGAGACCAAGTGTTGGTCGTGGTTGTGATCGCCGTAAGGATCACGGTTTGAGACCAAATATTGGTCGTGATTGTGATCGCCGTAAGGATCACGGGTTGAGACCAAATATTGGTCGTGGTTGTGATCGCCGTAAGGATCACGGTTTGAGACCAAATATTGGTCGTGGTTGTGATCGCCGGAAGGATCACGAGATGTCTCTAGGCTGGTACGTTTGTGATATCGTGGTATCGAGGATACCGAGTTGTTGGATATTCGTGATGTTGTGCGAGAGTCGTGGGTAAAAATCAAGCTCCTTGTGGTCATTTAATGATTACTACGGTATTGTTTATACCAAGCTTGATTTGATCCTGAGATGATCGTGTGATGTACGAGGTTGGTAAGTGATGCATGTGTTGGTTACGAGGTAGCCCGAGCAGAATAAGTGGTGCATATAGTGTCATCATGTTGCATGCTAGTATCGTCGGATTCAAATGTTCATGCCACGCTCATATTGTTCTAGCTGTATCATGTTTATGTTGATCATGCCATGTTATTCTAATGATCTCATGATAATTCTTGTTTAACCTGTAATTGCCATGCTGTTGTCTGTCTTGAATGCTTCTGGTTATTGTGAGCTTGCAAGTACATTCAATGTACTGACCTGGCGTGTCATGCCAGTTTGCAGGCCATGCCGGATTTGATTGCTTGCTTGTCGTGGTTTCCGTTTGTGCGAGCTAGGATAAGATAAGCGTTCCAGCCAGAGTCCCTGCGGAGTGGAGTTCACCACCGTCGTCATTGTTCCGCTGCTAGAAGATTTCCGCTGCATCATGTTGCTCCGCTGCTAGCATAGAGCAACTGAGGATGGCGTAGTGTCGCCATGCTGATGTGATTCTTTGTAATATCGGAGACCTTGTAATCATATCCATGTAATAATAGAGCTGATTTGTTCTATGCTAAGCAGTTCCGCTTTCCAGAAGACTTCTCCTCGATCTCTGGGCTGGAATACGGGACGTTCCAGTTTCTTTGAGCCGGCGTGACACACCCTACACCATAAATTGGTGGCTGCTCAGAGTTAATGCATGGCTTTTGTCGTTTGTGAGCAACCCACCTCCAAACCATTTGGGAGAGATATCATTGCGAGGACAAAGCCCTAAACACCTAGAGCCTAAGAGTGTTAGGCATCACTGAAGTCTTTCTGTCCGCGTGACCTGAAGACTTGTTACACTTGAGGATTGTGCATCCTCCAGCCGGTTAGGCGTCGCGTTCTGAGCATCCAAGAGTCATTGTGGATTGCCAGTGAACGAAGTCTGTGAAGGTTTGGAAGTCTACCTTGAAGACTTACCAGAGTGATTAGGCAAGGACTAAGTGTCCTTAGCTCAAGGGGAATAAGGTGAAGACGCGGTCTTTTCTGATTTCAATCTCAGCCTCCCTAACCAAACTTACAGTTGTCACAACAACTGGAACTAGTCCAACAAATCCTTATCCTCACCAAGCAACTAGTTCTATCTCGTACCTCTCATTACTTACAATTTGTCTTCGTGAAGTCATTGATTACCTGCTTGATCTGTTTGACTTCACTGAGTGAAGACTGTTGTTGTTTGGCTTCATACTATCTTCCATCCTAATCCATACTGCCTAGCTGCTGATAGTCTTCGTGCTTTCACTTCATTGCTTACTTGACTATGGCTTGTCTAGTGTAGTCTATCTTCCGCTTCATATCAATAGGTTCACTAGTAGTGTTTGTCTTCAAAGCCCTCGTGTTTTGAAGACTTTCATAAAAATCGCATATTCACCCCCTCTAGTTGATAACTAGCACTTTCAATTGGTATCAGAGCAAGGTGCTCCCTTGTTCTGTGTGATTCGCTTTAACCACCTGGAGTTTTAGCTATGTCGACTGCAGGGATAATCAAAGTCTCCGCTGCGTGCCCTGTCTTCGATGGCACTGATTAACCCTACTGGAAGAATAAGATGTGCATGCATCTTGAAGCCATTGATGTCGACCTCTAATATGTCATCAAGAACGACGTTCCCAAGACTGGTGAAGGTGTCACCCTGCTGATGTCAAGAAGTTCATTCAACTAGATTCTACTGCCAAGAACATCATCAGTGGTCATCTGACCAAAGGGCAGTATGGCCGTGTGAGTGCTTTGGAAACTTCGAAGCTAGTCTGGGACTGTCTCTCCAAGGTCAATGAAGGTGTCTCAACCCAGAGAGACTCAAGGATCAGTGTTCTTTGCAACCTCTTCAACCGCATCAAGAGAAATGACAATGAGAATGTCCAGCTCACATTTGATCGCCTCACTGATATCACAAATGAGCTTCATGCACTCAGCGCCATTGAGATCACCAAGCATGAAATAGTCAAGACACTCCTGAGATCACTTGACACCCTAGCCCTGATGATACAAGAGTGCCCTGACTTCAAGACTCTCGATCCGTTTGACATACTTGAGAGGCTCAACACACATGAGTTCCAGTTATCTGAGAAAAGAGATATCTATGGTCCCAGCTATGGTCGTACTCGCGCTTTGAAGGCAAAGGCTGATTCCTCATCTGAAGAAGAATCTGACTGCAGTTCTGGGGATCCTGAAGACATCGGAAAGAAGCTTGCTATGCTTGTGAAGAAGTTCCAGAAATTCACCAAGAAGAAAGGCTTCAGAAAGTCTTCAAGATCCAGCTCAAGAAATGATGAAGCTTCTACTCATGACCACAAGAAGAGAACATACCACAAGTGCAAGAAACCTGGTCACTACATCTCTAAGTGTCCTCACTGGGACAATGAGAACAACAAGAAGAAGAAGAGCAAGGAATATGATTCTGATGACAACAAGAAGAAATCCTCAAAGTCTTCTTCCAAGTCTTCGTCCAAGTCTTCATCACACAAGAAGAGCTCATCTGGCAAGGCTCATGCTTTTGTTGGCAAGGAGATGGATTCAGAGGAGGAGTCTACTTCTGAGGATGCAGAGGTGGAGTTTGAGGAGGAGTCCGACTCCTGTGTTGCAAGTCTGGCTCTAGCTACAGCCTATGTTGCCAAGTCCATCTTCAGCACTGAAGACACTGGCTCCGTCACCAATGTTGATGCTAATGACAAGGACGACTCTATCCCCACCTACTACTTCATGGCACGTGGGGCCAAGGTAAACTCACGCAATGCTTACTTTCAAACATCAAATGAAGATGACTCTAATTGTGAATCCAAACCTAGCTACAAAACACTTGCTAAAATTGCAATTGAACAACAAAAAGCTATGGAACGTATTCAAAAATTGCTAGACAAAAGCGATGACCTGTTGGACGCGGAAATGAACCGGTCTCAGTCCTTAACTGAAGACATAAAAAATCTTCATGTTAAGTATGAGGAACTTGAAAGTCTTCATGAAATGCTCTCAACAACTCATGAAAAGCTTTCCTACGATTATCTTCAAAGGAAGCAAGAACTTGAGAAATTGAGAGCGGCTCATGAAGATCTTCAAAAAGAGAACGAATCACTTCGCACTCAACAGACCAGTCCCACTCAGGAAGGATTTGAACCACCATGTCTAAAATGCCTTGAGCGTGATAATGCTACTTCTGTTGCTAAATGTTCCACTACTGCTACTGTTGCAATTTCTTCAACTGCTGATGTGGTAACTAACCCCTCTGCTGAGGATACCACTACTATTGCTGATGAAAATGCCAGGCTGAAGACATTGCTTGAGACAGGGATGTAATTAAAACAGGACAGAAGCCGCGAAGGGATCACTTTCCAGTGGCGCCGCCGCCTGTTGTGGAGTCACGTTGGGCAGCCCCGCCTCCTGAGGCCGCGGAGCTGGCGGCATCACGCCCGGGCAAGGTGCTGAAGGCACGGAACCTCCCCAGAAAAGCCTCGGCTCGGCCTTTCACGGCCTCGGCGGCGGCAGCGGCAAGGTAAATCGCTCACGGGTTCGATGATCAGCCGAGGTCGGCGTTGGGGTCGTGAAGGTAGACATGGCTGAGGACATCGTCGTATTTGCAAAAACGAGAGCACGCGCCTCGGCCTCGGCCGTAGGACCAAGGCCGTCTGCGACATCTTCAAGTGCACGGACCAGGAAGGGAAGCAGCTCGGCAGGGCTGTCCTCTGCACCAGCCAACGGCTTCTCTAAGCCGCCCTCATAAAGCGTCTTCAGCGCGGCGCGAGCTTTCTCCTCCAGCTTCGCGAAGGCCACTCGATCCTCGGCCAGGACCTTCGCCTTACCGTCTAGCTCGGTCCTCTCCGCCTTCAGCGACTGCTCCAACGTCTCCAACCGGCCACAGCGGTCATCAAGCTCGGCGTCCCGGTCCATGACGGCAGCCTCCCGAGCCTCCATCTCCTTCTCCTTCTCCTGGTAGTCGCGGACCTCCTTGGCAAGCTTGTCACGCAGGCCTTGCAGCTCGACCTCTAGCGCCTTCTGGCGCCCAGGCATCCGGCGTCGCCCGAGGTAGCGTCGTGGCAACCTTGACACGGCAGCGGCCTGCTTCTCCCCATCAGAGGCCAACACGGCCTGGCTCAGTGCCGCTCGGACGAAGGCGGCAGAATGGGCCCAGCCAAAAGCTAGCTCCAGGCGACCGACCACCAGGCGGGGGGTCCGCGCTCCGAAGATCCTCCCGCAGCTGGCTCAGTTTGTTGGCAGCCTGGTCCAGGACCGCAGAGGTATCAGAAGAGACGGGAGCCGGTGGAGCAGGCGGAGAGGACGGCAGTGTGATCACTGCTTGGGAGGAAGGAGCCCCCTGGGCCTTGGACACTCCAGCGACAACATCAAGCGCAGGCACTTCTAGAGTCAGCGGGGCCATGGGGGCTGACTCCTCGCCGGAGTGTCCCTGCTGGGCTTGCGAAGACGAATGAGCAGGGGAGGCACAAGCCTCACTACCTCCTTTCCCCGCGGGCGAGGGCGCTGCCCCAACGGACGAACTCGCCTCAAGCAGGGTCGCAGAAGCCCCTTTCAACCTTTTTGCTGCAGGTGCCGGCCTGGCCAAAAGAATCACGGGCGTCAAGCCTCGTGGCGAAACAAAGCAAAGCGCGGATCGAGCACTTACTGGTCGTCGTTCGCGGACTCAAGCAGCCTCCAGCCAAACTTGAAGCCCGAGAGCCTACAGCTAGGATCGGGCCCGGAGGCAGAAGGCGCGTCGGGAGGGCCAGAGCTGGCCTCAGACCGCCCCGGGACCAGAGCGGACCCTAGGAGAACCAGCCTGACCTGCCCTTCCTCGGGACCAAGGGAGAATCGTCCCCTCCTCGCCTGGCGTCGGCCTCGTTGTCGTCCGGCATGGAGCGGAGGGCGCCGACCTGCACCAAGGGAAGGACTCTCCCGACTCCTCGCCAGTCGCCTCGGAGTCAGACTCTTCTTCCTCCTCACTCCCGCTGGAGTCGCTGGAGGACACGCTCACCGTCGCCACTGACGCCAGATCCCCGGGAGCTTCAGCGGGCACCAGCCCCTCGCTGTTGAAGGTGGGCATGGCGTTCACCACCTGCTCTCGGTCGTCACGAAGGAACAGGGGGACGAGAGCGCCCTCCGGGCTCGCCATGTCTCCCCCAACCAAGGAGTGGAGAGCCGCGATCAGATCTTCGTCGGCCAGGGCCTCGGAGCTTAAGCGAAGGGCGGCGTCCGCTTCCCCAAGCCTCCACAATGGGAGCGAGTGCTCCAGGAGTGGAGCCACCCGGTGCTCCAGGAACTCCCTCAGGAGTGTAGCCCCGGTCAGCTTTGCTGCCCCCAAGTTGCATGGCCTCAGGTCCGCATTCATCCTCTTCAGCACCACCTTCGCATGGGGGTCGACAGGCTTCGCGCGGGACCACGCGTCAACGGCCTTGGGCTGCCCCGTAGGCAGCACCAGTCGGGGGTGGAGGCGCCCGACATCAACCATGACCCACTTGCTCCGGAAGCCTTCGATCCTCTTCCCAGGCTTTGAGATGGCATTGGAGTTGGAGTATGCGATAAAGCTCGCGCATGCGGTGATATGGGCACGAGAAACCCGGAGGGAAAAGTAATGACGCAGCAAGGCCACTGAGTGCTTTACCCCAAAGTGAGCCTCACAATAGTAGGCAAAAATCGCAGGAGAAGAACATAGTTGGGGTGGAGGTGCAGAGCTTGCAAGTTGTATTAGCGAAGAATAGCAAAGAAGAACTCGAAAAAAGGAGGCACCAGGCCGGCGATGATGGCGCTCACAAAGAGCGGGTAGAAGGTGTTTCCCTTGCCTTCAGGCTGCTCGGAGCCGACCTTGAGCACAGTAGCTCCCTCATTGCCCTGCGCCACCGTCATCAGGCACGTGAGGGCGAGATTCTTCTCCGACGCATTCGGGGGATCCAGAGCCGGCGAGTACCAGGCCTCGGTCGGGGTCTTGCGGGGCGCCATGGCTTGCTGGATGGAAGGGATTGAGACAGATCTGGAGGATTTCGGAAGCAAGAAGGAGAAGAGCAAGAAAGGGGATCTAGAGCAAGGCGACGAGAAAGCGAGTAAGTCTAGCCGGACACCCTTTTGTCGGATGTGCGGTTCTTGCGGCGTCGTGGAAGCGGAGCGCCCACGCCCAATCAATCGCGGCGGCGCCAAGGTCGCGAGCTATTGGGGCCCGCGGATTGCCGCGACTTGCCGCTTCTCTGCTAAGCCAAGTCGAGGCGCGCCTTGGGCGAGGCTCTTGTCGGCGTGCAGGAGCAGGGGTCCCAGACTTGCCTACCACGGCTGCGGCGTGGCTCAAGTGGGGGCCCAGTGCAGCCCGGCTTCATCGGCTCAAGCTCAAGACCCGCGAGGCAAGCCTCATGAGGCGGATGACGAGCTTCCTCGAGCAGCCTCATCGAGCGGGCTCGCGAGGCGGAGAGATCAAGGCAAGGGCACCTCGCGAGGCCGTGGCCTTAAGCCATGACGATCGAGACGGTGGGCGCCGGCTCTGCGATGTCCTTGTTTCCCCTTGGTGCAAAGGGGCAAGCGAGGCCAAGGCATCGAGCAAAGGATTCTTGTTTGGTGCAACAAGACCAAGACCAGTGAGCGGCAGGATGGAGGTCATCGTGGAGCCAGGGCGGCGTCATCGTCGAGCCTTTGGCAGCCGTAGACCAACTTTAGTCGGGATAAGTGTACTAGATGTTCCCCTTCAAAATGGCCAATTGTTGGCGCCCTTCCGCTCATTATTTGGGAAGAGGCCGGGGCCTCCCTCTATAAATAGAGCTAGCCACCACAGGTATGGGGACAGATCATTGAGAGAGAAAGAGAGAGAGAGAAGCGGTGAACTCACCCAAGCAGTTCATCGCACCAGCTCAAGAACAGCCCCTCGCGGCTGTTCTCCCTTGTATTGTTCATCATCAGCCCCTGAGGCAATCCACCACACCACACACTGGAGTAGGGTATTACACCACAATGGTGGCCTAAACCAGTATAAACCTCGTGTCCCTTGTGTGTTCTTCTTTCTAGCTTAGATTCCTTGCGAGGCCTCGAGACGTGAGCTGGTAGGGGAAAGATCTTCGTGCGCACCCCAGAGTTCAAACCTCAAGGGTCTGCCAAAACCCGAAATCCGACAGGCGTCCCCTTCTTAAGGGATGATCCTGATGCGGCGTGGCAAGACGAGCGCCGCCCCTTTGAAGCATGAGAAAGTGTAGCAGGTGAGGTGTAATGGGCAAACTCCTTTGGAGGAAATGCTCCTTGTGTACTTACGTGGGAAGAAGGGAGAAGGCAGGGGTAATCGGCTACAATGGCCACTTCTGTGCAGGGTCTCTCATGTCTGTTGCTTAATGCAGCGCGGGTCGCGAGTGCCTTGGAAGTTGGCGATGAATGAGTGCGCATCTCGTCCCAGGAGGATGTCGTGCCAGGAGCCAGGTTCGGGCACCGTCCTTGAGCGCCATGGGATACCAATTCGCCATGACCTTTTCGTCCCCGTTGGCGGCTTCGATGCCCAGCTCGTAGAGCTGTAGGAACTCCGCGGGGTCTGCAGTGCCGTCGTAGCGTGGGGGCAGGTCAGGCTTGAACTTGCCTGGCCATGCGACACTGCGTAGCTCGGGGGTGAAGGCACGGCAGCCTGCGGTGGCCACCGGAGCCCTTCTTGGTCTTTGGGCTTGCTCACGAAATTCCCACGCACCGCCGCTTGGAGCAGCGCGGGGTCTTGACGTGGTGGTGCAGGGATGCGGTCATGGCGCACCGGTGCTGGGAGCATGCGGTCACCTTCTTGGGGACGAGGAATTTCTTGGCAACTCCTTTCTTGCCACGCAGGCGCCGGGCATGGAGGGTATCGTCCCGGGGCCGCGCGCCTTGGAGCCAGGACGCCTTCTTGGGGAGGAGGTGGCGGAGGCACCTCCTGATCCTCGCCTCCTGCGCAGGATGGAGGCGGCGGCAGAGAAGATGCAATAGGAGAGCCCCTGCTTGGCCGGCGAGCTTCGATGATGCAGAGCAAGCCGATCCTCGTAGAGGTCATCAGCGGACGGTAGTGCAGGAGCTCAGCGCCGGGGAAGCGGTCAGCGGCGTCTTGGCGTCCGTGAAGCGCGACAGGCGTGGGGCAACGAACCGTTTGGAGTCAGCGACGGGTGGCGGTGCTGCCTTCCGCCGCACCGAAGGATGGCGAGGGGCGAACTGCTTGCTTTCGTTCCCCGCCGGGCTGGTGGCGGTGTTGGCGGCGGCGGCAGGAGCAGCAGGCGACCGCCCGACGGAGTGCCGTCTGGGCGGCGCTGGTGGCGAGAGCAGCCCGATGCTCGGCGAAAGCACGGCGGCGTCGACCATGAATCTGACAGAAGATCACACGCGACCAGCGGAAGAAAGGTTCCGGCGCACCCCCTACCTGGCGTGCCAAATGTTGGATTTTGGGTTCCGGCAGACCCTTGAGGTTCAAACTCTAGGGTGCGCACGAAGATCTTTCCCCTACCAGCTCACGTCTCGAGGCCCAGCAAGGAATCTAAGCTAGAAAGAAGAACACACAAGGGACACGAGGTTTATACTGGTTCAGGCCACCATTGTGGTGTAATACCCTACTACAGTGTGTGGTGTGGTGGATTGCCTCAGGGGCTGATGATGAATAATACAAAGGGAGAACAGCCATGAGGGGCTGTTCTTGAGCTGGTGCGATGAACTGCTTGGGTGAGTCGATCGCTCTCTCTCTCTCTCTCTATCTCTCGATCGATCCGCCTCCCCGTGTGGTGGCTAGCTCTATTTATAGAGGAAGGCCACGGGCCTCTTCCCAAATAATGAGCGGAAGGGTGCCAACAATTGGCCATTTGAAGGGGAACATCTAGTACACTTATCCCGACTAAAGTTGGTCTACGGCTGCCAAAGGCTCGACGATGACGCCGTCTCCGGGCTCCACGATGACCTCTATCCTGCCGTTTCTCTGGTCTTGGTCTTCTTGCACCAAAACGTAACCTTTGCTCGATGCCTTGGCTCGCTTGCCTTGCAGAAGAAACAAGGGGAAACAAGGACATCGTGCAGGTGGCGCCCACTGGTCTCGATCGTCATGGCTTGTGTCACGGGCTCCTAGCGAGGTGCCCTTGCTCGATCTTCCACCTCCTCGCGAGCCTGCCTAATGAGGCTGCTCCCGAGGAAGCTTCTGTCCGCCTCATGAGGCTTGGCCTCGCGCGGGTCTTGAGCTTGAGCCGATGAAGTGGGCTGCACTGGCCCCCACTTGAGCCGCCACAAAGCCGCAGTGTAAGTCTGGGATCCCTGCTCCTGTAACACCGACAATGCCGACACAAGGCGCGTCCTCGAAGAGAAAGGCGGACGGCGATACTTCCAAGCCTCTACCTTCATCAAAAAGGTACGGTCTTCAATACGTCCGACGGTAAACAATCGAACTGTGACATTTTTCTACTGTGCCATATTTCAGGAAGAGCATTCACCGGACTGTATCCGGAGATACTGCTGGGCATATATCCACCAACCGGACCCAAAACCCTGCCTCTAGGGCTAGAGCTGATGCGAGTGCAATGCCGGATTGTCCTCTCTCCGACGATTTAGATAATTTATCTGTCACCAACTCCAAAGTGGAGAGTGCAATGAACCATCGGCATCGGAGGGCAGCTATGCATGATCCTAACTTTAATGAAGAGGCATTCAATGCTTTTAGCTCGGCAGATGCATATATCCGAGCTGCTTGGGATGGGCTTGCTGGAGCCACTTACCGGCTTTCGAAGGATATGCGAGTAAGATTATGTAGATTCAATAGTCATATACCAGTAGCCCCTGAGACTTGAAAATAGTTGAAGCAACTGATTTTAAGGATCGATTTTTAAGCAGGTACTTACATAGAAGAAAAACATGCTATCTTGGGAGCTAGAACAGTGTCAGACCCGGCTGGCTGTTGTTACCACCAAACTGGCGAAATTCAAGGAGGCACCAATTGGTAATGCCCCCTTCTATTCGGGAACTACGATCATGTGCCTGCAATGTTTTATGCGAATAAATGTTGTTGTATTTTATGACAGGAGGATCATCTGATCAGCTGGAAGAGAAGCTGAAGGCCGCACAGGTGGATAAAGAACATGTCGAAAGGCAAGAGGCCGCTGGTCAACGTGTACTTACACGGACCAGGGATGAGAAGAACAAGATGCAGGATGCCAAAACCCAACTCCGCAAAGAGCTGAAAGACGTGCGAGCCCAACTAGTGGATGCCCTAAAGGAGAACAGAAAGCTGAGAGGCGGCATATTCAGTATGCCTTTGAACTTAGTGTCGTACAGTCCACTGATACGAATCCTCACAAGCTTGTTTCTGTAGGTGTGTTGACAGGGCAACCCGAACAGGAGATGTCCGGATCTCAAGGTGACCTGCTGCAAGAGCTGTCCAATGTGCATGAGCGAGCTCGGAAGGCAATGAGAAACATTGCTAAGGCTTTATGGCCAGCCAATTCTCCTCCAGGAAGTATGGAGGAACTTGTCAATTTATTCAAAGGAGCTTGGCGCCGTTTTGCACTGTGGAAGATATCAGCATGCCGAGAAGGTGCTATGGAAGCCTGGGCCATGGTAAAAACACGGTACACCAAACTTGATCCAAATCATATGGCATGGGTCGGACCTGGAGGCTCCAATGGACAGGAAATTCCGGTCAGCCTGGTGTATGACCAAGTGAAAATGGCCGCCAAGTATTCACAACAAGATTGTGAACTAGACCAGCTGTTAGAGGGTATAGAGGAAGAAGAAGTTTTTTAGTCCAAGTAGCAATGTACTTTCATCAACAAATTTCTCTCCAACCGAATTTGTAAAACTATTGTTTTGGCAGACTTTCTGCTTCAACCTCCGAAGACCCGAGGGTTGGAGTGTTTCCGAATACTATACCGTAAGTAAACACCAAAGTATGTTCGGAAACCTGGCAATCCGGTCATAATTGCTTGAATAAACAAGTTGTATTTGGGGAGTTATGTTATATTACATTTAATTGTAAGAAACATCTTCCAGGGAGAATAGTTTTGTTAAGGGTTCCTTTCCCTGGGCCAGCATGCGTTGTTTGTATGCCGAAGCTGTGATGCTAAAGATCACAATGTACTTTATAGTCTGGGGATTGTGTATTGCAACAAGGGCAATTCGTCTTTTGTCCGCCGACCACTTATTCTATTAAGAACGCTAGCTTTCTCGGCTTCACCCAATCTGAGGTACATGCCCGGATAACCCAGTTGTAACAATCGCAGAGGTGCTCCCTTTATGCCTTAGCCGAACAAGCGGGAACGTAGGGCATAAGCACAGGAGCCATGCAACCCAGCTTGGCAAAATCGTAAGTTATAAAAGGTGCATATAATGGTGAAGGAGAGACATATATGAGTAGACAACACATATATAGGGTGAGCTTGATGCTCAAAAAATAAGAATAAGCTTCTTGTAAAAAGAAGCCCCCAGATATTGTGGGGTAATGTACATTTAAGGATGTAGACCCTCAGGTGTGCGGTTTATCCGAACATGAGCTAAAAGTCGCACAAAAACGCAAGAAAAGAAAACAATGAAGAAAGAGAAAAGAAGGAACGAGGAAAAATGGGTATATGTGCGGACTTTAGGCGTAGAATCTTCGGAGCCTTGCAGCGTTCCATGGGTTTGGCTCCAGGCAATTATCCGAAGCATTGCGAAGGCGATAGGCTCCTCCAGTGAGAACTTCATCTATGATGAAGGGACCCTCCCATTTGGGCTTGAGCTTGTCTTTTTTCTTCTCTGGTAGGCATAGAATGAGTTCACCGACGTTATAAGTCTTCGCCCATACTTCTCTGCTTTGATATCGCCGAGCCTGCTGTTGATAGAATGCAGAACACGCCTTCACGACATCGCGCTCCTCCTCCAGGTGTCCAAGTCGTCCTGCCGATCGAGCTCGGCTTCTCTCTCTTCATACATGCGCACAGGGGGTGAATCATGAATAATGTCACAAGGCAAGACGGTCGCCGCACCGTACACCATGAAAAAAGGTGTATATTCGGTCGTGCGATTGGGCGTGGTTCACAGCCCCCAGAGTACGGAATCAAGTTCCTCGACCCAGTGTTTGTCTGATTCTTGCAGAGATCGCACTAGTCTGGGTTTGATGCCGCTCATGATCATGCCGTTAGCCCGTTCGACCTGACCGTTTGTCTGAGGGTGATATACGGAGGCGTAATCGAGATTGATGCCCAAATTGGCACACCAGTTTTTCACCTCATCAGCTGTAAAATTAGAGCCGTTGTCAGTAATAATACAGTGTGGGACACCATAGCGGTACACGACGCCGGATATAAAGTCTATCATCGGTCCGGCTTCAGCCGTTTTAACTGGTTTGGCTTCTACCCACTTAGTGAACTTGTCGACCATAACCAATAAGTATTTCTTCTTATGGCTTCCCCCTTTAATAGGTCTGACCATGTCAATGTCGGGGAACGTAGCAGAAATTCAAAATTTTCCTACGAGTCACCAAGATCTATCTATGGAGAAACTAGCAATGAGAGAGAAGGGGAGTGAATCTACATACCCTTGTAGATCGCTAAGCGGAAGCGTTCAAGAGAACAGGGTTGAAGGAGTCGTACTCATCGTGATCCAAATCACCGGAGATCCTAGTGCGAGCAGACGGCACCTCGCGTTCAACACGTGCAGCCCGGTGGCGTCTCCCATGCCTTGATCCAGCAAGGAGAGAGGAGAGGTTGAGAAGACTCCGATCCAAAGAGCAGACAACGGCATGGTGGTGATGGAGGATCATGGAAATCCAGCACGGCTTCGCCAAGCACCGCGAGAGACAAGGAGAAAGAGAGGTAGGGCTGCGCCAGTCTGATGTGGAAACTCTTGTGTATGGCAGCCCCAGAACCTCAAGTATATATAGGGGAGAGGGAGGGGGTGTGCCCCCTCTAGGGTTCCCACCCCAAGGGGTGCGGCAGCCCCAAACCCATCTAGGGTGGCGGCCAAGGGGGGGAGAGGGGGAAACTTGCCCCCCAAGCAAGGTGGAGGAGCCCCCTCCCCAAACCCTAGGCGCCTTGGACCCTTGTGGGGGGCGCACCAGCCCACCTGGGGCTGGTCCCCTCCCACACTTGGCCCATGCAGCCCTCTGGGGCCGGTGGCCCCACTTGGTGGACCCCCGGGACCCTCCCGGTGGTCCCGATACATTACCGATAACACCCGAAAGTTTTTCGGTGACCAAAACAGGACTTCCCATATATAAATCTTTACCTCCGGACCATTCCGGAACTCCTCGTGACGTCCGGGATCTCATCCAGGACTCCGAACAACATTCAGTAACCACGTATATCTATTCCCTATAACCCTAGCATCATCGAACCTTAAGTGTGTAGACCCTACGGGTTCGGGAGACACGTAGACATGACCGAGACAACTCTCCGGCCAATAACCAACAGCGGGATCTGCATACCCATGTTGGCTCCCACATGTTCCACGATGATCTCATCGGATGAACCACGATGTCGAGGATTCAATCAATCCCGTATTCAGTTCCCTTTGTCTAGCGGTATAGTACTTGCCCGAGATTCGATCGTCGGTATCCCGATACCTTGTTCAATCTTGTTACCGGCAAGTCTCTTTACTCGTTCCGTAACACATCATCCCGTGATCAACCCCTTGGTCACATTGTGCACATTATGATGAGTCCTACCGAGTGGGCCCAGAGATACCTCTCCATCACACAGAGTGACAAATCCCAGTCTCGATTCGTTCCAACCAAATAGACACTTTCGGAGATACCCGTAGTGCACCTTTATAGCCACCCAGTTACGTTGTGACGTTTGATACACCCAAAGCATTCCTACGGTATCCGGGAGTTGCACAATCTCATGGTCTAAGGAAATGATACTTGACATTAGAAAAGCTTTAGCATACGAACTACACGATCTTTGTGCCAGGCTTAGGATGTTGGGGAACGTTGCAGAAAATTAAAATTTTTCCTACGGTTTCACCGAGATCCATCTATGAGTTCATCTAAGCAACGAGTCATGGGAGAGAGTTTGCATCTACATACCACTTGTAGATCGCGTGCGGAAGCTTGCAAGGTGATGATGGAGTCGTACTCGACGTGATTCGAATCACCGATGACCAAGTGCTGAACGGACAGCACCTCCGCGTTCAACACACGTATGGTACGGGTGACGTCTCCTCCGTCTTGATCCAGCAAGGAGGAAGGAGAGGTTGAGGAAGATAGCTCCACCGGCAGCACGACGGCGTGGTGATGGTGGAGAAGCAGTACTCCGACAGGGCTTCGCCGAGCACACAACGGAGGAGGAGAGGTGTTGGGGAGGGGAGGGCTGCGCCTTGGCTTGTGGTGCGGTTGCCCTCCCCTCACCTCTCTATTTATAGGGGGAAGGGAGAAGGGGGTCGGCCCCTCTAGATCCATCTAGAGGGGGGCGGCGGCCAAGGGGAGGGGGGACTTGCCCCCCAAGCAAGGGGGCGCCCCCTCTAGGGTTCCCACCTCAACCCTAGGCGCAAGGGCCCAAGGGAGGTGGTGCGCCCAGCCCACCAGGGGCTGGCCAACTCCCCACACAGCCCAAGTGGCCCCCCGGGAGGGGTGGCACCTCCCGGTGGACCCCCGGAACCATTCCGGTGGCCCCGGTACAATACCGGTATGCCCCCGAAACTTTCCGGTATCCTTTTAACAACTTCCCATATATAAATCTTTACCTCCGGACCCTTCCGAAACTCCTCGTGACGTCCGGGATCTCATCTGGGACTCAGAAAAACATTCGGTAGTCACATACTAGTCTTCCTAATAACCCTAAGCGTCACCGAACCTTAAGTGTGTAGATCCCTACGGGTTGGAGACACTTGAACATGACCGAGAGGCGACTCTCGGGCAATAACCAACAGCGGGTATGGATACCCATGTTGGCTCTACATGCTCCTCGATGATTTCATCGGTTGAACCACGATGTCGAGGATTCGATCAAACCACATATACAATTCCCTTTGTCAATCGATGCGTTACTTGCGAGACTCGATCGTCGATATCCCAATACCTTGTTCGGTCTCGTTATCGGCAAGTCACTTTACTCGCATCAGTAATGCATGATCCGTGGCCAACACCTTGGTCACCTTGAGCTCATTATGATGATGCATTACCGAGTGGGCCCAGAGATACCTCTCCGTCATACGGAGTGACAACTCCGATCTCGATCCGTGTAAACCCAACAGATACTTTTGGAGATACCGTAATGCACCTTTATAGTCACCCGAGCCACGTTGTGACGTTTGATACACCCAAGGCACTCCTACGGTATCCGGAGTTACGATCTCATGGTCGAAGGAAGAGATACTTGACATTGGCAAAGCTCTAGCAAATGAACTACACGATCTTTTATGCTATGCTTAGGATTGGGTCTTGTCCATCACATCATTCTCCTAATGATGTGATCCCGTTATCAACGACATCCAATGTCCATAGCCAGAAACCATGACTATCTGTTGATCACAACGAGCTAGTCAACTAGAGGCTCACCAGGACATATTTGGGGTCTAAGTATTCACGTGTATTACGATTTCCGGATAATCTGATTATAGCATGAACAAAAGACAATTATCATGAACATTGAAATATAATAATACTTTTATTATTGCCTCTAGGGCATATTTCCAATAGTCTCCCACTTGCACTAGAGTCACCAATCTAGTTACATTGTGATGAATCGAACACCCATAGAGTTCTAGTGTTGATCATGTTTTGCACGCGAGAGAGGTTTAGTCAACGGATCTGCGACATTCAGATCCGTGTGCACTTTGCAAATCTCTATGTCTCCATCTTGAACATTTTCACGGATGGAGTTGAAGCGGCGCTTGATGTACTGGTCTTCTTGTGAAACACAGGCTCCTTGGCAAGGGCAATAGCTCGGTGTTGTCCTGAAGAGTTTGATCGAGCCCGACGCATTGGGTATGACTCCTAGGTCGGTGATGAACTCCTTCACCCAAATCGCTTCATCGCTGCCTCCGAGGCTGCCATGTACTCCGCTTCACACGTAGATCCCGCCACGATGCTCGCTTGCGGTGCACCAGCTCACCGCTCCACCATTCAACATATACACGTATCCGGTTTGTGACTTAGAGTCATCGGATCTGAGTCGAAGCTAAGCGTCGGCGTAACCCTTCTGACGAGCTCTTTGTCTCCTCCATAAATGAGAAACATGTCCTTCGTCCTTTTCGGTACTTCAGGATATTCTTGACCGCTGTCCGGTGTTCCTTGCGGGATTACTTTGGTATCTTGCTACCAAACTTACGGCAGGATTACATCGGTCCGGTACACAGCATGGCATACATAATAGATCCTATGGCTGAAGCATGGGGATGACACTCATCTCTTCTTTATCTTTTGCCGTGGTGGGTGGTCGAGTGAGCTCAATCTCACACCTTGTAACATAGGCAAGAACCCTTCTTGGACTGATCCATTTTGAACCTCTTCAAAATCTTATCAAGGTATGTGCTTTGTGAAAGACCTATGAGGCGTCTCGATCTATCTCTATAGATCTTGATGCCTAATATATAAGCAGCTTCTCCAAGGTCCTTCATTGAAAAACACTTATTCAAGTAGGCCTTAATGTTGTCGAAGTTTTGTATCATTTCCCATCAAGAGTATGTCATCTACATATAATAGGAGAAATGCTACTGAGCTCCCACTCACTTTCTTATAAATGAGGCTTCTCCATAAGTGCATAAACTAAACGCTTTGATCATCTCATCAAAGCGAATGTTCCAACTCCGAGATGCTTGCACCAGTCCATAAATGGATCATTGGAGCTTGCATACTTTGTTAGCATTCGAGGATCGACAAAACCTTCCGGCTGCATCATATACAGCTCTTCCTTAAGATGTCCATTAAGGAATGCCGTTTTGACGTCCATCTGCCATATCTCATAGTCATAATATGCTGCAATTGCTAACATGATTCGGACGGACTTCAGCTTTGCTACGGGAGAGAATGTCTCGTCGTAGTCAATCCCTTGAACTTGTCGATAACCCTTAGCGACAAGTCGAGCTTTATAGATGGTAACATTACCATCCGCGTCCGTCTTCTTCTTAAAAATCCATTTGTTTTCTATCGCTCGCCGATCATCGGGCAAGTCTGTCAAAGTCCATACTTTGTTTTCATACATGGATTCTATCTCGGATTTCATGGCTTCAAACCATTTGTTGGAATCCGGGCCCGCCATCGCTTCTTCATAGTTCGAAGGTTCACCATTGTCTAACAACATGATTTCTAGGACAGGGTTGCCGTACCACTCTGGTGCGGAACGTGTCCTTGTGGACCTACGAAGTTCAGTAGTAACTTGATCCGAAGTACCTTTATCATCATCATTGTTTTCCTCTTCAGTTGGTGTGGGCATCACAGGAACGGTTTCCTGCGCTGCACCACTTTCCCGTTCGAGAGGTAGTACTTCATCGAGTTCTACTTTCCTCCCACTTACTTCTTTCGAGAGAAACTCTTTTTCCAAAAAGCATCCATTCTTGGCAACAAAGATCTTGCCTTCGGATCTTAAGTAGAAGGTATACCTGACAGTTTCCTTAGGGTATCCTATGAATACGTATTTTTCCGACTTGGGTTTGAGCTTTTCAGGTTGAAGTTTCTTGACATAAGCATCGCATCCCCAAACTTTTAGAAACGATAGCTTAGGTTTCCTCTAGGAACGCGTTGAAGTTCATGTTGACATTAGCGTTGGCCATTTGATCTACAAGACATATTTGCAAAGGTTTTAGACTAAGTTCATGATAATACAGTTCTAATCAAAATTATGAACTCCCACTTAGATTATACATCCCTCTAGTCATCTAAGTGCTACACGATCCGAGTCGACTAGCACGTGTCCGATCATCACGTGAGACGGACTAGTCATCGTCGGTGAACATCTTCATGTTGATCGTATCTTCCATACAACTCGTGTTCGACCTTTCGGTCTCCGTGTTCCGAGGCCATGTCTGCACATGCTAGGCTCGTCAAGTTAACCCTAAGTGTTTTTTTGTGTAAAACTGTCTTACACCGTTGTATGTGAGCGTAAGAATCCATCACACCCGATCATCACGTGGTGCTTAGAAGCGACGAACTAGTAGTAACGGTGCGATTAGGGAGAACACTTCTTGAAATTTTGTAAGGATCATCTTATTTACTACCGTCGTCCTAAGTAAACAAGATGCATAAACATAATAAACATCACATGCAATTATATAGTTGTGACATGATATGGCCAATATCATAAAGCTCCATTGATCTCCATCTTGGGGCTCCATGATCATCTTGTCACCGGCTTGACACCATGATCTCCATCATCATGATCTCCATCATCGTGTCTTCATGAAGTTGTCACGCTAACGACTACTTCTACTTCTATGACTAACGCGTTTAGCAATGAAGTAAAGTAGTTTACATGGCGTTCTTCAATGACACGCAGGTCATACAAAAAATAAAGACAACTCCTATGGCTCTGCGGTTGTCATACTCATCGACATGCAAGTCGTGAATCCTATTACAAGAACATGATCTCATACATCACAATTCATCATTCATCACAACTTCGGCCATATCACATCACATGATCAATCGCTGCAAAAACAAGTTAGGCGTCCTCTAATTGTTGTTGCATCTTTTACGATGGCTGCGATTGGGTTCTAGCAAAACGTTTTCTTACCTACGAATAACCACAAGCGTGATTTTGTCAACTTCTATTTACCCTTCATAAGGGCCCCTGTTCATCGAATCCGCTCCAACTAAAGTGGGAGAGCAGACACCCGCCACCACCTTATGCAACTAGTGCATGTCAATCGGTGGAAGCGGTCTCACGTAAGCGCACGTGTAAGGTTGGTCGGGCCGCTTCATCCCACAATACCGTTGAAGCAAGAAAAGACTAGTAGAGGCAAGTAAGTTGACAAGATCCACGCCCACAACAAATTGTGTTCTACTCGTGCATTAGAGAACTACGCATAGACCTAGCTCATGATGCCTTTGTTGGGGAGCGTTGCGAGAAAATTAAAAATTTTCCTACGGTTTCACCAAGATCCATCTATGAGTTCATCTAAGCAACAAGTCATGGGAGAGAGTTTGCATCTACATACCACTTGTAGATCGCGTGCGAAGCTTGCAAGGTGATGATGGAGTCGTACTCGGCGTGATTGAATCACCGATGACCAAGTGTTGAGCGGACAGCACCTCCGCGTTCAACACACGTGACAGTGCGGGTGGCGTCTCCTCCTTCTTGATCCAGCAAGGAGGAAAGAGAGGTTGAGGAAGACAGCTCCACCGGCAAAGACGACGGCGTGGTGATGGTGGAGAAGCAAGATCTCGGCGAGGCTTCCCGAGCACACAACGGAGGAGGAGAGGTGTTGGGAGGGAGGGCTGCGCCTTGGCTTGTGGTGCGGCTGCCTCCCTCACCCCTCTATTTATAGGGGAAGGGAGAAGGGCGGCCTCTAGATCCATCTAGAGGGGGCGGCCAAGGGAGGGGGACTTGCCCCCAAGCAGGCGCCCCTCTAGGGTTCCTCCCTCAACCCTAGGCGCAAGGGCCCAAGGGAGGGTGCGCCGTGGCCCCGGGAGGGGTGGCCTCCGGTGGACCCGGAACCCTTCCGGTGGCCCTGTACAATACCCGGTATGCCCCGAAACTTTCGGTGTCCTTTAACAACTTCCCATATATAAATCTTTACCTCCGGACCCTTAGGAACTCCTCGTGGCGTCCAGGATCTCATCAGGGACTCGAACAACATTCGTAGTCACATACTAGTCTTCCTAATAACCTAAGCGCCACCGAACCTTAAGTGTGTAGACCCTACGGGTTCGGGAGACACGCAGACATGACCGAGGCGACTCTCGGGCAATAACCAACATGAGTGCGGATACCCATGTTGGCTCCGCATGCTCCTCGATGATTTCATCGGTTGAACCACGATGTCGAGGATTCGATCAAACCACATATACAATTCCTTTGTCAATCGATGCGTTACTTGCCCGAGACTCAATCGTCGGTATCCCAATACCTTGTTCGGTCTCGTTACCGGCAAGTCACTTTACTAAATCAGTAATGTATGATCCGTGGCCAACACCTTGGTCACCTTGAGATCATTATGATGATGCATTACCGAGTGGGCCAGAGATACCTCTCCGTCATACGGAGTGACAAATCCGATCTCGATCCGTGTCAACCCAATGCAGATACTTTCGGAGATACCGTAATGCACCTTTATAGTCACCCGATTACGTTGTGGCGTTTCATACACCCAAGGCACTCCTACGGTATCCGGGAGTTACACGATCTCATGGTCGAAGGAAGAGATACTTGACATTGGCAAAGCTCTAGCAAACGAACTACACGATCTTTTATGCTATGCTTAGGATTGGGTCTTGTCCATCACATCATTCTCCTAATGATGTGATCCCGTTATCAACGACATCCAATGTCCATAGCCAGGAAACCATGACTATCTGTTGATCACAACGAGCTAGTCAACTAGAGGCTCACCAGGGACATATTTGGGGTCTAAGTATTCACACGTGTATTACGATTTCCGGATAATACAGTTATAGCATGAACAAAAGACAATTATCATGAACATTGAAATATAATAATACTTTTATTATTGCCTCTAGGGCATATTTCCAACATAGGATTGGGTCTTGTCCATCACATCATTCTCCTAATGATGTGATCCCGTTATCAACGACATCCAATGTCCATGGTCAGGAAACCGTAACCATCTATTGATCAACGAGCTAGTCTACTAGAGGCTTACTAGGGACATGGTGTTGTCTATGTATCCACACATGTATCTAAGTTTCCTATCAATACAATTATAGCATGGATAATAAACGATTATCATGAACAAGGAAATATAATAATAACTAATTTATTATTGCCTCTAGGGCATATTTCCAACAGTCTCCCACTTGCACTAGAGTCAATAATCTAGTTCACATCGCCATGTGATTAACACTCACAGGTCACATCGCCATGTGACCAACATCCAAAGAATTTACTAGTTTCACTAAACTAGTTCACATCATCATGTGATTAAGACTCAATGAGTTCTGGGGTTTGATCATGTTTTGCTTGTGAGAGAGATATTAGTCAACGGGTCTGCAACATTCAGATCCTTATGTACTTAGCAAATCTCTAGGTCATATTGTAAATGCTGCTTCCACGCTCCACTTGAAGCTATTCCAAATGGTTGCTCCACTATACTATCCGGTTTGCTACTCAGAGTCATTCGGATAGGTGTTAAAGCTTGCATCGACGTAACCCTTTACGCCGAACTCTTTATCACCTCCATAATCGAGAAACATGTCCTTATTACTCCAAGGACAATTTTGACCGATGTCTGGTGATCCACTCCTTGATCACCTTTGTACCCTCTTGCCAGACATGTGGCAAGGCACACATCAGGTGCGGTACTCAGCATGGCATACCGTATAGAGCCTATGACAAAAGCATAGGGGACGACCTTCGTCCTTCCTCTTTCTTCTGCCGTGGTCAAGCTTTAAGTCTTAACTTCATACCTTACAACTCAGGCAAGAACTCCTTCTTTGGTGATCCATCTTGAACACCTTCAAGATCATGTCAAAATGCGTGCTCATTTGAAAGTACCATTAAGCGTTTTTGATCTATCCTCATAGATCTTGATGCTCAATGTTCAAGCAGCTTAATCCAGGTTTCCTATTGAAAAACACTTTTCAAACAACCCTATATGCTTTCTACAACATTTCTGATCAACAATATGTTAGCAACATATACTCATCAGAAATTCTACAGTGCTCCCACTCACTTCTTCGGAAATACAAGTTTCTCATAAACTTTGTATAAACCCAAAATCTTTGATCATCTCATCAAAGCGTACATTCCAACTCCGAGATGCTTACTCCAGTCCATGTAAGGATCGCTAGAGCTAGCATACCTTTTAGCATCCTTAGGATCGACAAAACCTTTCTGATTGTATCACATACAACCTTTCCTTCTGGCGGTAAGGAAACTCGTTTTGACATCCATTTGCCAGATTTCATAAATGCAGCTAATGCTAACATGATTCCGACGGACTTAAGCATTGCTACGGATGAGAAAATCTCATCGTAGTAAACTCCTTGAACTTGTGAAAAACTCTTTGCCACAAGTCGAGCTTCATAGACGGTGACATTACCGTCCACGTCCGTCTTCTTCTTAAAGATCCATTTATCTCAATGGTTTGCCGATCATCAGGCAAGTCCACCAAAGTCTATGCTTTGTTCTGATACATGGATCCTATCTCGGATTTCATGGCTTCTAACCATTTGTCGGAATATGGGCCCACCATCGCTTCTCCATGGCTCGTAGGTTCATTGTTATCTAGCAACATGACCTTCAAGACAGGATTACTGTACCACTCTGAAGTACTACGCATCCTTGTCACCTTACGAGGTACGGTAGTGACTTGATCCGAAACTTCATGATCACTATCATAAGCTTCTACTTCAATTGGTGTGGGCACCATAGGAACAACTTCCTGTGCCCTGCTACACACTAGTTGAAGTGACGGTTCAATAACCTCATCAAGTCTCCACCATGCTCCTACTCAACTTGTCGAGACAAACTTTTCCTCGAGAAAGGACCCGATTCAGGAAACAATCCCCATTGCTTTCGGATCTGAATTAGGAGGTATACCCAACTGTTTTGGGTGTCCTATGAAGATGCATTTTATCCGCTTTGGGTTCGAGCTTATCAACCTGAAACTTTTCCACATAAGCGTCGCAGCCCCAAACTTTTAAGAAACGACAACTTAGGTTTCTCCAAACCATAGTTCAAACGGTGTCGTCTCAACGGAATTACGTGGTGCCCTATTAAAGTAAGTGCGGTTGTCTCTAATGCCTAACCCATGAACGATAGTGGTAATTTGATAAGAGACATCATGGTACGCTCCATATCCAATAGGGTGCAACTATGATGTTCGGACACACCATCACACTATGGTGTTCCAGGCGGTATTAATTGTGAAACAATTTCCACAATGTCTTAATCGCGTGCCAAAGCTCGTAACTCAGATACTCATCTCTATGATCAAATCATAGACATTTTATCCTCTTGTCACAAAGATCTTCTACTTCACTCTAAAATTATTTGAACCATTCAATAATTCAGACTTGTGTTTCATCAAGTAAATATTCTTAGTACCTACTCAAATCATCTGTGAAGTAAGAACATAACGATATCCACTGCGTGCCTCAACACTCATTGGACTGCACACATCAAAATGTATTACTTCCAACAAGTTGTTTTGTTGCTCCATTTTACTGAAAACGAGGCTTTCAGTCATCTTGCCCATGTGGTATGATTTGCATGTCTCAAGTTATTCAAAATCAAGTGAGTCCAAACGGTCCATTTGCATGGAGTTTCTTCATGCATATACACCAATAGACATGGTTCGCATGTCTCAAACTTTTCAAAAACGAGTGAGTCCAAAGATCCATTAACATGGAGCTTCTTCATGCGTTTTATACCAATTTGACTTACATGGCAATGCCACAAGTAGGTGGTACTATCATTACTATCTTATATCTTTTGGCATGAACATGTGTATCACTACAATCGAGATTCAATAAACCATTCATTTTAGGTGCAGGACCATTGAAGGTATTATTCAAATAAACAGAGTAACCATTATTCTCCTTAAATGAATAACCGTGTTGCAATAGACATAATTCAATCATGTCTATGCTCAACACAAACACCAAATAACAATTATTTAGGTTTAACACCAATCTCGATGGTAGAGGGAGCATGTGATGCTTGATCACATCAACCTTGGAAACACTTCCAACACATATCGTCGGCTCACCTTTAGCTAGTCTCCGTTTATTCCGTAGCTTTTATTTCGAGTTACTAACACTTAGCAACCGAACTTGTATCTAATACCCTTGTGCTACTAGGAGTACTAGTAAAGTACACATTAACATAATGTATATCCAATATACTTCTATCGACCTTGCCAGCCTTCTCATCTACCAAGTATCTAGGGTAATTCTGCTCCAGTGACTGTTCCCCTTATTACAGAAGCACTTAGTCTCGGGTTTGGGTTCAACCTTGGGTTTCTTCACTAGAGCAGCAGCTGATTTGCCGTTTCATGAAGTATCCCTTCTTGCCCTTGCCCTTATTGAAACTAGTGGTTTCACTAACCATCAACAATTGATGCTCCTTCTTGATTTCTACTTTCGCGGTGTCAAACATCGCGAACATCTCAAGGATCATCATATCCATCCCTGATATGTTATAGTTCATCATGAAGCTCTACCAGCTTGGTGGCAATGACTTTGGAGAAACATCACTATCTCATCTGAAAGAGCAACTCCCACTCGATTCAAGTGATTTTTGTACTCAGACAATCTGAGCACAAGCTCAACGATTGAGCTTTTCTCCCTTAGTTTGCAGGCTAAGAAAATCGTCGGAGGTCTTATACCTGTTGACGTGGGCACGATCCTGAAATCCCAATTTCAGCCCTCGAAACATCTCATATGTTTCGCGATGTTTCGAAACCGTCTTCGGTGCCTCAACTCTAAACCGTTTAACATTACTGAACTATCACGTAGTTATCAAAACGTGTCTGTCAGATGTTCACAACATCCACAGGCGATGTTCGAGGTTCATCACACTGAGCGGTGCATTTAGGACATAAGCCTTCTACGAAGCAATGAGGACAATCCTCAGTTTACGGACCTAGTCCGCATAATCGGTACTATCAACTTTCAACTGAATTTTCTCTAGGAACATATCTAAACAGTAGAACTAAAGCGCGAGCTTACGACATAATTTGCAAAGACCTTTTGACTATGTTCAGGATAATTTAGTTCATATTATGAACTCCCACTCAGATAGACATCCCTCTAGTCATCTAAGGGATTACATGATCCGAGTCAACTAGGCCGTGTCCGATCATCACATGAGACGGACTAGTCATCATCGGTGAACATCTTCATGTTGATCGTATCTACCATACGACTCATGCTCGACCTTTCGGTCTCTTGTGTTCCGAGGCCATGTCTGTACATGCTAGGCTCGTCAAGTCAACCTAAGTGTTTCGTGTGTGTAAATCTGGCTTACACCCGTTGTATGTGAACGTTAGAATCTATCACACCCGATCATCACGTGGTGCTTCGAAACAACGAACTTTCGCAACGGTGCACAGTTAGGGGGAACACTTTCTTGAAATTTTAATGAGGGATCATCTTATTTACTATCATCATTCTAAGCAAATAAGATGCATAACCATGATAAACATCACATGCAAGCAAAATATTGACATGATATGGCCAATATCATATTTATCCTTTAATCTCCATCTTCGGGGCGCCATGATCACCTTCGTCACCGGCATGACACCATGATCTCCATCATCGTGTCTTCATGAAGTTGTCACGCCAATGACTACTTCTACTTCTATGGCTAACGCATTTAGCAATAAAGTAGAGTAATTTACATGGCGTTCTTCAATGACACGCAGGTCATACAAAAAATAAAGACAACTCCTATGGCTCCTGCCGGTTGTCATACTCATCGACATGCAAGTTGTGATTCCTATTACAAGAACATGATCATCTCATACATCACATATATCATTCATCACATCCTTTGGCCATATCACATCACAAAACACTTGCTGCAAAAACAAGTTAGACGTCCTCTAATTGTTGTTGCAAGTTTTTACGTGGCTTCTATAGGTGTTCTAGCAAGAACGTTTCTTACCTACGTAAAACCACAACGTGATATGCCAATTTCTATTTACCCTTCATAAGGACCTTTTTCATCGAATCCGCTCCAACTAAAGTGGGAGAGACAGACACCCGCTAGCCACCTTATGCAACTAGTGCATGTCAGTCGGTGGAACCTGTCTCACGTAAGCGTACGTGTAAGGTCGGTCCGGGCCGCTTCATCCCACGATGCCGCCGAAGCAAGATAAGACTAGTAGTGGCAAGAAAATTGACAACACCTATGCCCACAACAAGTTTGTGTTCTACTCGTGCATAGTAATTACGCATAGACCTAGCTCATGATGCCACTGTCGGGGAACGTAGCAGAAATTCAAGATTTTCCTAAGAGTCACCAAGATCTATCTATGGAGAAACTAGCAACGAGAGAGAAGGGGAGTGCATCTACATACCCGTGTAGATCGCTAAGCGGAAGAGTTCAAGAGAACGGGGTTGAAGGAGTCGTACTCATCGTGATCCAAATCACCGGAGATCCTAGTGCCGAATGGACGGCACCTCCGCGTTCAACACACGTGCAGCCCGGTGACGTCTCCCATGCCTTGATCCAGCAAGGAGAGAGGGAGAGGTTGAGGAAGACTCCGTCCAGCAGCAGCACAACGGCATGGTGGTGATGGAGGAGCATGGCAATCCAGCAGGGCTTCGCCAAGCACCGCGAGAGACAAGGAGAAAGAGAGGTAGGGCTGCGCCAGTCTGATGTGGAAACTCTTGTGTATGGCAGCCCCAGAACCTCAAGTATATATAGGGGAGAGGGAGGGGGTGCGCCCCCTCTAGGGTTCCCACCCCAAGGGGTGCGGCAGCCCCGAACCCATCTAGGGTGGCGGCCAAGGGGGGAGAGGGGGAAACTTGGCCCCCAAGCAAGGTGGAGGAGCCCCCTCCCCAAACCCTAGGCGCCTTGGGCCCTTGTGGGGGCGCGCACCAGCCCACCTGGGGCTGGTCCCCTCCCACACTTGGCCCATGCAGCCATCTGGGGCCGGTGGCCCCACTTGGTGGACCCCCGGGACCCTCCCGGTGGTCCCAGTACATTACCGATAACACCCGAAACTTTTTCGGTGACCGAAACAGGACTTCCCATATATAAATCTTTACCTCCGGACTATTCCGGAACACCTCGTGACGTCCGGGATCTCATTCGGGACTCCGAACAACATTCGGTAACCACGTATATCTATTCCCTATAACCCTAGCGTCATTGAACCTTAAGTGTGTAGACCCTACGGGTTCGGGGGACACGTAGACATGACCGAGACAACTCTCCGGCCAATAACCAACAGCGGGATCTGGATACCCATGTTGGATCCCACATGTTCCATGATGATCTCATCGGATGAACCACGATGTCGAGGATTCAATCAATCCCGTATTCAATTCCCTTTGTCTAGCGGTATAGTACTTGCCCGAGATTCGATCGTCGGTATCCCGATACCTTGTTCAATCTCGTTACTGGCAAGTCTCTTTACTTGTTCCGTAACACATCATCCTGTGATCAACCCCTTGGTCACATTGTGCACATTATGATGATGTCCTACAGAGTGGGCCCAGAGATACCTCTCCGTCACACGGAGTGACAAATCCCAGCCTCGATTAGTGCCAACCCAACAGACACTTTCGGAGATACCCGTAGTGCACCTTTATAGCCACCCGGTTATGTTGTGATGTTTGATACACCCAAAGCATTCTTACGGTATCCGGGAGTTGCACAATCTCATGGTCTAAGGAAATGATACTTGACATTAGAAAAGCTTTAGCATACAAACTACATGATCTTTGTGCCAGGCTTAGGATTGTGTCTTGTCCATCACATCATTCTCCTAATGATGTGATCCCGTTATCAACGACATCCAATGTCCATGGTCAGGAAACCGTAACCATCTATTGATCAACGAGCTAGTCTACTAGAGGCTTACTAGGGACATGGTGTTGTCTATGTATCCACACATGTATCTGAGTTTCCTATCATTACAATTATAGCATGGATAATAAACGATTATCGTGAACAAGGAAATATAATAATAACTAATTTATTATTGCCTCTAGGGCATATTTCCAACAGTCAAGCCCCCAGACCGCAAAGGGCCAGGTGATGGGGATTGTTCGGAGGGCAGTGGGCGGCATGCGGCTTTGACTAGCAAAAAGTTGGCATCCCACATAGTGCTGAATGAGGTCATGTGCACCTGCTCGGGCCGTGGGCCAAAAGAAACCCGTATGGAAGGCCTTGCTTACAAGGGCCCGAGCTGCAGCGTGATGGCCGCCAAGACCAGCATGTATTTCAGCCAAGAGCTGTTGTCCCTCTTCTTCAGAGATGCATCTTTGAAGGACTCCGGTAGTACTTTTCTAGTATAGTTCCCCTTGATGGACTTTGTAGGCCTTCGAGCGTCGAACAATACGACGGGCCTCAGTCTGATCCTCGAGGAGCTCATTCCTAGTCAAGTAGGCAAGGAAAGGCTCGGTCCATGGGGCAATCACAGCCATGAGTTCATGGGTTGATGGTGTTATTTCAGTGCCCGAGCCCCCGACGATACCAGAACTGTGTTCGGAATTTGGGGGTGTGACCGGCCCCGGGCCAATGTTGTTGTTCTCATCCTGCCACACCACGAATGGCTTGAAGAGCCTTTCCATGAAGGTGTTAGGTGGGACGGGGTCGCGCTTAGCACCCATGCGAGCAAGGATGTCCGCGGCTTGATTACTCTCTCGAGCCACGTGATGAAACTCAAGCCCCTCAAACCGAGCTGATATTTTGAGTACGGCGTTGTGGTAAGCCGCCATCTTTGGGTCTTTTGCATTGAATTCTCCGTTTATTTGGGATATTGCAAGGTTTGAATCCCCGCGCACCTCAAGGTGTTGTATGCCCATGGAGATAGCCATGCGGAGACCATGCAATAGGGCCTTGTACTTGGCTGCATTGTTAGAGTTTGTATACAATATTTGGAGCACATAACAGACTGTGTCTCCTGTGGGGGGTGTCAAAACGGCACCAGCCCCAAGTCCGGCTAACATTTTGGAGCCATCGAAGTGCATCACCCAGTTGGAATAAGAGTCATACTCTTTAGGGAGTTCGACCTCTGTCCATTCGGCAACGAAGTCAGCCAACACTTGAGATTTAATGGCTCGGCGTGGTTTGTAAGTTATTTCGAATGGTAAGAGCTCAATGGCCCACTTGGCAATCCGGCCGGTGGCGTCCCGGTTGTTTATAATATCATTGAGTGGTACTTCTGAGGCCAACGTGATTGAGCATTCTTGAAAGTAATGTTGCATTTTGCGGGATGCCATAAAGACCGCATAGGCTATCTTTTGATAATGCGGGTATAGAGATTTGCATGGTGTAAGGACCGTCGATACGTAGTATACTGGTTTTTGGAGTGGGAACTTATGCCCCTCTTCCTCTCATTCAACGACGAGCACCGCACTCACCACCTGGTGACTTGCAGATATGTAGAGCAACATTGGTTCGCTGACGTTTGGTGCGGCCAGGATAGGGTTGCTTGCTAGCAAGGTTTTTATTTCCTCCAGTCTAGTTGTTGCCGCATCCGTCCATACAAAGTGGTCAATGCGTCAGAGTAGGTGATACAATGGCAATGCCTTTTCTCCTAATCTGGAGATAAAACGGCTCAAAGCTGCCATGCACCCGGCTAGTTTTTGGACCTGCTTTAGGTCAGTTGGTGTTGCCAACTGTGATAGGGCTTGTATTTTGGCTGGGTTTGCTTCAATTCCTCTGTTGAAGACAATAAACCCGAGTAGTTTGCCGGTGGGAACGCCAAAAATGCACTTTTCCGGATTGAGCCTTATGTCATATGTTCGAAGGTTGTCGAATGTAAGGCGTAATTCGTCCACCAATGATTCGACATGCTTGGTTTTGATGACTACGTCATCTACATATGCCTCCAAAACCTTGTCGATTTGCTTTTCTAGGCATGTGTTGAATCATGAGTTGGTAGGTAGCGCCGGCGTTCTTGAGCCCGAAAGGCATAGTGTTGAAGCAGAAAGGCCCGTAATGGGTGATGAATGTCGTTGCGGCTTGGTCGGATTCCTTCATCTAATTTGATGGTATCCGGAGTATGCATCAAGGAAACACAGTGAATCATGTCCTGCGGTTGCATCGATAATCTGGTCGATGCGCGGTAGTGGGAAGGGGTCCTTGGGGCAGGCCTTGTTAAGGTCTTTGAAGTCGACACACAGGCGCCAGGATTTATCCTTCTTTGGTACCATGACCAGGTTTGCTAGCCAATACGGATGCTTGATTTCTTTGATAAACTCGGCTTCGAGTAGCTTGGCTAGTTCCTCTCCCATAGCCTGTCGTTTGGGTTTGGAAAATCGCCGGAGTGTTTGCTTCACCGGCTTGTATCCCTTCAGTATATTGAGACTATGTTCGGCCAGCGCGCGTGGGATTTCTGGCATATCCGAGGGGTGCCAGGCGAAGATGTCCCAGTTCTCGTGCAGGAATGCGCGTAATGCAGCATCGACCGTTGGGTCCAGCTGTGCCCCAATGGAGGCTGTTTTCTTGGGATCCGTCGGGTGAACTTGAAATTTGACTATTTCATCAGCTGGCTTGAAAGAGGTGGATTTGGGCCTTTTAACAAGAATTACGTCGTCCCTATCCACTGTGGAGCGTAGAGCGGTGAGTTCTTTGGCCGCTAGGGCTTCGGACAGTGCCTCAAGGGCCAGGGATGCGGTTTTATTTTCAGCGCGGAGTGCTATGTCTGGATCACTGGAGATAGTGATAACACCATTGGGCCCGGGCATCTTGAGCTTCATATACCCATAATGGGGTATAGCTTGAAAGCGTGTGAATGCATCTCGTCCTAACAGGGCATGATATCCACTGTTGAAAGGAGCCACCTGGAAGATTATCTTCTCGGACCTATAGTTTTCTGTGTGCGGAATATGACATCCAATTTAATTTTCCTTGAGCATCTTGCTTCCCTGCTAGGGATGATTCCCCTGAAGGGTGTCTTGCTTTGCTCAATGCGACTCCTGTCCATTTGCATTTTGTTGAGCGTGTCCTCATAGATGAGGTTTAGTCTGCTGCCCCCGTCCATTAGCACTTTAGTGAGCCGAAAACCGTCCACTATTGGGTTTAGGACCAGAGCGGCTGGTGCTCGGACTGAGCGGGATCTTGGTTCGTCATCGGCATTGAAAGTAATTGCCATGTCGTTCCAAGGGTTTATTGCTGCTACTTGGCAGACTTCGGCGAAGTCACGGAGCACCGGTTTACACCAATTATTCAACGAGAAGGTCTCGAAGACATTGAGTACTTCAGGATTGTCATCCTCTGAATAGTACTTTTCTGGGGTAGTGTTGGTGAGGATACCCTCGCCGCTCTTGGCCACTTGTCAGAGCATCCAACATGCCCATAGGCTGTGCGTGGGTTTGGTATTCGGCGTCGTGTGTATTTTACATGGCCCATCGAGCCATTCCTCAAAGATAGTTCTATGTGCTGTAAGGGGCTTAATCTTCTTGTCTACGGGGCGATGATTCGGTGACCTGCGAGGGGGCGTCCTTTTTGCTCGTCCGAGAGATGGTTTAAAGGCATGCGGTTCCCAGTGAGCGGTTTGAGTTTTCCAGGCGCTTTCCATTGCACAATACTTCTGTACTATGTGTGCCAAATCTGCAAAGTGCTGTAGGCGATGACGGTTCAGGGCATTAAGGATTCCCTCATCCATACAGTTGTTGCAGAATACTGAAATTGTGTCATCATCGCAGCAGTCTTTTATCTTGTTTTTAACAAGGATGAACCTGGCCCAGAAGTGATGGATTGTCTCTCGAGGCTGCTATCGCACATACATTAGGTCACATATGTCTGGAGGGCCAGAATTACTTGGCGGATATTGCTTGTGGTGGGTGGGCGAGCTTGAATTCATGCCCTGACCCACTATGGAATCCGGAGTTTGAAGAATTTCCGAGGTTGCCGGCCCGGGCTCCGGAGTGTCCGGAGAATTATCGGGCTTTACGTCCTATATTGTGTTTGAAGGACAAGGGATGTCCCCCCGAAGATGAGTGTCTGGCTCTCTAGACTTGGAAATCTGAACATAAATTGTCCTCAACATGGGAGAAGAGTCATTGTCGGCTTGTTCCTCCACAACCGCTACCTGATGGGTGATCGATGGAGATTCGATTTCTCTTTGATCGGGTTTAAGCCCGATCTGATCGTAGTCAGTGGAGACCCCCAGGGCGGCGATGCGATCTAGCAATTCGTTCAAAGACGATAGGTCTGCTGGATCAATCTTGTCAGAGTATTCGGGTCCGACACGGAGATGGTTTTCAGCGACTTGGGGGATTGCTTATGGCTTAATGGCCAAAACGGGCACCAAAGGTAAAGCTGCCGAGCCGGAGGGTTTTCCCTAAAACAAGGGCTCCTCCGTAAGTGATACTATCCTTGATGACAAGGCGAGCCATCAATCCCTGTTGTTGACGTCACATAGGAACTCTCAATGAAAGCACCAATGTCGGTGTCAAAACTGGCAGATCTCGGGTAGGGGCTCCTGAATTGTGTGTCTAAGTATCGAAGGTAACAGGAGGCAGGGGACACGATGTTTACCCAGGTTCGGGCCCGCTCGATGGAGGTAATACCCTACTTCCTGCTTGATTGACTTTGATGAGTATAGGGGTTACAAGAGTTGATCTACCTCGAGATCGTAGAGGCTAAACCCTAGGTGTCTAGCATGTATGATTGTGATCGTCTCTACGGACTAAACCCTCCGGTTTATATAGACACCAGGGGAGGCTAGAGATATATAGAGTCGGTTTACAGAGAAAGGAATCTTAATATCTGAGGGAGTCCTAGACAAGGGGGTGTTCGGACAGCCGGACTCTCATCGTCCGCCGGACTCCAAGACTATGAAGACACAAGATTGAAGACTTCGTCCCATGTCCGGATGGGACTTTCCTTGGTGTGGAAGGCAAGCTTGGCGATACGGATATGTAGATCTCCTACCATTGTAACCGACTCTGTGTAACCCTAGCCCTCTCCGGTGTCTATATAAACCGGAGGGTTTTAGTCCATAGGACGAACAACCATTACAACAATCATACCATAGGCTAGCTTCTAGGGTTTAGCCTCCTTGATCTCGTGGTAGATCCACTCTTGTACTACACATATCATCAATATCAATCAAGCAGGAGTAGGGTTTTACCTCCATCGAGAGGGCCCAACCTGGGTAAAACATCGTGTCCCTTGTCTCTGTTACCATCTGCCTAGACGCATGATTGGGACCCCTACCGAGATCCGCCGGTTTTGACACCGACATTGGTGCTTTCATTGAGAGTTCCTCTAATGTCGTCACCGATAAACTTGATGGCTTCTTCAATCAACAACAACGCCGTCGGTGAGACTTTTCTCCCGGACAGATCTTCGTATTCGGTGGCCGCGCTGCGGGCAATTCACTTAGCCATCTGGAGCGGATCGAAGCTTCGCCCAGCCATCGGTCGATTTGGAAGCCTAAACTTCACGGCGGATATCGCGGAGACTTGATCTTGATGGATCCGAGCCGCGCTAAGCGTGCCGCATTGTCACGATGGGCATGATCTAACTCTGCCGCCGGACAAGTACCTTGGAGCCGCTGCGAATCCGCTTGACCCATAGTCGAGCGATTGCGCGAGATCGAGGGCGGGTGGCTAGACACGCCTCGGGGCTGCGACTTCCATGACGATGGGCGAACACCGGCCTTGTCCCTTATAAAGCTCGCGACTCCGGTGCGGACTCCTGCGGACTCGAACCTCCTGCGCCCCCGCTAATCGAATCGATTGGGCGCCGATCATGGAGTTCACCGCTGCGGACATCTTTCGGCACTCACCCTTTGGCGACATCCTAAATTAGCTAAAGCATCTCTCGCTATCAGGAGAGCCTGGCGGACTATGGCGAGGATGGTTGGGATGCGGACAACGAAGAATTCAAAGCCCACCCACCACCCACTTTGTAGCCCGCGCCGGCGACCTAACCGACATGCTAGACTACGACTCGAAGACATCGGCGGTATGGGCGGCGATGCGGAGAGCGATCAGAACCAGCGCCTACGAGGGCTGGAAGACCACCTCGTCATATGACATATACATGGTGGACACCCCAAAGGATGGGGGCGGCGAAGAAGCGCGGAGACAGATTCCTTGAAGAAACAGCCCAGCGGCGGCGTCGTGGCGCCGCTCTAAATCCCGCCACAGCAAGAATGGAGATTCTGGCACAGGAGATAATAACACCCCAGAGAGTGCCGAAGACAACCCCCTCCTGCAAGATTCAGCGCAGGAGGACGCAAGCCCTCACGAGGAAGCGGCGGACGAAGAGGTTGAGGATGATAATTACATACCTCCCTCCGGAGACGAGGCAAGCCTCGACGATGACGAATTCGTCGTGCCTGAGGATCCCGTCAAACAAGAGTGTTTCAAACGCAGGCTAATGGCCACAACAAATAGCCTAAAGAAAAAGCAGCAACAGCTTCAAGCTGATCAAGACCTGCTGGCGGCGGATGGACCGAGGTCCTCGCGGCGAGAGTATGAACTTCGAGCGCCCTCCAAGAACTACCCAAAGCGCAAGTTGCTCCCCGACTAGAGGAGGAAGCATATATACCTTCATCACCAGCGCTGTCTGGCGGACCGACCACCACGTGGTCGGGACAGAGAGGCACCTAGGCCCTCCACCAAGACCGTACCCCGGCATCGCTCAAAAAGTATGAAGCCACGAGGGAATGCGCCGGACTTGCAGGATATATTGGAGGACAAAGCAAGGCAATCCAGATCTATCTATGGATCACGTGGGCGCCCGACCCACGGCGAATACCGTCGCGCGGATACAACAACTCGGCGGGCGAACAGCAGACAACACTCTCTTAAGCTACGACGTGACATTGCACAATACAGAGGCGCCGCACACCCACAATGCTTCACAGACAAAGTGATGGATCATCAAATCCCTGAAGGGTTTAAACCCGTCAACATTGAATCCTATGATGGCACAACAGACCCCGTGGTTTGGATCGAAGATTATCTTCTTCATATCCATATGGCCCGCGGAGACGATCTCCACGCCATCAAATATCTCCCACTCAAGCTTAAAGGACCAGCTCGGCATTGGCTCAACAGCTTGCCCGCAGAGTCAATTGGGTGTTGGGAGGACCTGGAAGCCGCATTCCTCGACAACTTCCAGGGCACATATGTGCGACCACCAGACGCCGATGACCTAAGCCACATAATCCAGCAGCTAGACGAATCGGCCAGGCAATTCTGGACACGATTCTTAACAAAGAAAAATCAAATCGTCGACTATCCGGATGCGGAGGCCCTTGCAGCCTTCAAACATAACATCCGCGACGAGTGGCTAGCCCGGCACCTAGGACAGGAAAATCCGAAATCCATGGAAGCCCTCACATCATTAATGACCCGCTTCTGTGCGGGAGAGGATAGCTGGCTAGCTCGCAGCAACAACCTCAGTAAAAATGCTGGCAGTCCGGATTCTAAGGACCATAACGGCGGTCGATCGAAGCAAAAACAAGCGCGCGTTAACGGTGACAACAATGAGGATCGGCGGTCAACGCCGGATTCCGAGGCTCTAAACCGGTCGTGAAAAGAAGCCATTCAAAGAACCACTCGGGTCCGTCCAACTTGGACCGAATACTCGACCGCTCATGCGGATACATGGCACTTCAAAAGCCAGCTAACCACACCAGCAGAGATTGTTGGGTATTTAATGCGAGCAAGTTAATTGCGAAAACAACGACAAGGGCTGCAATGACGGCGAGGAAGAGACCCGCCGCCCGAGCGATGAGGACGAAGGGTTTCCCCCACAAGTGCGGACGGTAAACATGATATCGCAACCCATATACCCAAGATGGGCGGAAGCATGCACTAAGGGGCGTATATGTGATGGAGCGATCGCCCCAAAGTTCAATCCATGGTCCTCTTGCCCGATCACTTTCGATCGAAGAGACCATCCGACCGATATCCGCCATGGCGGATTCGCGCATTGGTTTTAGACCCAATCGTCGATGGATTTCACCTCACGAGAGTCGATGGGCGGCGGCGTGCTGAACTGCTTTATCGGGATACGGTCGCAAGATGGGCATAGACCCTCAAGATTAAACCTACAAAGGCGATCTTCAAAGCGTCATACCGGTGTTGAGGCCAATTATGCGAGCTCGATCCTGCTGGAAGTGGTCTTGGATCCCGGATAATTTCGGGCGGGGAGTTAATCTTGACATAGTCCCGTTTTGCAGCGGCTATCACGCTCTACTCGGACGAACCGCGTTCGCAAAGTTCAACGCGTGCCGCATTACGCATACCTCAAGCTCAAGATGCCAGGCCCTTGTGGAGTCATCACGGTCAACGGAAATATGGAACGCTCCCTCCGAATGGAGGAACATACAGCGGCTCTCGCGGCAGAAGTATAGAGCAGCCTTCTAAGGCAATTTTCAAGTCCGGCCGTTAAAAGACCGGACACGGCCAAATGCGCCTGGAGCAACATCAATCAAGACCACCTTGCATGTTCCGAGCACGCGTAGCATTGCGGCCCCAACCCCAGCCCTCGCATGATTGCAAGACCAGCCCTTTGCGTACATCATTACGCTCTGGAGATAGCATGGGCATAGGGGGAGGGGCACGACCACAACAGACCCAGAGTGCGGCTCGACCACACCAGGGGCTCCCAAGTGTGTCGCTCTTTTTTATTTTTTATTTTCCTTCTTTGTATACACAGGACTCCGTTCACCAGAGGCCCTGTCCGGCGGCGAACCCGCCGAACTCATGATGCAACAGCCAGGGAGGGAAAAAGGCTGCGACGAACACTCAGGTGGTCTCCATTACGAGCATTAAATTTGATTATATACACCAGTCCGCAGCCCACCCCTGGAGGGGGACATGTTTAATTAGTCCAATCCCTTGCTTACCGCACTATTTGTATCATTCCGCACTCATAGCGTAATTCCTTGAATAAATAATGCAGCACTTTTTGCTTATAATTGCATTACTTTACATATATGTTCATTAATGACATCTTGCACCCGTATATTTTAGTGCGGCCGAATACACCGAGGGCTTAGGTTCCTGCATTATGGTGTGATAAGTCCGAACACTTTCACAAGTCGGCACCCGAACTTATAGCATTATATGAATCGGCTCGAATCATGTCTTGGGTCAATAGTTGGGTTTGCGGCTCCCATGTTTTGGTACCTTACGTTCCATTCAGCCGGCTAAGGTAGCACTGGGAGAACCACTGCGATTGCGCCCGGTTGAGCTGGGCGGCGCCTCGATGGAAAGCTAAAACTGGCGGGCATGATAAGGGAGAGACTGGTCGCTGTTCGAGAGGTCTTTTCGAGTCCCTAAAGACTTATGCGCTTGAGCGAAGAACCGAGATAATGTTCGGCCAAAGGCGTGGATAGCGCCCCAAACTCGGTCTTCGAATACTAGGGGCTTCACGAAATTTAAAATTATAGAATTCTATGGCTAAGTGAGAGTGTTCAAGCATTATAAGTCCGGTTGCCTTGTTCGTCGTGTTGAGCGCCTCCCTAGATGGACCCAAAAATGGGAACAAGAGTGCTCAAGTTTATCCCGAACACCCCAGCACTCGTGGCATGGGGGCTGAAGCCAACGACTTGCCATCTCTCAGATTTTATAAACGGCCGCACAGAAGGTAATATTTTAAATCAATAAGCATTGCTTAGCGCATATGAACAAAGTTTTCAGCGCACAGGATAACACATTGCGAGTTTACTCAATAATTACATCTCTGGGGCACTCATCCGCAATCTTGCGGGCACCCTTCAGGACAGTCTTACAGTACATCTCGGGCGTACGATACTCCTTGCCCGCTGGCGGCGCGTCAGTGATAAGCCTCTCCTTGCCCCAGTGCACCTTTGCGCGGGCAAGGGCCCGACGAGCACCTTCAATACAGGCGGAGCGCTTGATGACCTCCACCCAGGGGCACGCATCCACCAGCCGCCGCACGAGGCCGAAGTAGCTCCCAGGCATGGCCGGCCTCAGCGTACTGAGACCAGAAGACCTTCTCCGTTGAGCTCCCCTCCTCGGCTCGGTAGAATGCAGCGGCATCGGACCGCTGCTGAGCAGATCCAAAGCGCCTGGTGAGTTCGAATTGGGTAAGTGTCGGAAGTTTACATTAACATGCTTGCTTTGCATGAAAAATGCCTTACCCGCCGCTATTTTCTTCACATCCTCAACCTCCTGAAGGGCCTTATGGGCCTCGGCCTTGGTGGCTTTGGCACTTTCGAGAGCCGAGGCAAGCTCGGACTCTCGAGTCCTTGAGTCGCGCTCCAAACTCTCATGTTTTTCCATGAGAGCTTGGAGCTCTTGCCGCACCTCCGCCACCCGCGCCTCCTGCTTCTCTCGCTCTGCCCGCTCTGTGGCCGCATTGCGTTCGGCCGCGGACACAGCCTCCTTCAGGGTTGCCACCTCGTTTGTGGCCCCTGCAGTACCCACGTTATCCTTGTTATTTTTATCGCAACCTAAATCCTTTTCTGTAAGGTAACTATTCAAAGTGGTGTTACTCACCTTCTTTGTCCTCGAGTTGCTTCTTGGCACGGCCGAGCTCTTGCTCGGACCGCTCGAGGTCCTGCTTTAAAGCACCGACCTCCGCAGTCAGTGCGGTAGAGGTCAGCAGCGCAGCCTGCACACCCATATTGACATAATTTTTAGCAACCCTGCGTATATCTTTTTAGATCCATGATCGGCTTTTCTTTCCGAACACGAACCGAGCATCGGGCTACTGTCTATGTGGTATTACATTGCATATTTTACCTTCTTACCTCAAAGCACTGTTAGAAGGCTCTGCGAGCCGATCAGCCCGCTCTTGGCGAGCTGAACCTTCTGAATCACCGCACTCATGATAGTGCGGTGTTCTTCCTCGATGGAAGCGCCTTTGAGCGCCTCCAACAAGTTGCCTGGCGCCTCCGGTTGGATGGGGGCCGCCAGCGTCACGGTCTTGCCCTTCTTACGAAGGGGTCGCCTGCCGGACTCCCGAACCACTACGGGTTCCGGCGTGGAGTCCGGCGCAAAGTCCGGGAGGCTGCCTTGCGGCGCCTCCGGAGCCTCCTCCTGATGGGTCCCTTCCTGGGATCCCACCTCAGCGTCCTCAGTGCCGCGAGGGGTGGAGGCAATATGGATGGAATCCACATCTGACGGAGCCAACGACCCGCTCGATGAAGCGGGGAGATCATCATCGGCCGAACTGTAGGCAGTGTGCGACATTAGAAGGACACTATGTGACACAAAAGAAATTACAAATCATTCAGGAATCCGGATACTTACGATCTTGCCGGAGGACTGGCCCTTGAGGGCCACTCTTCGTCGCCAATGTTGGCGTTGGCAAAGCTGTCCGGGGGAATAGTTCTTCCCCTCTTGGACCCTTCGGCCTCCCTGCCGGGAAGCCTTCCTCTTCCTCTCTCCTTCCTCAGGAGAGAGTCTTCTTCCTCCTCCTCGCCTTGGGGAGAGTCCGCCCGAGTCGTCGGACACTGAAAGCAGGAACTCTTTCGAGTACCCGCGGCCTCTTTCTTGGCCTTCTTCTCGGCACCACATGCGGTGCCGGAACCAGCAGCCCGCTAGGCAGGCGTCTCTTGGGTTTTCTGGCATGGGAGCCGGGCAGATGATCTGCTTGGCCTTCTTCATCCAGTCCTGTCAAAGGAAAAGGGAGATTGAAACCCGCATAGGGTCAAACTATTAAAAACAAGTGTCCCGTAAAGGGGTAGAATCACTTACCTCATCAGCTGGTCGCTGCGAGCGAAATCCGCGATCTTCAGTAGCGGATGCGGGAGCTTCGGCGCCCTTGAACAGCACCCTCCAGGCGCCTTCGTACGTCGTGTCGAAGAGCCCACTCAATGCCTGGTGTTGTGCCAGATTGAACTCCCACAATTAAAAAGCCCGTTGTTGGCAGGGGAGAATCCGGCGGATGAGCATGACTTGGACCACATTGACAAGCTGAGCTTCTTGTTCACGGCTTGGATCGAGGCTTGGAGTCTGTCGGCTCCTCCAAACTATCCCATAGCAAGCCCTTCTCTTTCCGGAGGTGAGCTGCATAGGGATACCAGATCTGAACTTCGGGGGCGCCGCCCACTTAGGGTCGCGGCTCGGTGATGTAGAACCACCCGATTGCCACCTTGGCGGACTTCACAAAGGCCCTTGAACCAGAGGGCGTTGGGCATCTTGCCCAACATGGCGCCTCCGCACTCCGCTTGAGTGCCCTTCACTACCTTCGGCTTGACATTGAAGGTCTTGAGCCAAGCGAAGTGGGGCTAGATCAGAGGAAGGCCTCGCACACGACGATAAATGTCGAGATGTTGAGGATGAAGTTGGCGCCGGATCGTGGAAATCCAGGCCGTAGTAGAACATGAGCCCCGGACAAAGGGGTGAAGTGGAAAGCCCGATCCAGCGGAGGAAGTGGGGAAGGAAAACGACCCTCTCATGGGGCTGGGGGTGGGGATGAGCTGCCTTGTCGGGCGGCCGGTCTTGTGATGTCGCCGGAAAGGTATCCGCGCTGCGCGGCTTTGCGATGTGCTCCTCCGTGACGGAGGAGGCCAACCATTGCCTCCGCTCCGACATGGTCGGAGAAGGTCGAGACGAGATCTTGCGAACTTGGCGCTGGGCTCGAGTCTTGCGGAGATGGATAAGCAAAGGAGGAAGAAGGCGTGGGTGAAAAGGTGGATCCTTATCCCCTTATATATAGGCGGACGAAGACTATGCGTCCCCACCGGCCTAGTAAAACTCGCTTATCTCCCAAGCGCCACCATCAATGGCGCGGTTGGGTTACCCACGTCCGTATTGATGAGAATCCGGGATAAGGGAACACGATCTCGCTCGACAAGGCGTGCCAAGAAACCGCCGCTAAACGCGCTGAGGTGGTATAATAAAAAGCGATTCAAGTAAAGGCTTGGTAGTGGCGTGACGTCATGCCACGAAATACGTCGGCAGATTGAACTTGTGTACATATTATTCTCTCTACGGTGGAATGTGGAATTTATTTTGCGAGCGGACACTATCTGGTGTTCACAATCTTCTATGGATTATTCGAGGAGGAACCCGCCTTGCAATGCCGAACATTATGCGCGCGGACTCATCGTCATTGAAGCCGAGTTAGAGGGCTCTTGAGGAGTCTGGACTAGGGGTGTCCGGACAGCTGGACTCTCATCGTCCGCCGGACTCCAAGACTATGAAGACACAAGATTGAAGACTTTGTCCCGTGTCCGGATGGGACTTTCCTTGGCGTGGAAGGCAAGCTTGGCAATACGGATATGTAGATCTCCTACCATTGTAACCGACTCTGTGTAACCCTAGCCCTCTCCGGTGTCTATATAAACCGGAGGGTTTTAGTCCATAGGACGAACAACCATTACAACAATCATACCATAGGCTAGCTTCTAGGGTTTAGCCTCCTTGATCTCGTGGTAGATCCACTCTTGTACTACCCATATCATCAATATCAATCAAGCAGGAGTAGGGTTTTACCTCCATCGAGAGGGCCCGAACCTGGGTAAAAACATCGTGTCCCTTGTCTCCTGTTACCATCCGCCTAGACGCATAGTTCGGGACCCCCTACCCGAGATCCGCCGGTTTTGACACCGACAATATCCATACGCCAAGCTTTCCTTCCACGCCAAGGAGAGTCCCATCCGGACATGGGGGAGAGCCTTCCATCTTGTATCTTCACAGCCCATGAGCCCGGCCCATGTCCCATAGCCTGGACGCCCGAGGGCCCCCCTAATCCAGGACTCCCTCAGCCACGGCCCTCATTGCCCTCATGGTGCTCTAGGGGAAACTCTGACCCTCGGGTCGGGCGATGGCGGCGCTCTGGTGTTGTTTCCTTCCTAAAGGTGCCGCCTTGGAGCCCACGGTTTGTCGTATGCGGCTTCATCTCTTCGCGGTAGCGTGTTCATGTTTGAGGACCCCGGTTGCTCTTGTAGTGCTTGGGGCGGTGTTGTTGCGCTCAGCGCCTATGTATCCTGCCTTGGGTGTGTGCGTGTGTGATACGTCTCCAACGTATCTATAATTTATGAAGTGTTCATGTGATACGTCTCCATACTTATCACTTCCACCTTTGGAAATTGCTAGGATGATTCCTTGCACTTGGGGATTATCAGTGTGTTGTGGTGGCGTGTGTCTGTACCGGGTTGTTGGTGATCATTGCTTTATATATAAAGTGGGGTGAAAGCCTTTTTCAGTAAGCACGCAATTACATGTTTTTAGCTTGCAGAAGTTGGAGTAGAATCCTGAAAAGAAATTGTTGATGTACGGCTAAGTTGCGATTGTAGAGTACACTCAAACCTTCTGATATTATTCATGTATTATGTTCGTGTTGTTGGTAGTCTTGGGCTATCAGCTGATAGAACCTATTTATTGTTGTCCTATGTTTGGCAGAGTGTAGTGTAGTGGATGCTTTCCCTACATGGTACATAAGATTTTCTTTTTATTCAGGAGTAGTGACTTCTGTTGTTGCTAGCATAATACTAATGCTAATTGGGTAAATTCTCCAGGGATATTTCTTAGGGTCTTTTACATATGTGTCCCTAACTTGAACCCACTACTCAGATTTGCCCCTAATTTCAAAGCCTGCTCAAATTTGCCCCTCTGCCGTCAAGTCTCCTTATAGAAATGCCCCTCCGTGCCGTTTCCGTTAGGTCAAAGGGCTTTGACCGTTTTCTGGGCGTTTGTTGGACGTTTTGCCCCTGAAAAAAATAAGACAAAAATTTAAAAAGAAGAGAGAGAGCGCATGCTAGCTTTTGGCCCAGAAAAGCCCAGCCAACCCAGCCCACTGGTTGGTCATCTTCTTCGTCTTCAGAGGCTAAGGGCGTGTCCGCCCGCCCGTTCACCCGAGCGCCGCTGTTAATGTGGCCAACAACGTCAAGAAGCCGGACTGCCATGTCTGCAAGGCCCGCCGTAGAATAGAGCATCACCACACCGTAGATCTGGACCTCGGGTGCCTTGCAACTACGCAACCGACAAGATCACCGCCACCTCTGCCCACCGGCCGCCGTCTTCGATTTGTTGTCGTACGAGGTCCCTCAGTGCTCCCTTATCGTACAGGAGATCCATATGGTGTTGCGGAACTTCCGGACATTTCGCGACGAGCTCTTCTTCGTCCAGCCGCCTCCCCATGACGCCTTGCTCCGGCGGCCGTAGGCGAGGTCCATGTGCTCATGCTCGGCCGTCCCCAGACCCTTTGAAGACTCTGGCATGCTCGCAGTGAGACGCTGATGCCGACCCCTCTCCCACCTGCTTTCTAGCCCCCCTGCGACCTAGCTTTGACCACCGCCGCCGGCGGCCTCGGCCATGCCTGACACTCTAGTTGTCCCCACTTGCCCTGCCACTTCTATTCAACGCGGATCAAGCCCAGGAGCGATAAAGGACCATTCCACCAGTCGTTTGGTCGCCGGAACAGAGCTCCCCTTCCCTCCGCCGTAGTGGCGGAGGCAGGAATGCATATAATTGGACGTTGGGGAGGGCCAGCTGTAGGTAACAGTAAAAAGATGTCACTGTTCATATGCATATTACCAAGGAAATTAGGATGTTGGGGTGGGCCTGGGCCCTGGCTCCCCCCCCCCCCTGTGCCTCTGCCACTGCTCCACCGTGGCGTGTGCTCGCTGGCGGCTTAAAGCCGGTGGTTTGATTAGTACTGATGGGCTTCCTATGACATGTGGGCCCATTAGCTAGATTAGCACTAATCCTACCGTGTGTTAAATATTATGCTAATTACCGAGACTAATCGGCAGGCCCTGCCAATTAACAAAACTGCTAAACTAATTAGAAAAATAACTAGACACTTACATGTGGGGTCCCATGTGTAAGTGAGAGAGAGGGTGAAGAGAGAGGGTAGAGAGAGTGAGGGGTGAGAGAAAGTGTTTTTCCTTTCTATTTTTTTCTCACTCGGTCCCACTTGTAAGTGACAAATTGAGGCAGGGTCAAATTGTCCAAAAAAACGTCAGTTAGACGGTCAAACCCCTTTGACTGGATGGAAACAGAACGGAAGGGTATTTCTGTAAGGTCACTTAACGGCGGAGGGGCAAATTTGAGCATGCTTTGAAATTAGGGATAAATCTGAGTAGGTGGTTCGAGTTAGGGATAGAAATGCAAATGGCCCTATTTCTTATTAGTCACACAACACAATGGTTTCAGCCTTCATGTGTTGTGTTTCTGTTTCTATATATTGGGGTTGTTACTGATCATCCTCTCTCTGAATTATGAATGACTTTCAGGAAGAGTCTTTATTTTAATACCAATCCTCTTCCTTATTATCCAATGGATGAGGAAATGGTAAGAATAATTATGATGGAATGTGTCATGGAAGAACTTATTCTTATTAGAGCTTTTCCTCGGTTGGAAACTATTTGCACTGCATTGTCATGTCATAGTATTTTCAATTTTTTAGGACACCTAATTTCATCAATAAAGTTGTAGGTTTTCCCATATCATGTGAGAACAGCTAGCTTGGTTATGTTACTTTGTTGTATTTTCATTTTTAACTTGACAACATTTTTGTCATCCTACCAAATGTATAAATCTCAAAAAGTCAAAGCCACATTGCCATGCTCAATATTAGTTCACATAATTTAATTGTACTAAAGTGCCATCCAAATGTTACAAAATCTAGACAATGTCCATAGTTTTATTGTTATATATTGCTGGCCATTTCTCCTACATATATTTCTAACCGACTTAAATGTCTCTTCCATAGGAAATCTTGGATGAATTATATGTTGTGCCACATGACTAAATGAAGTTCTACGCCAAAGTCTGATTATCAAACTCGATTGCTCTGTTATTCGTTTACTACTCTTTGTATTTTGTCATGGTGGTTTATTCTTTTTGGCCGCATGATTGTAAAAATTTATACATTTCCATCTACATACTACACCGAGGTCGATGTTATATTCGTGAGATCTTGCATGGAGATTCGTGCAAAATTTTCTTTTAGGTTTTTCTTTTTCTTTCTTATTACAGGCATGCATCGAGACTTGGTTAAGTCTCAATCGACTGACACCTAATCACACCCAAAATCGAATCAAGTGAAACCAAAGCCTAGCCTGCACAAATCTAACCAGCTATTAAAGTTCAAAAAAAGTCAGCCAATAGAAAACACGCACATCAAAGCGCACGTATCCCTCTAGTACATCATCTGTTAAAGCTCTTTTTATGACACGATGATCCTTTTTACTTTATATATAAGATATGTCTGAAGTCAAACTTAATAAAATTTGACCATATTTATAAGAAAAAAATATCAACATCTACAATAATAAAGTTATACAATATGGAAATTAACATGACACATCTAATGATATTGATTTCGTATTGTGAATGTTGACCATTTTTTTGTAAAGTTGATCAAATTTTACAAGATTTGACTTCAAACAAAAATTATATGCGGAGTAAAAAGGATCAGACGGAGTATATCACCTATTGGAGATACTCTTACGTCATATGTGAGCGTATGTCTCCCGCGTAAGAGCATCTACAACCAGGCACCCCAAACCGGCCTCAAACGCCCGGGCGGACGACCCGATCACTGACCGGTCACAAAACTTTGACCCATACGGGCGCCTCAAACGAGCCTCAAATGCCCGAGCTAACTGGCACCCCTCAAATCCAGCCCAAAAATGAGGCGAATATGGGGCACGCATCTGCCACGTCGGACTAACAATGGGGTTCCAAGTGGAATCGACTAGAAACCTGGCGGTCCGACGGACGTCTCCACCGGTGGGGGTGTGAACACCGTGTGGCGCCGCCCCGGCTCGCCACCCAAGACCAAGTCTGGCTATTTAAGCTGATCGGTGTCCCCCAGCCCTAGCCCATCCACCTCCTCCCTCTCCGCACCACCAGCCCGAGCCCACCCACCTCCTCTCTCTCGCCCTGTCACTCTTCCCACGCTCTCTGGCTTCGCCATGGCCCATAATTCCTGCTTGTCCTCGAGTAGGTAAATGATAAAAATAGAATTTTTGATGTGGAATGCTACCTAACATATTCATCATATATTATTTTCTTTTGTAGCATGGATATTTGGACTTGAATAATTCAAAGCAATAATCTATAGTTTGACATGAAGACATCAATACTGAAGCATACTAACAAGCAACCATGTCTTCCAAAATATCACCGCTAAAGTTCCCGCTTAGTACAAATGAAGGCTAGAAAATACATTGAGAAGCGGCCAACCGAAAAGCAAAAACGGTCATAAGCATGCATTGAAAATAATAAACACTGAATAATGCACCATAAGTAGGATGTAACTTTGTTGCATAACTATTGACTTTATGTGCATGCATAGGGAATCACAAACCTTAACACCAATATTCTTACTAAAGCACAATTACTCACCAACAAGACTCACATATTACTATCTCCATATCGCAAAACTATTGTAAGGAATCAAGTTTCTCACATCCAGTGATCTATATGAAAGTTTTTATTACATCCCTCTAGGATACACATCACTTTGGGACAAAATTCATATCTTGTGCAAATTACCATTGCTATTATCAACTCCCAAAAAGATATAAGTAAAGCATGAGAGTGCAAAATATTTCTTCAAAATTTAATTTTATCAACTCTCAAAATAATATAAGAGAAGCATGCGAGTGCAAAATATTTCTTCAAAATTTAATTTTATCAACTCTCAAAATAATATAAGTGAGGCATGGGAGTGTATTTATTTTAAAATATAACCACCGCCATGCTCAAAAAGATATAAGTGAAGCACTAGAGCAACTGCCTAGCTCAAAAGATTTAAGTGAAGCACATAGAGTATTCTAACAAATCATGATAAATGTGTGGCTCTCTCAAATAAGTGTGTTAAGTAGAGATGATTGTGACAAACTAAAAACAAACAAAGTAAAGACTCATATAATACACGATGCTCCAAGCAAAATTCATGATATGTGACGAATAAAAATATAGCTCTAAGTAAAATTACTAATAGTTGGTAGAAGAAAGAGGGTATGCCTTCCCGAGCTCCCCAAGCTTAGTCGCTTGGGACTCCTTGAATATTACCTTGGGGTGCCTCGGGCATCCCCAAGCTTAGGCTCTTGCCACTCCTTACTCCTTCATCCATCGTGATCTCACCCAAAACTTGAAACCTTCAATCACACAAAACTCAACAAAACCTCATGAGATCCAATAGTATAATAAAGGAAATCACTACTTTAAGTACTATTGCAAACTCATTCATATTTTATTTTTGCATTATAGCTACTATAGTCCAACTTCTCCATGGCTCATACCCCCCCGATACAATCCATAGTTTCATCAAAACAAGCAAAATGATGCATCAAAAACATAATATGTCAAAAATAGAACAATCTGTAACAATCCGAATATTGACCATATTTCTGCAACTCTAAAAATTCTGAAAAATTAGGACAACGTGGGAAATTTGTATATCAATCATTTTTTAAAAATTCAGAATTTTATCATGCTCCAGTAAATTTTGACAATTCTTGTACTTGACACAAAAGTTTCACAGAATCAAAGCAACTATCACCCAAATCACCCCAAAGGCTTTGCTTGGCAAAACACTAATTAAAACACTAAAAAATCATAACAATAACATAATTGCATGCTTATTGAAAAATAGAAAATATTTTTTTAAATATAACTATTGGGTTGCCTCCCAACTATCACTATTGTTTTACGCCCCTAGCTAGGCATAATGCATAGTTCCAGTGTTATCATCTTTGGTTTTAGTTCCATAGGTGGCCCTCATGATTGACTCATATGTAGGCTTAATTAGAGTTCTAGGGAAGTGTTCCATACCCTTCTTTAACAGAAACTTAAATTTAATATTCCCTTCTTTCATATCAATAACGGCACATATAGTTCGTAAGAACGGGCAACCAAGTATTATGGGGCAAGACGGATTGCAATGAATGTCAAGTACAATAAAATCAATGGGAGCATAGTTCCTATTTTCGAGAATAAGAACATCATTAATTCTCCTTAGAGGCTTTTTAATAGTAGAATCCGCCAAGTTCAAATTAAGAGAACATTCATCCATATTGGTAAAACCTAGCACACCACATAGAGATTTTGGAATTGTGGAAACACTAGCACCAAAATCACATAAAGCATTGCACTCATAATTTTTAATCTTGACTTTAATGGTGGGTTCCCATTGATCACATAATTTTCTACGAATTGAAATCTCTGAGTCTAGCTTTTCTTCTAAAGCTTTCATCATCGCTTCTACAATATGTTTAGTAAAAGCCTTATTTTGCTCATAAGCATTGTATGAATTTAGCATGGATTATAACAAACAAATACACTCCATCAAAGAACAACTATCATAATTAAAGTCTCTGTAATCCAAGAGAGTGGGCACATCACTAGTTAAAGTTTTTACCTCTCCAAACCCACTTTTATCAATTTTTCATCAAGATTTTCACCCTCGGAATTATGGGGACATCTTCTAGCTAAAGTTGACTCTTCTTCAGTCCCCTTTTCATGAAGTTTTATATTGCTAAACAAGGTATCAATAGATGAAACACCAATCATTTTAATATCCTCATTGTTACTACGATAGAAATCGGGAGGAATCACTTTTTCTAAAAAATCTCGTTTAGCTCTAAGCATAGCAGTTCTTTTCTTACTCTCATCCATGGAGACATATAAAGGTTTAATTGACTCATTAATATCAATAGATGGCAAAATGTTAGCTTTAAGATTTTCCACATCATGAATAATTCTATCAATGCTCCTAGACATATCATCAAGTTTGCTCAATTTTTCTTCTATCGTAGTGTTGAAAACTTTTTGAGCATTAATAAATTCTTTAATATTACTTTCAAGATAAGAGAGCATCTTATTATTACCATTATTATTACTATAAGAATTATTATAAGAATTACCATAGGAATTGCCATAATTATTAGAGGAATTTCCAGGAAACGGGCTAGGATTAAAATTACCTCTATAAGCATTACTGTTAAAATTGTTTCATGAGACAAAATTCACATCTACAAGATAATTATTTTGCTCAATCAAAGTGGACAAAGGCACATCATTAGGATCAATAGGAGCGTTTTTACGAGCAACCAATTTCATAAGCGCACCAACTTATCACTCAAAGTACTAATTTCTTCAACTGAATTCACCTTTTTACTAGTAGGAGCTCTTTTAGTATGCAATTGTGAATAATTGCCATAATATTATCAAGCAATTTAGTAGCTTCACCCAAAGTAATCTCCATGAAAGTAACACTCGTGGCGGAATCTAAAAGATTCCAAGAAACAAAGTTCAATCCCGCATAAAAATTTTGTATGATCATCCACAAATTTAAACCATGACTAGGGCAATTTCTTATCATGAATTTCATCCTTTCCCAAGATTGGGAAACATATTCATGCTCAAGTTGCTTGAAATTCATAATTTGATTTTCAAGGGAAATAATTTTCTCGGGAGGAAAATATTTAGTGATAAAGGCATCTTTGCATCTATTCCAAGAATCAATACTATTTTGTGGCAAAGATGAAAAGAAATTTTTTGCACGATACTGCAATGAGAACGGGAATAATTTTAATTTCACCATATCATTATCCACATATTTTTTCTTTTGCACGTCACACAATTCTATGAAAGTGTTAAGATGAGATGCATCATCTTCATTAGGACTACCCGAAAATTGTTCTTTCATAACAGGATTTAGCAAAGCGGCATTAGTATCACAAGTCTCCGCACTAGCGGCAAGAGGAGCAAGCGGAGTACTAATTAAATCATTGTTATTTGTATTGGAAAATCACATGATTTTTGTATTTTCTTGAGACATCGTGACTGCGCAAACAAGATAACAAAAACAAAGAAGCAAACAAGAAAAAGGCAAACAAAAAATACTTTTGTATATTTGTAAAACTTTTTAGAAGTGGGGGAGATGAAAACGAGAGGCAGATGGAAAATAATGTAAGTACAAGGAGATGAAAGTTTATGCAAAGGTACTTGATAGTTGTTGTAGGACCTTGAGAAGAGGTGTCTAGAGGGGGGGTGATTAGACACTAAGTACCAAAGTTGCAGTTTTTAAGTCCTTTAAGTTTAAGTGGAGTTTAGGCACAAGTTTAACATTCACAATTCATAGCAAGCAAGCATGCAAAGAGTATATGAGCAGCGAAAAGTAAAGCATGCAACTTGCAAGAATGTAAAGGGAAGGGTTTGGAGGATTCAAACGCAATTGGAGACACGGATGTTTTTGGCGTGATTCCGATAGGTGGTGCTATCGTACATCCACGTTGATGGAGACTTCAACCCTTGAAGGGTAGCAGTTCTTGTGAGTCCACGGAGGGCTCCACCCACGAAGGGTCCACGAAGAAGCAACCTTGTCTATCCCACCATGGTCGTCGCCCATGAAGGACTTGCCTCACTAGCGGTAGATCTTCACGAAGTGGGCGATCTCCTTGCCCTTACAAACTCCTTGGTTCAACTCCACAATCTTGTCGGAGGCTCCCAAGTGACACCGAGCCAATCTAGGAGACACCACTCTCCAAGAAGTAACAAATGGTGTGTTGATGATGAACTCCTTGCTCTTGTGCTTCAAATGATAGTCTCCCCAACACTCAACTCTCTCTCATAGGTTTTGGATCTGGTGGAAAGAAGATTTGAGTGGAATGCGACTTGGGGAAGGCTAGAGATCAAGATTCATATGGTAGGAATGGAATATCTTGGCCTCAACACATGAGTAGGTAGTTCTCTCTCAGAAAATGTATGCTGGAAGTGTAGGTTTAGTCTGATGGCTCTCTCCATGAATGAAGAGGAGGTGGAGGGGTATATATAGCCTCCACACAAAATCTAACCGTTACACACAATCTAACAAACTCGGTGGGACCAAATCATTAAACTCGGTCAGACCGATTTAGCAAATAATGTGACCGTTAGGGTTTTCGGTGGGACCGAAATGCAACTCGGTGAGACCGATATGGTTAGGGTTAGGGCATAACATAATCTCGGTAAGACCGATTACACAAACTCGGTGAGACCAATTTTGGTAATAAGCTTTCCAGAGAGTTGGTCAGGCAAACTCGGTTTGACCGATTACACAAACTCGGTGGGACCGATTTTGGTAATGAGTCAATCCAGGAAGTTTGCATTGTAATCTCGGTAGTACCGATTGCTCAAACTCGGTGAGACCGATTTTGGTAATGGACATACACAGAGAGATTACAGTCCCATCTTGGTGAGACCGAGATCCCCATCAGTGAGACCGATTTGCTTAGGGTTTGTGGCAGTGGCTATGACTTTTGGAATCGGTGGCACCGGATAGAAAGAATCGGTGTGACCGATTTTGGCTTTGGGTTTAGGTCATTTGTGGAAGTGGGAAAGTGGCTGAGGGTTTTGGAGCATATCACTAAGCACATGAAGCAAGAGGCTCATTAAGCAACACCTCATCCCTCCTTGATAGTATTGGCTTTTCCTATAGACTCAATGTGATCTTGGATGACTAAAATATAAAATGAAGAGTCTTGAGCTTTTGAGATTGAGCCAATCCTTTGTCCTTAGCATCTTGAAGGGGTTCCCACATCCTTTAGTCCATGCCACTCCATTGTTGAACTTATCTGAAACATACTAGATAAAAGTGTTAGTCCAACAAGAGATATGTTGACATTAATTACCGAAACCACCTAGGGAGCATTTGTGCTTTCAATCTCCCCCTTTTTGGTAATTGATGGCAACATACATCAAAGCTTTAGATAAATATATAAAGAGTAGTAAGTAAAGCTTTGGAAAGACATGTAACTAACATAGGCTCCCCCTACATGTATGCAATCATGTGAATATGGAATATAGAAGCATGTGAGAGCATAAACATGATAGAGCAGGCAATGTGTTACATGTATCTTGGCCATATGCATCAGAGCAAAGAATATTAAAGAAAATACCTTCATGCTCATGAGTCCTTCTTGCAAACAATATGTACATCAGCAAGAATTCCTCATACACATGATTTTGATGCATATACTTACCTTGAAGTCTTGAGTTGGCATAGGATGAAATGAACCTGCATAAACAAGGTTAGATAACACAGATACATCTACCAGCCAGAGCAAACAAAAGAAACCACAAGAATGCCAAGACTGGAATGACATGTAGAGAGTGAGTACTAAGTACCACATTGGATTAGACATGTCCCCAAGAGTAAAGATATGCAATGAATTTAAATGATTTCTTTCCCTTAGATGTCTTGCTCCCCCTGAATCTAACATGGGATACTGGGAGAAGATAGGGAATAGAAAATCAGAGCTGAAAAAAAAACAGAGCTGAAAGATATGAATGATGATCAGAGCTAATGTATGCTAATGCAAATAAGCACAACAGATCATATGAACATGTCTCTCCCCTCAAGAAGACATGTGAGCATCTCTCCTCTTGAATACCAAGCATCTGGGATCCTTGAGAAATACTTTCTACTCTGAGATCCTTGAGAAATACTTTCTACTTAAGTATTCTCTCCCCCTGGAGATCTCTCTCTCCCCTTGAAGATCTCTCTCCTCCTTAAGGATCTCTTTCTAAATGATAAGCTTTGATGTTCTCTCTCTCCCCCTTTGACATCAATTTCCAAGAAGGGTTTTCTGGAATCCGTCGAATGGGTTTGGTCCTTGAGACACAACACAAAGCAATTATAAAAATGTGATGCTTGTAGAGGACAAGATTAATTGAGTGGAGCTGGATCAAAAGAAACATAGAATATGTGGCAAACTGTTTTCCTGATGTGAAATCAGTGGCACCGAGTGGTATGCTTCGGTTGTACCGAAAGAATACGGTTGGGCCGAAAATAACAAATCGGTGAAACTGAGTTCATCTCAGAGAAAACACTCGTCACCTCAGCTCACTTAGACTAGTAAGATCTCACAAAGGTTTGCAAGGAATTTACTGAAAGATATGCAAGGAATTGGAATGCAGAAAAATGCACAGCAAACAGAAAGAAATCTAGATGAAGTTTTTTTTGAAAGGGGAAACAAATATGCATGAGCCAAATGCAAAAACACAGAAAAGAACACAAGAGAACTTCATCTAGAGATGGTCGGCGACAAAGTCACCTATGTTAGAGTATATTGACTTAGGAGTCAAGTGAGATCACTTGATCATAGGTCATACTCATCGTTTAAGCTCAAAATGGGGTTGCCATTTTTCGTTTAAGCATCTTGATGTATTCACATCTTGTCGAGTTGCTTTAGCTCATTACTTGGAGTAAAGCTTCTCTAAGATGGAATGACATACCTTGGTTGGTGGTGTTGTCCATGTAGTTGAACTTGTGTGGGTTGCTCAAGGTTGATGGAGCTCATCAAGAATTTGGAGCACCACTTGGAATTTAAGTCCATCTACCTACATGGGTTAGTTCTTGCAAGGAAGAGCACTTGTGTATCCAAAAATGACAATCATGAAGCTCAATAGAGAATTTGTCAAAGGATATGTTTGAATGGTTTCGTGCTTCCTTGTCTTTATCCACCATAGTGTAGAGACTTGGTGATGTAGAGATTGCTCAAGATGTGAGTAGATTACAATCTCATGGAATTTGATTCCACCAAGTACCTACATGGTTAGATAACATGCAAGATACAAATATATCCAAGACATAAGATTTTCATCATAAGAGAAATATCAAGGATTAGTCATAAGCTCCTGTCTTGCATGTATCCAATGGAGTTTCTACTCCAAGTTTGAAGCATCGATGATGTTCAATTCTCCTCTTAACCTGCAAAACACTTTCTCATCAAGAGGTTTAGTGAATATATCCGCTAATTGCTTTTCGGTGCGAACATGCTTAAGATCAATGTCACCCTTAGCAACATGATCTCGAATGAAATGATGACGAACTTCAATATGCTTAGTTCGAGAATGTTGCATAGGATTATGACCAATTTTGATAGCACTTTCAATGTCACAAAGCAATGGAACATGTCTCACATATATCCCATAATCTTTAAGAGTTTGGGTCATCCAAAGTAATTGAGCACAACATGAACCAGCGGCAATATATTCAGCCGGCGGTGGACAAGGATACCGAGTTTTGTTTCTTGGAGGACCAAGACACAAGAGATCTACCAAGAAAATGACAAGTACCCGAAGTGGACTTTCTATCAACCTTGTCTCCGGCATAGTCCGAGTCGGAATAGCCAACAAGATCGAAATAGGCCCTCTTAGGATACCAAATGCCAAAATTTGGTGTATGGATTAAGTATCTCACTATCCTTTTCACGGCCTTAAGATGACATTCCTTAGGAGCAGCTTGATATCGTGCACACATGCACACACTTAGCATGATATCGGGACGTGAAGCACATAGATATAACAATGAACCAATCATAGAGCGATAAACCTTTTGATCAACTGGTTCACTATCTTTGGTCAAATCAAGGTGTACACTAGTAGGCATGGGTGTAGACATACCTTTGCATTCTTGCATGTTGAACTTCTTGAATAAGTCCTTGGTGTACTTTGTTTGAGAAACAAAGGTACCTTCCTTAGTTTGATTGATTTGCAACCCAAGAAAGAATTTGAGTTCACTCATCATAGACATCTCAAACTTCTCCGACATTAGCTTCCCAAACTTTTCACTAAAATGAGGGTTAGTTGAACCAAATATAATATCATCAACATAGATTTGGCACACAAATAGTTCTCCATTAACCCTTTTAGTAAAAAGTGTGGAATCAGTTTTCCCAATTTCAAAGCCTTTTTCAATGAGGAACTTGGTCAAGCATTTATACCATGCTCTAGGAGCTTGTTTAAGACCGTAAAGAGGTTTGTGAAGTTTGTAAACATGATTGGGTTTCTTAGGATTGACAAAGCCGGGAGGTTGCTTAACATAAACTTCCTCCTCTATTTCAGCATTTCGAAAAGCACTTTTAATGTCCATTTGGTACAAGGTGATATCATGATGATTAGCATAGGCAAGTAAGATGCAAATGGACTCAAGTCTAGCAACGGGAGCATAAGTCTCACCATAGTCCATACCTTCGACTTGTGTGTAGCTTTGGGCGACGAGACGTGCTTTGTTGCGAACTACTTGTCCATCTTCATCTTGCTTGTTGCGAAACACCCATTTGGTACCGATGACGTTGTGGTTGTTGTTGGGCTTCTCAACCAATGTCCAAACTTGGTTCCTCTCAAAGTTGTGTAGCTCTTCATGCATGGCATTTATCGAATCCGGATCTTCCAATGCTTCTTCAACCTTCATAGGTTCAATGCTAGAGATGAAAGAATAGTTTTCACAAAAGTTAGCTAAATGAGTTTTAGAGCGAGTGATTCTCCCGGTTTGAATGTCATTGTAAATTTGCTCGACGGGATGATCTTTAGCAATTCTTGCTTGAACTCGTGAAAGCTTTTGCTTCGGTCTTCGTTGAACATCTTCTTCATCTTGTTCTTCTTCTTGACCTTCTTCATTGTTGGCGTTGTCGTTCTCTTGTCGTGGTGGAGAAGGAGGTTGTTGACGTTCATCTTGATGCACTTCCTCGTTTTCCTCATCTTGGTGTGTCCCACTTGTGGATGCTTCCGTATCAACTCTTGGTTCACCTTGTCGTGAAGTAGAAGCTTCCACTTGGACGGACGAGGTACTCTCCTTCACCTCCGTTGGATGAACCTTGCCAATAGCCAAGTCTTGAATTGCTTCCGAAGGATCTTTGTCTCCTACATCAATTGGCAATTGCTCTACTTGCGAGCCGTTAGATTCATCAAACTTCACATCTACCGTCTCTTCAACCTTTCAGGTGAAATTGTTGTAGACACGGTAAGTGTGAGAGTTTGAGCCATAACCTAGTAGGAAACCTTCATGAGATTTAGGAGCAAATTTAGAGCGATGATGCTTATCAAGAATGTAGCACTTTGAGCCGAACACTCGAAAGTATCCGACTTGGGGTTTGTTACTGGTGAGGAGCTCGTATGTCGTCTTGCCAAGTAGCTTGTGAAGATACAAGCGATTTGTCGCATGACAAGCTATCTCAACCGCTTCTGCCCAAAAGTGCTTCGGCGTCTTGTACTCATCAAGCATCGTTCTCGCCATTTCGATGAGCGTCCAGTTCTTCCTCTCAACAACTCCGTTTTGTTGAGGTGTGTACGTAGCCGAGAACTCGTGTGAAATCCCTTCTTCGTGAAGAAAGGTGTCCACATTTGCGTTCTTGAAATCCGTTCCATTGTCGCTGCGAACCTTCTTGATCTTCACTTCAAATTGATTTTGGGACTTCCTAGCGAAGTTTTTGAAGATCTTTTGGACCTGCTTGACAAGCACTGCAAAGTCTATCCTTATCAAATATGATATCGTTAACTCCAAGGATATGATTTCCTTTAATAAGCTTGTCAAGGTTTCGCATACCAACATGACCTAGTCGTCTATGCCATAACCAACCTTTTGAGGATTTAGCAATGAAACAAGTTTTAGGTTGGGCCTTTTTAGTGAAATCAACAATGTATAGATCACCTCTACGCACACCGGTAAAGACCATTTTATGATTGTCTCAACGAAATACTTGGCAATCTACTTCAGTAAATAGAACATTGAAACCGAAATCAGCAAGTCTAGATACTGAAAGTAAGTTGTATCCAAGAGATTCAGCGAGCATGACATTTTGTATGGAGCTATCATGTGATATGGCCACCTTACCGAGGCCAACCACCTTACCCTTTGAGTTGTCACCAAAAGTGACATACTTTCGAGGAATATCATTATCAGCAAGCTCATGAAACATGTATTTATCTCCGGTCATGTGATCGGTACATCCACTATCAAGAACCCATTCCTTTCCTCCTGACACATATCCCCGAATATTTGCCATAAGACCAAAGTGTCTCATTGCATCATCAAGATCAAAGTCACTATCATCATCCTCATCATAGTATCCATGTTCAACATCGTCATGTGGTGGATCAAGTCCTAGAGAGGGTGATTCATTAGAGTGAGTTTGACAATGATCTTCTTATGAATTTTATAGCTTCGAAATAATATCACTAATAATACCAACATTTCCTTTGGCACGCATAAGGTTTGTAAACTCAAATAGACGATCACCAAACATAGGATCACTAGTATTCATCTTACTCAAAGCAATAGACTTATGGAGAATTTCATCAAGATTTTTCAAGGAATAATCTGGAAATCGTTCCTCAAGAAATTTCCATATAGTGTAGGCACACTTAAAAGTAGGCAAACATCCAATCAAGTTTCTAGGCAATCCTCTAATGATAAGTTCGGCAGTTCTAAGATTCCTAATCATGTCAATTGACTCATCATGGGTAGGATGAATAGGATCAACATAAGGTGCACAAGGGCTAGCAATGTACTTATTCAAATGATATTGATTGAAAATTACAAGCATCTCATTTTTTCACTCATGAAAATACTCTCCATCAAGAATAGGCACTCTATGTCTAAGACTCCCAATGGTAGACTCATCCATCTTCCTCCAATGGTGATTAAACCAAAGCAATGGAGACTAATGCTCTGATACCACTTGTAGGACTGTCGGTGTCAAAACCGGCGGATCTCGGGTAGGGGGTCCCGAACTGTGCGTCTAGGCGGATGGTAACAGGAGACGAGGGACACGATGTTTTTACCCAGGTTCGGGCCCTCTCGATGGAGGTAAAACCCTACGTCCTGCTCGATTAATATTGATGATATGGGTAGTACAAGAGTGGATCTACCACGAGATCAAGGAGGCTAAACCCTAGAAGCTAGCCTATGGTATGATTGTTGTAATGTATGTTGTCCTACGGACTAAAGCCCTCCGGTTTATATAGACACGGAGGAAGCTAGGGTTACAGTCGGTTACAATGGTAGGAGATCTACATATCCGTATTGCCAAGCTTGCCTTCCACGCCAAGGAAAGTCCCATCCGGACACGAGCCGGAGTCTTCAATCTTCTATCTTCGTAGTCTTGGAGTCCGCGGATAATGATAGTCCTATTGTCCGGACACCCCTAGTCCGGGACTCCTCGGTAGCCTCGAACCGGTCTTCCATGACGATAAGTCCGGTAGCGCATAATGTTCGGCATTGCAAGGCGGGTTCCTCCTTGAATAATCCAGAGAAGATCATGAACACCGGGATAGTGTCGGCTCAGTAAAATAAATTCCACATTCCACCGTAGAGAGAATAAAATATACACTAGCTCAATCTGCGGCGTATTATGCGGCGTGACATCACACCGCTACCAAGCCTTTGTTTGAATCGTTTTTACTATACCACCAAAGCACATTTAGCGAAGCGGTTTCTTGGCACGTCTTGTCGAGCGGAGATCGTGTTCCCCTTATTCAGGATCCTCATCAATACGTGCGTGGGTAACCCAAGCGTTCCGTCCGCGCCTCCTCTATCGAAGGTGAATCTCGAGCAGTCACGGAGGCGGCTCTTGGTATTTTTCCTCTTTATAAGAGGACCAAGGCCTGTCCTTGTTCTTCAATCTCGCATCGAATCTCTTCCCGCTCCCGGTTCCAACACCCGAGCCTCAGATTGGCGCCGGATCCTCAATCATGTCGGCTCCGACCTCCGGGGCTGGTGGATGCCCTCCTACATCACGGAGGAGGACATATTGAAGTTACGTGAAGCCAAGTGCACAGCCTCGAGGTTTCAGCAAGTTGCTGCCCAAGGGCAGGCAGCGCCCCCCGAGCCGGTGAATACATCGTCTTCGTATCCCACCTCCGTCGGGTTTAGGCTTCCAGCGGATCCCTTCGTGAGAGGGCTCTTGTTCTACTATGGGCTGGACTTTCACGACTTGGCTCGAGTCCATCCTCCACATCTCCGCATTCATTATCGTCTGCGAAGCCTTCCTCGCGTCCTCCCCACTTCGCCTATGGTGAAGACCTTCAAGTGGAGCGAAGATGATCGGGGCGTCAGCGGAGTCTTGTGGCGACCATAAGCAAAAGGCTGATGCCCGTGCCCGAGGGTTCCTTCAAGAGGAACTCAAGCTGCAAGCAGAGGTGGTTCTATATCACCGCTCGAAGGCGCGGCAAAAGCCGCCGCCTTTGTTCGCCGGGACCTCCACGCCAACTAATGTCGTGGGTCGACCAAGGGATCAGCGGGGGCCGTCCGAGGGCGTGCCCTCACTGCAGGCGGTTCGAGACCTCCAAGCGAGGAGATCGACTGATCAAGGTGATGCGAGTTATGCTAATCAGGCATCTTCCGCCTCGCAAGCGCCGTCCTCTCCGTCTATGGGAGTTCAACCGGAGGACCTCGGATTCTCAACACTTCATGGGTGCAACACCCGTGGAGATGTACAAGTTGTTCTTGGACCGCGGTGGCGTGTCGGATTTAACCGAGGGCGCAGGCCTAAGCGCGATCGCCGGATACTCGAGTAAATAGGTCAGAGTCCGGACATTCTGTTTATATGCCTTACTAAAGTTCGCCTCCTGACCCCTTGTTCTTTACAGGAATGGCGCGATCAAGGCTGATAAGGTGTCCGCCCCCCTCCCAGAGACCGCACTGGAGCCCGTGCTGGTCAGAATGTTGGAGGTTGCGCCCACAGAAGGGGGCGACGGGAAAAATAGAGGAGCTAATATTTCGCCCAGAGGGGCGACTGAAGAGGGGGGAACCAAGAACCCCTCCCTTCAGGGGAAGAAGAGGACCGCCTCCGAAGATCCAGAGCCCAAAGCCCCTAAACGTGGGAAGAGATCTTCACCGGGGGGTCCGGCGTCCGGAGAGAATCCGGGCGCGCAATTATCGCCAAAGGACTAGCCCTCCAGCGAGCCGTGAGTATGAAAGAGGGAGTTAATTAGTAAGGAAATACCTTCATTCGTGTTTCGGTGGGTAACGAAATATTTATATTGCAGTTTGGATCTACAGCCTTCTCAAATGAGTTCCTCTTGGGGACCTTCTTAGGAGATGATGGAAGCGTCGCCTCCGTCTGCAGATGCCGCCAGATGAGGCAAAGCGAGCCGAAGTGTAAATCACGGAGGTATCCCGAGTCCGGAGGGCGGAGAGTTCAGCACCCACTAGTATCCGGCGGGGGCGAAGAATTTGCTTGAGAGGCGTCCGTTTGAAGATCACCGTGCGTTGATGTGTATGGTGATTGGAAGGATTTCGTCGCCGAGAGCAGATATGCAATGCCGCCATGAGTTCTTTGGCGGGATTTGAGGTATCTGAGAATGGCGCACCCTTTTGTCTTTTAACAGTTTCACACATAAAATCGCCTGTATAGATAGTAGCCCTGAGACTCGATGGGTTGTCGGAAACGACAGACGCATCGAGGATCGAAATCTAAAGTAATGAATTTGTCGTTCCTATGCGGTGGCGAATAGTCCGGGGCTAGCGAAATAGTGAGTTTGCGAATTAAATCGGCAACTTGACTTGGCAGATGCGGACATCGCACTTGTCAGCGAGCAACTTGACGAGTCGCAAGGTAAAGAGTTCTCATGATCGCTTTATTAAGGGGTGAAGCCCTCCTCGATAAATTATATCTTGTTGTCAGAGACAATGCTGCTGCTGTGGAGAGCCTTGGTCGAACTTGCTCGAGCTAAGGAGCAAGCCGAAGGAGTGACGCTGGCTGCCTCAAGGCGCCTTGTCTAGCGAGGCGGAGGTGGCGAATTGGCCACGAAAGTAAAGGATCTTGCCGACCGCAATGAGGCTCTTGAAAAGGCGCTTATCGGGCGGGAAGACCTGAAGAAGGCCACCGCCGAAGCCAAGGATGCCCGCTCGCAATGCGAGCTATGAAGGAGGAACTGCGCAAGGCGGAGATATCGTGGTGGCAAGCCTTTTCTCGCGCGTCGCCGGTTTATGGATGGAAAGTATGCTCAATTTGGCGGTCAGGAGTCCGGAGGATCCATATATGGACTTAGCTGCAAGTCGGCCGATGCCATTAAGCACTTCGGAGCCGGGAGGATCACGAGATGGAAGAGCTATATTGGTCTCAATTCCACATCCGGATTGCTCACTTCCGTTGACAGACCGTGGCCAAATGGGCGAGCTAAATAGATTGTCGGTCTTGCCATGATCGACATCGTGGCCCATGTATGGCGAGAGAGGTCCAAAGCGACAAGCTACTTGACTTCTTGCAGCAATTCCTTGGGCGGCCCGCATATAAAGGAGATGAAGCGGTCGGCTGCATCGGTAGCGGATGGCTCTTGCCGTGTGAAGGCGCATTGTCGGAGATGGATGCCACCGCTGTTGCCGCCAGGTTCGGATGAAAGTCGGCTCCTGCCGAGCACTACTTGGGAAGTTATGCGTGGCGCTCGTGTAATAAAGTCGCGGTGCTCGAAAAATATCACGTTCAAATGAGCGTATTAGCTTGTAAATCGATGATTATGTTATTCTGCTTTTTATACTTGTGCGTCCCAAGTAGTAAAACTTCTCTGTGCAGCCGTTCACGTATACTTTTGTATAACTTGAAAGATGGCGGTCTTGAGCCCCCACGCACAAGGTGCGGGGTGTTCGCAAAAATAGCGTTTTCACACTTTAATCGACATCTCGGTCTGTTATAAGGAGGTGGTAGCGTCATGACGAGGCAATCTGGACTATAATGCTTTATCACTTTCACTTAGCGATGGAGCTCGAGGGTGGGGCTACGATATAGCCCTCGGTGGCATCGCCCTTCTCCGAAGTCGAGCGCGTCATGCTCGACCGAAAGCGGTCCTTCGTCAAAGCGGAATTCTAAACATTCCGATAGTCGATCGAGTGGTTGACCGGTCTCTCATTGTATCATGATGATCGGTTTTGGCTTTCTCTCTTGAGGTGCTCGCCAAATTAACCGGGGCACAATCGCGATAGTTCTCCTAGTGCGCGTTAGCGATGATCTGAGCGTAAGGCAGCAAAACACGAGGCTGGGCAAACCCACATTTGACCAAAGACATGATTCGAGCTGATGCATATAATGCCTAACTCGAGGCGCGAACACTCCCTAAGGTGTTCGGTCTTTATAATAATGGGCGAACGATGGCCTAAGCCCTAGTGTCTAGAAATGCAGGCATGGTCTTCGACGGCCCGATGCCAAAGCGTCCAGCTCGCTTTGGCTATAGGAGGAAACCAAGGAGAATAACAACAAGAGACAAACAAAAAGGTTTACGCAAGGTCTTAATCTGAAAAGAATCCTCTGGCAGGTCCCTCTTGCGTCTGCGCTTTGTGTCTCCGCTGCGCCGTTATCCTGGACAGGTATGCACATTGTTCATCTGTAGAAAGAGAGGAACGTTTAGTTAAAAACAATTCGTGTGAAAAATATGTAAAATAAGAAATATAAATAATTAAAGCAGGGTTTGTATGAACCCGCGGTTGTTTGTGCGCGCAGCCCCCTGTGAAGGGGTATGCGGCTAGGGAGCCCCTAGCCTACTGACGCTGGATTCGTCTATCCGAGTCCGGGGTCTTTAAGTGACCCTCGCACTAAAATAACGCCACGCGGACCGAGCATCTTGAGTGTAAGAGACGCGTAATGCGGTATGGTGTTGAAGCGGACAAAAGCCTTTCGTCCCAAGAGTGCTTGATATTCACTTTCAAATGGGACGATATGAAAAATTAATTTTTCTCGTCGAAAATTGTTCGGCGATCGAACAGACTTCTAATGTCTGAACTGTGCACTTGGCGTAAGGGCTTGGCGTCACTCCTTTGAAGGAAGTGCGGTTGTGTCGGATTCTCGCGAGGTTTATCCCCATCCTACGGATTGTTTTTGAATCAAGCGAGTTTAAGTCTTTGCCTCCGTCCATTAGGACATTAGTAAATTGTAATCCGTCTATTAGGGATTCAATATCGAGAGTCCGTCCGCATTTGAGCGCTGGAATAGTCGGTGGTGAAAGTGATTGGTTTTGATATCCAATCTCTACGATTCTGCTTTGGGTTGGACATGAAGCTCTTTTAGAAAGTGCCGCACTATTTTTCCGTATTATCACATGAAGTGAGTTCTTGCTTTGACCCCTTGTGGGAAAGTCTTTTGTTTTCGGTGCTCTGCTGGTGGGGTTTATCTTCTTAAGCTTGACGCGTCGAGCCCCTTATGTTCGGCGTTTAGTCGGCGGACTGTTTAAAACCCAACAATCCTGTGGGTGTGATTTGCGAGCCTTAAAGTCTTGTGGATTTGGCATATCCGACCCAAAATCTTGTTTAAGTTGGACAATTCGTCCTTGTCATCCTTTAGAGGCTGTGTTTTATTATTGGCGCATGAGCTTTTGAATCCAGCGTTGTTGCCGTGCTCTTTGGGCTTTTCTCTTTATTAAGTATTTGCTCTTTTCTGCGCCGTGATTTTCCGTTTCCATCTCTTATCTCGGATGTACTTGGGTCGCTGGTGTTGCATCTTGCTAACCAGCTATCCTCTCCCGCACAGAAGCGGGTCATGAGGCTTGTTAGTGCGGACATTGTCCTCGGTTTCTCTTGATCGAGGTGCCTGGCGAGCCATTCGTCTCGGACATTGTGCTTGAAAGCTGCTAAGGCTTCGGCGTCCGGACAATCGACTATTTGGTTCTTTTTGGTAAGGAACCTGTTCCGAATTTCAGCTACCGACTCTCCGGGCTGTTGAGTTATATGACTTAGATCATCGCATCCGGAGGGCGGACATAAGTCCCTTGAAAATTTGCTCAAACGCATCCTCGAGCTCTTCCCAACTTCAACAAGTGTTTTACGGGAGGCTTTTAAGCCAATGACGGGCTGGCCCTTTGAGCTTGAGGGTAGGTATTTTATGGCGTGGAGATCGTCCCCTCGGCCATATGTATATGTAGTATATAATCTTCTATCCAGACTCGAGTGCATTGTTCCATCGTAGGCCTCTATGTTGATGGGTTTAAATCCTGCTTTGGGAATTCATCGTCCGGCACCTCATCGGTGAAACATAGTGGGTGTCTGGCGCCCTGTATTTGTGTGTGCCGCTATCGCCGGATACTTGACGTGTTGCCTTGCTTCTTGGGGCCTTCTCCTTTGGCCCGTAAATGGACTGGCTGGGCCGTCTATCCTTCAAGTTCGTTGGTGGATTTATGTGTGGCGCCATTGTCATAATTTGGCTTTGTCATCGGCCGTCTATCCAACAGTGGCCCTTTATTTTTGGACGGTGGAGGCTCTATTGCCTCCTCGTCAATTCGATAGCAGCTTGCGCCGTTTAGCTCTTTGATTGGTGGCCATTGCCGTATTTATCTGCGGTTTTGAGCACTTTGCTCCATCTCATTCTCGAGCGTGTCTTCCGCTGTTTTGAGCCTCCGTTTTCCTTCTTGAGCTTCTTGCAAGATCTTGTGAGTCTTTTCCGAAGGTTCTTGCTCTCCGTGGCGTGTCCGCATGAGGTCGTCCGGACCGTTATTTTCACCGAACTGGGTGACTATCTCGACTCGTCGTGTTCGGACGGTTGCTTATTTGCATGTTCGTCGTCCACTTGTGAGCCCTGCCGTATTGCGGGCTCCTTGGGAGCATTGTTGTCGTCGAGGCGGGATTTAGGGCGACGTCTGTGCCGCCGTTTTGGTCGTTTATCGGCGGGGTCATCTTCTGTCGCGACCCGTTGGTCCTCGTTATCGCTCTCCTTTGGGGTGTCCACCATATATATGTCATGTGACGAGGTGGTTCTCCCATGCTATATATGCTCTGTTTTTTGTTCGTCTCAGGCATCGTCGTCCATTCCGTCGATGTCTTCGGAGTCGTAATCTAGCATGTCTGTTAGGTTGTCGACAGTGGCTACAATGTGGGTGGTGGGTGGGCTCTGAATTTCTTCGTCGTCCATACTCCAACCATCCTGGCCATAATCCGGCCAGGACTCTCCTGATAACGAGAGATGTTTTAGTGAATTCAGTATATCGCTAGAAGGCGAGTATTGAAAGATATCCGCGGCGGTGAATTCCATAACCGGTGCCCAATCCGGATCGATTGGTAGGGGCGCGGGAGGTTCGGAGTCCGGCGAGGAGTCCGGCGCCTCGGAATTGCGAGTTCGCAGGGACAAGATCGGTGTTGGCTCCATCGCCGTGGATGTTGAAGCCCCTGTGGCGGCGTCTATCCACCGACCCTCGATCTGGCGATCGGCTCGGGCTAGTGGCGAAGCGGATCCGCAGCGACCACCAAGGCCTTTGTTTGGCGGCAGAGCTAGATCATGCCCATCGCCACAAAGTCTTGTGGCGCTTGGCGGGCTCGAGCCCATCAAGATCGAGTCTCCGCGGACATCGGCCGTGAAGTTCAAGCTTCAAATCGACCGACGGCGGCGGGCGTAGCTTCGATCTGCTCCGGATGGCTAAGTGAATTGGCCCATGCCGAAAGCCACGAATCTGAAGATCTGTCGGGAGAAAAGTCTCACCCGACAGCGTCGTTGGTTAAAGGTGCCATCAAGCCTATCGGTGGCGACACGGAGGAACTCTCGGTGAAAGCACCAATGTCGGTGTCAAAACCGGCGGATCTCGGTAGGGGGTCCCGGCTGTGCGTCTAGGCGGATGGTAACAGGAGGCGAGGGACACGATGTTTTTACCTGAGTTCGGGCCCTCTCGATGGAGGTAAAACCCTACATCCTGCTTGATTAATATTGATGATATGGGTAGTACAAGAGTGGATCTACCACGAGATCAAGGAGGCTAAACCCTAGAAGCTAGCCTATGGTATGATTGTTGTAATGTATGTTGTCCTACGGACTAAAGCCCTTCGGTTTATATAGACACCGGAGGAGGCTAGGGTTACACAGAGTCGGTTACAATGGTAGGAGATCTACATATCCGTATTGCCAAGCTTGCCTTCCACGCCAAGGAAAGTCCCATCCGGACACGAGCCGAAGTCTTCAATCTTCTATCTTCGTAGTCTTGGAGTCCGGCGGATAATGATAGTCCGGCTGTCCGGACACCCCCTAGTCCAGGACTCCCTCAAGGACCTTGAGAAGAGGTGTCTAGAGGGGGGGTGATTAGACACTAAGTACCAAAGTTGCAGTTTTTAAGTCCTTTAAGTTTAAGTGGAGTTTAGGCACAAGTTTAACATTCACAATTCATAGCAAGCAAGCATGCAAAGAGTATATGAGCAGCGGAAAGTAAAGCATGCAACTTGCAAGAATGTAAAGGGAAGGGTTTGGAGGATTCAAACGCAATTGGAGACACGGATGTTTTTGGCATGGTTCCGATAGGTGGTGCTATCGTACATCCACGTTGATGGAGACTTCAACCCACGAAGGGTAGCAGTTCATGAGTCCATGGAGGCTCCACCCACGAAGGGTCCACGAAGAAGCAACCTTGTCTATCCCACCATGGCCATCGCCCACGAAGGACTTGCCTCACTAGCGGTAGATCTTCATGAAGTAGGCGATCTCCTTGCCCTTACAAACTCCTTGGTTCAACTCCACAATCTTGTCTGAGGCTCCCAAGTGACACCTAGCCAATCTAGGAGACACCACTCTCCAAGAAGTAACAAATGGTGTGTTGATGATGAACTCCTTGCTCTTACGCTTCAAATGATAGTCTCCCCAACACTCAACTCTCTCTCATAGGTTTTGGATCTGGTGGAAAGAAGATTTGAGTGGAAAGCAACTTCATGAAGGCTAGAGATCAAGATTCATATGGTAGGAATGGAATATCTTGGCCCCAACACATGAGTAGGTAGTTCTCTCTCGAGAAAATGTATCTTTGGAAGTGTAGGTTGGTCGATGGCTCTCTCCATGAATGAAGAGGAGGTGGAGGGTATATATAGCCTCCACACAAAATCTAACCGTTACACACAATCTACCAAACTCGGTGGGACCGAATCGTTAAACTCGGTTAGACCGATTTAGCAAATAATGTGACCGTTAGGGTTTTCGGTGGGACCGAAATGCAACTCGGTGAGACCGATATGGTTAGGGTTAGGGCATAACATAATCTCGGTAAGACCGATTACACAAACTTGGTGAGACCGATTTTGGTAATAAGCTTTCCACAGAGTTGGTCAGGCAAACTCGGTTTGACCGGTTACACAAACTCGGTGGGACCGATTTTGGTAATGAGTCAATCCAGGAAGTTTGCATTGTAATCTCAGTAGTACCGATTGCTCAAACTCGGTGAGACCGATTTTGGTAATGGACATACACAGAGAGATTACAATCCCATCTTGGTGAGACCGAGATCCCCATCGGTGAGACCGATTTGCTTAGGGTTTGTGGCAGTGGCTATGACTTTTGGAATCGGTGGCGCCGGATAGAAAGAATCGGTGTGACCAATTTTGGCTTTGGGTTTAGGTCATTTGTGGAAGTGGGAAAGTGGCTGAGGGTTTTGGAGCATATCACTAAGCACATGAAGCAAGAGGCTCATTAAGCAACACCTCATCCCTCCTTGATAGTATTGGCTTTTCCTATAGACTCAATGTGATCTTGGATCACTAAAATATAAAATGAAGAGTCTTGAGCTTTTGAGCTTGAGCCAATCCTTTGTCCTTAGCATCTTGAAGGGGTTCCCACATCCTTTAGTCCATGCCACTCCATTGTTGAACTTATCTGAAACATACTAGATAAAAGTGTTAGTCCAGCAAGAGATATGTTGACATTAATTACCAAAACCACCTAGGGAGCACTTGTGCTTTCAGTTGTTGATGATCTCTCCCCGGCAACGGCGCAAGAAATTCTTCCTGCTACTTGTGAACTGCGTTGGGATTTCCCCGAAGAGGAGAGGATGACGCAATACAATAGAGATAAGTATTTCCCTCGGTTAAGAACCAAGGTTATCAATCCAGTAGGAGAGCCAAGCAACAACTCGTTAGCAGCACCTGCACACTAGCAACAAATCCTTGCAACCAAATGTGAATAAGGGGATGTCAATCCCTTAACGATCACGAGCAAGATTAAATTGTATAGTTTTTCATAGATAGATCGGATAAAAATACAAATTAAAATAAATAAAAGAAAAACACAACAAGGTATTTTTGGTTCTAATATATGATAAAAGATAGACCCGAGGCCCATAGTTTTCACTAGAGGCTTCTCTCTTGAAAATAGCATACGGTGGGTTAACAAATTACTGTTGGGCAATTGATAGAAAAGCAAATAATTATGAAGATATCCAAGGCAATGATCATATATAGGCATCATGTCCGAGACAAGTAGACCGAAACAATTCTGCATCTAGTACTATTACTCCACACATCAACCACTATCTAGCATGCATCTAGTGTATTAAGTTCATGGAAAAACGGAGTAACGCCTTAAGCAAGATGACATGACATAGACAAGATAAACTCACGTATGAATAAACCCCATCTTTTTACCCTTAATAGCAACGATACATATGTGTCATGTCCCCTTCTTTCACTAGGATTGAGCACCGTAAGATCGAACCCATTACAAAGCACCTCTCCCATTGCAAGAAAAATCAATCTAGTTGGCCAAACCAAATCAATAGATCGGAGAGAAATACGAAGCTATATTAATCATGCATAAAAGAGTTTAGAGGAATCTCAAATAATATTCATGGATAGATCAAATCATAAACTAACAATTCATCGGATCCCAACAAACACAGCGCAAAAAGTCATTACATCTAATAGATCTCCAAGAACATCGAGGAGAACATTGTATTGAAGATCAAATAGAGAGAAGGAGCCATCTAGCTACTAACTATGGACCCATAGGTCCATGGTAAACTATTTACACATCATCGGAGGAGCAGCAAGGATGATGTAGAGCTCCTCCATGATTGAATCCCCCTCTGGCAGAGTGCCGGATAAGGCCTCCAGATGGGATCTTGTGGTTCTGGAACTTGCGATGGCGGAAAAAGTATTTCGTGGACTCCTTGGTGGGTTTCATGATTTTTGAGAATTTATAGAGGCGGAGTTAGGTCAAACAGAGCCACGTGGGCCCACAAGCCACCAGGGCGCACCCTAGTGCCTCATGGGCCGCTGCTCCATCTTCTCGTCCCCTCCTGAGGCTTCCAGGGTCTCTTATTGCTCGAAAAAATCTCTAAAAAGTTTCGTGGCATTTGGACTTTGTTTGGTACTGATATTCTGCAAAACCAAAAACAAGCAAAAACAACAACTGGCACTGGGAACTAAGTTAATAGGTTAGTCCTAAAAAATGATATATAATTGCTTGAAAGTGTGTATAAAACATCCAAGATTGATAATATAATAGTATGGAACAATCAAAAACTATAGATATGTTAAAAAATAATAGATACGTTGGAGACGTATCAGCCCGGCAAAAGATAACCACGTACACTATGCTCACATCGGAGCATCGATACCGAATCGAGCAAGAAATCCAGGGGAGGCGCGTCGTGGCGCCGCCCGCAACGTCGCTGGGCTTCCTTTGGACACGCCGGAGCTAGAGGAGGAGGGGGAGCAAGCGGAGGAGGAGGAGGGAGATGAGCAACAGTCGGCTCCAAGGGAGGTGGCGGACCCGGAGGAGGACGAGGCGGAGTAGCCGGAGCAGGAGCTAGTGCCGGCTCCGGGCTTCAACATGGAGGACGCGGAGGCGGAGTTCCCCGTCACTCAAGTGGCCAAGATGGCGGAGCAGCAGGCCATCCTGGAGTCCATCCAGGACGAGGCCTATGTGGAGGCCAACTGGTAGTTCATCCGACAGGAACGAGCGGTGACCAACACGTCTTCGATGAGGTCGAAGCGGAGGCCGACTAGGAGAAGTCGGAGCTGCAGCTGCCGCCCATGTACCCAGAGCCGGGCATGGAAATAGTGAACATCTTCAACGAGGACTAGGGTAGTTGATCTACGTGGTACGTGATTTTTTTCTTTGCATGCTTTTATACAGATTTAAGATTTCTAGTATGAGATATCCAGATGCAGATGAGCAAATTTGAGGGCTAAGAGCAACTCCAACGCACCGACCCAAACGGACACACGCTTTGTCCGCTTTTCGTCCATTTGGGTCGGCCACCCCTCAGCGTCCGCCCTGTTTTTGTTTTGGGTCGGCTGTGCGCCCAACGCGCGCCACCCATTTCATGTCCGTGCATAAATTTAAAAGGCCCGCAGCCATAGATCATGCCAGCAGCCATGCCATTGCCCAAAGTTCATGCCGGCACCATTCCAGCGGTCGACATATAATGCCATCCTCCAAAAAAACACCACACGGTTCATGCTGGTGCACTTGCCAGCGGCCAGCACACATGCAGCTGATACGTCTCCAACGTACCTATAATTTATGAAGTATTCATGCCATGTTTACAACAATTTTATATGGTTTTGGTATGATTTGCATGAAACTAACCCGGACTGACGATGTTTTCAGCAGGACTACTGTGGTGTTGTTTTTTGTGCAGAAATGAAAGTTCTCCAAATGAGCCGAAACTTTTTGACAATTGTTTTTGGAACAAAAGAGACCCCCGAAGCTTCATGGGAGGGACAAAAGAGCCACGAAGAGGGCACAACCCACCAGGGCGTGCCTGGTGGGCTTGGCTTGCCCCGGTGGGTTGTGCTCACCTTGAGGCCCATCTTAGCGTGAAACCAATGCCAAAAAGTCCTATAAATAGAGAAACCATCAGGGGTTAACCTAGATCAGAAGTTCCGCCGCTGCAAGGCTCTGTAGCCACCGAAAACCAATCTAGACCCCGTTCTGGCACCCTGCCGGAGGGGGGAATCATCACCGGTGGCCATCTTCATCATCCTGGCGGCCACCACGATGAGGAGGGAGTAGTCCGCCCTCGAGGCTAAGGGTTTGTACCAGTAGCTATGTGTTTAATCTCTCTCTCTCGTGTGTTCTTGAGATGTCACGATCTTGATGTATCGCGGGCTTTGTTAATATAGTCGGATCATATGGTGTTTTCCACTCTCTATCTTGTTGTGATGAATTGAGTTTTCCCTTTGATATTTCGTTGTTATCGGATTGAATACTTTTATGGATTTGAGAACACTTGATATATGTCTTGCAATTGAATACTCGTGGTGACATATCGTATTGATTCACTTGATATATGTTTTGGCACTCAACTCGCGGATTCCCGAGGTGACATTGGGGTAATCTATGCATAGGGGTTGATGCATGTTCTTTTGTTTATTTCTCCAGTAGAAATCTTGGGGCACTCTTTGAAGTTCTTTTGTTGGATTGAGTATTATGAATATGAATTTGCTTTGGTGTTATTTTAGTACAAACTCTAGGATAGATCAAACGGAAAGAATAGCTTTGTGTTATTTTAGTACGAACTCTTGAATAGATCAAATGGAAAGAATAGCTTTAAGGTGGTTTCGTACCCTACAAACAATTTATTCTTATGTTCTTCACTAGATAGGAACTTTGGAGTGATTCTTCATCGCACTTTGAGGAATGGTTATATGATCCAATTATATTAGCATTGTTGAGAGATTGCACTAGCGAAAGTACGGACCCTAGGCCTTGTTTTCAAGCATTACAATACCCTTTGTGCTCACTTTTATCGATTGCTACCTTGCTGTTTTTATTTATTCAGATTATAAAAATATATTTCTACCATCCATATTACACTTTTATCACCATCTCTTCGTCGAACTAGTGCACCTATACAATTAGCCATTGTGTAGGGTGTGTTGGGGACACAAGACATTTCTTGTATTTGGTTGCAGGGTCGTTTGAGAGAGACTATCTTCATCCTACGCCTCCCACGGATTGATAAACCTTAGGTCATCCACTTGATGGAAAATTGCTACTATCCTACAAAACTCCGCGCTTGGAGGCCCAACACGAGTCTACAATAATAAAGTTGCGTAGTAGACATCAGCAACACACAAAAAGGGGTGGGAATTCGACCATGCCATCTCGGCCGTGGTCATGCAAGCACACTTGCCGGCATACAAAAAAGGGATGGCGCTCTCCGCCATAGATCACTCATCGTCGAACTTGAGCATGTCGGCCTGCATCTTCTCGAACCATGGCCTCTTCCTCGGTGACATGATGTTTAGGTCCACCTTCATGATCTCCACCCCGTCATCATGCTAGCGAGTGCCACTTCTTTCGCCTTGGTCTTGACATTGGCGGCCTCGATCTCGAGCATCTTGGCTTGCTTTTTCGCCTCCATCTCAAGAACATCCTGGCTTGCTTCTCTGCCTCCATCTCAAGCCTCCTACTTTAGATCTCCATGAAGGCGTTCATTTGATCTTCCTTGTCTTGCCGGCGCTTCTCCTCCCTTGTGACCTTTTTGCTCATCATGCCCTCCACGCTTGCAAGCAAGGCGATCGACACCGCATCGCACTTGTCCTCCTTGGAGTTGGTCTTCCCCCGCAGCCATGGCTCTTTGCCCTCCCCAACCTCCTCTCCACGGCTGCCTTCCCTCCACGCACCATGAGGGTGGCATATTGCACCTTGAACTTCTCCTCCCCATTAATTACCATCCAACAATGGGAGAAGTTGAAGGGCTTGCCGTCATGTTGGACCTTGAATGCCTCAAAAGCTTGGAATGCCTACAAATGAATAGCATGCAAGCATATGGGCAAATGGACATGCAAGCATAACGGGAATGGAAACGAAGAGGGGCGTATGTATACCATATCTTGCATGTTGATGCCGCTCACGGGGCATACCTTGATGCTCTCAAGGGTGGCACAAAACTTGTTGCACTCTTGTTGTATCACCCTCCATCGCTTCGAAAGGGACACCCACCCACGCTTGCTTTGCATTTGGTATGGCGCAAACTTCTTATGTTCATGGAACTCATGATGAACACGAACCCAGGTTGATGCCTTTTGTTCGGCGCCGACCTTGGTGTCTTGCCCAATGTTCCTCCAACACTCACAGAGGAGCTTGTCCTCAGACGGCGTGTATGCCTTCGTCCACTTGCTTTTGCGCTTTTTGTTTGTGCCGGCTAGGTTGACAAGCTCGTACTCGAACAAAGGCTCCCCATCGATGTCCATTTCATCCTCTTCCTCAAGGCCACAGTCCTCGGGGAACTTGTGGTCGAGCGGGAAGCAGCCTAGGCCGACCTAATCTTCCATGAAAGCGTCATGCATGCCAGCTTTATCATAGGTCACCGGAGTGAATGGTGTCGGCCGTCTTGGCTTTGGGTCTCATCAGGATCGTAGGCAGCCGCGGCATCACCACCAACAGAGGCAGCGGCCGCCACACCACCTTCGAAGATGATGTTCTCGGTGATGAAACGGTTGGCTGTTTCATCATCGCCAGCCACCGGCATTCTGTCGAACAGGATGCGGGCGCCAGGGAGCACGTCAGTTGGCATCTCCCGCAGGCGTTTCCTTGCCCCTCTGGAGGAGGATGCACCATCCACCAGCGTGGCGTTGAGGATGGCGCCACCATGCTCACCTCCCGCGAGCATTCCCCGAAGAAGTGGGAGGCTGCAGATAGACGTGGAAGCCGGGAATTGGGTGCATGGAAGACGCGTGCGGTGACTCTGGCAGCACTATCTGAGGCAATGCCGACGAGCCCGTGCTGGCCACGGCCACGACGGTGCTGATGAGCCCGTGCTGGGCAGGGTTTAATCCTAGGTAGAGCAGGGTCTCCCTCATTGCCATAGTGACTCGGGCATTGGTTTCCTCTTGCTGTGCGGCGGGGGAGAGAGCAGTGATAGCCGCTGCTTCATCCCTTGCATTCGTCGTGTGCCTCCGGTCCTTTCTCTTGGCTGACTGCATGGCCCGCTCCTCGGGCATCAGCTTCCTCTTCTTCTTGCGCGGCGCGGTGGTCTGGAGGGGGCCGCAGGGCTTGCGTTTGCCTGAGGGGATGGAGGTGAGGCCAGACGAGGCGAGGGAGGCGAGGCCGGCGGCGACATCGAGGGTCGGGGCATCATCCATGGCGAGCGGCCGGGAGCGCAAGCGGGTGGTTTTTTTTCGGGAAGTGGAGGGAAATGGTGGTTGTTGTGCCACCAACTGGCGGGCCAGGGGAAGGAGTAGGAGCGTGTTAGCTTCATGTCCGCCCCAATGCAAATGAGGCCCAAATTTGCGCAGGAATGGGTCGGCAGGCGGACGAAAAGCGGACACGCGTCCGTTTGGGTCATGCGTTGGGCCAACTTTTCTGTCTGTGGTGACCCAAACAGACACACGCAGACGAAATCGGTCGGTGCGTTGAAGTTTTTTTAGGGAAAGCCTTCAAGGCACACTTTATTTCAATTTAAATAACAATACATCATTTATTGCAGCTGGAACAATAAAACTAGGAGGATTATCATCCCAAAATACAGAAGAATTTGAATCTAAAGCATGTCTAGCTAAAGTGTGTGCCACCTTGTTTGCTTCCCTATTGCAATGTTGAAGAGAAATATTACCAATCCTGGATGCTATCTGAAAACAAGCTGCAAGAATGGCCGAGTATGGACTCCACACCTATATGACCCCATTAAAACCTTGGAAAAGTTCCAGAGAATCTGATTCAACAATCACCGGAACACTGCCCAAATTTTCCAACATATAAAGGCCTTTTTGAAGTGTTGTTGCCTCCATTGTTGCAGCGCCAAGTAAATGGCAAAGAGGCCAACAAGCCCCAGCAATAGCTTCACCTAGTGTATTCCGTAGTACTGCACCCGCTCCATCTGTTCCATTTTCAAAGAAAGATGCATCTATGTTCAATTTGTATGTGAGTGTTGGAGGTCTATACCAAGTTATTTCATGTGGTTTAGAGGTGGTGTAAGCTTCCCCGTAATTCGTCGCTATAACTTGGATAGCGAAAGTTGAATGTGGTGGAGAAGCCACTACCACCCCTTTAACAATCTCTCGCCGTTGCCACCAAATATACCAAGCGTCCACAATAATCATCTCCTTCAAACCAACGTGGCCAAGTATAGGCAATTTGTTATTCTGGCAGCGAAGAAGCTCCTCAAGGACTATGGATCCAGATCGATCAACACGTGAAGCCTCCATAATAATGTCTCGCAGGCCCAGAGAGTTCTAAATTTCTTGTGCTCGATTGGAGGTGACCATCAAGTGTCTAATATCTTTGGGACCCAAAGAACAAACCGAACACTGGCCAGTGGTAGGAATATGTCTATTAGTAAGGACTGACAAACCCGGAATTATGCCATGCAGAGCTTTCCAGCCAATTTTTTTTACTTTGCTAGGCACTTTAAGCTTCCACAAAATATCCCATACTAGATTGCGTGTGGTTGTACCTTGTCCATCCGCTCTAGTCAGTCGGTGTCTATGAGCACGGTCCCATTCAGTGTAATATGCCAACTTCACTGAGAACATATACGATTTTGTATTATGCTAGGCCACAAAATCCTTGTTGAGGTGTTCTCTTAAGGGTATCCGCAGAATTCTTTCCACATCGAGTGGGTTAAATATATCGTTGATCAGTGTCTCATCCCATTTTCCAGTAGCAGGGTCAATCAAATCACAACTGTTTGTAGTAGGACTTGACCTCTTGGTGTTTGAATCATTCTAGATGGGCTTCCTGGGATCCAATGATCTTCCCATATATTAATCATTTCACCGGTGACAACTCTCCAAATATGACCCCTCTTGAAGGTACAAAGACCAGCCACAATGCTTTGCCAGGTGAATGATGAACCTTTTTTCGGGCCCACCTTAAGTAAATTGCAGTGAGGGTAGTACTTAGCTTTCAGAACTTGAGCACATAGAGTATCAGTATTTGTGATAAGTCTCCAAGATTGTTTTGCCAGCTAACAAGGTTAAGAAAGTGGAGGTCATAGAAACCCATATCTCCATCCCTCTTAGGAATACACATCCGCCACCAGGTCATCCAATGCATCCGTCCAACTTCATCTGTATCACCCCACCAAAATTCTGCCATTGCATTTGTCATCTCCTTGCATAGCTTCTTGGGGATATTGAAAACAGACATAGCAAATACAGGAATTGATTGTATCACCGCCTTCAATAAAATTTCTTTCCCTCCTATAGACAAGATTTTTTCTTTCCAACTCTTCAACCTATTTATGATTCTCTCTAGGAGGTGAACAAAACTATCGTTCCTATCCACCCCACCATGGTAGGAAGTCCCAAATATTAATCTGATAAAGCTTCAGACATAATATTGAGCTTCGTACAGATTTCTGCTTTTGTGTCCACATCGATATTTGGGCTAAAATAGATGCTACATTTAGCTTCACTCACCAATTGTCCCGAGTTTGCACAATATTGATCTAGTACCTATCTCAATGAGGTTGCATTAGTCATATCAGCTTTCACAAGGATCAAGGAATCATCAGCAAAAAGTAAATGTGATGCTGATGGTGCATTTTTGCAAACCCTAACTCCTTCAAGGCCATGAACCTCCTCTGTATGAGCCAGAAGACTAGACAATCCTTCTGGCAAATCAAGAATAAATATGGTGAAAGGGGGTTGCCGTGCCGAAGACCCCTTCCAGGAATAAACGAGTCTGTTTCTTAGTTGTTGAATCTGACCTTGTATTTGACTGACTGAATGCATGCCATGAGCAAATTGACAAACTCATTATGGAAACCCAGTTTACTCATCATACTGCTTAAAAATTTCCATTCCACCCTCTCATAAGCTTTGTGCATATCTAGTTTCACCGCGCAATAGCCCCATTTACCCTTTTCTTACTTTTTCTATAGTATGTAGACTCTCATACGCCAGTAAGATATTGTCAATAATTAGTCTACCAGGAAAAAAAGCACTATGAGCTAGGGATATAATCTCATCGAGGATGTGTTTCAGGCGAGAAGCGATCATCTTAGATATTACCTTGTAAAGAACATTGTAGAGGCTGATAGGTCTATATTGAGTGATCAATTCTGGATTTTCAATCTTGGGTATGAGTACAATCACTGTATCATTCCATCCATCTGGGATCACCTTCTTCTTTATTTCATTCAGAACTTCCTCTGTCAATGAGTCCCCTAATATATTCCAACACTTTTTGAAAAAAAATGCGTGGAGTCATCCAAACCCAATGCCTTCATATCTCCAATAGAAAACAACACCTTTTTAACCTCCTCAGGTGTGTACGGTCTCATCAGATTTTCATTCATAACCTCTAACACCTTTGGTTTTACCTTATCTAACAGTAAAGGGTTAGGTCGTCCACTTTTGTAGCAAATAGTCTCGCAAAATATTGAGACACATGAGGGTTCAGAGATGTGCTTCCTTCCATCTAAACACCATGATCTCCTCTTAGCCTTTTAATAAAATTTCTTTTGCGCCTAGCGGACTCAAAATTCTGGAAATATGAAGTGTTTTTATCATCGAACCGCAACCAATCCAGTTTGCTTCATTGGGCATAGTGGATTTCTTCCTGTTCCAGCAGCCACTCAATCTCTCGAGCTAACTTTCTTTCCCTTGTTGAATTTTCATCACTCATAGGACCACTTGCTGCTCTTTCTAGCTCCTGTTGGGCAGAACAGATTATTTTCTTTGTATTCTGAAGCACAGAACGATCCCATTTATGAAGCTGATCATGCACCAATGCCAGTTTTCTCGCTAGGCCTGTGTTTGAACTGCAGGCTCCCGCCTGGTCCCAAGCATCTTGAACAACCTGTCAGAAGTGGGCCTCATTAAGCCACTTTGCTTCAAATCTAAGCACAGTAGGCCCACTCCGCTTGCCGATTGATTCCAGTTCTGTGTTCATAAGTATTGGTCTGTGATCTGACTTGATGTAGTCCATATTTTTCACAACCGCATTCCCAAATTTTTGGTTCCACTCATTTGACAAAGCTTGGTCTAGTCTTTCTCGGATACGTCCATGGAGCCACGTAAATTTTTCTCCAACATATACGCAATCATCCAAATTACAATCAGTCAGGGCTTCTCTAAATGCTTGCATAAAATTACTAGGACGTGGATTGCCCCCTTCTTGAAGGAAATATGCCCTAGAGGCAATAATAAAGTTATTATTTATTTCCTTATATCATGATAAATGTTTATTATTCATGCTAGAATTGTATTAACGGAAACATAATACATGTGTGAATATATAGGCAAGCAGTGTCACTAGTATGCCTCTACTTGACTAGCTTGTTAATCAAAGATGGTTATGTTTCCTAACCATGGACAAAGAGTTGTTATTTGATTAACGGGATCACATCATTAGTTGAATGATCGATTGACATGACCCATTCCGTTAGCTTAGCACCCGATCGTTTAGTATGTTGCTATTGCTTTCTCCATGACTTATACATGTTCCTATGACTATGAGATTATGCAACTCCGTTTACGGAGGAACACTTTGTGTGCTACCAAAGCGTCACAGCGTAAGCGGGTGATTATAAAGGTGCTCTCTGGTGTCTCCAAAGGTACTTGTTGGGTTGGCGTATTTGAGATTAGGATTTGTCACTCCGAATGTCGGAGAGGTATCTCTGGGCCCTCTCGGTAATGCACATCACTTAAGCCTTGCAAGCATTGCAACTAATGAGTTAGTTGTGAGATGATGTATTACTGAGCGAGTAAAGAGACTTGCGGTAAAGAGATTGAACTAGGTATTGGATACAAGCGATCAAATCTCGGGCAAGTAACATACCGATGACAAAGGGAACAACGTATGTTGTTGTGCGGTGATCGACCGATAAAGATCTTCGTAAAATATGTAGGAACCAATATGGGCATCCAGGTCCGCTATTGGTTATTGTCCGGAGGCGTGTCTCGGTCATGTCTACATTGTTCTCGAACCGTAGGGTCCGCACGCTTAAGGTTTCGATGGCGGTTATATTATGAGTTTATGAGTTTTGATGTATCAAGGAGTTAAGTAGTCCCGGATGAGATCGGGGACATGACGAAGAGTCTCGAAATGGTCGAGGCGTAAAGATCAATATATTGGACGACTATATTCGGAGTTCGGAAGGTTCGAGTGATTGGTATTTTTGAGTACGGAGAGTTACGGAATTTGTATTGGGCCTTAATGGGCCATACGGGAAAGGAGAGAAAGGGCCAAAAGGGTGGCGCACCTCCCCATGGACTAGTCCGAATTGGACTAGGGAGGGCCCTTCCTTCCTTCTCCTTCTCTCTTCCCTTTCCTTCTCTCCTACTCCTACTACATGGAAGGGCTCCTAGTTGGACTAGGAAGGGAATCCTACTCCCGGTGGGGCAGGACTCCCCTAGGGCGCGCCATAGAGAGGGCCGCCCTCCCTCCTCCACTCCTTTATATACGAGGCGGGGGCACCCATAGACACACAAGTTGATCTTCGTGATCGTTCCTTAGCCGTGTGCGGTGCCCCCTCCACGATATTACACCTCGGTCATATTGTAGCGGTGCTTAGGCGAAGCCTGCGACGATTGAACATCAAGATCGTCACCACGCCGTCGTCTTGTGGAACTCCTCCCGTACCTCTGCTGGATCGGAGTTCAAAGTGCGTCATCGAGTTGTGCGTGTGTCAAGAACTCGGAGGTGCCGAATGCGGTGCTTGGATCGTTGGACCGGGAAGGCGTCGACTACTTCCTCTACGTTGCGTCAGCGCTTCCGCTTCGGTCTCACGAGGGTGCGTAGACAACACTCTCCCCTCTTGTTGCTATGCATTACCATGATCTTGCGTGTGCGTAGGAAAATTTTGAAATTACTACGTTCCCCAACAGTGGCATCCGAGCCTAGGTTTTATGGTTTGATGTTATATGCACGAGTAGAACACAAGTGAGTTGTGGGCGATATAAGTCATACTGCTTACCAGCATCTCATACTTTGGTTCGGCGGTATTGTTGGATGAAGCGGCCCGGACCGACATTATGCGTACGCTTACGCGAGACTGGTTTTACCGCCATGCTATGCACACAGGTGACTAGCGGGTGTCAGTTTCTCCAACTTTAGTTGAACCGAGTGTGGCTACGCCCGGTCCTTGCGAACGTTAAAACAGCACCAACTTGACAAACTATCGTTGTGGTTTTGATGCGTAGGTAAGAACGGTTCTTGCTCAGCCCATAGCAGCCACGTAAAACTTGCAAACAACAAAGTAGAGGACGTCTAACTTGTTTTTGCAGGGCATGTTGTGATGTGATATGGTCAAGACATGATGAGATATAAGATGATCATGTTTTGTTGAAGTTATCGGCAACTGGCAAAAGCCTTATGGTTGTCTCTCTATTGCATAAGATGCAAGCGCCAAATAATTGCTTTACTTTATCGCTATGCGATAGCAATAATTGCAAGAGCAATTATTGGCGAGACGACCATGTGACGACACATTGATATAGATCAAGATGATGGAGATCATGGTGTCATGCCGGTGATGATGGAATTCATGACGATGCTTTGGAGATGGAGATCAAAGGCGCAAGATGATCATGGCCATATCATGTCACATATTTTGATTGCATATGATGTTTATCTATTATACATCTTATTCTTGCTTTGATTGACGGTAGCATTTTAAGATGATCTCTCACTAATTATCAAGAAGTGTTCTCCCGAGTATGCACGTTGCCAAAGTTAAATCGTGCCCGGACACCACGTGATGATCGGGTGTGATAAGCTCTACGTCCATCTACAACAGGTGCAAGCCAGTTTTGCACACGCGAAATACTCAGGTTAAACTTGACGAGCCTAGCATATGCAGATATGGCCTCGGAGCACGGAGACCGAAAGGTCGAGCGTGAATCATATAGTAGATATGATCAACATAGTGATGTTCACCATTGAAAACTACTCCATCTCACGTGATGATCGGTTAGGGTTTAGTTGATTTGGATCACATGATCACTTAGATGACAAGAGAGATGTCTGTCTAAGTGGGAGTTCTTAAGTAATATGATTAATTGAACTTAAATTTATCATGAACTTAGTCCTGGTAGTATTTTGCAAATTACGTTGTAAGATCAATAGCTTGCGTTGTTGCTTTCATATGTTTATTTTGATATGTTCCTAGAGAAAATTGTGTTGAAAGATGTTAGTAGCAATGATGCGGATTGGATCCGTGATCGAGGTTTATCCTCATTCTTTGCCTGAAGAATTATGTCCTTGATGCACGCTAGGTAGCAGACCTATTGCGGGGAGCGGTATGCGGGCGTTATGAGCGTTTGGCTAGCTCAATATGATGACTACTTGATAGTTTTGTGCACCATGCTTTATGGCTTAGAATCGGGACTTCAAAGATGTTTTGAACATCATGGACCATATGAGATGTTCGAGGAATTGAAGTTAATATTTCAAGCAAATACCGAGTTGAGAGATATGAAGTCTCCAACAAGTTCTATAGCTAAAAGATGGAGGAGAATCGCTCAACTAGTGAGCATGTGCTCAAATTATGCAGGTACTACAATCGCTTGAATCAAGTGGGAGTTAATCTTCGAGATAAGATAGTGATTGATGAGAATTCTCTAGTCACCATCACCAAGTTAGTAGAACTTCGTGATGAACTATAGTATGCAAGGGATGATGAAAATGATTCCCAAGTTTTTCATGATGATGAAATCAATGAAGGTAGAAATCAAGAAAGAACATCAAGTGTTGATGGTTAATAAGACCACTAGTTTCAAGAAAAGGGCAAAGGGATAGAAGGAACTTCAAGAAGAATGGCAAGCAAGTTCTTTGCTCAAGTGAAGAAGCCCAATTCGGACCTAAGCACGAGACTAAGTGCTTCTACTACAAAGGACTGGTCCTTTGAAAGCGAACTACCCCAAGTATTTGGCGGATAAGAAGGATGGCAAAGTGAACAAAGGTATATTTGATATACATGTTATTGATGTGTACTTTACTAGTGTTTATAGCAACCCCTCGGTATTTGGTACTGGTTAGGTTGCTAAGAGTAGTAACTTCGAAGCAGGAGTTGCGAATAAGCGAAACTAGTTAAGGGTGAAGTGACGATGTGTGTTGAAAGTAGTTTCAAGATTGATATGATCATCATCGCACACTCCCTAAACTTTCGGGATAAGTGTTAAACCTAAATAAATGTTATTTAGCGTTTGCGTTGAGCACGAATATGATTTGATCGTTTTTATTGCAATACGGTTATTCATTTAAGTAAGAGAATAAACTGTTGTTCTGTTTACATGAATAAAACCTTATATGGTTACACACCCAATGAAAATGGTTCATTGGATCTCGATCTTAGTGATACACATATTCATAATATTGAAACCAAAAGATGCAAAGTTAATAATGTTAGTGCAACTTATTTGTGGCACTGCCGTTTAGGTCATATCGGTGTAAAGCGCATGAAGAAACTCCATACTAATGGACTTTTGGAACCACTTGATTATGAATCACTTGGTACTTGCAAACCGTGCCTCATGGGCAAGATGACTAAGACTCCGTTCTCCGGAACAGTGGAGCGAGCAACTGACTTATTGGAAATAATACATACTGATGTATGCGATCCGATGAGTGTTAAGGCTCGCGGCGGGTATCGTTATTTTTCTGACCTTCACAGGAAACATAAGTCTGAAACATTTGAAAAGTTCAAAGAATTTCAGAGTGAAGTGGAAAATCATCGTGACAAGAAAATAAGGTTTCTACAATCCGATCGCGGAGACAAATATTTGAGTTACGAGTTTGGTCTTCAATTAAAACAATGTGGAATAGTTTCACAAATTCATGCCACCTGGAACACCACATCATAATGGTGTGTCCGAACGTCATAACCGTACTTTATTGGATATAGTACAATCTATGATGTTTCTTACCGATTTACCAATATCGTTTTGGGATCATGCATTAGAGACAACTGCATTCACGTTAAATAGGGCACCATCTAAATCCGTTGAGACGACACTATATGAACTGTGGTTTAGCAAGAAACCAAAGTTGTCGTTTCTTAAAGTTTGGGGCTGCGATGCTTATGTGAAAAAGTTTCATCCTGATAAGCTCAAACCCAAATCGGAGAAGTGCGTCTCCATAGAATACCCAAAGGAAAATGTTGGGTACACCTTCTATCACAGATCCGAAGGCAAGATATTCGTTGCTAATAAATGGATCCTTTCTAGAGAAGGAATTTCTCTCGAAAGAAGTGAGTGGGAGGAAAGTAGAACTTGATGAGGTAACTGTACCTGTTCCCTTATTGGAAAGTAGTTCATCACAGAAATCTGTTCTTGTGACTACTATACCAATTAGTGAGGAAGCTAATGATGATGATCATGTAACTTCAGATCAAGTTACTACCAGACCTCGTAGGTAAAACAGAGTGAGATCCGCACCGGAGTGGTACGGTAATCCTGTTCTGGAGGTCGTGTTACTTGACCATGACAAACCTACAAACTATGAGGAAGCGATGATGAGCCCAGATTTCGCGAAATGGCTTGAGGCCATGAAATCTGAGATGAGATCCATGTATGAGAACAAAGTGTGGACTTTGGTGGAGTTGCCCGATGATCGGCAAGCCATAGAAAATAAATGGATCTTCAAGAGGAAGACGGACGCCGATAGTAGTGTTACTATCTACAAAGCTAGACTTGTCGAAAAAGGTTTTGACAAAGTTCAAGATGTTGAATACAATGAGATTTTCTCACTCGTGATCGATGCTTAAAAGTCTGTCCGAATCATGGTAGCAATTGCCACATTTTTTGAAATCGGCAAAAGGATGTCAAAACTGCATTTCTTAATGGGTTTATTAAAGAAGAGTTGTATATGATGCAACGAGAAGGTTTTGTCAATCCTAAAGGTGCTAACAAAATGTGCAAGCTCGGCGATCCATCTATGGACTGGTGCAAGCATCTCGGAGTTGGAATATACGCTTTGATAAGTTGATCAAAGCATATAGTTTATACAAACTTGCGGTGAAGCCTGTATTTACTAGAAAGTGAGTGGGAGCACTCTGACATTTCGATAAGTATATGTGAATGACATATTGTAGATCGGAAATAATGTAGAATTATTACGCAAAGCATAAAGGAGTGTTTGAAAGGAGTTTTTCAAAGAAAGACCTCGGTGAAGCTGCTTACATATTGAGCATCAAGATCTATAGAGATAGATCAAGGCGCTTGATAAGTTTTTCAATGAGTACATACCTTGACAAGATTTTGAAGTAGTTCAAAATGGAGCAGTCAAAGAAAGAGTTCTTGCACGTGTTACAAGGTGTGAAATTGAGTAAGACTCAAAACCCGACCACGGCAGAAGATAGAAAGAGAATGAAAGTCATTCCCTATGCCTTGGCCATAGGTTCTATAAAGTATGCCATGCTGTGTACCAGATCTATTGTATACCCTACAATCGAGTTTGGCAAGGAGTACAATAGTGATCTAGGAGTAGATCACTGGACAGCGGTCAAAATTATCCTTAGTGGAATAAGGATATGTTTCTCAATTATGGAAGTGACAAAAGGTTCGTCGTAAAGGGTTACGTCGATGCAAGTTTTGACACCGATCTGGATGACTCTAAGTCTCGATCTAGATACATATTAAAAGTGGGAGCAATTAGCTAGAGTAGCTCCGTGCAGAGCATTGTAGACATAGAAAATTGCAAAATACATAACGGATCTGAATGTGAAAGACCCGTTGACTAAGATTCTCCAACAAGCAAAACATGATCACACCTTAGTACTCTTTGGGTGTTAATCACATAGCGATGTGAACTAGATTACCGAATCTAGTAAACCGTTTGGGTGTTGGTCACATGGCGATGTGAACTATGGGTGTTAATCGCATGATGATGTGAATTATTGATGTTAATCACATGGTGATGTGATCTAGATTATTGACTCTAGTGCAAGTGGGAGACTGAAGGAAATATGCCCTAGAGGCAATAATAAAGTTATTATTTATTTCCTTATATCATGATAAATGTTTATTATTCATGCTAGAATTGTATTAACCGGAAACATAATACATGTGCGAATATATAGACAAACAGAGTGTCACTAGTATGCCTCTACTTGACTAGCTTGTTAATCAACGATGGTTATGTTTCCTAACCATGGACAAAGAGTTGTTATTTGATTAACGGGATCACATCATTAGTTGAATGATCTGATTGACATGACCCATTCCGTTAGCTTAGCACCCGATCGTTTAGTATGTTGCTATTGATTTCTCCGTGACTTATACATGTTCCTATGACTATGAGATTATGCAACACCCGTTTACCGGAGGAACACTTTGTGTGCTACCAAACGTCACAACGTAACTGGGTGATTATAAAGGTGTTGGGGAACGTAGTAATTTCAAAAAAAATCCTACGCACACGCAAGATCATGGTGATGCATAGCAACGAGAGGGGAGAGTGTTGTCTACGCCCTCGTGACCCGAAGCGAAGCGTTGACGCAACATAGAGGAAGTAGTCGTCGTCCTCCGGTCCAACCGATCCAAGCACCATTACTCGGCACCTCCGAGTTCTTGACACGCGTACAGCTCGGTGACGCACCCTCGATCTCCAATCCAATAGAGGCTCAGGGGAGTTCGTCAAGATGACGGCGTGGTGGACGATCTTGATGTTCTCTGTCGCAGGCTTCGCCTAAGCACCGCTACAATATGATCGAGGTGTAATATCGTGGAGGAGGCACGCCTGACACGGCTAAGGAATGATCAATGATCAACTTGTGTGTCCTAGGGTGCCCCTACCCCGTATATAAAGGAGGGAGGGAGGAGGTGGCCGGCCTCAGGGGGGGCGCCATAGGGGGGGGAAACCTACTCCAAGTAGGTTTCCTCTCTTTCCTTATCTTATTTGGAGGGAAGGAGTACTAGTATTAGGAAGTAGTACTAGTAGTAGGAAGGAAGAGAGGGGGAAGGAGAAAGGAAAGGGGGCGCCCCCTCCCCAATTCGGATTGGGCTTGGGGGGGCGTGCCCCCTCCCTTGCTCCTTCTCTCTTCCTCCTACATGGGCCCAATAAGGCCCATATACCTCCCGGGGGGTTCCGGTAACCTCCCGGAGCTCCAAACTTCTCCGGAACCTTTCCGGTGTCCAAATATATCCGTCCAATATATCAATCTTTATGTCTCGACCATTTGAGACTCCTCGTCATGTCGTGATCATATCAGGGACTCGAACAACCTTGGTATATCAAAATACATAAACTCATAATATAAGCATCATCGAAACCTTAAGCGTGCGGACCCTACGGTTCGAGAACAATGTAGACATGACCGAGACATGTCTCCGGTCAATAACCAATAGCGGGACCTGGATGCCCATATTGGTTCCTACATATTCTCGAAGATCTTTATCGGTCGAACCGCACAACAACATACGTTGTTCCTTTGTCATCGGTATGATACTTGCCCGAGATTCGATCGTCGGTATCAATACCTAGTTCAATCTCGTTACGGCAAGTTTCTTTACTCGTTCCGTAATACATCATCTCACAACTAACTCATTAGTTGAAATGCTTGCAAGGCTTAAGTGATGTGTATTACCGAGAGGGCCAGAGATACCTCTCCGAGCATTCGGAGTGACAAATCCTAATCTCGAAATCGCCAACTCAACAAGTACCTTCGGAGACACCTGTAGAGCACCTTTATAATCACCCGATTCGTTGTGACGTTTGGTAGCACACAAAGTGTTCCTCCGGTAAACGGGAGTTGCATAATCTCATAGTCATAGGAACATGTATAAGTCATGAAGGAAGCAATAGCAACATACTAAACGATCGTGTAATAAGCTAAAGGAATGGGTTATGTCAATTAGATCATTCAACTAATGATGTGACCTTGTTAATCAAATAACAACTCCTTGTTCATGGTTAGGAAACATAACCATCTTTGATTAACAAGCTAGTCAAGTAGAGGCATACTAGTGACAATCTGTTTGTCTATATATTCACACATGTATTATGTTTCCGGTTAATACAATTCTAGCATGAATAATAAACATTTATCATGATATGAGGAAATAAATAATAACTTTATTATTGCCTCTAGGGCATATTTCCTTCAGTCTCCCACTTGCACTAGAGTCAATAATCTAGATCACATCATCATGTGATTAACATCGATAGTTCACATCATCATGTGATTAACACCCATAGTTCACATCGCCATGTGATCAACACCCAAAGGGTTTACTAGATTCAGTAATCTAGTTCACATCGCTATGTGATTAACACCCAAAGAGTACTAAGGTGTGATCATGTTTTGCTTGTGAGAGAGTCTTAGTCAACGGGTCTTTCACATTCAGATCCGTTATGTATTTTGCAATTTTTCTATGTCTACAATGCTCTGCACGATGTTACTCTAGCTAATTGCTTCCACTTTCAATATGTATCTAGATCGAGACTTAGAGTCATCCAGATCGGTGTCAAAACTTGCATCGACGTAACCCTTTACGACGAACCTTTTTTTTCACTTCCATAATCGAGAAACATATCCTTATTCCACTAAGGATAATTTTGACCATTGTCGATGATCTACTCCTAGATCACTATTGTACTCCTTGCCAAACTCGGTGTAGGGTGTACAATAGATCAGTACACAACATGGCATACTTTATAGAACCTATGGCCAAGGCATAGGGAATGACTTTCATTCTCTTTCTATCTTCTGCCATGGTCGGGTTTTGAGTCTTACTCAATTTCACACCTTGTAACACAGGCAAGAACTCTTTCTTTGACTCTTCCATTTTGAACTACTTCAAAATCTTGTCAAGGTATGTACTCATTGAAAAAACTTATCAAGCGTCTTGATCTATCTCCATAGATCTTGATGCTCAATATGTAAGCAGTTTTACCGAGGTCTTTCTTTGAAAAACTCCTTTCAAACACTCCTTTATGCTTTGCAGAATAATTGTACATTATTTCCAATCTACAATATGTCATTCACATATACTTATCAGAAATGCTGTAGTGCTCCCACTCACTTTCTAGTAAATACAGGCTTCACCGCAAGTCTGTATAAAACTATATGCTTTGATCAACTTATCAAAGCGTATATTCCAACTCCGAGATGCTTGCACCAGTCCATAAATGGAACGTTGGAGCTTGCACACTTTGTTAGCTCCCTTTGGATCGATAAAACCTTTTGGTTGCATCATATACAACTCTTCTTCCAGAAATCCATTCAGGAATGCAGTTTTTACATCCATTTGCCAAATTTCATAATCATAAAATGCGGCAATTGCTAACATGATTCGGACAGACTTAAGCATAGATACGAGTGAGAAACTCTCATCGTAGTCAACACTTTGAACTTGTCGAAAACCTTTTGCGACAATTCTAGCTTTGTAGATAGTAACACTACTATCAGCATCTGTCTTCCTCTTGAAGATCCATTTATTTTCTATGGCTTGCCGATCATCGGGCAACTCCACCAAATTCCACACTTTGTTCTCATACATGGATCTCATCTCAGATTTCATGGCCTCAAGCCATTTCGCGGAATCTGGGCTCATCATCGCTTCCTCATAGTTCGTAGGTTCATCATGGTCTAGTTACATGACTTCCAGAACAGGATTACCATACCACTCTGGTGCGGATCTCACTCTGGTTTACCTACGAGATTCGGTAGTAACTTGATCTGAAGTTACATGATCATCATCATTAGCTTCCTCACTAATTGGTGTAGTAGTCACAGAACAGATTTCGTGATGAACTACTTTCAATAAGGAGAAGGTACTGATTACCTCATCAAGTTCTACTTTCCTCCCACTCACTTCTTTCGAGAGAAACTCCTTCTCTAGAAAGGATCCATTCTTAGCAACGAATGTCTTGCCTTCGGATCTGTGATAGAAGGTGTACCCAACTGTCTCCTTTGGGTATCCTATGAAGACACATTTCTCCGATTTGGGTTTGAGCTTATCAGGATGAAACTTTTTCACATAAGCATCGCAGCCCCAAACTTTAAGAAGCGACAACTTTGGTTTCTTGCTAAACCACAGTTCATATAGTGTCGTCTCAACGGATTTAGATGGTGCCCTTTTTAACGTGAATGCAGCTGTCTCTAATGCATGATCCCAAAACGATATCGGTAAATCGGTAAGAAACATCATAGATTGTACTATATCCAATAAAGTACGGTTATGACGTTCGGACACACCATTATGATGTGGTGTTCCAGGTGGCATGAATTTGTGAAACTATTCCACATTGTTTTAATTGAAGACCAAACTCGTAACTCAAATATTTGTCTCCGCGATCAGATCGTAGAAACCTTATTTTCTTGTCACGATGATTTTTCCACTTCACTCTGAAAATTCTTTGAACCTTCCAACTATTTCAGACTTATGTTTCATCAAGTAGATATACCCATATCTGCTCAAATCATCTGTGAAGGTCGAAAATAACGATACCGCCATGAGCCTTAACACTCATTGGATCGCATACATCGGTATGTATTATTTCCGATAAGTTAGTTGCTCGCTCCATTGTTCCGAGAACGGAGTCTTAGTCATCTTGCCCATGAGGCATCGTTACAAGCATCAAGTGATTCATAATCAAGTGATTCCAAAATCCCATCAAGCATGGAGTTTCTTCATGCGCTTTACACCAATATGACCTAAAGCGGCGAGTGCCACAAATAAGTTGCACTATCATTATTAACTTTGCATCTTTTGGTTTCAATATTATGAATATGTGTATCACTATGATCGAGATCCAATGAACCATTTTCATTGGGTGTGTAACCATATAAGGTTTTATTCATGTAAACAGAACAACAGTTTATTCTCTTACTTAAATGAATAACTGTATTGCAATAAACACGATCAAATCATATTCATGCTCAACGCAAACGCTAAATAACATTTATTTAGGTTTAACACTTATCCCGAAAGTTTAGGGAGTGTGCGATGATGATCATATCAATCTTGAAACTACTTTCAACACACATCATCACTTCACCCTTAACTAGTTTCTGTTTATTCTGCAACTCCTGTTTTGAGTTACTACTCTTAGCAACTGAACCAGTACCAAATACCGAGGGGTTGTTATAAACACTAGTAAAGTACACATCAATAACATGTATATCAAATATACCTTTGTTCACTTTACCATCCTTCTTATCCGCCAAATACTTGGGGTAGTTCTGCTTTCAGTGACCAGTCCCTTTGTAGTAGAAGCACTTAGTCTCAGGCTTAGGTCCAGACTTGGGCTTCTTCACTTGAGCAGCAACTTGCTTGCCGTTCTTCTTGAAGTTCCCTTCTATCCCTTTGCCCTTTTCTTGAAACTAGTGGTCTTCTTAACCATCAACACTTGATGTTCTTTCTTGATTTCTACCTTCATCGATTTCATCATCATGAAAAACTCGGGAATCATTTTCATCATCCCTTGCATACTATAGTTCATCACGAAGTTCTACTAACTTGGTGATGGTGACTAGAGAATTCATCAATCACTATCTTATCGGAAGATTAACTCCCACTTGATTCAAGCGATTGTAGTACCTGCACAATCGAGCACATGCTCACTAGTTGAGCGATTCTCCTCCATCTTTTAGCTATAGAACTTGTTGGAGACTTCATATCTCTCAACTCGGGTATTTGCTTGAAATATTAACTTCAATTCTGGAACATCTCATATGGTCCATGATGTTCAAAACATCTTTGAAGTCGATTCTAAGCCATAAAGCATGGTGCACAAAACTATCAAGTAGTCATCATATTGAGCTAGCCAAGCGTTCATAACGTCGGATCTCGCTCTGCAATAGGTCTGTCACCTAGCGGTGCATTAAGGACATAATTCTTACGTGCAAAGCAATGAGGATAAACCTCGGATCGCGGATCTAATCCGCATCATTGCTACTAACATTTTTCAACACAATTTTCTCTAGGAACATATCAAAATAAACATATAAAAGCAACAACGCGAGCTATTGATCTACAACATGATTTGCAAAATACTACGGGACTAAGTTCATGATAAATTTAAGTTCAATTAATCATATTACTAAAGAACTCCCACTAGACAGACATCTCTCTAGTCATCTAAGTGATCACGTGATCCAAATCAACTAAACCATAACCGATCATCACGTGAGATGGAGTAGTTTTCAATGGTGAACATCTTATGTTGATCATATCTACTATATGATTCACGCTCGACCTTTCGGTCTCCGTGTTCGAGGCCATATCTGCATATGCTAGGCTCGTCAAGTTTAACTCGAGTATTCTGCGTGTGCAAAACTGGCTTGCACCCGTTGTAGATGGACGAGAGCTTATCACACCCGATCATCACGTGGTGTGCGGGCACGACAAACTTTGGCAACGGTGCATACTCGGGAGAACACTACTTGATAATTTTAGTGAGAGATCATCTTAAAATGCTACCGTCAATCAAAGCAAGATAAGATGCATAAAGGATAAACATCACATGCAATCAATATAAGTGATATGATATGGCCATCATCATCTTGTGCTTGTGATCTCCATCTCAAGCACCATCATGATCACCATCGCCACCGCGCGACACCTTGATCTCCATTGTAGCATCGTTGTCGTTTCGCCATCTATTGCTTCTACGACTATCGCTACCGCTTAGTGATAAAGTAAAGCAATTATGATGCGTTGCATTTCATACAATAAGCGACAACCATATGGCTCTGCCATTGCGGATAACCGGTTACAAAACATGATCATCTCATACAATAAAATATAGCATCATGTCTTGGCCATATCACATCACAACATGCCTGCAAAAACAAGTTAGGCGTCCTCTACTTTGTTGTTGCAAGTTTTACGTGGCTGCTACGGGCTTAAGCAAGAACCAATCTCACCCACGCATCAAAACCACAGCGATAGTTTGTCAAGTTGATGTTGTTTTAACCTTCGCAAGGACCGGCGTAGCCACACTCGGTTCAACTAAAGTTGGAGAAACCGACACCGCTAGTCACTGTGTGCAAAGCACGACGGTAAAACCAGTCTCGCGTAAGCGTGACGCGTAATGTCGGTCCGGTCCGCTTCATCCAACAATACCGCCGAACCAAAGTATGACATTGGTAAGCAAGTATGACTTATATCGCCCACAACTCACTTGTGTTCTACTCGTGCATATAACATCAAACCATAAAACCTAGGCTCGGATGCCTTTGTTGGGGAGCGTAGTAATTTCAAAAATTTCCTACGCACACGCAAGATCATGGTGATGCATAGCGAGAGGGGAGAGTGTTGTCTACGTACCCTCGTGAGACCGAAGCGAAGCGTTGACGCAAGCGTAGAGGAAGTAGTCGACGTCCTCCCGGTCCAACCGATCCAAGCACCGTTACTCGGCACCTCCGAAGTTCTTGACAGCGTACAGCTCGATGGCGCACCCTCGATCTCCAATCCAAGAGAGGCTCGAGGGGAGTTCGTCAACACGACGGCGTGGTGGCGATCTTGATGTTCTCTGTCGAGGGCTTCGCCTAAGCACCGCTACAATATGATCGAGGTGTAATATCGTGGAGGAGGCACCGACACGGCTAAGGAACGATCAATGATCAACTTGTGTGTCCTAGGGTGCCCCTACCCCGTATATAAAGGAGGGAGGAGGAGGTGGCCGGCCTCAAGGCGCGCCATAGGGAGGGGGAAACCTACTCCAAGTAGGTTCCCTCTCTTTCCTTATCTTATTTGGAGGGAAGGAAGGAGTACTAGTATTAGGAAGTAGTACTAGTAGTAGGAAGGAAGAGGGGAAGGAGAAAGGAAGGGGGTCGGCCCCCTCCCCAATTCAGATTGGGCTTGAGGGGCGCCCCCTCCCTTGCTCCTTCTCTCTTCCTCCTACATGGGCATAATAAGGCCCATATACCTCCGGGGTTTCGGTAACCTCCCGGAGCTCCAAACTTCTCGGAACCTATCCGGTGTCCAAATATATCCGTCAATATATCAATCTTTATGTCTCGACCATTTGAGACTCCTCGTCATGTCGTGATCATATCAGGGACTCGAACAACCTTCGGTACATCAAAATACATAAACTCATAATATAAGCATCATGAAACCTTAAGCGTGTGACCCTACGGTTCGAGAACAATGTAGACATGACCGAGACATGTCTCGATTCGATAACCAATAGCGGGACCTAGATGCCCATATTGGTTCCTACATATTCTCGAAGATCTTTATCGGTCGAACCGCACAACAACATCGTTGTTCCTTTGTCATCGGTATGTTACTTGCGAGATTCGATCGTCGGTATCAATACCTAGTTCAATCTCGTTACTGGGAAGTCTCTTTACTCGTTCCGTAATACATCATCTCACAACTAACTCATTAGTTGAAATGCTTGCAAGGCTTAAGTGATGTGTATTACCGAGAGGGCCAGAGATACCTCTCAGAGCATTGGAGTGACAAATCCTAATCTCGAAATCGCCAACTCAACAAGTACCTTCGGAGACACTGTAGAGCACCTTTATAATCACCCGATTCGTTGACGCGTTTGGTACCACACAAAGTGTTCCTCCGGTGGCGGAGTTGCATAATCTCATAGTCATAGGAACATGTATAAGTCATGAAGGAAGCAATAGCAACATACTAAGCGATCGTGTGCTAAGCTAACGGAATGGGTCATGTCAATCAGATCATTCAACTAATGATGTGACCTTGTTAATCAAATAACAACTCCTTGTTCATGGTTAGGAAACATAACCATCTTTGATTAACAAGCTAGTCAAGTAGCGGCATACTAGTGACACTCTGTTTGTCTATATATTCACACATGTATTATGTTTCCGGTTAATACAATTCTAGCATGAATAATAAACATTTATCATGATATGAGCAAATAAATAATAACTTTATTATTGCCTCTAGGGCATATTTCCTTCAAAAGGTGCTCTACAGGTGTCTCCAAAGGTACTTGTTGGGTTGGCGTATTTCGAGATTAGGATTTGTCACTCCGAATGTCGGAGAGGTATCTCTGGGCCCTCTCGGTAATGCACATCACTTAAGCCTTGCACGCATTGCAACTAATGAGTTAGTTGTGAGATGATGTATTACGGAACGAGTAAAGAGACTTGCCGGTAAAGAGATTGAACTAGGTATTGGATACCGATGATCAAATCTCGGGCAAGTAACATACCGATGACAAAGGGAACAACGTATGTTGTTATGCGGTCTGACCGATAAAGATATTCGTAGAATATGTAGGAACCAATATGGGCATCCAGGTCCCGCTATTGGTTATTGTCTGGAGACGTGTCTCGGTCATGTCTACATTGTTCTCGAACCGTAGGGTCCGCACGCTTAAGGTTTCGATGACAGTTATATTATGAGTTTATGAGTTTTGATGTACTGAAGGAGTTCAGAGTCCCGGATGAGATCGGGGACATGACGAAGAGTCTCGAAATGGTCGAGACGTAAAGATTGATATATTGGACGACTATATTCGGAGTTCGGAAAGGTTCCGAGTGATTCGGGTATTTTTCGGAGTACCGGAGAGTTACGGGAATTCGTATTGGGCCTTAAAGGGCCATATGGGAAAGTAGAGAAAGGGCCAAAAGGGTGGCCGTACCCCTCCCCATGGACTAGTCCGAATTGGACTAGGGAGGGGGGGCGCCCCCTTCCTTCCTTCTCCTTCTCTCTTCCCTTTCCTTCTCTCCTACTCCTACTACATGGAAGGGCTCCTAGTTGGACTAGGAAGGGGAATCCTACTCCGGTGGGAGTAGGACTCCCCTAAGGGCGCCATAGAGAGGGCGGCCCTCCCTCCTCCACTCCTTTATATACGGGGCAGGGGCACCCATAGACACACAAGTTGATCTTCGTGATCGTTCCTTAGCCGTGTCGGTGCCCCCTCCACGATATTTCACCTCGGTCATATTGTAGCGGTGCTTAGGCGAAGCCTGCGGCAGTTGAACATCAAGATCGTCACCACGCCGTCGTCTTGTGGAACTCCTCCCGTACCTCTGCTGGATCGGAGTTTAGGGTGCGTCATCGAGCTGTACGTGTGTCAAGAACTTCGGAGGTGCCGAGTGCGGTGCTTGGATCGGTTGGACCGGGAAGGCGTCGACTACTTCCTCTACGTTGCGTCAACGCTTCCGCTTCGGTCTACGAGGGTACGTAGACAACACTCTCCCCTCTCGTTGCCATGCATCACCATGATCTTGCGTGTGCGTAGGAAAATTTTGAAATTACTACGTTCCCCAACACTTCTTTCTCAAAAGCATAAAGAATCTCATTGAGATCACCCATAACCAGCCATGACATATCAACAATAGCATGCAAGTCTCTCAATTGCTGCCATGTTAAGTGTTTGTCCTGCCACCGAGGTTCACCATACATCCCAGTAAAACGTCAGACATTATCTTGTCCAGTGCCAATTCACATCAATGAAGTTATCTGCTTTGTACCACAATGAGATATCCACTTCTTCCTTCCATAGTAGCACCAGACCTCCAATTCCACCGTCACTGCGCACCACCTCTTTCAAATCCATTTTTAGACGACGATGCAGGCATTCCTCCGGCCACTCAGCAAGATGCATCTTGGATAGGAACAACACATCGGACCATTGTTGTTCTGAATATTCAGCAGAGCCCGGGTTGTCGCTGCCCCGAAAAGGCCGCGACAATTATATCTTAGTATTTTCATAGCGTCCGATCAACTCTGGAACTAGTCGATTCGGTATATGAACAAACACAAGAAAACCTACATCAGACCGATACGGAAGGACAAAAACTGATCACAACACCTAGCTGGGCAAAGGAGTTGTGTCGGGACAGACTACCAGCTTCGCGAGACGTGCGCCGGGACGAGAAACTATGTAGGCGACTGAACTTCAAAGCCATGAGATAGCAGACCACCAAAACAACGACCAGGCTGAAAGCTACTCTTCTTCTCTCATCAGGACATCAAGCTCGCAGTCCCGGTCAAGAGAGGCCAAGCGGCCGTGGCGGCGGTCAAGCCCTAGATCGCCTTGCAATCGCTAGTCATCGTGAGGGAAAAACGCTTCGCCCTGTAAACATCGACGCGTTGGAGTTTTTTTTGGGGAAGGCCATCATGGCTAGCTTTATTAACTTAAACTAGAGTTACATCGTTCACTAACTGGCTGATCAAAAACCCCCGGGGGTTCCTCAATCCAACTTTCATTACATTTATTACAGAAGCTAAATTTTGCTAGCTCATGAGCTACTGAATTTGCCTCATGAAAACAATGTGAAAAGGTGACCTTCCCTATCTGTCGGGGATATACCCCGTGGTATAAACCGCCGGATGTATGACCCGGCTAGAGGTTGGCGATTCACCGACAACCCATTTGGACCTGGCGGTTTAAGATTTATTGGTAATCCGGCAGGCGGGTCAGAGGAGTGACAAGACCAGGTGGCCCAACGGGCGGTTTATGGAAGGCCGGATCACGCTATGGTGGGCCGGTTTATGAGGAAAGCGTAAGGACTATTCTCCTACAAAGGAAGCAAGACTAGGACTCCACTTGTAATAGAGTAATCCTAATCCTACTAGGACTAGTCATGTAACCTGCCCCTTCAACATATATAAGGAGGGGTAGGGCTCCCCAAAGAGGAACAAGCTACAAGCAAGAAGAAACAATCTTAGGCTAGACACAAAGAGGAGAGCCGGTTTACGGCGACTCCCTCGTCATGATAATGAGACCTAGCCTCAAACAGCATGTAGAGTTTTTACCGGATGATGTTTCCCGGGGCCCGAAGCTGTCTAAATCCCTGTCTTGTGTTGCATCTCTCGATTCCGCTCAACCCCTCTCAAGCTACCACGTAGATGCGTTGGCCTCGCGACCAATTCCTGACACTAAGGACATCTGCCGTGACAATTCCACGACAGTTGGCGCCCACCGTGGGGCTCGCGCACGGTGGTGTTGGGTTCTTGAAGGGATCTCTCTTAGGGATCGGGAGTTCACAATTTTCCGGATGAGGAAGAGCCGGTTTGAAGGGATTTGCATAAGCTTCAAGTTCATCGGACCAGATGATGATCAGTGGGGTTTAAAGGTTAAATTTTTTTTTAGGGTTGCGCCCTAAGTCGCCGCTCTTGCAAGTCAGATCCAAGAGGACGAAGAATTGTGTGTTATGCGTCACCACGGCCGAGTAAGTTGCCAAATCAATTTCCGCCGAACCGCCGAAGAATCGCCAGAGTCGATGGAGCGATCCATCAATCCAAAATTAAATCGACTTTTGGAGCGTTGCGGTGCGTTGTCGAGACCGACAGGAATCCCAGCAATCACATCAATACAGTTGGTGAGTCGGTTTACTTGGCGACCGCTGAAACTTTTCCTCCGTACCCGGCGCTCAAGTCCCAAGGCTATCATTCTCGCCTTTGTATGCGGCATTGCGCGTGCTTGGTCTACAGCAGTTCCACGCGTGATTCACCTCCACCTGACGGCAGCCACGTGCTTGGGACAACTGCAGTTTTTGGTTGTTATTCCGGATTTGATGGACTAGGAACATCCCATATAAAAATCAGGATTGCTACTACTTGGTCTACTAGTAGTAGTACGTGGTCGGGTCATAATTGATCTCTCAAATCATTGTCAAACTACAGTATTCTGTTTGTTAGGCTGGTTGTAATGGGAGTATCATAGGTAGTATCATGCATGTCAACTAGACAACTTTGATGAGGTGGCATAGAATTAAATGAAGTAAGAGAGGATTGAGTATCATATCATGATACCATATCATAATAAATGCTACACTAGTATGTGTCATGCATGGCAATAAATAAAGTCATCTATGATACTACTCCCTCCTTTTCGGTTTATAGGGCTTATCTCAAAATTTTAGTTTTCCCATTTTATAAGGCTCAATTTGGTTGTTCCTCATCCCATGTTCAGATTTCAAGGTGCATTAAATCATTGCATGCAAGTGTTAAGAGAAAATTGACCAATGCATGTACTTTATGCATGCATGCATTGCAATTAATGCATTGATAAACATAATTTTTTGAGGAAACAAGAGCATTAATTGGGTGCTTTTGCAAACTACAAAAAGTATTCCACCACTCACTATCTACCTTGGTTGGTGAGATTTTTGAATTGAGCCCTATAAACCGGAAAGGAGGGAGTACTATATGATACTATGCATTAGGGAGGTAGTATCATATACTAGTATCATATGCATGATACTAACTTATGATACTACCCATTACAACCAGCCTTATGTGAAGGCTGGGCGGAGCTGCAAAATTCAGATTGTTTTTTTTCTTCAAAACGCTACATCTACCCAAGGGAGCTACTAGGTTTATGTTAAGGATGATAGCGATGCATTCAGCTACTCTTCCACCGAGAAGGACAGGCAGTCAATACGAGTTGAAAGGAACTGGAGCCCTAAAACTAGAGAAAAGGAGAGGTACACTGTCGCCGTGAGCCACCCGGCTTTGCCTCTGCCGTGGACCCGCTAATGAGCGCTAGCTGCTGGACTCCGACGCCGGTTCACCCGCTGCACCGCTGCTGGCCTGCTTGCATCGAGTCGCTGCCGTGGCCTCGCTACAACTGTTGAACCGCTCGCGCCCTCGCCGCGCGTCAAGTCGCCCCATTGCCGTGGTTCTACTCGCCGCCGCCGTCAAGTCTCCTGCCACGGGCCTCTGCCTCGTGCTGTTCAAACCGCCGTCGTGGCTGCCGCCTTGAATGATGGGAGGGCCGCTCTAACTCACCACAGGGTTGCCGCGTCGCTGAACCGCCGAGCTCACGACCCGGAAACGGATACAACTACGACCCGGACTCTGCTGCCACGATTGCACGTCACTGGTTTCACCACAGTGACTTTCTTCAAACCGGCCTGCCTCCTGCTGCACTTCTACTGAGGCTCGTCTCGCCGGTGCCAGTCCGCCGTTCTGCGCCTCTACCTCGGTTTGCCGCTCTTGTTGAGTTGCTGACTCTGCTTTGAGCTGTCTCCGCCGTCTCACGGCCGTCTCGAGCAGCCGTAGCAAGTCACTCTCAAACCGGCGCAGCCTCGTGCTGCTATTGCTCAGCGTCTTAAAACAGCGCTAATACACCTTCAAGTTGTCGGCCTCGCTGCCGCCTTGTGCTAACTTCGCCGGAGTGGCCTCATTCAGAGCCGCGTCTAAACTGCGGAGCCGTCGGCCGCCCCTGCTGCCTCTGCAACTTCGAGCGCCGTCTCCACGACTTGCACAAGCCGCCCCCGAGTTATTGGCTTTTGTGTTAAGTCGCCATGTGTGGCCGTGCTGAGCCGCCTCGCGGAGAACCGCTGTTGGAGAGCCGTCCAGTGAGCCGTTGTCGCCAATTCATTACCTACACAGCCTTGTTTGGGACCGGCCCGCCTCGTTTCCGTTGATGTGGATACGGCTACGCGTCGAGCATACATGCAAAAATCATCGCGCCCTAATGCTGCTGCCTCGCGCCGAAGTCGCCGTGGACGCCTTTGCACCGTCGTGCCTTGATATTTTTTCAAAGAAGGGAAGGCAGAACCAAATAAAGGGATAATGTGAAAATTACTACATGCATGGATTATGCGGCCAGAGTGCTAATCACATGCATATATTACTCACTTTCCATGTACTTTCAGTACCTTCACACAAGGTTTAATCTCTCATTGGGTTGCATGGCGTGATTTCTTACATAAAAAAAGAGGCAGCCAGAGGAGATGAACTGATCCAGCATTATTGAACGCCAGTATGCACTTTCGTGCGAAACAAATCAGGTGATACCCATCCTATCTATTTCCTCTGTAACAATAATTTGTCTGTGAACAGTTACTCTGTCTTGTAATATTTTATGCAGGGCAATTATTTATGACAAAAAGTGATATTATGCCGCGGAGACGGAGGCACGCCAACATCTTTTGGCACAGGTGATCGTCGTTACTCAATGGTCTCCCGCACCGGCTTACAATGTCGTGGCCGTCTCTCGCGACTGCGCCGGCTTACAACGCCGTGGCCGTCTCTCACGACCACGCCGGCTTACAACAAGAAGGACGACTCGCCCGTCCGCACCGGCTTACAAACGTTGCGGCTGATTCATCTGTCTGCTCCCGCGGCCGACTCACCCGTGAGTGATTTCAACTTAACATAGTGATCATCAACTTCATGGCGGATTATTTCTGGCCTGACACATCAGGTGATATCCATTTTAAATATATTTTATTGGCACATATTATTTTTGTCAAAAAACAGTTTATATTTGCCTTGGTCTGCAATATTGTTGATGCAGAACAATTGTTCACTACATCAAAACGACGTGGTTGACTCGCCTGCGCCAGTTTACAGCACCGCGGCCGATTCATCCGTCTGAGCCGCCTCTGATGCGGCGGTCGTCTTTACCGACCGTCTCTCGCGGCCTGGTCTACATCAACACACCGGCCACCCTTTTCTGGATGAGTTGTTTATTGAGTATGAGTAAATCACTACTTGGGAAGCCCGGTTTTCTTCCAACAAATTGGAGGCAAATTATCATGTATTATCAGCCGCCGTCTGCACTAGATGGCTCAATAGGTAGGCGCACAAGTCACCGCACTACAGTTTGGTGAATTTCAATAGCCAGTTGGAAGGAACCATTGGCCGAGTTGCTGACACGGCTCATACGGGATCATTTATAACCCGCCGCAGTCACCTCGACCTTCTGTGGATTCACATCGTGCTATCAACACCAATGACATTCAAGTTATGCGGTTTATATCACGATCAAATATGAGAGTTTCAAGCCAACTCCTCGAGTCACCTTTGAGAACCCGGGACGATGGTGGGAAGGATAACCCGGTCCGGAGGCTCTGTTATATTCATGAAAATTTATTAAAGGCCGTCACGAAAATTTCCGGTTTAGAAAGTATCTGGCGGTTACAAAATCGGCTCAATGAAGAAGTTTGAGTCATCGAAAAGATTCCGGTTTACAATCCGGCTCTAGGGAAGTCGGTCTCATCAAGCTCTCAAATCCGGTTTAAAATTTCCGGTTCAAAAGGAATTAATTTCTCGCAAATTCGAGTTTAAAGGCCGTCAGAAAATTTCCGGTTGAAAATGAAGATTCCGGTTTACAATCCGGTTCAAGGGAAAGATGTCTCCCACAAAGCTTTGAAGCTCTCAATATCCGGTTCAAGAAGGATTTATCTCTTGCAAAAAGTTAAAGGGTGCCAAAGAGGACCTGCTGCTATGATGCGCGGTTCAAACATGGGTATCATGCCTTATTGGCTTATCATATTATTGATCACTTGGGGGCTTGGTCGTATCCGAACCGTAGCTACACCTCTTGATCGGCGCAATGCCACAACATCACTTGGGGGCTTTTTGGTCGTGTCCGAACCATAGCAATACCTTTTGATAGGCGAAAAGCCACAGCATCACTTGGGGACTTGTGGTCACGTCTGAACCATAGTCACGCCTCTTGATCGGCCTAAGGCCACAGAATCACTTGGGGGCTTTGGTCGAACCCGAACCATCATCACCCCTCTTGATCGGCATAATGCCAATGCATCATTTGGGACCTGGCTAACTTGAACCATAGCCACGCCTACTGGGGGCTTGGTCGTGTCCGACCATGGTAATACCACTTGATCGGCTCAATAGCCTCTTTTGCAAATGGTTTTATCATTGCCTTTGCTTGAAGTTTTCTTTAATAAATATTTCTTCTTTGTTGCGTTCTTAAACCGACAAAATTCGCAGACCGGTTCGACTATCGATTGACGGAACACGGTCAATTCTTAATCCGGAGACTATTTGCCCGGTTTGATTTTTGATTTTATGTTACCATCTTATTATAGAGCAAACCGGTGTTCATTAACCCGGTTTGACTTTCAAATTACAAGTTGTCGATTACGATCAAGTTATAATCCGGAGACTATCGGCCGATGCGGTTTGACTACGAGTCGCCGGTATTATATATGGTTAAACCGGTGTTTGTCACAATCCGGTACGGTTTTATCATAAACCGACACAATATGGAAGGAGTCATCAGTACTCAAGATTGGGGTTATCACCCTTACTACAAAAAGTTGGTAAACCAATGATGTGATTCAATGTCACAGGTATGATATATTCCATATTTAATTATTCTTAAGTGCAGCCTTGGTTATAAACCCGGGTTATATGTTGGGCATTATGACCCGTCCGGCGGTAAACCGTCAGGACACTTTAAACTTGTTGTATGCAGAAACAGGTTGAATAAAGCGTGATTATAAATTATCCGGTGTTTATTAAACCGGACTGGCTTTAAGACGATAAGTCGCCAGTATATGATGGGAAATTATCCGGTGTTTATTAAACGGCACGGCTTTGGACTATCGTCGCGGTTTATATTTGGATTGCGCCATTGGAATCATGCGCTTATAAATGATTGGGTTATATTATTCAAATAGCCAAACTTGGCTGAATTTTCATTATGATATTGGATGAATAAGGTTTTCATACCGGATTATATTATCTTGAATAGCCAACATGGCTGGATTTTTATTATGGTTATTAATATTATGATTGAGGTTTTCAAGGTCGCTTTAGCGCAATGGATATTATTTTATCAATGAATATGGTTTATTCTGCAATGGAAGGAATAGTCCCGAGTCGCTGCAGGCTTACGACCCAACACTTGGGGGCTACATTATTCAAATTGAGATTACATGCAAGTCTCATGTCGTTGCAAGCATGCACCATGACACTTGGGGGCTAATGCAAAGTCATTCTTTGTTCATCTTATTGAAGACCCGACTCATCACATTATAATGAGCCGGCCCTTGGGGGATACCAATTTCTCCTGTCAAACAATTCAAGGTACAAAGTTTTTTATTCATTATATTGAAGGGTCCACTGCTCAGTTGGTAAAGCACAAGGCTCTTAACCTTGTGGACGTGAATTCAAGCCCCATGATGGGGGTTACATAATATAATATTATTCTCAATGAAGTATATATAAAGTCCCAGCTCAATATTATCTTACTGAGCCGGTCCTTGGGGGCTACACGTTGCTGTTAAAGTCTACATGATCATATTTTCAAAGTCCTTGATCATTATTTACATAATGACTCGGCCCTTGGGGGCTACACTGGTTGAAGTTTTTTATGAGCATCAGGAAATTACAAGCCCCAGGTTGCTGCAAGCATGACAACCCGGTACTTGGGGGCTACATAATATGGAGTATTCAGTTTTTACTAAGTGACTGGGATGAACAACATGGATTTCTTCTTAAGTGGCAGTATTTATATTGAAGCAAGTCTTAAGCCATCACTTTGTTCTGCTCAAGACTTGGGGGCTACAGCCGGCTGAAGATCAGATGAGGATTTCAAGGACCAATATTTTTGTTAAGATATTGGGAGTTGAGTCAAAGGAATGATTCTTCGTAATGTTTTCCTGTGTCAAACCAATATCAGCAAATTGATTATGAAGCTGGCCTATTCAACCGGATTTTCTAGAAGAAGGAGGTGACAAGGATTTAAGGATGATCAAGTGCCGGTTTACAAGAGTATTTAAACCGGAGCACAACCCGACAAATTTGTTCTTGTGTTTATGTTGCAGATCAGTTTAACATGGATGAATCCAAATTAAACTGGGGGCTAATGTCGGGGATATACCCTTGGTATAAACCATGGGATGTATGACCGGCTAGAGGTTGGCGATTCACCGACAACCCATTTGGACCTGGCGGTTTAAGATTTATTGGTAATCCGGCAGGCGGGTCAGAGGAGCGACAAGACCAGGTGGCCCAACAGGCGGTTTATGGAAGGCCGGATCACGCTATGGTGGGCCGGTTTATGAGGAAAGCGTAAGGACTATTCTCCTACAAAAGAAGCAAGACTAGGACTCCACTTGTAATAGAGTAATCCTAATCCTTCTAGGACTAGTCATGTAACCTGCCCCTTCAACATATATAAGGAGGGGCAGGGCTCCCCAAAGAGGGACAAGCTACAAGCAAGAAGAAACAATCTTAGGGCTAGACACAAAGAGGAGAGCCGGTTTACGGCGACTCCCTCGTGATGATAATGAGACCTAGCCTCAAAGCGGCATGTAGGGTTTTTCTGGGATGATGTTTCCGGGGCCAAGTCGTCTAAATCCCTGTCTTGTGTTGCATCTCTCGATTCCGCTCAACCCCTCTCAAGCTACCACGTAGATGTGTTGGCCTCGCGACTAAGTCCTGACACTAAGGACATCTGCCGTGACAATTCCACGACACTATCGATGTTGCCATATCAAGACATTCTGCAAAGATTGCCGCTGCTGAGTCCCACCATTGAACTTGTTCCTGACAATTGTTAACAACACCCAAAGAGTCTAACTCTGCCGCTACTTTGTTAAAGCCCAAAGTATTTGCTAGGTTTAAACCATCACGCATTGCCATTGCTTCCGTTGTCGCAGCATCTGCCCTGAATGAATCTACATTGAGCAGCAATGAACCGCCCCTTGTCGTCTCGAAGTACACATCCAGTTGCTCCCAAGCCTACATCATCATGAAAGGAAGCATCGACATTTAATTTAATAAACTTTGGATCAGGTTTCTTCCACCTGTGTTTAGCTGCTTCTTTTTTGTTGTTGATAGCATTGGCATAGTTTGCAACAATTGCAACGATAGAAGAACTCCATCTAGACGACGGTGGAAATGAGTCATGGTGAGTGTGACGTCGCCTTAGCCACCAAATATACTAGCAGCCTGCTACTATGACTTCTTTCACACTCAGACTTGGCATTACCAGGGTTTTGGTGTGCGGTTCCAGAAGTAAGAATTCCAATATTGCTGATCTTGAGCGATCCACACGCGTCGCTTGCTCTATATAATCCAAGAGCCCGAGACCCCTCCATAGCTCATTTGCCAAATCGCATTGGAAAAGTAAATGTCTCATGTCCTCCGGTCCCTTACGACACATTGGACATACATCACTAAAGGGAAGGTGTTTGTTGGCCAAAATCTAAAAGAAAGGGAAACTCCACGTAGGGCACGCCAACAAAATATATGAATTTTACGTGGCACTTGCAGCTCCCATAGATGATTCCAAATCTCAGCTTGCATGGCTGAAGTAGACATAGGCATGCTCGCCGAATGATTTCTGAATTTATGTGCCCATTGTTCATGGTAGACCGAGCTAACACTGAAGACACCACTCCTTGTAAGATTCCATGCTACAAAATCATCGAAGGCCTGAAAGTTGAGTGGTATTTGAAGAATTCTGTTTGCATCCACCAGATAGAATATTTCTCGAATTAACTACTGATCCCATTGACTAGTTACTAGATTAATTAATTCCATGACTTTAACAAGTAAAGTATGGCCTTCCTGTCCGGACTCGCAGGAATCCATGGGTCATTCCAAATATCCACTTTCTCCCCTGATCCAATGCGCCATATATACCCTCTCTTAAACATAGACAAACCGGCTACAGTACTCTGCCATGTGAATGAAGAGCCGTTTTTTAGCCCTACATGCAGCAAATCAGTATTTGGGAAAAAATTAGCCTTCAAAATCCTAGCATAGACCGAGTCAGGATTGCTTATCATTCTCCAACATTGTTTTGCCAAGAGTGCTAGATTAAAAGAATGGAGATCTCTAAAGCCCATGCCACCATCACTCTTCGGGATACAAAGTTTTCACCATGAGAACCAATGCATCTTTTTATTCTCTTCCTCATCCCCACCAAAAATGAGCAATGACATCAGTAATATTTTTGTAGACACCCTTTGGTAAACAAAATACAGACATAGCAAATACTGGTATTGATTGAGCAACAACTTTCAACAAAACTTCCTTACCACCAGTGGACAATTGCTTCTCCATCCAACCCTTCAAAAGCTTCTTTATTTTCTCACATAAATATTGAAAGCAATCACTTCTATCAGCCCCCACCAAAGCAGGCAGTCCCAGATATTTGTCTGACAAAGCTTGATTAGTAATGTTCAACCGTTGGCAGATCTCATCTCTAGTTTGCATAGTAGTGTTTGGACTGAAAAATATACTGGATTTGCCACCACTTACCAACTGTCCCAAGTTGTCACAATAGGTTTCCAACACATGCGTAAGGAAGTTGCATCAATCATATCTACTCTCATGAGAATCAGAGAATCGTCAGCAAATAAAAGGTATGAAACTGACGGTGCATTTCTGCACACTCTTATCCATCCATGGCACCAACTTCTTCTTCATACCGCAACATGCTAGAAAGACCTTCTGCACAAATAAAGAAAAGAGAAGGTGATAGTGGGCCACCATGTCTAATCCTCTGGAGTTGCTCTAACCGGTCACTTGATTTGTTTAGTCCGGCTGTAGATGCTCTAAAAATATCGGAAACACTAACGCCCACACGTGTGGGCGTTCTCCAACTCGCCCACACACCTGGATGATCGTTGATTGTCTTTTGCACGAATCTTGACACGAAAAGGTGGATTTGGTATGCCACGTAGGACAGGGCTGGTGTGTGGGCGTTGGAGAGTTTGCCCACATGCCCCACATCACGCTGTTGCCAGCTGTGCTGTGTGGGCGAACTAGTTTCTGCCCACACAACCACCATCTAGTCCATGCGCATGTGGGTGAACTGATTTTTTCCCACATGACACTCCTACGTTGTGGATGGCAACTGTAGTTACGCTAACGTGGCAACTAGGTAAACAAACATGGCAACTGTGATTCTTTTGCTAGACGGCAACTGCAGTTGCGCCTATGTGGCAACCAGATAAACACACATGGCAACTGTGATTAACTATACATGGCCACTATGGTTGGACCATATGTGGCAACTAGGTAAACACACATGGCAACTACTGTTTGACCATGTGTGGCAAGTAGTTAATCACACACGACAACTATGGTTTGATTACACGCGCCAACTACCATAAATTAGACATGGCAACTATAGTTAATCAAAACAGATAGAGTTGCCATGCTTTTACAACTACACTTGCCATCTTGGATAACTACATCTGCCAATCAAGTGATAGATCCTCTGGATCGGATTTAGCTAGTTATTCCGGTAACCTACCTTCTCCTGGTGCAGATGAGCTCGATCCAGCGCTGGCCATGGTGATGTGGTGACGACGGCGATGTGGACAGAGATGGCGGTGGTGGTGTGCTTCCCGTGAGCACCGCGCTTACCCTAGATCGGTAGGGAGTGTTTGGTGGGGTTTGTGGCAGCGATCAACGTCGTGAGTCGTGCCCCAGCCTCCACCTCTGTTATATAGCGCGGGTCACGGGTGCCCACCAACCATGGTTTGGTTGGGCGCCCTCGATCAAGGCGCGGGTCAAGGGCCCATCGAGTCGTTGGGCTCGATCGGGAGGAGATCAACCTAACATTCCCCCCCTTGATCTCAACTTTACTTTTAACCTTATACTTTCTATTTTATTTTTTTCATCACATATTGGTACATAGAGCATGTTTCATCATCACAGCTCAATTGCCGATAGAATCATTCAGCTACAACATACGTTTTGTTCAGAAACAAATTCTGTTCCTTTTGGGCCTATCCAGGAATCATAAGGCTTCCCTTAAACCCATGCCGGCAAAGTGTTCCTTGAACACATTGGGTGGTAAGCCTTTCGTTAGCGGATCCGCAAGCATATCTTTTGTCCTTATATGCTCGAGACTTATAGTTTGATCCTGGATTTTATCTTTCACAACATAATACCTTATCTCTATTGTTTTGGTAGCATTACTCGACTTGTTGTTGTGAGCATAGAATACTGCGGGCTGGTTGTCACAATACATCTTTAGTGGTTTGTGAATACAATCTACCACTTTCAAGTCGGGTACAAATTTCTTTAGCCATATCGCCTGCCCCGTGGCTTCGAAGCATCCTATGAATTCTGCATACATCATGGATGATGCAACTATTGACTGTTTGGAGCTTTTCTACGAAATAGCTCCCCAGCGAGGGTGAATACGTATCCTGACGTGGATTTTCTACCATCTTTGTCCCCCGCAAAATCTGCGTCTTAATAGCCTTTTATCTATAGGGAATCACTTCTCCTGTATATTAGCATGTAGTCCTTCGTGCCTTGCGCATACTTTCTTTACCATCTTCCAGTGCTCTATGCCTGGATTCTCTTGATATCTACCGAGTACCCCGGTGATAAAGGCTAAGTCAGGGCGAGTGCACGCTTGTGCACACTGTAAGGTGCCAACTGCCAAGCATATGGTACTCCTTTCATTTGATCGATCTTGTACTGGTTCTTGGGACATTGGAATTTTCCAAAACTATCGCCCTTAACTATAGGAGCAGGTGTGGCTTTACTCGCATGCATATTATACTTTTTAAGAACCTTTTCTAAATATGCTTTCTGCGGTAGTCCTAAGACTCCATTATTTATATCTCGGTGAATTTCTATGCCCAAAACATAGGATGCTTCACCAAGATCTGTTATGTCAAAATTCGAGGATAAGAACTTCTTTGTTTCTTGTAGTAGACTAACATCACTGCTAGCAATCAGAATGTCATCCACATACAAGATTAGGAAAATATATTTCCCATTTTTAAACTTTGCATAAATGCAGTTATCCTCAATATTTTCTTTAAATCCAAAACTTTTAATCGTTTGATTAAACTTTAAATACCATGATCTAGAGGCTTGCTTTAATCCATAAATGGATTTCTTCAGACGACATCCCATATTTTCCTTGCCTTCCATGATAAAACCCTTGGGCTGTTTCATGTAGACATTTTCCTTTAAATCTCCGTTGAGAAATGCCGTCTTTACATCCATTTGATGTAACTCTAAATCAAAATGAGCAACTACTGCCATTATGATTCTTAAGGAATCCTTACATGAGACTGGAGAAAATATCTCATTGTAATCTATCCCTTCTCTCTATGTAAATCCTTTTGCCACGAGTCGTGCTTTATACTTTTCTACATTCCCTTTAGAGTCATACTTAATTTTGTAGACCCATTTGCAGCCTATTGTCTTGGCTCCTTTAGGAATTTCCTCTAAGTCCCAAACATCCTTGGAACTCATCGATTTCATCTCGTCTTCCATTGCCTTCATCCACATCGATGAATGAGGGCTTCTCATGGCTTCTTCATATGAGGTGGGATCTTTTTCCATATGAACCATTTCTGTGTTATAAACTTTAAAGTCAGTAGGAATAGCTGACTTTCTTGGTCTTGTAGACCTTCTAAGGGCCTTTGTTTCTGGCACATTCTGTGCCTCAACTTCTGGCACTTCTTCTAAAATTTGCTGCTGCACCTCCCTTTCATGCTCAACAACGGGCGCAGTCGGCTCCTGGCGGACAGGTTCCGGGTCTACTCCCACAGTTGTCATGGGTGGAGTTGCAACTGGTAGTGAGTAAAATGGCTCCTGAATCAACAGATTAGGTGCATGCACCCTCTTCTCCTCTAAGAAGACTGCATGTCTTGTTTCTACAAACTTTGTATATCTGTCTAGGCAGTAGAAGCGAAAACCCTTTGATCTGTCTGGATAGCCAATGAAGTGGCAACTCACTGTTTTGGGATCTAACTTTGCAATGTTTGGATTAAACATTTTGGCATCAACAAGGCACCCCCACACCCTGAAATGTTGTAGGGAAGGCACCCTTCCTGTCCATAGCTCATACGGTGTTTTGGGCACCGACTTGCTTGGTACTCTATTGAGAATGTGAATGGCTGTTTTAAGCGCCTCCATCCATAATCCCAATGGCAAGTTGGAATAACTCATCACACTGCGCACCATATCCATAAGTGTACGGTCGCGCCTTTCAGCTACCCCATTTTGCTGAGGCTCGCCCGACATTGAATACTGGGCTACTATGCCAGTCTTCTGCAAGAACTTTGCAAAAGGTCTAGGGACTTGGCCATATGGAGTGTGCCGACCGTAGTAATCTCCCCACGGTCGGACGACTATCTTTATTCTTTTTCATGCTGATTTTCAACTTCAGCTTTGAATATTTTAAATTTGTCCAATGCTTCATATCTTTATTTGATTTGTTAAATATATCCATAGCGAGAGTAATCATCTGTGAATGTTATGAACGAGTCATATCCATCCACACTTTTCACCGAAATGGTCCACAAATGTCAGTGTGGATGATTTCTAGTGTGCATGTGCTATGGATGGCACCTTTTTTGATTTGTTTTATATACTTTCCTTTAATGCAATCTATGCATTGTTCTAAGTCTGAGAATTCTAACGGAGGAAGAATTTCACTCTTGACTAATCTTTCTATTCTCCCCTTGGAAATATGGCTCAAGCGACAGTGCCATAATTTCGATGAGTCGAATGTTCTCTTTCTTTTCTTTTGTTATTTATTCGACGCGGAAACATGTTCTTTCACATTGCATACAGAATAAACTTTTTCACGAAGTGATAACAAATAAAGCTCATCATGTAGTAAAGCATCACCCACATAAGCATTATTTAACCATATGGCACACTTGCCATGTCCAAAATAACATTCATAATTATCTTTGTCCAAATAAGAAACACTAATTAAGTTTCTATGACATGATGGAACAAATAAAACATCTCTAAGTAGAAGATCAAATCCGTCAGCTAACTCCAAGGAGATGTCAGCGACAACTTCAACTTCTCCTTCAACTCCGTTTGCCACTTCAATGTGTCTTTCGCTTCTTAGCGTAGTCTGCGTCTAATGGAATCCCTGTAAAGAATTTGCAACATGAACAGTTGCTCCTGAATCAATCCACCAAGTGGATTTTGAAAACTGTGTATACAAGGATTCATTGACAAATGAAACTATATTGTTACCTCTTCTTGCCATGACTGACTTCAGCCAAGCAGGGCAGTCTTTCTTGTAATGCCCTTTCTTCTTGCAGTGGAGACAAGTGTCTTTGTCCATTAAGACAGGCTGTTGCTGATGCTGATAGGGAGCTTTTCCATGCTTTGAAGGAGAACTTTTGTTGTTTTGATTGTAGTTCTTTTTCTTGTAATCCTTCACATAGTTGAGTGAACCACCATGTACGGCTTTGAGTCTGTCCTCTTCTTGGACACACATTGCTATTGTCTTTTCAATGTCCCATGTTCCAGGTGACATGTTATAGTTTACAACAAAAGTTTCAAACTCCTTTGGCAGTGAAGCCATGACCAGGTGGACCAGGAGCTTTGGTTTGATCTCCAGATCCTCATCCATGGGCTTTAGCTTTGCTACCATATTGCTCATCCTAAGGATGTGCTCTCTTATTCCATGACTACCACCTGTGTAGCGTTCTGTCACCAGATGCTCTAACACCTGGGTGGCATATATCTTTGAAGAGCCACTAAACGGGTTCTTTATCTTTGTAAGCAACTCCCCTGCGGAAGTGCACTCTGCAGTGGAGCCCATGAAGGTGCTCTCGATTGTATTCTTTATAAATGCCATGCACCTTTTGTTTGCATTGACCCACTTTTGGTTTTCTATGAGGTAGGACATCTCCAAAGGAGCATAGTCCCCCCTCTTTTTAGACCATGCAACATCATCATCAGTGGCCTCTCTTACTGGCTCTGCGGGTCTGACCGGCTGTGGTTCTTCCACAACCCAATCCAGATTAGCACAAACAAATGGCAGTTCTACTTTCTTCCTCCACTGGGTGTGGTTGTCACCTCTGAGTGTCGGAACTTCTTTTAGGCAACTCATCAAGTGATGGCCTCCTGAAATCACAATTTAAGTGACATCAGTATAACAATCATATGCATTAATCTAACGTTGGTCAAATTAAACACACAATTGTCTATGCAATTAAATCTATATTACCGTTGGGTAAAATTATTAGAAATAAAAGCACCTTTAAATTTCAATAAAAAAACATGATCATGTTATTAATAACGTTGCTCATCAAAAAAAGCATAGTCATATCATTTCAATAATTACTTTAACATGCTTTTAAAAACATAATTCCTTCTAAGCTTTTATTTTCTTTGTAAAAGAGCAATATCAATTATTTACGCAGCGGAAAAACATGAATAAAAAAATCACGAACTTTTTACTCTCTACAGAAACTTTTCTTTGACCGAATGGAAAATCATGAACTTTTTAATTTTCTTAATAAAATTCATGAACATTTATTTTTCTGGACAAAAAAAATCTTTGGACTAATTTGAACAGAAAGACTATAAAAAATTAGCCAGCTCTAGCCGGCATCAGCCTGGCGCGGAGGCCCCATGAGCTGGCCGCTGCTCCTCACAAGACTGCTGAGCCGACTGGCCTCGGCTTTGGGCTGCTTGCCTCGCCCAACGCAGCCCAACCGCCGAGCCTGCACTTTCGGCCCAGTAAAACCCGCGGCGGGGCTAGGGTTTGCATCCAGGGCGTTGATTTTGATCGAACGGTGACCCGCTCTTTTCTCTCGAACAAACAGGAGACCAAGCGAGACATCGATCCAGTTCCTCTCCTCGCCCGCCGCTCTCGCCCTCTCGGGGCGGCTGCGACAGCCCGGCCGCCGGCGACGACGGCCACCGCGTGGCGCCGTGCCTATCTCTCTCCCCCACCTTTCCTCTTCTCTTCTCCAGCAACAGAGAGCGAGGGAGAGAGCATAGAGATCCCGATGCAGTGGGTTGGGGTCACGCCGGCCGCCGGCGACGACTCGAGCCGCGCTGCGCGAGCCTTCCCCTTCCCCTTCCCCGCTCCATTTCCGTGAGACAGAGAGACGCATCGAGGCTCCCCCCTTTCCTTCTCAGCGAGTGGAAGTGGATCACGGCCAGATCACGCCGTGACCATCCTCCTCGCCGGTCGCCGTCGAGGGATTTTGGCCGCGGTGCTGACCCCTTTCCCCTTTTTTTCTTTTCTTTTCCGGTGAGCAATTGCTTGCTCCAGTGGTTCTTCTTCCGGACACCTCGGTTTGCCGATGCGCGTCCGGATCGAGAGGAACGGCGCGGCCTTGCGGCGGCGCGATTACTTTGCCCTTTTGCCCCTTGTTCTTTTAGGGTTGGGTTCATGTGGGGGGAACTCTTTCTTTCTCTGATTTCCTTTTCTTTCCGAAAAAACTCAGCCAGGATGGCTCTGATACCATTGATAGATCATCTGGATCGGATTTGGCTAGTTACTCCGGTAACCTACCTTCTCCTAGTGCGGATGAGCTCGATCCAGCGCCGGCCATGGTGGTGTGGTGACAACGGCGATGTGGACAGAGATGGCGGCGGTGGTGTGCTTCCCGTGAGCACCGCGCTTACCCTAGATCGGTACGGAGTGTTCAGTGGGGTTTGTGGCAGCGATCAACGTCGTGAGTCGTGCCCGACCCCCACCTCAGTTATATAGCGCGGGTCACAGGGGCCCACCAACCATGGTTTGGTTGGGCGTCCCCGATCAGGGCGCGGGTCAAGGGCCCGTCGAGCCGTTGGGCTCGATCGGGAGGAGATCAACCTAACACCAGGATGTCAACTAAATCGTCATCCCGCGGGTATCTAACGTAGCTGCGCTAGGACGTGTGGGCATTTTTGCTTCATGCCACACACACAGGGTGAAGATGAGTAGTACTTGTTGGGCGTGTGACATGAAGTAGCCGTGCCCACACATGTGGGCAATTCTAATGTTCGCCCACACATAACCCGTGTGGGCTGCCTCCTGCTCACACCACACACGATGTGTGACCAGACCTTTAACGCCCACACATGTTGGCGTTATCGGCGTCCAAAAATATGAGTTCCACTCGCATCCATCCGTTCATCCAGCTTCTAGTCCGAACGGGGCGAGTGAATAATCCAGGCTTTATTTTCCCCTTACGTTGTTTGTCTTCGTCTTCTCCTTCCTCCGTTCTCCCCCAAACCGCGAGACATCAGCAAACCCTTCTCCAAACAGAACTCTCCGCTCTCGCCCGCACCGCGCTCCAAGTTCCCGCCCGCAGCACCATGCTCATCGCCACGTCGTGATTCCTACTCCCCGAACCCGCACCCAGAATTCGCCATGGCGGCGTCGGAGCGGGAGGCCGGTCTCCTCGCCCGCGTGGCCGCGAACCACCTCTTCCTCGCTCAATTCGAGCCCATGCGCGCGGCTCTACTCAGCCTCCGCCGCCGCACCGATCCCGATCTCGCTGCAGACTTCCTCCGCGCGGTGGTCGCCTCGGGGGGCCGCGTCCCTGGCGTGCTCTGGTCGGCGCTGCCCGCCTGCCCCTCCTCCTCCCACCTCGCCTGGCTCGCCGCGCTTGAGCTCGCTGCCCTCCCTTCCACTCCCAACCCCGAGTCGCTCCGCCTCAAGGCTGAGTTTCTCATTCTTCTCCAGCCCATCGCTGATGACCCTGCCACCGGCGTCGATGCTCGGGGAACGCTCGTGAAGCTGCTGGATTTTGGGGTGGCGAGGCTGAAACGCGAGGTCGACGGCTATGGGGAACCTGTCGAGGAGGTCCCGGTCACCGAGGAGGATCTGAGGGGGTTGTGGGGGGTGGTCCTCGACAATGCCGAGCTGTTTGACGCCCTGTGTGCGGGCGTTTCGAGGCAGATCGGACTGGACTCAGGTTTTGGTGTAAATGTGCTCCTGTCGTTGCGACGTAGCGTGCAGCTCGCCCACTTGGACGCCATGAAGGCGCTTGTCATGGCTGGTGACGTCGAAAGTGCTACTGGGCATATCCGGTTCCTCTGTTTGGAGAATGGCGTAGAGGAGGACAGTTATAAGTAAGCTCTATTGCAGCACCTTTTGTTAATTTCTAAATACGAATCCGGTCATCATTTCCTGTGGAACATCTCGACATATGTTCGATAAAGTTGCAAGCTAAGACTTTAATGGACATCTCAAGCTGGCATGGTGCGGTTGATTGTAGCTTTAGGTACAATCTGTATTTGTGTGATTGCCCATTAACAATCCGTGAAACATTCGAGCTAAATTACAGCCTTGAGTTAAGGTCCATGTGTATGTCATGGATGATCTTTTGTACCCATTCCATATCAATGTCTCGATGAAAACAGTGAGTCCCTGTACTCTTGAGGTAATCTATGTTGGTACTGGAATTTGCAAATTACAAGTTTTTAGACATGCTTGTTTACCATCACTCATCATGATAATAGTTCAATGGGCGCAGCAAATATAGACCAGGAAAGTAAGATGATATACTCTTACAGTGACTAGTGAACTGCTAACCACCAGGTGTTATCCAAAGCAATGTTGTCGAATTTTAATGTAGCATCACCATATTTGTGTTTGTCATTTCAGATTAACATGTTCAAGTGTGTGGTGATAGATTTGGATATGATCAAATGTTCAATATTTTTTAATATAATTTCTTTGTGCAGGGTTGTCCTAGGTGATGTTGTGAAAAAGGGTTGGGAAAAATCATCAAATTATTTTGGAAAATGGTTTGAATCGCGTAATAGAATCATTACAATTTATGGAGAAGCACTTCAGTCAAGCAGTCCCCAGCTTGTTCAACTAATTCAGGTAAATGCAAATTTTCATTCTTACTGGTATGGTTCTTCCAGTGAAGTAGGTTACCACGAATTTGGTTGCCTGTTCATTTTTTATCAGACTTCCATTACCCGTTGATGACATGTGATCATCTACAAGAAGGGAAATTTGATTTACTTTTGTAGCGCACAGAAATTCAAGATCATTGAACACTCTGAATCCCAGATTCTGAGCTTTATTCCTTCATCATTATTCTGTGCTTTAGTTGAACAATAAATTAATGCCGGTGGCCAGTTGTACCTTCCCGTGTTACTTCCTTCTCCATTGTACCTAAGAACATCCACATCTCTTATCACCTAATTTAGGTGCTAAGATGGACGCATCAGCTCTCTCTGTAATAATAATTTAGCTTCTACCCTCGCATTTGTGGCTGCGTACTATAGACCCAAAATGGTAGGACCCTTCGCCGGACCCCGCGCAAGCGGGAGCTACATGCACCGGGCTGCCCTTTTTTATGCTACTTTATCTATCTCTCCTTTAGATTCTACCCAGGATCATCTGATGCGGATGCTCTAGCATATTGCCAGTATTTAGCTTTTGGAATGGTTATGCATACTTGGTTTTAGATGGCTGATGCTAATATCTTTTTTTTTGGCTATCGATACCAGATCATTCTGGATGACATTCTTTCTGAAGAATTTGAAGACCACAGTATCTCTGATGCTCATTGGATGCCTCTTCCTTTCAAGAAGTTTCTGGAAACATTGTGGTTGGAGAGGGATGCTGATTCAGATGACAGGACCATTTTGACCGAAGCTATAGTATCCTGCAAGAAAGATCTGTTCCACTATTCTCGACTTTCTGGAAAGCATGTCCTTGAAGTTATCATGGAAACTGCTCTATCATTAATTAAGAGAGAACAGCTTCAAGAAGCTGTTAATGTATGCTAGTTTTCAGTGGGATACTGCCATTTATTTATTTGTGGATCTGCTATGAGCACTGCAGAACTGATTCTGCTAGTTTTCTGCCGCATTAACTTCTGGCAAGTTGCTTTCTGCAGGTTGTTTCTTTATTTCCCCTTCTCCAGCCATTGGTTGCTGTATTGGGTTGGGATATTCTGAAGGGTAAGACAGAACTGCGGAGAAAGTTAATGCAGTTGTTCTGGACAAGCAAATCCCAAGCTCTGCGTCTACAAGAATATTCACATTACCGTGCACAGACGGATGAGGTACTTCCTTTTCTCTTGAATCATCTTGCCTCTATGATATTGTTTAGCAAAAATATGTGAAGGATTACAAGGTTTCTATTGGCAGACATCCTGTGAGGAGTACCTATGTGACCTGTTATGCTTTCATCTGGATCTTGCATCCTTCGTTTCCAGTGTGAATTCTGGGCACCCTTGGAATTTGAGGAATTCATTGCTGTTCTCCCAACAAGAGCAAGATTCAGTTGTTAATGCAGAAACATTAGATCCTTTTGTTGAGAACATGATACTTGAGCGGTTAGCTGTTCAGACTCCCATGAGAGTGAGTTCTCTTATCTGAATTTGTGATCTCATTTTTTTTATGACTCTACATGTGGCCATATGTTTACCAGTCCTTCACACCTTCTATGATTGCCTCATGTACATTTTGGTCTCCCATGTTGGTTGCAAAACATTTGGTTTCCTAGTTGATAGTTTGATGCTCTTCTGATTTATCTTTTTACTTGCAGGTGCTGTTTGACGTGGTCCCAGGAATAAAGTTTCAAGATGCAATTGAGCTTGTTGGTATGCAGCCACTTTCTTCAACAACTGCAGCTTCGAAAAGGTTCACAACCAACTTTTTTTTGAGACAGTGCAGGAGTGCTGCATGTAGATATATTAGGATATGAAAAAAGGTCTTACACGCACGAGGGGAGTGATCGACAATAAGTTTGAAAAAGTAGAACGAAACCACACTGTACACTCAACAGGAAAAAAATAACCTCCTACAGCTAAAGCCGCTCATCTTGCTAGCCCCAGTCAAGCTTCATGATTTGAAGTGTGTTGCACTACTCGACGATATGAAAGTGTCCTTCACAACCATTTATGACATCACATTTTTAACTGCTATGTTGTATTAACATCGTAAATATCATCTTCTTTACTTCTATCATTCTATGCTTCATGTTTCCTGCAAGCATAAAGATTTCCTCTTCTTTAGTTTTTGACCTGAGCATTCCTGAGGTGCCTTCTGCTACTTTGGTAAATGCCGTATAACATCCCCCCCCCACCCCCAACAAAAAAGCACACACGCAGAGGGAGAGAGAGACAAGAAAACTCGCGGGATTGTTCACTGATGAATTGACACTATTGTTCTCGTGAGCAGTTTATTTCATGTGGGCTTCTTGTACCTATGGCAGGATGCATGACATCGAGCTGATGCACATGCGATATGCTCTACAGTCAGTTGCCCTTTCTTTAGGGGAGATGGAGAAGTGTGCAGGTGATGGGAATGAGCACCATTATCACATAGCTTTGTCATATTTGAAGGAGATGCAAAATTTTATGGAGGCTATCGAAAGCACTCCACGAAAGGTTTGGCTCTGCTTTGTCATATTGATATTTTCAGGAGTCATGCTAGAATGCTAGTCCTGAAAGCTTCAGAGAAGTCGTCAGTTGAACAGTTAAGCTTCATTGGGCTACTTTCCTTTGCAGATTTTCATGGTCAGCATTGTATTATCATTATTACATATGGACGACACTATCAAGTTGCCGCAAGCCGCCCCCCCAGAGTGTTCTGTCAATCATGATTGCTGTGATAGTAATACTGAATCTGAAGGGAAGAACATGGTGATATCTTTTGTTGGACTTCTGCTTGACATACTTCGACATAATGTCCTATTTAAAGGCCCTGATATGGATCAGTTGCCAAGTACTGGTCTGTCACCTGCTGGCAAGCAAGCGTTAGAGTGGAGACTCAAACATGCCAGCCATTCCATTGAAGACATGGATTGGCGTCTATCTGTTCTACAACGCCTCCCACCTCTGTCTGGGCGACAATGGAGTTGGAAGGAGGCATTAGTTGTTTTACGTGCCGCTCCTTCAAAATTGTTGAACGTGTGAGTTTTCTGTTCTGTACATTGGTTTCTTACTGTATTTTACTTTATTCACTTTATGCATCCTAAGATCAGGCTTTAATGTGGGCTCTTTGCGCATTACCCAGTATAATTACCTCACATATTTGTTCACTATATTGAGGTCACATGGTGGTAAATATCACTGTTTATTCTCTGTGCTTCTTGTGGAACTTCTGTAGTTCTCTCTCCCTGTGTGTGTGTGTGTGTGTGTGTGTGTGTGTGTCACATGGTTGTGGAGTTCATTGGAATTCTTGACAGGTGCATGCAAAGGGCAAATTATGGTATAGGAGAGGAAGCTGTACAACGATTTTCTTTGCCTGCTGAGGATAAAGCTTCTCTTGAATTAGCTGAATGGGTAGCTGGTGCATACAGAAGAGCATTGGTATGCCTTTTCTTGCCTTTTTTTGGTTTCTTTATTGGTTGAGATGAAGTGATGTGGTCCCCTTTCTTGTCCATGCACATATAGCACATAGAATTTTACACTTATATAGGCTCTTCCTCTCCCCCCCTCTCGCTCAGCAGAGGGAAGGAGAGATGGAAGGGGAATGATTGGAAGTGTGGTAGTGGCAGAAATTTATGATTATAACTTATGTGCCAGTCACAGAAGAAGTAGCAAACTCTCGGCAGAGGGAAAGAGATGTAAAGGAATTGAGAATGTTTGACTGCAATTCTAGGATGTCACTTTATTCTTTGACCGGACAGAGTGCATATCAAACCATTTTGCAATGTACTCATATTAGAATTTTTGGATAGGCAGATATACAATCTTGTGATCTGCTATCAATCTACCTCAGGTGAATACTTGATTGTGGCAGGATCGAAGGAAAAATGACAAATGGGTTCTGTGCAGTACCCCCACTTCATTTTTGCTTTCTTCAGAACAACTAAATGTCGTTTGATGTTACAAAATATTTAAGGTTGTGTCAAACTTTATGTTTCTTATTTCCGTGTTTTATGCCCAGGTTGAGGATGCTCTAAATCGGGCCACAGACAACCCAAATGTTGCACGCGAATCAGATATTTTGTCATTCCGTGCTCAGCTTGGTCCTTTAACTACGGTCAGGATTTTAAATCATGATCTGCATTTGATGTTGTTAATGATAGGTATTTGTAGTATTTGACCTGACAATAAATCTGAACTGTCAGATTCTGCTTTGCATTGATGTTGCTGCAACTTCTGCTAGGTCAGGGGATATGTGTCGATTTCTTCTCGATGAGGTAAGCGTTGACTGTCATGCATTTCTACATCTCGGGCACTCACTTTTGATACAGTATCTACTCCATCCGTTCACAAATATAAGATGTTTTGGATATATCAATATGGACCACATACGGACTGAAATGAGTGAACAAACTCACTAAAACGTGTCTACATACATCCGATTCAGAAAAGTTAGAACATCTTATATTTGTGAACGGAGGGAGTAGTTCATTGTGTATATCTTCACTCCTGCTGTTATACAATTTCTGGTGAGAAGATGGTTTTTACTGATAAATTTTTGGAGAGCTTCCTGTAACTATTTTTTTGTGGAATTAATGAATGATAGGCTCTCCATTCGTTTTTGCCTTGTATGATTATGTTGCAATCTTCCAAATTTGAATTTTTGGATTTCTTAGTGATTGATTGGGTCATAAAGACGGATTGAGTCTCGTCCTGCATTCTGTACTAGTGCCCGTAAGAACACTACCCGTCTGGTCCACATTCCTAGCTACCCACCACCCACGCCTCATGACGCCATTCCCAGACCTGGGTATCTGGTGACTAACCAGAATGTACTTTGCCTATCTCTGTGTTTTGTCTTGTTTAATTTGGCATCTGTTTTTGCTACCAGAAAGTGTGTATGCTATCTTATGCCATCTATGTCAATTCTAGTTGCACAAGCTAGCCAAGATCAATTAGGTAACCATATTGCTTTTAGCATAGTGCCATAGTGTGTGTAAACTGTCAATCTTGTAAAGAAAGTGTATAACCTGACGTTTTCTTCTTCTCATGTACAGGCTACAAGTTTGTTATCTGAAATATTTCCAGGAACCTCCCCAAAAATAGGTCCAACTTATTGGGATCAGATTCAAGAAGTTGCTATCATATTAGTGATAAAGCGCATCCTTCAGCGCCTGAGTGGCATTTTAGATCTCGTGAGTTTTTTATTTTCTTGTGCCTATCAGTAAATCATGCATGGTTCATTTTCATTATTGAATTTCTTCCTCTTGTGTACCATTTGTTTATTTACTTGAGCAAGATGTTTGCGAGTCTTAACGTACAGTTTCAGCATTGGAGGATGTATCAAAGGCCTCTCTCAGTTCATTACATGTTCAGTAGCATAATCTAATGCCGTACTCTTTTCTTTATAAAACAGTATTTGATTATTTTTATGGCTTTGATTTTAATTATCATACCAAAGAAAGATATCTGTGATTATGATGCCCTACTGTCCCATGTTTAACAAATCGACTTGACTATGTAGTTATTTTTTAATACCTAATGCATACTTTTTGGTGTCATCTAGGAAGGTCGGCCATATCTTCAAGTAGTTTTTACCGAAGTGAGTGCCTCTTTGTCAACTGAATCTAGCAGAGTTGGACAAAAGCAACGTCCACTTGGACTCCTGCACCAGATGATTGATGATGCCTTCAGAGGAAAGCGTCAGTTCTTGAATGGTAATGCCTACTTTACTCAGTTGAACTGTAATTGTTGTTGCGATTATGTTCTAGAGGCATTTCTGAACTTTTCTATTTCAGGTAAACTTCACAATGTTGCAAGAGCTATTGTTGATGAAGATTCGGATAAAACTTACTCAAAAGACGGTACCAAGTCAGAAAAAAAAGATGCTTTGATATCCGAAAAAGGTACAGTCCTTGGTCATGGACTTAGAATCCTGAAACAAGCATCTAAGACTGACCCAACAGCTTCAAGTCTTCCTGAAAGCAGTTCAGACCACAAAGGTTCTACAAACAGATACTTGGGTCATGTATCTACCAAGCCGTCGACATACTTATCAAACTTCATAATATATATTGCAACCATTGGTGACATAGTTGATGGAACTGACACGACTCATGATTTCAACTACTTCTCATTGGTGTACGAACGACCAAAAGATGTAAGCTCCTTCACACGCTGGGTAAAAAATGTACCGTTTGTCCTTTTCTTTTACTTCTTCCAAAAATTACATGAAAGGCCATAGCAAATTGTCCTCTTTAGAATGACATTTACTACTAATAACTGGAAACGGAGTGCTGGTTGTATTTGTAATCACCTAAAACAAATAACTAACACCTCCATCCCAAATTAGTTGTCTTAGATTGTCTAGATACGGATGTATCTAACACTAAAATGTGTCTTGATACATCCGTATCTAGACAAATCTAAGACAACTAATTCGGGACGGAGGGAGTACTTATTAAGAAATTCACTCCACCTACATGTTTACCAAATTCAGTTACCCTATAATTCACTTACATAACTCATCCCCATATTATTGAAAAGGGGAGGATAGGCAGGAAGAACTACCTATATTTAACTTCAAGACTGGGGATTTGCACCCAAGGTCTCAACCAGGGACGGAGCTAGGAATTTTATTTTGAGGGGGCCCATACATAAGAATTTAGTGGTCAAATTCACAAGTCCACGTACTACTTAGGGGCAGTTTAAGATTTTTTTTACAGCATGGGGAAGCCATAAGTGGATGAATAAGTTCCCATGGCTTCTAGTATTTTGATATATCTTTGGCCGAATGTGGAACCTCATGGCTGAACAAATTATAAATAAATATTAGTTATCACTTGTAGGTATTCGTGGGATTTTGTCTATGAGCTTAGAGCATCTCCAAGTCGATCCCCTATAATTTAGAGAAGTTAACGGCCGAGTATCCTTTAGAGGAGTACATTTGCTCTTCTAAAAAAGTGTCGTTTCTAACCGCCCCCCTAAACTTAGATTAGTAAAACTTACATTTGGCTCATACATTTCGTCAAACAGTTGCTATGCGCCTTCGCGGCGGGCAGCGATGATGGTGACCACGCTGGAGTCATGAGTCTTCGTCCGCTGCCGAACGCATCACACACATCGCACGTTGCCTGTCTCATCGTGTTGTTGCTCACTGCCGCATGCGCTGCTTGTGCTCCCTGGGTGGACCCCGAGCCGCCCGAGTGGCGGAGCAGCCTGGGGTACCCGGAGGGGCCATCCGCTCCATCCTCATGCCGCGCTTCCTCCGGTGGCCGGACCGTGAATCCGCCGCAGCTGCCGCCGTCAAGGCCAGCTCCCGTGTGTCCGGCAGGTGGCCGTGGCCGTGGACGCCGCTGCCAAGGCCAGGGACAAGATCGCGCACAACCTCCTCCACCGTGGCTTCGCCGGCTCCGACTACGGGAGGAGCATGGCCGGAGACGATGGAAAGGACAAAAAAAAGAAAAAAAAGATCAGCGGAATCCGGCTGTAATCTTGCCGGAATTTGGTGGCGGAAGGTCGACGGGGCTGCGGGTGTCGGCGGTGGCCGGCGGAGGCAAGGATGGCGGTGCTGGAGTGGATGCGGCCGAGCAGGGCAGAACGGTGGGCGAGAATGGAGGCAAAAATATTTTACTCCACGGGTGGGCGAACGTGTATCTTTACTCCTCGGGGAGGCCGCGGAGGATAAATTACCCTCCTCTAACCGTTATAAGGGATCAGTTAGGTGCCAGTTAGAGGAGGAAAACAAAATCTATCCTCCTCTAACCGATATAGAGGATTGTTTAGAGATTCTCTTATGTAGTAAAATATTTGCAACCCACGTTAGTCTAGCTTGGCAATGGTCAACTCTTTTTTTTTCCGAGAAAACACAAAGGATTTGCGCTTCATTGCATTGAAAAGATGGGAGATTACAATCCTCCTAGGAGGCTAGTGCTACAAGGGTCAAGTTCCCCTTCAGTGGACGTCCCAGGATGTGGGCAGGACAATCCTGAGCCCCTGTGCCCCGGCTTGTGCCCAGCACTTGGCCTCGGCCTTAATCCTATCCACTAAAGCTTTTACCGAGGGTTACGCATTTTCAAAGACACATTCGTTCCGGTGCTTCCATATCATCCATGGGATGAGCATGGCGATGGACTGCAGGCCTTTGCGCAGCGCATGGGGCGTCTGCCCTTTCGTTTTCTGCCACCAGTCCATGAGCGTTGGCTCGCTGTTCGGTGGCTGCGAGGGGATGTGTGTCGATCCGAGATGGCGTGCGATTTGCTCGAGAATGGGCGAGCAGAGAGCAGTCTTGGATTGTCTCGGGCCCGATCGACAGGAGGCATCTTGGGTGGTGTGGCGAGCCGTGGCGCGCTAGGCGTGTCGCCGTCCAGCAGCGGTCTTGGTTGGCAAGCCAGTGGAAGAACCGGACACGCGGCAGTGCCCAACTCTTCCATGTCAGCTTCCAAGAGGGGCACCTCGTGGATCCATGGAATGTCGCGGCATAGCAAGATTGTGCTGTGTAGGTGCCGCTGGGCGTCCACCTCCAGCGCAATCGGCCAGGCTCGTGCGTGAGGGAGACGTGCTGCACGGCCTGCCATAGCATCAGGTATTGCCCAATCTCGTGGATCCCAAGCACCCCTTGGATGTCTCGTGCCCAAGCATTGCCCATTAGGCCTTCCGCCACCGTTCTCGCTTTGCGTCGCCGCTTGGGGATGCATTGGTGTAGCGCAGGGGCGAATTCGCAAACTGACTGTCCATGTAGCCAGCGATCTTCCCAGAACAGGGCCGTCGCTCCATCCCCAAGGACCATAGTGGTGGAGGCGAAGAATAGCGTGCGCTCCTCTCTAGAGAATTGGAGGTCGAGCCCTTGCCAAGCGCGGTCGTCGTCCGTGTGCGCGTACCATAGCCATCGCAGCCTCAGCGCGAGGCCGGCACGCTCCAGGTCCCGAATCCCCAAGCCACCGTGCTCCAACGGCCGGCACACATGGCGCCAATTGACATGGCAGTGTCCACCGTTGGCTGTTGCGCGTCCAGCCCATAGGAAGCCTCGCTGGATCTTTTCCAGCTGCTTGAGCGTCTTCTTGGGTGGGGCAAATGCAAGCATTTGGTGGACCGGGATGGCTGAGAGCACCGATTTGACCAGTGCTAGTCTTCCGGCCTTGTTCATGAGCCATGCCTTCCATGCAGGGAGCCTAGCAGCCACAGAATCGACGAGGGGCTGTAGCTGGGTGGCGGAGGGGCGTCGCAGCGTGAGTGGAATGCCAAGATAGGTGATGGGCAGCTCGGCCATCGCGCATCCTGCATGAGCAATCGTTGCGGCCGCGTCGGGGTCGTTGTGTAAGATAGTGGCTGAGCTCTTGGTGTAATTCACCCGTAGGCCGCTGGCTTCTCCGAACAGGGTTAGGATGCCCTTGACAGCCTCCACGTCGCCTGGTGTAGCGTGGCACAATATCATCACGTCGTCGGCGTATAAGGAGATGGCCGGTATTGTACGCCGCGGGTGCAGCTGCAGCAGGATGCCAGAATCGTGGGTGCGGCGGATAAGGCGTCCGAGGGTGTCCACGGCGAGCACGAAGAGCTGCGGCGACACGGGGTCACCTTGGCGCAGTCCGCATCGGTGCCATATTGGCGGCCCTGGCTCGCCATTGAGCATGATCCGGGTGCTCGAGGTCGAGAGCAGAATTGCGAGCCATTCCCTGAATCTGGGTCCAAACCCGAACTGGCCCAGCACTTCGAAGAGGAAGGGCCAGGATAGGGAGTCGAACGCTCGCGTGAGGTCAAGTTTTAGCATGACTCTTGGGGCCCCAAGTTGGTGCAGCATCTTCATTGATTGCCCGACGAGGATGAAGTTGTCGTGGAGACTCCGGCCCGGGATGAAAGCGTTCTGGTTCCGGCTAACCAAGTCCGTCAGCCTGGGCGCTAGGCGTAGTGAGAGCACTTTCGCGAAGATCTTTGCCACAAGGTGAATCAGGCAGATCGGGCGATAATCACGGAGCTGGCAGGCGTCGGCGCGCTTCGGGAGCAGGGTCAGGAGTGCTTGGTTAAGCTTGCTGAAGCCTCGACCGCGCAGCTCGTAGAGTTGCTGGAAGACGTCGAAGAAGTCTTGCCTGACGATGCCCCAGCAGGCCCGCAGAAATTCGGCAGTAAAGCCGTCGGGTCCGGGCGCCTTGCAGGCCGGGAGGCGTTTGACCGCATCCCATATCTCGTTGGGAGTGAACGGGGCATCCAGGCTTGCCAGGTCACTCGGCTCTACGAGCTGCGCCAAGTCCAGCGAGTGGTCGCGTGTGCCGGTTGTGCCCAGCAGCTCGTCGAAGTGTGCGAAGGCCGCCTGCGCCATCCCCTCTTGATCCGTGATCACGTGTCCATCCACGGTGAGGCTGAATATATGATTTTTCTGCCGACGATAGGAACACTGGCAATGGAAAAAGGCCGTGCTAGCATCTTCGTCCCTGAGGGTGGCGATCCGTGCCCGTTGCCTCGCGATCGTGCACTCCAAGGACGCCAGCCCAAGGTAGGCGATCTTTAGCTGTTTCCGCAACCAGTCCTCGGGAGGGGAGAGGACACGGTCCTCCTGGGCCTTGTCGAAGCGCAAGATCAACTCTCGGGAGATCGCTAGCTTGTCGCGGATGTTCCCCTTGGACTTGGCGCTCCAGCTAGTCAGCGCGCGGGCAGTAGCCTGGAGGCGCAACATTAGGCGCTGGAAGGGGTCCGTGTCATGGACAGATCCCCAAGCCGTGGCCACCGTTTCGTGGAACCCGTCCAGCCGCAGCCAAAAGTCCTCAAAGTGGAAGCGTCGGTGCGCCGCGTGCGTGGGTGAGCAGTCGAGGAGGAGTGGGCAGTGGTCTGACACGACGGAAGCGAGGCACCGCAGGTGGCAGTCGCCGTGCGCGTCCTCCCAGTCTGATGTGCAGAACACGCGATCCAGGTGCACAAGGGTGGGCGGCGACTGCTCGTTGGACCAAGTGAATCGTCGTCCGTTGAGGTACATCTCTTTCAGCGCGAGGTCGTTAACGAGCCGACGGAATCTGCCCATCATGCGTCGGTTTAGGTTGCTGTTGTTCTTGTCTTCGTCGCTCAGGATTAGGTTGAAGTCGCCACAAAGCATCCAAGGCCCGGGGCAGTCTATGCGTATCTCGCGGAGTTCTTCCAGGAAGGCGATCTTCTCAGCATCTTCCTGGGGGCCGTAGACCACCGATAGCCACCAGGGTGTGCCTGTGGCCGTGGTCACCTTGGCAGTGATGGCGTTCGTGGTGAACAACGGATCCATAATGGTCACAGCCCAGCTCTTCCACGCTAGCAGTATGCCGCCCCGAGTGCCATGCGCTGGGAGGTACGTGTAGTCGTCAAATTTCGAGCCTAGGGTGTCAAGGACAACGGACGAGCAGAGCAAAGCCATCTTTGTTTCTTGCAGGCATACAATAGAAGTCGCGGTGGTGTCCAGCAGCGAACAAATGGCGGAGCGCCGAGCACGCGCATTGAGACCACAGACGTTCCAAATTGCGATCCTAAGGTTGTGATCCATGGGTATACATGATCGACAGGTCGCGCAGTGCTTGCGGCCTATGGCAAGCTGCCGCCGCAGCCTGCGCTGCTGGAGTGGCCGCCTCGGTCACGCCAGCTGGGATGTCGCGGTCGACCAAGGCAGCAATGGCCGAGAGCACTGAGAGCGGGATGGGTGCCGCGAACAGGTCGTCGTACGCCTTCATCTCGGCTGAGGTTATCCTCTGGTTCGTGCCAACGATCCCGGGCGTGTGGAGGATCTGCACTTGCGCTCTTCTCTCCGTTGTGGGTGGGGCTGCTGACGGGGACGCGGTTGTGGCCGAGCGGCCACGTCTGGGCGCGAAGTTTAGCGGGCGTCGAGGCCTCTTCCCAGGCGTTGGCAAGGTTGCGGTGATGTGTTTGGTGGCAGCAACAAGGAATTCGCCCAGCGTCCAAGTCTGGTGCAGCGGCGCGTCCCCGGGATCTACGGAGCGTGATTGGAGGCGAGGCGAATCGCCCTGATGCGGCCCGGCATGAGCCATGCTGGGCGCTAGCCGGCGTGGGCTGGGACTCCGTGTGGGCTGCGGCCGGCCTTGGCGTGGTGGGCTGGGCACAGGGCCTTCGCAGAGCGCCATCGGGCGTCTTGGCACGTGCTCGCCGTGGTGGCTGGCTGGGGCGTTAGCGTCGGGGTGGGCGTGTTCGTCCTCCACAAAGACCAAGTGGGCGCAGATGGCTGCTCAGCGGGCGCGCTCGACCCCACCCCGGGCGCTGGCGTAGGGGGAGCGCTGCTTTGCCCGACAGATAGCTCGCCGGCTGGCGGCGACGGCCGCGAAGTCCGCACTCGCCGTGTCGAGCGAGTCCCGACCGGGCAACGGATCAGATGAGCCAGATGTGGCCCCCTCGCAATCGTCCTCGGGTGCGCCCTGCGCGGCTTGATGTGAATCCTGATCCACTGCTGGTGCGTTCGCCGCCAATGGGGGGCCGCCACTTGGCGCCTGGGTCAAGTCGTTGCCCCCGACCACGGTCATAGCAACCAAAGCGGGGCTACCAGCTGGCGCCACCGTCATGGTTCTGGCGGCAGCAGTGTCTTTCTCAGCTGTGCCCATTGGGGCCGCCTGCAAAGCGCGGCTGTGCCTTCCTCTGCCTTTTCCTTTTCGAGCATGGCGACGAGAAGGGTGGGGCCCTTGCTGACTTGGCCATGGCGCCATGCAGCGCCCTTCGCGTCGTACGGGCGGCGGTGCGTCCTCGCCGGCCGCAGCGGGCCAGGCGTGCGCCACGGTGACCCATCAGCCCGGGTGGCGCGATTGCGGCGTGCCATAGCGAAGTCGTCCATGGACATGCCATCCGCCCGCCAAGGAGGAGGCGTCTGTCAGCGCGCAAGACTTGCCCGGCGGCGCGCGCCGCCCGGGCGAGGCCCGCGCTGCGGTCGTGGTTGGTGCCGTCGCGCGCGCCATCCCCTCCCTGTCCAGGGCGGGCTGGGCGCGGAGGAGCGGAGTTCGGCTCGGCTCAACGCGGGCCACAACAATGGCTATTGGGAAGGTGAGGGTCCTGATGGTGGGCGCATCGGAACTCAGGCGCACGGGAATGTGCTCCACTATCTCCAGAATGGTGGCACGGCGAATGCTGTCGGGGTCGTGCGTGCGCGCCGCCAGCCGGAACGTGGCCAGGTCGGCTCTGGAACATGTGTCGGGGTGGAGGCGCTCAATCCAGCAGCTCTCTCGGAGTATGTGCTCGACGGTGGCGAGATGCCATGCTTGCGCTGGGATGCTGCGGAGCTCCAGCTCGACGCAGTACTCGAACTCACCGGAGCCGGCGTGGGCAAGCTTGCTCCAAGGCCGGATGGAGAGCGAGAACCGCTGCGAGTTGATGAAGTGGTCCCCGTCCTGGCGATGCTTGGTGGTGTGGGAGTAGAACAGGATCAGGAAATCCTCAGGGTGGTGTGCGTGCACGATGAAGTCGCCGTCGGCAAGGTCGAAGGTGTCGTGGAGGACGTCGGCGACCTTGGCGGGAGACACGCGCGGCCTGTTGCCGGTAATGGTCGCCACCATCGCGCGGCTCAGGACCTCCTCTGCTTCCTCCATCTCAACAGAACGCGCCATGATCACCATCGCTGGCTCAGGCGCGCGTGGCGCGGCGCGCGCAGCAGCAGGGCAGTGAAGGCGAAGGAGGTGGTGGAGGCGCAACGACGTGGGCGGCGTTCCCGGGCGGCGGGACCCGCATGGTCGTTGGCGGCGCGGCCTTGCCCGGCGGCGGCACGACGCCTCGTTTCGCAGGAGCGCGAATCATGGCCGGACTCGAGGCAGCGGCGGTACCTGATGTCGTTGGTGCAATCGCGGACGTGGTGGCGGTGGTCGAGGCATCGAAAGCACAGGCCCGCGATCTCCTCCGGCGACGGGCTGCGCCGGCGCGGCTGCGCTGGGCTTGGCTCGACAGGCTGGCGCGGTTGACGGTGGGGGTGTCTGCGCCTTGGCTGCTGGAAGCCATCCTCGTCGACCTGGATACCGCCGGAGACGCGGTGCACCTCGGAGCGGGGACCGAGGCGGGTCGAGGCAGGCTGCGGGTTAGCGCCTGGGCCTGTGAGGCGGCGCCGGGGCTGCGGCGTGCGGGCGACATCGCTGTATGAGCGCGTCGAGGACTCGCTCTCCGAGTCGAACCAGCGGTCCCCGGAGGACACGCGGTCGCCGGAGAGGGTCACCCGATGCTCAACAGGGTCGGCGCTGGTGGATGCCATGGCTGTTGCGGCGGAGGTGCAGGGCGAGGAGGGGAGAGGGGAGGACCGCCGGCGGGGATTCGGCGGCAGCTAGGCTAGCGTGGGGTGGAGCGGGGAGCTAGGGGGAGCGGGGGTGGAGCGGGGAGCTAGGGGGAGCGGGGGTGGAGCGGGAGCCGGCTCATCTTCAGTGCCTAGTATCACACTGCTACTGTGAATTTACAACTGCATATTCAAGCCAAATGGTCAACTCTGTTCAATGTGAATTTCTTCAACAACATTAATACTGCGTAGAGACCCTCACTGATCAGTGCAAGGCAACATTCATAATGTGGAGTATGGATGGAGCGAAGGAGCTTCAGGCCTTTACATGGCAGTGGTCGTTGCGTTGTATCACCTTTAGATCTTTGATTTTTCTCATGTTTATTCAGTCAGCGCTAAGCACCGATACGGATACGAGTATCGGTATCGGGCCGATACGGATACGAGTATCGGTATCGGGCCGATACGGATACGTACTATTTTGAAAAAAATGCCAATACAGGGATATGTTTTACTATTTTTTAAAATAAAAATGAAGTATAGAAGTGCATTCAGAATGTCAATTGTGACCTTTGTACATGCATGGATTCCATGGCTCCCTGTCTTCAGCAAATGTGCAGAAACTCGTAGCTACTCAAAGCAACATGACTACACTAGTTACATTTCCATTTAGTGTTGTTCCCTCCAGGTGATTTCTCTATAATTGTGACATGGCTCCACAATGGTGCCCTTAGATTCGTAGGTACAGCACGAGGTTCAGCAGGAGGAGCCATCTGGAGGAGATGAATATGAGATCTTCGGAGGAGAAAGAACAGGAGATGAGCTTGGCTGGGCAGGGAGGGGGCATTGGTGAGGAGGAGGAGCAGCTCGTCGCCGGCTAGCCACCGCCGCCGCTGGTGCTGGGTGAGCAGGCGCCACCTGGTGTGAGCTTGGGAGGGAGGAAAGAAACTGGGAGGGAATGGATGGGGGGCATCGGGGTACTAGGGTTGCTGGTTGCCTCTTTACTGGGCTGAGTGGGCTCTTAAATGGGCTGGGCCGTACCCAAGACGTATTGGCAAAGTATCGGGATTGTTTTAAATCATTTCTTCACGGATACTCCATGCATACGTATCTCGGGGTATCGGAGGCGAATCGGTATCAGATACGGTATCCGATATGGATACGCTGGTTGACTGAAGTATCCGTGCATTCGAGCGCGCTACAGACCATGTTTCGTTGGCTTTGTAAAACCTTTTCTATCTTAATATACATACATGCAGTCCTGCATGATCTCCATTCTTGATGATTTCTGGTCCAACCTTAAATACTATGCATCAAACCACAATACATTTCAATTATCATGCCGTATACTCTTCTAATTCAACATCCTTTAAAATATTGCCTAAAAAGAACGAGAAAAGACATAAAGTGCATCGTCATTTGTATGAAGTGAACCCCTTTTAAGAAACACAGGGTAATTACTGTTCAGTGTCCTTATTCATTTTTAAATGTGAAACTACGATGGAATATTGTTTACATTCAGTTTCTTTTGTCTTGCTGTTATTGTAGTCCAAAGTGGTTCGAGAATTATTTCGGACTAATATAATGTTCGTCTGCCATGCAGCTTTTAACTCGTTTAGTTTTTGAGCATGGAAGCACTGACGCAGCTGCGAAGGTAGCTGACACAATGGGTGTGGATTTTGTGCACGAGATAATATCAGCTTGTGTGCCACCAGTTCTTCCTCCACGAACAGGACAAGGATGGGCTTGCATTCCTATTTTAACCACAGTTTCCAATATTATTTCTGAAAACAGTTCAACAGTTCCAAAGTCCCTCCCCCCTGATCAAGGATGGAGTCCACATGATTCATTGTTGTCTTCTCGCCGGGATCCGCTGTATCCTCTTCAGTTAAATTTAGTGAAGCATTTAGCCCAATTATCATCAGTAAGAGCAGTTCTGGCATGTGTGTTCGGAAGTAGCATACTATCTGGTGACAGTGAATCATCTCCTACTTATGTGAAAGATGCAATGCAAACCACTGAAGTTGAGAGGTCATTCTATGAATTCGCTCTTGAACAATCGGAGAGGTAATGAATAGTCATTTTATGCCATCATGTCCCAATCAACTTCACTTTGTAAGTATCTAAGTTACTTGCAGATATCCAACTTTGAACCGGTGGATACAGATGCAGTCTAACCTTCACCGGGTATCTGAGTCTGCCGTGGCAGTTAACACTGAAAATGAAGTCGCCGTGCATCAATCAAAAGGAAAATTTTCTATTAAGCGAGCTCGTGAACCTGACAGTGATGCTGAATCAGAGCTTGAAGATGTCGTCATAAATGGAAATGCTGCTTCAAGTACACTAGAATCCCCTGAACATGATGATGCTAAACTAGAGCCAACAGCTTTTATTTCTTTTGACTGGGAGAACGAAGGACCATATGAGAAAGCCGTTGAGAGGTAGCAGGATTTTACAAGTTTTTCTTGGCCACGCCTTTTGCTCTACACATAATGAGAGTTTCTCACTTGCACTTGGCCATTACTTGTTGTGATAATTTCTATGTGACAATTAAACTTGCTTTGTCTCTGTAGGCTAATTAATGAAGGAAAACTAACTGATGCTCTTGCTGTATCCGACCGTTGTTTGCGCAATGGAGCGTCTGATAAATTACTTCGATTGCTCATTGATCAAAGGGAAGAAAGAAGTCTAGGCAAAGGACAATTCCGTCCATATGGTTCCCGTAACTTGGGGAATAATACTTGGCAGTATTGTTTGAGACTGAGGGATAAAAAACTTGCAGCTCAGCTTGCTCTTAAGTATGTCATGTCATTTTCGTTCCAGCCTTATTAGTACAATATAAACCTTTTGATTTTGTGTAGTGAAGGCATTCTTTCAGTTTTAGTATATTTGATAGATGTCCATTTTGAATGCATCACCGTTGCTATATTTTTGTTCTCCAGATAGGCATATTGAGTTACTGAGTGCATACTTTCATTTCTAGGTACCTGCACAGTTGGAACCTTGAAGCTGCAACCAATGTTCTAACTATGTGCATCTGCCACTTACCTGAGAATGATCCTATGCGGAGTAAGGTAGCTTGACTTGCATTTATTTACATTTCAAGTTCACACATTATCTTGAAAGGTCATATGGACATATGTTGTTGTGTGCCTGGTCAAGTCATGGCTTTACTTAGTCTAAAAAAACTGTGATTTCATTTATGCATATCACCTAACAGATATTCTGTCCAAGCCAACACTAGGTAGCTCTTGCTGGTTTGTCTTGCTATCTAACTTTAAAACGTAACAATATGTGCTTGACTGTGATCGTGTCATTCTATGACACAACCTGTTTAGTTTGACGCAACAGGTTCAGTTTCTCAAAACTTAGCTTTTACGACCTGGTCTAGCATTTCTTGTTTGTTATTGTATAATCCCACCACCCATTCCTGGTCATCTTCAACTCAAATTTAGGGTGCCTATTATTCTTAATATATTGATACCTAGGTCCTATGTATCCATAATTTTTTTAATAATTTTTCTGTGTCATTTTGTAACAGGTGCTACACATGAAGCAATCTCTGCAACGGTATGGTCATATTATGAGTGCTGATGACCATTACACCAGATGGCAAGAGGTAAGCCAATCAATGAATGTCATATGATTTTGGTCTTCCGTCCCATTATTTTAATTTTTGTGACAACATAGGCTTCAGAATTGTTCCTTAAAAGTATGTGTCGTTTTTTGTATCGAAGTTTTCCATGTTTAAACTTGACTGACATTCAAATTACTAGGTCGAAGTTGATTGTGAAGATGATCCAGAGGGGCTAGCACTTAGGCTTGCCGCCAAAGGAGCTGTATCTGCTGCTTTACAGGTCGCCGAAAGTGCCTCTCTGTCAATCGATTTGCGGAGGGAACTGCAAGGCCGCCAGCTTGTCAAACTTCTTACCACTGATCCACTTAATGGTGGAGGCCCAGCTGCGGCATCACGATTTCTATCGACCTTACGAGATTCCAATGATGCTCTTCCTGTTGCCATTGGTGCCATGAAGTTATTACCTGACTTGCGCTCAAAGCAGCTTCTTGTATGTTGCCAAATCTGACAAGAGTTAATTGTACTAAACTTTTCTGACAAGGATTAAAGTAATACTGATTAATTTTTTCAGGTGCATTTTTTTCTCAAACGTACAGTTGGGAATTTGTCAGATGCTGAGATTGCTCGACTTAATTCATGGGCGCTGGGTCTTCGTGTTCTTTCCTTATTGCCATTGCCATCACAACAGCGTTGCTCTTCTCTGCATGAACATCCTCAGTTGATTCTGGAAGTACTATTGATGATGAAGCAACTCGAGTCTGCATCTCTGGTATTCCGTTTCAACTAATTTTTTGCATGTCAACTCTCATCCTTGAACTTTTTGGGACAACAGAAATGATTCTCTCCTTAGAGCTGCTGCTATACTAGGAACATGTCAACCTACTGTGCTAATGGAAGATTTCTTCTTTATGACTTCAGGTTTTGAAAGAATTTCCATCCCTGAGGGATGACAAGTTAATCATTGCTTACGCTAAGAAAGCAATCTCTGTCAATATCGATTCTACTCTTAGGGAACCGCGACAAACCATCTCTGCGGCAAGAGAAAAAGAAAAAAAGGCTGCCATACCAGCTAAAACAAATTTTGTGCAGAGTTTTGGCAACTTTCAGAGAGAGGCACGTAAAGCATTCTCATGGGTGCCCCGCGACGGCGGCACCAAAACCCCTCCGAAAGATATCCCTCGGAAAAGAAAGAGTTCAGGCTCAGGTGATAGATCCTCTTGGGAAGCGATGCCTGGTGTACAGGAGGAGCAGACACCTGTTTACCCTTCTGAAGGACAAGATAGACTTCCTTTTGTTTCTGCTCCTGAGGAGTGGGTGCTTACCGGAGAGCCTGATAGGGATAACACAACTCGTTCATGTCATAGATATGAATCCTCTCCAGATATCGCACTATTCAAGGTGTGTTGTTTGCTTATCAGGCTTATCTTTCTTCGAATGCTACTGATTTATAAGTTCTTATCCTGCATTATTCTGGCTTATCCGCAGTCTTCCTTTTTCCGTATTATGCATCAAGGGCAGCTAGTTGGTAGCTTTGAATTATTGACCCAATATTATTTCCTGATGTGCCATTTTTTTAGCGGTTAAGTTGGAAATACTGCTAAATTGAACTTGATTTTAGATTAATTTTCTTTCCTACTTATAAAGTTTACAGTTGGTGGCCGTCCGTTCACTCCTATGTCCCACCTCTTCCTCTCAGCTCTGTCAAGTGGACCACGCATAGGAACCTAGCAGGCAGGTAGGTGGATTAAAAAACACTGTATTAAAAAACGCCCCCTTCACTCATCCTCTCTGTCCTGCTGCTGCATGCCTGCACCGCATGGCCTTCCCCAATCTCCTTTCTTCTGCCACATACTTTCCCGATCTATATCCATCTGCACTGTCACTATTAATACATTCTAATCTTGTTCAGCCGATTATTCCCCTCATTTATGTATCGTTCTTGTCATCGGCTTCCCGTCACGCTCAGTCTCCACTGCCAACGCTTGCTCGCTGTCATCGGAACAATGCCGAGGTGTATGCAGTACGCCCGACCAACGCGCCCACTCGTCATGAGCATAGCGTGGAGGCAGTACCCCTTGCTAATCTACTTGCTCACACTCATTGGACGCACTCGCGCAAGAACTGCTCCCTTCCTCATGAGGGTCGAGCTATGCCCCTCTATGTTTGCTGCAATCTAGGTGCAGCACCGCATCTTCAGTTTTCTCTTCCCTGCTTCCTTCACATCTTGACAAAGTATACCTTGTCTAATCACACCCATTCGCCTAATTGGTTCCTGAACCCATTAGATTATAGCTTAATCAATTGCAGTTCATTGCTGCAGTGGAATGTGTATGCACGTGACTCTTCCTTGCACGATGTTTGAATTTCTTGGACGTTCTCTACCTAATGCATGCAGCAGAGACATATATAGGTCTTTCCTGGTTGCTTGAGAGCTCAAAAAACTCGTTTTGTTGCGTTCGGTGTGTTCTAAACAGTATGGTTTTATCTCCATGAACAGAGAAATTAGGGCTTCCTGCCAACGGTTAGTACACATGTGATCAGAAATTGGGTTGGGCAATTCAGATTTCAAAGCGGACATGAAAAATCTTTTTTTTATGCTACACCACTTGAGTTTTTACAAAAAGAACTGTATATGTTCCAAGGAACAATTTTCAAAACAGTCATCATAGAACTTACAGTAAAAGGTTTACGATTGGAAGATACTTCCGATGTGAATAAAAAATTGTACCAGACTATCGTCACATGTTGACCAAGTGGGTTGCCCAAATTTTCGCCGCTAAAAAAATACATAACTTGTATATTGTAGGATTCTTCTCCTTCAACATGAGAAATTCATCCATTTTTATATAGTAATAGTAGGACTCTTCTAGAACATGAGAAACACATCCTTTTTTCATACTACAACACGTGTTTCGAAAAAGAAACCTGCCTTATATTTATTCTCCAGTATTTTTGTGAGTCCATCTGCTGCCACATTGCTTTGAAAAAAAACCCTTGTATGTTCCGTTTGTCGACCTGTTCATAACAAAACTCATTTAAGCCCATGAGCTCAAGCAGACCTTTTTTAGTCCAATATCTCCAGACTCTAGAGTACCAAGGTTTGTCATGTCTGTAGATGGTACATATCACCTTTCATGTAATACGATTACACCAATAAGCCTTCGGGCCATGGTCAATATATAATCAGAGTTATTAAAGTGAATTAATTTGATATATAGCTAGATTAAATTATATTGTGTCTCATTTCTCGTGGTTCCGTAGCGCAGCACGGGCATCTTACTAGTATTATTGAAAAAAAGAATGAAGTGTCAATATGAAGCAACTTCTGAAGTGTACATAAGTGATAGTGTCAATTTTCTGTCATCTATTTGTGTAATTCTTTGTGAACCAAATTCTAGGCATTGCTTTCACTGTGCACTGATGAGTCAGTAGCCGGAAAAGGTGCACTTGAACTGTGTGTTACTCAGATGAAGGTTGTGCTAAGCTCCCTACAGTTGCCTCTCAATGCATCTATGGACAATGTAGCCCGGGCTTATCATGCAACGGAAACTTATGTGCAGGTATGAAAAAGAACTAGCAGCATGGTACTTTTGAGTATCATAACTTGGTAGATTAACATCAATGACATTTCATCAGGCAATCTCTTATGCAAAAAATCTACTAAAAAAGCTCACCGGGAGTAGTGATTTGTCAAGTGGTTCTGAAAGAAGTAGAGATGCTGATGATGTTTCTGTGGACGCTGGCAGTTCAAGCACTGGGGTCCAACATCAAGATGAGCTGTCTGATCTCCTTGCTCAAGCAGATACGTGGCTAGGGCGTGCTGAGCTTCTTCAAAGCCTGCTGGGATCAGGTATTATTGCATCACTTGATGATATTGCTGGCAAAGAGTCTTCAACTAGTCTACGTGACAGGCTGGTCAGTGATGAGCGATACAGCATGGCTGTATATACTTCTAAGAAGTGCAAGGTGAATGTTACAATTTGTTTCTGTCTATACTTTATATTTTTTCATGACAGTGATAAGGTAATTTAATGACGCGATCAATTTCAGATTGATGCTTTTCCAGTGTGGGTTGCTTGGGGCCATGCTCTAGTTAGAATGGAACACTACGCTCAAGCCCGTGTGAAATTTAAGTAAGAGAAAACTCTTCTTTGTTGTTTCTCACTTTCTCTTATAAGTGCCTGCCTGCAGAAGAAATGGAAGATTTAGTTACAAATACAAAAGAAATCAAGGAAACAAACAGATAAAAAAAACACTGCCTTATCATTTAGTTCTTCCAAGTTCCTTATCGTGTAGTGACCTCGCACTGGTTGCTAAATGTGTATAGGGTTGCAGATGGAGTGGTATGCTCTCTTAGTATAGCTGTCTAAGGATATGTGAAACCTAATGGTTAAAGTAAAATTTCTTGCATAAAATTGCACATTTATTTTCTGCAATCGTCCTTTTATCATTATTCGTTAGAAATATGGTGAAATAGGTTGATTGTCGTCAATTTGTCACAGCGATAAGCAGGCTAAAATTGTTGCCTACAGATGGAGCATTGGAAAATTTTGTAGGAATTTGGTATTGCTTACATCCAGACTGTCAGATATGAGGTTGCAATAGCTGACCTTGGGCACTCTGAGTCGTTGCTTTATCTTAGCTTGGTCAATAACTCCATCCTTGAACTCCTTGAACTTGTTAACCATGGTGATACTTTCTGTTGTACAAATCTTCATTTTTATTGCATTTCTTTTCCAGGCAAGCTCTTCAACAGTTCAAAGGTGATGCGCCTCCTGTTGTCCTTGATATCATTAACACAATTGAAGGGGGTCCTCCTGTTGATGTTTCTTCTGTCCGCTCTATGTAAGGGATTAACATCAATTGTGTTTCATCTTTTGAGACTTCTAACAAAATGTTCTTTGCACGGAGCAAAGTAAAATTGCCTAAGTTATTCCTGTCAATGAATCATCATATTTATGATGTATATTTCGTACTCCCTCCGTCCCAAAATTCTTGTCTTAGATTTGTCTAAATACGGATGTATCGAGTCACGTTTTAGTATTAGGTACATCCGCATCAGCTAAGACAAGAATTTTGGGACGGAGGGAGTATTTATTAACTCAGCAGTTAACCTTTTTTGCTAGACTTGTTTCTTTCTCTAGTTCTGTTATTAGTGCTTGAGGTTAAGAACTGGTTGGTAATAGTGCCCCTGAACTGAAAACTTATTTACCAGTTCCCTGACATTATTAATTTCAATCAAGAGATGTGGTTTTCCTCTTTCTAAGTAACTGCTATCAAACTGGCATTGCAGGTATGAACATGTAGCAAAAAGTGCAGCAACCATCTTCGATGATTCCCTTTCTGCTGATTCTTATCTTAATGTTCTATATATGCCATCCACATTCCCACGATCTGAGAGGTCCAGGCAATCCAGAGATTCTCTAGATAGCCAATTTTCGTCTGCTAACTCATACCTTGAAGATGGTCCTCGCAGCAATCTTGATAGCGTCCGATATGCAGAGTGTATTCATTACTTGCAGGAAGTAAGATTTGTCCTCCTTCAAAGGTGTTCCTATTTTTCTTTATTATCTCAAACTTTGGCATACAAGGTTTACCCTAGAGTTTTCTTTACACTTTCTAGACTCTGCGTACCTGTAATAACCGAAAGACCTAAATTTTGTACCTGGCATCCTGCTCATCACTGTGATGACCATTTCTTACAGTGGCAATTAAAGCCACACACTTGAACCCTGTTTCAGGTTTTGGTTTGCCCAAGTCCTTCTGAATTTATTTCAGGATTGTATGGTTTGCCCAAGTCCTTTTGAATTTGTGATTAATGGTTTCTTTCGGATACTTGCAGTATGCTCGCCCACAAATGCTTGCTTTCATGTTCAGGCATGGCCATTATGCAGAAGCATGCTCTCTATTCTTTCCATCCAGTGAACCAACCGCAGAAGGGGAAACATCTTTGTCTTCAGTTCCTCGGAGTGATCCTTTAACAACTGATTATGGGACAATTGATGACCTGTGTGATCTATGTCTTGGATATGGTGCTATGTCTGTATTGGAGGATACAATATTGGCAATAACTCAATCCCCGACATATCATGACACAACTGTGATTCAGTACATGAACACTGTTCTCACCCGCATTTGTAACTACTGTGAAATGCATCGGCACTATAATTATCTTTACAACTTTCTGGTACTATCATCAATTTTTCCTTTGCGTCACTTCCTTTGGAGTCCACTGCTTTCACGCTAATTAATTTTTACATTGAAACATGGTGTATCAGGTTCTAAAAGGTGACCATGTGGCTTCTGGCCTTTGCTGTATTCAGTTATTCATGAATTCAATGTCCCAAGAGGAATCTCTGAAGCATTTGGGACATGCCAAGGTATTATGATTTTCATATCAATGTGTTACAAACATATAATTCATTAGTTGGTCTCTATGCAGCTCCACATACTTACATATGACACTTTGACAATATAGTTCAGTGTCGGTAAATATCATAGTGTTCCCTTACGGTTTCTGTAACTGCCATATTTACCAAATTTAATATTGCAACAACTTCTAGTCTCTACTCTAGAAAAGGTCACTCGACATGAGTACATATTTACATGAAGTCATGAATTAAACATAGAACGCTGCTAGCACATATATGGTACACATCAACCAGCCTAGCGCCATGCCAACTGAACCAAGTGAGATAACTAGGAAATAATTCTCGAGAACAGTCACAAACCACTGAATCATGGTTTCTCGAAGAAATAGGCTTCTTGAGCACCACTGAATCATCAATTATCGACTGCACCAGTGGCGAATCCAGGATGAAAATAAAGGATGGGCTCAATTCACTAAGCTAAATTGAGGCGAGAAGCAAAATTTTATAAAATTCTGTAAGAATTGTAGGTCTGCCACTTGCTATAACCCATGAACCTATAAAATTTCAACCAAAACTATGATCATATTTGGCCCGCACAAATAAAACAAAAATTAAACACACTAACTACAATATTGTTCACTTAACTCTTGTTCTGTTTGTAGCTTACAGCTGGTCATATTTTTGGACGAATTTGTATGCTATAACATGAAGTACCTCCAATATTTTTTTGTAATTGTTGCCACTTCAAAATGATTCTGCTAACATTATGTACTTCTGCACACATATTCAATGTGATTTTTCCCCTTAATTCTGGCGTCTTTTATTATGGATTGAAAAACTTTTATCTTGTTCTGCTTTTACCTACCATTGCATTGTCAGACATCCTTGATATTTTAACCAAAAAATATTTATGACAAGTTTATTGGTGGGTCGCGTGCTATTGCAAACTGAGAATAGACACTACGATATGTATTGCCAGTGCTTGACCAGTAGATTTTTTTGAAATGTTCGCCATTAGCTATCAGGGGCAGTTGACAACGAAAATTTTGATCTATGGTTCCAGTCCTCATTGTTAGAGTTGTACTCCCTCCATCCCGAATTACTTGTCTTAGATTTGTCTAGATAGAGATGTATCTAACACTAAAACGTGTCTAGATATGTTAACAGTGCAATATCCCTATTTACCAAACTAGGGCACCACACGGCTTTTACCTCTCCAAACTCAGTGTTGATATATGTTAGCCGTGCAATATCCCCATTGAGCTGTTTGGGGTCCAGCTCCCTTCGCTTGGAAAGACGAAAGGGGGTCATTGGTACTTACTACATGGTTTTAAGGCTCTGATACCATGTGGTAAGTATGCAGAAATCACCTTATACAGTAGGGGGATACTACACGGGTAACATATATACAACTCAAACACTCATATACCCGTGTGGGCCGTCTTTGGCAATAGCAAGCCATGAGGCCCATGATAAGTGGAGTGTACCACTGTCTCCAGCCAATCTTTCTCTATGCCTTTGCTTCTTGACACCTACGGCCGACGAATAGCAAATCGATGGCAAACTGGGGTTTTCTGGCCAAATTAGAGGGTAGATGGAGCCTACAACAGAACAACAACCAGCTAGGCAACCGCAGACAAACAACTAACCAACTGTCGACAGAACCAGTTAAGCAGCTAACTTGAAAGTAGTACAAAGCGAGCAGCAAAGATTTCATAGGACCACATCATGTACATCATTCCATTAAACACCTGACATAGGACACGTGCAGCGTTGTGATAAGCCTCATACGGATATCGTCTGTGAAGCGAGGCGGAGCGTATGGAATTGACGGCGATCGCGTGGGAAGGGGATGTCCTGCTAGCAGAAGCATGTGCACTGGAGACAGCCAAGGGAGGAGCAGCACGTGCAGGTGGCTGGAAGGCGAGAGGAGCCTGCGGGGGCATGATGGGCATATCGAGAGGAGCCACCTGGCGCAGAGCTTCTAAGGATGCGGAAGCGGGGGCCATGTCGAGGGGAGGCGTCTGGCGCAGAGCTTCTAGAGAAGCGGAGGCGGTGTCACAGAGGGGACAGCAGAAGGAACAGATCTTGGCTGCTAATGCTGTGGTTAGATAACTAGGCTGTTGGTGTAGCATGTGGAGAAGCTGGTTCGGAGGCACTACGCCAGTTTGGTAGTGGGCTAGGGACGCGGCTCCTCTGACGTACGGCGCGCACACTGACGTGTGGACCTGGACCCACGCGTCAGTGGCCCAATGTCAGGTGGCCGTACGTCAGGGGATCTGGCTCCGTGGGCTAGGTCTGATCAGGAGTCTCTCGAGTGGTTATTTTTTTCTGGCTAGTTTGTCTGTTACTAATTTTTTTCCTCATAAAAATACACATTTCTCCATACAGTACCAAAAACAATCAAATTGAGTTGACCGGTTTGGCTTGTTTTTCTTGTTCGTATTAGGACTTTGGGCATGTATAATGTCCAGCCCACTTAGCTGAACAGGATCCCTGTAAATCAGCATTCCTGTAAAAGTAACTCAGTTACACAGAGAAGTAAATTTGGCAACTACTCCCTCCGTCTCATAATGTAAGACGTTTTTTCACACTAGTGTAGTGTAAAAAAACGTCTTACATTATGGGACAGAGGGAGTAGTTGCCAGTTCTCGCAAAATCTGAAAAAGAAATCATGGATACAGGTCATGCTAAAGCACTTGCACTTACAAAAAGAGCATCAAATAGTTTTACCATTTGCCACCTAGTAAAAAGTAGATACAATTTTAGGGCCGATTATATAGCTACGAATTTGTCTTTTTCGTACAGGTCACAAGAGGTCTTATTTTTTTGTTAACCTTTTCAGGGGCACACTGCAGATGATATAGCATGGCTTGCATCCACTAATTTGTGTAGCATTATACGGAAACTCATAAAGTGGGTTTGAATAATGGGGTGTAAGTGTCAACTAGTATGACACCATCCAGTTATACTACTTGTGACTCTTTTCTATAACACAAAAACTTGGTACTCAAGTGTTATGCTCAAATTAGACTCTTTAATTTAATGCATAGTTCAACCTCCAGTGTGCCACCTTGAAGAAGCACTTCTTGGAAGGGTTATGTATCTTGTCGTAACAATCCGAGCCAGCAGCTTTAGTCATATGAGGGTCTAGAAACGTTAGCAGTCAGTTCTAGATTTTGTACAACATGCAGTTTTTCTTTTTGTGCAATATTCTTAGGCCGCACATAGAAATGTAAACTTACAGGTGAATAGTGGAACTCTGTACTGTTGCAGTCATTTGACAGCAAAGCTGCTTTCTAATGCACTAATTTAGTAACATTATGCAAAACTACTTTTCATAGAGTAAATCTCAGGGAGACTAAATGTGGTCTGCACTGCTCCATAAGGAATCTAAATAGTAGAAAACACTGTAAAAAAATCCCATGCTCTCTAGAAAAATAGATGTTGAAATTGTTCCTGGATATCTTTGCACAACTTGCATCAACTAACTTTCAATGAAATACTCCCATGACATATATGCAGTTTGATTTGCCTCATCTTTAGTGCTGACAGTGTTACATTTGACTACTGTGGATGTTGTTTAAGCAAATCTAATTATTAAAAAATACTTATAAAAATAGAATGAGTTTTTGGGTTATTTTGGACCTGACTATGTATACTTACTCCCTCCGGTCCTTTTTACTCTGCACATTGGATTTGCCAAAAGTCAAACTTAGCTAGGTTTGACCAAATTTATATTAGAAATTATTAGCATCTATAATATCTAATAAATATAATATGAAAATATATTCCGAGATGAATCTAATGATATTGGTGTTGTTATGTAAATGTTAATAATTTTTTATATAAACTTGGTCAAAGTTGGATGAGATTGACTTCAGACAAACCTAATATGCAGAGTAAAAAGGACCGGAGGGAGTACATTGTAATTTTGAACAGTGGCTTCATAATAACTAATCAATAATGGTTTGGTGTGTTTCTTATACTCGGCTTCTTATGAGTGCAGACACATTTTGAGGAAGCCTTATCTGTACGAGATAGAACAATTGAGGCTACAAAATTGGTATCACGGACTGCTCGCAATAAGAGTGCATCGGAAAAACTAACTCGAGAGATGATAATGAAATTTTCTACCAGAGTTTCCTATCAGGTGAGGAAATTGTCAAGGAAGATAAATTACTGGGCGAACATGGCTTATTTCCCTTCTATAATTTTTTTTTGTCCATGTTTGAGACTGTTTCTCTGGGACCCAACTATCATTATAAACCGACGCGCATGTAGTTTTTCTAGCTCTGCACTCATTTGATGCCCAGTTTTAGACTTAGGTATGCTAATCGAGTTGCATATGTTGAAAACATAGATGGATGTTGTGAAGGCCCTCAACAGTGTAGATGGGCCTCAGTGGAAGACCTCCCTGTTTGGAAATCCAACTGATCCTGAAACTCTGAGGTTTGTGCTACTGCTTTGCTTTTTAAGGTTAAATATATTTAACTGCTCTTGAAGGAGGGTACACTCCTACACATGTTATCTGAAAGATACACCCCTCCTGGACGATTCCTATTATTGCATGGTCATGTCCAGTTCACATTTTCGCATCATGATTTAGCTTTAAATTTCCTTTATTGAGCTGTTTTAAGTGCCAATGAAGAATTATCTACTATAAATAACTATCTTGTTGTATTCAGATCAAAGTTTTGCTGACACTTGCAGGGATAACTCTTAAATTTATTATCTTTATGATCGGTATCATTACCGATCTTCGCTTTTCCTTATGCACCAGTACTTGACTAGTCCATCTTTTATTGCCTGGTGTGCTTATTTGTTTGACATAAGCTCATATTATCTGCAGGCGAAGGTGCATGGTTGTTGAAACTCTGGCTGAAAAGCATTTTGATTTAGCTTTTAGAATGCTTCATGAGTTTGATCTTCCAGGTTACTTATATTCCACATCCTATATACCTAAATAGCTCATCCCCACTATCTCTATTATCTCAACATGCAACACATGCCACCTCATCAAAGGTCCACCACAACATGCATGAGAACTATTTTTCATTATTAGTTGACCCCCACTAATTATTTTTATTTCAACATGCACACATAAGCCATGCGCACATATCACCTCTTCAAAGGCCCACCCAATATGAATGGGAAAAAAATTCCATTATATTATACTACCTATATTCAATAAATATTTTCAACTATACAATAATCCAATACAATATATAATATGCATCTTTAGTTTTTTCATATATTATTAATCCAAATGTTTGATACAACCAAATCTTAATGAAATATATTGCAACAAATTCCCACCGCAACACACGGGGTATCATCTAGTTTATACTCTTAATTTTGCAGAATTAATGTTAAAAATTGATGCTTATTTGGGAACAATGTTTGGAAGTAGGCATCGATATACTCAGAGTTACTGACAGACCAATTCTTTTCAGTTGTGGATGTTTATGCCGGTGTAGCAGCATCCCTCGCAGAGAGGAAAAAAGGTGGCCAGTTAACGGAGTTCTTGAAAAACATAAGGGGAACCATAGAAGATGATGAATGGGATCAGGTGATGTGTACTGTTTTTTTGTGTGCAGCCTTCAGCTTTGCTTATAGGGTATCAATCTCAGAAATAATAATATATTCTTGTAGTAGATTGTATTGTTCATGGGAGGATCTTTTGGAAGTTTGAGTTCTGCTTTGTTGTTAGTTACCTCATCAGATGCGGAACTAATGTGTAGCCTATGTAGATATGCACGATGTCATATGACATTATTTGTGTCTGGAGTTCACAACTTCCAAAGAGTCACATATCCGAGTTATTGCTAGTACTCTATAAATTTCATTGTATATCCAGTTATATTTCTATGTTCCTGCATGTTTCATCGGGCATTCAGGAAATTCAAGTATCACAGTACAGAATGTGTAGATGATGCTCCATATTTTCTTTTGCAGTAGAAAAATGGATATGCTGTATCTTTTTTTTTGAGAAAACACAAAAGCTTTGCTTTTCATTGCATAGAAGAGTCGTTACAAGCCCCAAGGACACACCCGACGTACAATAGCTCAAGGAAGGCCACAAATAACACACAACACAATGCCCCTAGAGGCGACTTCCTCCAGGAGCAAAGCCCGATAATTTGAAACTTTAACACAAGATCCTTGTTTGGTTGATTACTGTATGGGAATGATCTTGGTGAAACGCTCTTCTGATCTTTTCGTTCACTTTTTTTTAATAGGTTCTGGGTGCTGCTATAAATGTTTATGCTAACAAGCATAAAGAAAGGCCAGATCGACTTATTGACATGCTAATCAGCAATCACAGGTATCGCTTATTCATAGCAAAAGAACTACACAATTGTGCCACTGCATTTCATGTGGAAGATAACTCTTTACTTCAGCCTTTCTTGCTAAAGTGCTATAAATTTCTTTATGGTACCTGTGACGTGGTGTTTTTTTAATTATATTTAAGTGTTAAACTGTGAATGCATTGCTTATCAGTGATTGGTTACCTTTTCTTGCTTTCTTGGGCATTATCATGTAATTTGCTCCTCAAGTAGGGCAGTTAATTGATACTATAAGGGAAGTTCAAACAACATTCTTTAGTTTGGATTTCTTGCACTGTAAACTTAGGATCATGTCAGCAAACTGAAACTTCTATAGTTACAGAAGTGATATGTTTATATGCAAACAAAAAAGGAGCGATCGAAGTTCATAGGTGCGATCACTTTTATATCATGCCTTAACATTATACCTATTCCACTATAGTCATCCCTAAAAGTCATTGTAGCTAGTTTGTACACTGAACCTGCATTCCCAGAATTGTTAGACACTGCCACCAAGCAGCACAGTGGGCACCTTTAAGTGTTACCTCAGACATGGAAGCACATGATTATGCATTATGTGTTTGTTAATTTTGTACTTGGAAGTTGTTTCCAGATAATTTGAAGGCATGCACCTGAGAGCACGCCTTCCTGGGTGAAAAATAGATTTAGCAAACGTCAAAAAGTTTGGAAAAATTTACATGTGCCCATACATTTTCATGGAAAAAGATCAGCTTTGTGTCATGTATTAAAAATGAAGTTTAGTGCTTGAAAATTTGCTTTATTAGAGCACTGAATTAAGATAATTTGCTCATTGGCAAAAATGTTGCTCTTTTTCCCCATGAAAACCACCATCAGATAGAAACTTTAACATGTACATGCGTGAACTTCTAAGTATTTGGCGAGAATTTACTCTTCGTCCCAGGAGCACATGCTTCAGGGAGTCATTTTGCCGCACCCTCTTTCTCACCTTTCTGAAATTTTCCTAATTTCTACAGGAAAGTACTTGCTTGCGTTGTTTGCGGCCGTCTGAAAAGTGCATTCCAGATAGCCTCACGAAGTGGAAGTGTAGCTGATGTTCAATATGTTGCCCATCAGGTCAGCCATCTTCCACAGATCTACATATGGTTGGCACTTAATGATCAAATGAATTTAGTGTTTTCCTTTTTACCTGCATCCATTACAACAAGGGGCCAACTAATGCGCACCAAAATTAGTTCTAGTAAATAAACGAAAATGTACCGATTTGGTTCCTTTATGTTTGGGTCAGATCTGTTTTGGTCCCTGAACTTTTCAGTGTTACTCCCTCCGTTCCAAAGTAAGTACATCAAATTTGAACTAAAACCACAACACTTATTTTGGAACGGAGGCAGTACTTATGTAGTTATTGACAAGTGAGGCCTATCGGTTGGCCGCTGTTTAGAAGTATTGATTTGGACCTGTCTTCAAGTCGAATAGTATACTTGGAAAGTTATGACACTTAACATGTGTTACCTCAAATTTGAGGGACTGATTTTGAAGACATCTCTCACATATAACTGATGCATAAATGAATCAAGGGAAGTGAAACCGGTGCCCTGTGCCCCCCTTATCTGCAATTTGTTTTGTTCTCTTTTCTGACTTCCATATTCTCCTTTCACAGGCATTACATGCAAATGCATTGCCGGTTCTTGATATGTGCAAGCAATGGCTGGCCCAGTACATGTAACTGTAATGTTCTGACTGCCGAGGGAGAATTTAAATTAGTACAGAAAAAAGGGGGTTTGCACCAATGAGCAGAATTCTTCTCTGGGCCAAGCGGGTTAATGCAGAGATCAAGTTCAGAACAACCCCCCCCCCCTCCCCCCCACAAAGAAAAGGCCAAGGCGTACAGTTCCTCCTCGCATCAGCGTATGTGCATGCCCGGGTGTACATGTTTTTGGGTGAGTGGCTGCTGATGCATTTGCATATGGGAGCGCATGCATGCGTGATGTGTGGTGTAAATTTTGCAGTTCCATTGCCTCCATCACCAGTGATGGATGATTCTACCATGAGGGATGCAAAACTCAGAAAGGCTAGTCGCTACTTTAGTCAACGTTTCTATGAGAAGTTTTGGCTGATCTTGATTCCTGATCTTGTGGTTTCTTTTTTTGAGATGCACATTTGTATAGCAAAATAGTTGTAGATGCAGCATGCACTTTTTAAGTAGCAGCTTGGAACTCTTGATTTTTAGCTCATGAGAAGAAAAAGGTCAGTCTTTCAGCTAGTGCTTCCCCTGTGCAATTGGAGTATTATTATGTTTGGTGGTACTGTCGATGGTTTTGTTTCTGGTTGGAGCCACTCGCGTTCCTTGTATCTTGTGAAAGTTAGTAAGAGCATCTCTAACAACATCTCTTGGAGGTTCGAGCCGCCGCAGGAGGTCTTACGAATCCTTGTAAGACTAGCCACAATGCATAGTAACATACACAAATCCCTAGACTATGTTACTGCCTTCGTAGTGGGTAGTAACATAAGTGTGGTAACATGCAAAGCCTCATTTATTAGGTTATAGGCTCATATTGCATTGGGACATGTGATGTTACAGTAACTAGCTAAGTTACTGGAACCACCTCTCTCCTCATTAACTCATTGCCACATAAGCAAATTTGCTGAGTTGGACTCGATGTTACTGCTGAAGTTACTCCCACTGTGGCTAGTCTAATAGTTGGAGAATCAATCCACTCTCTCTATTGATCATTGTGTGTTACATGCATGGCATTTATACACAGGGCATTGCCCGAGTCACGAGGCACGCAGGCCCTCGATCCTATATACGTGGGCATGCACAACAACCCATTACAACACAACTCAACACCCCCCCCCCTCAGCCGGAACGCCATTGGCATGGACATTGAGGCTGGATTGGAACTCGTGGAACATCGGAGATGGCAAGCCTTTTGTGAACAAATCAGCAAATTGTGAGCTCGAAGGGACGTGCAAGACCCGTACATCACCGAAGGCGACGCGATCACGTACAAAATGAAGGTCTATCTCGATGTGTTTGGTACGTTGATGCTGAACCGGATTGAACGCGAGGTATGATGCGCTGATGTTGTCACAATAAACGATGGTGGCTCGTTGTGGTGGACACTTGAGTTCATGGAGGAGTTGGCGTAACCAGCAGGACTCGGCAACACAGTTTGCAACACCACGATACTCGGCCTCCGCGCTTTGAACGAGAGACGGTGGCCTGTCGTTTGGATGACCAAGAGATGAGGTTGGAACCAAGGAAAACACAGAAACCAGACGTGGATTTCCTCGTGTCAGGACAACCGGCCCAATCGGCATCCGTGTATGCAATGAGTTCCTTGGAGGATGACTTGTAGAATTGCAAGCCATAGTGTGAAGTGCCTTGGAGGTATCTCAGAATGCGCTTGACAAGCTGCATATGCGTGTCACGAGGCTCATGCATGAAGAGACACACTTGTTGGACGGCATAAGAAATGTCCGGCCGTGTCAAGGTGAGATACTGAAGGGCACCTGCAAGACTACGATAGTAGGTGGGGTTGGAGAGGAGCTGACCATGGGAGAGGGACAACTTGGAGCTCGTGTCTATGGGAGTAGAGACGGGCTTGCAATGTAACATGTTGGCGCGCTCAAGAACCTCCAAGGTGTACTGCTGCTGACTGAGGAAGAGCCCCGAGGAGGTGGTGGTGACGTTGATGCCGAGGAAATGGTGTAGGGGGCCCATGTCGGTCATGGAGAACTCAGACTTGAGAGCCGAGATGATGTGGTGGAGTGTTTGTGGAGAGCTGGCTGTGAGAATGATATCATCTACATACACAAGCAAGTAGGCGATGGAGGTGCCATGATGGAGGATGAATAAGGAGGTGTCACTCTTGGAGCCATGAAAACCAAGAGAAAGAATGAATGCCCGAAAACGAAGAAACCACGTGCGAGGGGCTTGCTTGAGGCCATAGAGAGACTTGTGTAGGTGACAAACATGATCCGGACGAGTGGTGTCGACAAAACCAGCGGGTTGGGAGCAGTAGACGAGCTCGTTGAGATCACCATGAAGAAATGCGTTCTTGACGTCCATTTGGTGGATGGGCCAAGAGTGAGATGTGGCAATGCTCAACACCACACGAATGGTAGCCGGCTTGACCACCGGCCTGAACGTCTCGTCGTAGTCGACACCTTCGCGTTGTGTGAAACCTCGGAGCACCCATCGAGCTTTGTACCGTGCTAAAGAGCCGTCCATGTTGAATTTGTGACGGTAGATCCACTTCCCCGTGACCACATTAACACCTGCAGGCTTAGGCACCAAAGACCACGTAGAGTTATCATTAAAGCAGTGTATTCATCGAGCATAGCTTGTCGCCAATTTGGGTCCTTGAGGGCGGATTTGTAAGTGGGTGGTATAGGGGAGATGGTGGTGGATGAGGTGTCGGCTAGGAAGAGGCGACGAGGCATGCAGAATCCAGATTTGGCACGAGTGGACATTTTGTGTGCATTGTGAGGTGGTGCAATGGGTAAGGCGCGAGGCGGTACGTGCGGTGGTGTAGTGCATGGGGGCGGCGATCCCGACGAAGATGTGGTGGGGCTGGTGGCAGGCTGATCCGATCGGCAGGGCTCGTGGAGCGAGGAAGATGCGGGCGCAGTGGGGCTGGCAGGCGCGGCAGAGGCGGGCGACGATTGGGTGGAGGGGGACGCGCTGTCCGCGGTAGTGGTGGACCCGCGAGAGCGGCCGGTGGGACGAGGACGCGTGGAGGGGCCAGGGGACGCGGGTGTGTCGCAACGCGCGCACACGGGCGTGCATGGGGTGGTGGGGTCCGGAGAATCTGGCGGATCTGTTGCGTGATCCGAGGACGCTGCGGCGGCCAGGGATGGGGTAGGTAGGATACGGCGTGCGGGATCTTCTGTGGACGTGCTGGTTGGTGGCGTGGTGTATGGAAATGTGGTTTCGTCAAAAATGACATGGCGAGAGACTATTACACGGCGCGATTCCAGATCAAAGCACCTATAACCCTTGTGCTCGAGGGGATATCCTAAGAAAACGCAGCGGACGGAGCGAGGGGAGAGCTTGTGGGCCATGGTGGAGGATGTATTAGGGAAGCATAAGCAACCAAAGACCCGGAGGTGGTCGTAGGTGGGGTGGGAGCCGTGAAGGAGAAAATATGGCGTAACACCGGCAATGACTCGGGAGGGGCGTCGGTTTAGTAAATATGTAGTGGTGTGAAGTGCTTCTACCCAAAAGGGAGGGGTGAGATTTGCTTGGAAAAGCAGGGTACACACGATGTCATTGGTGGTACGAAGGAGGCGTTCAGCCTTGCCATTTTGAGGCGACGTGTGTGGGCAGGAGAAACGATAAGCGATGCCGTGGAGGGAGAAAAACGATCGGAGGGAGTTGTTGATGAACTCACCCCGTTGTCACATTGCATGGCCTTAATCATGACATTGTATTGTGTGCGCACAAATGAGAAGAAGCGTTGGAGAGTAGTAGACGTGTCTGATTTGTTGCGTAGAGGGAAGGACCGGGAGTAGTGCGTATAGTCATCGAACACAACGAGATAATATTGATAACCAGAAAAACTTACAACCGGCGAGGTCCACAAATCACAGTGTATGAGATCAAATGGTGCATACGACTTGCTAAAAGAAGAGGGAAAGGGAAGGCGAGGCTGCCGGCCGAGCTGACAAGCAGCGCAAGGCTGATGGGCCTCTTTATTACAATCTGGAAGTACAGTTTGAGCTAATGTAGATAGGGTATGGGTGCCGGGGTGGCCGAGCCGGCGATGCCACAAGTCTGATGATGTCGTGGCAAGAAGAGCGGACGCCGGAGAAGCTTTATTTCCAACAAAAGGGTAGAGGTCGCCATTGCTAATGGAGATCATGGGGACCCGCCGCGTTCGAAGATCCTTCACAAGAAAGCCACAAGGGTAAAACTCAACGGAACAAGAATTTTCTTTAGTGAACTTTCGAACGGAGATGAGACTAGTGACTACGTGTGGAGAAACAAGAACGTTGGTGAGGCGGAAGTCGTGTGGGGGTAGGGCGACGGAGCCGGTGGCCGTGACGGGTATGTGTTGGCCATTGCCGACAAGAATGCTTGATGGAACATGCTTTAAGGAAGAACTAGACGAGGTAAGGGTACCTGGGTTGCCGGTGATGTGGGAGGAAGCGCCGCTGTCGAGGTACCAGTCCGTCAAGGGAGGTTGGGGCAGGCCGCCGTTGCTGTAGGCGGCGTTCAACATAGCGAGGTGCTCCCACGATGGTGGCGCGGGAGGGTAGTACGAGGAGGACGGTGGAGGCGCCGCATGGTACATCGGGTAGGCATGGGCATGGGAGCCGGGGCGGGGTCCGAGAACCCCGGCAGAGTTGGGCGGTACCTGTTGGGGAACGTAGTAATTTCAAAAATTTTCCTACGCACACGCAAGATCATGGTGATGGCATAGCAACGAGAGGGGAGAGTGTTCGTTCACGTACCCTCGTAGACCGTAAGCGGAAGCGTTAGCACAACGCGGTTGATGTAGTCGTACGTCTTCACGATCCCCGACCGATCCAAGCACCGAACGTACGGAGCCTCCGAGTTCAGCACACGTTCAGTTCGATGACGTCCCTCGAACTCCGATCCAGCCGAGTGTCAAGCGAGAGTTCCGTCAGCACGACGGCGTGGTGACGATCTTGATGTACTACCGGCGCAGGGCTTCGCCTAAGCTTTGCGACGATATAACCGAGGTGGAATATGGTGGAAGGGGGCACCGCACACGGCTAAGGAACGATCCGTAGATCAACTTGTGTGTCCATGGGGTGCCCCCGTATATAAAGGAGGGAGGGAGGAGGAGGCCGGCCTAGGGAGGAGGGGCGCCATAGGGGAGTCCTACTCCCACCGGGAGTAGGATTCCCCCTTTCCTAGTCCAACTAGGGATCCTTCCATGTATTAGGAGTAGGAGACTAGGAAGGGAAGAGAGAAGGAAGGAAGGAGGTGCGCCCTCCCCAGCCCAATTCGGACTAGGCTAAGGGGCGCGGCCTGCCCTAGGCAGCCCTCTCCCTTTCCTTGAGGCCCAATAAGGCCCAATACTTCTCCCGGCGAATTCCGTAACTCTCCAGTACTCAAAAATACCGAATCACTCGGAACCTTTCCGAACTCGAATATAGTCGTCCAATATATCGATCTTTACATCTCGACCATTTCGAGACTCCTCGTCATGTCCCCGATCTCATCAGGGACTCGAACTCCTTCGGTACATCAAATCTCATAAACTCATAATATAAGCATCATCGAAACCTTAAGCGTGCGGACCCTACGGGTTCGAGAACTATGTAGACATGACCTAGAACTATTCTCGGTCAATAACCAATAGCGGACCTGGATGCCCATATTGGCTCCTACATATTCTACGAAGATCTTTATCGGTCAAAACGCATAACAACATCGTTGTTCCTTTGTCATCGGTATGTTACTTGCCCGAGATTCGATCGTCGGTATCCAATACCTAGTTCAATCTCGTCACCGGCAAGTCTCTTTACTCGTTCTGTAATGCATCATTCCGTAACCAACTCATTGGTTACATTGCTTGCAAGGCTTATAATGATGTGCATTACCGAGAGGGCCCAGAGATACCTCTCCGACAATCGGAGTGACAAAACCTAATCTCGAAATACGCCAACTCAACATGTACCTTCGGAGACACCTGTAGTACTCCTTTATAATCACCCAGTTACGTTGTGACGTTTGGTAGTATCCAAAGTGTTCCTCCGGTAAACGGGAGTTGCATAATCTCCTAGTTACAGGAACATGTATAAGTCATGAAGAAAGTAATAGCAACATACTAAACGATCAAGTGCTAAGCTAACGGAATGGGTCAAGTCAATCACATCATTCTCCTAATGATGTGATCCCGTTAATCAAATGACACTCTTTTGTCCATGGCTAGGAAACATAACCATCTCTGATAAACGAGCTAGTCAATTAGAGGCATACTAGTGACACTATGTTTGTCTATGTATTCACACATGTATTATGTTTCCGGTTAATACAATTCTAGCATGAATAATAAACATTTATCATGAAATAAGGATATAAATAATAACTTTATTATTGCCTCTAGGGCATATTTCCTTCAGTCTCCCACTTGCACTAGAGTCAATAATCTAGTTCACATCGCCATGTGATTTAACACCAATATTCATATCTGTATATGATTAACACCCATAGTTCACATCATCATGTGACCAACATCCAAAGGGTTTACTAGAGTCAATAATCTAGTTCACATCGCTATGTGATTAACACCCAAAGAGTACTAAGGTGTGATCATGTTTTGCTCGTGAGAGAAGCTCAGTCAACGGGTCTGTCACATTCAGAGCCGTATGTATTTTGCAAATATTCTATGTCTACAATGCTCTGCACGGAGCTACTCTAGCTAATTGCTCCCACTTTCAATATGTATCCAGATTGAGACTTAGAGTCATCTGGATCGGTGTGAAAACTTGCACCGAGATAACTTTTACGACGGGCTCTTTTATCACCTCCATAATCGAGAAATATTTCCTTAGTCCTCACTAAGGATATTCTTGACCAATGTCCGATGATCTACTCCTAGATCACTATTGTACTCCTTGTCAAATACAGAGCAAGGTATACAATAGGTGCGGTACATAGCATAGCATACTTTATAGAACCTATGGTGAGGCATAGGGAATGATTTTCATTCTCTTTCTATTTTCGGTGTGGTCGGGATTTGAGTCTTACTCAATTTCATACCTTTGCAACCTGAGCAAGAACTCTTTCTTTGATCGTTCCATTTTGAACTACTTCAAAATCTTGTCAAGGCATGTACTCATTAAAAATCTTATCAAGCGTCTTGATCTATCTCAATAGATCTTGATGCTCAATATGTATGTAGCTTCTTGAGGTCTTTCTTGAAAAACTCTTATTCAAGTATCCTTTCATGCTTTGAGAATAATTCTACATTATTTCCGATCAGCAATATGTCATTTACATGTACTTATCGAAATCTTGTAGTGCTCCCACTCACTTTCTTGTAAATACAGGCTTCACCGCAAGTCAGTATAATACTATATGCTTTGATCAACTTATCAAAGCGTATATTCAACTCGAGATGCTTGCACCAGTCCATAGATGGATCACTGGAGCTTGCACATTTTGTTAGCACCTTTAGGATTGACAAAACCTTCTGGTCGTATCATATACAACTCTTCTTTAATAAATTCATTAAGGAATGTAGTTTTGACATCCATTTGCCAAATTTCATAAAATGTGGCAATTGCTAACATGATTCGGACAGACTTTTAAGCATCGATACGAGTAAGAAAATCTCATCGTATTCAACACCTTGAACTATGTCAAAAACCTTTTTTCGACAAGTCTAGCTTTGTAGATAGTAACACTACTATCAATGTCCGTCTTCCTCTTGAAGATCCATTTATTCTTAATGACTCACCGATCATCGGGCAAGTCAATCAAAGTCTACACTTTGTTCTCATACATGGATCATATCTCAGATTTCATGGCCGCAAGCCATTTCGTGGAATCTGGGCTCATCATCGCTTCCTCATAGTTCGTAGGTTCATCATGGTCTAGTAACATGACTTCGAACATGATTACCGTACCACACTGTGCGGATCTTACTCTGGAAGACCACGAGGTTTGGTAGCAACTTGATCTGAAGTTTGATGATCATCATCATTAACTTCCTCACTAATTGGTGTAGGAATCATGGAACTGATTTTCGTGATGAACTACATTCCAATAAGGGAGAAGGTACAATTACCTCATCAAGTTCTACTTTCCTCCCACTCACTTCTTTCGAGAGAAACTCCTTCTCTGGAAAGGATCCATTTTAGCAACGAATGTCTTGCCTTCGGATCTGTGATAGAAGGTGTACCCAACAATTTCCTTTGGGTATTCTATGAAGACGCACTTCTCGATTTGGGTTCGAGCTTATCAGGATGAAACTTTTTCACATAAGCATCGCAGCCCCAAACTTTAAGAAACAACAGCTTAGGTTTCTTGCTAAACCATAGTTCATACGGTGTCGTCTCAACGGATTTAGATGGTGCCCTATTTTAAAACGTGAATGCAGCTGTCTCTAATGCATAACCCCAAAGCGATAGTGGTAAAGAGATATCATAGATCGCACCATATCAAATAAAGTGCGTTCTGACGTTCGGACACACCATAACAATGTGGTGTTCGGTGGCGTGAGCTGTGAAACTATTCCACATTGTTTTAATTGAAGACCAAACTCGTAACTCAAATATTTGTCTCCGCGATCGATCGCGAAACTTTATTTTCTTGTTACGATGATTTTCCACTTCACTCTGAAATTCTTTGAACCTTTCAACTATTTCGGACTTATGTTTCATCAAGTAGATATACCCATATCTGCTCAAATCATCTTGTGAAGGTCGAAAATAACGATACTTGCCACGAGCATCGGCACTCATTGGATCGTATACATCGTATGTATTATTTCCAATAAGTCAAGAGCTCGTTCCATTGTTCCGAGAACGGAGTTTTAGTCATCTTGCCCAAAAGGCACGGTTCGCAAGCATCAAATGATTCATAACCAAGTGATTTGAAAATCCATCTTTATGGAGTTTCTTCATGCGCTTTACATCGATATGACCCAAACGGCGATTGCCACAAATAAGTTGCACTATCATTATTAACTTTGCATCTTTTGGCATCAATTTTATGAATATGTGTATCACTACGATCGAGATCCAACAAACTATTTTCATTGGGTGTATGACCATTGAAGGTTTTATTCATGTAAACAGAACAACAATTATTCTCTGACTTTAAACGAATAACCGTATTGCAATAAACATGATCAAATCATATTCATGTTCAACGCAAATGCCAAATAACATTTATTTAGGTTTAACACTAATCCCGAAAGTATAGGGAGTGTGCGATGATGATCATATCAATCTTGGAACTACTTCCAACACTCATCGTCACTTCCCTTTCAACTAGTCTCTGTTTATTCGTAACTCTGTTTGAGTTACTAATCTTAGCAACCGAACAAGTATCAAATACTCGGGGCTACTATAAACACTAGTAAGGCACACATCAATAATCAGTATATCAAATATACCCTTGTTCATTTTGCCATCCTTCTTATCCACCAAATATTCAGGGCATTTCGCTTCGGTGACCATTTCCTTTGCGGTGTAAACACTCGGTTTCAGGCTATGGTCCAGCTTTGGGCTTCTTCGCGGGAGTGACAACTTGCTTGTCTTTCCACTTGAAGTTCCTTTCTTTCCCTTTGCCCTTTTCTTGAAACTAGTGGTCTTGTCAATCATCAACACTTGATGCTCTTTCTTGATTTCTACCTTCGTCGATTTCAACATCACGAAGAGCTCGGGAATCGTTTTCGTCATCCCTTGCATACTATAGTTCATCACGAAGTTCTACTAACTTGGTGATGGTGACTAGAGAATTCTATCAATCACTATCTTATCTGGAAGATTAACTCCCACTTGATTCAAGTGATTGAAGTACCCAGACAATCTAAGCACATGCTCACTAGTTGAGCGATTCTCCTCCATCTTTCAGCTATAGAACTTGTTGGAGACTTCATATCTCTCAACTCGGGTATTTGCTTGAAATATCAACTTCAATTTCTGGAACATCTCATATGGTCCATGACGTTCAAAACGTCCTTGAAGTCCCGATTCTAAGCCATTAAGCATGGTGCACTAAACCGTCAAGTAGTCATTATATTGAGCTAGCCAAACGTTCATAACGTTTGCATCTGCTCCTACAACAGGTCTGTCACCTAGCGGTGCATCAAGGACATAATTCTTCTGTGCAGCAATGAGGATAAACCTCAGATCACGGATCCAATCCGCATCATTGCTACTAACATCTTTCAACACAGTTTTCTCTAGGAACATATCAAAATAAACATATGAAAGCAACAACGCGAGCTATTGATCTACAACATAATTTGTAAAATACTACCAGGACTAAGTTCATGATAAATTTAAGTTCAATTAATCATATTACTAAAGAACTCCCACTTAGACAGACATCTCTCTAGTCATCTAAGTGATCACGTGATCCAAATCAACTAAACCATGTCCGATCATCACGTGAGATGGAGTAGTTTCAATGGTGAACATCTCTATGTTGATCATATCTACTATATGATTCACGCCGACCTTTCGGTCTCCGTGTTCGAGGCCATATCTGTATATGCTAGGCTCGTCAAGTATAACTGAGTATTCGCGTGTGCAACTGTTTTGCACCGTTGTATTTGAGCGTAGAGCCTATCACACCGATCATCACGTGGTGTCTCAAAGACGAAGAACTTTCGCAGCGGTGCATACTCGGGAGAACACTTCTTGATAATTAGTGAGAGATCATCTTAAAATGCTACCGTCAATCAAAGCAAGATAAGATGCATAAAGGATAAACATCACATGCAATCAATATAAGTGATATGATATGGCCATCATCATCTTGTGCTTGTGATCTTCATCTTCAAGCACCGTCGTGATCACCATCGTCACGGCGCGACACCTTGATCTCCATCGTAGCATCGTTGTCGTTTCGCCATCTATTGCTTCTCGACTATCGCTACCGCTTAGTGATAAAGTAAAGCAATTACAGTATGCGTTGCATTTCATACAATAAAGCGACAACCATATGGCTCCTGCCGATTGCCGATAACCGGTTACAAAACATGATCATCTCATACAATAAAATATAGCATCATATCTTGGCCATATCACATCACAACATGCCCTGCAAAAACAAGTTAGGCGTCCTCTACTTTGTTGTTGCAAATTTTACGTGGCTGCTACGGGCTTAAGCAAGAACCAATCTCACCTACGCATCAAAACCACAGCGATAGTTTGTCAAATAGACTCCGTTTAACCTTCACAAGGACCGGGCGTAGCCACACTCGGTTCAACTAAAGTTGGAGAAACAGACACCGCTAGTCACTGTGTGCAAAGCACGGCGGTAAATCCGATCTCGCGTAAGCGTCACGCGTAATGTCGGTCCGGGCCGCTTCATCCCACAATACCGCTGAACCAAAGTATGACATCTTTGGTAGGCATTATGACTTATATCGTTAGGGATAGTTGAACTTATAGTATTTTGCTTGTCTATGTTTGTTTGTAGATAGATGGCTCGTCTTTGTTGTTCCGTTGAATTCTAATCGTTCCTTGAGAAAGCAAAGTTGAAAGATGATGGTAGCAATTACACGGATCGGGTCCGTAACTCGAGGATTATCCTCATTTTTGCATGAAGAGTTATGTCCCGAAGCACCGCTGGGTGCCGTGCCCATCTGCTGATGCAACCAGCGACATTAAGAACGTCTGGCGAGCAAAGCGATGACTACTCTATAGTTCGATGTGCCATGCTTTACGGCTTAGAACCGGGTCTTCAACGACGTTTTGAGCGTCATGGAGCATATGAGATGTTCCAGAGTTGAAGTTAATATTTCAAGCAAATGCCCGGATTGAGAGATATGAAGTCTCCAATAAGTTCTATAGCTGCAAGATGGAGGAGAACAGTTCGTCGGTGAGCATATACTCAAAATGTCCGGGTATAATAATCACTTGATTCAACCGGGAGTTAATCTTCCGGATGATAGCGTCATTGATAGAATTCTCCAATCACGCCACCAAGCTACAAGAGCTTTGTGATGAACTATAATATGCAAGGGATGAACAAGACTATTCCCGAGCTCTTCGCGATCTTTGAAAGCAGCGGAGGTAGAAATCAAGAAGGAGCATCAAGTGTTGATGGTCAACAAGACCACTAGTTTCAAGAAGAAGGGCAAAGGAAGAAGAAGGAACTTCAAAAGAACAGCAAACAAGTTGTTGCTCAAGAGAAGAAACCCAAGTCGGACCTAAGCCTGGCCGAGTGCTTCTACCGCAAGCGCATCGACACCGGAAGCGGAACTGCCCCAAGTATTTGGCGGATAAGAAGGATGGCAAAGTGAACAAAGGTATATGTGATATACATGTTATTGATGTGTACCTTACTAATGCTCGCAGATAGCACACTGGTATTTGATATTGGTTACATTGCTAACATTTGCAACTCAAACAGGGACTACGGATTAAGCGAAGATTAGCTAAGGACGAGGTGACGATGCGCGTGGGAAATGGTTCCAAAGTCGATGTGATCGCGGTCGGCACGCTACCTCTACATCTACCATCGGGATTAGTTTTAGACCTGAATAATTGTTATTTGGTGCCAGCGTTGAGCATGAACATTATATCTGGATCTTGTTTGATGCGAGACGGTTATTCATTTAAATCAGAGAATAATGGGTTTTCTATTTATATGAGTAATATCTTTTATGGTCATGCACCCTTGAAGAGTGGTCTATTTTTATTGAATCTCGATAGTAGTGATACACATATTCATAATGTTGAAGCCAAAAGATGCAGAGTTGATATATATAGTGCAACATATTTGTGGCACTGCCGTTTAGGTCATATCGGTGTAAAACGCATGAAGAAACTCCATACTGATGGACTTCTGGAATCACTTGATTATGAATCACTTGGTACTTGCGAACCATGCCTCATGGGCAAGATGACCAAAACACCATTCTCCGGTTCTATGGACAGAGCAACAGATTTGTTGGAAATCATACATACAGATGTATGTGGCCCGATGAATGTTGAGGCTCGTGGCGGATATCGTTATTTTCTCACCTTCACAGATGATTTGAGCAGATATGGGTATATCTACTTGATGAAGCACAAGTCTGAAACATTTGAAAAGTTCAAAGAATTTCAGAGTGAAGTAGAAAATCATCGTAACAAGAAAATAAAATTTCTACGATCTGATCGTGGAGGAGAATATTTGAGTTACGAGTTTGGTTTACATTTGAAACAATGTGGAATAGTTTCGCAACTCACGCCACCTGGAACACCACAACGAAATGGTGTGTCCGAACGTCGTAATCGTACTTTACTTGATATGGTGCGATCTATGATGTCTCTTACCGATTTACCGCTATCGTTTTGGGGTTATGCTTTAGAGACGGCCGCATTCACGTTAAATAGGGCACCATCAAAATCCGTTGAGACGACGCCTTATGAACTGTGGTTTGGCAAGAAACCAAAGTTGTCGTTTCTCAAAGTTTGGGGCTGCGATGCTTATGTGAAGAAACTTCAACCAGATAAGCTCGAACCCAAATCGGAGAAATGTGTCTTCATAGGATACCCAGAGGAGACTATTGGGTACACCTTCTATCACAGATCTGAGGGCAAGATCTTCGTTGCTAAATTCGGATCCTTTCTAGAGAAGGAGTTTCTCTCGAAAGAAGTGAGTGGGAGGAAAGTGGAACTTGATGAGATAACTGTATCTACTCCCTTATTGGAAAGTAGTTCATCACAAGAACCGGTTCCTGTGACAACTACACCAATTAGTGAGGAAGCTAATGATATAGAACATGAAACTTCAGATCAAGTTTCTACTAAACCTCGTAGGTCTACTAGAGTAAGATCCGCACCAGAGTGGTACGGAAATCCTATTCTGGAAGTCATGTTACTAGACCATGATGAACCTACGAACTATGAGGAAGCGATGATGAGCCCAGATTCCGCAAAATGGCTAGAGGCCATGAAATCTGAGATAGGATCCATGTATGAAAACAAAGTATGGACTTTGGTTGACTTGCCCGATGATCGGCAAGCCATTGAGAATAAATGGATCTTTAAGAAGAAGACTAACGCTGATGGTAATGTTACTGTCTACAAAGCTCGACTTGTTGCGAAAGGTTTTCGACAAGTTCAAGGGGTTGACTACGATGAGACTTTCTCACCCGTAGCGATGCTCAAGTCTGTCCGAATCATGTTGGCTATTGCTGCATTTCATGATTATGAAATTTGGCAAATGGATGTCAAGACTGCATTCTTGAATGGATTTCTAGAAGAAGAGTTGTATATGATGCAGCCTGAAGGTTTTGTTGATCCAAAAGGTGCTAACAATGTATGCAAGCTCCAACGTTCCATTTATGGACTGGTGCAAGCATCTCGGAGTTGGAATAAACGCTTTGACAGTGTGATCAAAGCATATGGTTTTATACAGACTTTTGGAGAAGCCTGTATTTACAAGAAAGTGAGTGGGAGCTCTGTAGCATTTCTAGTTTTATATGTTGATGACATATTATTAATTGGAAATGATATAGAATTTCTGGATAGCATAAAGGGATACTTGAATAAAAGTTTTTCGATGAAAGACCTCGGTGAAGCTGCTTACATATTGGGCATCAAGATCTATAGAGATAGATCAAGACGCTTAATAGGACTTTCACAAAGCACATACCTTGACAAAATTTTGAAAAAGTTCAAAATGGATCAGGCAAAGAAAGGATTCTTGCCTGTGCTACAAGGTGTGAAGTTGAGTCGAACTCAATGCCCGACCACAGCAGAAGATAGAGAGAAAATGAAAGATGTTCCCTATGCTTCAGCCATAGGCTCTATCATGTATGCAATGTGTGTACCGACACTGACGTATGCTTAGCAATAAGCTTGGCGGTAGGTACCAAAGTAATCCGAGTGGATCATGGACAGCGGTCAAGAACATCCTGAAATACGAAAAGGACTAAGGATATGTTTCTCGTATATGGAGGTGACAAAGAGCTAGTCGTAAATGGTTACGTCGATGCAAGCTTTGACACTCGATCCGGACGATTCTAAATCGCAAACCGGATACGTGTTTATATTAAGCGGTGGAGCTGTAAGTTGGTGCAGTTCAAAACAAAGCGTCGAGCAGGATCTACATGTGAAGCGAGTACATAGCTGCTACAAGCGGCAAATGAAGGAGTCGGATGAAGGAGTTCATTTCCAATCTAGGTGTCATACCTAGTGCATCGGGACCAATGAAGATCTTCTGTCGTGACAATATGGTGCAATTGCCTTGGCAAAGGAATCCAGATTTCACAAGAGGACCAAGCACATCAAGAGACGCTTCAATTCCATTCGGGACCAAGTCCAAGTGGGAGACATAGAGATTTGCAAGATACATACCGATCTGAATGTTGCGAGACCCATTGACTAAGCCTCTCTCACGAGCAAAACATGATCAGCACCAAGACTCCATGGGTGTTAGAATCATTACTATGTAATCTAGATTATTGACTCTAGTGCAAGTGGGAGACTGAAGGAAATATGCCCTAGAGGCAATAATAAAGTTATTATTTATTTCCTCATATCATGATAAATGTTTATTATTCATGCTAGAATTGTATTAACCGGAAACATGATACATGTGTGAATACATAGACAAACATATAGTCACTAGTATGCCTCTACTTGACTAGCTCATTAATCAAAGATGGTTATGTTTCCTAACCATAGACATGTGTTGTCATTTGATTAATGAGATCACATCATTAGGAGAATGATGTGATTGACATGACCCATCTGTTAGCTTAGCACTTGATCGTTTAGTATTCGCTATTGCTTCCTTCATGACTTATACATGTTCTGTAACTATGAGGATTGTGTAACTCCGTTTACGGAAGAACACTTTGGTACTACCAAACGTCACAACGTAATCGGGTGATTATAAAGGAGTACTACAGGTGTTTCCAAAGGTACATGTTGAGTTAGCATAATTGAGATTAGGTTTTGTCACTCCGATTGTCGGAGAGGTATCTCTGGGCCCTCTCGGTAATACTCATCACCCAAGCCTTGCAAGCATGTAAATAATGAGTTAGTTATGAGATGACGACACGGAACGAGTAAAGAGACTTGCGGTAATGAGATTGAACTAGGTATTGGATACCGACGATCAAATCTCGGGCAAGTAACATACCGATGACAAAGGGAATAACGTATGTTGTTATGCGGTTTGACCGATAAAGATCTTCGTAGAATATGTAGGAACCAATATGGGCATCCAGGTCCGCTATTGGTTATTGACCGAGACGTGTCTCGGTCATGTCTACATTGTTCTCGAACCGTAGGGTCCGCACGCTTAAGGTTTCGATGATGCTTATATTATGAGTTTATGTATTTTGATGTACGAAGTTTGTTGAGTCTCGGATGTGATCACGGACATGACGAGGAGTCTCAAATGGTCGAGACATAAAGATTGATATATTGGACGGATATATTTGGACACGGAAAGGTTCGGAGAAGTTTGGAGCTACGGTAGGTTCTGGAACCCCGGGAGGTATATGGGCCTTATTGGGCCCATATAGGAAGAAGGAGAAGGAACAAGGGAGGCGCGCCCCAGCCCAATCCGAATTGGGGAGGGGCCGCCCCTTTCCTTTCTCTTTCCCCCTCTTCCTATTACTACTACTAGTACTTATTCCTAATACCAGTACTCTTTCCTTCCCCTCCAAATAAGATAAGGAAAGGAGGAAACCTACTTGGAGTAGGTTTCCCCTCCTCTATGGCGCCCCTTGGGCGGCCTCCTCCTCCCTCCCTCCTTTATATACGAGGGGTAGGGGGCACCCTAGGACACACAAGTTGATCATTGAGATCGTTCCTTAGCCGTGTCGGTGCCCCCTCCACGATATTACACCTCGGTCATATTGTAGCGGTGCTTAGGCGAAGCCTGCGACAGAGAACATCAAGATCGCCACCACGCCGTCATCTTGTGAGAACTCCCCTCGGCGCCTCTGCTGGATCGGAGATCGAGGGTGCGTCATCGAGCTGTCGCGTGTCAAGAACTCGGAGGTGCCGAATGCGGTGCTTGGATCGGTTGAACCGGAAGGCGTCGACTACTTCCACTACGCTGTGTCAACGCTCCGCTTCGGTCTCACGAGGGTGCGAGACAACACTCTCCCTCGTTGCAATGTCATCACCATGATCTTGCGTGTGCGTAGGAATTTTTTTGAAATTACTACGTTCCCCAACAGTGGCATCCGAGCCTAGGATTTTATGGTTTGATGTTATATGCACGAGTAGAACACAAGTGAGTTTGTGGACGATATAAGTCATACTGCCTACCAGCATGTCATACTTTGGTTCAGCGGTATTGTTTGATGAAGCGGCCCGGACCGACATTACGCGTACGCTTACGCGAGACTGGTTTTACCGCCGTGCTTTGCACACAGGTGACTAGCGGGTGTCTGTTTCTCCAACTTTAGTTGAACGAGTGTGGCTACGCCCGGTCCTTGTGAAGGTTAAAACGAGTCTATTTGACAAACTATCGTTGTGGTTTTGATGCGTAGGTGAGATTGGTTCTTGCTTAAGCCCGTAGCAGCCACGTAAAATTTGCAACAACAAAGTAGAGGACGTCTAACTTGTTTTTGCAGAGCATGTTGTGATGTGATATGGCCAAGATATGATGCTATATTTTATTGTATGAGATGATCATGTTTTGTAACGAAGTTATCGCAATCTGGCAGGAGCCATATGGTTGTCGCTTTATTGTATGAAATGCAAGCATACTGTAATTGCTTTACTTTATCACTAAGCGGTAGCGATAGTCGTAGAAGCAATAGATGGCGTAACGACAACGATGCTACGATGGAGATCAAGGTGTCGCGCTGATCACGACGGTGCTTCGAAGATGGAGATCACAAGCACAAGATGATGATGGCCATATCATATCACTTATATTGATTGCATGTGATGTTTATCCTTTATGCATCTTATCTTGCTTTGATTGGCGGTAGCATTTTAAGATGATCTCTCACTAATTATCAAGAAGTGTTCTCCCGAGTATGCACCGTTGCGAAAGTTCTTCGTCTTTGAGACACCACGTGATGATCGGGTGTGATAGGCTCTACGTTCAAATACAACGGGTGCAAAACAGTTGCACACGCGGAATACTCGAGTTATACTTGACGAGCCTAGCATATCTGAGATATGGCCTCGGAACACGAGAGACCGAAAGGTCGAGCATGAATCATATAGTAGATATGATCAACATAGAGATGTTCACCATTGAAACTACTCCATCTCACGTGATGATCGGACATGGTTTAGTTGATTTGGATCACGTGATCACTTAGATGACTAGAGAGATGTCATCTAAGTGGGAGTTCTTAAGTAATATGATTAATTGAACTTAAATTTATCATGAACTTAGTACTGATAGTATTTTGCTTGTCTATGTTTGTTTGTAGATAGATGGCTCGTCTTTGTTGTTCCGTTGAATTTTAATCGTTCCTTGAGAAAGCAAAGTTGAAAGATGATGGTAGCAATTACGGATTGGGTCCATAACACGAGATTATCCTCATTGCTGCCTGTAAGAGTTACATCTGGAAGCACCGCTGGGTGCGAACCTCTTCTTGATGCTGGCAGCGGACGTTAAGAATGTCTGGCGAGCAAAGTGATGACTACTCTATAGTTCGATGTGCCATGCTTTGCGGCTTAGAACCGGGTCTTCAACGGCGTTTTGAGCGTCATGGAGCATATGAGATGTTCGGAGTTGAAGTTAATATTTCAAGCAAATGCCGGATTGAGAGATATGAAGTCTCCAATAAGTTCTATAGCTGCAAGATGGAGGAGAACAGTTACGTCGGTGAGCATATACTCAAAATGTGCGGGTATAATAATCACTTGATTCAAGCGGGAGTTAATCTTCCGGATGATAGCGTCATTGATAGAATTCTCCAATCACTGCCACCAAGCTACAAGAGCTTTGTGATGAACTATAATATGCAAGGGATGAACAAGACTATTCCGAGCTCTTCGCGATCTTTGAAAGCAGCGGAGGTAGAAATCAGAAGGAGCATCAAGTGTTGATGGTCAACAAGACCACTAGTTTCAAGAAGAAGGGCAAAGGGAAGAAGAAGGGAACTTCAAAAGAACAGCAAACAAGTTGCTGCTCAAGAGAAGAAACACAAGTCTGGACCTAAGCCTGAAGCCGAGTGCTTCTCTTGCAAGCGGATGGACATCGAAGCGGAACTGCCCCAAGTATTTGGCGGATAAGAAGGATGGCAAAGTGAACAAAGGTATATGTGATATACATGTTATTGATGTGTACCTTACTAATGCTCGCAGATAGCACATGGGTATTTGATCTTGGTTACATTGCTAACATTTGCAACTCGAAGCAGGGACTACGGATTAGCGAAGATTAGCTAAGGGCGAGGTGACGATGCGGCGTGGGAAATGGTTCCAAAGTCGATGTGATCGCGGTCGGCACGCTACCTCTACATCTACCATCGGGATTAGTTTTAGACCTGAATAATTGTTATTTGGTGCGGCGTTGAGCATGAACATTATATCTGGATCTTGTTTGATGCGAGGCGGTTATTCATTTAAATCGAGAGAATAATGGTTGTTATATTTATATGAGTAATATCTTTTATGGTCATGCACCCTTGAAGAGTGGTCTATTTTATTGAATCTCGATAGTAGTGATACACATATTCATAATGTTGAAGCCAAAAGATGCAAAGTTGATAATTATAGTGCAACATATTTGTGGCATTGCCGTTTAGGTCATATCGGTGTAAAAAGCATGAAGAAACTCCATCTTGATGGACTTACGGAATCACTTGATTATGAATCACTTGGTACTTGCGAACCGTGCCTCATGGGCAAGATGACCAAAACACCGTTCTCGGTTCTATGGAGAGAGCAACAGATTTGTTGGAAATCATACATCTGAGATGTATGTGGCCCGATGAATGTTGAGGCTCGTGGCGGATATCGTTATTTTCTCACCTTCACAGATGATTTGAGCAGATATGGGTATATCTACTTGATGAAGCACAAGTGCGAAACATTTGAAAAGTTCAAAGAATTTGAGTGAAGTAGAAAATCATCGTAACAAGAAAATAAAATTTCTACGATCGATCGTGGAGGAGAATATTTGAGTTCGAGTTTGGTTTACATTTGAAACTATGTGGAATAGTTTAGCAACTCACGCCACGGAACACCACAGCGAAATGGTGTGTCGAGCGTCAGAATCGTACTTTACTTGATATGGTGCGATCTATGATGTCTCTTACCGATTTACCGCTATCGTTTTGGGGTTATGCTTTAGAGGCGGCCGCATTCACGTTAAATAGGGCACCATCAAAATCCGTTGAGGCGACGCCTTATGAACTGTGGTTTGGCAAGAAACCAAAGTTGTCGTTTCTCAAAGTTTGGGGCTGCGATGCTTATGTGAAGAAACTTCAACAGATAAGCTCGAACCCAAATCGAGAAATGTGTCTTCATAGGATACCCAAAGGAGACTATTGGGTACACCTTCTATCACAGATCTGAGGGCAAGATCTTCGTTGCTAAATTCGGATCCTTTCTAGAGAAGGAGTTTCTCTCGAAAGAAGTGAGTGGGAGGAAAGTGGAACTTGATGAGATAACTGTATCTACTCCCTTATTGGAAAGTAGTTCATCACAAGAACCGGTTCCTGTGACAACTACACAAATTAGTGAGGAAGCTAATGATATTGATCATGAAACTTCAGATCAAGTTTCTACTGAACCTCGTAGGTCTACTAGAGTAAGATCCGCACAGTGGTGCGGAAATCCTATTCGGAAGTCATGTTACTAGACCATGATGAACCTCACGAACTATGAGGAAGCGATGATGAGCCCAGATTCATAAAATGGCTAGAGGCCATGAAATCTGAGATAGGATCCATGTATGAAAACAAAGTATGGACTTTTGTTGACTTGCCCGATGATCGGCAAGGCATTGAGAATAAATGGATCTTTAAGAAGAAGACTGACGCTGATGGTAATGTTACTGTCTACAAAGCTCGACTTGTTGCGAAAGGTTTTCGACAAGTTCAAGGGGTTGACTACGATGAGACTTTCTCACCCGTAGCGATGCTCAAGTCTGTCCGAATCATGTTGGCTATTGCTGCATTTCATGATTATGAAATTTGGCAAATGGATGTCAAGACTGCATTCTTGAATGGATTTCTAGAAGAAGAGTTGTATATGATGCAGCCTGAAGGTTTTGTTGATCCAAATGGTGCTGACAAAGTATGCAAGCTCCAACGTTCCATTTATGGACTGGTGCAAGCATCTCGGAGTTGGAATAAACGCTTTGACAGTGTGATCAAAGCATATGGTTTTATACAGACTTTTGGAGAAGCCTGTATTTACAAGAAAGTGAGTGGGAGCTCTGTAGCATTTCTAGTTTTATATGTTGATGACATATTATTAATTGGAAATGATATAGAATTTCTGGATAGCATAAAGGGATACTTGAATAAAAGTTTTTCGATGAAAGACCTCGGTGAAGCTGCTTACATATTGGGCATCAAGATCTATAGAGATAGATCAAGGCGCTTAATAGGACTTTCACAAAGCACATACCTTGACAAAATTTTGAAAAATTTCAAAATGGATCGAGCAAAGAAAGGATTCTTGCACTGTGCTACAAGGTGTGAAGTTGAGTCGAACTCAATGCCCGACCACAATGAGAAGATAGAGAAAATGAAAGATGTTCCTATGGTTCAGCCATAGGCTCTATCATGTATGCAATCTTGTGTACCGGACTGACGTATGCTTAGCAATAAGCTTGGCAGGTAGGTACCAAAGTAATCAGAGTGGATCTTTGGACAGCGGTCAAGAACATCTGAAATACGAAAAGGACTAAGGATATGTTTCTCGTATATGGAGGTGACAAAGAGCTAGTCGTAAATGGTTACGTCGATGCAAGCTTTGACAGCGATCCGGACGATTCTAAATCGCAAACCGGATCGTGTTTATATTAAGCGGTGGAGCTGTAAGTTGGTGCAGTTCAAAACAAAGCGTCGTGGCGGGATCTACATGTGAAGCGAGTACATAGCTGCTTACAGGCGGCAAATGAAGGAGTGCGGATGAAGGAGTTCATTTCCGATCTAGGTGTCATACCTAGTGCATCGGGACCAATGAAGATCTTACGTGACAATCTTGGTGCAATTGCCTTGGCAAAGGAATCCAGATTTCACAAGAGGACCAAGCACATCAAGAGGCGCTTCAATTCCATTCGGGACCAAGTCCAAGTGGGAGACATAGAGATTTGCAAGATACATACCGATCTGAATGTTGCAGACCCATTGACTAAGCCTCTCTCACGAGCAAAACATGATCAGCACCAAGACTCCATGGGTGTTAGAATCATTACTATGTAATCTAGATTATTGACTCTAGTGCAAGTGGGAGACTGAAGGAAATATGCCCTAGAGGCAATAATAAAGTTATTATTTATTTCCTCATATCATGATAAATGTTTATTATTCATGCTAGAATTGTATTAACCGGAAACATGATACATGTGTGAATACATAGACAAACATATAGTCACTAGTATGCCTCTACTTGACTAGCTCATTAATCAAAGATGGTTATGTTTCCTAACCATAGACATGTGTTGTCATTTGATTAATGAGATCACATCATTAGGAGAATGATGTGATTGACATGACCCATCCGTTAGCTTAGCACTTGATCGTTTAGTATTCGCTATTGCTTCCTTCATGACTTATACATGTTCTGTAACTATGAGGATTGTGTAACTCCGTTTACGGAAGAACACTTTGGGTACTACCAAGCGTCACTGGCGTAATCTGGGTGATTATAAAGGAGTACTACTGGTGTTTCCAAAGGTACATGTTGAGTTAGCATAATTGAGATTAGGTTTTGTCACTCCGATTGTCGGAGAGGTATCTCTGGGCCCTCTCGGTAATACTCATCACCCAAGCCTTGCAAGCATGTAACTAATGAGTTAGTTATGAGATGGCGTATTACGGACCGAGTAAAGAGACTTGCGGTAATGAGATTGAACTAGGTATTGGATACAAGCGATCAAATCTCGGGCATGTAACATAACATACCGATGACAAAGGGAATATGGGCATTATGTTGTTATGCGGTTTGACCGATAAAGATCTTCGATAGAATATGTAGGAACCAATATGGGCATCAGAAGGAACAAGGGAGGGCGCCCCAGCTAATCCGAATTGGGGAGGGCGCCCCCCTTCTTCTCTTTCCCCTCTTCCTATTACTACTACTAGTACTTATTCCTAATACAGTACTCTTTCCTTCCCCTCCAAATAAGATAAGGAAAGGAGGAAACCTACTTGGAGTAGGTTCCCCCTCCTCTATCAGCGCCCCCTTGGGCGGCCTCCTCCTCCCTCCTCCTTTATATCAGGGGTAGGGGCACCCTAGGACACACAAGTTGATCATTGAGATCGTTCCTTAGCCGTGTCGGTGCCCCCTCCACGATATTACACCTCGGTCATATTGTGGCGGTGCTTAGGCGAAGCCTGCGGCGAGAGAACATCAAGATCGTCCTGCCACGCGTCATCTTGTGAACTCCCCTCGGCGCCTCTGCTGGATCGGAGATCAGTGCGTCATCGAGCTGTCTGCGTGTCAAGAACTCGGAGGTGCGAATGCGGTGCTTGGATCGGTTGAACCGGGAAGGCGTCGACTACTTCCACTCGCTGTGTCAGCGCTTCGCTTGGTCTCTGAGTGCGTAGACAACACTCTCCCCTCGTTGCAATGTCATCACCATGATCTTGCGTGTGCGTAGGAATTTTTTGAAATTACTCGTTCCCCAACGATGGCATCGAGCCTAGGTTTTATGGTTTGATGTTATATGCAGAGTAGAACACAAGTGAGTTTGTGGGCGATATAAGTCATCTGCCTACCAGCATGTCATACTTTGGTTCAGCGGTATTGTTTGATGAAGCGGCCGGACCGACATTACAGCGTGCGCTTCTGCGAGGCTGGTTTACCGCCGTGCTTTGCACCACGGTGACTAAGCGGTGTCTGTTTCTCAACTTTAGTTGAACCGAGTGTGGCTCGCCGGTCCTTGTGAAGGTTAAAAGCGAGTCTATTTGACAAACTATCGTTGTGGTTTTGATGCGTAGGTGAGATTGGTTCTTGCTTAAGCCGTAGCAGCCACGTAAAATTTGCAACAACAAAGTAGAGGGCGTCTAACTTGTTTTTGAGAGCATGTTGTGATGTGATATGGCCAAGATATGATGCTATATTTTATTGTATGAGATGATCATGTTTTGTAACGAAGTTATCGACAATGGCGGGAGCCATATGGTTGTCGCTTTATTGTATGAAATGCAAGCATACTGTAATTGCTTTACTTTATCACTAAGCGGTAGCGATAGTCGTAGAAGCAATAGATGGCGTAGCGACAACGATGCTACGATGGAGATCAAGGTGTCGCGCCGGTGGCGATGGTGATCACGGCGGTGCTTGAAGATGGAATCACAAGCACAAGATGATGATGGCCATATCATATCACTTATATTGATTGCATGTGATGTTTATCCTTTATGCATCTTATCTTGCTTTGATTGGCGGTAGCATTTTAAGATGATCTCTCACTAATTATCAAGAAGTGTTCTCCACGAGTATGCACCGTTGCGAAAGTTCTTCGTCTTTGAGACACCGCGTGATGATCGGGTGTGATAGGCTCTACGTTCAAATACAGCGGGTGCAAAACAGTTGCACCGGAATACTCGAGTTATACTTGGCGAGCCTAGCATATCTGAGATATGGCCTCGGAACACGAGAGACCGAAAGGTCGAGCATGAATCATATAGTAGATATGATCAACATAGAGATGTTCACCATTGAAACTACTCCATCTCACGTGATGATCGGACATGGTTTAGTTGATTTGGATCACGTGATCACTTAGATGACTAGAGATGTACATCTAAGTGGGAGTTCTTAAGTAATATGATTAATTGAACTTAAATTTATCATGAACTTAGTACTGATAGTATTTTGCTTGTCTATGTTTGTTTGTAGATAGATGGCTCGTCTTTGTTGTTCGTTGAATTTTAATGCGTTCCTTGAAAGCAAAGTTGAAAGATGATGGTAGCAATTACGAATTGGGTCCATAACACGAGATTATCCTCATTGCTGCCAGAAGAGTTACATCTGGAAGCACCGCTGGGTGCGAACTGCTTGCTTGATCTGGCCAGCGGCGTTAAGAATGTCTGGCGAGCAAAGTGATGACTACTCTATAGTTCGATGTGCCATGCTGCGGCTTAGAACCGGGTCTTCAACGGCGTTTTGAGCGTCATGGAGCATATGAGATGTTCGAGGAGTTGAAGTTAATATTTCAAGCAAATGCCGGATTGAGAGATATGAAGTCTCCAATAAGTTCTATAGCTGCAAGATGGAGGAAACGATTACGTCGGTGAGCATATACTCAAAATGTGCAGGTATAATAATCACTTGATTCAAGCTGGGAGTTAATCTTCGGATGATAGCGTCATTGACAGAATTCTCCAATCACTGCCACCAAGCTACAAGAGCTTTGTGATGAACTATAATATGCAAGGGATGAACAAGACTATTCGAGCTCTTAGCGATCTTTGAAAAGCGGAGGTAGAAATCAGAAGGAGCATCAAGTGTTGATGGTCAACAAGACCACTAGTTTCAAGAAGAAGGGCAAAGGGAAGAAGAAGGGAACTTCAAAAGAACAGCAAACAAGTTGCTGCTCAAGAGAAGAAACACAAGTCTGGACCTAAGCTGGCAGAGTGCTTCTCTGCAAGCGGTGGACCTTTGGAAGCGGAACTGCCCCAAGTATTTGGCGGATAAGAAGGATGGCAAAGTGAACAAAGGTATATGTGATATACATGTTATTGATGTGTACCTTACTAATGCTCGCATGATAGCACATGGGTATTTGATCTTGGTTACATTGCTAACATTTGCAACTCGAAGCAGGGACTACGGATTAGCGAAGATTAGCTAAGGGCGAGGTGGCGATCGGCGTGGGAAATGGTTCCAAAGTCGATGTGATCGCGGATCGACGCTACCTCTACATCTACCATCGGGATTAGTTTTAGACCTGAATAATTGTTATTTGGTGCGGCGTTGAGCATGAACATTATATCTGGATCTTGTTTGATCGAGGCGGTTATTCATTTAAATCGAGAGAATAATGGTTGTTATATTTATATGAGTAATATCTTTTATGGTCATGCACCCTTGAAGAGTGGTCTATTTTATTGAATCTCGATAGTAGTGATACACATATTCATAATGTTGAAGCCAAAAGATGCAAAGTTGATAATTATAGTGCAACATATTTGTGTACTTTGCCGTTTAAGTCATATCGGTGTATAAAAGCATGAAGAAACTCCATCTTGATGGACTTACGGAATCACTTGATTATGAATCACTTGGTACTTGCGAACCGTGCCTCATGGGCAAGATGGCGAAAACACCGTTCTCGGTTCTATGGAGAAGCAACAGATTTGTTGGAAATCATACATCTGAGATGTATGTGGCCCGATGAATGTTGAGGCTCGTGGCGGATATCGTTATTTTCTCACCTTCACAGATGATTTGAGCGGATATGGGTATATCTACTTGATGAAGCACAAATCTGAAACATTTGAAAAGTTCAAAGAATTTTGAGTGAAGTAGAAAATCATCGTAACAAGAAAATAAAATTTCTCGATCGATCGTGGAGGAGAATATTTGAGTTCTGAGTTTGGTTTACATTTGAAACTATGTGGAATAGTTTAGCAACTCACGCCACGGAACACCACAGCGAAATGGTGTGTCGAGCGTCGTGTCGTACTTTACTTGATATGGTGCGATCTATGATGTCTCTTACCGATTTACGCTATCGTTTTGGGGTTATGCTTTAGAGGCGGCGCATTCACGTTAAATAGGGCACCATCAAAATCCGTTGAGGCGGCGCCTTATGAAGCGTGGTTTGGCAAGAAACCAAAGTTGTCGTTTCTCAAAGTTTGGGGCTGCGATGCTTATGTGAAGAAACTTCAACAGATAAGCTCGAACCCAAATCGAAGAAATGTGTCTTCATAGGATACCCAAAGGAGACTATTGGGTACACCTTCTATCACAGATCGAGGCAAGATCTTCGTTGCTAAATTCGGATCCTTTCTAGAAGGAGTTTCTCTCGAAAGAAGTGAGTGGGAGGAAAGTGGAACTTGATGAGATAAGCTGTATCTACTCCCTTATTGGAAAGTAGTTCATCACAAGAACGGTTCTGTGACAACTACACAAATTAGTGAGGAAGCTAATGATATTGATCATGAAACTTGAGATCAAGTTTCTCTTGAACCTCGTGGGTCTACGAGTAAGATCCGCACAGTGAATGCGAAATCCTATTACGGAAGTCATGTTACTAGACCATGATGAACCTCACGAACTATGAGGAAGCGATGATGAGCCAGATTCATAAAATGGCTAGAGGCCATGAAATCGAGATAGGATCCATGTATGAAAACAAAGTATGGACTTTTGTTGACTTGCCGATGATCGGCAAGGCATTGAGAATAAATGGATCTTTAAGAAGAAGGTGGCGCTGATGGTAATATTCTTGTCTACAAAGCTCGACTTGTTGCGAAAGGTTTTCGACAAGTTCAAGGGGTTGACTACGATGAGACTTTCTCACCGTGGCGATGCTCAAGTCTGTCCGAATCATGTTGGCTATTGCTGCATTTCATGATTATGAAATTTGGCAAATGGATGTCAAGACTGCATTCTTGAATGGATTTCTAGAAGAAGAGTTGTATATGATGCAGCACTGAAGGTTTTGTTGATCCAAATGGTGTGACAAAGTATGCAAGCTCAACGTTCCATTTATGGACTGGTGCAAGCATCTCGGAGTTGGAATAAGCGCTTTGACGGTGTGATCAAAGCATATGGTTTTATCTGAGACTTTTGGAGAAGCTTTGTATTTACAAGAAAGTGAGTGGGAGCTCTGTAGCATTTCTAGTTTTATATGTTGATGACATATTATTAATTGGAAATGATATAGAATTTCTGGATAGCATAAAGGGATACTTGAATAAAAGTTTTTCGATGAAAGACCTCGGTGAAGCTGCTTACATATTGGGCATCAAGATCTATAGAGATAGATCAAGGCGCTTAATAGGACTTTCACAAAGCACATACCTTGACAAAATTTTGAAAAATTTCAAAATGGATCGAGGCAAAGAAAGGATTCTTGCACGTGCTACAAGGTGTGAAGTTGAGTCGAACTCAATGCCCGACCACAGCGAGAAGATAGAGAAAATGAAAGATGTTCCTATGGTTCAGCCATAGGCTCTATCATGTATGCAATCTTGTGTACGGACTGGCGTATGCTTAGCAATAAGCTTGGCGGTAGGTACCAAAGTAATCGAGTGGATCCTTTGGACAGCGGTCAAGAACATCTGAAATACGAAAAGGACTAAGGATATGTTTCTCGTATATGGAGGTGACAAAGAGCTAGTCGTAAATGGTTACGTCGATGCAAGCTTTGACACTGATCCGGACGATTCTAAATCATAAACCGGATCGTGTTTATATTAAGCGGTGGAGCTGTAAGTTGGTGCGAGTTCAAAACAAAGCGTCGTGGCGGGATCTACATGTGAAGCGAGTACATAGCTGCTTACAGGCGGCAAATGAAGGAGTGCGGATGAAGGAGTTCATTTCGATCTAGGTGTCATACCTAGTGCATCGGGACCAATGAAGATCTTACGTGACAATCTTGGTGCAATTGCCTTGGCAAAGGAATCCAGATTTCACAAGAGGACCAAGCACATCAGAGGCAGCTTCAATTCCATTAGGGACCAAGTCCAAGTGGGAGACATAGAGATTTGCAAGATACATACCGATCTGAATGTTGCGAGACCCATTGACTAAGCCTCTCTCACGAGCAAAACATGATCAGCACCAAGACTCCATGGGTGTTAGAATCATTACTATGTAATCTAGATTATTGACTCTAGTGCAAGTGGGAGGCTGAAGGAAATATGCCCTAGAGGCAATAATAAAGTTATTATTTATTTCCTCATATCATGATAAATGTTTATTATTCATGCTAGAATTGTATTAACGGAAACATGATACATGTGTGAATACATAGACAAACATATAGTCACTAGTATGCCTCTACTTGACTAGCTCATTAATCAAAGATGGTTATGTTTCCTAACCATAGACATGTGTTGTCATTTGATTAATGAGATCACATCATTAGGAGAATGATGTGATTGACATGACCCATCCGTTAGCAGCACTTGATCGTTTAGTATTCTGCTATTGCTTCCTTCATGACTTATACATGTTCTGTAACTATGAGGATTGTGTAACTCCGTTTACGGAAGAACACTTTGGGTACTACCAAGCGTCTAGCGTAAGCTGGGTGATTATAAAGAATTACTACTGGTGTTTCCAAAGGTACATGTTGAGTTAGCATAATTGAGATTAGGTTTTGTCCTCCGATTGTGGGAGAGGTATCTCTGAGCCCTCTCGGTAATACTCATCACCCAAGCCTTGCAAGCATGTAACTAATGAGTTAGTTATGAGATGGCGTATTACGGACCGAGTAAAAAGACTTGCGGTAATGAGATTGAACTAGGTATTGGATACCGACGATCAAATCTCGGGCAAATAACATACCGATGACAAAGGGAATAACGTATGTTGTTATGCGGTTTGACCGATAAAGATCTTCGTAGAATATGTAGGAACCAATATGGGCATCTGTAGGATCGTTGAAGGCAAGAGTGTCTAGAGGGGGGTGATTAGACAACTCGACAAGATAAAAGTTTATGCCTTTTGATTAACATAAGTTCATAGCAAGTTCACAATGAAGGTCAAGTCAAGCATCATGCATACAAGTCGAGCAACATACTAAACATGCAATTCTAGAGTATAGGGCAGCGGAAAGTAAATTGCATGAATAGTAAGGGAGAGATTGTGAAGAAAAAGCATAATTGGAACACGGAGATTTTTCTCGTGGTTCCGATAGGTGATGCTATCGTCAATCACGTTGATGGAGACTTCAACCCACGGAGGTAGCAGCTGCGAGAGTCCACGGAGGCTCCACCCACGAAGGGTCCACGAAGAAGCAACCTTGTCTATGCCATCATGGCCTCGTCCACGGAGGACTAGCCTTACTCGGGGTAGATCTTCACGAAGTAAGCGATCTCCTTGCCCTTACAAACTCCTTGGTTCAACTCCACATCATGGCGGAGGCTCCCAGCGACACCTAACCAATCTAGGAGGCACCACCCTCCAAAAGGTAATAGATGGGGTTGGTGATGATGAACTCCTTGCTCTTGTGCTTCAAATGATAATCTCCCCAACACTCAACTCTCCTCCTTGATTTGGCTGTGATGGAAGAAAGGATTGAGTGGAAAGCAACTTGGAAGGCTAGAAATCAAGTTTCATATGGTGGGAGTGGAGCAACAGTCTCAACACAAGGGTAGGTAGTTTTCTTCTCGAAATGTAAGGTAGGAGTGGTAGTTCTTTCGATGGCTCTCTCCACGAATGAAGAGGAGGTGGAGGGGTATTTATAGCCTCCACACAAAATCCAACCGTTACACACATTTGACCAATCTCGGTCAGACCGAAGTTGACAACTCGGTGAGACCGAAAGTTCAAATCTTGTGAGCGTTGGGATTTTCAGTGGGACGAAAATACAATCTCGGTTAGTCCGATTCTTCCAAAGTCTAGGGTTTGCCAATTTGGTGGGACCGACTTTCTCATCTCGGTGACACCGATTTGAGTCTGAAGGATTCTGAAGCTTGGCAACACCAATTCGGTATGACCGAGTTTGGAATCGGAAAATCCGAAATTCTTAGGGTTTGGCTATATGGTGAGGTGGTTCATCTCGGTGTGGTGGGTTTGGAATCGGTGGGACCGAGATTACTTATGGGTTTATGTTGGAATGAAAGATTGCTGATAGTTTGAGAGATAAATCACTAAGCACTTAGAGCAACAGATCATCATCATAACCTCATCCCTTTTAATAGTATTGGCTTTCCTATGGACTCAATGTGATCTTGGATCACTAAACCAAAAATGGAGTCTTGAGCTTCTTGCCAATCCTTTCCTTAGCATCCTAGGGGTTCACCTCTCTAGTCCTTTTGCCATGCGAGTGATTGACTTTCTGAGACATACTTGATAAAAGCATTAGTCCAACCACAAAGTATGTTGTCATTAATTACCAAAACCACCTAGGGAGCAAATGTGCTTTCAATCTCCCTTTTTGGTAATTGATGGCAACACCTGAAAAAAGATATCAAAGCTTCTTGAAAGGCAGACGGGGTTAACATTAAAGCTTTGACAAACATGCGATACACAAGATCCCCTACAAGTGTGCAAGATTTTAGATTTTGGTTTGGACTACCACAAGCACACATGAGAGAAAAGCAAGATGTCTTTGCATGCAGCAGCTATATGCATCGAGGCAGATGAGGGTAAATGAGAGATGATGCATATGTGCATGGTGATTTCTTGCAAACAAGTATTCACAAGCAAGTCACCATCATGCACATCCTGCAAGATGCATATACTTACCTTGAAGTTCCTTGGTGATGTACACGAAGAAATAAACTTGGGAAAACAAGGTTAGATAACACAAGAGTATTCCTACAACCAACAGCAAGAACATCAAGAGTACCAAGCCAGAGGATGACATGTATAAAGAGTGTCTCATGTTGAGCACTAGCTTGAATCAACCAACATGTCTCCCAAGACTAAAAGATTTTCAATGAGCTCTGAGAGATTTTGCTTTTCATAAGATACCAATTGTGATCTTTTAAGATACCAATTGTATAAGATACCAATTGTACTTTTAGAAGATACCCATAGTGAGAGCAAGAGAAGCAAAATATAGAGAATAATGCCAAAAGTATTATCACAGTGAAATATATGGCAAAGCTTTGATGTGATCCTCTCCCCTTAAGGTAAGATTGTTCTTCCTTTAAAATATTTTTCTCCCTTATCCTCCAATCTTCCCTTAAGCTCCCCTAAATCTTCTCCCCTTTGACATCAAGTGCGAAAAGGACGATAAACCAGGAAGGGCAGGAAAGATGGAAGGAAAGAAGTGGGTTCATTAAGAATCTGGCGAGCAAATTAAGTATGCAGAATAGATCATTTAGATGAGCTGTAGAAGGTGATATCTGGTGAATGTAAATCGGTGACACGAATTGATATGGATCGGTGAGTCAGAAAGTCGAGACTTAGGGCAGATCCTTTTGGTCGAGACGAAATATTTAAATCGGTGGCCTTGAGTTTAATTCAAGGAAATGTAGAAATAATTCAGCTCACTTTGCAAGGAAAGTTTCAAAAGATTTGCAAAGAATTTGTAAATGATTTTCAGAATTTATCGAGCTAAAGGATATACACAAGAACAGAAGAAAGCGAAATGAAAAATATTGCTAGATGAAGTTTTTTTTTTTGTAAAGGAAAAAACTCAACAAGAGAATCAAAGAGACAATATCAAAACTCCAAAACATATGTACTTCATCTAGACAAGAATTGGTGACTAGGTCACCTATGTTTGAGTATATTGACTTAGGAGTCAAATGAGAACATTTGATCATAGGTCATACTCATCGTTTAAGCTCAAAATGGGGTTACCATTTTTCGATTAAGCATTTGATGTGATCACATCTTTTGAAGCTGCTTGTACTCATGTCTTTGAGCAAAGCTTTTTCAAGATGTGAAAGACATACCTTGGGCTTGTTGTTGCTTGTTCTCATGTAGGTGAACTTGATGTTGATGCTCATAGAATGTGAGGTTGGAGCACCATTTTCAAGTGTGTAGTTCATCTTCCTACATGGGTTAGCCAAGCAAGGAAATACTCAAGAATATCAATATGACATGAGTGAAGAACTAGAAGTATATGGTGTCAAAAGGATATGTGGAATTTTGTTCCTTGAACTCAACATCCCAAAGAGCTAGATACTTGGTCAATGACAAGATTACTCATGATTTGAGTGAGTGATAATCTTGTTGAATGTAGACCATCAAGTACTGCAAGGAGTTAGATGCAATACAAGGGGCAAATGTGTCCAAGACATATGATCATCATCATAAGAGAAATATCAAGGATTAGTCAATTAGGCTCATGCCTTGCATGCATCAATGGAGTTTTCACTCCAAGTTTGAAGCATCAATGATGTTCAACTCACTCCTCAGCGACAAAACCCTTTCTCATCAAGTGGTTTTGTGAAGATATCTACAAGCTGTTTGTCGATGCGAACATGCTTAAGATCAATGTCACCCTTAGCAATATGATCACGAATGAAATGATGCGAACTTCAATGTGTTTAGATGCGAGAGTGTTGCGAGTTGTGTCAATCTTAATTGCACTCTCGTTGTCACAAAGCAAGGAACATGTCTTGCATGTATCCCATAATCCTTAAGCATTTGTTTCATCCATAGCAAGCTGAGCACAACACGAACCAGCAGCAATATATTACCTTACGCGATCGATAACGATATTGAGTTTTGTTTCTTGGATGACCAAGATACAAGGGATCGTAGAAATTGACATGTACCGAAGTTGACTTTCTATCTATCTTGTCTCGGCATAATCCAGTCGGAATAGCCAACAAGATCAAAAGAGGCCCTCTTAGGATACCAAATGCCAAAGTTAGGTGTGTGTATCAAATATCTCACAATTCTTTTAACAGCTTTAGGATGACATTCTTTAGGGCGACTTGATATCGAGCACACATGCATACACTCAGCATTATATCGGGGCGAGAAGCACAGAGATATAGTAGAGAACCAATCATGGATCGATAAACCTTTTGATCAACAGGTTCTCCATCTTTAGTCAAGTCATTATGTCCATTAGTAGGCATGGGGTTCTCATACCTTGGCTCTCTTGCATGTTGAACTTCTTGAAGAGATCCTTAGTGTACTTAGTTTGTGAGACAAAAGTACCCTCCTTAGATTGCTTGATTTGCAACCCAAGGAAGAACTTGAGTTCACTCATCATGGACATCTCATACTTCTCCGACATAAGCTTTCCAAACCTCTCACTAAAATCAGGGTTAGTTGATCCAAAGATAATATCATCGACATATATTTGGCACACAAATAGTTCACCGTCAACCCTTTTAGTGAATAGCGTTGAGTCAATTTTACCAATCTCAAATCCCTTTTCAAGAAGAAAGCTAGTCAAGCATTTGTACCAAGCTCTAGGGGCTTGTTTAAGACCATAAAGAGCTTTGTGCAATTTGTAAACATGATTGGGCTTTTTAGGATTCACAAATCCGGGAGGTTGTTTCACAAATACTTCCTCCTCAATTTCACCATTTAGGAAAGCACTTTTAATGTCCATTTGATAGAGAGTAATGTTATGGTGGTTGGCATAAGCAAGAAGAATCTTGAATGGACTCAAGTCTAGCAGGGCATAGGTCTCACCATAGTCCATACCTTCGACTTGTGTGTAACCTTGTGCTCTGAGGCGAGCCTTGTTGCGGATGACTTGTCCATCCTCATCTTGCTTGTTCGAAACACCCATTTGGTTCAATAGCGTTTTGGTCATCATTGGGCTTCTCTACCAAAGACCAAGCGTTGTTCCTCTCGAAGTTGTGCAGCTCTTCATGCATAGCGTTCACCCAATCCGGGTCTTCAAGCGCTTCTTCTACCTTCATAGGTTCAAGACTTGAGATAAATGAGTAATGCTCACAAAAGTTAGCTAAGCGAGTTTTAGGCGAGTGATTCTCCGGTCGATGTCATTCATCATTTGTTCCATGGGATGGTCTTTCTTGACTCTTTCTCGAACTCGGGATAGCTTTTGTCGTGGTGCAGTGGCTGAGCTTCCTCATCATCCTCATCTTCTTCTTCATCTGTGTTGTTGGTGTTGTCTTGAGGTGGTGGAGAAGGAGGTTGTGGTGGATCTTCTTGTCGCACTTCCTCATCTTGGTGAGTTCCACTTGTGGAAGCCTCCATGTTGCCTTGAGGTTCACCTTGCCGTGAGGTAGGGGCTCCACATATGTAGATGAGGTACTCTCCTTCACTTCCATGGGACGAATCTTTCCAATGGATAAATCTTGAATGGCTTCCGATGGGTCCTTGTCTCCTACATCAATAGGCATTTGCTCTACTTGCGAGCCATTAGATTCATCAAACTTCACATCTACCGTCTCTTCAACCTTTGGGTGAAATTATTGTGAACACGGTAGGTGTGAGAGTTTGATCCATAACGAGAAAAAGCCTTCATGAGTTTTAGGAGCAAATTTAGACCGGCGATGCTTATCAAGAATATAGCATTTTGAACCAAAGACACAAAAATATCCCACTTGGGGTTTGTTACCCGTAAGGAGCTCGTATGAAGTCTTGCCGAGAAGCTTGTGAAGATAAAGTCTGTTGATGGCATGACAAGCTGTCTCAGCGGCTTCACCCCAAAAGTGTTTTGGTGTCTTGTATTCATCAAGCATTGTCCTCGCCATCTCAATGGCGTTGGTTCTTCCTCTCAACAACCCCGTTTTGTTGAGGTGTGTATGTAACTGAGAACTCATGTAGAATCCATTCCTCATCGAGAAAAGAGTCCACATAGGCGTTCTTGAACTCCGTTCGTTGTCCTCGAACCTTCTTGATCTTCACCTCAAATTGATTACGAGCCTTTCTAGCAAAGGTTTTGAAGATTTTACGAACCTGCGATTTGTCATCAAGGAAAAATACCCCGTAAATCTGGAAAAGTCATCAACAATAACTAGACCAAAGGAGTTACCACCAAGGCTTTTGTAAGCATTGGGACGAAGAGATCCATATGAAGAAGCTCAAGCGGTCTCCTTGTGGTCATGATATTCTTCACAGGATGACTTCCTCCTACTTGTTTTCTGCTTGACATGCCTTGCGAGTCTATCTTTGTCAAAGAAAACATCTTTAACACCAAGAATGTGATCACCTTTGATTAGCTTATCTAAATTTAGCATACCAACATGTCCAAGCCTTCTATGCCAAAGCCAACCTTTAGCAGATTTAGCGATAAAGCAAGTTCTAGGTTGAGCTTTCTTAGTGAAATCGACAATGTATAGGTCACCTCTCTGAATGCGGTAAAGACCATGTTATGATTGTCACTCTGAAAAACTTGGCAATCTACTTTGGTGAATAGCACGTTGAATCCAAAGTCAGCTAATCTAGACACGGAAAGTAAATTGTATCCAAGCGATTCAACAAGCATGACATTTTTAATGGAGCTATCATGAGATATGGCCACCTTACCAAGGCCAAGTACCTTACCCTTGGAGTTGTCTCCAAAGTCACATACTTGCGTGGACCATCGTTCTTTGCAAGCTCTCGAAACATGTCTTCATCTCCGGTCATGTGATCGGTGCATCCACTATCGAGAATCCACTCTTTTCCACGGATATGTAGTCTCTCATATTTGCCATAAGATGAGACTCTTCATGATCTTGTCTAGCTCGGTGTCGAATCGTCATCATGCTCATGCTCATCATCATATTGACCCATAGATAATTCATCATCAATACCTAGGTCAATTTGATAATGACTTACATCGATTTATCAACGTGATAATAATCATCGGAATGCAATACAAGAGCATTTCTTATTGAACATTGATAAAACCGGGATCACCCTTCTTTTCATAAGATCACGAAGCTCAAAGAAGCATTTATCAAAGTTAGGATCTTTGGGCGCAACATATCAAATTCAACAGTCTTGTATAGAATTTCATCAAGACCTCTCAACGAGTAGTCGGATAAAGTTCTTCCAAGAACTTCCACATAACATAGGCGCACTCAAAGTTTGTGACAAGCTTAAGCAAGTTATCGAGGCAAACCTCTAATGATAAGATTAGCAGTTCTAATGTTCTGAAGCAAATCAAGCTCTTCATCCATAGTGGAGTGCAAGGGGTCAAATGGTGGTACATATGGGGTTTCAACATATTTGCATAAGTTGTACATCTTAAAGATAGCAAGCATTTCAATCCTCCACGAGTTATAGGACACTCCATCAAGAATAGGCACTCTATGACTAACACTCCCCAAGCGTGAACCGTCCATCTTCCTCCAATGGTGTGCAAACCAAAGCAATGGAGACCAATGCTCGATACCAATTGTAGGATCGTTGAAGGCAAGAGTGTCTAGAGGGGGGTGATTGAACAACTCGACAAGATAAAAGTTTATGCCTTTTGATTAACATAAGTTCATAGCAAGTTCACAATGAAGGTCAAGTCAAGCATCATGCATACAAATCGAGCAACATACTAAACATGCAATTCTAGAGTATAGGGCAGCGGAAAGTAAATTGCATGAATAGTAAGGAGAGATTGTGAAGAAGCAAGCGCAATTGGAACACGGAGATTTTCTCGTGGTTCGATAGGTGAATGCTATCGTCAATCACGTTGATGGAGACTTCAACCCACGGAGGAGTAGCAGCTGCGAGAGTCCACGGAGGCTCCACCCACGAAGGGTCCACGAAGAAGCAACCTTGTCTATGCCATCATGGCCTCGTCCACGGAGGACTAGCCTTACTCGGGGTAGATCTTCACGAAGTGGCGATCTCCTTGCCCTTACAAACTCCTTGGTTCAACTCCACATCATGGCGGAGGCTCCCAGCGACACCTAACCAATCTAGGAGGCACCACCCTCCAAAAGGTAATAGATGGGGTTGGTGATGATGAACTCCTTGCTCTTGTGCTTCAAATGATAATCTCCCCAACACTCAACTCTCCTCACTGATTTGGCTGTGATGGAAGAAAGGATTGAGTGGAAAGCAACTAGGAAGGCTAGAAATCAAGTTTCATATGGTGGGAGTGGAGCAACAGTCTCAACACAAGGGTAGGTAGTTTTCTTCTCGAAATGTAAGGTAGGAGTGGTAGTTCTTTCGATGGCTCTCTCCACGAATGAAGAGGAGGTGGAGGGGTATTTATAGCCTCCACACAAAATCAACCGTTACACATTTGACCAATCTCGGTCGGACCGAAGTTGACAACTTCGGTGAGACGAAAGTTCAAATCTTGTGAGCGTTGGGATTTTCAGTGGGACGAAAATACAATCTCGGTTAGTCGATTCTTCCAAAGTCTAGGGTTTGCCAATTTCGGTGGGACCGACTTTCTCATCTCGGTGACACCGATTTGAGTCTGAAGATTCTGAAGCTTGCAACACCAATTCGGTATGACCGAGTTTGGAATCGGAAAATCCGAAATTCTTAGGGTTTGGCTATATGGTGAGGTGGTTCATCTCGGTGTGGTGGGTTTGGAATCGGTGGGACCGAGATTACTTATGGGTTTATGTTGGAATGAAAGATTGCGATAGTTTGAGAGATAAATCACTAAGCACTTAGAGCAACGGATCATCATCATAACCTCATCCCTTTTAATAGTATTGGCTTTCCTATGGACTCAATGTGATCTTGGATCACTAAACCAAAAATGGAGTCTTGAGCTTCTTGCCAATCCTTTCCTTAGCATCCTGGGGTTCACCTCTCTAGTCCTTTTGCCATGCGAGTGATTGACTTTCTGAGACATACTTGATAAAAGCATTAGTCCAACCACAAAGTATGTTGTCATTAATTACCAAAACCACCTAGGAGCAAATGTGCTTTCGGCATCGAGTCCGCTCTTGGTTATTGACGAGGCGTGTCTCGGTCATGTCTACGTGTTCTCGAACCGTAGGGTCCATGCGCTTAAGGTTTCGATGGCGGTTATATTATGAGTTTATGTATTTTGATGTACGAAGTTTGTTGGTCCGGATGTGATCACGGACATGGCGAGAGTCTCGAAATGGTCGAGACATAAAGATTGATATATTTGTGGATATATTTGGACACGGAAGGTTCGGAGAAGTTTGGAGCTCTAGGGAGGTTCTGGAACCCCGGGAGGTATATGGGCCTTATTGGGCCCATATAGGAAGAAGGAGAAGGAACAAGGGAGGCGCCCCATTAATCGAATTGGGGAGGGCGCGCCCGCCTCTCTTTCCCCTCTTCCTATTACTACTACTAGTACTTATTCCTAATACTAGTACTCTTTCCTTCCCCTCCAAATAAGATAAGGAAAGGAAACCTACTTGGAGTAGGTTTCCCCCTCCTCTATGGCGCCCCCCTTGGGCGGCCTCCTCCTCCCTCCCTCCTTTATATCTGAGGGGTGAGGGGGCACCCTAGGACACACAAGTTGATCATTGAGATGGTTCCTTAGCCGTGTCGGTGCCCCCTCACGATATTACACCTCGGTCATATTGTGGCGGTGCTTGGCGAAGCCTGCGGCGAGAGAACATCAAGATCGTCACCATGCCGTCGTCTTGTGCAGAACTCCCCTCGGCGCCTCTGCTGGATCGGAGATCGAGGTGCGTGTCAGCTGTCTGGCGTGTCAAGAACTTCGGAGGTGCAGATATGCGGTGCTTGGATCGGTTGAACCGGGAAGGCGTCGACTACTTCCACTCTGTTGTGTCAGCGCTTCGCTTGGTCTCTGAGTGCGTAGACAACACTCTCCCCTCATTGCAATGTCATCACCATGATCTTGCGTGTGCATAGGAATTTTTTGAAATTACAGCGTTCCCCAGTGGCATCGAGCCTAGGTTTTATGGTTTGATGTTATATGCAGAGTAGAACACAAGTGAGTTGTGGGCGATATAAGTCATCTGCCTACCAGCATGTCATACTTTGGTTCAGCGGTATTGTTGGATGAAGCGGCCGGACCGACATTCTGCGTGCGCTTCTGAGGCTGGTTTACCGCCGTGCTTTGCACCACGGTGACTAGCGGTGTCTGTTTCTCAACTTTAGTTGAACCGAGTGTGGCTCGCCGGTCCTTATGAAGGTTAAAAGCGGAGTCTATTTGACAAACTATCGTTGTGGTTTTGATGCGTGGGTGAGATTGGTTCTTGCTTAAGCCCGTAGCAGCCACGTAAAATTTGCAACAACAAAGTAGAGGGCGTCTAACTTGTTTTTCAGGGCATGTTGTGATGTGATATGGCCAAGATATGATGCTATATTTTATTGTATGAGATGATCATGTTTTGTAACGAAGTTATCGGCATTGGCGAGAAGCCATATGGTTGTCGCTTTATTGTATGAAATGCAAGCATATGTAATTGCTTTACTTTATCACTAAGCGGTAGCGATAATCGTAGAAGCAATAGATGGCGTGGCGACAACGATGCTCGATGGAGATCAAGGTGTCGGCCGGTGGCGATGGTGATCACGGCGGTGCTTGAAGATGGAATCACAAGCACAAGATGATGATGGCCATATCATATCACTTATATTGATTGCATGTGATGTTTATCCTTTATGCATCTTATCTTGCTTTGATTGGCGGTAGCATTTTAAGATGATCTCTCACTAATTATCAAGTGTTCTCCACAGTATGCACCGTTGCGAAAGTTCTTCGTCTTTGAGACACCGCGTGATGATCGGGTGTGATAGGCTCTCGTTCAAATACAGCGGGTGCAAAACATTTGCACTGCGGAATACTCAGGTTATACTTGGCGAGCCTAGCATATCAGATATGACCTCGGAACACGAGACCCGAAAGGTCGGCGTGAATCATATAGTAGACATGATCAACATAGAGATGTTCACCATTGAAACTACTCCATCTCACGTGATGATGGGACATGGTTTAGTTGATTTGGATCACGTGATCACTTAGATGACTAGAGATGTGCGTCTAAGTGGGAGTTCTTAAGTAATATGATTAATTGAACTTAAATTTATCATGAACTTAGTACTGATAGTATTTTGCTTGTCTATGTTTGTTTGTAGATAGATGGCTCGTCTTTGTTGTTAGTTGAATTTTAATCGTTCCTTGAAAGCAAAGTTGAAAGATGATGGTAGCAATTACGGAATTTGGGTCCGTAACTTTGAGATTATCCTCATTGCTGCCTGAAGAGTTCGTCTGGAAGCACCGGCTGGGTGCGAACTTCTTCTTGATCTGGCCAGCGGCGTTAAACGTCTGGCGAAACAAAGCGATGACTACTCTATAGTTCGATGTGCCATGCTACGGCTTAGAACCGGGTCTTCAGCGGCGTTTTGAGCGTCATGGAGCATATGAGATGTTCGGAGTTGAAGTTAATATTTCAAGCAAATGCCGGATTGAGAGATATGAAGTCTCCAATAAGTTCTATAGCTGCAAGATGGAGAGAACGATTACGTCGGTGAGCATATACTCAAAATGTGCAGGTATAATAATCACTTGATTCAAGCTGGGAGTTAATCTTCCGGATGATAAGCGTCATTGATAGAATTCTCCAATCACGCCACCAAGCTACAAGAGCTTTGTGATGAACTATAATATGCAAGGGATGAACAAGACTATTCGAGCTCTTAGCGATCTTTGAAAGCAGCGGAGGTAGAAATCAGAAGGAGCATCAAGTGTTGATGGTCGACAAGACCACTAGTTTCAAGAAGAAGGGCAAAGGGAAGAAGAAGGGAACTTCAAAAGAGCAGCAAACAAGTTCTTTGCTCAAGAGAAAAACCCAAGTGCGGACCTAAGCTGGCGGAGTGCTTCTCTTGCAGCGATGGACCTTTGGAGCGGAACTGCCCCAAGTATTTGGCGGATAAGAAGGATGGCAAAGTGAACAAAGGTATATGTGATATACATGTTATTGATGTGTACCTTACTAATGCTCATGATAGCACACAGGTATTTAATCTTGGTTACATTGCTAACATTTGAAACTTCGAAAGCAGGGACTACGGATTAGCGAAGATTAGCTAAGGGCGAGGTGGCGATCTTGGCGTGGGAAATGGTTCCAAAGTCGATGTGATCATGATGCGACACGCTACCTCTACATCTACCATCGGGATTAGTTTTAGACCTGAATAATTGTTATTTGGTGCGGCGTTGAGCATGAACATTATATCTGGATCTTGTTTGATGCGAGGCGGTTATTCATTTCATCGAGAGAATAATGGTTGTTCTATTTATATGAGTAATATCTTTTATGGTCATGCACCCTTGAAGAGTGGTCTATTTTTATTGAATCTCGATAGTAGTGATACACATATTCATAATGTTGAAGCCAAAAGATCACGAGTTGATAATGATAGTGCAACATATTTGTACTTGCCGTTTAGAGTCATATCGATTGTAAAAGCATGAAGAAACTCCATCTTGATGGACTTCTAGAATCCTTGATTATGAATCACTTGGTACTTGCGAACCGTGCCTCATGGGCAAGATGACCAAAACACCGTTCTCGGTTCTATGGACGAGAACAGATTTGTTGGAAATCATACATCTGAGATGTATGTGGCCCGATGAATGTTGAGGCTCGTGGCGGATATCGTTATTTTCTCACCTTCACAGATGATTTGGCGGATATGGGTATATCTACTTGATGAAGCACAAATCTGAAACATTTGAAAAGTTCAAAGAATTTGAGTGAAGTAGAAAATCATCGTAACAAGAAAATAAAATTTCTACGATCGATCGTGGAGGAGAATATTTGAGTTCTGAGTTTGGTTTACATTTGAAACAATGTGGAATAGTTTGCAACTCCGCACACTGGAACACCACAGCGAAATGGTGTGTCGAGCGTCGTAATCATACTTTACTTGATATGGTGCGATCTATGATGTCTCTTACCGATTTACCTCTATCGTTTTGGGGTTATGCTTTAGAGGCGGCGCATTCACGTTAAATAGGGCACCATCAAAATCCGTTGAGGCGGCGCCTTATGAACTGTGGTTTGGCAAGAAACCAAAGTTGTCGTTTCTCAAAGTTTGGGGCTGCGATGCTTATGTGAAGAAACTTCAACGGATAGATCGAACCCAAATCGAATGTGTCTTCATAGGATACCCAAAGGAGACTATTGGGTACACCTTCTATCACAGATCGAGGCAAGATCTTCGTTGCTAAATTCGGATCCTTTCTAGAAGGAGTTTCTCTCGAAAGAAGTGAGTGGGAGGAAAGTGGAACTTGATGAGATAAGCTGTATCTACTCCCTTATTGGAAAGTAGTTCATCACAAGAACCGGTTCTGTGACAATTACACCAATTAGTGTGGAAGCTAATGATATTGATCATGAAACTTGGATCAAGTTTCTCTTGAACCTCGTGGGTCTACGAGTAAGATCCGCACGAGTGATGCGAAATCCTATTGCAGAAGTCATGTTACTAGACCATGATGAACCTACAAACTATGAGAAGCGATGATGAGCAGATTCATAAAATGGCTAGAGGCCATGAAATCGAGATAGGATCCATGTATGAAAACAAAGTATGGACTTTGGTTGACTTGCCGATGATCGGCAAGCCATTGAGAATAAATGGATCTTTAAGAAGAAGGCTGGCGCTGATGGTAATGTTCTTGTCTACAAAGCTCGACTTGTTGCAAAGGTTTCGACAAGTTCAAGGGGTTGACTACGATGAGACTTTCTCACCCGTGGCGATGCTCAAGTCTGTCCGAATCATGTTGGCCATTGCTGCATTTCATGATTATGAAATTTGGCAAATGGATGTCAAGACTGCATTCTTGAATGGATTTCTAGAAGAAGAGTTGTATATGATGCAGACTGAAGGTTTTGTTGATCCAAAGGTCTTGACAAAGTATGCAAGCTCCAGCGTTCCATTTATGGACTGGTGCAAGCATCTCGGAGTTGGAATAAGCGCTTTGACAATGTGATCAAAGCATATGGTTTTATCTGAGACTATTGGAGAAGCTTTGTATTTACAAGAAAGTGAGTGGGAGCTCTATAGCATTTCTAGTTTTATATGTTGATGACATATTATTAATTGGAAATGATATAGAATTTCTGGATAGCATAAAGGGATACTTGAATAAAAGTTTTTCGATGAAAGACCTCGGTGAAGCTGCTTACATATTGGGCATCAAGATCTATAGAGATAGATCAAGGCGGCTTAATAGGACTTTCACAAAGCACATACCTTGACAAAATTTTGAAAAAGTTCAAAATGGATCGAGGCAAAGAAAGGATTCTTGCTGTGCTACAAGGTGTGAAGTTGAGTCGAACTCAATGCCCGACCACGGCGAAGAAGATAGAGAAAATGAAAGATGTTCCTATGCTTGACCATAGGCTCTATCATGTATGCAATCTTGTGTACGGACTGGCGTATGCTTAGCAATAAGCTTGGCGGTAGGTACCAAAAGTAATCGAGTGGATCAACTGGACAGCGGTCAAGAACATCTGAAATACGAAAAGGACTAAGGATATGTTTCTCGTATATGGAGGTGACAAAGAGCTAGTAAGTAAATGGTTACGTCGATGCAAGCTTTGACAGCGATCGGACGATTCTAAATGCATAAGCAGGATCGTGTTTATATTAAGCGGTGGAGCTGTAAGTTGGTGTAGTTCAAAACAAAGCGTCGTGGCGGGATCTACATGTGAAGCGGAGTACATAGCTGCTTACAGGCGGCAAATGAAGATGCGGATGAAGGAGTTCATTTCCGATCTAGGTGTCATACCTAGTGCATCGGGACCAATGAAGATCTTACGTGACAATCTTGGTGCAATTGCCTTGGCAAAGGAATCCAGATTTCACAAGAGGACCAAGCATATCAAGAGGCGCTTCAATTCCATTGGGACCAAGTCAAGTGGGAGACATAGAGATTTGCAAGATACATACGGATCTGATGTTGTTGAGACCCATTGACTAAGCCTCTCTCACGAGCAAAACATGATCGGCACCAAGACTCCATGGGTGTTAGAATCATTACTATGTAATCTAGATTATCGACTCTAGTGCAAGTGGGAGGCTGAAGGAAATATGCCCTAGAGGCAATAATAAAGTTATTATTTATTTCCTCATATCATGATAAATGTTTATTATTCATGCTAGAATTGTATTAACAGGAAACATGATACATGTGTGAATACATAGACAAACATATAGTCACTAGTATGCCTCTACTTGACTAGCTCATTAATCAAAGATGGTTATGTTTCCTAACCATAGACATGTGTTGTCATTTGATTAATGAGATCACATCATTAGGAGAATGATGTGATTGACATGACCCATCCGTTAGCTTAGCACTTGATCGTTTAGTATTACGCTATTGCTTCCTTCATGACTTATACATGTTCCTATAACTATGAGGATTGTGTAACTCCGTTTACGGAAGAACACTTTGGGTACTACCAAGCGTCACAGCGTAACTAGGTGATTATAAAGAAGTACTACAGGTGTTTCCAAAGGTACATGTTGAGTTAGCATAATTGAGATTAGGTTTTGTCACTCCGATTATCGGAGAGGTATCTCTGGGCCCTCTCGGTAATACTCATCACCCAAGCCTTGCAAGCATGTAACTAATGAGTTAGTTATGAGATGGCGTATTATGGAGCGAGTAAAGAGACTTGCGGTAATGAGATTGAACTAGGTATTGGATACCGGCGATCAAATCTCGGGCAAATAACATACCGATGACAAAGGGAATAGCGTATGTTGTTATGCGGTTTGACCGATAAAGATCTTCGTAGAATATGTAGGAACCAATATGGGCATCGAGGTCCGCTATTGGTTATTGACGAGGCGTGTCTCGGTCATGTCTACATTGTTCTCGAACCGTAAGTCCTGCGCAAGGTTTCGATAGCGGTTATATTATGAGTTTATGTATTTTGATGTACGAAGTTTGTTGGTCCGGATGTGATCACGGACATGACGAGTCTCGAAATGGTCGAGACATAAAGATTGATATATTGGCGGATATATTTGGACACGGAAGGTTAGGAGAAGTTTGGAGCTACTAGGGAGGTTACGGAACCCCGGGAGGTATATGGGCCTTATTGGGCCCATATAGGAAGAAGGAGAAGGAACAAGGGGAGGCCTAGCCCAATATCGGTGGGGAGGGGGGCCCCTTTCTTCTCCTTCCCCTCTTCCTATTACTACTACTAGTACTTATTCCTAATACTAGTACTCTTTCCTTCCCCTCCAAATAAGATAAGGAAAGGAAACCTACTTGAGTAGGTTTCCCCCTCCTCTATCAGCGCCCCTTGGGCGGCCTCCTCCTCCCTCCCTCCTTTATATCACGGGGTAGGGGCACCCTAGGACACACAAGTTGATCATTGAGATCGTTCCTTAGCGTGTGCGGTGCCCCCTCCACGATATTACACCTCGGTCATATTGTGGCGGTGCTTAGCGAAGCCTGCGGCGAGGAGAACATCAAGATCGTCACCACTTGCCGTCGTCTTGTGAACTCCCCCTCTTGTGCTTGGATCGGTTGAACCGGAAGACATCGACTACTTCCACTCTGTTGTGTCGGCTTCGCCCGGTCTACGAGATGCGTGGACAACCTCTCCCTCGTTGCAATGTCATCACCATGATCTTTAAGTGTGCGTGGGAAAATTTTTCAACAATAGTATCCAGAAAATGAGGTTAAAAATCACACCACATCGAGGCCGGCCCAAGAGCGGCGCCATAGAGGAGGAAACCTACTCAAGTAGGTTTCCCCCCTTTCACTATCTTATTTGGAGGGAAGGAAGAGTACTAGTATTAGGAATAAGTACTAGTAGTAGTAATAGGAAGAGGGGAAAGAGAGGAAAGGTGGCCCCCCTCCCCAGTCGGATGAAATTTGGTGGCCTCCTTATTCCTTCTCCTTCTTCCTATATGGGCCCAATAAAGGTATATACCTCCGGGGAGTTCGGTAACCTCCAGTGGCTCCAAACTTCTCGGAACCTTTCGGTGTCCAAATATCGAGTCAATATGATCAATCTTTATGGCTAGACCATTTGAGAACTACCTCGTCATGTCGTGATCACACAGGACTCGAACAAACTTGGGTACATCCAAATACATAAACTCATAATATTAGCATGAGCCAACTTAAGCGTGCATGATCAGTTGGTTGAGCCTACTAGACATGGTCTGAGACACGTAACTTCATAACAATGATTCTGGCAGTAACATGAGTACGACACTCCACATGGTGGTGCTTTCTTCAGTCCATCAAGTGATCTTCATCGTGATCAGAATTGAATGATCAGTTGATTTCTTGATTTCTTGTATCAGGGTGATGCCTTGGGCGGTCCTTGTCTTTCCACTTTCGAAGTTGCCTTTTCTTTCCTTTGCCCTTCTCTTGAAACTAGTGGTCTTGTCAATCATCAACACTTGATGATCTTTTCTTGATTTCTACCTTGAAGTCGATTTCAACATCACGAAGAGCTGCGGGAATAGTTTACGTCATCCTTGCATACTATAGTTCATCACGAAGTTCTAGTAACTTAGTGATGGTGACTAGAAGAATACATCAATCACTATCTTATACGGAAGATTAACTCCCACTTGATTCAAGCGATTGAAGTACCCGGACAATCGAGCACATGCTCACTGGTTGAAGCGATTCTCCTCCATCTTTTAGCTATAGAACTTGTTGGAGACTTCATATCTCTCAACTCGGGTATTTGCTTGAAATATTAACTTCAATTCTGGAACATCTCATATGGTCCATGGCGTTCAACGTCTTTGAAGTCCGATTCTAAGCCGTTAAGCATGGTGCACTAAACTATCAAGTAGTCATCATATTGAGCTTAGCTAAGCGTTCATAACGTCTACATACGCTCTTCTGATAGAATTACGTCACCTAGCGGTGCATGAAGGACATAATTTTACGTGGGCGATGAGGATTAACCTCGGATCACGGATCAAATCCGCAACATTGTTACTAACATTTTTCAACACGGTTTTCTCTGGAACATTCAAAATAAACATGAAAGCAACAATGCGGGCTATTGATCACAACATAATTTGCAAAAAATACTACGGGACTAAGTTCATGATAAATTTAAGTTCAATTAATCATATTGCTTAAGAACTCCCATAGATAGACATCTCTCTAGTCTTCTAAGTGATCCGTGATCAAATCAACTAAACCATATAGATCATCCGTGAGATGGAGTAGTTTCAATAGTGAACATCACTATGTTGATCATATCTACTATATGATTCACATTTCGACCTTTTCGGTCTCTCCGTGTTAGGCCATATCGTATATACTAGGCTGCGTCAAGTTATAACTTTGAGTATTCCACGTGCACTGTTTTGCACCGTTGTATTTGAGCGTGAGCCTATCACACCCGATCATCACGTGGTGTCTCAACACGAAGAACTTTTCATAGCAGTTGCATACTCGGGAGAACACTTCTTGATAATTAGTGAGAGATCATCTTAAAATACTTTCTGGTCGATCAAAGCAAGATAAGATGCATAAAGGATAAACATCACATGCAATCAATATAAGTGATATGATATGGCCATCATCATCTTGTGCTTGTGATCTCCATCTTGAGAAACGTCGTGATCACCATAATCACTTGAAGCGCGACACCTTGATCTCCATCATAGCATCGTTATGCGTTTCGCCATCTATTGCTTCTCACGACTATCTCGCTTCCGCTTAGTGATAAAGTAAAGCAATTACAAGCGTTGCATTTCATACAATAAGCGACAACCATATGGCTCCACCATTTTATTTTGGAGATAACCCGGTTACAAACATGATCATCTCATACAATAAAATATAGCATCATATCTTGGCCATATCCATCACAACATGCCCCTGCAAAAACAAGTTAGGCGTCCTCTACTTTGTTGTTGCAAATTTTACTTGATGGCTGCTCACGGGCTTAAGCAAGAACCAATCTCACCTCGCGCAAAAACCACAGCGATAGTTTGTCAAATAGACTCCGTTATAACCTTCACAAGGACGGTATTATGCACCTTTTCGGTTCAACTAAAGTTGGAGCTGAGACACGCTAGTCACACATGCAAAGCGACGGCGGTAAAACCGATCTCTCAGCGTAAGCGTCTGGCGTGTCTCGGTCGAAGTAGCTTCATCCAACAATAACACTGAACCAAAAGTATGACATCTTTGGTAGGCGGTATGACTTATATAATCCACAACTCACTTGTGTTCTACTCGTGCATATAACATCAAACCATAAAACCTGAGGCTCGATACCTTTGTTGAGGGAGCGTGTAATTTAAAAAATTTCCCTACACCGCATGAAGATCATGGTGATGACATTACAGCGAGGGAGAGTGTTGTCTACGTACCCTCGTGAACCCGAAGCGGAGCGTTGACACAGGCGTAGTGGAAGTAGTCGTCGTCTTCCGGTTCAACCGATCAAGCAACGTTACTCGGCACCTCACGAGTTCTTGACACAGCGTCTTGCTCGATGGCGCACCCTCGATCTCCGATCCATGGGAGGCGTAGAAGGGAATTAAAATCGACCTGACGGCGTGGTAGCGATCTTGATGTTCTCTGTCATGAGGGCTTAGCTACACACATTTTACAATATGACCGGTGTAATATCGTGGAGGGCCACTTTGCACTGCTGAAGCGATCTCAATGATCAACTTGTGTGTCCTAGGGTGCCCCCTACCTGCCATATATAAAGGAGGGAGGGGGAGGAGGCCAGAGGCCCAAGGGGGCGCCATAGAGGAGAAACCTACTCCAAGTAGGTTTCCCCCTTTCCTTATCTTATTTGGAGGGGAAGAAGAGTACTAGTATTAGGAATAAGTACTAGTAGTAGTAATAGGAAGAGGGGAAGGAGAAAGAAAGGAAGGCGGCCCCCTCCCCAATCGGAGTTGGGCTGAAATGGCCCCTCCTTCATTCCTTCTCCTTCTTCCTATATGGGGCCAATAAGGCCCATATACCTCCCGAGGGTTCGGTAACCTCGGTAGCTCCAAACTTCTCCGGAACCTTTCCGGTGTCCAAATATCAAGTCAATATATCAATCTTTATGTCTCGACCATTTGAGACTCCTCGTCATGTCAAGTGATCATCAGGGACTCGAACAAAGTTCGGTACATCAAAATACATAAACTCATAATATAAGCATCATGAAACCTTAGCGTGCGGACCCTACGGTTCGAGAACAATGTAGAACATGACCGAGAACCGTCTCGGTCAATAACCAATAAGCGGGACACTGGATGCCCATATTGGTTCCTACATATCTCTGAAAGATCTTTATCGGTCGAACCGCATAACAACATCGTTATTCCCTTTGTCATCGGTATGTTACTTGCTAGAGATTTGATCGTCGGTATCAATACCTAGTTCAATCTCATTACCGGCAAGTCTCTTTACTCGTTAATGTCGTCATCTCATAACTAACTCATTAGTTACATGCTTGCAAGGCTTGGGTGATGAGTATTACAAGGAAGGCCAGAAGATACCTCTCCAGAGCAATCGGATGACAAAACCTAATCTCGAATTATGCTAACTCAACATGTACCTTTGGAAACACGTAGTACTCCTTTATAATCACCCGATTCACGTTGTGACGTTTGGTAGTACCAAAGTGTTCTTCGGTGGCAGGGGTTACACAATCCTCATAATTCTGAGGAACATGTATAAGTCATGAAGGAAGCAATAACGAATACTAAGCGATCAAGTGCTAAGCTAACGAAGCTGGGTCATGTCAATCACATCATTCTCCTAATGATGTGATCTCATTAATCAAATGACAACACATGTCTATGGTTAGGAAACATAACCATCTTTGATTAATGAGCTAGTCAAGTAGAGCATACTAGTGACTATATGTTTGTCTATGTATTCACACATGTATCATGTTTCCGGTTAATACAATTCTAGCATGAATAATAAACATTTATCATGATATGAAATAAATAATAACTTTATTATTGCCTCTAGGGCATATTTCCTTGATCTCCCACTTGCACTAAGTCAATAATCTAGATTACATAGTAATGATTCTAACACCCATGGAGTCTTGGTGCTGATCATGTTTTGCTCGTGAGAGGCTTAGTCGATGGGTGCGCAACATTCAGATCCTTGTATCTTGCAAATCTCTATGTCTCCCACTTGGACTTGGTCGAATGGAATTGAGGCGTCTCTTGATGTGCTTGGTCCTCTTGTGAAATCTGGATTCCTTTGCCAAGGCAATTGCACAGTATTGTCACGAGAAGATCTTCATTGGTCGATGCACTAGGTATGACACCTAGATCGGAAATGAACTCCTTCATCGAGACTCCTTCATTTGCAGCTTGAGAAGCAGCTATGTACTCCGCTTCATGTAGATCCTGCTATGGCGCTTTGTTTTGAACTGCACCAACTTACAGCTCCACCGTTTAATATAAACACATATCCGGTTTGCGATTTAGAATCGTCCGGATCGGTGTCAAAACTTACATCGACATAACCATTTCTGACTAGCTCTTTGTCACCTCCATATCGAGAAACATATCCTTAGTCCTTTTCGGTATTCGGGATGTTCTTGACGCATCGATGATCCCTCTGGATTACTTTGGTACCTACACCTAAGCTTATTGCTAAGCATCGTTAGGTGCAGTACCGCGACATTGCATACATGATAGAGCCTATGGCTGAAGCATAGGAACATCTTTCATTTTCTCTCTATCTTCCTTTGTGGTGGGCATTGAGTTGACTCAACTTCACACCTTGTGTACAGGCAAGAATCCTTTCTTTGCGTGATCCATTTTGAACTTTTCAAAATTTTGTCAAGGTATGTGCTTTGTGAAAGTCCTATTAAGCGTCTTGATCTATCTCTATAGATCTTGATGCCCAAATATAAGCAACTTCACGAGGTCTTTCATTGAAAACTTTTATTCAAGTATCCCTTTATGCTATCGAAATTCTATATCATTTCCAATTAATAATATGTCATCAACATATAAAACTAGAAATGCTCTGAGCTCCCTCACTTTCTTGTAAATCTGAGGCTTCTCCAAAGTGCATATAAAACCATATCTTTGATCACCTTGTCAAGCGTTTATTCAACTCGAGATGCTTGCAGTCCATAAATGGAGCGTTGGAGCTTGCATACTTTATCGACACCTTTTGGATCAACAAAACCTTGAGAGCTGCATCATATACAACTCTTCTTCTAGAAATCCATTCAAGAATGCAGTCTTGACATCCATTTGCCAAATTTTATAATCATGAAATGCAGCAATAGCCAACATGATTCAGACGAGACTTGAGCATCGCTACTGGTGAAAGTCTCATCGTAGTCAACCCTTGAACTTGTGAAAACCTTTACGCAACAAGTCGAGCTTTGTAAACGATAACATTACCATCGGCGTCAGTCTTCTTCTTAAAGATCCATTTATTCTCAATGGCTTGCCGATCATCGAACAAGTCGACCAAAATCCATACTTTGTTTTCATACATGGATCCTATCTCGAGATTTCATGGCCTCTAGCCATTTTGCGAATTGGGCTCATCATCGCTTCCTCATAGTTAGTAGGTTCATCATGGTCTAGTAACATGACTTCTAGAATAGGATTTCCGTACCACTCTGAGTGCGGATCTTACTCTGGTAGACCTCACGAGGTTCGGTAGAAACTTGATCGAAGTTTCATGATCAATATCATTAGCTTCCTCACTAATTGGTGTAGTTGTCCGAGGCAGGGTCTTGTGATGAACTACTTTCAATAAGGGAGTAGAATCTGATTATCTCATCAAGTTCACTTTCCTCCCACTCACTTCTTTGAGAGAAACTCCTTCTCTAGAAAGGATCCGAATTAGCGAAGATCTTGCCCTCGGATCTGTGATAGAAGGTGTACCCAATAGTCTCCTTTGTCTGTTGGGACATCCAACGAGGGGTATAACCCCCAACTAGTCGTTTCCCTCTGATTATTCTATGAACTAGATCGTTGATGGCGCGCGTTGCCGCGCCCGTCCATTTTGACAATATAATGATTGGAAATTTTGAAATGTACATATTAAGGTAATGTTAACTTTATTGTTGCCGCCATTTTTCATCTCATTTATGTGTCAATTCAGCACTGGACCATAATAATGCACAAAGAGGCATTAGTTGTCACATAACACATGTCAACATGAACACAATGCATAAAAAAATAAATATTCACATAAGTGACCTATAGCACAAAGCCATGGACAAGAAAACAAAGTAGAGTTATATGAGAAATGATAACCTCAAGCTTGTGCAACAAAGAAGGAAAGAACATTACACCAGAAGCTCATGTTCTTACATTTCCACAATATTTGCATTTTTTGACATAGAAGGCAACACAAGGAAATGGTAATCTAGCCAACATCTCGCCAGCATAAGATTAGACATATAGAGCAAGCAGTTTTAACACCTTTCATCAACATCACATCTAGATACATGTATTTTGCAATCCCCAACAACAATACTTCCATCACTTGAGCTTGTACCAACGAAACATGCCTTCCTAGCCTAGATCTTTTGTTCCTTCCATGAGTTGTGCTTGTCACTTGGGAACGTGTCTACCCAATATGGTTCTTTTGATGGAACTCATGGAAGTATGGATGCATTCGATACATTAAGATAGTAAAATTATATACCATCTAGCAAAATCATTTGAAACAACATGCATAGTAAATAAATAGACCTCTCTAGTTAAGTAGTTAAGCCCTCCTGCCTTGCACCTTATAAGTGGCATCCTTCATGCCAAGCCTTCCTCCATGCTTGAAGATGAATATATAATCTTCAAAACCACATGAGCAACCGGTTTAGATATCACAAGAGGGGGAGCATGGCATAATTACCTATGGAATTTTGAGTCTTCCCACCTTACAAATTTCTTCAATGCCTTTACTTTTGCAAGGTGAGCAAACCTCCCATTGTCCCAAAGACGGTGAGCAAACTTCATTTTCGTTTGAGAGTTATATCCCATGGTCCAAAATAATTTACCAAAATAATTAGAGATAAAAGTTGGGGCCGTGTGCAGCTGCCACCATGTGTACAGAGTTATTCTCGTTCTGACTAACATCATTTTCAACGATGATATTCCAGTCTTTACCCAAGTTAGAGCCAAGACAAGAATCAAGAATGTTACTATGTGAAAGTGCAACTAATCCCCGGGTGGTTTTGGTAATTAATAACAACATATATATCATTGAACTAATTGTTTCTTGAGAATATTTCAGAAAGTTCAAGTGATATGGGTATGGCAATGATTGATGATGTGGACCCTCAAAATGCTAAGGAAAGCATTGGCAAAAGCTCAAGACTCCATTTTTGGTTTAGTGATCCAAGATCACATTGAGTCCATAGGAAAGCCAATACTATTAAAGGGATGAGGTTATGATGATGATCTGGTTGCTCAAAGTGCTTAGTGATTTATCTCTCAAACTATCAGCAATCTTTCATTCCAACATATACTCATAAGTAATCTCGGTCCCACCGATTCCATAAACTCACCACACCGAGATGAACCACCTCACCATATAGCCAAACCCTAGTAATTTCGGATTTTCCGATTCCAAACTCGGTCTTACCAAAATTGGTATTGCCAACCTTCAGAACCTTCAGACTCAAATCGGTGTCACCGAGATGAGAAAGTCGGTCCCACCGAGATTGGCAAACCCTAGACTTTGGAAGAATCGGACTAACCGAGATTGTATTTTCGGTCCCATCGAAAATCCCAACGTTCACAAGATTTGAACTTTCGGTCTCACCGAGTTGTCAACTTCGGTCCGACCGAGATTGGTCAAATGTGTGTAGCATTGGATTTTGTGTGGAGGCTATAAATACCCTCCACCTCCTCTTCATTCGTGGAGAGAGCCATCGAAAGAACTACCACTCCTACCTTACATTTCGAGAAGAAAACTACCTACCCTTGTGTTGAGATCAAGTTGCTCCACTCCCACCATATGAAACTTGATTTCTAGCCTTCCCAAGTTGCTTTCCACTCAATCCCTTCTTCCACCACAGCCAAATCGGTGAGGAGAGTTGAGTGTTGGGGAGATTATCATTTGAAGCACAAGAGCAAGGAGTTCATCATCACCAACACCATCTATTACCTTTTGGAGGGTGGTGCCTCCTAGATTGGTTAGGTGTCGCTTGGGAGCCTCCGTCAAGATGTGGAGTTGAACCAAGAAGTTTGTAAGGGCAAGGAGATCGCCTACTTCGTGAAGATCTACCCGAGTAAGGCTAGTCCTCCGTGGGCGAAGCCATGATGGCATAGACAAGGTTGCTTCTTCGTGGACCCTTCGTGGGTGGAGCCCTCCGTGGACTCTCGCAGCCGTTACCCTCCGTGGGTTGAAGTCTCCATCAACGTGGATTGACGATAGCACCACCTATCGGAACCACGAGAAAAATCTCCGTGTCTCCAAACTGCGTTTGCTCTTCTCCACCTCTATTTACTACATGTGCAATTTACTTTCCGCTGCCATAACTCTAGAATTGCATGTGTAGGGTGATACTTGACTTGGTCATCATTGTGAACTTGCTAAAACTTGCCCTAATCAAAAGGCTAAACTTTTAAATTGTCAAGTAGTCTAATCACCCCCCCTCTAGACATACTTCCGATCCTACAAGTGGTATCAGAGCTTTGGTCTCCATTGGATTGGTTTTCATTGCATTGGATTCCATAAGCTTGGTTTCACAACCTAGGAGAGTATGGCGTCTAGTGAGGGTAATTTTCAGAGAGGTCCTTACTTTGATGGTTCAAATTTTGCTAGTTGGAAGCACAAAATGAAAATGCATATTCTTGGACATAACCCCGCCGCATGGGGCATTATTTGTGTTGGCTTGCAAGGTGAGTTCTTCGAGGAGGAAAAGTTCGGATCGCGAAGCTACTGCGGATGAGTTGCGGATGTTCTGTAACAATGCTCAAGCTTGTGACATTCTCTTCAATGCTTTGTGTCCCGAGGAGTTCAACAAGATCAGCCGCCTTGAGAATGCAAAAGAGATTTGGGATACTTTGGTCGAAATGCACGAAGGTACCGAGTCCGTGAAGGAATCAAAGCTAGATGTTCTTCAAGGTCAGCTTGACAAGTTCAAGATGAAGGAAGGTGAAGGAGTCGCTGAAATGTACTCTAGGCTTGCTCTCATCACAAATGAGATGGCAGGCTTAGGAAGCGAAGAAATGACCGACCAATTCATCATCAAGAAGATTCTCAGAGCTTTGGATGGAAAGTATGACACCGTGTGCACTTTGATCCAAATGATGCCAAACTACAAGGATCTCAAGCCTACCAAGTCATTGGAAGGATTGTTGCTCATGAGATGACACTTAAAGACAAGGAAGAGCTTCACAACAAGTCAAGTGGTGCTTACAAAGCTGTAGTTGAAGCTCCCACAACCTCAAGTGACAAGCTAGTTTCCAATGAAGAGATAAGCCTAATGGTGAAGAACTTCAACAAATTCTACAAGAGTAGAAGCAAGGAAAGAAGCTCAAAGTCTAGATCATATGATGAAAAGAGATCTTCTAGTCGTGATCGAAGCTGCTACAATTGTGGAAGACCGGACATTACTCAAATGAGTGTTCGACTCCCCACAAGAGAAGAGAAGAATCTCCAAGAAGAAGAAGCTCAAGAGAAGAGTCGCCTAAAAGAGAGAAGGAGTAGAGATGATCGTTATGAACGAAGATCCTCTCGGAGAAGCAAGGATTCGGAAAGGAAAGACAAGTCATCAAGGAGCTACACAAGAAGAAAACATCAAGCTCATGTTGGTGAATGGGTCTCCGGCTCCGACTCCGACAATCACTCGAAAGAAGCTATCACTCCAACTCGAATCTGATCAAGATGAAGGTGTTGCGGTCTTGCTCTCGTATCCTCCAACTTCAACTCCTATGACATATTTGATTCACCAAATGAGGGAATTGGAAGATGCTTCATGGCAAAAGGCCCCAAGGTATCACACCCTGAATTCATTGACTTTGATAGTGATGAGGATGACTTGCTTGGTGAAGATGAGCTTTTACATGATAAATCTAGTGAGCCTAGTAATGATGAACATGCTAGTAGTCTTTATAGTCGAGAAGAGTCGAATGACAATGCTATGAAGGAGATTGAGCGTCTAACTAAAGAACTAAACACTCTTAAGTTAGCTCATGAAACAACTCAAGAAGATCATAGAGAGCTCCTAAGATCTCATGAGAAGCTACGCCGAGAAGCTCAATCTAGAGCAAGAACATGAGTTCTAAAAGCTATCAATGACGATCTTGAAAGAAGAGTTCTTCATATCTTGCCAAACGACTTCTCTTGTCTAATTTCTTGCCACCTATTAAAACTAAGCATGACAAGCATAAGAAAAATTCTTCATCTAGTAGTAACAATAATCATGCTAAATCAAATGTTGTTACTTCTAGTAATTCTCTTGATTCCACTAACAATGTTTCAAGCCAAGTTTCACTTGAGCAAGAAAATAGTTTATTGAAAGGGATTATAGAGAAAGGTGTCTACAAGAGCCTTGCGGAAGCAAGAACTTTGAGGAAATTGTTCGCAAGCAAGGAAGGCACGGAAGAATCAAGGAATTGGTTTTGAGCGAAAGTTCAACGCCAAGGGTGTTGAATGGGAAGAAGGTCAATATCCCACTCCAAAGTTTGTTTCTCAAAAGGAGAAGTATGATCCTACTTCTTCCAATGTGGAACAAGCTCAAGATGACCTTCCACCACAAGACCACAAGCTAAAAGGCAAGGACAAGCTTCAAGAGGAGATTGATGCATTCATTGAAGCACCCAAGGCCATGGTCAAGTGGGTTCCCAAGGAAACTTCAAGTTCTACTTGACAAGCTCAACTACTACCCCAAGGATTCCCATCAAGATGATGTGGATCCCGAAGAATAAGAACTAGAGAGTTCTTGAGGGTGACTCCGCCAACATACTTCACTCACATTCATTTTGGCAAAGAACTTGTGCAATCAACTTCCACATCTTGCACTAGTTCATGGAGTCACAAACCCTCATGTTGGTAAGTCAAGGGACAAGGTAATCATTGCTTTCATGGACATCATCTATTGTGTACTTCAATCTATGTCCATGGATATCCTTGTTTGTTCCTTGTGGGACTAACCCATGTAGGTATTGAAAGTGCCCGAATCCAAAGGATTGCTCCCAACTCTTGATGATCTTCATCAACATTGAGCATCCACATCTTCAACATCTACATGAAGTCTTCAACGACAACCCAAGGTTAGTTTGACCCTTTAAAAGGGGTTCTCACATCAAGGGGGAGCTTTGCTCTAAAGAATTGAGCTAAAGCATCTTCAAATGATGTGAACACATTAATGCTTTATGTAAAAGTGGTAACCCCACTTGTGCTTAAGCGATGAGTATGACCTATGATCAAATGTTCTCATTTGACTCCTAAGTCAATATACTCATATATAGATGACCTAGTCATCGCCAAATTGTGTGCTAGTTGCTAGAGTTTTGTTTGTGCATGTTTGACACATATTTCATTTGATATCTTATTGTGTGAGCATGTTGGATGCATAATTTTATCCATTCGAGGACATCCATTTGTTGCTTTGGTCTTTTGGATTTTATCTCTTTTTGACCAAATGGATGGACAAGAATGCCTAAGTTCCTCCCCTAGCTATCTATGCTTTCTTGTCTCAAACTCTATTCATGCTTATATCACAAACTTTGATCAAGTCTTTTTCGGACAGACCGAGTGAGGAGCACTCGGAGCCACCGATCCGTCAAAAGCTTAACTTCCAAAACCTTCTAAGTACTTTCGGTCAAACCAATATACTCAAATCGGACAGACCGAAATCACTTGGATTGATCTAGGTTTTCACCTCGGTGAAACCGAGTTGCAAATCTCGGCGTGACCGATGTGTGTAACTGCTTGCAGTTAACCATCTCGGTGCCACCGAGTTTTCCAACTCGGTCCCACCGACAGCTGAAGGGTATATATACCTGAGGGCAGCGCGCGTTGATTATTCCTTCAAAACGTCTCGCCCCCAAACCCTTCGCTGCCGTCGCCGTGGTCTTCGGATCGTCTCCGCCGTCGCCTGTGCGCCCTCGCCGCGGGTCTCCATCGCCGTCAACGGTCAATCTCATCGCGCCGTTGCCGCCGTAGTGAAACTCCACCAAGTTGGGTGAGTTTCATCCCTCTCGTGCTTCAACCTCTGATTCAATGCACGATAGGTTTTGCCTAGCTTCTTGCCATGTTTGAAATCTTCCTATCCAGCAGATTAGATCTTAGAACGAAATTCGAGTGAAAATTTTAGGGTTAGGTTTCCGCCGAACACATCTCGGTGTGACCGATTCTACATTCTCGGACTGACCGATTTGGCCTCTGGCCATTGCACTGCACCTTTCGGTCCAACCGAGTTGTGCAAATCGGTAAGACCGAAATGAGGATTTAGTGAAACCCTAGTGCTCTCGGCTAGACCGAAACCCATTTCGGTCCAACCGAAAGTGGTGTGATTGGTTCTGTCTAGGCACTTCGGATTCACCGAATTTTAGCCTCGGTCAGACCGAAATGCATTCTGTGAAAACTTAAAACTGAGATTTGAACTCATTCATTTTGCAAAATCTTCTGCAGTTTGTGATAACTCTTCTATTCTGCCTATACCTACTCTATTCACAAAGGTTGTCAGTCATGTCTGATGCAAGTGACAGCGTACAGTCTGAATCACCAGTTGAGATTCCAGAGGCAGTCACTAGTCCTGAAGCCAGCAGTTTTTCTGATGATGGTGAGAGAAGCACCCCAAGTGGTTTGCCTGCTGCTGCCACCAGGGCCAGGAAGAAGAGAAATTCAGATGAAGAGGATTCTAACTTTGTTGCTGAGGAGGAGATCACTTCCAAACCTAAGAGAAAAGTGGTTGCCAAAGACTATCAAGGGCAACACACCAAGAAAGGCACTAGCAAAGTGAAGAAGTCCACAGTTGCAAAGAAGCTGAGCATGGAAGAAGAAACCTCCAGCAAGGAAAAGAAAACTTCCAAGAGGAAGAGGCCAGTACATGATGAAGGCGATGATGATTACGATGAGGAAGCACCCAGCCTCCTCGAAGCCTAAGTTGATGGGAGATGCCATCAGGCAGGAGCACCTACCAAATCTAAGCCATCAGCTCCAGAAAGGCAGCTCAAGCCAAACCTGCTGCCAAGCCAAAGAAAAGCAGTGAGAAATATTCCTGCTTGAGAGAAGAAGAAGGACAATGTGCCACCAGTGAGTCGGATGAAGAGGCACATGTATTGTCAAGCTTCGACAGAGCCGCCAAAGCAGAGTCCCTAGTGACGCTTAGCTCTATACCTTTCGAACTTTTGGTAACTTGTTGCCAAAGGGGAGAAATTGTATAGATCATAGGACTTCGAGAGAGAGTGCTCGCTTTTGCTCTTTTCGTTTGCGGTTTTCCTTGAGATACTTTTGAGTTCTTGAGACATTTCGTGTGTTTGATACTACGTTTGCTCTATCTTTGATGAGTGCTTGATCATACTATGCTTAATGTGTGCTTAATGCTTATCATATGCTATTCATGTTTTGTATGATCATTTACTCATGTCTTGGTGATTGGGTGCATGCTATTCATTCTTATCATTTTGTGCGCTCCACCAAGATGTATGTGACATGGAAGAGTGACCCATGATCCTAATCGATTGTGCATTTGCATTCAAACGCAAATCTTAAATAATGCACAAATTTAGGGGGAGCTCTTGCTTATCACATACTTCTCAAAGCGACGATATCATTCATTGATTATATCATTTGTCGAAGCTTTGATCTATATGTTGTCATCAATTACCAAAAAGGGGGAGATTGAAAGTGCAACTAATCCCCAGGTGGTTTTGGTAATTAATAACAACATATATATCATTGAACTAATAGTTTCTTGAGAATCATTTGAGAAAGTTCAGTGATATGGGTATGGCAAGGACTGAAGATGTGGACCCTCAAAATGATAAGGCAAGCATTGGCAAAAGCTCAAGACTCCATTTTTGGTTTAGTGATCCAAGATCACATTGAGTCCATAGGAAAGCCAATACTATTAAAAGGGATGAGGTTATGATGATGATCCGTTGCTCAAAGTGCTTAGTGATTTATCTCTCAAACTATCAGCAATCTTTCATTCCAACATATACTCATAAATAATCTCGGTCCCACCGATTCCATAAACTCACCACACCGAGATGAACCACCTCACCATATAGCCAAACCCTAGTAATTTCGGATTTTCCGATTCCAAACTCGGTCTTACGAAATTGGTGTTGCCAACCTTCAGAACATACGTACTCAAATCGGTGTCACCGAGATGAGAAAGTCGGTCCCACCGAGATTGGCAAACCCTAGACTTTGGAAGAATCGGACTAACCGAGATTGTATTTTCGGTCCCACCGAAAATCCCAACGTTCACAAGATTTGAACTTTCGGTCTCACCGAGTTGTCAACTTCGGTCTGACCGAGATTGGTCAAATGTGTGTAGCAGTTGGATTTTGTGTGGAGGCTATAAATACCCTCCACCTCCTCTTCATTCATGGAGAGAGCCATCGAAAGAACTACCACTCCTACCTTACATTTACGAGAAGAAAACTACCTACCCTTGTGTTGAGATCAAGTTGCTCCACTCCCACCATATGAAACTTGATTTCTAGCCTTCCCAAGTTGCTTTCCACTCAATCCCTTCTTCCACCACAGCCAAATCAGTGAGGAGAGTTGAGTGTTGGGGAGATTATCATTTGAAGCACAAGAGCAAGGAGTTCATCATCACCAACACCATCTATTACCTTTTGGAGGGTGGTGCCTCCTAGATTGGTTAGGTGTCGCTTGGGAGCCTCCGTCAAGATGTGGAGTTGAACCAAGAAGTTTGTAAGGGCAAGGAGATCGCCTACTTCGTGAAGATCTACCCCGAGTAAGGCTAGTCCTCCGTGGGCGTAAGCCATGATGGCATAGACAAGGTTGCTTCTTCGTGGACCCTTCGTGGGTGGAGCCCTCCGTGGACTCTCGCAGCCGTTACCCTCCGTGGGTTGAAGTCTCCATCAACGTGGATTGACGATAGCACCACCTATCGGAACCACGAGAAAAATCTCCGTGTCTCCAAACTGCGTTTGCTCTTCTCCACCTCTATTTACTACATGTGCAATTTACTTTCCGCTGCCATAACTCTAGAATTGCATGTGTAGGGTGATACTTGACTTGGTCATCATTGTGAACTTGCTAAAAACTTGCCCTAATCAAAAGGCTAAACTTTTAAATTGTCAAGTAGTCTAATCACCCACCTCTAGACATACTTCCGATCCTACTATGGATGACTTAAAGAGGCATATAATCATCCTTTCTTCCCATACACTTCCTAACACATACTTACCTGTCTGGACAGAGCGAGCGGGCTTTTCGGCCCACTCGTGGCCCGTTCAGGACCGGACCGTACGGTCTTGGCCCGTTAAAGAAAGTGACCGGTCCGGTTACAGAATGTCGGCCCGAAATTTACTTGGTCCGGTCCGACCGAGCGGACCGAAGCGCGCATCGCGGCCTGCGGCGACGCCATGCTCTGGCCGGTGAGATCCGCGTGCTGCGAGTCCGACGGCCACGCCCCAATGTCCTTGTCCCGCACGGCGACGCCCCTCCTCGATTTGTTTCCTTTTATTGAGTCCAACAAAGAAGGAAACACCGCCACACCCATGATTATCGAGAGGAACAGGGACAACATGCAGTCACGAGATAAACATGATTCGATCTGATAATTAAGGCGCCTTCCCACGTCAAACTCCTCGCTGCCGTTCCGTTTATTTGCCACTAACGAAAGAAATGGGTTCGATCCGACAATCACGGCTTCATCCCACGACTAAGGGGGTGTTTGTTTCCAGGGACTTATTGATTTAGGGACTTAAAAAAGTCCCTATAAGTCCCACCTAAACAAAACACAAGGGACTTATTGTGGTGATTTGGGACTTATCAAATAAGACTCTCAGGGAGGAGCTTATTGGGACTTATTCGCTCCAGGCTCGTTCCCCGCACGCACCGTCGCCGCCCCGCCTCTCGCCCTGTCGCCGCCCTCGGTTCGCCGCCCGCCTCTCGCCCGTCGCAGCCCACCTCGGTTCGCCGCCCGTCGTCGCCCGCCTCGATTCGCTGCCCGTCCTCGCCCGTCGCCGCCCGCCTCTCACCCGTCGCCGCCCGCCTCGGTTCGCCGCCCGCCTCTCGCCCGTCGCCGCCCGCCTCTCGCCCGTCGCCGCCCGCCTCTCGCCCTGTCACCGCCCCGTCGCCGCCCAGCCTCGGTTCACCGCCACGCCTCGGTTCGTTCTGCCTCGATTCGTTGCAACGGTGCCTCCAATCGCCGGACAGGCCCTCTCCTGAGCCTCGTTGCAGCGGTGCAACATGGACTTATATGTCACGCCCAATATGCGACCCTATCCAAAAGGAACTCGAAGGTCCCACCAAGGATAGACCCGCATATTGGAACGCTTTTGCAAGGTGGATATCATTACATCAACATTACATAATAGATGGGGATACATCCAAGACATACAATGCCACATGAATACAACAATACAACATACAAGAACAACATCCGACTACGGATGAATCATAAACAGAAACTCAAACAATATCCACCCTGCTAGCCTAGGCTGCCGACCTAGAACCTATCCCCTGATCGAAGAAGCAGAAGAAGAAACTCAACGCAAGCAAGCATCGCTCTCGCGTCATGATCATCGCATAACCTGTACCTGCAACTATTGTTGTAGTAATCTGTGAGCCATGAGGACTCAGCAATCCCATTACCATGGGTATCAAGACTAGCAAAGCTTAATGGGAAAGGAAGGGGTAAGGTGGTGAGGTTGCAGCAGCAACTAAGCATGATATGGTGGCTAACCTACGCAAATGAGAGCGAGAAGAGAAACAAGCGGAACGGTCGTGAAGCTAGCAATGATCAAGAGGTGATCCTGAACACCTGCTTACGTCAAACATAACCCAGAAACCGTGTTCACTTCCCGGACTCCGCCGAGAAGAGACCATCACGGCTACACACGCGGTTGATGCGTTTTAATTCGGATCTGGTGTCAAGTTATCTACAACCGGACATTAACAAATTCCCATCTGCCACATAACCGTGGGCACGGCTCTCGAAAGTTTATACCCTACAGGGGTGCCCCAACTTAGCCCATGACAAGCTCTCGCGATCAACGAAGGAATAGACCTTCTCCCAGGAAGACCCGATCAGTCTCGGAATCCCGCTTTACAAGACATTTCGACAATGGTAAAACAAGACCAGCAAAGCCTCCCTTTGTGCCGACAAATCCCGATAGGAGCTGCACATATCTCGTTCTCGGGGCACAGGATGAGCGGGCGTCGTTGGCATAGACCCTGGTTGCCCGGGCGCCGGACATCGCTTCGGTTCGGACCAGCACTTAGACAAGCAGCGCCCGGGGCACTACTAGGAAAACCTTATATACAGAATGTTACCAGAGCGCTTGTCAAAATGAGGCGCTCATTGCTACTTTGCAAGAGCGCGTTCGCGTAACCGCGCTTCTGATTACAGATTAGCGATAGCGCTGTCCTCTGTAAAGCGCTACTACTACAATTGCCACACGTTCGGCGTGGTAGGTATAGTAGTGGCGCCCTTCATGCGGACAGCGCTACTACTTTGGTATTTAGCAGCAGCGCTTTTGCTTCCCACGCTATAGTTAAAGCTACTTCACCTTACCCCCGCCCGCCTGATTCCTCTCGTCGCTTCCTCCCCAATTCCCGACCCGCCTACGCCACGCCGTCTCCCCGACCCGCCTCGCCGTCGTCTCCCCGACCCCACCTCGCCCGCGCCTCGGTGCCGCCGTCTCCCCGACCCGCCTCGCCGCCGTCTCCCCGACCCGCCTCGCCGCCGTCTCCCCGACCCGGCCGCCTCGCCGCCGTCTCCCCTACCCGGCCGCCTCGCCCGCGCCTCGGTGCCGCCGTCTCCCCGACCCCATCTCTCCCGCCCTCTGTAAGCACTCTCCCTTCCGATCCCTCTCTCCCCTTGATCCCTCTTCTGCTTAGTATGAACCCTAGGTATTTAGTGCTAGTTAGTATGAACCCTAGGCTATTTTTAGTGCTAGTTAGTTAATTACTTAGATGGTAATTAGGGCAGTAGTTCCTAGGTACTAATTAGTTAGTAAGAATTAGGTACTAATTAGGTACTAGAATATTTTTATTTATAGTATTATTTTTAGTAAGAACTAGTTGAATTAATAGAACTAGTTAGTAAGAACTTGTTTCTATTTTTTAGTTAAAAGCAATTTTTCCGCCTCGGCGTGGGCGATGCCTATCCCGCATCCTCGTCGCCGAGTCGGCGGAGGACTACACCGCTTGACCAGATCGGCCATGTTGGACCTGGGCTCCGCCTGGTGGTATTGGGAGGCGCTACCTACGGGCGCCGGTTGGTGAGGAGCCACTGTCGTTGACCGAACCTTGTTTGGTGGCGATCGCGTGGGCGATGGCGATCCGAGGCTCGAGGACTCAGCGGAGGTGGTGCGTCACCGTGTCGGTGAGGAGGACGCGCACGTCCGTCGCTACTTGTTTGCGTTGGAGCACGAGCCGTTCTCCAATACTGGCGAGTTCTTCGGGATCTCTTGGAGCTATGATCCCGTGATGGTGCCTTCTCTGTGGTGTCCACCGCCCGCGCCGATAGCCGTCGTGTGCTAGAGTTTTAGTTGTATTAGTGATGTTATATGTATGACACTATTTGTGATGTATTAGTGACAATATTTTGAAATGCATGAGATGATCTACTTTTGCTTATTGAATGCATGCTAATTTGAGTCCTATAAGATATTTTGAAATGTATATCTTGTGTTGCTCAATATCCAAGTGGCGGTCATGTTTGCAGTTACACCTCCGAGTGGCCTATGTTTTGCGGAGTGTTGATTCATTTCCGTTCAAGCAAATTTCAGCGCTTCGATATGTCCTATTTAGCAAAGGTCATGCGGATTTTTCCGTGAATTTTGGCATGACTTGTGCTAGAATATATATGTAGGAAATATCGAGTGCCCGGATTTGTGTGTTCGATATCTTGGTAGTTGTCTTGATCTATTTTCAATTAATGTTTTAACTATGACCATAGGAAATGTCGACGACGAGAAGGATTTGGTATTTGCAAATCTGCGAAGACAGCTGGCTGCTGTATGACGGAATCTTCCTAGATGATGATAGGCGCTTCAAACATCAAGCTGGACGAGAACTTCAAGTGGATCTGATGAAGTCACAACGACAAGTCTTTTTTCGTAATTAAGCATGACATCTGCTTTCATTTGCTTCAACTTATATTTTTTTTACTATTCTACTAGCGTATCCCCTGCCATGCAAGACTTTTTGTATTGGATAAGATAGGTTTCAGTCATAGTATGGAGGAAAAGAAAGTTTACTTGAAGACCGAGCATGGTTATATATTCCATGCGGTTATACAATTCAGACGACTACACCTATTTTGGATGCAAAACATGGCGAGCACTATGCAAGACTTATGCATTTGAGCCCGATATGGTTATCACCTTTGATATTCGTCCGAAGATGATATTGAAGGTAATACCGACATCCGGGTCAATGTGCAAATGCCTCGATTATACCATTATGTAAGTTTCTCAACCATATTTATGTCTTTGATATTGTTTATTCAAAATAATTGACAACTAATTTGTATTGTCACTTATTTCCGTGCAAGCAAACATGTCCAGCGCTTGGTAGACAGGACCGTATATCGTCTCCGGGCTGAACTCAAGCTGCGAGGAGCTCGGTCATTATGTTTCATGGCTTGAGGATCTTGATCTTGTCAAGACAAATTTTCTTCGTGCATTTAGAAATCTTAGTACTGAAAATGTGCGACCCATAGTGTTCGTAATGAACTACGGTCACATCCATTTAGGAAGGATGGTAAGATTTTTACTTTTTATCCTCATTGCATCTTTTCCATACATTATTTTTGAAGCTAAACTTCATTGCTAAGTATGTTACCATACGATGTTCTTCAATAGGGACTCCCGATGAATGTTGTGCCTTATGGGATCGAGACTAAAGGTGTCATGAGTATTATCAACTTACGGCCAAGATATCCTACAACTTACTTTAGTGCATTCAAGATTAGCGACGGATGCTTAATAGTGCAAGACTGGACCAAATATGTGTTGGGGGAGCGCAGAGAAGTACTAGGGAGCAGCAACCAGAGACGCCTTCCACGATTAGGAGACAGGTTCATCTGCATGCTTCAACTTGATCAAGGAGGAGAGCTATACATGTTTTATGTTCTTTTACCTAAGAGAGAGCAGCAGGAGTGAGTAGCAGGAGTGAGTAGTGGCTAGAAATGAGTTTGAGGATGATTATGTGCTACACTATTACTATGATGATAAAATAGCTAGTGTTCATGGTAATGACTATGATGTTTATTATTAGCTAGTGTTAGTGGTGATTAAATAAATAATGTTGATGGTAATGACCATGATGATGATTAAATATCTTGTCTTTGGCGGATTAGATTCAAGTGGAGGCAACATGTGGTGCACATCGAAAGTACTACTAATCCAAAGTAGATCAAGTTTGGATTAGTAGTATACTTTTGACATGCACCACATATTGCCTCCACTTGAACCTAATCCACCTTCATTTAATACACTGTTATGGACATAATGATGTAAACCTCATAACAGCTGGTATTGTACCAATATTTGTATGATGGCGCATAAATACACTAAAAATAAAAAAAATATAAAAAAATACTAGTAGCGATGGGTGGGAAGCACGCTGCAAGTAGATAACTTAGCGAGAGCGCTGTAATAAACAAGCGCTGCAGACTATTTTGTACTAGCGATGAGCGCGTGATGGCACGCGTTATCGCTAAGCATTAGTCTGAAGCGCTTATTAGTAGTGTGCTTCCGCGCTACTAGTAGGCACAAAACACGCGCTACTGCTAGGGTTTTCCCTAGTAGTGGGGGCTAAAATAAAGATGACCCTCGGGTTGGCCGACCCAAGGGAAAGGGATAGGTGGTGGTGAGGCAAATGGTAAAACCAATGTTGGGCCTTGCTGGACAAGTTTTATTCAAAGCGAACTGTCAGGGGGGTCCCATAAATCACCCGACCGCGTTAGGAACGCAAAATTCGGGAACATAACACCGGTATGACGGAAACTAGGGCGGCAAGAGTGGAACAAAACACCAGGCATAAGGCCGAGCCTTCCACCCTTTACCAAATATATAGATGCATTAATAATATAAGAGATATTGTGATATCCCAACATAAACCCTGTCCACCATGGAGGAATCTTCAACTTCACCTGCAACTAGCAACGCTATAAGAGGGGCTGAGCAAAGCGGTAACAAAGCTAAACAACGGTTTGCATAGGAAAGGTGTCAAAGGTTAGAGGTTCATGGCAATATGGGATGGCTTGATAAATAGGTAATAGGTAGCGCAGCATAGCGATAGAACGAAGAAACTAGCATAGCAATGATAGTAGTGAGATCCAGGGTAGCGGTCATCTTGCCTGAAATCCCGCAAGGAAGAAGAACGAGTCCATGAAGAAGATGAAGCCACGAAGACGAACCAAGGGTAGACGAACGAATCCTCACGATCGCAACGAAATAGGAACTAACAAGAAGAAGCACACAACATGGTAAACACACCACACATGAACAAGGCATGATGCACAACAAACATGATGCATGACAAAGCTACATGAAGCTACTCATGGCAAGAGATGATGCAAACAAGAACAACACATCAAGGCAAGTTTAAATGAGGCCGGGAACAACAATAACAATTCCGGTAAGTCCTCATATGCATATTTCGAAATTGGTCCAGAACTGAATAAACCTTATGTTCAAGTTGTTAAACAGCAAGTTAAAGAGCACCAAGAGAATCTACACGAAGTTCTAGTCAAGTTACATATAAAGTTCATTAGATTCGGAGCTACGGCCTAGAAGATATGAGCAAAACAAGTTAAACATGGCATCGATGCAAAATGCATACAAACATCAAGCAAACACCTCAAAACAAGGATGCAACATGATAATATGAAACTATATGCAAAATCAAGCAAGTTTCATATAGAGCACACTCAAAAGCGAACAGCGGTGCAACACACACACACTATACAAGTCATAACAACAATCATCCATAACAAACAACTAGGCATCTTGCAAGCATCAAAACAATAAGCTACAGCATCTCAACATAATAACAAAAGGCATGGGCATGAAGTACAGGTAAAGCATAACAAAACATGAACACTGAGCTATCTCCAGAAACAACTAGAACATGCTCAAAAACACATGGAGATATTGCAAATAATAACAGTTTTAGACTTTAGCAGAAATAACATAAGGTTGCAATGTTTAGAGCAAGCAAACAACATATTACAGGAACTTATCATGGCAAACAAAGGCATGGCATGAATCTACTAATAGCATAGATCAAAAGTCCCTTACTGACCATAAGCCAAAAAGGCACAGAAAATATGATGGCACCCATGTAAACATGGCAAGTTATATTACAGATTCAAACATGGCAGGAACAACAATAAGTAGGCATTTTGGTGAGCTTGAACCACTCACCACAGAGCAATACATGACATGGCAAGGCAACCAACAGTAAGAAGACATGTTTGTGAAACTAAGCATGGCAATAGCAAGGTCATAGGGTACATGGATCACTAGCAAATCACATGGGAACAAGTGAACTTAATGTTAACAGGCTGACAGCAACATTTTCAAGCAACTTTAGAGCAAGATATGAACATGTTCCAGCAGGCTATAATTGCAACCAAGGGCATGAATGGATAGAGCAAGACATGTAGATCAAAACATGTTTATAGAGCATCTCCAGATTATGCCTAGAATGATTAGTAGAAGCATGTTAACATAGCAACAAAATATAACAGAATCTGCCAGGAAAACAGCAACAACAACTATCCTACTTAGCAAGCTTGATACACTCAGCACACAACTCACAAAAATACATGGTTGGCACCCCTGGAAAGATGGCATGGTATAGATCAACATACATGTAGACATCAACCTCATAGGATGCACACATCAAACATGGCAAAAATGATAAAACAACAAGTTATAACAGTTTCAGCAGATTAACATCAACATGCACTCTTCCAACAGCATTTTGGGCATCAAGATGAACTCAAATGAAAATGATGCAATGGAATGAAATGAAGTACTCGTCGAGACGAACAATTTGACATATTACACGCACGAAACGGATGCAGAGATATAGCATGACGAACTTGGCATGATAACATGAGGGGGAAAAGGACTTAGTGAAACGGGGGCAACCTTCGGGTTTGCACGGTTTACGAAGTTCGCTGGGGTTCGTCGCCGGAGACGAGGAGGAAGAGGCCGGGGAGCTCGGGGATGCCCGGATCCGGGGCCGGGAGGCGGATCCGCGATGGCGAGACGGGTCGCGGAGGAGGCGCCCGGCGGCGCGGCACGGGGCGTGCTCCGCGGAGGCTTCGATCGCCGCCGCGAGAGAGGCGAGGCAGTGGTGCTGGCGCGACTGCGGCCGGCGGCGGGCGGCGAGGCGCGGGGCGCGGAGCCGAGGCGACGGCCGCAGACGCCGGCGGGGAGCGGGCGGCTGGTCCGCAAGGCGGCGGCGGCGACGGCGACGCTGGGCGGCGGAGGCGGCGCGCAGTCCGGAGGCGGCGGGCAGGCGGGCGGACGGCGGCGGCGGCGCGGGCTCGCGGGCTCGATCCGGGTCCAGGGCCTTGATGGGGAGAGAGAAGGTGAGGTGGCGACGGGGGATTGGCCGGGGCGGCGGCGCTGGGTGAGGTGACGCCTCCGGATTGGTCCGGACGACGTGGCTGGGCGGCGGTGGACGTGTCCGGCGGCGGGCGGACATGTCCGACGGCGCGAAGAGGAGCGGGGCAAGGGTTTCGGGGGGATTCATCCGCGAATTTGGACGGGAGGCACATATTTATATGTAGAGGGAGCTAGGAGAGTCCAAATGAGGTGCGGTTTTCGGCCACGCGATCGTGATCGAACGATCGAGAGCATGGAGGGGAGTTTGCTGGGTTTTGGGCCACTTTGGAAGGGGTGTTGGGCTGCAACAAAAGAGGCTTCTACGGTTACCCGGTTAACCGTTGGAGTACCAAACGACCTCCAAATGGCACGAAACTTGACAGGCGGTCTACCGGTGCTATACCAAGGGCGCTTGGCAAACCTCGGGCCATTCCGAGAAAGTTTAATACCCGCACATGAAAAGAGAGAAGAGGGGGACGCCGGATGACATAGGAGTGCTGGATCGCGAAACGGACAACGGGGAAAATGCTCGGATGCATGAGACGAACACGTATGCAAAATGAAATGCACATGATGACATGATAAAATGCAACATGCAAGCAAATGACATGGCAACGACGGCGAATAACTGGCAGACACCTGGCGCAACGAATCCGGGGCGTTACATTATAAGTCCCTGTAAACAAACAGGTAGGGACTCGGGACTTATAAGTCCCTGTAAACAAACAGGTAGGGACTCGGGACTTATAAGTCCCTGTAAACAAACAGGTAGGGACTTATGACTTATAAGTTGGGACTTAAAAAAGTCCTAGGACTTATGAAACAAACAGGGCCTAACTTCACGTCAGAATTGATCCATCAAAGGCCCATACACAGAAAATCCTGGGCTAATGCACGCGCTAAACTACTTGCATGGTACAGAAAAATCAGTTAAGGAACACGCATGCACATGTTCATGGCAACAGTCGCGCACGCCATGGCGGCTGCCCATCGCACTTCCTACGGCACGTCGTCCACCTCGCCGCCAGCGCTCGCGCATGTCGTCAAGCCCGCCACAGCACCCGCGCGCATCGTGCACCTCGCCACTGCACCTAGGACGTCGCCGCCGGTGGTGGTTGGTCGGTCCGCTCGGTCCGGCCCGGGCCTCGCCGCCGCCGGTCCGGTCCCTGGAAACAGGACCGCCAGGCTGGTCGGTCCGGTCCGGTCCGGTCCGCCGGCGGCCGGTCCAAACGACGGCTCGGTCAGGGACCGGACCGGCCCGGACCGTGTCCACCCTGACTTACCTGCCAAACAAAATCCACAACATCATTGGTTAGTACAAACATAAATTGCTGCACATTGTATCTGTACCAGCACATTTTATACTATGAATCTCACATGAAATCCCACAATCTACCAGCGAGTAATCAAACATAAATTGCTGCTTAAAACATGAAAACCCCCAGATTCAGGATAAAAATATATTTATAATCCTACAGAAAAGCGGTTTTCCTTTCTACTTTTCCATAGCCATCAAGAATGTTTTGCACAAGGTCAGAGCCGTGTGTCCTCTCCAGCTGCAAATCTGACAACAGGAACTACGACTTGAGAGTTGAGATTCAGCAACCGATATCCCCGAACAGTCCTTATACCCAAATCATACCCAAATCTCCTTAGTCAATTTTCCCTCACCAAAACCGATCAAAACCTGGGAGGATGGACCTAACACCCACATACGCCTCGCCGCATCATCAGGACGCGATGGATTGCCCCTAAAAATCGTAGCCCAAACAAGCTGCCGTCATAGGAAGTTAGGAAGTTAGGAACACACACATCAACCCAAATTTGCGCCAAAGAACGGGGACATCCGCATGCGCCGGAACGACCGCCTTGCGAGATTCGAGGGGATGGATGAAGGCCCTCAAAGGGACTGCGATCCAGAAGGAAGGGAAGTCGCAGCGGCATCGGTGTCTCACCTAGGGGACGCATGGGTCACCCGAGGAAACAAATTTGGAAGGAAAAGGTGCGGCGATGTGAAGATGGCGACACACGGCGGCGGCGCAGCAGCACAACGAGGGCTCGATCCCATCGCGCGAAGAGGACTGGGGATGACGGACGGGAGGTGACTGTGGCATGGGAGGCGGCGGCTACGGTGATGGGGTCGACTGACCAGGGTTCCCGATCTCGAGAGAGAGAGAGAGAGAGAGAGAGAGAGAGAGACATCATGTTTATTTGTTCGCTGAGATGTGCTTCTTTCTGGTGAGGCCGAATCAGACGGATGGCCCAATCAACCAGGACACTTCAATTCGGCTACGGGAGTAGCGTCCCCATAGTACAGCCGGCCCGCTTGTTCGAGACGTGCGAGACAGCAGAGATCAGACGGCCAGAAATTGCTAAATCATAGAAATGAATGGTCCAGATGTTGATAGCCTGAGAGGACAGGGATTAGGCTCAGTTATACTGTCCTTAATTCTCAAAGCGGGTTTATCAAAATGCAAAATTTAGGAGTACTTCAAATAGATTATACCTTGATTCTCTCTCTAAAAATATAATCCCTCCGCCAAAAAACGTAGGACGTTTTTTCAGCTTAAAATAAAGTGCCAAAATTTATTGTATTTTCGTACATAGGTACTCCCTCCGTCCGGAAATACTTGTCATAGAAATGGATACAAATGCATGTATCTAGAACTAAAATACATCTACATACATCCATTTCTTGGACAAGTATTTTTGGACGGAGGAAGTAGTACTCCCTCCGTTCCAAATTACTCGTCGTGGTTTTAGTTCAAATTAGAAAAAAAAAACACCCGAGATGCCTCTTACACAGGTCATCTGCGGCATGCTTGTACTCCCTCCGTTCGGAATTACTTGTCTCGGAAATGGATGTATCTAGAACTAAAATACATCAGATACATTCATTTTCGCGACAAGCAATTCCGAACTGAGGGAGTACATGCAACGGATTGTATTTGTGGCCTGAGGAATATGGGCTTGGCCTGGGCTGGAAAGAAGCAAGCGTGCGTTCCATTTTGGGGTGCGACGCTAGTGCGTGCCCCAGAAGGAACCGACGGAATTCTGGAAGCGACGAAGAGACCTGATGCGTGTGCCAAGCGGCGGCCAAAAGCGCGGTTTTGTTGGGTGGTGCCATTTGCCTGCCGCTAGAGTGGGTGCGCCACTCACTCGCTGCCATGCGACCGCACTCATCACCACGGCGCAACGCAAACGCAAAGGCAAAGCTGCTTTGCGTCTATTCGTCTCAAAAGACTAAACACGGAAAACAAGAGCCGGTTCTAGCATCACTAGGCGTTCAAATAAGGCCTTCTAGAACGAGCACCGCAGCAGAAAGCGGGTTTTCTTTACCGTGCCCGCGCGGCCGCATCGCACCGACGGCCAGCCGCATGAAAACAGAGCAGCATAGTGTGGTTTGACGCGGTACCGGACATCGTGTCTCGCCGCTTCCTCTTTGTCTGGTTGAATGGCGGGGGCAGTGCCAAGTCTTTTTTTTTTCTCGAATACGTACGAGTGTGTGTATTATATATTAAGAGAAGAAGAGGAAAAGACACCCCATTCACGGTTACTTTCAGAGCGCTAAGGGTGTGCGACAGGGGGATCCCCACTCCCCTTTCCTGTTCAATCTAGCTGTTGATTGTCTTACGAAGATGATCACCAATGCCAAAACAATAACTTGCTGGTGGGTTTGGCTTCATACCTCATCCCTAATGGAGCTGCGGTACTCCAATATGCCGACGACACTATTATCTGCCTGGAACACGATGTTGATAAGGCAGTAAACCTGAAGTTACTGATGTACATCTTCGAGCTTATGTCTGGACTTAAAGTGAACTATCAGAAAAGTGAGATTTTCACTGTGGGAGGCGATGAGAGCATGCTGAAATACTATGCTGAGTTGTTTAACTGTGATGTGGGTAGCTTCCCCATCAAATACCTCGATATGCCTGTTAGTTATTCCACCCTTATAGATTCTGACTGGGAGTTCATAGTGGCCAAGTACCTTAAAAGATTCGAGGCTTGGATCGGTAATGCTGCATCCATGGGGGGCGGACTGACTTTGTTGGATTCAGTTGTCACCCAAATATCCTTGTATCATATGTCTACGTGGCTTATGAGCAAAACTTTCATTGAAAAGCTTGATAAACATAGAAGGAAGTTTTTTTGGCAAGGTTGTAACAAGAGAAGGAGATATCATTTGGTTAAATGGGGCAGAATATGTAGATCTCAAGATAAAGGTGGCCTGGGAGTTAAAGATCTTCAAAAACAAAACATTAGCTTGATGGTCAAATGGTGGTGGAAACTGGAGACCCAAAATGGCCTTTGGCAGAAAATTGTGCGTGCTCGATACTTGAGAAATAGATCTGTGGCTACGGTTGAATCCAGGTTTAATGATTCTCCGTGCTGGAAAGCCCTTCTTAGAGTTAAGACCCTGTATATGGCTGGTAGGAAAATCGAAAGTAATTCAGGAGAGATAACTAGAGTGTGGAAAAACTCCATCAATGGGCATAGGCCGTTCCAGGACTGTTATCCCCTGCTGTTTGACATTTGCACCGAGCAGGACTGTACTGTTGCAAATGTCAAATCTGTGACTCCCAACACCTTCTTTAGAAGGAGGCTGACCCCTGATCATCAGAGGCAATGGGAAGATATGAGAAGTTATATTGACAGTATTCAGCTGGGAGTAGGGGGGGGATCAAGTGTACTGGGGGCTCAATGGTAATGGTAGATTTTCTACTAAATCTATGTACAAATGGCTAGAAAACCCCTTAGTGGCTGCCACTATAGATGGGTTTGGAAGGCCAAGATCCCCCTCAAGATCAAAATTTTCCTGTGGCAGTTATCTCAGGATGTTGTTCTGACTAGGCAAGTTATGAAGGAGAGGAAATGGCCTGGGGATCCTAAATGTTCCTTTTGTGACAATATTGAGTCTTCCCGGCATTTGTTTTTCACTTGTCCTGTGGCTAAAGTGGTCTGGCGTTGTGTTGGGATGGCACTAGGGACTGACCTTTGTCCTAATAGTTACTGGCAATACTTCTCCTGGTGTCACACTTTCCTTCCCTATGGGAAGAAATACTATACTGTTGGCCTTGCGGCTGTTTGCTGGGCTATCTGGCTGGCTCGAAATCGAGCCACATTTGAAAAAAAGCAGATCAAGACGCCGTTTGAGATTGTGTTTTCCATGTGTTCCTTTTTGATATATTGGGTAGGTCTTCAGCAAGGCGATGGAGTCAAGGAGCTGCGCAACGGGGCGGCCATGGTCAGGTCTAGCACTATGAGCATGATGAAGATGTGCGAGGCGGCGAGGAGACCGATCGAGGGAGCATGATCTTGCAATCTCGCCTGCATTCAAAGTTGTCGCTGGCGTTTCCTGTTGCTCCCCGTTTCATATTTGGCTCTTATGTTGAGCTTTCGCTGTAATAGACTGTAGTAGTTCAAGTTGTGGGATTATGGTGTTGTCAGGTTTTCGCCCCATGGCGTTCGTTTCGATGTTGGGCGAACGCAGTGGGTTTCCTGGCAATGCCCGAACTCGCTGCACCTCTTTCCCTTTTCTCCTGTTGATTTCTCGGAACTTTGTATTTCCGTTCGCTTGCAATGGAAATGGGTCATGCCCGGTTCGAAAAAATTTACAACACGCTTATACAACGCATTCCATGACATGGTGTGTTGGGCCAAACTGAGTAGAAACAGGCTTAAAACCAACATCTGCAACGTGTTTGGTTGCCTGCGTCGACACTTCCTGCACTAGGGGATAGCTTCGCACACAGTGTTTGATTACTTGCATTGTCTGAACTCACACATAAGCACGTTATTTGGTTGCACATAGGATGTGAAGTGTGCTAACCTATCCTATGTGGTAAGGTTACCTTATACATGTTCACAACTACAACACAACCGGCACAACACTGCAATGGCAACAAACTGCACGATGATGAAGTTCTTCAACCCAAAGTGTGGCGCCGCCTTGCCAACTTCAACCTTCCATGCCTTCTTTCGCACAAACTTGGCGTAATCTTCTTCTGCCACCTGTCTAATCTTAAACCATCCGTGGTTGTTGTTGCTGTACGCTGAAACTTGTTCGTTGCAAGCTTCTCATGAACCGTAAACCCCTGGTACCCTTCCGACAAACACCGCATACCACTTATCCTAGCAATGCACAGAGAGCAACAGTTGAACCAGCAAGCAAATGGAGCAATAAAGCAACAAGCAAAGAAGCGCACGAACAACAAGCAATGGACCAGAAGAGAAGTAGTAAGCATGCATGATCATATGACATAGCAAGTTCAACCTAGCACTACTATGGTGTCATCCTATCACCACATCCAAAAGAGGGTGTCATCCTACCACCATAAGTTCACGATCATCATGAGGGGTTAGTATATACCACTTCAACAAAATATACAGACTATCAAACAGTTTTCAAGCCCTAGCTACACAAAATATACATCGTCATCGTCATCGTCGTCGCCATCACCGTCCAGGATCATGCACACGGTAACCAGCAGCAAGCTCTAGTAGTAGTGCTTGCCCAGCCAGCTCTTGAGCCAGAGCACCCCATGGGCGTCTGCTGAGGGAGTTATGGACTAAGGGGTCCTCGGGACGCCGACCCATCAAATATGGGCCGGACTGGCGAAGCCGTACAACGACAGGAAATCTATGAAGCCGTGGTGTGCCCTCCAAGTCAAGGATAGGCAGGATCTCTTTATCCCTTATTGTAATCTATCTCCGGTAACCCGAACCCTACCGATGTCTATATAAACCGAGGGTTGTAGTCTTTAGGGCTAGAGCCATATTCATCACCTCATCACCTTTGGGCTTAGCTTGTGCTGATCTCGAGGTAGATCTACTCTGTAAACCATACTATGCATCCAATACAATCAAGCAGGACGCAGGGTATTACCTCTTCGAGAGGGCCTGAACCTGGGTAAACACTGTGTTCGTCGTCCCTTGTTCCCCATTGATCCCAGATCCACAGCTTGGGACCCCCTACCCCGAGCTCTGCCGGTTTTGACACCGACATTGGTGCTTTCATTGAGAGTTCCGTTGTTGGATCGCCAGAAGAATCGATGGCTCAACCGGTCATTGGAGACCACACCTGCATCGAGGGCTTCCCCGCCCCTGGTCATCTCCTCGTCTTCGGCGACATATTAGTGTGTGTCTATCTCACTGGTCGCCTCGACAAGATCGAAGGCTTCACCCCATAGAGGGACTCACTGGTTCAGGGGCATCGACCCCGGGACCAGCAGAATCACGAGAATCAGGTATCTCTCAGAGTCCGGCATGTTGAAGCCTGACTCCGACAGACCTCCCACCGAGTCGTCGAGTGTCCGGCACCCCCATGTGCCCAGCCTACAGACTACTTGGTGAGTCTATTCTATGCAATGGGAATCTCCATTATCAGGCCCACGACCTATGATCGGATCGGGCTTAAACCCGATGACCGAAAAATCAACACCCCTCCGGTCACCCACCTCATCGCCATCGTCGAAGAGGCCCAGGAGGGGCTGTTGGACTTCTTATAACTGAACCGTGTGCCCGTTTCTGAACCTTTCGTATGGTGTAGTACACCAACGATCGGTCTCCTCTGTAACGCCATGATGGGGGATCTTCCCATCTATATTAACACGCAACCGGGACTTGAGAAGGCATCTCGTTTCCTACAATTCCACATGGAATCAGAGCCACCTCTTCCAAGGTCTAGCGATCTGATCTAGCCAAACACACACACCAAAAACCTGATCGCTGGTCAAGATCATCGATCGATCCTCTCCCTCCTTCCCCATGGCGACCTCCTCTTCAACACTGGCGGTGCTTCTGGGATCTCCTCCCTCGGAGAAAATCTCTTGGGAAAATCACATCTACTGGAAGATGCAGGTTCTTCTTGCCTTTTGCAGTGCTCGGGTCATGGGGTTACTTGATGGTTCCGATTCAGCATCCACAAAAACACTGGAGGTTGAGGCTGAAAGCACGAGGACCACTGTGTCGAATCCGGCCTACAAAGCCTGGATTGAGAGGGATCAACAAGTTGTGAGCTATCTCACAAAATCAATAAGTAAGGATGTTCTTGCTCAATTTTTTGCGTTAGAACATGCTGCTGAAATCTGGGCTGCAATTGAAGCCTCGTTTGCCTGACAACCCAAGGCATGCATCAATATGCTGCGTGGAAAACTTGTGAATACAAAGAAGCATGATATGCCTGCAGATAAATATATTGCTTTGATGAAAAGTTTTGCTTTAGAACTTGTTGCAGCTGGTCGGCTAATTGATGATGATGAACTGAAGGAGTATATCCTTGGTGGTCTTGATGGAGAATATAACTCTGTGGTTGCCTCTATTACTGCTGTTCCTACCACCACTCTTGCTTATGTTTGTGCAAAACTTATGGGATATGATTACAGGCAGCAAATGCTTGCTGAGTCAGATCAAACCGTTGGGGTTTTTCAGTCTTCCGCTAATGCCACTACATGAGGACGTTCCTTCAATAAGAATTATCGACAAAACTCTCATGGTGGATATAGGCAACACCGTGGTCGTCTACAGCAGACACATCCAATAGACGGCCGTAATCCACAGAGAGGTGGTCATGGTCGTGGCCGTGGCCGTGGCCGCATACCTTCTCCTCGCCAGGATATTACATGTCAGATATGCAAAAAATATGGGCACCCGACACGTGATTGTTGGTGGAGGTATTCTGACAATGGTCATGATGATGACTCTCACTCGGATGACAAGGGTGCGCATCTTGCATCTTATGGAGTGGATACAAACTGGTCAACGTAAAGTACATAGATACATAGAATTGACAAAACTACTCTTGATCGACATTGTCTATCAATTGCTCTAAAGCACAATCCTTCTGAGAATAACGAGCAGTTGACATGACATCATCATACACCAAGCTTAGAGGTATCTCCTGGCCTTCAGGGCCCATGGGACTAACCCGGATCATATGCTTTGGACCTAGCTTGGTGAAACGAGTCTTTACCATAGCCCACGCCTCACGCGCTCCTTCTCGGCAGGACGAGATCTTCCATAATTCAAACCTTCGTCGAGCTCCCTTAAAGCGACTGGCTAGTTCAGCCAGATCCTTCGAAGACACATCTAACGGCCATAACACTTTCGCCATGCTCTTCATGGCTTTTCGGGACCTCTCGTAAGACTTCGACAACTCCTTTAAAAGGTTCCCGTCATAAGTGTTTGCTTCTTCCTCGGACCGCCCAGATAGGAGACCTAACAAGCTAGTGTTGTACATTGTCATTAACACATCAAATATACTTGCCAACGGAACGATAAAATTAGCACTTACCAAATATGCACCTTTCAGTTTTCGGTTTTCCTCCAAAGCTTGTGCCAGCTGAGTTTCCAAACTCTTAATTTCCTCGGCTTTCCACTGATTCTCTGCCTTGAGCTCATTTTCCCCTCCTGACTTCGTATCGGCACTCGTTTACCAGCCTCCAGCTCCCTTCGCAACTCGCTTATAGCTTCCGTGGCTATACGGAGAAAAAGGTGTTAATGTATAGAATACACCATATACCTATGAAACAGTCTTTTCTACTTACCAGACACTTCGCTACTGGCTTTTTGAGCCGCATCTAGTTCGGCCTTGGTTTTGACCAACTGTGTCTAGCTCACCTCAAGGTCCTCAGACAACTTTTTGCTCTACTCTCTTGTGGCCTACAAAAATAATATCATTAGACACCCTTAACTCGGCCGTCCCGCCCAAATTAAGGCTTGGGGGCTAGGTGGTTAGGGAACATGATCCGCTTTCAAGCTAGTTTAGTTATATACCTGCACTTTGGCGGCAAAAAGACCGGTGATCCCTTCAAGACCTATCCAGGCCGCTCCAAGGTATGCATCCACCAAATTAAAAGCACTAAATTCCTATTCGGCAAAGGCAGTATGACGTAAAGTCTCCCTCCGATGGTGATGATTTATTACGCTCTTGACTTCGGAGTTGGTGACCGAAACATCATCGTAGTCCACCGAAGGTGCGCCGGCTGCCGCGTGTTCGGAGGAAGCTCTGGCTTGTGCCTAAGACTTAGGACCGAAGCCGTGATTCGGTGCACCCGGGGAACCTTCGGACTGATGCAGAGGCATACTTCTTCTGCAAAATTGAGCAAGCTTTAATTAAAGGGTGTTAAAAGCAACCTTCGCTGTAATTCCGAAATACGTTACCTCTGGGCCGAGGAGGCAGGTGCTTCCGCTTTGGAGGAGGCTTTTCATTTTGATCTCCCATTAGGGGCCAAAGCTGGCGCGGTCCGTGCTCCTCCCAAGACAGTCTGACGCGTAGTGCGGCAACCCTTGGGAGCAGAAGTCAGCACATGGGGAATAACACGAGATGAGCACCTTGTTCGGGGGAGGGTCTTCTTTCCATTTACTGTGGAAGAGGGAAGAGCCCCGGGGTGATCACCTGTCGCAGCAACCTTGACAGCGTCAAGGCTCTCTTGATAAAACACCCCGTCTTCAAAATCAATCGACGTCTCTGGGTCATCATGATACTCGGGATCATCGTTAGGGAATGATCCTCCGATTGAGGAGGAGGGCGATTAATGGACGTGACTTAACGCCTCCAACCCTGTTCAAATACAATCAGTCAGAGTTCAGGTGTAATCCGTGAGCTCAAGACAGTGGATTGCGACTTACCAAGTCCACCGGATTGTATCCGGAGCAACCTTCCCGGATACACATTCGAGCCAAATCTGCCTCCTCTCCCTTGAAGAGCTCGGCCATTATTTTGGCCAGAGTCATCTTATTGGCCGGCCCTTGTCGCTGGTAGGGGTTACATCGTTAGTACCATTGTAGCACCATAAAGGATGCCCCTTTGCTGTAGGGGTTTCACGCATCGGGTAATGGCGATGGCCATTACTTTGATCATGGTCAGCTTACTGCTAGTTAGCAGCCTGATCTTGGCCACCAGCGCACGCACCTCTTCGCTGTCCTATTGGGAAGGGCCTCTGGGCCGCCAGTTGAACTGCTTTATAGGCGGGTCATTTGAGTATTCGGGCAACCCTTGCCGAATCGGATCAGTGAGGGGAACATCTTCAATATAAAACCAGTCCGAGGTCCATCCATCAGGATCTTTTCTTGGGGTCCCAATTGGGTACCCTGTCCCAGCTACCCGCCATACTTCGGCGCTGCCCACCTCAAATATAGATCCTTCTCGGAGGCAAGCGATGAGACATAAATACTTCCTCCACAAGTCAAAGTGGGCCTCGCAACTCAAAAATATCTCGCACAGGGCTACAAAGCCAGAGATAAGCAATATGGACCCCGGGGTGAGGTTGTGGAGCTGGATCCCATAGAACTCCAACAAACCCCATAAAAAGGGATGGATAGGAAAGCCCAAACCTCTTAGAAGGAAGGGCACGAGACACACCTTATCCTCCTTACTCGGAGTGGGGGAGTTCTCGGCGAGGGCGCAGCCATCGATGGACATGAGACCGGCGCGGACGGGAACCAAATCTGCTGGAGGGAGGAAACACTGCATCCGCAAGCACCCCAGCTAAAGGTGTGAAACTGAATAGCTCGACCAATCGCCCGGGAGTGGACTGTGCGGGCGCGAGGATGAACCTGGGAGGTTAGTCATGGCGCCATGGAATTTCTTCAGTGTTGTACCTTGTGAAAGCGGGGAGGTAAATTGTCCCCCATGCCTTTGGATCTATAAATGGGCGTCTTACCTTGAAGTTGGAAGGATGGGCTTGTGGAAAGTTGGCATTGGGTCACACGCCTTCTGAAAAGGTGCATGAAGCTCTTGCCCCGAGGAATGGCATTAAACTCCGATGGTCCTACCTCAATCTCGAGATATCTTCGGAGCCCAGAAACTGTCCGGGCCCGAGCACATTAGTTCGGGTTCCTGATAGGTTCGGTGAAATTGATATGGCTCCAAAGTAAATAGAGGAATGGAAGAACTTGTCTCGCAAGCCAATGATATGAAGATTCCAGAGAATAATCCCCGGCGTTGGAGTCAAGTTCGGGGGCTACTGAGGGAGTTATGGACTAAGGGGTCCTCAGTACGCCGACCCATCAAATATGGGCCGGACTGGTGAAGCCGTACAATGACAGGAAATATATGAAGCCGTGTGTTCCCTCCAAGTCAAGGATAGGCAGGATCTCTTTATCCCTTATTGTAATCTATCTCCGGTAACCCTAACCCTACCGGTGTCTATATAAACCGAGGTTTTTATTAGGGCTAGAGCCATATTCATCACCTCATCACCTTAGTGTTTAGCTCATGCTGATCTCAAGGTAGATCTACTATGTAAACCATACTATGCATTCAGTACAATCAAGCAAGATGTAGGGTATTACCTCTTTGAGAGGGCCCGAACCTGGGTAAACACTGTGTTCGTCGTCCCTTGTTCCCCATCGATCCCAGATCCACAGCTCGGGACCCCCCTACCCCAAGGTCTGCTGGTTTTGACATCCACCCCGTGGGCGTCTGCCATGGCAAGAAACCCAACACCATGGGCCTTGTTGTCCAGCAGGTGGCTCAGACCTGCCATGAAAGCCTCATTGCTGAAGCCACCTTGCTCCATGACGGTGTTGTACAGGTCAGGGTGGACGTCGAGGGACTTGCTCTTCCTATTGGTAGTTGCCACCTCCTTCACGACCTCAGTCATATTGGTGAAGACATTGATCTCCTCCTCCATCAGGCCACCCCTCTTCCTCTTCCTATCAACTACAAGGACATGCTCAAATGGCTTGTCAGGGCCATCAAGGACCACCTCTACATCTGGGGTGCCTAGGAACTTCGTCATGGGAGAACCGAGAGGCTCACCGGAGCCCATGACATGCTTGTCGGTTGCCACCCGAAGGAGAAGACATGCTGCATCTGGTTCTATTTATGGATGGGTGTGTTGAGGAACTCAACGTGTTTGGGGAGGTCCTAAGAAAGAAGCATAAGCGTTGTTAGTTGCGAGTAGGCAATGTTTGTCAGTGTGAAAACAAGGGGGCAGTGAGCTAACCGCGACACGGACGGCCTAGTGTTCTACCTACAGAACGATCGAGCAAGTGTTCTAATCCCATGATGCACCGCTAAGGTCTCTAAGCCTGGACACTTGGATCCCTCGAGCTCTCCACTTCCTGAGGTGGTTGTACACCTGTGTGGCGGTCACCTCCTGGCCACAGAACTCGAACACCTGCTTTGCAACGGTGTTCAAATGCACCTCCTTGAAGCCCCTGTTAGTCCTAACCCCACTAGAGATGAGCTCACACATCTTGTTTAGCGCGAATGTGGACATGGACAACTGCCACTTCATGTTGTTCCCCCTACCATCCTTCTTTGCCTTTGCGGCTGCCGTCAGTGCAGCAACACCAGCACCAACAGCAGCATTAGTTGGCCCAACGAACACAAGTGGCACAAAAATGGAACCATCGGCTGATACCTCGAACACCTCTGAATCGGCAGGGATGTGCTCATCGAGGGGGGCCGGGAGTCCTCGACATAGGACGTAGCAAACTAGCTGTCGGACAGGACAAGGGCCTGACTAATATCTTGCGTCTGCGTGGTCATGTCCTACAATCATAGCATGCATTGACAGTAAGCATAAGACACACAATGTCAGACGGTCTATGAAAGGAGGAGCGTACATCACAGCTATGATGTAATACCCCATATGTAATCCTCCCCATTTTGTAATATATCCAGCTTGATCTTGATCTAATTCCATGTGGGTTCCATCATTGTTGGCTTCATTTGTTTTGCTTTGTTGTTTTACTTATTGCATTGTCATGCTCACCATTGTCATATTGCATTTGTGCCTCTTGTCATTTTGCATTCTTCATGCTCATCATGTACATTATGGTATTTATCTCGTTGTGCTTGCACTATGTTTGTACTGTTGCTTGCCTATGCATTTGGCATGCATCATCACCTCCCCATTCATTTGACCCATTGAAAGGATCGAGAAGAGGTGTCTAGAGGGGGGGCGGTGATTAGACCCTCAACAAAGAAAGGTAGCAGTTTTTAATTTCTTCAAGTTACGGTGGAGTTGTAGCACAAGTTTAAACATTCACAATACATTTCAAGCAAGCATGAAAAGAGTATATGAGTAGCGGAAAGTAAAGCATGCAACTTGCGAGAATGTAAAGGGATAGGATTGGAGTGTGCAAACGCAATTGGAGACACAAAGATTTTTTCCGTGGTTCCAATAGGTGGTTCTACCGTACATCCACATTGATGGAGACTTCAACCCATCAAGGGTAACGGTTGCGCGAGTCCACAGAGGGCTCCACCCACGAAGGGTCCACGAAGAAGCAACCTTGTCTATCCCACCATGTCCGTTGCCCACGAAGGACTTGCCTCACTAGGGTAGATCTTCACGAAGTAGGCGATCTCCTTGCCCATACAAACTCCTTGGTTCAACTCCACAATATTGACGGAGGCTCCCAAGTGACACCTAACCAATCTAGGAGACACCATTCTCCAAAAGGCAATAGATGGTGTGTTGATGATGAACTCCTTACTCTTGTGCTTCAAATGATAGTCTCCCCAACACTCAACTCTCTCTCACAGATTTGGATTTGGTGGAAAGATGATTTGAGTGGAAAGCAACTTGGGGAAGGCTAGAGATCAAGATTCTTGTGGTTGGATTGGAATATCTTGGTCTCAACACATGAGTAGGTGGTTCTCTCTCAGAAAATGAATGCTGGAAGTGTAGGCACGTTCTGATAGCTCTCTCCACGAATGGAGGAAGGGTGGAGGGGTATATATAGCCTCCACACAAAATCTAGCCGTTACACACAATTCACCAAACTCGGTGGGACCGAATCGAGAAACCCGGCCAGACCAATATGGTTCAAAATGTGAATGTTAGAGTTTTCGGTGGGACTGATATGATCAACTCGGTGGGACCGATGTGCTAGGGTTAGGGTAAAACCTCAACTCGGTTTGACCGATTACACAAACTCGGTGAGACCGATTTTGGTAATAAGAAAAACGGAGAGTTGGTCAAGCAAACTCGTTGGGACCGATTGCATATCTCGATGAGATCGAAATAGTTGCAACAGGCAACAGAGAGTTTGCAAGCCTATCTCGGTGAGACCGAGATCCCATCGACGGGACCGAACTGATTAGGGTTTCTGGTAGTGGCTATGTCGAATGAACTTGGTGGCGCCGGATAGATCAAATCGGTGGGACCGAGTTTGACTTTAGGTTTGGGACATATGTGGATATGAGAAAGTGGTTGAGGGCTTTGGAGCATATCACTAAGCACTTTGAGCAAGCAAGCCATTAGCAACACCTCATCCCCTTTTAATAGTATTGGCTTTCCTATGGACTCAATGTGATCATGGATCACTAAAATAAAAATGTAGAGTCTTGAGCTTTTGAGCTTTTACCAATCTTCTGTCCTTAGCATCTTGAAGGGGTTCCACATCCTCTTGTCCATGCCACTTCAATGTTGAACTCATCTGAAACATAGTAGATAAAAGTATTAGTCCAACAAGAGATATGTTGGCACTAATTACCAAAATCACCCGGGGAGCACTTGTGCTTTCACCCATGCATCATCACCTCCCCATTCCTTCTTATTCCTTCCATGATGCAAGTGCCATTTCCCCCCTTCTCCGTTAATGTTCAATGTTTGCCAATAAATCTTGCACCATGCCTTATACCTCTATGTCAAGTTTCATCCTTTCTGGAGTTGTTTTGGTTGGGTTAAAAAATGGCCCAAGTTTGAATTTTATTCAAACTTGTATTATTTTTCTACCTCTAAAATTTCCCGAAGCAATTATATTGAATGGTGCTTAATTCCAGGAGTCTAGGGTTATACTTATTTCTTCCTCAAACCTCTCCTTTGCCCCTGTGCCTTTCTTTTAGTTTCTGCTTGAAGAAAATTAGAAAAAGAAAGGGCGGCAATAGTAGCAGCAACCCAGCAGGTGCAGCCCACCAGCCACAGCCCAGCTCACGTGCACAGTAACAGCAGCTCAACCACCCTCCATGTACGGAAGCTTCTCCTCTCTATGGTAGAGCATCCACATGCGCCACGTCGATGTCCGATCAATTTAATGGCCGGAGAAGCTCCCCTAGCCCTATAAAACATGTCCCTGGTGCCCTAGGGTTCCTCTTCGACCAATCCCTTTCCTCCCACTGCCTTGCCGCCGCCTAGGTAAGTCTCCACGCACCGCACCATCGCCTTGTCCACCATGCTCTGACCGAGCAAAAAATCAAGCACGGGATAGATTCCTCGCCGCGCCTCCGCCCCTCCGTCCACCATGGAGAGACCTCCGACGACCCCCTCCTTTGCCTACGAGCACTCACATGTCCCCACGGCCTCTGGACCAGCCTCCTCGACCCGTCTTCTTCCTCTTCTTCACGGACCTGAAGACCGCCAAGTTCCACGCGCCCTTGCGTCGTGTTTGCTGCGCCTGCTGCCTCATCTTCATGTCCTATGGGCACTCGGTGAGCAGACGCTTCACCTTCCTCAGAAAGATTTGCAAGGAATCAACTAAAAGATTTTCAATGAATTGGATGTAGGGAATGCAGAACATAACAGAGAAAAGAAAATAAATCTAGATGAAGTTTTTTTTTGAAAAAAGGGAAACTCACATGCAAGAGACAAATGCAAACACAGAGAAACACTAGAGAACTTCATCTAGAATTGTCGGCGACAAAGTCACCTATGTTAGAGTATATTGAATGAGGAGTCAAGGGAGAACACTTGATCGTAGGTCATACTCATCGTTTAAGCTCAAAATGGGGTTACCATTTTTCGTTTAAGCATTTTGATGTATTCACATCTTGTTGAGCTGCTTTGACGCATGACTTGGGGTAAATCATCTCTAAGATGGAATAACATACCTTGGGTGGTGGTGTTGATCTGGATCATGTAGTTGAACTTGTGTGGGTTGCTCAAGGTTGATGTAGCTCATCAATGGATTGGGAGCACCACTTGTAGTTTGAGTTCATCTACCTACATGGGTTAGTTTTGCAAGGAAGAGCACTTGTGTATCCAAAGTGACAATCATGAAATTTGATACCAAAGGAGATTTGATATAAAGAAATTGTCAAAGGATATGTTGAAGGGTTTCATGCTTCCTTGTATTCAACCACCATATTGTAGAGACTTGGTCATGTAGAGATTGCTCAAGATGTGAGTGATTTGCAATCTCATAGATTTAGATTCATCCAAGTACCTACAAGGGTTAGATAGCATGCAAGGGTGCAAATATATATCCAAGACATATGATCATCATCATAAGAGAAATATTAAGGATTAGTCAAAGGCTCATGCCTTGCATGTATCCAAATGGAGTTTCTACTCCAAGTTTGAAGCATCAATGATGTTCAATTGTAACGCCCTCGATGCGGCTATATCTCCCACGTGTCGAAGCACGACTTAAACGCATAACCGCATTGAAGGCAATGTCGCAAGTGAGGTAATCTTCACACAACCCATGTAATACATAAGGGAAAGAGATACATAGTTGGCTTACAATCGCCACTTCACACAAATACATGAATAAAGCATTACATCATCCAGATACAATCAAGGTCCGACTACGGAACCAAAATAAAAGAAGAACCCCAAATCGATAAAGGTCCCCGATCGACCCTAACTGGGCTCCACTCTTGATCAACTAGAACGAAACAACACAAAGGGCAAGATCTTCATCGAGCTCCTCCTTGAGCTTGGTTCGTCACCGCTTTCGGTAACATAGGCACCTGCAAACTGGTTTTGGAAGTATCTGGTGAGCCACGAGGAATCAGCAATCCCATTACCATGGGTATCAAGACTAGCAAAGCTTAATGGGAAAGGAAGGGGTAAAGTGGTGAGGTTGTAGCAGTGACTAAGCATGATATGTTGGCTAACATACGCAAATGAGAGCGAGAAGAGAAACAAGCGGAACGGTCGTGAAGCTAGCAATGATCAAGAGGTGATCCTGAACACCTACTTACGTCAAACATAACACAGAAACCGTGTTCACTTTCCGGACTCCGCCGAGAAGAGACCATCACGGCTACACATGCTGTTGATGCGTTTTAATTCGGATCTGGTGTCAAATTATCTACAACCGGACATTAACAAATTCCCATCTGCCACATAACTGCGGGCACGGCTCTCGAAAGTTTATACCCTGCAGGGGTGTCCCAACTTAGCCCATGACAAGCTCTCGCGATCAACGAAGGAATAGACCTTCTCCCAGGAAGACCCAACCAGTCTCAGAATCCCGGTTTAGAATACATTTCGACAATGGTAAAACAAGACCAGCAAAGCCGCCCGATGCGCCGACAATCCCGATAGGAGCTGCACATATCTCGTTCTCAGGGCAACACCGGATAAACGAAGCGTACAGGTACCGACGAATCCAAGTTGCCAAGGAATGGTCCCGCACGGTGCTCTAGTTTGGACCAACGCTTAGACAAGCACTGGCCCGGGGGGCCTATAATAAAGATGACCCTCGAGAGAGCGACTCCCAAGGAAAAAGTCGGTGGTGGTGAGGCAAATGGTAAAAGTCAATGTTGGGCCTTGCTGGACAAGTTTTATTCAAAGCGAACTGTCAGGGGGGTCCCATAAATCACCCGACCGCGTAAGGAACGCAAAATCCGGGAACATAACACCGGTATGACGGAAACTAGGGCGGCAAGAGTGGAACAAAACACCAGGCATAAGGCCGAGCCTTCCACCCTTTACCAAGTATATAGATGCATTAATAATATAAGAGATATTGTAATATCCCAACCAAAATCCTGTCCACCATGGAGAAATCTTCAACTTCACCTGCAACTAGCAACGCTATAAGAGGGGCTGAGCAAAAGCGGTAACATGGCCAAACAGTGGTTTGCATAGGAAAGGTGTCAAAGGATTAGAGGTTCATGGCAATAAGGGATGGCTTGATAAACAGGTAATAGGTAGCGCAGCATAGCGATAGAACGAAGCAACTAGCATAGCAATGATAGTAGTGAGATCCAGGGTAGCGGTCATCTTGCCTGAAATCCCGCTAGGAAAAAGAACGAGTCCATGAAGAAGATGAACGGATGAAGCCGAACCAACCGTAGACGAACGAATCCTCACGATCGCAACGAAACGGGAACTATCGAGAAGAAGCACACAACATGGTAAACACACCACACATGAACAGGGCATGATGCACAACAAGCATGATGCATGACAAAGCTACATGAAGCTACTCATGGCAAGAGATGATGCAAACAAGAACAACACATCAAGGCAAGTTTAAATGAGGCCGGGAAGAACATATAACAATTCCGGTAAGTCCTCATATGCAAATTTCGAAATTGGTCCAGAACTGAATAAACCTTATGTTCAAGTTGTTAAACAGCAAGTTAAGATGCACCAAGAGGATCTACATGAAATTCTAGTCAAGTTACATATAAAGTTCATTAGATTCGGAGCTACGGCCTAGAAGATATGAGCAAAACAAGTTAAGCATGGCATTGATGCAAAATGCATACAAACATCAAGAAAACACACCAAAACAAGGATGCAACATGATAATATGAAGTTACATGCAAAATCAAGCAAGTTTCATATAGAACACACTCAAAACGGAGCAACGGTGTAACACACACACTCTATACAAGACATAACAACAATCTGTCCATAACAGCCACTAGGCATCTTACAAGCATCAAAACAACATGCTACAGCATCCCAACGAAATAACAAAAGGCATGGGCATGAAGTACAGGTAAAGCATAACAAAACATGAACACTGAGCTATCTCCAGAAACAACTAGAACATGCTCAAAAGGACATGGTAAGATTGCAAATAATAACGGTTTCAGACTTTAGCAGAAATAACATCAGGTTGCAATGTTTAGAGCAAGCAAACAACATGTTACAGGAACTTATCATGGCAAACAAAGGCATGGCATGAATCTAATGAAGTACTCGTCGAGACAAACAATTTGACATATTATACGCACGAAACGGAGCTACGGATGCAGAGATGTGATGCGATGAACATGGCATGTTAATGCAAGAAATCTGGGACTTAGTGAAACGGGAGCAACCTCCAGATTTGCACGGATTACGAAGTTGGCCGGAGATCTCGCCGGATCTCCGCCGGAGAAGAGAGGGGGCGGCCGGAGGACGAGGGAGAGGTCGGGAGGAGGCCGGGGATGGACGGATCCGGGGTCTCCTTCCTCGAATCCAGCCGGATCTCGACAGGGGCGGCGCGGGGGCACGGAGACGAGCTCGCCGGAGCTCGCGCCGGCGAGTGCGGGCGGCTCGGCGGGCCGAGGCGCGCTGGCAGGGAGGCGAGGCGCTGGTCGGGCGCTTGGCGGGGCGGCGGGCGCACGGGCGCTGGTCCGGGAGCTGCGGAGGCGGGCGGCCTTGATCGCTGGCGGGCGATAAGGACCGGCGGCGGCGGGCAGCAGACCATGCAATGGGCGGCGATGTGGCGGGCGCGGGCGCTGGTTCGGGCGCGCTCCGGGCGTGAGTGGAGGAGAAGCGGTGGGCGACGCCGGCATGGCGAGGCGGGAGCCGCCGGGGGGCGGCGCGCGGCGCGCGGCGAGGCGGCGGCGGGCGCGCGCGGAGCTGGGCGCGCGGGAGGCGGCGGCGGAGGATGGGCCTGCTGGCTGCTGCTGCTGCGGGCGGGCGGGCGGCGGGCGGAGAGGCGGCGCGCACGTGCGCTCCGTTAGCCACGGAGGCGGCGGCGCTGAGGTGGTGGCGTTCTATTGGATGGGGTGACGGGCGGACATGTCCGGGCACGGTCCGGACGTGTCCGACTGCGGCTGGGAGGGGTTTTTAGGGTTAGGGGAAAATGATCGGGAAATGGAGAGGGGGAGACGTTTTTATAGGTGGAAGGAGCTAGGAGAGACCAAATGAGGAGCGGTTTTCGGCCACGCGATCATGATCGAACGACCGAGAGCATGGAGGGGAGTTAGGTGGGTTTTGGGCCACTTTGGAAAGGGTGTTGAGCTGCAAACAAAAGAGACTTCTACGGTTACCCGGTTAACCGTTGGAGTATCAAACGACCTCCAAATTGCACGAAACTTGACAGGCAGTCTACCGGTGCTATACCAAGGCCGCTTGGCAAACCTCGGGCCATTCCGAGATAGTAATGGAATATGTTTCACATAGATCCCATAATCTTTAAGAGTTTGGGTCATCCAAAGTAACGTAGCACAACATGAACCAGCGGCAATGTATTCCGCTTTGGCGGTGGATAAGGATACCAAGTTTTGTTTCTTGGAGGACCAAGACACAAGAGATCTACCAAGAAATTGACAAGTACCCGAAGTGGACTTTCTATCAACCTTGTCAGCGGCATAGTCCGAATCAGAGTAGCCAACAAGATCAAAAGAAGACCTCTTAGGATACCAAATGCCAAAATTTGGTGTATGAATTAAGTATATCACTATCCTTTTCACGACCTTAAGATGACATTCTTTGGGGCCGCTTGATATCGTGCACACATGCACACACTTAGCATAATATCGGGACGAGAGGCACATAGATATAACAATGAACCAATCATAGAGCTGTAAACCTTTTGGTCAACCGATTTGCCATCCTTAGCCAAGTCAAGATGTCCACTAGTAGGCATGGGTGTTTTCATACCTTTGATTTCTTGTATGTTGAGCTTCTTGAATAAGTCCTTGGTATACTTCATTTGAGAAACAAAGGTTCCCTCCTTAGTTTGCTTGATTTGCAAACCAAGAAATAATTTGAGTTCACACATCATAGACATCTCAAACTTCTTCGACATTAGCTTTCCAAACTTTGCACTAAAATGAGGGCTAGTCAAACCAAATATGATATCATCAACATAAATTTGGCACACAAATAATTCTCCATCAACCCTTTTAGTAAAAAGAGTAGAATCAATTTTTTTTCAATCTCAAAGCCTTTTTCAGTAAGGAACTTGGTCAAGCATTTATACCACGCTCTAGGAGCTTATTTAAGACCACAAAGAGCTTTGTGAAGTTTGTAAACATGGTCGGTTTCTTAGGATTAACAAATCCGGGAGGTTGTTTAACATAAAATTCCTCCTCAATTTCACATTTAGAAAAGCACTTTTAATGTCCATTTGGTACAAGGTAATATCATGGTGATTTGCATAGGCAAGTAAGATGCGGATGGACTCAAGTCTAGCAACGGGAGTGTATGTCTCACCATAGTCCATACCTTCGACTTGAGTGTAGCCTTGGGCAATGAGACGTGCTTTGTTGCGAACGACTTGTCCATCTTCGTCTTGCTTATTGCGAAACACCCATTTGGTACTGATGATGTTGTGGTTGTTGTCGGGCTTCTCAACCAATGTCCACACTTGGTTCTTCTCAAAGTTGTGTAGCTCTTCGTGCATGGCATTTATCAAATCCAGATCTTCCGATGCTTCTTCAACCTTCATAGGTTCAATGCTATAGATGAATGAATAATGTTCACAAAAGTTAGCCAAACGAGTTTTAGAGTGAGTGATTCTCCCGGTTTGGATATCATTGAAGATTTGTTCGACGAGATGGTCTCGTGAGACTCTTGCTCTGACTCATGAGAGCTTCTGTTTGGGTCGGGGTGGAACATCTTCTTCATCATCTTGTTCTTCCTCTTGGCCTTCTTCGTTGTTCATGTTGCCGTTCTCTTGTCGAGGTGGAGAAGGAGGTTGATGAGGTTCATCTTGGTGTACTTCCTTGTTTTGTTCTTCTTGGCGTGTCCCACTTGTGGATGCCTCCGGGTCAACTGTTGGTTCACCTTGTCGTGAGGTAGAAGCTTCCACTTGGACGGAAGAGGTACTCTCCTTCACCTCTGTTGGACGAATCTTGCCAATAGACAAGTCTTGGATTGCTTCCGAAGGGTCTTTGTCTCCTACATCAATTGGCAACTGCTCTACTTGCGAGCCATTAGATTCATCAAACTTCACATCTACCGTCTCTTCAACCTTTCGGGTGAAATAGTTGTAGACACGGTAAGTGTGAGAGTTTGAGCCATAATCGAGTAGGAAACCCTCATGAGATTTAGGAGCAAATTTAGAGCGACGATGCTTATCAATAATATATCACTTTGAGCCGAATACCCGAAAGTATCCAACTTGGGGTTTGTTACCAGTGAGAAGCTCGTATGCCGTTTTGCCGAGTAGCTTGTGAAGATATAGACGATTTGTTGCATGACAAGCTGTCTCAACCGCTTCCGCCCAAAAGTGTTTTGGCGTCTTGTACTCATCAAGCATCGTTCTTGCCATCTCAATAAGAGTCCGGTTCTTCCTCTCAACAACTCCATTTTGTTGAGGCGTGTATGTACCCAAAAACTCATGTGAAATCCCTTCTTCATCAAGAAAGGTATCCACATTTGTGTTCTTGAACTTTGTTCCGTTGTCTCTGCGAACCTTCTTGATCTTCACTTCAAATTGATTTTGGTCCTTCCTGGCGAAGTTCTTGAAGATCTTTTGGACCTGTGATTTATCGTCAAGAAAGAACACCCACATAAATCTTGAAAAATCATCTACTATGACTAAACCAAACGAGTTTCCACCGAGACTTTTATAGGCGTTTGGACCAAAGAGATCCATATGAAGTAGCTTGAGCGGTCTTCTCGTGGTCATGATGTTCTTCACGGGGTGGCTTCCTCCAACTTGTTTTCCTGCTTGACAAGCACTACACAATCTATCCTTGTCAAATATAACATCTTTCACTCCAAGGATATGATCACCTTTAATAAGTTCATCACGCATGCCCACATGACCTAACCTTCTATGCCACAACCAACCTTTAGAAGATTTAGCAATTAAGCAAGTTCTAGGTTGAGCCTTTTTAGTGAAATGAACAATGTAAAGATCACCTCTATGTATACTGGTAAAGACCATATTGTGATTAACTCTTCGAAACACTTGGCAATCAACTTCAGTAAATAGGACATTGAAGCCAAAATCAGCTAGTCTAGATACAGAAAGTAAATAGTAGCCAAGAGATTCAACGAGCATAACATTTTGTATGGAGCTATCATGTGAGATGGCCACCTTACCAAGGCCAACCACCTTACCCTTTGAGTTATCACCAAAAGTGACATACTTTCGAGGGCCATCGTTTTCAGCTAGCTCACGAAACATATCCTTGTCTCCGGTCATGTGATCGGTACATCCACTGTCAAGGACTCATTCCTTTCCTCCAGCCATGTAGCTGCAGATTTGCCATAAGACCAAAGTGTCTCATAGACTCATCGAGATCAAAGTCACTATCATCACCATCATCATAGTATCCATGTTCAACTAGTCTTGTGATTGGTCATTTCCTAGAGATAATGATTCATTAGATAAGTGATCATCACAATGTTCATCTTTATGAATTCTAATGGCTTCGGAGATGATATTGCTAATGATTCCAACATCTCCTTGGGCACGCGTGAGGTCACGAAACTCAAATAAACAATCACCAAACTTAGGATCATTGGAATTCATCTTACTCAAAGCAATAGACTTATGAAGAATCACATTTAGATTTAGCAAGGAATAGTTTGGAAATCGTTCCTCAAGAAATCTCCATATGGTGTAGGCACAATCAAGAGTAGGCTAGCAACCAATCAAGTTCCTAGGCAAACCTCTAGTGATAAGATTGACAATTCTAAGGTTGTGGATCATGTCAATAGACTCATCAAGGGTAGGATGCAAAGGATCAACAAGGGGTGCACAAGGGCTAGTAATGTACTTGTTCAAATGATATTCATTGAAAATCTCAAGCATCTCAGTTTTCCATTCATGAAAGAACTCTCCATCAAGTATAGGCACTCTATGTCTAAGACTCCCCAACATAGACTCATCCATCTTCTTCCAATGGTGATTAAACCAAAGCAATGGAGACCAATGCTCTGATACCAATTGAAAGGATCGAGAAGAGGTGTCGAGGGGGGTGATTTGAGCCTCAACAAAGAAAGGTAGCCGTTTTTAATTTCTTCAAGTTAAGGTGGAGTTTTAGCACAAGTTTAAACATTCACAATACATTTCAAGCAAACATGACAAGAGTATATGAGCAGCGGAAAATAAAGCATGCAACTGGCAAGAATGTAAAGGGATGGGATTGGAGTGTGCAAATGCAATTGGAGACATGAAGATTTTTTCCGTGGTTCTGATAGGTGGTGCTATCATACATCCACGTTGATGGATACTTCAACCCATGAAGGGCAACGGTTGCGCGAGTCCACAGAGGGCTCCACCCATGAAGGCTCCACGAAGAAGCAACCTTGTCTATCCCACCATGGCCATCGCCCACGAAGGACTTGCCTCACTAGGGTAGATCTTCACGAAGTAGGTGATCTGCCCGTATAAACTACTTGGTTCAACTCCACAATCTTGACGGAGGCTCCCAAGTGACACCTAACCAATCTAGGATACACCACTCTCCAAAAGGTAATAGATGGTGTGTTGATGATGAACCCCTTGCTCTTGTGCTTCAAATGATATTATCCTCAACATTCAACTCTCTCTCTCAAAGATTTGGATTTGGTGGAAAGATGATTTGAGTGGATAGTAACTTGGGGAAGGCTAGAGATCAAGATTCTTGTGGTTGGATTGGAATATCTTGGTCTCAACACATGAGTAGGTGGTTCTCTCTTAGAAAATGAATGCTGGAAGTGTAGGCACGTTCTGATAGCTCTCTCCACAAGTGGAGGAAGGGTGGAGGGGTATATATAGACTCCACACAAAATCTAGCCGTCACACACAATTCACCAAACTCGGTGGGACCGAATCGAGAAACTCGGTCAGACCGATATGATTCAGAATGTGAATGTTAGATTTTTTGGTGGGACCGATATGATCAACTCAGTGGGACCGATGTGCTAGGGTTAGGGTAAAACCTCAACTCGGTTTGACCGATTACACAAACTCGGTGAGACCGATTTTGGTAATAAGCAAAACAGAGAGTTGGTCAAGCAAAATCGATGGGACCGATTGCATATCTCGGTGAGACCGAAATAGTTGCAATAGGCAACAAAGAGTTTGCAAGCCCATCTCGGTGACACCGAAATCCCATCGATGAGACCGAACTGATTAGGGTTTCTGGCAGAGGCTATGTCAAATGAACTTGGTGGCGCCGGATAGATCAAATCGGTGGGGCCGAGTTTGACTTTAGGTTTGGGAAATATGTGGATTTGAGAAAGTGGTTGAGGGATTTGGAGCATATCACTGAGCACTTTGAGCAAGCACGCCATTAAGCAACACCTCATCCCCTTTTAATAGTATTGGATTTCCTATGGACTCAATGTGATCTTGGATCACTAAAATGAAAATGTAGAGTCTTGAGCTTTTGAGCTTTTGCCAATCTTCTGTCCTTACTCCTTAGCATCTTGAAGGGGTTCCACATCCTCTTGTCCATGCCACTCCACTGTTGAACTCATCTGAAATATACTAGATAAAAGTATTAGTCCAACAAGAGATATGTTGACATTAATTACCAAAATCACCCAGGGAGCACTTGTGCTTTCACCCATGCATCATCACCTCCCCATTCCTTCTTATTCCTTCCTTGATGCAAGTGCCATTTTTTCCCTCTCCATTAATGTTCAATGTTTGCCAATAAATCTGGCACCATGCCTTATACCTCTATGTCAAGTTTCATCCTTTTTGGAGTTGTTTTGGTTGGGTTAAAAAATGGCCCAAGTTTGAATTTTATTCAAACTTCTCTTATTTTTCTACCTCTAAAAATTCCCGAAGCAATTTTATCAAATGGTGCATAATTCCAGGAGTCTAGGGTTATACTTATTTCCTCCTCAAACCTCTCCTTTACCCCTATGCCTTTCTTTTAGTTTCTGCTTGAAGAAAATTAGAAAAAGAAAGGGCAGCAACAGTAGCAGCAACCCAGTAGGTGCAGCGCACCAGCCACAGCCCAGCCCACGTGCACAGTAGCAGCAGCCCAACCAGCCTCCACGTACAGAAGCTTCTCCTCTCCATGGTAGGGCATCCACACGCGCCACGTCGACGTTCGATCAATTTGATGGCCGGAGAAGCTCCCCTAGCCCTATAAAACATGTCCCCGGTGCCCTAGGGTTCCTCCTCGACCGATCCCATTCCTCCCATTGCCTCGCCGCCGCCTAGGTAAGTCTCCATGCACCGCGCCATCGCCCTGTCCAGCATGCTCCGGCTGAGCAAAAGCTCAAGCACGGGGTAGCTTCCTCGCTGCACCTCCGCCCCTCCGGCCACCGTGCAGAGAGCCCCGACGACCCCTCCTATGCCTACGAGCACTCACGCGTCCCCACGGCCTCTAGACCGGCCTCCTCAACCCATCTTCTTCCTCTTCTTCACGGACCCGAAGACTGCCAAGTTCCACGCGCCCTTGCGTCGTGTCTGCCGCGCCTTCTGCCTCGTCTTCATGTCCTATGGGCACTAGGTGAGTAGACGATTCACCTTCCTCCTCCCCGTCGTCAACTTCTTCCTGTACACGACACTCACTTCACGCCGTCGCCGTGCTCTCCGTGCTCCGGTCAAAGTCGTTTTTTCTGCATTTTTGTTCTATTGCTGTAGCATGCCCGCCCCCCCCCCCGCCCGGATCCCCTGGTTGCACGCTCCCACACGCACGCACACCCTGTAGTGCAGGTTGTTCCATGTTGGGTCATGGATATCATGGTATATCACAATACCTCTTATTTACTTAATGCATCTATATACTTGCTAAAGGGTGGAAGGCTTGTCCTTTTGCTTGGTGTTTTGTTCCACTCTTGCCGCCTTAGTTTTTGTCATACCGGTGTTATGTTCCTCGATTTTGTGTTCCTAACACGGTCGGGGTTTATGGGCCTCCCTTGACAGTTCGGTTTGAATAAAACTCTTCCAGCAAGGCCCAACTTTGGTTTTACCATTTGCCTAATAACAACTAAAATTTGCATAGGGAGTAATTAACCCGAGGATTCTTAATCAACAACCCGGGCCAGTGCTCCTCATGTGTGTTGGTCCTAATTAGAGCACCTTGCGGTGCCCCCTTGGCAACTTGGGTCTCAGCGCCGTAAGCTTAGCTCATCCGACCGAGGCCTGAGATGAGATACGCGCGGCTCCTATCAGGGTGTCAGCACGTCGGGAGGTCTTGCTGAATTTGTTTTACCATTGTCGAAATGTCCTTTGCACCGGGATTCCAAGTTTGATTGGGGTGTCCCAAGATGGATATTTTCCTCCGTGGATCATGAGAGTTTATACTGGACTAAGTTGGGACACCCCTGTAGGGTTTAATCTTTTCGAGAGCCATGCCCGTTGTTATGTGGCAGATCGGAAATTTATAATATCCAGTTGTAGTGAACTTGACACTAAACTCAATTAAGATACGTCAACCGCGTGTGTAACCGTGATAATCTCTTTTTGACGAAGTTTGAGAAGAGAACATGATGGGTTTATGAGTGCAACATAAGTAGTTCAGGATCACTTCTTGATCATTACTAGTTCGCGGCCGTTATGCATAGTCACTTATCTTATTCTTGTACTCGTAAGATAGCCACCATACAAATGCTTAGTGCTTTCTGCAACCTCACCACTTAACCATACCATACCCATCTTAAGCTTTGTTAGTTTTGACACCGTGGGTAATAAGATTGCTGAGTCCCCATGGCTCACATATTACTAGAAAATAGTTGCAGGTACCACTGAGACAGACACAGGAGATGCCACCGAGCTCTAGTGGGAGTTTGACAAGGACCATGGGCATTTCTATGTCTCGTTTCCACACGATCAGTAGTCGCTCATAGTCGGATAGATCTCAGGATATGTAGCAAGGTTGGTTATGTCATTTTATCATTTGTTTTCGTCTGTAGTCGGACCCTATCGTCATTTGGATGATGTATGAATGATTGAACTATATTATTGTAGACTTGTGGTGAGTGTAAGCCTCAACCAGGTATCCTCATTTGTTCAGTAAATGATATGCGCGAAGATATAACTAGCTTTGCGATGGACTTAATATGCGATTATGCCCTGAAGTTGTGCCTCGACATGTGTGGGATATAGTCGCATATTGGGTGTTACAAGTTGGTAATCAGAGCCATACCAACTTAGGAGCCATTGTAGATCGAACCGCTAACATTGTTGAGTCTAGAAAGAAAACGGTTTTGAGTCCTAGATATATATATCGGAGAGTAGGATTTCTTTTTACTCCTCTTCCCCTTCGTCGCTCTGGTGAGGACTCGTGACATAGGTGTTTTGGTTCCATTACTCTTCTTTTTCACTCAATTTTTTTTAGGATCAGACGGTTATTGTGGAATTGGTCTGATATCATTGTGATGGGAACTCTATTCTTGGTGCCTCCAGTCATTTAGGGGTTGTGGCAGTGTCTCGGGATGTTGAGCTCCGAGGTGTTGTTGTCATAGTGTTTATCATTTCAGTTACAGAATACCAGAGGACGTCGACATCGAAAGTGCTTCTATGCTACTAGTGGTGAGAGTAGTTTGGCGCCACCCAGTACTGGGGAGTGCGATCAGATGTATTGCCACAACTTGTATAGCGGATGTTTTTCAAAGGTCTGAGGTACACCATTTCCGAGGTTCTTGGTTATGTGTTGAGGAGGTGGTACATTTGGAGCATAGAATTCTGCTAGGAGTTGTGTGATATACTTCGCTCCTTGTACTTCTTGTACCAGATTGCATAACCAAGAATGTTGGGAGTTCATAGGTGGGAATTCAAGTAGTTACCCATGATTTCTTTCCGACAAATGTATGATTTGAGGTTCGGGTCTGCTACGTCTTGAGCTTGCGTTGGTTTTCCTTGAAGAGGAAAGGGTGATGCAGCAATAGTAGCGTAAGTATTTCCCTCAGTTTTTGAGAACCAAGGTATCAATCCAGTAGGAGGCTCCTCAAAAGTCCCACGCACCTACACAAACAAACAAAGAACTCGCAACCAATGCAATAAAGGGGTTGTCAATCCCTTCACGGCCACTTGCGAAACTGAGATCTAATAAAGATAGTATGATAAGATAAATATATTTTTGGTATTTTATAATATAGATGCAAAAAGTAAAGATGCAAATAAAGGTAGATTGGAAGCAAATATGATAAGAGATAGACCCGGGGGCCATAGGTTTCACTAGTGGCTTCTCTCAAGATAGCATAGGTATTACGGTGGGTGAACAAATTACTGTCGAGCAATTGATAGAAAAGAGAATAATTATGAGATTATCTAGGCATGATCATGTATATAGGCATCACATCCGTAACAAGTAGACCGACTCCTGCCTGCATCTACTACTATTACTCCACACATCGACCGACTCCTGCCTGCATCTAGAGTATTAAGTTCATAAGAACAGAGTAACGCATTAAGCAAGATGACATGATGTAGAGGGATAAAATCAAGCAATATGATATAAACCCCATCTTGTTATCCTCGATGGCAACAATACAATACGTGCCTTGCAACCCTTTCTGTCACTGGGTAAGGACACCACAAGATTGAACCCAAAACTAAGCACATCTCCCATGACAAGAAAGATCAATCTAGTAGGTCAAACCAAACTGATAATTCAAAGAGACTTGCAAAGATAACTCAATCATACATAAAAGAATTCAGAGAAGATTCAAATATTATTCATAGATAAACTTGATCATAAACCCACAATTCATCGGATCTCGACAAACACACCGCAAAAAGAGTTTACATCTAATAGATCTCCACAAGAGAGGGGGAGAACATTGTATTGAGATCCAAAAAGAGAGAAGAAGCCATCTAGCTAATAACTATGGACCCGTAGGTCTGTGGTAAACTACTCACAACCCATCGGAGGGGCAAGGATGTTGATGTAGAAGCCCTCCGTGGTCGATTCCCTCCCATGAGCGCCGGCGAAGGCTCCAAGATGGGATCTCGCGGATACAGAAGGTTACGGTGGTGGAAATTGTGTTTCGGTTGCTCCCTGGATGTTTTCGGGGTACATAGGCTTATATAGGAGGAAGAAGTACGTCGGTGGACGCCCGAGGGGCCCACGAGACATGGGGCGCGCCCTATGGGGGGCACCCTCCTATCTCGTGGGAGCCTCGGGTGCTTCTTGACTTGCACTCCAAGTCCTCTGGATCACGTTCGTTCCAAAAATCACACCCCCGAAGGTTTCATTCCGTTTGGACTCCGTTTGACATTCCTTTTCTTCGAAATACTGAAATAGGCAAAAAAACAGCAATACGGGCTGGGCCTCCGGTTAGTAGGTTAGTCCCAAAAATGATATAAATGTGTAAAATAAAGCCCATAAACATCCAAAAGGGGTAATATAATAGCTTGGAACAGTAAAAATTATAGATACGTTGGAGACGTATCAATCATCCCCAAGCTTAATTCCTGCTCGTCCTCGAGTAGGTAAATGATAAAAAAGAAACTTTTGATGTGGAATGCTACCTAGCATAATTCTCAATGTAATTTTCTTTATTGTGGCATGAATGTTAAGATCCAAATGATACAAAATAAAAGTTCATAATAACATGAAAATGGTGATACTTCAAGCATACTAATCAAAGTAATCATGTCTTCTCAAAATAACATGGCCAAAGAAAGTTATCCCTAGAAAATCATATAGCCTGGCTGTTGCTCTATCTTCATCACACAAAGTATTTAATCATGCACAACCCCGATGACAAGCCAAGCAATTGTTTCATACTTTAATAATCTCAAACTCTTTCAACTTTCACGCAATACATGAGCGTGAGCCATGAACATAGCACTATATGTGGAATAGAATGGTGGTTGTGGAGAAGACAAAAAATGGAGAAGATAGTCTCACATCAACTAGGCGTATCAACGGGCTATGGAGATGCCCATTAATAGATATCAATGTGAGTGAGTAGGGATTGCCATGCAACGGATGCACTAGAGCTATAAATATATGAAATCTCAACAAAAGAAACTAAGTGGGTGTGCATCCAACTCCATTGCTCACGAAGACCTAGGGCGTTTTGAGGAAGCCCATCATTGGAATATACAGACCAAGTTCTATAACGAAAAATTCCCACTAGTAAATGAAAGTGACAACATATGAGACTCTCTATCATGAAGATCATGGTGCTATTTTGAAGCACAAGTGTGGAAAAAGAGATAGTAGCATTGTCCCTTCTCTCTTTTTCTCTCATATTTTTTTCTTTTCTCTTTTTTTTTCCTTTTTTCCCTTTTCTTTTTTTTCTTTCTTTGGCCATCTTTTTTTCTTTTTGGCCTTTCTCTTTTTTTTTCTCTTTTTTTCTTTTTGTAAAGTCCGAAGTCTCATCCCGACTTGTGGGGGAATCATAGTCTTCATCATCCTTTCCTCACTAGGACAATGCTCTAATAATAAAGATCATCACACTTTTATGGATTTACAACTCAAGAATTACAACTCAAAAGCTAGAACAAGATATGACTCTATATGAATGCCTCCGGTGGTGTACCGGGATATGCAATGAATCAAGAGCGACATGTATGAAAATTATGAAGGTGGCCTTGCCACAAATACAATGTCAACTGCCTGATCATGCAAAGAGCAATATGACAAAAGGAATGCGTGTCATATGAAAGGAACGGTGGAAAGTTGCATGACAATATATCTCAGAATGGCTATGGAAATGCCATAATAGGTAGGTATGGTGGCTGTTTTGAGGAAGGTATATGGTGGGTGTATGGTACCGGCGAAAGTTGTGCGACACAAGAGAGGCTAGCAATAGTGGAAGGGTGAGGTGCGTATAATCCATGGACTCAACATTAGTCAAAAGAACTCATGTACTTGTTGCAAAAATCTAGAAGTCATCAAAAACCAAAGCACTACGCGCATGCTCCTAGGGGGATAGATTGGTAGGAAAAGACCATCGCTCGTCCCCGACCGCCACTCACAAGGAAGACACTCAATAAATAAAATTGTGCTCCAACTTCATCACAAAGCGGTTCACCATACGTGCATGCTACGGGAATCACAACCCTTAACACAATTATTTTTCATAATCACCTCAACTAGCATGACTCTAATATCACTACCTCCATATCTCAAAACAATTATCAAGCATCATATTGATCATAGCATCCAATTCTTTTTCTATGATAGGTTTTTATTATACCCAACTTGGATGTTCATCATTCTAGGACCAACTTTATGACCATAGCAAATACCATGCTGTTCTAAAAGACTCTCAAAAAGGTATAAGTGAAGCATGAGAGACTAGCAATTTCTTCAAAATTAAGACACCACCGTGCTCTAAAAGATATAAGTGAAGCACTAGAGCAAAAACTATCATGCTCAAAAGATATAAGTGAAGCACATAGAGTATTCTAGCAAATTCTAATCAAGTAGGCTTCTCCCAAAAGGTGTGTACAGCAAGTATGGTTGTGGTAAACTAAAAAGCAAAGACTAATATAATACATGACACTCCAAGCAAAACACATATCATGTGGCGAATAAAAATATAGCTCCAAGTAAAGTTACCAATGAACGAAGACGAAAGAGGGGATGCCTTCCCGGGGCATCCCCAAGCTTAGGCTTTTGGCTATTCTTGAATATCTTGGGGTGCCTTGGGCATCCCCAAGATTAGGCTCTTGCCACTCCTTATTCCATAGTTCATAAAAGCTTTACCCAAAACTTGAAAACTTCACAACACAAAACTCAACAGGAAATCTTATAAGCTCCGTTAGTGAAAGAAAACAAAACCACCACATAAGGTACTGTAATTAACTCATTCTTTATTTATTTTGGTGTTAAACCTACTGTAATCCAACTTCTCTATGGTTTATAAACTAATTTACTAGCCATAGATGCATCGAAATAATCAAACAACACACGAAAAACAGAATCTGTCAAAAACAGAACAGTCTGTAGCAATCTGTAACTAACACAAACTTCTGGAACTCTAAAATTCCTACCAAAATAGGAAGTCCTGGAAAATTTGTTTATTTATCAGCCGAAAAAAGAATCAACGCAAAAACACGTTTCGGTGATTTAATAAAACTAAATTCGTGCGCGCAAAGTTGTTGTTTTTCAGCAGAATCAAATCACCTATCATCATAGGTTATCCTATAGGTTCTACTTTGCAGAAACACTAATTAAAAGATAAACACACATCTAAACAGAAGGTAGATGCAAGATTTATTACTAAACAGGAGAAAAAATAAAAAAATAAAGAAAATTGGGTTGCCTCCCAACTAGCGCTATCATTTAATGCCCCTAGCTAGGCATAAAAGCGAAGATAGATCTAACGAGTGCCATCTTTGGCACTAAATTCATAAGTAGCCCGCATGATAGATTCATAAGGTAATTTGACTTTGTTTCTTGGAAAGTGCTCCGTGCCTTTCTTTAATGGAAATTGGAATCTAATATTCCCTTCCTTCATATCAATAATCACGCCAATCGTTCTAAGGAAAGGTCTACCAAGAATAATAGGGCAAAAAAGATAGCAATCTATATCAAGAACGATAAAATCTACGGGCACCAAATTTCTATTTGCAACAATAAGAACATCATTGATCCTTCCCATAGGCTTTTTAATGGTGGAATCCACAAGGTGCAAATTTAAAGAGCAATCATCAAGATCATGGAAACCTAGAATATCACATAAACTTTTCGGAATCGTGGAAACACTAGCACCCAAATCACACAAAGCAAAACACTCATGATCTTTAATTCTAATCTTTATAGTAGGTTCCCACTCATCATTAAGTTTTCTAGGTATAGAAACTTCCAAATTAAGTTTTTCATCATAAGATTGCATCAAGGCATCAACAATATGTTTGGTAAAAGCTTTATTTTGACTATAAGCATGAGGAGAATTAACAATGGATTGCAACAAGGAAATACAACCTTCTAAAGAATAATTATCATAATCAAAATCCTTGAAATCCGAGATAGTGGGTTCAATGCTATTTAAAGTTGTGACCTCTCCAATCCCACTTTTACCAAATTTAGCATCAAGATCTAAAGACTCCGAATTCTTGGGACGCCTTCTAGGCAAAGTTTATTCATCATAAGTCCCATAATTATCAAAATTCATATTGCAAAACATAGATCTAATAGGAGACGCATCAATAACTTTAAGATCCTCATCATTATTTTCATGGAAACTAGAAGAACACGCTTTTATAAAGTTGTCTTTTTTAGCACGCAATCTAGCGGTTCTTTCCTTGCACTCATCAATGGAAATTCTCATTACTTTGAGAGACTCCTTGATGTCATGCTTAGGAGGAGAAGATCTAAGTTTAAGAGAATCAACATCAAGCGAAAGTCTATCAATGTTCCTAGCCAAATCATCAACTTTGAGTAATTTTTCTTCAAGCAAAGCATTAAATTTCTTTTGAGAAATCATAAATTCTTTCACATTATTCTCAAAATCAGAGGGCATCTTATTAAAATTACCATAAGATTTATTGTAGGAATTTCCATAATTATTAGAGGAATTACTAGGGAACGGTCTAGCATTAAAGTTTCCTCTATAAGCATTGTTTCCAAAACTATTCCTACCAACAAAATTCACATCCATAGATTCATTATTATTTTCAATCAAAGAAGACAAAGGCATATCATTGGGATCAAGAGGAGTATTTTTAGTAGCAAACAATTTCATAAGTTCATCCATCTTTCCACTCAAAACATTGATTTCTTCTATAGCATGCACTTTTTTACTAGAAGATCTTTTGGTGTGCCATTGAGAATAATTAGCCATAATATTATCAAGCAGTTTTGTAGCATCTCCTAATGTTATTTCCATAAACGTGCCTCCCGCGGCCAAACCTAAGAGATTTCTAGAAGCAAAGTTCAAACCGGCATAAATTTTTTGTATGATCATCCATAAATTCAAACCATGAGTAGGGAAATTGCGAAGCATCAATTTCATTCTTTCCCAAGATTGGGCAGCATGCTCATGATCAAGTTGTTTAAAATTCATAATGTCGTTCCTAAGAGTGAAAATCTTAGCGGGAGGAAAATACTTAGAGCTTAAAGCATCTTTGCACTTGTTCCAAGAATCAATACTATTTTTAGGCAAAGACGAAAACCAAACTTTAGCACGACCTCCAAGTGAAAATGGAAATAACTTCAATTTGACAATATTGTTATCCGTATCTTTCTTCTTTTGCATATCACACAAATCAACAAAGTTGTTTAGATGAGTAGCGGCATCTTCGCTAGGAAGGCCGGCGAATTGATCTTTCATAACAAGATTCAGCAAAGCAGTATTGATTTCACAAGACTCAACATCATTAAGAGGAGCAATCGGAGTACTAAGGAAATCATTATTATTGGAATTCGAGAAATCACACAATTTGGTATTATCTTGCGCCATGGCAACAAGTAATCCAACAAACAAGCAAACAGAAAAAGGCAAGAGAAAAAGAGAGGAGGAGATTGGGAAAGAGAGGGCAAATAAAACGGCAAGGGTGAAGTGGGGGAGAGGAAAACGAGAGGCAAATGGCAAATAATGTAAATGCGAGGGAGATGAGTTTGTGATGGGTACTTGGTATGTCTTGACTTGAGCGAAGACCTCCCCGGCAATGGCGCCAGAAATCCTTCTTGCTACGCCTTGAGCTTATGCTGGTTTTCCTTGAAGAGGAAAGGGTGATGCAGCAATAGTGGCGTAAGTATTTCCCTCGTTTTTGAGAACCAAGGTATCAATCCAAAGAGGAGGCTCCTCAAAAGTCCCACGCACCTACACAAACAAACAAAGAACTCGCAACCAACGCAATAAACGGGTTGTCAATCCCTTCACGGCCACTTCATGTAAAGTGAGATCTAATAAAGATAGTATGATAAGATAAATATATTTTTGGTATTTTATAATATAGATGCAAAAAGTAAAGATGCAAATAAAGGTAGATTGGAAGCAAATATGATAAGAGATAGACCCGGGGGCCATAGGTTTCACTAGTGGCTTCTCTTAAGATAGCATAAGTATTATGGTGGGTGAACAAATTACTGTCGAGCAATTGATTGAAAAGCGAATAATTATGAGATTATCTAGGCATGATCATGTATATAGGCATCACATCCGTAACAAGTAGACCGACTCCTGCCTGCATCTACTTCTATTACTCCACACATCGACCGACTCCTGCCTGCATCTAGAGTATTAAGTTCATAAGAACAGAGTAACGCATTAAGCAAGATGACATGATGTAGAGGGATAAACTCAAGCAATATGATATAAACCCCATCTTGTTATCCTCGATGGCAACAATACAATACATGCCTTGCAACCCTTTCTGTCACTGGGTAAGGACACCACAAGATTGAACCCAAAACTAAGCACTTCTCCCATGACAAGAAAGATCAATCTAGTAGGCCAAACCAAACTGATAATTCAAAGAGACTTGCAAAGATAACTCAATCATACATAAAAGAATTCAGAGAAGATTTGTAGGATCAAAAGTATGTCTAGAGGGGGGTGATTAGACTACTTGACAATATAAAAATTCAGCCTTTTGATAAAGACAAGTTTTTAGCAGATTCACAATGATGATCAAGTCAAGCATCACCCTACACATGCAATTCTAGAGTATAGGCAGCGGAAAGTAAATTGCACATGTAGTAAAGAGAGGTGGAGAAGAGCAAACACAATTTGGAGACACGGAGATTTTTCTCGTGGTTCCGATAGGTGGTGCTATCGTCAATCCACGTTGATGGAGACTTCAACCCACGGAGGGTAACGGCTGCGAGAGTCCACGGAGGGCTCCACCCACGAAGGGTCCACGAAGAAGCAACCTTGTCTATGCCATCATGGCCTACGCCCACGGAGGGCTAGCCTTACTCGGGGTAGATCTTCACGAAGTAGGCGATCTCCTTGCCCTTGCAAACTTCTTGGTTCAACTCCACATCTCGACGGAGGCTCCCAAGCGACACCTAACCAATCTAGGAGGCACCACCCTCCAAAAGGTAATAGATGGTGTTGATGATGATGAACTCCTTGCTCTTGTGCTTCAAATGATAATCTCCCCAACACTCAACTCTCCTCACTGATTTGGCTGTGGTGGAAGAAAGGATTGAGTGGAAAGCAACTTGGGAAGGCTAGAGATCAAGCTTCATATGGTGGGAGTGGAGCAACTTGATCTCAACACAAGGGTAGGTAGTTCTCTTCTCGAAATGTAAGGTAGGAGTGGTAGTTCTTTCGATGGCTCTCTCCACGAATGAAGAGGGGTGGAGGGTATTTATAGCCTCACACAAAATCCAACCGTTACACACATTTGACCAATCTCGGTCGGACCGAAGTTGACAACTCGGTGAGACCGAAAGTTCAAATCATGTGAACGTTGGGATTTTTGTGGGACCGAAAATACAATCTCGGTTAGTCCGATTCGTGTAAAGACAAGAGCTTGCCAATCTCGGTGGGACCGACTTCATCATCTCGGTGACACCGATTTGATGACGTATGTTCTGAAGCTTGGCAACTCAAGTTTCGTGAGACCGAGTTCGAATCGGAAAATCCGAGATTTCTAGGGTTTGGCTATATGGCTGAGGTGGTTCATCTCGGTGTGATCGAGTGTGGAATATCGGTGGGACCGAGATTACTTATCGATGTATTATGGAAGTGAGAGTTGCTGATAGTTTAGGAGATGTATCACTAAGCACTTTGAGCAACCAGATCATTATCATAACCTCATCCCTTTTAATAGTATTGGCTTTCCTATGGACTCAATGTGATCTTGGATCACTAAACCAACAATGGAGTCTTGAGCTTTTGCCAATGCTTGCCTTAGCATTTTGAGGGTCCACATCTTCAGTCCTTGCCATACCCATATCAATGAACTTTCGAAATGATTCTCAAGAAACTATTAGTTCAATGATATATATGTTGTTATTAATTACCAAAACCACCCGGGATTAGTTGCACTTTCAATCTCCCCTTTTGGTAATTGATGACAACATATAGATCAAAGCTTCGACAAAGGATATAATCAATGAATAATATCGTCGCTTTGAGAAGTATGTGATAAGCAAGAGCTCCCCTAAATTTGTGCATTATTTAAGATTTGCGCTTGAATGCAAATGCACAATCGATTAGGATCATGGGTCACTCTTCCATGTCACATACATCTTGGTGGAGCGCACAAAATGATAAGAATGAATAGCATGCACCCAATCACCAAGACATGAGTAAATGGTCATACAAGATAAGAATAGCATATGATAAGCATTAAGCACACATTAAAGCATAGTACGACCAAGCACTCATTAAGGTAGCATGAAACATAGTATCAAACACACAGAATGTCTCGAAAACCAGAAGTATCTCAAAAAGACGGCAAATGAACGAAAGAGCAAAAGCGCAAAGACAAAAGCACTCTCTCTCTCTCTCGAAGTCCTATGATCTATACAATTTCTCCCCCTTTGGCAACAAGTTACCAAAAAGTTCGAAAAAGCATAGAGCTAAGCGCCTTTGGGGACTCTTTGGCGGCTCTGTCTCAGGTTGATGTTGGAGTTGATATGGCAGATCGGCGAAGACTTGGTGATGTCTGTCTTTGGAGGAGTCGCCATGGACTCGGAGCTGGAGCAACTGATGGAGCTGTGGGAGGTGCCGAGGCTGTAGTCCCGTGTCTCCCATCGAATAGCAGGTGATCGGGTCTGTGGGAACCGGAGCGATCTGTTGATAAGCATCCGGACTAGGTCATCCTGCATCTCACGATAAGCTCTTCCTTCTCCTCTTTGCTTCCTCAATATCCGCCTCAAGCTTGTTGATAGTTACTTGCACTTGATCGACTTCACATCCAGAGCATGGATCTTGTCTTCAACAATCCTCTCTAGGCTCTCCCGAGACTGCATAATGCTGGCCAGCGTTGCTCAATCCTTTGGGTAGCTTCAAGTAGCTGTTCTCCAACACTCTTTGGTTTAGCTGCTGCTGCTCGCTGCTTCCTTGTCGCCTTTAGCTTTCTTGGCAGCTTCAATCTTTGCTTGACCTTCAACCGACGTTGATCCTCCTCATCCATCACAACAACATCATCCTCATGCTCAAAGGCAAAGTGGTAAGTGTTCTCTATCCAACAGAATGTGCCCGTGCCAAACTTGGCATTGATAAGCATCCGAATGTGCGGGCAAATCCACATGACCTTTTCTCGTCACCGCAGTCCTCTTAATAGTCTCAACTATCAAGTCCATCACCTTGAAAGGTGCCTTCTCATCAAGTATATGCAGCATGTTGATAGAGTATCCTCCGATCATGCGATGATCTCAGAACTTGGGCATCAAGGTATGCCTCGTAATAGTGTTTGTGGTAGGTAGACCTGCACCGAGATAGTACATCGAGCCAAGCTTCCGATTCCTACATCCTTTGTTGGAACCTCTTTGTACATATTCTTCATAGATTCATGGTTCTTCTTGGGAATACCATACACATCAACATCATCCTCTCTTGGTATGGAGCATTCAGCAGTTCGCCCATTCTTCAACAGTTGAAGAATACCTTTGGCCTTCAGTCATCCATGTGATCTTTCCATCTGGATAGAAATGAGTGTGGCATAGAATTGCATAATCATCTCATCATTCCAACTGGTCACCGACCTCACAAGTCTGCAACACCACATGCGGTGAAGCTCTCATGCACATGTGGAAAGAAGTCTCTGTGCTCTTCATCACAATGTATTTCCAATCAACATATCTTGTATCCGCCACAATGGGCTTCTTGTCCATCAAGCCAGCCTCATAGAAGTCCCTGCTGCTCTCGGTGTGAAATCTGGGATCAACAACAGTTCTTCTCCTCACAAAGATATGGATCAGCTTGTCTCCATAGCCCGAGACCTCTATCTTTCCTTTCCTTCATGTTCTCACTTGAGGATGAGCATCATTGTGAAGTGGCAGTTTCGTCAAGTTTCAAAAAACTGGTGCCTCATCATCGACACATATTGGTGGCACATCATCTTTCTTATTTTACGATCTTTGGAATGTTCTCGACTGTTTTCTTGGGCTTAGCAAAGAAGTTTTGCTGGAGCTGCCTTGATGGAGCAGATGGCTTGACTTTGAAGTGGCTCCTGCCTCGATGGCATCACCCATGAGCTTAGGCTTCGAGGAGGCTGGGGTGCTTCCTCATCCTCATCTTCCTCTGCTGCATCATCATGCACTAACCTCTTCCTCTTGGAAGTTTTCTTCACTTTGCTCGTAGTTTCTTCCATATTCAGCTTCTTGGCAACAGTGGATTCCTTCACTTTTCTGGTGCCCTTCTTGGTTTGCTGGCCTTGAGGCTCTTTGGCAACAACTTTCCTCTTGGGCTTTGAGGTGACCTCTTCCTCAACAACAAAATCTGAGTCTTCCTCATCTGAGTTTCTCTTCTTCCTGGCCCTGGTGGCTGCAGGAGGCAAACCACTTGGTGTACTCCTCTCACCATCATCGATGAGCTCTTTGGGATCGGGACTAGTGCCCGCCTCGAATATCTTCAATAGGTGACTCGACTGTTCGGCTGTCACGGCATCGACATGGTGACAACTTTGTGAATAGATAAGGTGTAGGCGAGTAGAAGAGTTATCACAAACTGCGAAGATTTTGCAAAAAATGAGTTCAAATTTCAGTTTTAGGTTTTCACAGAAGACATTTCGGTCGACCGAGTTTTAAAATTCGTGAATCCAAGTGTTCAAACAGAAGCTTTCACACCACTTTCGGTTGGACGAAGTGGGTTTCGTCCCGCCGAAAACACTAGGGTTTCACTAAATCCTCATTTCGTCACACCGATTTGCACAACTTCGGTTGGACCGAAAGGTGCAGTAATGGCCAGAGGCCAAATCGGTCATACCGAGAATGTAAAATCGGTCTCACCGAGATGTGTTCGGCGGAAACCTAACCCTAAAACTTTTACTCGAATCTAGTCCAAAGGAACTATTCTAGTGTTCAGGAAGATTTCAATCGTGGCAAGATTATTGGCAAACCAAACGTGCATTGAATCGGAGATGGGAGCACGAGTGGGATCGAAACTCACCCTAACTTGGTGGAGTTCCTCTATGGCGGCAACGGCGCGGAGAAGATGTCCGTTGACGGCGACGGAGACTGCGGCGAGGGCGCTGGCGCATTTACGGAGACGATCCGGAGACCGCGGCGACGGCAAAGAAGGGGTGTGGGGCGGCGTTTGAAGTAGAAATCAACGCGGCCCTCGGAGTATATATACCCCTTTGCTATCGGTGGGACCGAGTTTTAAAACTCGGTGGCACCGAGATGGATAACTGCAGGGCAGTTATGCAGGGCAGTTATCCACGAATGAAGAGGGGGTGGAGGGGTATTTATAGCCTCCACACAAAATCCAACCGTTACACACATTTGACCAATCTCGGTCAGACCGAAGTTGACAACTCGGTGAGACCGAAAGTTCAAATCATGTGAATGTTGGGATTTTCGGTGGGACCGAAAATACAATCTCGGTTAGTCCGATTCATGTAAAGACAAGAGCTTGCCAATCTCGGTGGGACCGACTTCATCATCTCGGTGACACCGATTTGATGACGAAGGTTATAGAAGCTTATAACTCAAGTTTCGTGAGACCGAGTTCGAATCGGAAAATCCGAGATTTCTAGGGTTTGGCTATATGGCTGAGGTGGTTCATCTCGGTGTGGTGAGTTTGGAATATCGGTGGGACCGAGATTACTTATCAGTGTATTATGGAAGTGAGAGTTGCTGATAGTTTAGGAGATGTATCACTAAGCACTTTGAGCAACCAGATCATTATCATAACCTCATCCCCTTTTAATAGTATTGGCTTTCCTATGGACTCAATGTGATCTTGGATCACTAAGCCAAAAATGGAGTCTTGAGCTTTTGCCAATGCTTGCCTTAGCATTTTGAGGGGTCCACATCTTCAGTCCTTGCCATACCCATATCACTGAACTTTCTGAAATGATTCTCAAGAAACTATTAGTTCAATGATATATATGTTGTTATTAATTACCAAAACCACCCGGGGATTAGTTGCACTTTAAAGATTCAAATATTATTCATAGATAAACTTGATCATAAACCCACAATTCATCGGATCTCGACAAACACACCGCAAAAGGAGTTATATCGAATAGATCTCCACAAGAGAGGGGGAGAATATTGTATTGAGATCCAAAAAGAGAGAAGAAGCCATCTAGCTAATAACTATGGACCCGTAGGTCTTTGGTAAACTACTCACAACTCATCGGAGGGGCAAGGATGTTGATGTAGAAGCCCTCCGTGGTCGATTCCCCCTCCGGCAGAGCGCCAACAAAGGCTCCAAGATGGGATCTCGCGGATACAGAAGGTTACGGCGGTGGAAATTGTGTTTCGGTTGCTCCCTGGATGTTTTCGGGGTACGTAGGCTTATATAGGAGGAAGAAGTATGTCGGTGGATGCCCGAGGGGCCCACGAGACAGGGGGCGCGCCCTATAGGGGGGGGGCGCCCTCCTATCTCGTGGGAGCCTTGGCTGCTTGTTTACTTGCACTCCAAGTCCTCTGGATCACGTTCGTTCCAAAAATCATGCTCCCGAAGGTTTCATTCTGTTTGGACTCCGTTTGATATTCCTTTTCTTCGAAATACTGAAATAGGTAGAAAAACAGCAATACGGGGTGGGCCTCCGGTTAGTAGGTTAGTCCGTAAAATGATATAAATGTGTAAAATAAAGCCCATAAACATCCAAAAGGGGTAATATAATAGCATGGAACAATCAAAAATTATAGATACGTTGGAGACATATCAGGGTCCAATGTCTAGTGGTTCATTTTTCACGGTTGATTTAAAGTGGTCGCGAGGCGTCTTAAAGAATCCTTGGCTATGCTGATTCGGGGACGTCTCATTTGTCATTCGTAATGTCCGCTGTATGTCGTGCCTGTGGGGCCTCATCGCGAACACATTGGGCAAAATATCTATCATATATTTTTATCCAGTTGTTACCTTGTTTGCTAATCCAATCATTTCAAGTGGCTTCTAATTCTAATGGTTGTATCATATTAACTTTTAATGCATTCATTCAATCTCTTTGTTCCGATGCTTATTGTGAAGACTACATTGCACCTGTCTAGCCTTGGATTCAGCTTGGATATTCCTCAATTGTGATTCTAATGGTTGTCTCCATCTTCAGGATGGCTCCCGCAACTCGTCTGAATCCGGACCGTAATGAGGGAGAGCAGTCGAATCCTCCACCTCCACCTCCTCCTCCGCCTCCGGAGGCATGGCAAGCTTTGATGGCGGCCACCAACGCCAGTACTCAGATGTTGATTCAGCTCATGCAAGAGCACAACCAAGGCCAAGGCCAAGGCAACCAAGGAAATCAAGGCCAAGGGCATTTCAACAATCAACCTCAGTTTGCTACACTCAATCAGTTTCTCGCAAATCAGCCCAAGACGTTCAGTGCTTGTGTCGAGCCCATGGATGCCGATGATTGGCTCGTGGACATCAACAAGCATTTTGAGTGCAGCAATGTTAGACCTGAGGAATACGTCAAGTTCGCTTCCTTCCAGCTCAAAGACTAGGCAACTGATTGGTGCCAGCGGTACAAAGACTCCAGAGGGGGTCGAGTGATCAGCTGGACTGCCTTTTGCCGGGATTTTTGAGCTCATCATATTCCAGCAAGTGTTACCGAGGGCATGAGCAATTCCGCAATCACAAGCAAGGCAACATGTCTGTGTATCAGTATAACATCAAATTCCAGAATCTTGCTTGCTACGCAAGGCAAGACATCCCAGAGGAGAAGAGCATGATCTATCAGTCCAGGGGTGGCCTTAGAGAGGACCTTCAGCTTGCTCTCGTTCTTGTGGAGCCGACTTAGTTTGATCAGTTCTATAACATGGCTCTCAAGCAACAAGCAACCCAACTCAAGTGTGAAGCTTCCAAAAAGAGACTCAGGGACACAGTCCACTCTTCTTCCTCCTCTCAAGTGACTGCAAAGCAGCAGAAGTTCTGGCTTCCTCCTCCTCCTCCTTTTCGTCCGCCTTTTCAGCAGAAGCAGTCTGGTGGTCGTGGTTCTACCCACCCACCCAACCAGTGTACCAGCAGAGGTGTCACGCTCCGAGGACAGGCGGTCCTCCTCCTCCTCCTCGCCCACTTCCAGAGGTCATTTGTCAGAAATGCGGTATGAAAGGCCACTACTCTAACAAGTGCTTCAACCAGAGGCACCCTCCGCCTCCTCCTTCTGTCAGGCCAGCAAGCAATGCAGTTGTCAAGCACAACCCCAAGTTAGCAAGGGTGAACATGATCAATTCAGCTCAAGCAGAGGATTCTTCAGAAGTGATCATGGGTACTCTTCCAGTTAACTCTATTCCCACCAAAGTGTTGTTCGATTCTGGTGCATCACATTGTTTCATGTGAAAGACCATTTGTTGCTAAGCATGATTTCATTTCTGGAATGTTGGTAAAACCTATGGGAATTGTTTCTCTAGGCTTGTCTATGAGGGCCACCACGATTCCTATTGTTGGCATCAAGATGGGAAATTATTCTTTTCTGGCTTCTTCGATGGTTCTTGGTAATTCTTATATTGATCTCATCCTCGGCATGGATTGGCTTTCTAAGCACAAGGTCTTTCTTGATTGTGCAGCCAAGGAAGTCAAATTGACTCATCCATCTGAAGAGGTGATTATCTTTGCGACTCGCACCATCTGGCTATTCTCTCTCAATGAGCAAGGCGAGATTAATGCCATATCTCAAATTCTAGTGGTTTGTGATTATGAGGACATATTTCCAGAAGAATTGCCAGGAATACTAACCGAGCTATCGAGTTTGGCATTGAACTCGAGCCCGGCATAGAACCCGCTTGCAGATGTCCTTATAAGCTTGGGCCAGAAGAGCTGAAAGAATTGAAGAAGTAGCTTGATGAACAAGAGCATCTGGGTCTGATTAAACCATGTTCATCTCCTTGGGATGTGGTGTTCTCTTTGTCAAGAAGAAAGATGGCACAGAACGACTTTGTGTCGATTACCGCCCATCAAACAAGAAGACAATCAAATAAATAACCACTTCGCAATATCAATGAATTGTTTGAGCAACTCAAAGGTGCAAAAGTGTTTTCCAAGCTTGACCTCCGTATGGGGTATCACCAGATTCGCATTCGTGAAGAATATATCCCAAATATAGCTTTCAGAACGAGCTTTGATTCTTATGAGTTTACTGTCATGTCTTTCGGGCTTGCAAATGCCCCTCCAACTTTCTCGAGAACGATGAACTACATCTTCAATCCCTACACCAATGAATTCGTCCTGGTGTATCTCGATGATATCCTGGTTTTCTTCAAGAATAAAGAGGATCATGCTAAACATTTGCGATTGGTGCTTGACAAGCTTAGAGGGCATTAATTCTACACAAAACTCTCAAAGTGTGAATTCTGGCTTGATGAAGTTATTTACCATGGTCACATCATCACTGCCAATGGCATTTCTGTAAATCCTGAAAAGGTTGCATCCATTGTCAACTGACAGCCTCCTCAGAATGTCAAGCAACTTTGTAGCTTCCTCGGGCTCGCAAGCTATTGTAGAAGATTCATGGAGAACTTCTCCAAAATTGCCAAGCCCCTGTCTAACCTCCTCCAGAAATATTCTTGGACTCCTGAGTGTGACGTTTCCTTCAAGACACTAAAAGAGAAGCTCGTCTCGGCTCCGGTCCTTACTCCTCTTGATGAATCCAAGCCCTACCAAGTATTATGTGATGCATCGTTGCAAGGTCTTGGTGGTGTTCTTATGCAAGACAAGAAAGTTGTGGCTTATACTTGTCGGCAGTTGAAGCCAAATGAGAGGAACTACCCCACTCACGATCTTGAGTTGCTGGCAGTTGTCCATGCTTTGATCACCTGGAGACATCTTTTGTTGGGAAGACAAGTTGAAGTCTATACCGACCACAAGAGCTTGAAATATATCTTCACTCAGCCCAACCTCAACCTCCGGCAAACTCGTTGGGTCAAGATGATTCAAGAGTACAATCCAAGCATCGAGTACACTCAAGGCAAAGCCAATGTGATTGCAGATGCTTTGAGCAGAAAGGCACATTGCAACAGCTTAATCCTCAAGCCATTCCAGCCGGATCTTTGTGAAGCTTTTCGCAAGCTCAACATCCAAGTTGTTCCTCTAGGCTTTCTTGCCAACCTTCAAGTCACTCCAACTTTGGAAGACCAGATTCATGAGGCACAACTCCTTGATATCATGGTCAGTAAGGTGAAAGATGGTGTTGCCAAGGGCATTCCCAAATACAAGTGCTATCGCGTTGATGACAAGGACACCTTGTTCTTTGAGGACCGGTTAGTGGTTCCTAAAGGTGATCTAAGGAAGGTCATAATGGACGAAGTGCACAATTCTCTCCTTTCCATCCATCCAGGCAGTTCTAAAATGTACCATGACCTCAAGCAGACGTTTTGGTGGACACGAATGAAGCGAGAGATTGCTCAATTCATGAACGAATGTGATGTGTGCCGCAGAGTGAAACTAAAACACCAGCGTCCATTAGGACTCCTCCAACCCCTACCTATTCCTGAGTGGAAGTTCAATCATATCAAGATGGACTTTGTCACCGGCTTTACCAAGTCCAAGCGAGGGAATGATGCTATCTTCATTGTCATTGATAAGCTCACAAAAGTGGCCCACTTTCTTCAGGTCAAAGAATCTACCACAACAGCTTAGTTGGCAGAGCTATACACCTCCAGAATAGTGTCATTGCATGGGTTTCCTCAATTGATCTCCTTAGATCATGGACGCATTTTTACTTCCAAGTTCCGGGTCTCCTTCCAGAAGGCCATGGGCACCAATATCCATTTCAGCATGACCTTTCACCCTCAAACAAGTGGCCAAGTTGAAAGAGTCAATCAAATCCTTGAAGACATGCTAAGAGCATGTGTCATCTACTTTGGTATGAAGTGGGAAGATCGCCTTTTGTTTGCCGAGTTCTCCTACAACAACAACTTCCAAGCTAGTTCGGGCAAAGCCCCTTTCGAAATTCTATATGGCAGAAAGTGTCGTACGTACTCCACTCAACTGGACCGAGACTAGTGAGCACCAACTTCTTGGCAATGGCTTGATCACGAAAGCTGAAGATATGTGTAGAGTCATCCATGAGAACCTCCAAGTCACTAAGTGCCTACACCTCTTGGTCATGTGGGAGTTGTGGAAACACATGAATTCGATAGTGTTTCAGGGGATGAGACCGGACGTGCAGGTACTCCTACGGAAATATCCTCGAGTATGCGGTGTGGATGAAGGCCGGGATCATTCATAGTGAACTCGAGCCCTTGGCGTCCGAGATAGGTGTGTGGGAAACTAGTGAGTAGTCCGTTTACATTTCGGGTGGAGTGCATTTAATTCTGTAAAACGCGTTTTGTAAACTGTGGATAGGGCTTCTTTCCCCCTTCCTTCAATATATGATATGCATACTCGTGCGTATTCGAGAAAAAAAGAGCTGCGCAATCGTGCTAGAAAAGCTACTACGACAGCAAGCACCGTGATTTGGCTTTCGAGATTGGAGACCATGTCTATCTCCGAGTCTTTCCAATGAAGGGAACTCAACACTTAGGTATCAAAGGGAAGCTTTCCCCAAGATATGTGGGTCCTTTAAAAATTGTTGGCAAAAGTGGTGACCTTGCCTACCAACTCGACCTACCTTCCAACTTCTCAACTGTGCACGATGTGTTTCACGTGCTACAACTTTGCAAGTGCTTAAAGACGCCCGGGCGCACTATAAACTTTGAAGAAATTGACCTCCAAGAAGACTTATCTTATCATGAGCATCACGTTTCCATTCTTGAACAAACAGAGCGCAAAACTCACAACAAGTCGATCAAGTTCCTCAAAGTTAAGTGGTCTCACCATTCCGACCGAGAAGCAACTTGGGAATCAGAGGATCATCTCCGTTCTGAATATCCCGATTTCTTTCATTCTTAGTTCTCGGGACGAGATCCTTTTGTAATGGAGGAGAGTTGTAACACCCCATATGTAATCCTCCCCATTTTGTAATATTTCCAACTTCATCTGGATCTAATTCCATGTGGGTTCCATCATTGTTGGCTTCATTTGTTTTGCTTTGTTGTTTTACTTATCGCATTGCCATGCTCACCATTGTCATATTGCATTTGTGCCTCTTATAATTTTGCATTCTTCACGCTCATCATGTGCATTGTGGTATTCATCTCGTTATGCACTATGTTTGTAATGTTGCTTGCCTATGCATTTGACCCGTGCATCATCACCTCCCCATTCATTTGACCCATGCATCATCACCTCCCCATTCCTTCTTATTCCTTCCTTGATGCAAGTGCCATTTTCCCCTTCTCCGTTAATTTTCAATGTTTGCCAATAAATCTTGCACCATGCCTTATACCTCTGTCAAGTTTCATCCTTTTTGGAGTTGTTTTGGTTGGGTTAAAAAAGGTCCCAAGTTTGAATTTTATACAAACTTGTATTATTTTTCAACCTCTAAAAATGCCCGGAGCAATATTATGAAATGGTGCATAATTCCAGGAGTCTAGGGTTATACTTATTTCATCCTCAAACCTCTGCTTTACCCCTGTGCCTTTCTTTTAGTTTCTGCTTGAAGAGAAATAGAAAAAGAAAGGGCAGCAACAGCAGCAGCAACCAAGCAGGTGCAGCTCACCAACCATAGCCCAGCCCACATGCACAGTAGCAGCAGCCCAACCAGCCTCCACGTACAGAAGCTTCTCCTCTGTACGGCAGGGCATCCACATGCGCCACATCGGCGTTCCATTGATTTGACGACAGGAGAAGCTCCCCTAGCCCTATAAAACATTTCCCCGGCACCCTAGGGTTCCTCCTCGACCGATCCCTTTCCTCCCCCTACCATGCTGCCTCCCAGGTAAGTCTCCACGCACAGCGCCATCACCCTGTCCACCATGCTCCGGCCAAGAAAAAGCACGAGCACAGGGTAGCTTCCTCTCCACGCCTCCGCCCATCCGGCCACCATGGAGAGAGCCCCGACGATCCCCTCCTTCGCCTACGAGCACTCACGCATCCCCATAGCCTCTGGACCGGCCTCCTCGACCCGTCTTCTCCCTCTTATTCACGAACCCGAAGACCGCCAAGTTCCGCGCGCCCTCGCGTCATCTCTGCCGTGCCTACTGCGTCGTCTTCATGTCCTGTGGGCACTAGGTGAGCAGACGATTCAGCTTCGTCCTCCCCGTTGTCAAATTCTTCCTGTACGTGACACTCGCTTTGCACCGGCGCCGCGCTCTCTGTGCTCCAGGTCAAAGTCATTTTTTTTGCATTTTAGTTCTGTTGCCTTAGCATGCCTGTGCCCCCCGCGCTGGATCCCCTTATTGCATGCTCCCACACGCATGCACGCCCTGCCGTGCAGGTTGTTCCATGTTGGGACATGAATATCATGGGATATCACAATACCCCTTATTTAATTAATGGATCTATATACTTGGTAAAGGGTAGAAGGCTTGTCCTTTTGCTTGGTGTTTTGTTCCACTCTTTTCGCCTTAGTCTCCGTCATACCGATGTTATGTTCCTTGATTTTGTGTTCCTAACACGGTGGGGGTTTATGCCCCCCCCCTTGACAGTTTGCATTGAATAAAACTCTTCCGGCAAGGCCCAACCTTGGTTTTACCATTTGCCAAATAACAACTAAAATTTGCATCGGGAGTAATTAACCCGAGGATTCTTAATCAATAACCTGGGCCAGTGCTCCTCATGAGTGTTGGTCCAAACTAGAGCACCTTGCGGCGCCCCCTTGGCAACTTAGGTCTCGGCGACTGTCGGTGTCAAAACTGGCGGATCTCAGGTAGGGGGTCCTGAACTGTGCGTCTAAGGCTAATGGTAACATGAGGCAAGGGACACGATATTTTACCCAGGTTCAGGCCCTCTCGATGGAGGTAATACCCTACTTCCTGCTTGATTGATCTTGATGATATGAGTATTACAAGAGTTGATCTACCACGAGATCATAGAGGCTAAACCCTAGAAGCTAGCCTATGATTATGATTGTTCTTCTACGAACTAAACCCTCCAGTTTATATAGACATCGGGGGGGCTAGGGTTACACAAAGTCGGTTACAGAGAAGGAAATCTACTTATCCGAATATCCAAGCTTGCCTTCCACGCAGAGGAGAGTCCCATCCGGACACGGGACGAAATCTTCAATCTTGTATCTTCATAGTCCAACATTTCGGCCAAAGTATATAGTCCGGCTGTCCGAGGACCCCCTTAATCTAGGACTCCCTCAGTAGCCCCTGAACCAGGCTTCAATGACGATGAGTCCGGTGCGCAGATTGTCTTCGGCATTGCAAGGCGGGTTCCTTCTTCGAATACTCCATAGAAGATTTAGAACACAAGGATCGTGTCCGGCTCTGCAAAACAAATTCCACATACCACCGTAGAGAGTATAATATTCCACAAATCTAATCTGCTGACAGATTTTTATAGCATGACATCACGCCACGGTCCGGTCATTATTCAAACCGTTTTTCACAACCAGCTATTCCACGTAATGCGAGGCGGTTTCCTCGACACGTCTTGTCGAAGCAGAGATCGTGTCCCCTTATCACAGGATTCTCATCAATACGGGTATGGGTAACCCAACCATGCCATCAATCATGGCGCTTGGGAAGTAAGCGATCTTAACGGGCAAGTGGCAAGGCGCACAGTTTCTACCGCCTTTATAAAGAGATAAGGATTCTCCTCTTTCACCCACGCCTCCTTCCTTCTTCGCTCATCCATTCTCTCACGCTCGAGCTCCTGCGCCCCAGTTCTCACCTACTCAGCACAAACAAACATGTCCGGAGCGGGAGGCAAGTGGATGACATTACGAAGCTCCGGGCGGCCGGATACTTGGCCGCAAACATTGCGCACCGACTCCTGGATGCAGGGCAGATCATTCCAACTCCGGGACCCCACGAGAGGGTCGTGTTCCTCGCCCACTTCATTCGTGGACTGGGATTCCCCCTCCACCCATTTGTCCGCGGGCTCATGTTCTATTACGGGCTGGATTTTCATGATCTGGCCCCTAATTTCATCCTCAATATCTCAGCGTTTATCATCGTGTGCGAGGCTTTTCTCCGCATCAGGCCCCACTTCGGCCTGTGGCTAAAGATCTTCAACGTGAAGCCGAAGATAGTGGTCGGCCAGCAGGCGGAGTGCAGAGGCGCCATGGTGGGCAAGATGCCCAGCGTCACCTGGCTTGAAGGCTCCTTCGTGGAGACTGTGAAGGGGTGGCAATAGGGGTGGTTCTACAGCACCGAGCCGCGCGACGCCAACTGGGTGGCGGCCCCCGAATTCCGATCCGGCATCCCCGTGCGGCTCACCTCCTGGAAGAAGAAGGGCCTAACTCAAAAGGCCCGCATGGTTGACCGGATCTTAACTGTGTAAAAAACATGACAACCAAAAAGATCAAGCTTGTCAACATGGTCTAGGTCATGCTATTTCGCCGGATTCTGCCGTGTCAAAGACGGGCATTCAACCTGTGGGAGTTCGGCGCGGCCCAACACCAGACACTGCAAGAGCTCTTCAACACGACACACAAAGACGTCTGGAAGGTGTTGTTCAAGGCCAGCGAAGTTCCTCCTCCCATCACCGAGGACTGCAGACTTAGCGCCAAGCGCCACGCCAACTCGGTAAGCACTCTACATTTTGCAAGATGTGCCTTTCCTCAGTATATTCGTGGGAGGAACTTAAGCCAGTGTACCGATTTAACAAGAGTATGTGGCGATGGCAGAGCGGATCAACTGTCCGGCTCTGTTGCCCGAGGACCCAGCAGACAAACTCCTGACGGAGATGCTAGTTCCGGCACCCTATGAGGTGCCGGAGAAGAAGGACCAGAAGAAGGCCACGGGGACCAGAAAAAGTCTCCAGCGCAAGGTGGTGTTGGACTCATCGTCCGAAGACACCGAGGCGCACTCCTCCAATGACAATGAGGAGGAGGAAGAGGAAAATCCTCTCCCCCAAACCGAGGGGGAGAAGAAAAGGAAGGCCGCCCCTTCCGAGGAGGCCGAAGGGTCCAAGAAGGGGTCTGGAAGGACCCTCTCTCCGGACCACTCCACAACTGCTGCCTATAGAGAGGAGTGGCTACCTAGGGCCAAGCCCCTGGCGACATTGTAAGTATTCGGATGCCGTAATACTTCGTGCATGTTTTAGCTTTATGGCTTCTTATTATGTCAAGATATGTTTGTGCAGTTCATCCAAAGCCCACATCGACATATCCTCTTCAGATGGGTCCTTGAGCTCGTCGGAGATGAACAGCTATTCGCTCCCGACGGCTTCCACTCCCCGGCCCACGGATGACACCGAGGTGTTATCTCAGAGGATACCGGGCTAGGAGGGGGTAGTCCTGGAGACTCCTCAAGGCGAGACCCCCGATGCCGGGATCATGGGGGGGAAGATCCCCATGGATTCTGATGAGGCGGGTCGCAGCAAGCTCGACCCCCAGACGGATACTACGCCGGAACCTCCAGTGGTTCCAGATTCAGGCAGGCAGTCCCTTGGTAAGGGAGGCGAGCCGCCTGTGCCGATGACCTCTGTCCATCCAGAGGCATCGGGTAATTTGGTGGAAGCGCTTCAGAGCGCTTCCCTTGATGAAGGACACTGTACTCTTATGAGTACGGTGATTGTGAAAGTTTAGTCCACCAAAAGCGGATTGACCGAAGCCTGCGCCAGCCTCCTGACGAGCTTTGAGGTAAGTAATTTAAATTATGAGAAAGTATCACAGTATAGACAGTAGCCCCTGATGCTCTGTTTGGAGTTCGGGAAGAAAAGCCGAACAGAGGATCAAATATTATTCCCAGGAGTCTAATCATATTATGTCTATGTGAATAAGCAGGCGTCGCTGCTGGCCGCCACCGCCGCCACTGCGGAGGTCTCCGGACTGAGGCAGAGCCTGGGGAGGGCCAAAGAAGAGCTCGGCCTCGTGAAGAGGCAGCTCGAGGAGAACAAAGGTAAGCAATACCCCGTTTGAATGTTATATAAAGGAAAAAAAATCGTGGATGCTAATAGAAGCATGATAAATTTTACTAGGGGCCACGACCGAAGTAGCGGCCCTTAAGAAGGCGTTGTCCGAGGCCGAAAACAAAGAGGCCAAGGAGCACATCGAGCGCGAAAAACAAGAGGCGCGAGTTGACGAGGTCCAGCAAGAGCTTCAGGACTTCGTCAAAAAATTCGAGTCCTTAGAGCGTGACTCCAAGATGCAAGAGTCGGAGCTTGCAAAGGCCCGTCAGAGCGCACTAGACGCCAAGGCTGAAGCCCAGAAGGCCCTCCAGGAAATTGAGGCAGCCAAGAAGATAGCTGCGGGTAAGGCTTTCATAATGCAAAGCAACATGTGAAGGAGACTTTCCTTTTACTTACCCGAATTCGTAGCTCTCCAGGAGAATTCGCAGATCTGCCGCGCAACATCTCTAATGCCGTAGAGTTCTACCGGGCTGAGGAGGGGAGATCGGCGGAGAAGCTGTTTTGGTCCCAGTATATTGGCGCCGAACATCCGATGCCCTTGAGCGACCAGCTAAAGCAATTGGTCGAACTTCACAAGGCGGCCGAACTGGCCATGAAGGACTTCATAGTCCAGCTGTGGCCTGACGAGCCCCTGCCTAGCAGCTACTTCGGCTTTGTCAAACGGATGGTGAATGCTTGTCCACGGCTTGAAGTCGTGAAGCGGTCCGTTTGCATTGAGGGTGCGCGCAGGGCCTTGGCCTGTGCGAAGGTGCACTGGGGGAAGATGGACGCCAAGAAGTTGGTGACAGAGGGGCCGCCGAAGGGCAAGGAGCATCGCCACCCCGAATAGTGCTATGACAATGTATTTAAGGATGCCCGCCTTGGGGCGGATGAATGTACGAAGGATGTGATAATTGAATGAATGTACTCATGTCATCATGTATTATGAAAACCAGTTCATGTGCGCTGGGAAGCGCTTGTTAATTTAAAATATTACCTTCTGTGCGGCCGTTTAAAAAATCTAGAGTTGGTCAGTCATCGGCTTCCGCCCGTGTAACTAGTACTGGGGTGTTCGGGATAAATATAAATGCTATTTATCCAAGTTTTTGGTCCTTTTAAGGAGGTGATTAGCGTCACGAACAAGGTAATCGGACTATACGGCTTTATCGCCCTCACTTAGCCATAGAAGTCTACAATTTTAAATTTTGGCGAAGCCCCTAGTATCCGGAAAGCCGGACTCGGGGTGCTATACACGCCTAAATCGGACGAGGCCGATTCCTCGCCTGAAGCGGAAAAAATCTTTAAGGATTTGACACCTCTCGAACAGCGACCAGCTCTCGCCTTATCATGACAGTCAGTTGTCGACTTTCTCTACTAAGGTGCTCGTCCGGAAGAACCGGGACACAATCGCAGTAGTTCTCCCTGCACTACCTTAGCCGATATAGCGGAACGTAAGGTACCTAAACATAGGAGCCGGGAAAACCCAACTATTGACCCAAGACATGATTCGGAGCTGATGCATATACTGCTATAAGTTTGGGGTGCCGCACTGTCGAAAGTGTTCGGACTTGTCTTGCTAGGTTATGGGGTACTGAAGGCCCTAGCAAACTGGTCGTGCCAAAATGCACGGGTATAATAAATAAGCAGTAAAAAAAGGGGCAAACAAACTTAATAGTAAGCTGACGTTGTATACTATTTTCCCTTGTTATTCAAATGATACGTCAAAGCGTACATATACAAGTAGTGCGATAAGCAGAATGGGACTGCTTAACACATCCTAACCAGGAGCGGGCGGTATGCGGGTATGTAAAACAGGTATAACGATCGTTATCAGAGACCACCTGAGGATTCCCTCGTATGCCAAAGCTTCTTGTCCTCCTGGTGTGTCCGTCCCTCTATGTGTACGATAGCCGGCCTTTCAGAAGAGTCTCCTGAAGATAGGGACCTGAAGGAAAAAGGGGTGCAAAAATGCGTGTGTCCTGGGGCGGTCGAACCGCATTGTGGACCGTGTCATGGCCGTGCCTCCGCCTATGCCCAGGGTATTTTAAGTGCGTAGTTGTGTACATGCAACACGAATGTCGCCGCTTGACTGGGACTAGGGCGGAGGCCGGATTGCTAGTCGAGCTCTAGACGCGTCGGACGATCCTGTTGTGGAGTACTACGAACTCACTTGACGGTGTCCGGGTTCTTTATCGCCGAATTGGCTGTTTGCCTAAGAAGGTTGTTTTGTACTTCCACCACGAGGGCCGCAGTGTGCTCCTCTGTGCGAAGCGAGCGCTCTGTGTTTCCATTAACTGTAATAACCCCGCGAGGTCCCGGCATTTTGAGCTTGAGGTATGCATAACGCGGTACTGCATTGAATTTGGCGAATGCGGTTCATCCGAGCAGTGCATGATAGCCACTGCAGAAGGGGACGGTGTCGAAGATTAACTCCTCGCTTCGAAAATTGTCCGGAGATCCGAAGACCACTTCCAATGTGATTGAGCCCGTAAAATAGGCCTCCACACCGGGTATGACGCCCTTGAAGGTGGTTTTGGTGGGCTTGATCCTTGAGGGGTCGATGCCCATTTTATGCGACCAGATCCCGATAGAGCAGGTTAGGCTATCGCCACCGCCTATGAGGACTGTGTGAGATGGAATCACAATGATGGGGTCAAGGACCAATGCGCCGAACCGCCATGACGGATACTAGTAGGATGGTCCCCGCGATCGAAAGTGATCGGACAAGAGGACCATGGGTTGAATTTTGGGGCGACTGGCTCCATCGCATAGATGTCCCTTAGTGCACGCTTCCGTTCCAGCTTGGGGATATGGGTTGCGTATATCATATTCACTATTTTCACCTAGGGAGGGAATTTCTTCTGTCCTCCCGTGTTCGGCGGTCGGGGATCCTCGTCGTCGTCGCTATGCAGCCCTTTTTCCTTGTTTTCGGCATTCAACTTGCCGGCATGTTTAAACACTCAGCATTCCCCATTGGTGTGGTTGGCTGGTTTATCGGGGGTGCCGTGAATTTGACATGAGCGATCGAGTATGCGGTCCAAACTGGACGAGCCCGGACTATTTCTGTTGAATGGCTTTTTCCGCTGTCCAGATTTAAAGCCTCTGAATCCGGCATTGACTGCCGTTTCTTTGGCGTTGTCGCCATTATTGCGACGCTTGTGTCTATTCCGTCGCGGCTTGCCGTTGCTATCCCTGGCGTCTGAATCGCCTGAGTTTTTGGGTGTGATGTTGCTGCGAGCCAGCCAGCTGTCCTCGCCCGCGCAGAAGTGGGTCATGAGTGTCGTGAGGGCTGCCATGGACTTTGGCTTCTCTTGGCCGAGATGTCGGGCGAGCCATTCGTCGCGAATGTTGTGCTTGAAGGCCGCTAGGGCTTCGGCATCCGGACAGTCGACAATTTGCTTCTTTTTAGTTAGGAACCTAGTCCAGAATTTCCTTGCTGACTCTCCGGGCTACTGGGTTATGTGACTTAAGTCATCAGCATCAGGTGGTCGCACGTATGTGCCCTGGAAGTTATTGAGGAACGCGTCTTCCAGATCCTCCCAACTGCCATGGAGCTTGCTGGCAGGCTATTCAGCCAATGCCGAGCCAGTCCTTTAAGCTTAAGTGGTAGGTACTTTATGGCATGTAAGTCATCGCTGCGGGCCATGTGAATGTGGAGAAGAAAATCTTCGATCCATACCGCGGGGTCTGTTGTGCCATCGTATGATTCAATGTTTATGGGTTTAAACCCTTCTGGGAATTCGTGATCCATAACTTAATCAGTGAAGCATAGGAGGTGTGCGGCGCCTCTATGCCGGGCTACATCTCGACGTAGTTCAAATGACTCCGGTCTATTATATTCGGCCCGGCCGGACTTTGGTTTATTGTATCCGGCGTGACGGTCATCGTCACGTCTTGTGGCACGCCCTCGTGATCCGTAGATCGATCTTGATTGTCCTGCTTTGTTTTCGAATACATCTCGCAGGTCCTTCGTGTAGCCTCGAGCCTTGGTATTATCGTTTGATTGGCGATGGGGTGTGGTCTGGACTTCGGGCTGGTACGCCGCTTTGTCGCGGCCACTGGGTGGCTGGTCAGCCGCATCATGCGCTGGTAGCGTGGGCTTTAAAGCCTCCTCCTCGAGTTGAGGTAGCAACCTGTGCTTTGGGTAGCTTTTGCTAGGGCGCTCGAGTCCGTATTCCTCGGCAGCCAGGACCTCGGTCCATCTGTCAGTTAGCAGATCTTGATCAGCTTGAAGCTGTTGCTGCTTTTTCTTTAGGCTTTTTGAAGTGCCTATAAGCCGGTGTTTGAAGCGCTCCTGCTCGACGGGATCCTCAGGCACGATAATTCTTTGTCGCCAAGGCTCACTTCGTCTTCGGAGAGAGGCATGTAATTATCGTCCTTTGATTATCCATCAGTTGCCTATTTTTTAGGGCTAGCTTGCCCATCCTCTTGCTCGGCCTGGTTGAAGTCTGGCTGGGCAGGATTGTCTTCGCCTTCGGCACCATCCGGATTGTTATCTCTTGTGCCAGTATCACTATTTTTGCTATGGCGGGGCTTGGAGCGGCGCCAATGACGCCGGTGTCTAGGTTGCTTCTCCAAGGGGTTGTCTTCCGTTGCCTCATCGCCATTGCTTTCTTTAGGGGTGTCCACAATGTAAATATCATATGATGAGGTGGCAGTCCAGCACCCTGTAGGTGCTGGTTCTTGTTCTTCTCCTGCATCGTCGTCTATACCGTCGATGTCGTCGGAGTCGAAGTCAAGCACGTCGGTTAAGTCGTCGACAGTGGCTATAAAGTGGGTGGTGGGTGGGAGACGAATTTCTTCATCATCCGCTCCCCACTCGAGCCGAACATTGTTCGGCCACAGATCTCTTGACAAGGAAAGAGACCTTAATGAGTTTAGCACATTACCCAAGGGTGAATGCTAAATATCCGCGGCAGTGAACTCCATGACGGGTGCCCAATCCGATTCGATAGGCATGGACGCACGCGGTTTGGATCCTGTAGCTGGAGACAAGTCCAAGGGTCCGATGACACCACCCGCGCAGGAGGTGGGATCAGTGTTCGGCTCCGACACCGATGAGTGTGCGGCCTTGGTGGCGGGGTCCATCCACCCGCCCTCGGAAGGCACGATCTGCTCCGGATTGATTCCTGGCACCACCGCAGGCGTGATCTCCCAAATACTGTCTGACAGCAGATCAAAGTCATGCCCGTCGTGACCGTTCGACGTGCCTGGCATGGGCTCGAATCCGTCGAAGATCAAGTCTCTGCGGATGTCGGCAGTATAGCTTAGGCTTCCAAACCTGACCTGATAGCCAGGGCCGTAGCTATCGATCTACTCCAGATGGCCAAGCGAGTTGGCCCGCAGTACGAAGCCGCCGAATACGAAGATCTGCCCGGGGAGGAAAACCTCCTCCTGGACTGCATCGTTGAAGATGATCGAAGGGGCCATCAAGCGTTACAGCGACGGCACAATGGAACTCTCAATGAAAGCACCAATGTCGGTGTCAAAACCGGCGGATCTCGGGTAGGGGGTCCCGAAACTGTGCGTCTAAGGCTAATGGTAACAGGAGGCAGGGGACACAATGCTTTACCCAGGTTCGGGCCCTCTCGATGGAGGTAATACCCTACTTCTTGCTTGATTGATCTTCATGATATGAGTATTACAAGAGTTGATCTACCACGAGATTGTACAGGCTAAACCCTAGAAACTAGCCTATGATTATGATTGTTCTTCTACGAACTAAACCATCCGGCTTATATAGACACCGGAGGGGGCTAGGGTTACACAGAGTCGGTTACAGAGAAGGAAATCTACATATCTGAATATCCAAGCTTGCTCCATGCAAAGGAGAGTCCCATCCGGACACGGTACGAAGTCTTCAATCTTGTATCTTCATAGTCCAACAGTCTGGCCAAAGTATATAGTCTGGCTGTCTGAGGACCCCTTAATCCAGGACTCCCTCAGCGACCATAAGCTTAGCTCATCCGATCATGGCCTGAGACGAGATACGCACGGCTCCTATCAGGGTGTCGGCATTTCGGGAGGTCTTGCTAGTTTTGTTTTACCATTGTCGAAATGTCTTGTGCACTGGGATTCTAAGTTTTATCGGGGTGTCCCGAGATGGAGATTTTCCTCCGCAGATCGTGGTAGTTTATAATAGACTAAGTTGGGACACCCCTACAGGGTTTAATCTTCTCGAGAGCCATGCCCGTTATTATGTGGCAGATTGGAAATTTATAATATCTGGTTGTAGTGAACTTGACACTAAACTCAATTAAAATACATCAACCGCGTGTGTGACCGTGATCGTCTCTTTTCGACGAAGTTCAGGAAGAGAACACCGTGGGGTTATGATTGCAACGTAAGTAGTTCAGGATCACTTCTTGATCATTACTAGTTCGCGACCATTATGTGTAGTCACTCATCTTATTCTTGTATTAATAAGATAGCCACCATACAAATTCTTAGTGATTGATGAAACCTCACCACTTAACCATACCATACCCATCTTAAGCTTTGTTAGTTTTGACACCGTGGGTAATAAGATTGCTGAGTCCCCGTGGCTCACAAGTTACTACATACACAACTGCAGGTACCATTGAGACAGACACATGAGATGCCACCGAGCTCCAGTTGGAGTTTGACGAGGACCGTGGGCGTTTCTACATGTCGTTTTCAGACGATCAGTAGTCGCTCATAGTCGGATAGATCTCGAGATCTGTAGCAGGGTTGGTTATGTCATTTCATCATTTGTTTTCGTTCGTACTCGGACCATGTATTCGAGCTTGAGAAGAGGAGTGGTTCCCGCGCGCTTCCCATTCGCCACGTCGCCTGCCTCGCCCACGTGCACCATGTTTCATGAATGAGCCGAGGTCAGACCTATGTAATGTGTGAGCTTTATTTTTGCCAATAAGGAATCAATAATTAATTGGTAGTTCATTAAGAGTCTTTAATGTATGTGCTGCAAATCCGAGACGTCGTATCATGGGCCCAGCCCCATGTCAGGCAGTGCCAACCTTGGTCGTTTGTTCTGCCTCCACACATACAAGCCATCGTCGTTCCTCTCACTACTACTACTTCTGACGATCCCATCCCGTCGACCATGTGCTTTGTTGTATTGGAGAGCAGGGCTTCAGAACCCTGTCCTTTGTGATCCTGCATCGAGAAAAGGACAATTAGGTTTTCATGGTGCATCTCAGGTGTGACTGCTTGCTGATGTTCCTCTACTTTGACTATGTCCTCAACCTCTCTAACATCGCCATGGGTGAAAACTCCAAAGATTCCAAGAAGAAAGCCAAGGAAAACATCGCCACCACCGTTAAGGCCTTGTCATGGAGGGCATGATCTGTCCATCCTTGTTTTACTTGTTTATGCATTTTCAGTACTTAGAACATTCATAGATATCTCAATTATATGCCTAGTACGCACCCGCATGTTTGCATATTAGTGTGAGATTAGTACTGCAATTGCTATGAAATTGATTTATTCATGGATTAAATCAATCGGAAATTGCTAATTAATCCATCAATCCAAAAAAACATATTTCTTATAAGCAATTTTGATTCAAGGGTTTGCTGCAACATTGAAACCAAATACATTTATGGGTGTTCACTTGAAGTGTTGGGATTCAAAACTATCTTGTGACTCACAACAATGAATGTGTTCTAGGTCACTGGTGACACTCTTGAAGAAATGATTGCTGATGTACAAGAGAAGGCATTCAAAGAGGCCACCACTGTCTTTGTTGGAGATGTTCTAATTGTGATCAAAGACAAGCTAGTTGGCGCATATCTCCATATGTGGGTTGTCAAAAACTTGTGGGGGTGGGCTTGAAGTATAATTCAGCGAAACAGATGTTGGAAGCAAGCTGAATGCCATGGAGCAGTTCCATGACTATAGAATGGTTGTGAACCGCCCTTTATCGGACCATAATCATGAGATACAATGTATCCCTAAGGAGCTCAAACTCCATAGGTATGATTTACTGGACAACTTTGACGCGGGTGGCATAATTGCTAAAATTCCTACTTCTTGGAGGAGCGTTGATACTTCTCTGGAGCACTAGAGACGTGAATTCTCAAATGAAGATGTCATTGGTTCTCTGAGTGTTAAAGATAATTCAAGAGCAAAGGGCTCACACGTTAAGGGGCGCGATGGGCCTCTTGGTGCTAATGTGGTGCAGAAGAACTTCCACAAGTTTAAGGGAAAGAATTTGGTCCAGAAGAATACCAACTTCAAGAAGAAGGGTAAGAACAACAACAACAAACATAAAAAAATGGTTGCTTCACTTACGATGATGGCCACTAGGCCTCCAAGTGCCCGCGGAAGTTCAAGAAAGCCAGCAAAGAATTACAGTCTGTCAACATGACCATGAGTAACAATGATAATGGGGCATATGGGTACGCTAATTTATTTATTGTATTGTCAGTTTGTTAGTCTACCAATTGGAGGATTTATACATGTGCAAATATTCATGTGTGTTCTGATATTTAGTTGATCTCGTCTTATCAGGTGACATGATGCTGCTTTGTACCGACAGGGAATGGAGCGGGTGCTTCTGTTCATGGTGGTGCCATGGTAGATCTGAACTTTGGGAAAGAATGTCCAACTGAAAAACATGCAACGTGTCCCCGCTATTAAAAATAACCTTGTTAGTGGCTCCCTTCTATGTAAAGAAGGCTTTAAGTTAGTATTCGAGTATAATAAAGTATTCATGTTGAAATATGGACTTTTTATTGGAAACGGGTATGAAAGCATAGGTTTGTTCTACCTTTGCCTAGTGATTTTTCATGATAAAGTCACGAAACATATTCATTCAAACCTTAATGAATCTAACATTTGGCCTTCACATCTTTGTTAGATTAATTTTGGTTTTATGATACAGCTAACTAAGACGACCCTATTCAAAGGAGCTAAATGTCATGCGTGTGTGTGCAAGCAAAGCAACCTCGCAAGCCTCACAAGGCCGCATAGGGGAGAGACCTGGCACCATTAGAGCATCTATAGCCACATCCTTAAATCATCCTCAAAATATCCACAGTCAGGCCCGATCAGTGATCGGACATGAAAGAGAAGGAAAAAAAGTGACCCAACCAGACCCATCGTATCATTCCTATTTGTCCAGATTGTCTGCGAACCCTCATATTGATTAAAATATAGGGAGGATATAAGGGCTCGCGAACACGCCCGGGTGTGCCCGGTCAGTCCACCATGTAGGACGCAGCCCACCCTAGCCACCTTTTCTCTTTCTTTATTCATTCTTTTATTTCTCTCTCTTTATCTCCACCAATCACGTGCAAGTGGCCAGGCATATGAGGGAGAAAATGAGGAGCCTGTCTGCATGGACAAACAAATAGGGGCTCAAACCGGACACACCCGATCGAGTACACGGACATGTAGGGGTCAGATTTGCTAAGTCCGATTATAGATGCTCTTAGAGCTCATACATTCTTATTTGTGTGAGATGAATGGTGTGTTGACTAAAGGTAGAAAAAATATTTCATGACATTGATAGATGATGCCACTAGATTTTGCCATGTTTATTGATTAAATAGTAAATATGAGGTTCTACTCTATTTTAAAGTCTATAAGGTAGAAGTTAAAAATAAACTTGAAACAAAAACTGAATGAGTCCAGTTTGACTGTGGTGGGGAGTAATTTTCTAATCAGTTTAATTATTTCTGTGCGGAACATGGTATTATTCATCAGAGTATTCTATTTACCCCAGTCAAACAGGGTTGTCAAATGGAAAAGACATATTCTAACATATTTTTTTAATACCATGTTAGATGCATCGGGTTTATCCAAGGCATGGTGGGGGATGCTATATTCACATCATGTCATGTCCTAAGTAAGGTTCTGATGAAGGATAATGAGATCACCCCGTATGAGCAATGTGAGAAGAAAAGAACGACACTCTCTTACTTATGTATTTGGGGCTGCCTCGTGAAAGTCAGCATGTCGATTACCAAAAAGTGTAATCTTGAACAAAAGACCATGGACAACATTTTTCTAGGCTATGCTAAGCATAAAGTTTGATATAGACTTATAGTGGTGAATCTGAGGTACCTACCGTGAAGGTCGGTACGATTATGGAGTCTAAGATGCCAGATTCTTTAAGGATATTTTTCATATGAGAAATATGCAAAGCACTTCTAGACATGAATATGATGAGACTCCTAAGCCTACCATGCCTATGAAATATCATGAACAAACACGTAATCAAAATCCCGTGAGAAAGACAATGAACCATCTTATAGGAGCAAAAGATAGAGGACTCCAAAGTTATTTGGTGATGATTTCATTATGTACATCATGGATGATACTCTCAATTCCATTTTAGAGGGTTAGGCATCTCTAGATGCATGCTGACAACTAAAAGGATGCAGTCCGTAGTTAGATGGATTTCATTATGGCTAATGGGACATTGGAGATCACCGATAATGCCTCTAGTTGCAAACCAGTAGGAAATAAGTGGGTGTTCATAAAGAAGTTTAGACCTGGTGGTACAATTGAAATGTACAAGGCTAGTCTTATGGCCAATGATTATACCTAGAAAGAAGACAAATATTGGTTGTCTCGCATGTTCTTCTCGTTCATTAGATCGATGTACGTCAAGACGACTTTCCTAAATGAAGGGATATACAAGAAAATCTACATGCAATAGCAGATGGCTTTGTAGTAGATGGTTAGGAGAAAAGTTGTACAAATTATTAAAATATTTGTATGTACTAAAACAAGCACCTAAATAATAGCATTAGAAGTTTGATAAAACTGTAACATCTATTGGCTTTATTGTTAATGAAACTGACGATTGTGTATACTACAACCATGGTAGGGATGAAGGAGTTATACTGTGCTTGTATATTGACAACATACTGATATTTGGAACCAACCTCGAAGTCCTTGAGGAGGTTAAGTTTTTTTACCTCATAACATTAAGATGAAAGATCACTACAAAATTTGCTCTATTTTGCAACGTTTCACTTGTGTCACGCATAACACTTTTTGTCGCAGAAAATACTCCCCTTACATTTTCTCTATTTTTCGGCCGTCACCCCACCGTCACCAAAGCACCGCCATGGAAATAAAATTTCGATTGTACCACTACTTCTGTCATGCAAGATCGCATTTCAGGTGACGAGCCAAATAATGTCACTGGTTGCTGTTTTCGTTAATGGCCCAAAATGTCACCTACGATGGCCCAATCTGTCATGTAAGATCATTTTGGCGATGATAATACGTCACAGGTGATCGGTACAGGGGGGAGGGGTGACCAGTCAAAGATTCATGCAGGTGGGGCCAACAGTTGCTGACGTGGCTTCTTCCATGTGGGTCCCCTACGGGTTGTATTGTTGACCGTCCTGTCAGTAATAACTGGGCATCAGTTTTGACCGGTCAAAGATGCTGACATATGGGCCCATAGGATGTTGACGTGGCTGCTTACATGTGGGACCATACAGTCTATTATTGGTGATGATGTGTCATCTGACCGGTCAACCATTCTGACATGTGGGCCCATTGTTGTGGTCACATGGATGTCGGTGACGGCGTCCATAACCGTCGTCACAGTGTGTAGGCGCGGTGTTGGGGATATAACCCCTCAATATGACCCGCCATGATGGGCGGGTCATCTAGGTGGCGGCTGAAGAGCAAGACTCAAGACGGGCTAAGGCGTCCAGGAGCAAGACCATCAGGGCGGCTCACTGAGTGGTCTGACTTAGGGCCCATCATCCAAAGATGGCGGCCTGAAGCCCCGAAGGGCAAGTCGCCAGGAGACTCCTTACTTAGGAAACAAGACAAGTTAGAGACAGACTAAGTCACGAGTCGTAATACAACCCGGTCTCTTGTAAGCCCTAGGTCTCGACCTGTATATAAAGGTGAGTCCTAGAGGCAGATAGGGCTAAGTTACAATCGATCAATATCTAGTTCAAGTGAATCCGCTCCCGTAATTGATCCCAAAGCAATAAGAAACAAGCAAGAAGTAGGCTATTACCTCAATCATGAGGGGCCGAACCTGGTTAAAACCGCGTCTCTCGATTCCGATCAACCACGACAAGCTAACCACACAGTTGTGATGGCCTCACGACTAAGTTCTCACACTAGGACATCTACCATGACAAAACCATGACAGTTCGCGCCCACCGTGGGGCCAGCGCATGGTGGTTTCAAGTTCTTGAAGGGCTCTTTCCTAGGGATCGAGGAATATGCCATTGACAGGATGACAAAGAGCCACTGCGGCAAGCTCTACATCGACGATGCCGGCTGGGGCCCCGAGGCCGACTCAATCGAGTACGGGTACCAGGTCCCCTTCGGTGGAATCCATGTCTTCACCGGCAAGATCGGCGGATCTGAGCCTGAGCCGGACGTCTGCACCGACTTCATCGAGTCGGCTCAAGCGCATGCAACCCGCCCGGATCTAAGCCGGCCGAAAGCATGTCTTTGTTGGTTTCACGCAAGGTGTGGAACTTGTGGAAAACTCCGCATCTGGAGGAGAGACGCTCGTCTACTCAAATGGTGAGTCCTCGACCGAGAGTCAATCTACCCGCTTCATGACGATGGGCTTGCGGGTTGTTCCAATGGCAACACTATTTCGGACCCCTAAGAGCCGCTGTGCAGGGTTGCCACCTTCATGGCGGGGACGACGCCAGCTCTCAACTCATCGGCGGCTGGAGAAACGACAATGACCCCACTGCCGAGTCATAGCTACGGCAGGCATGCTAAGTTGCCGGCCGTTTCCAGCAGCGAACGACGCCGTAACCCGCCCCGAAACCCGTGGACTGATACTCAAGCAATTGTGGACGGTGCAAGGGCCCGTAGAGAGGTAGAGACCAGTGGGCTTATCAGCCGCCCCCGGTAGTTCCTTCAGCTTCGCTGGGAGCCAGGTCGAGTGCTAGAACCATCAGAGTGTCATGCCTAGTGACGGCTTTATGTAATGAGTGCATGCCTAAAGACTTTAATGTCCCCGCAAAGTAACCAACTACACGGCGGATCTCCCTCCAAAGGCTTGGATCGAGAGCTATGAGCTGGCCATGGATATGTTGGACGTTAGCGATGCGGTATGTTCTAAGTATTTCACTATGATGTTGGAGGGGCCGACCCGCACATGGTTGAAGAACCTACCCCCAATTCTATGAACACCTGGGCTGAGTTGAAGGTGCGCTTCATCAAGAATTTTCAAGGAACTTGCCAGCAGCCGATGACAAATGTTGATTTGTAGCACTATGTGTAGCATGAAGGTGGGTCGGCCCATCATTGGGCTCGCCAAGCTATGAGCATTATCCACTCTTTCGATAGCATTGGGCCGGCTCAAGCTGTGTTTATTTTGGAGAAGAACTATCACTTTCAGCCTCTTGTGCAGAAGCTAGGGCAGCTTAAGCACAAGTGCACAGATATGGGTAACTCATGGATGTGCTTACCAGATATGCTGATTCTGATGGTACAAAGGATCCTAGCTCCGATGATGATAAATCTAGCAAGGGAAAGAAAAACGGTGGCGGGAAGGATCAGCAACAGTGATGGTTGGGCCGGCAGCGCCGTAGTATTTGAGATGGTTGGGGCACATGATAACTTGGAGTCGTGCGGATCACCTGCCGTATGTTGATGATCCGGGTCATCTGACCCTGGTAGTGGCCCCTCAAATGGGCGGTTACAAATTCACCAAGGTACTTATGGATGGTGGTAGCAGCATCAACATATTGTACTATGACACTTTTCGGTGGATGAATCTGATAGAGAAGGATCTTAAACCATCCTCAACGATATTTCACGGAGTTGTTCCTGGCAAATCAGCTTACCCTGTGGGGAAGATCGCTCCAGAAGTGGCCTTTGGTGATGAGTATAATTACAGAGCGGAGACACTGTGGTTTGACGTGGTTAAGATCAAGAGTCCATATCATGCACTGTTTGGACGGCCGGCTTATGCCAAGTTCATGGCTCGCCCTTGTTATGTATATTTGCAGTTTAAGATGTCAGGGCCACGAGGGACGATTACAGTTCATGGGGATCGTAAGATAGCCCTGGAATGTGAAGAAGGGGACGCTGCTTATGCAGAGACGGCCTGTGCTGCCGTGGAACTCAAGTTTTACGAAGACAATGTTGACCCGGCCGACATGACCCCTCTGAAAAAACCACCACTGAAAAGGACCCTCTTCTCAAATTTCAAATGGTAAAAGACACGCAACAAGTTGATTTTGTTCCTGGTGATTCTTCTCAGCGGTTCACCATTGGGACTGGGATGGATCCCAAATAGGAAAGGGCGCTCATTGAGTTCATCCATGAGAATCAGGACATCTTTGCATGTAAACCTTCTGCCATGCCTGGTGTACCAAGAGAATTTTTTGAGCACCATCTTAATGTCGATCCTAAGATGAAACATGTCCAATAGTTCCTCCATTGTTTTAACAAGGAGATGCGTAAGGCCATCGGAAAAGAAGTGGCCCGACTCTTGGCTGCCGGGTTCATAGTTGAAGTTTTTCACCCTCAGTGGTTGGCTATTCATGTTTTTGTGCTCAAGAAGAATGGCACTTGGCGTATGTGTGTTGATTACTCAGATCTTAACAAGGCTTGTCCAGCTGATCCGTTTGCTCTCTCCTGCATCGACCAGATCATTGATGCCATGACGGGTTGTGAGAGTTTATGTTTCCTGGATGCTTATTCTGGTTATCATAAGATCAAGATGGCAGTTGAGGATCAGGGGAAGACAACCTTCATCACGCCCTTTGGACCCTTCCGTTATGTATCTATGCCTTTTGGGCTTAAGATTGCTTAGGCGACTTACCAGCGATGTGTTCAAAATTGCTTCCATAGCCAGATTGGATGCAATGTTCATGCTTATGTTGATGGTATTGTGGTCAAGTCAAGGAAGAACGAAACCTTGCTTGATGATTTGAAGGAAACCTTTGATAGTCTCCGGGTGTACGACATAATGCTTAACCCGGCCAAATGCATTTTTGGTGTACCTGCAGGAAAATTGCTAGGTTTTCTGGTTTCGAAAAGGGGCATCAAAGCTAACCCGGAGAAGATCGACACGATCACCTCTCTGTCTAAGCCGGCCTGTATCAATGATGTTCAGTGCCTGGTGACTCCTATTGCAGCCCTGAGCCGGTTTATAAGCTGCCTAGGTGAGATTCCCCTGTACTAGATGATGAAAAGACTGATCATTTTGTTTGGAGTGATACTGCTAATGAGGCTTTCGAGGCACTTAAAAAGCAGCTGGCTGAGCCGCCTATCTTTGCTGCTCCGATTGACAAAGAGCCTGTGCTCGTGTACGTGGCGGCTAATAATAAAGCCGTCAGTGTGGCAGTTGTCATTGAGCGCAAGGAGGTAGGAAAAGAGTATCCAGTCCAACGGCCCATTTATTATGTCAGTGAGGTCTTGACGGAGTCCAAGCAAAGATATCCGCATTGGCAGAAATTGATGTTTGGGGTGTTCATGGCTAGCCGCACGTTGAAGCATTATTTCCTGGGGCACCCAATCACTGTTGTTAGCGCAGCTCCTCTAGGGGATATCATTCAAAATAGAGAAGCCACAGGCAGAGTTTCTAAATGGGCAAGTGACCTTGGGCCACATCATTTGAAATATGTGCCTCGAACCACCATCAAGTCTCAGGCTCTGGTGGATTTTATCAATGATTGGACGGAACTGCAAGCACCCGAGGAGAAGCCGGATAATACATACTGGACGATACACTTTGATGGATCAAGGCAATTGGAAGGCTCGGGGTTGGTGTTATTTTATCTTCTCCACGAGGTGCCCAATTTTGTTATGTCATGAGGCTTATGTTTCCCTATACGAATAATGCAGCTGAGTATGAGGCTTTGCTAGAATAATGCAGCTGAGTATGAGGCTTTGCTACATGGGCTCCGCATGGCCAAGGAGATGAACTTGAGTCGGGTTAGATGCCTTGGCAATTCAGATCTCGTTGCACAGCAAGTTTCACGGAAGTGGGATTCTAAAGACCCGCTCATGGCGGCTTATCATCAAGCAATGACTAATATTGCTGGCCACTTCAAGGGTTATCAAGTGGATCACATAGACCGATAGCATAATGAGGCGGATGATGCTTTGTCCCGGCTGGGGTCTCAGCGTTAGCCATTTCCCCCTAATGTGTTTCTGGATGTGCTGCATAATCCTTCTGTCAAGTTACCTTCGGAAAAAGATCTCGCTATCCCTGACCCGGAAGGATAGTAGGTGGCGGCTCTACATGCTATTCCAGATTGGACATTACCTTATCTGGCTTATTTGACTCGGGGTGAGCTTCTAGAATATGAAATTTTGGCCACGCAGATCATCTGGTGGTGTAAGTCCATGACGATTGTCAATGGCGAGTTACACAGGTGCAGTGTCACTAACATGTTTCAATGTTGTGTTTCCCCTGAGGAAGTGTAGCGACCAGACCTCAAACAGTCTAGTCTCTGTGCATCAGTGTCATCCCTGGATCGGTAATGCTAACATGCACAATACTTGAGGATTTATAACAGAGTTTCAATCACACACTTATTACATTGAATGTCTCAAAACAGAACTTATTACAATAATATGGCTTAAGGCCATCTAAAAACGATAACAGCGGAAGGCTTGGAAGATAAAGTGAGTCCATCAAACTCCAACGGCATAGCTGAATGAACGACAACGACCTATGGCAATTTACTCGTCGTCTGAAAAGTTGCAACATGAAATGTTGCAGCCCGAAACGGGTCAGCACATGGAATATGCTGGCAATGTAACACATAGAGTAATGAATAGAATAAATGCTATCACTACATGCATATATGGCTGGTGGAAAGCTCTAGGGTTACAGTTTTTTGCATAAAGCCAATTTTCCCCTACAACAAAGGAATAAATTTTGTTTAACTATCATGGTGGTTGTTAAACATTGAGAAGGTTCCTCCAACTCAATCCCAATTAAGCATCATCATTAAACCCAATCAAATTAATTTAGAGTGATGAGATCAACATGATAATCCAAGAACCAGATACTCAAGATGTCCATAAGCGGGGACACGGCTAACCATGATTAGTTTATACACTCTCTAGAGGTTTGCGCACTTTTCCCCACAAGACTCGATCTCCTCCGTTAGATTTCTCACACTACATGATGTTTGAGAAACGGTTGACCGAGACACAGTCTTTTAGAAGCATTAACTCTTTACTCTGGGTAGACAGTACCACCTACATCCCCTACATCTGCTAGTCTACCACTGAAAGAGGTCACACAACATACTCAACTATGCCAGAGCCCATAATGGCTTGTGGCTGCACACAGAAGTTTCTAGCATGAATAATCTTATGATCCCTTTGAGCCTGGGTGGCGAACCGTAGGATGATCACACGCGTACTCCGGGATATCCTAGGACAACACTGGATTCTCCAGGTGCCCTGACAACCACTGGGTACTCCAGGGTGCCTTCAACCAATCCACCCAGATGTGTATTTAAGTAGCCACCTTAAGTTAACCATTAATTAGCAATACTCACAACTGTCATGGATACACTCACCCAATCCATGTCTACGAGCATAGCATAGCAATATAAGCATAACGTAGAAGTAACTCCCAAAGGTTTGATAATAAAAAGGCAATAGGTTCTACCTCTTCATCTACTTCCCAAAACCCACATGTTAATCAGATCCTAACCATGCAATGTTTGAGGGTTGATCTAATGCATAAAAACTGGGTAGTAAAGAGGTAAGATCAAAGTGTTACTTGCCTGGCTGATGATCTGCAAAACCTAGAGACTCGTAGTAGCACGCTTCGCACTCAGGGTACTCTATCGCAAACAAACAATAAGATACACAATCACTCATAGAAGCATGGGTAAAACTCAAATAAGAGATCTAACCAAAAACTTCAACTGAAGAACTCAGGTTTGCAAAAAGAATCAAATCAAACGGAGCAACGAAACTCAAACTACGAAAGAAACAAGATCTGTTTACTAATCTGGACTAAAGTCAAATTTTACAGTACCAAAATCTTGTTCAAGTTGGTTAAACAGAAAGAGGGCTCCGAGACGAAGATCTAGGCGCTTGAATCACCTGAATCGGATAAACGAGCGAAAAGATAGACTAAAACAAAGATCAGGACAGAAATCACGATCGAAAATAATTGCGGAAAAACCCTGGAAAATAAAATGGGACGAACAGGCTAACGAAACGAACGTTCGCTGTTTGCGGCTAACTGATGAACAACATTTGTTAAAACGAACGTATGGACGAACGTCCGCTATTTAACTAAACCGAAAAAACCGAACCGATCTGGAAAAAAACTAGATCTAGGGTTTCCAAAAAAACCCGATGGTTTCCCGAGAAAAACTGTACGACGGCGGCGGCTACCTCGGCGGCGAGACAGCAGCGGGGTCGGCAGCGGCGACGGGCAGTGGGGTCGGCGGCGGGGCGACGGGGTGGTGGTGGCGGACGGCGGCGGCGGCGAACTCACGCGACGGTGGCGGCAGGAGGTGGCGATGGCACGGCGGGGGCTAGGGTTTCAAGGCAGGGTGGGGCTGGCGGCAGGGTCGGCGGCGGGGTTGGGCCCCGGCTTATAAGGCCGGCCGGGTACAGTGTCCAGGTCAGACACGGCCCGGTAAGGCGGCTCCATTTTTTTTTAAATAAATCTTGACGCAGAAAAACTAATACAAGAAATACTAAACGGAGTCCAAAAATCCTGAAATAAATTTTCGCGGTCCTCTAATAATATTGTGGACAAAGTGAACATTTATTTGGGCCTCTATTGCAATTTTGAAAAACACATTTTTTTCCTAATTCAATTAAAATAGCAATAAAAGCCCAAATAAAAATCTTATTTGATTTTATCATTTTTCCTCCAATATTTCTTTATTTTGGAGAAGTCATTTTATCCCCTTTCTTTTATTTCATATTAGAAATATTTGAAGAGGAAAATAATTAAAACCAAATGATCCTCATTTCAAAATTTGAGAAAACTCAAATATGAAAATAACGAAATCCCCAACTCTCTCCGTGGGTCCTTGAGTTGCTTAGAATTTCTAGGATCATCCAGAAATGCAATAAAATTTGATATGCAATGATGACCTAATGTATAACATTCCAAATTGAAAGTTTGGGATGTTACAGGAAGGAAGTGATATTGTCCAAGAAATTCATGATGGAGACTGTGGTCATCATGCCGGGTCAAGATCTGTAGTGGCCAAGGCTTTTCAACACGGGTTTTTCTGGTTGACGGCTCATGCTGATGCATAGGATATTGTCCGCAAGTGTGATGGTTGCTAGAAATTTGCATGACAAGGTCATGTGCCAGCTCAAGAATTGCAGATGATCCCAATAACTTGGACTTTTGTGGTCTGCGGGCTTGATATGTTTGGGCCCTTTAAGAGGTCTAAGGACAAAAGGACTCACCTTTTGGTTGTAGTTGATAAATTTACCAAGTGGGTTGAGGCAGAGCCAGTCAACAATTGGAAGCAGCAACTGCAGTTCAGTTTGTGAAAAGGCTGATCTTTCGCTTTGGTTATCCTCATAGTATAATCACTGATAATGGGACAAACCTTTCTAAGGGTGCTATGAAAGAGTTCTGTCAGAGGGAGCACATCCAGCTTGATGTTTCATCTGTGGCTCATCCACACCCCAATTGCCAGGCCGAGCGCGCTAACTAGGAGATATTACGAGGGATCAAGCCTTGACTCATGGTTCCCTTGGAGCGTAATCCGGGTTGTTGGGTTGAAGAGCTTCCTGATGTTCTTTGGAGCATAAGAACCATCCCCAACATATCAACAGGCCACACGCTGTTCTTCATGGTTTATGGCACAAAGGCGGTTCTCCCAAGCGACATGCGGCATGACTCGTGCAGGGTGGCAGCTTACGTCGAAAGAGGTAATGAGACGGCTCGTTAGAACTCCTTGGATGCCTTGGAAGAAGAATGTGATCTTGCGGCGGCTCGATTTTCGATTTACCAACAAGATCCGCGTCGCTATCATAGCCGCAGGGTTCGAAGCCGCAGTTTCGAGGAGGGCGATTTAGTGTTCATTTGATTCAAGATCAGACAGACTTGCATAAGCTTTCACCTCCTTGGGAAGGGCCCTTTGTGGTTAGCAAGAACCTCAACAATGGGTCATATTATCTCATCGACATACGTGAGTACAATAAGTCACGTACCTCTAAGGAGGAGACTAACAGGCCCTGGAACATTGCTCCTCTTAGGCCTTACTATACCTAATCCACTGGCTTCAATCATTTTATATAACTTTATCATGTATATACCTTTTTATGATCAAACATAATAAATCCGGCATCCCCGAAACTCGAGGCCTCTGTCGTTTCATCTCATACATTTTGCATGAGTCTTTTATTTATTGATCATAGGTCACTTGGAGGCTTCCAATTCACCGACTTTAGCTTTCTCATCCTCTTGACCCGGCAAAACACCACATTATATTGGTTAAACCTACCTATCTGCTTTATGCTACTCCGCAAAGGTGACCTGCCGTACTCATGAGAGTTAATCTTTATGACCCTGAACTTGTCAACGTTAAAACAGCGACTTAAGTCACATGAGAGCCGGCTTACAGAAAGAAAGGATAAACCAGGGGTATCATGCCAGCTTCACTGAAGCAAGAGTTGAGCCTTAAAAGCCAGTCTTTTTGTCAAGCCTTGAAAGTCAACTTATAATTCATTCAATATTTCTATGATTGTATTGGTTCTCTGTTTTGCACGAACCTTTTGCTCTTGATCATATTATGGCAACGACTATAAGTCTCCGGGTCGAAAGAACTCCGGGTTGTTTTTGATTAGCATTGAGCGTTTATTGACCATGAGTCACTGGGTTATCAATCTGCAATTGCTTTTAAAAAAATCACCATGACTATAAGTCGCCGGTGGATAAGTTGTTGGGTTACTTCACACCAGACACCATATGGAGCAATTTTTTGCAGCTCCGTTGAGATCGTGTATCAAGTTACTTCAGGTAACTTATCAAAGATCAGTGACAGCAATAGCTGCACAATAGAAAGGATAACACGTCCAAGGCGGGCCAATAACATGCATTGATCCAAAAAAATTCAAGCAGCAGGCAGATTAGTGTTTGAACAAAAGTTAACGTGCATGAAGGCATGCCAAAGCAACCAAGTGTTTTTGCTAGGCCTATTACAAGGCCACAGATGAGCCCAAAAAAATTTCAGCGCAATTTTTGTGGAGTTGCTACTACTCATGTAAACCGGCTTCTGTGCCGACCAGGTTGTTCTCCTCTGAGTTAGCACCTTGTTCACCCGCAGTGGTTGATGCCTCTGGGTCACCCTGTGTCGACCTTTCTATGTCATTGATATGAGAGTTGTCCATATTCTAGTTGACATCGGTTCAGGCTTGGAATATGTCTTCTTCATGCATGATAGGATGTGCGTCAACATCAGGGGCAAAGGTATGCTTACGCCATTGTGGAGTCAATTCAAAAGATTCAAATGCTGGCCCTTTAACTCAAGTGTTTTTGTCGTCGTAAGCCGACTGATATTTCTTCAAGTCCATACCTGCGACAAGTTGACTCGCCAACACTTGAGTTTCCTTCACACAACGGGCATAATCGGTGGGTGAAAATTCAGTCCCGTCATCCTTATATCGAGGAAACCCAGTATCTAACTCTGGCACGTAAGCTATAGCCCGACTTAGGGAGATCATCGCACCAGCTCGAGTGGCGGATTTCTCCAGGTCTTCTATCTGCTTTGGAATGGTAGAGAGTCGCCCTAGCATGTCTCTTATGAATTGCGCTAGTTCTTTTGGACCCATTACATCCTTAATGGTATACATGGTTCTAGCATATAGCTTCTCCACGAGAGAATATACAGCTTTTAGCTTCATTAAGTTGCCGCCCTGGAGGTTGTGACTTTTATTACCTGCAACTTATTCAATGAGTGAGCCGGCAGGCGATTTATGTCATGTGTTTGATCATCTGCCGAGATGTATGTATAAAGCTTAAAGAGTTCCTTACCAAATATGGCCTGGGTCATTTGGGAGATATGGTGTTGGCCCTCGGTGGCTTCCGCACGCTTTACCAAGGCGGCCTTTTCAGTTTCAAACATAGTTTTGGCAGTTTCAAAATTTACCTTGATTTTTTCCAGTTCTTCCACAGAAAACTGTAGGCTTGATTTAGCCTTTGCTTGTAGAGCTTGTTCAGTTTCAAATTGCCTTTTCAAGCCAGTCAAGTTTGATTCGGCCATGTTCAAAGCATCATGCGAGTATAAGGAGGAAGTTCATGTTTAAGATATCCAACTAGTTCCAAGCCGGCAACAATGTACAACCTGGTACTTGGGGGCTATGACAATTCAATTTTATTTGGGAAGTCCCAACAAGATTGCAAGCAATATTCTTAGCACTTGGGGGCTAATGCATGTCATTTTTTCTTCCTTAATAACACAAGAAGACCCAACTCAGTTCATAAAAATGAGTCGGCCCTTGGGGCCTACACGTTACTTTTCAAAAGTTACTTCATTTAAAGACCTGAATCATCTCAGGAAGATGAGCCGGCCCTTGTGGGCTACATGAAATTTATTTCAACACACACACACACACACACACACACATATATATATATATATATATATATATATATTGAAAGAAAGGCTTGTCATTGACATGATAACCAGGCCCTTGGGGACTACATTGCAAGATCTATATATTTACGTCTAAGTCTTAAACACACTCAAGTTTTCCTATGATTAAGACTTGGGGGCTAGATAAAGATATACAATCGTAGCGACCCAACCTCAAACGGTCAAGTCTCTGTGCTTAAGTGTCATCCCTGGATCGGTATGCTGACACACACACACACACACACACACAGTACTCAAGGATTTATAACAGAGGTAAATCACATGTATAAAATAACGTAAATACTATTACCTCAATCCAAATATCGCGGAAGCAACAAGGTTGTGGATTCCCATCAACACCAACGGCAAAGTTGAGTATAGGAAATCGTAACACTAACGTATCACTTACTCGTCGTAAGATATCCTGCAACATGATACGTTGCAGCCACAAAGGGTCAGTACATTGAATGTACTCGCAAATTCACACCATAGGATAATGATGAATAATAATAACTACCACTACATGCATATTTGGCTGGTGGAAAGCTCTATGGTTATAGTTTTTGCGAAAAGCCAATTTTTCCCTACCACAAAGGAATAGATTTTAATTTAACTATCATGGTGGTTGAAACATCATTGAGAAGGTAACCCCAACTCAATGATCCCAATTAAAAGTAATTAACCCAACAAATTAATTTAAGTAACATGATGAGATAGTTAAGATACTTCAAGTACTAGATACTCAAATTGTCCATAACCGGGGACACGGCTAACCATGATTAGTTTGTACAATTTGTAGAGGTTTGCACACTTTTCCCCACAAGACTCGATCGCCTCCGTTGGATTTCTCGCACTACATGATGTTTGAGAAACGGATGACCGAGACACGATCTTTCGTAAACATTAACTCAGACTCGGGTAGACCATACCAAACCTACAAAACCCACTACTTGTCGATCTACCTCTTCAAGAGCTTCACGTAACTTACTCAACTATGCTAGAGCCCATAATAGCTTGTGGCTGCACACGGAAGTTTCTAGCATGAATAATCTCGCCCTTTGAGCACTGGTGGCTCCATAGGAAAATCACACGGTAACCCCGGGATTTCCAAAAAAACAGGCAATCACTGGATACCCCAGGTGCCTCAATCCACCCAGATGTGTATTAAAGTTGCCACCTTAAGTTGAACCATTAAGTAAACAATCTCACATCTGTCATGGAATACACTCAAACCCAATCCACGTCTACGAGCATAGCATGGCAATATAAGCATAACGTTGAAGTAACTCCCAAGGGTTTAATAATAAACAGGGCAATAGGTTCTACCTCAGCAACTACTTCCCAATACCCACATATTGTCAACTCCTAACCATGCAATGTTTGAGGGTTGAAACTAATGCATAAAAACTGGGTATGAAAATGGATATGATCAAAGTGTGAACTTGCCTGCAATGTTGATGAAGGTGATTCACACTCAACTCCTGATAGTTCTACTCGTCACACTCCGGTCAATCTATCGTGAGCAAACAATAGTAACCACACATAAGCAATCACTCAAAAGATCGAAAAGAACGAAGAGTACGATTCGGAAAACATCAAAACCAAGCGAATAACTCTTGCAACATAACACAATTTCTAACAGTACCAAAATTATATGAATTTGGCCTTATCAGAAAGTTTAGTTCAAGAGCTCCGATTTGCACAAAGAATCAACTCAAATGGAGTTATAAAACTCAAGTTACGATCAAACGAAGTTCAAATACTAAACTATTTGAAGTTCAAATTTTAAAATTTCAAAAACATGTTTAAGTTGTTTTACTGGATAGAGGAGATCATAGCGAAGAGGTGGGCGTTGGTTTTGTTGGATTTGGATAAACGAGTAAAAAGTTGTGAGTGTTTGAAGTCCAGGGGCTAATCTGTAAATAAAATATTCACACACGGGTCCCTAGCCGAAATTTAAAACAGAAAAAGAAAAAAAACAAATCTTATCGAACGAACGTTCGCTACCAAACGCTAACGAACGAAACGTTTGCTAGATCTACCTAAACAGAAAACGTTCATTACATAGCAAAACTAAATAAAAAAAGGTGTTTTAACCAAAATCGCACCTTTAAAATAAAACCGTTCGGACCGGGCGGTTTTACGGACCGAAGAAAACCGCGGTTGATCGATCGACGCCGCGAGGCTGCGGATTCCGGCGAGCGGGGCGAGGCGAGACGACGGCTCGCAATGAACGACAGTGAGGGGCGAGGCGCATGGGAGCGAGGGCGTCAGGCGGCAGGTGGCGGGCGGCGAGATGTGCACGGTGGCGGCGATTCCGGCGAGGCGGCGGCGAGATGCGGCAGAGAGAAAAGAGGAGAGAGGGGGCGGCGGCCTCGCCTTTTAAAGACGAAGGGGAGTGCGTTGCGTGGAGGAGGGGCAATGAAGGCGGCGGCAGGAGTCCGGATCGGGGACGGCTCCTATGGCGGCGCGGCGGCGTACGACGGGTGGAATCCCGCCTAGGATCGGGGCGAGCGGTGCTGGCTGGGCCGCGGCTGCGGTCGGGCCTTGGGCCGGCCCAGTCACGGTGGAGGGGAAGATTTTTTTTATATAAAATAATTTCAGAAAATAAAATAAAAGCAAAATAAATAAAAATATACTATAGGCATATAATATATCAAAATTTTCAGAAAATTATTTCCAACAACATGGACATTTTTCTATGGTCAACTAAAATCCACACAAATTTAAATAAAACAAAGAGTGCTACTGCCCTACTAAAATCCAATAGAAATCATTTTAAAAATACCAAAATTAATTCAAATTTATTTCTCTCCAATTTTCTGATGTAGGGAATCATGTTACCCTATTTTCCATATATTTTATTTTTGGAGAAAAATAATTTGAATAAAATCCAAATAACTCCAAATTGAAAAATAAATTCAAAAGAACTTTGAATTTAATTCTTTGAAACTCCCAACTCATATTTCATATGTTTTGAAGAAGTCATTTTATCTTCGCTCGAGAAAATCATTGAGTTGCATAAAGTTCCTGGATTTGAAATATTTCCAAATAAGATTCAAATCTTTTCAAATCCCTTTTCATTTATTTAAAAATGGAAGAAGTCATGTTATCTTCTCTCCAGGATTTTGTGATGAAAAGAAGTTGAATTCAAGGAGACCAGAAAGCAAAGATGAAAGTTTGGGAAAGTCCTTTTTTTCCCTCTCATTTAACTTTCAAAAAGTTTCGAATTTCACTCAATCAATCACACAACAATCAAGCAACAATCAAATCTATCTATTTATTATAACATTCCAAAATTTAGAATTTTGGGATGTTACAACAATACTGAGGAAGTTTAAGTTCCTTCATTCCTCATACTTCCTTTTCGTCATATTCACCATGCCGGCTTCCATATCGCGGCTTGTAGAAAGGCGGGCCAAGTAGGCTACGTGCAGTTCTTCTGCGTTGAACCCCTTATAAGATGACAACTCAAGTTTTGTCTTTCCCTTCTCAGATAAGGGCATCTCATCTTTTGCTGAGAGCTTATTTAGCACATTTCAGACCTCTGGGGCTTTATAAGTCTCCCGGTGATAGCAATATGATCGTTGTACTTTTCTTGAGGAGGAATGTCGCCAGCCACCTTAACAGGGCTCAAAGCAGGAGCAAGGCTTGGAGGGGCAAGATTATCTGCCAGGTTAGCCTCGGTGTCCATTACCTCAATGGTTGCTGGTTCATTTTGCTGGGGTAGTTCAACTTGGTCGTCATGATGATCTTTGGGGTTTTCAGTGTGGGTCTCAGGGGTTACCAAGACATGATCCTCTAATTCAGGAATCTCATGAGTTGTTGACGACTCGCCAACCTTTCTCTTCTTGGTTTTGGCTTTGGCCATGCAGATAAGACGACATGCTGTAATATATGCAGTAATAACTAGGGTAAAGTGTAGCTCAGTTAAGAGAAGGTTACCCTGGATTTATGATCAGAGCCGGTAGCTGAGTGGAGGTTGAGTCTCCTGAAGATGATGGTGACTCCTGATAATCTGAATCAGAGGGTTTAAGAGGCTGCCTGATAAGGCTAGCTCATGGAATAGAAGGAGTTGGACTATGAGGCACCTCGTCATGTCGCTTGCGGGCGGATGGTTCATAAGATAAGTCGGTCAACAGCTCTCCAGAGCCGCTCCGAGTTTGGCGCCTTGACTCATGCTGGGTTTTCTTCAAAACAAAGTTTGGGTCCAAATGAGCAGCTAGATGAGAAAAACTCACTTTCTGAATGACCTGCCTAGTGTTGTTGGGAGACAAGGATTCTGAGCCAAAAGGGATGGAAATTATCTCAGCATCATCAGCCCGGCTTGTTGCAGCATCACCCTGAGAATAAGAAGCATCAACGGACTCAATAAAAAGACGACCAAGGGAGTCAAGTTTTACCTCCGACTGATTATCAGTTATTGGTGACTCGCCCCTCGCTACTGGTCATTAACAGCGACAAGTTTATTCTTTCTTTGAGTCAGCGCAGTTTTAGTCTTAGTCGCCTGTGTTTTCCTCTTCTTACTCCAGAATGGGGAGTTGGCCTATATAGTTGAACAAGGTTAATAAGTGAAATACTAAATAAGTAAAGGTTGATAAGCCGGATAAATAGTTATACTCACCGGAGGAGCTGGGTTAAGCTAGAAGAATGGTTGCAAGCCTGTTTCACAATTTTGTTTAGTTCATCAGCTTCTAAGTCAACAGAGCTGTATTGTTGAATGCCTGTTGAGTCGCCTGAGTAATTCCACATTAAGCCAGGCCAGCGACTCAAGGGCATGATTCTCCAAGTAACCCAGCACCGGGTTAAGTCAACTTCCGTTAAGCCATTGGCCAATAAGGCCCTGAGTTTTGGATATTCGGGGGTGTGTTGAGCATGCTCTTCTGGAGTAACCTGCCTAGGGAGGTCAAAATCAATAGGAAGACAGTAAGATCTATAACCCGGTAAGGGGTTCTCATCATTTGGAGCCGTTTTCTTGCAATAGAACCAAGTCTTAATCCATCCTTTAGGATGACTTGGTAGAGTGACTAGAGGAAAGGATCCGTCTCTCCGCCTCTGAATCGAGACCCGCCGAGTTCTAGGCCGGGGCCATCAGCAAATTATGTTTGAAGGTTGATGTAGAAAAAATCCTTGAAGAGAGGAATAGTGGCCTCCATTTGCAGATACGCCTCACATAAGACTTGAAATTGGCACAGGTTGGATATGGAATTTGGGACAAGATCTTGAGGATGAAGGTTGAAGAAATTTAAGAAGTACCAGAAGAATTTTGACCCGGGCGGAGAAAAGCCCGTAAGGAGATGGTCTATAAATACCACGACTTCTCCTTCGTCGGGTTGGGGAACATCGTCTCCTTGGGTGGCTCGCCAGCCAGTCTCTTCTTGAGGAGGCAGAAGGCTTTGTTCTTTATAATCGTTGAGCATGAGCTGGCAAACTTGGGAAGGCACCCAGTTGCAAATTGTGGTTTTTGCCATGATGAGCCGCTTAAGTGAGATTAAGAACTGCATAAATATGAACAACGTGTTACTTATGACGCGATAACTCACCACATCAACTATGTGATGAGACGACACTATTAGTTGTGGTTAAAGACAAGACGACATAATCATTAATGACAGATGAGTCGCCTAACACGTGAGCCGGCCTGGCAATAGGGGCAATTTGTAAATATCTGACGGGTTACAATCACAATGGTGAGCTTGCAAAAAACATGAAGGCACCCTATTCTAAATTGAGATTTTTCTAATTTTCTGCTAAGTGATGGATAAACAGGTTTCTATCAGGAGCACTTACAGTCATGTCTACAAAATATGCAAAAAAGGAAAATGTTTGCTAAACCTAAAGAGTGCGCTAGAAGTGCCAACTGATCTATTCATGAGTTCTAAAAATAGCATGAGAATTCAAAGGCATAAAAAATGGAGCCACAGTTTGTACCACTATGTTTTGGCATGAAAGTCCATGCGAAATAATAGATCTAAATGAGCAGTGGCAATATAATATGGATGAACTTCGACAGACTACAAGAAAACAAGGTAGATCTGGAGATGGGGGATTAGAGTACCTGGCTGCAATGCCAGATGGCGGCGATGTTGGTTTGAATCTCCGGTGATGAATGAGTGGTGTCGCGGTGCTGGACGAGGTGCCTGTGAAGGTCGGACTAGGGCAACGGAGATCCAGATGCGCAAAGAGTCCAGGCACAAGGAAGAAGAAGCAAGGGGGGCGAGGTAAAAGTAAAAAAGACGGCCCCGTGCAGGTATTTATAAGGCAAAGAGATAAAAATAATGGCAGGCATGAGAATCAAAGGGCATAGTAACTTTTGGAGCAGGAGATGCCTCGATTCTCGGCCTCAATAGATATACTCAAAGATTCGTCATGATGTCATCCTGGGCTCCATGGATTTTCGGAGGATGATGTCAGCAATGAGAAGGTATGAAAGATAATGATACGTCCATTCTGCATCATGCTTTTATATCGATATTTATTGCATTATGGGCTATTAATTCACATTATATCACAATACTTATGCCTTTTCTCTCTTATTTTACAAGGTTTACATGAAGAGGGAGAATGCCGGCAGCTGGAATTCTGGGCTGGAAAAGGAGCAAATTTTAGAGACCTATTCTGCACAACTCCAAAAGCCCGAAACTCCACGAAAGTCAGTTTTCGAATATATTAACAATATCGGGTGAATAAAGCACAAGAGGGGGGCCACCCACCGTCCACGAGGGTGGAAGGCGCGCCCTACCCCCTGGGTGCGCCCCCCTGCATCGTGGGCCACCTGGAAGCCCCTCGATGCCCATCTTCTGGTATAAGGTGTCTTTTGCCCTGGAAAAAATGAGAAGGAAGCTTTCGGGATGAAGCGCCACCGTCTCGAGGCGGAAGCTTGGCGGAACCAATCTAGGGCACCGGTGGAGCTGTTTTGCCGGGGAAACATCCCTCCGGGAGGGGGAAATCGTCACCATCATCATCACCATCGATCCTCTCATCGGGAGGGGGTCAATCTCCATCGACATCTTCACCAGCACCATCTCCTCTTAAACCCCAGTTCATCTCTTGTATCCGATCTTTGTCTCAAAATCTCAGATTGGTACCTGTGGGTTGCTAGTAGTGTTGATTACTCCTTGTAGTTGACGCTAGTTGGTTTATTTGGTCGAAGATCATATGTTCAGATGCTTTAATCATATTAATACCCCTCTGATTATGAACATGAATATGATTTGTGAGTAGTTACGATTTTTCCTGAGGACATGGGAGAAGTCTTGTTATAAGTAGTCATGTGAATTTGGTATTCGTTCGATATTTTGATAAGATGTATGTTGTCTTTCCTCTAGTGGTGTTATGTGAACGTCGACTACATGACACTTCACCATTATTTGGGCCTAGGGTAAGGCATTGGGAAGTAATAAGTAGATGATGGGTTGCTAGAGTGACAGAAGCTTAAACCCTAGTTTATGCGTTGCTTCGTAAGGGGCTGATTTGGATCCATATGTTTCATGCTATGGTTAGGTTTACCTTAATTCTTCTTTAGTAGTTGCGGATGATTGAGAGAGGGGTTAATCATAAGTGGGATGCTTGTCCAAGGAAGGTCAGTACCCAAGCACCGGTACACCCACATATCAAATTATCAAAGTAAGGAACGCGAATCATATGAGCATGATGAAAACTAGCTTGACGATAATTCCCATGTGTCCTCGGGAGCGCTTTCCTTTATATAAGAGTTTGGCCAGGATTGTCCTTTGCTAAAAAAGTATTGGTCCACCTTGCTGCACCTTGTTTAATTTTGTTACTTGTACCCGTTATGAATTACCTTATCACAAAGCTATCTGTTACCGATAATTTCAGTGCTTGCAAAGAATACCCTACTGAAAACTGCTTGTCATTTCCTTCTACTCCTCATTGGGTTCGATACTCTTACTTATCAAAAGGACTACAATATATACCCTATACTTGTGGGTCATCAAGACTCTTTTCTGGCGCCATTGCCGGGGAGTGAAGCGCCTTTGGTAGGTGGAATTTGGTAAGGAAAAATTTATATAGTGTGCTGAAATATACTGTCCTTTGAGGGGGCTTGTCCGGGGTATCTTCACCCCGACCAGTAGAGCAAAGAGTTTCTCCTCAACCTACTAAACCTACTAAAAAAATTACTTTGAAATTCCTTTGGGTATGATAGAGAAACTACTAGCTAATCCTTTTATAGGAGATGGAACATTACATCCCGATATGCACCTAATCTATGTGGACGAAGTTTGTGGATTATTTAAGCTTGCAGGTATGCCCGAGGATGTTATCAAGAAGAATGTCTTGCCTTTATCTTTGAAGGTAAAGGCATCGACATGGTTTAGGCTATGTGATGATATTGGATCATGGAACTACAACCGATTGAAATTGGAATTTTATCAGAAGTTTTATCCTATGCATCTGGTTCACCGTGATCATAATTATATATATAATTTTTGGCCTCGCGAAGGAGAAAGTATTGCTCAAGCTTGGGGGAGGTTTAAGTCAATGTTATATTCATGCTCCAATCATGAGCTCTCAAGAGAAATTATTATTAGAATTTTTATGCTTGGCTTTCTCTCAATAATCGCTCCATGCTCGATACTTCTTGTACTGGTTCTTTTATGATGAAGACAATTGAATTCAAATGGGATTTATTTGAAAGAATTAAACGTAACTCTAAAGATTGGGAACTCGACGAAGGTAAGGAGTCAGGTATAACACCTAAGTTTGATTGTGTTAAATCTTTTATGAATACCGATGTTTTTCGTGAATTTAGCACTAAATATGGACTTGACTCTGAGATAGTAGCTTCTTTCTGTGAATCATTTGCTACTCATGTTGATCTCCCTAAGCAGAAGTGGTTTGAATATCATCCTCCCATTGAAGTAAAAGTAGTTGAACCTATTAAAGTTGAAGAAAAGATTATCACTTATAATGTTGATCCTATTGTTCCTACCACTTATATTGAGAAACAACCTTTCCCTGTTAGAATAAAGGATCATGCTAAAGCTTCAACTATGGTTCGTAAGAGTAATACTAGAACACCTACACCCCCTGAGCAAATTAAAGTTGAACCTAGTATTGCTATGGTTAAGGATCTCTTGGTTGATAATATTGATGGGCATGTTATTTACTTCTGTAATGAAGGTGCTAGAATTGCTAGACCCGATACTAAAGGTAAACATAGAGTTGTTGTTGGCATGCCTGTTTTTTCTGTTAAAATAGGAGATCATTGTTATCATGGCTTATGTGATATGGGTGCTAGTGCGAGTGCAATACCTCATTCCTTATACAAAGAAATTATGCATGATATTGCACCTGCTAAGATAGAAGATATTGATGTGACAATTAAGCTTGCCAATAGAGATACTATTTCACCAATTGGGATTGTTAGAGATGTTGAAGTCTTGTGTGGGAAAGTTAAATATCCTGCTGATTTTCTTGTTCTTGGTTCCCCACAAGATGACTTTTGTCCCATTACATTTGGTAGACCCTTCTTGAATACTGTTAATGCTAAGATAGACTGCAAAAAGGATATGTTACTGTTGGTTTAGGGGATATGTCTCATGATTTTAATTTTGCTAAATTTCTTAGACAACCCCATGATAAAGAATTGCCTAGTAAAGATGAAATTATTGGTCTTGCTTCTATTGCCGTGCCTCCTAATGATCCTTTAGAACAATATTTGCTAGACCATGAAAATGATATGTTTATGAATGAAAGAAGGGAAATAGATAAAGTATTATTTAAACAGGGACCTATTTTGAAACACAACTTGCCTGTTGAAATTCAAGGGGATCCTCCTCCACCCAAGGGTGATCCCGTGTTTGAGCTTAAACCACTACCTGATACTCTTAAATATGCTTATCTTGATGAGAAGAAGATATATCCTGTTATTATTAGTGCTAACATTTCAGAGCAGGAAGAAGAGAAATTATTGAAAACTCTGAAGAAGCACCGTGCTGCTATTGGATATACTCTCGATGATCTTAAGGGCATTAGTTCCACTCTATGCCAGCACAAAATAAAATTGGACAAAGACGCTAAACCGGTTGTTGATCACCAACGACGATTAAATCCTAAGATGAAAGAAGTTGTAAGAAATGAAATACTAAAGCTTCTGGAGGCAGGTATATTTTATCATGTTGCTGATAGTCAGTGGGTAAGTCCTGTCCATCGTGTCCCTAAGAAGGGAGGTATTACTATTGTTCCTAATGATAAAGATGAATTGATCCCACAAAGAATTGTTACAGGTTATAGAATGGTAATTGATTTCTAGAAATTAAATAAAGCTACTAGAAAATATCATTACCCTTTACCTTTCATTGATCAAATGCTAGAAAGATTATCCAAACATACACATTTCTGCTCTCTAGATGGTTATTCTGGTTTGTCTCAAATACCCGTGTCAAAAGAGGATCAGGATAAGACCACTTTTACTTGCCTTTCGGTACCTTTGCTTATAGACGTATGCCTTTTGGTTTATGTAATGCACCTGCTACTTTTCAAAGATGTATGACTGCTATATTCTCTGACTTTTGTGAAAAGATTGTTGAGGTCTTCATGGATAATTTCTCTGTGTATGGAACTTCTTTTGATGATTGCTTAAGCAACCTTGATCGAGTTTTGCAGAGATGTGAAGAAAATAATCTTCTCTTGAATTGGGAGAAGTACCACTTTATGGTTAATGAAGGCATTGTCTTGGGGCATAAAATTACTGAAAGAGGTATTGAAGTTGATAAAGCTAAAGTTGATGCTATTGAAAAGATGCCGCGTCCTAAGGATATTAAAGGTATAAGAAGTTTCCTTGGTCATGCCGGTTTTTATAGGAGGTTCATTAAAGACTCCTCAAAAATTTCTAGGCCTCTGACTAATCTCTTACAAAAAGATGTTCCTTTTGTCTTTGATGATGATTGTGTAGAAGCATTTGAAATACTTAAGAAAGCCTTGATTTCTACACCTATTGTTCAGCCACCTGATTGGAATTTACCCTTTGAAATTATGTGTGATGCTAGTGATTATACTGTAGGTGCTGTTCTAGGACAAAGAGTTGATAAGAAATTAAATGTTATCCAATATGCTAGTAAAACTCTAGACAGTGCCCAGAGAAATTATGCTACTACTAAAAAAGAATTGTTAGCGGTTGTATTTGCTTGTGATAAGTTCAGACCTTATATTGTTGATTTAAAAGTAACTGTTCACATTGATCATGCTGCTATTAAATATCTTATGGAAAACAAAGATGCTAAACCTAGACTTATTAGATGGGTTCTCTTGCTACAACAATTTGATTTGCATATCATTGATAGAAAGGGAGCTAAGAACCCCGTTGCAGACAACTTATCTAGGTTAGAGAATGTTCTTGATGACCCACTACCTATTGATGATAGCTTTCCTGATGAACAATTAGCTGTCATAAATGCTTCTCGTACTGCTCCATGGTATGCTGATTATGCTAATTACATTGTTGCTAACTTTATACCACCTAGTTTCACATACCAGCAAAAGAAAAAGTTTTTCTATGATTTAAGATATTACTTCTGGGATGACCCACACCTTTATAAAGATGGAGTAGATGGTGTTATTAGAAGTTGTGTACCTGAGCATGAACAGGAACAGATCCTATGCAAATGTCACTCAGGGGCTTATGGAGGACACCACGCTGGAGATAGAACTGCACATAAGGTATTACAATCCGGTTTTTATTGGCCTACTCTTTTCAAAGATGCCCATAAGTTTGTCTTGTCTTGTGATGAATGTCAAAGAATTGGTAATATTAGTAGACGTCAAGAAATGCCTATGAACTATTCACTTATTATTAAACCATTTGATGTTTGGGGCTTTGATTATATGGGACCGTTTCCTTCCTCTAATGGGTATACATATATTTTAGTTGATGTTGATTACGTTACTAAGTGGGTAGAAGCTATTCCAACTAGTAGTGCTGATCATAACACTTTTATTAAGATGCTTAAAGAAGTTATTTTTCCGAGGTTTGGATTCCCTAGATACTTAATGACTGATGGTGGTTCACATTTTATTCATGGTGCTTTTCGTAAAATGCTTGCTAAGTATGATGTTAATCATAGAATTGCATCTCCATACCACCCATAGTCTAGTGGTCAAGTAGAACTGAGTAATAGAGAAATCAAATTAATTTTGCAAAAGACTGTTAATAGATCTAGAAAGACTTGGGTCCAAGAAACTTGATGATGCATTATGGTCCTATAGAACTGCATATAAAAATCCTATGGGTATGTCTCCGTATAAAATGGTTTATGGAAAAGCATGTCACTTACCTCTCGAACTAGAACATAAGGCATATTGGGCCATTAAAAGCTCAATTATGATTTCAAACTTGCCGGTGAGAAGAGACTATTTGACATTAGCTCACTTGATGAGTGGAGAACCCAGGCTTATGAGAATGCCAAACTGTTTAAAGAAAAAGTTAAAAGATGGCATGACAAAAGGATACAAAAGCGTGAGTTTAATGTAGGTGATTATGTTTTGTTATACAACTCTTGTTTAAGATTTTTTGTAGGAAAACTTCTCTCTAAATTGGAAGGTCCTTACGTTATCGAGGAGGTCTATCGTTCCGATGCCATAAAATCAACAACTTTGAAGGCACAAATCCAAAGGTGGAGAACGATCAAAGAATCAATCATTATATCTCAGGTAATCCCATAAATGTTGAAACTAATGTTATTGACACCGTAACCCCGGAGGAGTACATAAGGGACACTTTCCAGAATGTTTCAGACTCCGAAAAGGAATAGGTATGTGGTACGGTAAGTAAATCGGCTCCAAAACAGTTCTAACAGCAATTTTTCTCTGTTTTGGAATATTTAAGAAAATTGGAAAATAATAAGTAGTCTGGGAAGGACACGAGGCATCCACGAGGGTGGAGGGCGCGCCCTACCCCCCTGGGCGCACCCCCTGCCTGGTGAGCACCTCGTGTGCCCTTCGGACTCTGTTTTCTTGCATGATACTTCTTTTGGTCGGTAAAAATTCATTATATAATCTCCCGAAGGTTTTGACCACCGTACCCTTCAAATATCCTCTGTTTTTGTTTCAAGCTGTTTCTGCACCAGATTTAGAGCAATATGTCTTCTCAAGAGTCAGTCGGGGAGAGTCGGGTGTCTCATCCGACACCGGGGCCAGGAGCAAACAGTGATGCTGACCACTTTGGGCCATCAACGAAGGAGGAGATGGAGGCCGACTTGAAAAGGATAGATGCCATGGAGGAGGATCAAGAAGTTACTTCTCGTCTCCAAGCCAGATTCACGATGGAGGAACTTCAGAGCTCAGCAATTCCAAACTCGGTCATCCCTCCCAATGCTAGATTTCTTTCTTATGAAAATTTGAAAAAGAGTGTTACTTGTTCTCCCGTAGCTATGCAACATCCATGGGTGAATGGAGCATTAGCCATCATGGGTAAGCTCCATAAGGAAATAATGGATCTCAAGCAGCAAGTCAATAAGCTCGAGGAAGAGAATCATATCATAAGGGGCGTTATCGTCATCACCACCTCCGAAGAAAGAGACATAAACACATGGGTATGGGCACTCCCCTTGGGAACTACCAAGCTTGGGGGAGGTGCCCCGGTATCGTATCACCATCACACTTCTATCTTTACCGTTTTTCTTAGTTCGATCCTTTTGGTTATATCTTGATCTAGTAGAATAAAGTTTAGTATACTTTGAGTTTTTGTGTTGATCCTTATCTATGTAATCGAGTCTGTGAGCTATATATAATAAATATTAGTCTTGAGTCGAGGGCTTGGTTATCTTGCTATGATATTGAGGGAATAAAAAAAAGGGTAAAGAATAAAAAGAAATAAAGCGACCATATTGATCTTATGGAGAGTAATGACTTCACATATAAAGAGTATGATGAATAAAAGTTATTGATAGTTGACAAACATAGTTTTGGTCATCGTTGCAATTAATAGGAGGTATAAAAGAAAGAGAGGTTTTCACATATAAATATACTATCTTGGACATCTTTTATGATTGTGAGCACTCATTAAAATATGACATGCTAAAAAGTTGATGTTGAACAAGGAAGACAACATAATGTGTTATGTTTTCTTATATCCGAAATAAATTTTATTGTCATGGATCATCCAACATGTTGAGCTTGCCTTTCCCCCTCATGCTAGCCAAATTCTTTGCACCAAGTAAAGATACTACTTGTGCTTCCAAATATCCTTAAACACAGTTTTGCCATGAGAGTCCACCATATCTACCTATGGATCGAGTAAGATCCTTCAAGTAAGTTGTCATTGTTGCAAGCAATAAAAATTGTTCTCTAAATATGTATGATCTATTAGTGTGGAGAAAATAAGCTTTATACGAGCTTGTGATATGGAAGAAATAAAAGTGATGGACTGTTGGGGAACGTAGCAGAAATTCAAAATTTTCCTACGTGTCACCAAGATCTATCTATGGAGAAACCAGCAACGAGGGGAAGGAGAGTGCATCTACATACCCCTGTAGATCGCTAAGCGGAAGCGCTCAAGAGAACAGGTTGAAGGAGTCGACTGTCGTGATCCAAATCACCGGAGATCCTAGTGCCGAACGGACGGCACCTCCGCGTTCAACACACGTACAACCCGGTGACGTCTCCCATGCCTTGATCCAGCAAGGAGAGAGGGAGAGGTTGAGGAAGACTCCATCCAGCAGCAGCACGACGGCGTGGTGGTGGTGGAGGAGCGTGGCAAGGAGGACTTAAGAGAGGGGGGGCTGTGCCAGAACTTCGTATCAAGCTCCCATGCAACTCCCCACTATATATAGGGGTTGAGGGGCTGGTTTCTTGCCCTCCAAGTCCATTGGGGCGTTGGACAAGGTGGGAGGAAAGAAATCCCATCATTTCCTTCCAAGATCGATTGTTATCCCCTTTTAGGGATCTTGATCTTATCCTTGGGATATGATCTTATTCCTTCTAAGGGGGATCTTGGTGCGCTTGACCAGGGGTGTGGGGACTTTCCCCACTACCACGTTCATGTGGGTCCCCCATGCAGGTGGGCCCCACCTCGAACCTTCTAGAACCTTCCGGTACAATACCGAAAAATCCGAACATTTTCCGGTGGCCAAAATAGGACTTCCCATATATAAATCTTTACCTACGGACTATTCGAAACTCCTCGTGACGTCCGGGATCTCATCAGGACTCAACAACATTCGTAACCACATACAAACTTCCTTTATAACCTTAGCGCCATCAAACCTTAGTGTGTAGACCCTACGGGTTCGGAGACATGTAGACATGACCGAGACGTTCTCGGTCAATAACCAACATCGGGATCGGATACCGATGTTGGCTCCTACATGTTCCACGATGATCTCATCGGATGAACCACGATGTCAAGGACTCAATCGATCCCAGATACAATTCCCTTTGTCTAACGGTATTGTACTTGCCCGAGATTCGATCGTCGGTATACCGATACCTTGTTCAATCTCGTTACCGGCAAGTCTCTTTACTCGTTCCGTAACACATCATCCCGTGATCAACCCCTTGGTCACATTGTGCACATTATAATGATGTCCTACCGAGTGGGCCCAGAGATATCTCTCCGTTTACACGGAGTGACAAATCCCAGTCTCGATTCGTGCCAACCCAACAGACACTTTCGAGATACCGTAGTGCACCTTTATAGCCACCCGCCACGCCAGGACGTTTGGTACACCCAAAGCATTCCTACGGTATCCGGGAGTTGCACAATCTCATGGTCTAAGGAAAAGATACTTGACATTAGAAAAGCTTTAGCATACGAACTACACGATCTCTGTGCTAGGCTTAGGATTGGGTCTTGTCCATCACATCATTCTCCTAATGATGTGATCCCATCATCAACGACATCCAATGTCCATAGCCAGGAAACCATGACTATCTGTTGATCACAACGAGCTAGTCAACTAGAGGCTCACTAGGGACATATTGTGGTCTATGTATTCACACGTGTATTACGATTTCCGGATAATACAGTTATAGCATGAATAAAAGACAATTATCATGAACAAGGAAATATAATAATACTTTTATTATTGCCTCTAGGGCATATTTCCAACAGTCTCCCACTTGCACTAGAGTCAATAATCTAGTTCGCATCGCCATGTGATTAACATTCACAGGTCACATCACCATGTGACCAACATCCAAAGAGTTTACTAGTGTCATTAAACTAGTTCACATCATCATCTGATTAAGACTCAATGAGTTCTGGGGTTTGATCATGTTTTGCTTGTGAGAGAGGTTTTAGTCAACGGGTCTACAACATTCAGATCCGTATGTACTTCGCAAATCTCTAGGTCATTCTGTAAATGCTGCTTCCACGCTCCACTTGGAGCTATTCCAAATGGTTGCTCCACTATACGATCCGGTTTGCTACTCGAGTCACTCGGATAGGTGTTAAAGCTTGCATCGACGTAACCCTTTACGCCAACTCTTTATCACCTCCATAATCAAGAAACATGTCCTTATTTACTCCAAGGACAATTTTGATCACTGTCCAATGATCCATTCTGGATCATTCTTGTACCCTTGACCGACTCATGGCAAGGCACACTTCAGTGCGGTACACAAAGATAGCATACTATAGAGCCTACGTCGAAGTATAGGGACGACCTTCGCCCTTTCTCTCTTCTGCCGTGGTCGAGCTTTTAAGTCTTAACTTCATACCTTACATCTCGTGCAAGAACTCCTTCTTTGATCGATCCATCTTGAACACCTTCAAGATCATGTCAAGGTATATGCTCATTTGAAAGTACCATTAAGCGGTTTTTGATCTATCCTCTTAGATCTTGATGCTCAATGTTCAAGTAGCTTAACCCAGGTTTTCACTTGAAAAACACTTTTCAAATAACCCTATATGCTTTCCAGAAATTCTACATCATTTCTGATCAACAATATGTCAATAACATATACTAATCAGAAATTCTATAGTGCTCCCACTCACTTCTTTGGAAATACAAGTTTCTCATAAACTTTTGTATAAACCCAAAATCTTTGATCATCCTATCAAAGTACATATTCCAACTCCGAGATGCTTACTCTAGTCCTTAGAAGGATCGCTGGAGCCAGCATACCTTTTAGCATCCTTAGGATCGACAAAAACTTTCGGATTGTATCACATACAACCTTTCCTTATGAAGACTGGTAAGGAAACTCGTTTTGACATCCATCTGCCAGATTTCATAAATGCAGCTAATGCTAACATGATTCCGACGGACTTAAGCATCGCTACGGATGAGAAAATCTCATTGTAGTCAACTCCTTGAACTTGTGAAGAAACTCTTCGCCACAAGTCGAGCTTCATAGACGGTGACGTCACCGTCCACGTCTGTCTTGTTCTTAAAGATCCATTTATCTCAATGGCTTGCCGATCATCGGGCAAGTCCACCAAAGTTCATGCTTTGTTCTGATACATGGATCCTATCTCGGATTTCATGGCTTCTAACCATTTGTCGGAATTTGGGCCCACCATCGCTTCTCCATAGCTTGTAGGTTCATTGTTGTCTAGCAACATGACCTTCAAGACAGGATTACTGTACCACTCTGAAGCAGTACGCATCCTTGTCGACCTACAAGGTTTGGTAGTGACTTGATCTGAAGTTTCATGATCACTATCATAAGCTTCTACTTCAATTGGTGTAGGTGCCACAGGAACAACTTCTTGTGCCCTGCTACACACTAGTTGAAGTGATGGTTCAATAACCTTATCAAGTCTCCACCATCCTCCCACTCAATTCTTTCAAGAGCAACTTTTCCTCGAGAAAGGACCCGATTCAAGAAACAATCCCTTATTGCTTTCGGATCTGAATTAGGAGGTATACCCAACTGTTTTGGGTGTCCTATGAAGATGTATTTTATCCGCTTTGGGTTCGAGCTTATCAACCTGAAACTTTTTCACATAAGCGTCGCAGCCCCAAACCTTTAAGAAATGACAGCTTAGGTTTCTCTAAACCATAGTTCATACGGTGTCATCTCAACGGAATTACGTGGTGCCCTATTTAAAGTGAATGTGGTTGTCTCTAATGCCTAACCCATAAGCGATAGTGGTAATTCGATAAGAGACATCATGGTACGCACCATATCCAATAGGGTGCAACTATGATGTTCGGACACACCATCAAACTATGGTGTTCCAGGCGATATTAATTGTGAAACAATTTCCACAATGTCTTAATTGCGTGCCAAAGCTCATAACTCAGATACTCATCTCTATGATCATATCATATACATTTCGTCCTCTTGTCACAATGATCTTCAACTTCACTCTGAAATTACTTGAACCATTCAATAATTCAGACTTGTGTTTCATCAAGTAAATATACTCTACATCTACTCGAATCATCTCGTGAAGTAAGAACATAACGATATTCATCAGATGCCTCAAAGACTCATTGGACTGCACACATCAAAATGTGTTACTTCCAACAAGTTGCTATCTTGTTCCATTTTACCAAAAACGAGGCTTTTAGTCATCTTGCCCATGTGGTATGATTTGCATATCTCAAGTGATTCAAAATCAAGTGAGTCCAAATGATCCATCTGCATGGAGTTTCTTCATGCGTATACACCAATAGACATGGTTCACATATCTCATACTTTTCAAAAACGAGTGAGTCCAAAGATCCATCAACATGGAGCTTCTTCATGCGTTTTATACCATTATGACTTACATGGCAGTGCCACAAGTAAGTGGTACTATCATTACTATCTTATATCTTTTTGGCATGAAAATGTGTATCACTATGATCGAGATTCAATAAACCATTCCTTTAGGTGCAAGACCATTGAAGGTATCATTCAAATAAATAGAGTAACCATTATTCTCCTTAAATGAATAATCAGATTGTATAGACATAATCCAATCATGTCTATGCTCAACGCAAACACCAAATGACAATTATTCAGGTTTAATACTAATCTTGATGGTAGAGGGAGCGTGCGATGTTTGATCACATCAAACTTGGAAACACTTCCAACACATATCGTCAGCTCACCTTTAGCTAGTCTCCGTTTATTCCGTAGCCTTTTATTTCGAGTTACTAACACTTAGCAACCGAACCGGTATCTAATAGCCTGGTGCTACTAGGAGTACTAGTAAAGTACACATTAACATAATGTATATCCAATATACTTCTATCGACCTTGCCAGCCTTCTCATCTACCAAGTATCTAGGGTAATTCCGCTCTAGTGGTTGTTCCCCTTATTACAGAAGCACTTAGTCTCGGGTTTGGGATCAACCTTGGGTTTCTTCACTAGAGCAGCAGTTGATTTGCCGTTTCATGAAGTATCCCTTCTTGCCCTTGCCCTTCTTGAAACTAGTGGTTTCACCAACCATCAACAATTGATGCTCCTTCTTGATTTCTATTTTCGCGGTGTCAAACATCATGAATACCTCAAGGATCATAATATCTATCCCTGATATGTTATAGCCCATCACGAAGCTCTAGCAGCTTGGTGGCAATGACTTTGGAGAAACATCACTATCTCATCTGGAAGATCGACTCCCACTCGATTCAAGTGATTGTTGCACTCAGACAATCTGAGCACAAGCTCAACGATTGAGCTTTTCTCCCTTAGTTTGCAGGCTAAGAAAATCGTCAAAGGTCTCATACCTCTTGACGTGGGCACGAGCCTGAAATCCCAATTTCAGCCCTCGAAAAACATCTCATATGTTCCGCGACGTTTCGAAAATGTCTTTGGTGCCTCAACTCTAAACCGTTTAACTGAACTATCACGTAGTTATCAAAACGTGTATGTCCGATGTTCGCAACATCCACAAATGACATTTGGGGTTCAGCACACTGAGCGGTGCATTAAGGACATAAGCTTTATCGTCCGCATAATCGCCATCGTCAACTTTCAACTATATTTTCTCTAGGAACATATCTAAACAGTGGAACTAAAGCGCGAGCTCACGACATAATTTGCAAAGATCTTTTGACTATGTTCAGGATAATTAAGTTCATCTTATGAACTCCCACTCGATAGACATCCTCTGGTCATCTAAGTGATTACATGATCCGAGTCAACTAGGCCGTGTTCGATCATCACGTGAGACGGACTAGTCATCATCGGTGAACATCTTCATGTTCATCGATCCTCCATACGACTCATGCTCGACCTTTCGGTCTCGTGTTCCGAGGCCATGTCCGTACATGCTAGGCTCGCAAGTTAACCCTAAGTGTTTCGCGTGTGTAAATCTGTCTTACACCCGTTGTATGTGAACGTAAGAATCCATCACACCCGATCATCACATGGTGCTTAGAAGCTTATTTAACTTTAGCAACGGTGCACGCTTAGGGAGAACACTTCTTGAAATTGTTGTAAGGGATCATCTTATTTACTACCGTCGTTCTAAGTAAACAAGATGCATATGCATGATAAACATCACATGCATTCAAATAGTGACATGATATGGCCAATATCATTTTGCTCCTTTTGATCTCCATCTTCGGGGCTCCATGATCATCGTCACCGGCATGACACCATGATCTCCATCATCATGATCTCCATCATCGTGTCTCCGTGAAGTTGTCTCGCCAACTTATTACTTCTACTACTATGGCTACCGGTTAGCAATAAAGTAAATTAATTACATGGCGTTGTTCAATGACACGCAGGTCATACAATAAATTAAGACAACTCCTATGGCTCCTGCCGGTTGTCATACTCATCGACATGCAAGTCGTGATTCCTATTACAAGAACATGATCAATCTCATACATCACATATCATTCATCACATTCTTCTTGGCCATATCACATCACATAGCATACCCTGCAAAAACAAGTTAGACGTCCTCTAATTGTTGTTGCATGTTTTATGTGGCTGCTATGGGTTTCTAGCAAGAACGTTTCTTACCTACGCAAAACCACAACGTGATATGCCAATTGCTATTTACCCTTCATAAGGACCCTTTTCATCGAATCCGTTCGACTAAAGTGGGAGAGCGGCACCGCTAGCCACCTTATGCACCAAGTGCATGTCAATCGGTGGAACTTGTCTCACGAAGAGTACGTAAGGTCGGTCCGGCCGCTTCATCCCACAATACCGTCAAACAAGATTGGACTAGTAACGTAAGCATATTGAACAAAATCAACGCCCACAACTACTTTGTGTTCTACTCGTGCAAAGAATCTATGCAATAGACCTAGCTCATGATGCCACTGTTGGGGAACGTAGCAGAAATTCAAAATTTTCCTACGTGTCACCAAGATCTATCTATGGAGAAACCAGCAACGAGGGGAAGGAGAGTGCATCTACATACCCTGTAGATCTCTAAGCGGAAGCGCTCAAGAGAACAGGTTGAAGGAGTCGACTGTCGTGATCCAAATCACCGGAGATCCTAGTGCGAACGGACGGCACCTCGCGCTCAACACACATACAGCCGGTGACGTCTCCCATGCCTTGATCCAGCAAGGAGAGAGGGAGAGGTTGAGGAAGACTCCATCCAGCAGCAGCACGACGATGTGGTGGTGGTGGAGGAGCGTGGTAAGGAGGACTTGGGAGAGGGGGAGGGCTGCGCCAGAACTTCGTATCAAGCTCCCATGCGTCTCCCCACTATATATAGGGGTGGAGGGGCTGGTTTCTTTCCCTCCAAGTCCATTGGGCCGTTGGCCAAGGTGGGAGGAAAGAAATCCCATCATTTCCTTCCCCACCGATTGTTATCCCCCTTTTAGGGATCTTGATCTTATCCTTCGGATATGATCTTATTCCTTCTAAGGGGGATCTTGGTGCTTGACCAGGGGTGTGGGGACTTTCCCCACTACCACGTTCATGTGGGTCCCCATGCAGGTGGGCCCCACTCTCGAACCTTCTAGAACCTTCCCGGTACAATACCGAAAAATCCCAACATTTTCCGGTGGCCAAAATAGGACTTCCCATATATAAATCTTTACCTCCGGACTATTCCGAAACTCCTCGTGACGTCCGGGATCTCATCCGGACTCAACAACATTCGTAACCACATACAAACTTCCTTTATAACCTTAGCGCCATCAAACCTTATGTGTAGACCCTACGGGTTCGGGAGACATGTAGACATGACCGAGACGTTCTCGGTCAATAACCAACATCGATCTGGATACCCATGTTGGCTCCTACATGTTCCACGATGATCTCATCGGATGAACCACGATGTCAAGGACTCAATCGATCCAGATACAATTCCCTTTGTCTAACGGTATTGTACTTGCCCGAGATTCGATCGTCGGTATACCGATACCTTGTTCAATCTCGTTACGGCAAGTCTCTTTACTCGCTCCGTAACACATCATCCCGTGATCAACCCCTTGGTCACATTGTGCACATTATGATGATGTCCTACCGAGTGGGCCCAGAGATACCTCTCCGCTCACACGGAGTGACAAATCCAGCCTCGATTCGTGCCAACCCAACAGACACTTTCAGAGATACCGTAGTGCACCTTTATAGCCACCCGCCACGTTGTGACGCTTGGTACACCCAAAGCATTCCTACGGTATCCGGAGTTGCACAATCTCATGGTCTAAGGAAAAGATACTTGACATTAGAAAAGCTTTAGCATACGAACTACACGATCTCCGTGCTAGGCTTAGGATTGTCTTGTCCATCACATCATTCTCCTAATGATGTGATCCCGTCATCAACTACATCCAATGTCCATAGTCAGAAACCATGACTATCTGTTGATCACAACGAGCTAGTCAACTAGAGGCTCACTAGGGACATATTGTGGTCTATGTATTCACACGTGTATTACGATTTCCGGATAATACAGTTATAGCATGAATAAAAGACAATTATCATGAACAAGGAAATATAATAATACTTTTATTATTGCCTCTAGGGCATATTTCCAACATGGACTGCATAATAAAGGTACCTATCACAAGTGGCAATATAAAGTGACGTTCTTTTGCATTAAGATTTTGTGCATCCAACCATAAAAGCACATGAAAACCTCTGCTTCCCTCTACGAAGGGCCTATCTTTTATGTTTTGCCTTATACCTTACACAAGAGTCATGGTGATCTTTACCTTTCCTTTTACACTTTATCTTTTTGCAAGCACTATGTTTTGTAAAGATCCCGATATATATATCCCCAAATGGGATGTGGGTTTTCATAAAGCATTATTGTTGACGTTACCCTTGAGGTAAAAGGTTGGGAGGCAAAACTATAACCCCCTATCTTTCTCTGTGTCCGATTAAAACTTCATACCCATAAGTATTGCGTGAGTGTTAGCAATTGTGAAAGACTAAATGATAGTTGAGTATGTGGACTTGCTGAAAAGCTCTTATATTGACTCTTTCTGATGTTATGATAAATTGCAATTGCTTCAATGACTGAGATCATAGTTTGTTAGTTTTCAATGAAATTTCTGATTCATACTTGACATTGTGAATAGATTGTTACTTCAGCATAAGAAATCATATGATAATATATATATATATATATATATATGCTGTTTTAAGAATGATCACGATGCCCTGATGTCCGTATTTTATTTTATCGACACCTCTATCTCTAAACATGTGGACATATTTTTTGATATCGGCTTTCGCTTGAGGACAAGCGAGGTCTAAGCTTGGTGGAGTTGATACGTCCATTTTGTATCATGCTTTTATATCGATATATGTTGCAATATGGGCTATTACTTCACATTATGTCACAATACTTATGCCTTCTCTCTCTTATTTTTACAAGGTTTACATGAAGAGGGAGAATGCTGGCAGCTGGAATTCTGGGCTGGAAAATGAGCAAATATTAGAGACCTATTCTGCACAACTCCAAAAGTCTTGAAACTCCACGAAAGTTAGTTTTGGAATATATTAAAAATATTGGGCAAAGAAAGAACCAGAGGGGGGCCACCCACTGTCCACGAGGGTGGAGGGCGCGCCCTACCCCCCTGGGCGCACCCCCTGCCTCGTGGGCCACCTGGAAGCCCCCCGATGCCCATCTTATGGTATAAGGTGTATTTTACCCTGGAAAAAATGAGAAGGAAGATTTCGGGACGAAGCACCGCCGTCTCGAGGCGGAACCTTGGCGGAACCAATCTAGGGCTCCGTGAGCTGTTCGCCGGGAAACATTCTCCGGAGGGGGAAATCATCACCATCGTCATCACCATCAATCCTATGATCAGGAGGGGGTCAATCTCCATCCACATCTTCACCAGCACCATCTCCTCTCAAACCCTAGTTCATCTCTTGTATCCGATCTTTGTCTCAAAACCTCAGATTGGTACTTGTGGGTTGCTATTAGTGTTGATTACTCCTTGTAGTTGATGCTAGTTGGTTTATTCGGTGGAAGATCATATGTTCAGATCCTTTATGCATATTAATACCCCTTTGATTATGAACATGAATATGATTTGTGAGTAGTTACGTTTGTTCCTGAGGACATGGGAGAAGTCTTGTTATAAGTAGTCATGTGAGTTTGGTATTCGTTCGATATTTTGATGAGATGTATGTTGTCTTTCCTCTAGTGGTGTTATGTGATCATCGACTACATGACACTTCACCATTATTTGGGCCTAGGGGAAGGCATTGGGAAGTAATAAGTAGATGATGGGTTGCTAGAGTGACAGAAGCTTAAACCCTAGTTTATGCGTTGCTTCGTAAGGGGCTGATTTGGATCCACATGTTTCATGCTATGGTTAGGTTTACCTTAATTCTTCTTTCGTAGTCACGGATGCTTGTGAGAGTGGTTAATCATAAGTGGGATGCTTGTCCAAGGAAGGGCAGTACCCAAGCACGGGTCCACCCACATATCAAATTGTCAAAGTAACGAACGTGAATCATATGAGCATGAAGAAAACTAGCTTGACGATAATTCCCATGTGTCCTCGGGAACATTTTCCTTTATATAAGAGTTTGTCTAGGCTTGTCCTTTGCTACAAAAAGGATTGGGCCACCTTGTTGCACCTTGTTTACTTTTGTTACTTGTTACCCGTTACAAATTACCTTATCACAAAACTATCTATTACCGATAATTTCAATGCTTGCAGAGAATACCTTACTGAAAACTGCTTGTCATTTCCTTCTGCTCCTCGTTGGGTTCGACACTCTTACTTATCGAAAGAACTACGATAGATCCCCTATACTTGTGGGTCATCAGATAAAAAGTCCAAAAGTATTATAAGCCGGCATTTTATGACCTCCAGATAATGCCAGTAAGGCTAGAAGACAAGTCGCCAGATGATAAGGGATTGACATGAATAAATTCAAATCAATCTGGGGCTAATGTTGGGGATACAACCCCGCAATATGACCCGCCATGATGGGTCAGGTCATCTAGGTGGCGACTGATGAGCAAGACTCAAGACGGGCCGAGGCGCCCAGGAGCAAGACCATCAAGGCGGCTCACTGAGTGGGCGGGCTTAGGGCCCATCATCAGAAGATGGTGGCCCGAAGCCCAAAAGGGCAAGTCACCAGGAGACTCCTTACTTAGGAAACAAGACAAGTTAAAGACAGACTAAGTCACGAGTCATAATACGACCCAGAATCTTGTAAGCCCTAGGTCTCGACCTGTATATAAAGGCAAGTCCCAGAGGCAGATAGGGCTAAGTTACAATCGATCAATAGCTAGGTGAAGCGAATCCGCTCCCTTGTAATTGATCCCAAAGCAATAAGCAACAAGAAGGAAGTAGGCTATTACCTCGATTGTGAGGGGCCGAACCTGGGTAAAACCGCGTCTCTCGATTTCGATCAACCCCGACAAGCTAACCACGCAGTTGCGATGGTCTCGGGACTAAGTCCTCGTACTAGGACATCTGCCGTGACAAAACCACGACACGCGGTCAATTTGTTTTATGTATTGCAAATGGTAGGCACATTTAATACAAAACTGAATTAATTTTCAAGAATTTTAATATGAATTTGTGCAAATTTTGAATTACAATGGAAATTCAGCCTGGTGACTCCATCGCAAACAAAACAATTGTCTCCTAGACTGAGATTTTACAATAGGCGACCATAGCACAACTTCAACACCTTGAAACAATGCACCAGATTGATGGCGGTATTTCTCAGCTGTGGGCAATGAAATATTGTGACAAAATCCAGGTGATGTAGCAAAGAGCTCCCTCAATGTATCAAAGAGTATTCTCGAGATCAAATATTTGCTCTTCATTGACTTTGTGGACAACGTCATGTTCTTTGCCTAAGATTTTATGTGAAGTCATCATAGACTTAATCTATTGATGAACCGCTGCCACAGAAATATTCAGACCCTCAATTTCATCTAGAATGTGTGGCAGAGTCTTCTTGATAGTTTCATGTACTTCATGCAAGTATACAAATGCATTCTTCATATATTTTAGTTCATAAGACATACATTCGTATACAAGAATGTCACACGGCCACTAAGTAATTGTAAAACAAAATACCATAGTTATAGATTTTGGGTCCTCCAAAGACAATGCAATCTCAGTAGCGACAACTCCATTATGTGAGCTATCATCACTGTGTGTATCTCCAGCTTTCTGATATGAAGAGATAACCCTTTTTTCATGCGAAACTGCATTTGTGCCACATGCGAATACCCATGATTTAGAATTTACAAGCTCTAAACCAGCAGGTTTTAGGACTTTTTCCTGCAACCTTTGCAAAAAATAGAGCTGCATTATCCTTCATAGTTCGATTTCTAAGTTTCTCGTACTCCGTCAATTTGCCTGAATACGATTAGAAAGATGAAAGGATCAAAAAATACACAAATTTAAGCCTGAAGTATAATAACAAATAAGTCAATTGTCTCTATTAATGTAAATAGACCTTGTTAATTAGGAATCAAAGTATAACCATAATTCCAAATAACTATAAAAATTGAAGTAAAATAGTGCATCTCTGGCAAATCGCTTCGAATGTAGGGCCCTTATATGAACCCTTATCACTTATATAGACAAATATTTCAATATTCATAGCTTAGTTTAATTCAAACATTGCAAACACAGATACATATAGCATAATGTAGTTCAAACTGCATTGCTGATTATGAAATTAAAATAGTTAGACGAAAGGTCGATCACTTCAGCTTTGGACCCCCTTCTCCTAGACAGCCTGGCCTCATCGGCATCGTGAACCCCGTTCTGGCATGGCTTGAGTACCTGCGTTCCTCGGCGACGATCATGATGTATCTGCCGGATGTCCTCCATGTACTTTTCATCGGCGCGCGCCACCTTGAGCTACTCGAACACCTCCTGGTTCTCCCGTACCACGTGTCTGGATACCACTCGATGGTTGATTTTGACATGCATAGGCATGTTGGGTGTGCCAATTGGGAAGTTTAGCTTCGCTTTGCAACCGCACAGAGCCACCGCCTTGATGTCGTATGCCTTCGTCGCGAGCTCAGCAGATTGGTGGGAGCCCAACCAGTACTAGACGCCTGTGTCAGTGTCTCTGATTTCCGACACTCACGTCCCCCACGGTCGCTGTCGCATGCCGTGGTACTTCTTCTTCTTCTTCGGTGGCGGCGACAGGTCGGTGTCGAAGGAGCATGAAAGGGGGTCGTCGCCACGTCAGCAGTGGCTCGACTATGTGTCGTGTCATGGATCCCGCCATTTGGGGCGGCTCCAGCTGATTCGAAGCTTTGTCGGAGGTTGAAGGGCCCAGGAGGGGATGGAATTCGGCATCATCGTATACGATGTGGTGGTGGTGGGGGGCAGTGGGAGGGGCGACGCGGTGACGATTGTGACTATTTTCTAGATGAATAGTTTAGAAGAAAACTCCTCCATACCCTCTGATGGAGGAAAAAGCCGGGTTTAGGTCTATAACACAATTAGAATAACAAGATGCTATCAGATCTATAACACACACCAAACAACCTAATAAAAACCCTAAATTTATTTTCTTTTGAATTAAACAAGGAATTCATGAATATATGAGGATAAAACTAGCAACATGAGCGAACCATAGCAATCTAGATGGGCTTGGGTATTGAAGGAGGAGGAAATATTCCTTACCTTTACAAAAAAAGCCTTGGGGTTGTCGATAGCGTTTCCTTGTGGGTGGTGGCAAGGCGGTGTTCTCCTTTTTTCTTCATGTCATACGCTAGCGCCAGGGAGGGAAAGCTACTGCCAGGAGGGATCCAGATCTGGAGGAGACGATAGAGACGAGGGGAAAGTGTGAAGTTATGTGTGGGGGTAGTTGTGAACCAGTAACGAGATATTTAGAGGGTGGGTGGGGAAAGTTTAGCAGGACAAATAGAAAATAAGGTGGGAAGGGGAAAATTGGGGGAGGGGTGGGTGGGGGTGGTGGAAAACAAATAATGGAGGGAACCCAAAATATTGAGTTTGTTCGTTCACCTCATGTTTATGAACCTCACATTTCAACTTGCCAAGTCATGATATTTATGCAACACCTAATGTGTCTACCATACAAACTTTGTGTGTGCATCGCTTCTTCATATTAGTGAGGTCAAAATGTCTCACTACAAGTATCAACTCTTTGGTTGAGGTGTGCTTTTGAAAAGTTTGACCGGCCATGTCGTGTGTGTTGTGAACCTTTTTCGTCGTGGATGTGACATGTACCATAATGGACATGGATCATGTCTTGCAACATTGCTCATATCAAGAATATGAACCTCACATTTCAACTTTCCAAGCCCAATCTTGACCAATGATCAAGAAAATAGCACCTAATATGTATGGTCGTTATGAAACACCTACGAGAGACTACCATCTAGTGTGCACTTGTTCCCCATGATGTAGACAACACACTATAGATTATTTGCAGAGTTACTTCACATGTGCTTTCGAAAAGGTTAGTCGACCACATTGTTCATGTCACAGGGATAGTAAGGGACATGGTTCATGTCTTACATCATTGGTGATGAGTGGGTTATGGACCTCACATTTGAATTAGCAAAGTCACGATCCCAACTAATGTTCATCCTCCTAACACCAATTATGAAACACCATATAAGACTGCCATCCCAACTAGTCATGTGTTGTGCCACATTTATGCATTCCTTATAAGTAGTATTTACCACCATACGATCCAGAATGAAGGTCAGAGCACAAACATGCAATGCACTCTCTTTGTTTCACATTTCTGTTTGTAGCTTCAAATGATCCCAAATTTCACCAGTATCTGCAACACACAAGTGTGCACTTGAAAGACATCATCTTCTTGTTACATTATGTCTTTCAGTCAGACGATACAGACGCAAGCAACACTGGCCTAGAGTGCACTATTCTTCACTCTCTCTTAGTCCAATGTGCAATGTCACATTTCAGCTATTCCCTACGCCAGTTGTTCTGCCTTGTCGTGACGGGACACTCTGGCGAACTACACCCTATGTGCTTCACCCAAGTAAAGCTCACAGACAACCTATCTATCTTTAGCTCAAGATGTTGTGCCTGCCACAAAAAGGATGACACCATAGTACAGTTTCAAACTGAAAATGCTTGTTATGCTTCCATTCAAATCTGACATGCGGATCTATGCCTGCATGAGTGTGTTATACACTATTGAGTCCAAAAAGTATGAAGTGTTGAATCATCTGCCTTGTGCCTTGTGCAATCGCTTTAATAATTTAAATGGATAAAAAATTGAATGTATATTATTACACAAACTATATATCATGGTGTCATGAAGAATTGTTATGTTTCTTTCACGAACAAGCCTTGTTATGTCATATATCATTTTTGCTGAATAATCATCAACTGGTATGTCATAAGTTGGTCCATAAATTTATTTGAATCAGGACATGTAAATTCAAGATTTTTTTAAGATGACAGACGCATGTTTTGGTTATTGGAAAAAGTACTAAAAATCCATTAGTTGTTTAGGAGACTGAGAATTCCAAGCAAGTAGTTTAACAGAATGTAAATAGTAGACGTGAAAAAGTTGCAAGCGGTGTGAAACCAAACAAGGAGTAGATACTAAATTCCTGGGATGTGAATCATCTCCCATCGTCTCCACGACACACTCTTGCGTCCTTCCAGATTCCATACGACTATAAATTCAGCGCTGACCACGGCAATGGGTAGAGCAGTCACCTTCATCTCGTACCATTCCTCGCGCTAGCCCTAATCCTCCCTTCCAAACCTAGGTTCCTGCCATGGCGCTCTCGATCACTGCCCGATGTGGCTCGCCGCCCTGCTCAGAGGAGGATGCGTCTCAACGCTTCGCCAGGCATGATGCACCGGCGCACATAGTAGAGGTCAATGCCTCCCATCCCTGAGCGCCTGTCCCGACCGAGGAGGAGCTGCGGAAACTAATGGATGTCACACTATGGGAGTCGTTGCCGCCAGCTGTGGGTGGCAAGAGAGAGGCAGCCATGAAGGCAGAGGAGAAGGAGCGAGCCACGCGTCTGGCGGCCTAGGAGGCTCATGTGGTCACCAATAGAGAAAATGAAATTGAGCTTTGGCGGGATGCTCGTGCCAAGTCCAAGAGGGTGGAGGAAGATGCCAAACTGATGGCCCTGAATGCCAAATGGTCCATGCGACTCATCTACGCCTAGAAGTACAAAGATCGGGTGTACGCTGCCAGCAAGGAAGAGTACCTATGGGCGCCAGATTATTTGACCAGTGGCTTTGCACTGGCACGTCGGTGACGCGTGGATGAGCACCTCACTAAATGCGAGGCCAAGGAGAAGGAGCTCCCCGACCGCTATGGGAAGGGGCCGCGCACTAGGCAAATCGTTGAATAATGAGGATAAGGAAATCATATGTTTCAAATTGCATATTACCATCATCTTTGAAATGTGCTGCTTGTCTGGATAAAGAAGTATTTTTAAAATGTGTAATTCTTGTTCCAAATTGTATGCAATTGTGGAAAAACACATTTCCAGTATGTATGCAATTGTGTGTACCAACCTCCACATCCTTATTTCCACGGATAGAAATCCCGAGTGAAGGAATCAACATTAATATAATAAATGGGCAATAGCAATAAATCACTTGCAAGCAACCAACAATCTAAATTCCATCATATCTTTTCTTACATTCGCCTACGAGTTCCCTTCCTTACATTTCTTAATCCTAAAGAACATTAGTATTTGTATATGTATATTAACTTACGTGCGATATGTTTTATCTACAAAGGTTTTCTAATACATCAAAAGTGGGTGAACTGGGACAGGCTAAAGATCACAGGTGTTGAGCAAGGAGGCTTTGGCTCCCCCACTACTCCTAGCTATCTTGTTGCACGGACCGTGGTGGATAGCCCAGCCTATGTACTGAACAAAGATGGTCTACGTACATAGCCTGCAACAGCACCCCCGATGAAGGCCAGGAGAGCCCTTTGTGCACTCGACATGTTTGCTACCTGATGCAAAAAGGCAACCTCCCCCTTCACTGAGTACTGTTAGTGAAAATAATGTAATTAGTTTCCCCCCTTTTCACATTATTTGCTTCTGGGCTAAGGCCAGAGAGCTTTTAGGCATTCTCCCATAAGACTGTAATTTGTTTTTCTGCGCTTGTTTTTCTATTACTGAATGCTTGGTTTCATTTATATGAATGGAACCAAGGACATGGACCCTTTACTTCTAAAAATAAATGCACGTACAAACATTGCTATAGTTTTTTACTAAACACATTGACAGTGCTAGTTTCTCAAAGACAGTACAGATGTAGACACTCATCCATACACACGTACGTCCGTCTGCCAACCTGAAGAAGTAACTGCACTATTGGTTGTGCTTGTCACCACGACGTTGGTGAACGCTGCACATCGGGCATGCACATGTGACGAGTTGGCTCCTCATCTACGCATGAAGTGATGCGCATGTTGCTCTGCGTAATGAAGCCAGACACACTCCCTCGACCTCATGTGGCTACATTATGCAGTGCAACAGGTGAGCTAGTGGTGCCCAAAAAGAGCAATGGGCACCAGCTCTATCATGGAAAAACTGAAAGATGGCTAAGGGATCCTCCTTCGAGATCGACGCCAGGAGTAGCCACTCATGGATGCTAAGCACCAAGGCCACGCTAAGTTATTCAGATATGACAATGGAGTGGGTTGGCGGAGGCTAAAAGAGAATGAGCAGACTGGTCATGGAGGCGGCCATCTATTCGGCCATGTCAATATGAAGGGATGTGGTGGCTGCGAGGATAGAGTATTAGCTGTTTGGTCATGGCGAAGGTCTTCTTATAGCCGTGGTTGCTTTGGCTATGCGGAATGCAAATTTTATCCAACACCATATGATTCTAGTGCATGGATTCAAAAGTTTGAAGGCATAGCTAAAGATCAATTGAGATACTCTCAAGTTATTGGTTCACTCATGTATCTAGCTTGCGCTACGAGGCCTATTGTCGCGTTTGCTATAAGAAAACTGTGTTAGATTGTTTCTATTTCAGAATATTACATGCCACGACGGACAAGGAGGAGATCATGCTCTCCTCCGGCGATGAGGAAGCGCAGCTGCTCCTCCTCGTGGAGGCCACGACGGCGGATGAGGAGTAGTAGGCACACCTAGAGCTCCTTTCTGAGAGGTCGCTCTGTGGCAGCAGTCTGACGACTCCTTCTCCGCCTCTCCACCGTGCCAATAAGAAGTCACCATCGCCGTCTCGCCACGGCATCAAGCAAGAGTACCCTCGCCTGATGCAACCACGATGTCTAAATCGCACGCCGCATCAAGGACGAGCTGCCCTCATAGCCAGCCAACCATCCGGCGTCAGTGTCGTACCGCCTCTCATGCAGTCAGGAGAGAACATCATCATCTCCTATTTGTTGGCGCCCGTTCTCCGTGAAGAAGGAGGCCACCCCGACACTCGGGAATGCGCATGGGCGCCTCCTACATTACCTAGACCGCGGCGACTACATGTCATTCCGCAGCATGGTGACAGAGGAGGAGCAAAGGGAGCAATGCAAAGCGTAGCGCCGCACATTATTCGCAATCTCGGATGTCGTGTCATACTAGGTCCTCACAAACTCCATGCTTGTGGAGGACTAGACCCTCGATCGGTCTTGGACCACCGCAGAGACATTCGTGCATCAGTGGCACCTCATCAGCAACCAACTCACCAAGATCTGCATGGGTGAGTCGCTGCGCTCCATCGCCCTCGCTCGCAGCAAAGGCAAGGCGAAGGGTGGGTGTGTCGGGCGGCTGTGCCGCAAGCAGCAGGCCACGGCCAATCAGGGTTGTTGTGGTCCATTCGACCACTACAAGATGGAAGACAACCAAGCGGATGAGGAGGAGGTCCCGCCGGCCGGAACGGGCATGCGTATGAGGTTACCATTTGTTACTCGCTTAGTTTTAGTTTTTTTTTAAATTTTAGTTGAACTTGTCTGTTTTTAGTTGTAGTATGTCAAACTTTGCATAAATTTGTCCATTTTATAAAATATATGGTTGAATGCGCGTGGACATTTAGGGAATATGTTTGGATGGACGGCTCTGCACTGAAGGATAATGAGGTCCGTTTTATGGCACCGTGTTGGATACATCCTTATACACCCATAAAATACTAGTTATTTTAGTAGGCCAGTAAAATACGCTTGTAGTATGATTTTTACGGGCGTAGACATAGCTCCACCGACGGCCGTAGGGACGGACACGCGTGCACTTGCCGCGGTACTTCACAAGGGAGAAGAGACAAAGTCAAACATGTGGCAGTTAGGGCATCTCCAATGACGACCTGCAAATTTCCTCCCGCATTTGTCTGTGGTTAGTGGGGACCAGTCCGCGCGCATGGATGCAGGAGGCGGCCATCCAATGCTGCCCGTATACATTCGATCTCCCTCATTCGGCCCGCCTCATTGTTTTTTAAGGTTTGCATGTTCAAATAGCCGCATACATAGAGTACAAACATTCAAATAGCCGCATACATAGAGTACATACGTTCAAATAGTCGCATGTTGCACTAGTTCAAATTTTAGAAAGTTCAAATATTACATTCCAACATTGTTGTCCCCTTTAGCTGCCCATTGATGCTCAATCATATCATTATTCAGGTGCTCGTGAGTTAGTCGATGCCGAATTGGTTGACGCATTTGAATAAACTCTTCAAATGTGGCCAGAATCTGGTCTGGAAGTTTGATAGGATCACCCATGTTCTCAAATTCTAGAGCTGTGGCAGCATCCTCACCCTTATCCTCGATGACCATGTTGTGCATGATCGCACAACATGTCATCACCTCCCACAAGGTCTCCGGATCCCATTGTTTAGCAGGTCCATGAACAACTGCAAAACGGGCCTGCAAAAATCCAAATGCCCTCTCGACATCCTTTCTAGCTGCTTCTGGTCTTTGGAAAAGTGAGACTTTTTCTGACCAACTAGGTTAGATATGGTGATGATGAAGGTAGCTCACAGAGGATAGATACCGTCAGCAAAATAGTAGCCCATGTTATACTCATGTCCATTGACAATATAGTGGCAAGGAGGAGCTTTTCCTTCAGTCAGCCTCACAAACAATAGTGATCGCTGCAGCACATTGATGTCATTGTGAGACTGGGCATGGCAAGGAAAGCGTGTCAAATCAAAAGATCATGTGATGCAGCTGCTTCAAGAATGATGGTGGGCTTCTTAACATGACCCTGATATTGCCCTTATAAAGTCTTCGGGCAGTTCTTCCGTTCCAAATGCATGCAGTCAAGAGATACAAGCAAAACAGACCACCCTCTTGCTTCTAAGATTGCCAAGAGACTCTCGGTGTCTGCCACAATTGGTTCTCTCAGGTACTGAGATCCAAACACCTCGACCACGGCAGTTGCAAACCTAACCATGGCATCTTCGCATGTGCTCTCAAACATCTATAGGTACTCATCCCATGAATCAGCGGTCGTGCCATATGCAAGCATCCGGAGTGCGGCCGTGCACTTCTGCTAACCAAAGAAGCCAAACATTCCCACTGCATCCTTCAAGACGAAGTAGTCATCATAGGACCGGACACCATGGTACAAACGGTCGAAGAGATTCTTGCACATCCAAAAACGCCGGCGAAAATGGTCACAAAAGAGTGCATCAGGGCCAAAATAGTCAGCCATCAGTGTCAAATGGTTGTGCCCCTGTTGTGGTTGATCACTCGATGACCCTTGATCAATCCCTTGAAATTGAGAAAAGCTCACCCGCACGCTCTGCGCCTTCAAGGACCGCCTACATCATCGTCATATCATCCGTGTAGTCCTCCTCGTCGGACGACTCAACATAGTGCTCGTATATGTACTCCAGATCAGAATCCATTGCTTGAAAGAAGAAGGGAAAACTTTTTTAGCTTTAGCAATTCATCGAACAGTTGTCGTGCATGGTGAGTATAGAAGTAGCGAATGGTACCTGGCAGGGTGGTCGAAGGGGAGGGGTTGGACGGCGACAGAGGAGAAGCGGGGTGGAGCCCGACTGGAACGTTGGAGGTGACGGAGATTTAGAGTCTCGGCAGGGGTGTGTGATACGTCCATTTTGCATCATGTTTTCGTACTCTTATTTATAGTTTTTTATCAATACAACACTTTCTGGAGCAATTCTAATGCCTTTTCTCTCATAAAATTCAAGATTTACACAAAGAGGGAGATTGCCGGCAGCTGGAATTCTGGACCTGAAAAACCTACGTCAGAGATACCTATTCTGCACATCTCCAAATGACCTGAAATTTTATGGAGATTTATTTTGGAATATATGAAAATTATTGCAAAAAATAAGTACCAAAGGGGGACACCCAGATGCCCACACTAGGCACTAGGGCACGCCTACCCCCCCCCCCCGACGCGCCCTGGTGGGTAGTGGGGCCCCTGGCCAGCCTATGGTGCCCACCTTATGGTATATAAGCCCATGTGCACTAGAAAAAAAGGAGAGGACTTTCAGGACGGAGCGCCGCCATCTCGAGGCGGAACTTGGGTAGGAGCACTTTTTCTCTCCGGTGGAGCGATTCCATCGGGATACTTCCCTCCGAGAGGGGGAAATCGAAGCCATCGTCATCACCAACAACCCTCTCATCGTGCGAGGGCCAATCTTCATCAACATCTTCAACAACACCATCTCATCTCAAACCCTAGTTCATCTCTTGTATTCACTATTTGTATCAAACCCTCAGATTGGTACCTGAGGGTTGCTGGTAGTGTTGATTACATCTTGTAGTTGATGCTAGTTGGTTTATTTGGTAGAAGATCATATGTTCAGATCTATGATGCTATTCAATACCCCTATGATCTTGAGCATGAATATGTTTTGTGAGTAGTTGCTTTTGTTCTTGAGGACATGGGAGAAGTCTTGTCATAAGTAATCATGTGAATTTGGTATTCGTTCGATATTTTGATGATATGTATGTTGCTGATTCCCTTAATGGTGTTATGTGAACGTCGACTACATGACACTTCACCATCTTTGAGCCTAAGGGAATGCATTGTGGAGTAGTTATTAGATGATGGGTTGCTAGAGTGATAGAAGCTTAAACCCTAGTTTATGCGGTATTCTGTAAGGGGCTGATTTGGATGCATATGTTTAATGCTATGGTTAGAATTTATCTTAATTCTTCTTTCGTAGTTACAGATGCTTGCGAGAGGGGTTAATCATAAGTGGGAGGTTTGTTCAAGTAAGAACAGCACCCAAGCACCTGTCCACCCACATATCAAATTATTAAAGTAGCAAATGCAAATTAAACAAACATGATGAAAGTGACTAGATGCCACATGGGAATTTCATCTAGTCACTTTCATCATGTTGGTTTGATTTGCGTTCGCTACTTTGATAATTTGATATGTGGATGGACCGGCACTTGGGTGTTGTTCTTACTTGAACGAACCTCCCACATAATATTAACAGACTCGCAAGCATCCGCAACTACGAGAAAAGTATTAAGATAAAATATAACCATAGCATTAAACATTTGGATCCAAATTGGTCCCTTACGAAGTAGCGCATAAACTAGGGTTTAAGCTTCTGTCCCTCTAGCAACCCATCATCTAATAACTACTCCACAATGCATTCCCTGAGGTCCAAAGATGGTGAACTGCCATGTAGTCAATGTTCACATGACACAACTAAGGGAATCACAACATGCATATCGTCAAAATATCGACCACATATCAAGTTCACATGATTACTTGCAACATGACTTCTCCCATGATTTCAAGAACAAAGGTAACTACTAACAAATGATATTCATGCTCAAGATCAGAGGGGTATTAAATAGCATAATGAATCTGAACATATAATCTTCCACAAAATAAACCACATAGTAATCAACTACAAGATGTAATCAACACTACTAGTCACCCACACGTACCAATCTGAGGTTTCAGTACAAATATTGAACACAAGAGATGAAGTAGGGTTTGAGAGGAGATTGTGTTGTTGAATGATACGTCTCCAACGTATCTATAATTTTTTATTGTTCCATGCTATTATATTACCAATCTTGGATGTTTTATAATCATTTTATAGTCATTTTATATCATTTTTTGGTACTAACCTATTGACATAGTGCCAAGTGCCAGTTGCCGTTTTCTGCATGTTTTTTACATCGTAGGAAATCAATATCAGGCGGAATCCAAATGCAACGAAACTTCACGGAGATTTCTTTTGGACCAGAAGACACCTAATGGGCCAAGGCTGCGCCTGGGGGTGCTCCGAGGAGAGCACAACCCACCAGGGCGCGCCAGGAGGTCCAGACGCGCCCTGGTGGGTTGTGCCCCCCGGACCGCCTCTTTGCTCTATAAATATCCAAATATTCCAAAAACCCTAGGGGAGTCGACGAAAATTAATTCCAGCCGCCGCAGAGTCCAAAACCACCAGATCCAATCTAGACACCATCACGGATGGGGTTCACCACCTCCATACGTGCCTATTCGATGATGCGTGAGTAGTTCTTTGTAGACCTTCGGGTCCGTAGTTAGTAGCTAGATGGCTTACTCTCTCTCGCTGAATTCTCAATACAATGGTCTCTTGGAGATCCATATGATGTAACTCTTTTTGCAGTGTGTTTGTTGGGATCTGATGAACTTTGAGTTTATGATCAGTTATATCTTTTTATATCCATGAAAGTATTTGAGTTTCTTTGATCTCTTTTATGCACGATCTCTTATAGCCTCATATTTCTTCTCCAATATTTGGGTTTTAGCCAACTTGATCTATTTATCTTGCAATGGGAAGAGGTGCTTTGTAGTGGGTTCGATCTTACGGTGCTTGATCCGAGTGACAGAAGGGGAACTGACACGTATGCATCATTGCTACTAATGATAAAACAATGGGGTCTATCTCTACATTAATAGATCTTGTCTATATCATGTCATCGTTCTTATTGCATTTCTCCATTTCTCCATGAACTTAATACACTAGATGCATGCTGGATAGTGGTCGATGTGTGGAGTAATAGTAGTAGATGCAGGCAGGAGTCGGTCTACTAATCTTGGACATAATGCCTATATAATGATCATTTCCTGGATATCGTCATGATTATTTGAAGTTCTATCAATTTCCCAACAGTAATCTGTTCACCCACCGTTTGCTATTTTTCTTGAGAGAAACCACTAGTGAAACATACGGCCCCCAGGTCTCTTACTCATATATTTTCCCTTGCGATCTACTTTTCCTTTGCATTTATTTTCAGATCTATAAAACCAAAAATACAAAAATACCTTGCTGCATTTATTTTATTTGCAATCTATTTATGCAATCTATTACAATTTGTTCCCATACGCGCACCATCTCTGGCGCCGTTACCCGAAAGGGATTGACAACCCCTTTAACACGTCGGGTTACGAGTGGTTGTTATTTGTGTGCAGGGGTTGTTTACGTTGTGTTGCTTGGTTCTCCTACTAGTTCGATAACCTTGGTTTCTTCACTGAGGTAAATACCTACCGTTGTTGTGCTGCATCATCCCTTCCTCTTTGGGGAAATACCGACGTAGTCCTAGCAGACATCAAAATGAATTTCTGGTGCCGTTGCCGGGGAGGATCTTCAACATATACCAGGTTCCTAGTCACAAATCTCATCTCCTTGCAATTTACATTACTTTCCATTTGCCTCTCGTTTTCCTCTCCCCCACTTCACAAAAATATATCGTTTCATTAGCCCCTCTTTTTTCGTTTGATGTTTTCTTGTCGGATCTGTTTTTGTGTGCAATCTTGTTTGCCATTATTATCGCTATGGATAGCCCCTCTGTCTTCTCTAAGATCATAAACAATGATGCTATGGAAGGACTTACCTGGGTTGTTAAGAAAAATCTTAACAATTTTGATGAAAACGATCCCGGGAGTTTTCGTTATTTACTTGATGAATCTTTGAAAGACGCTTGGGATAGACTATTGAGAATTCGGGCTAGCTATGTGCCCCAATATCAAATAGAAATATACTTGAAAGGTTTTTATGTTGGTTTACCTTCTTCCTTCAAGCAAGTTTTGGATTCTATATTTGAAAATGGTTTTCTTGGAGGGGATGCCATTGATACTTATGAAAAGATGAAAACCATATTTGGGCACCCAAAGGGGGATAAAGTTGAATCAACTACCCTTATGTGCTTTCATCAAAATAAAATAATCAAAGAGATGAATGCTAGTTTAGATATGAATTTTCGCAACGTGCTTAATCTTTCCTCTGCTATCAATGGCCATGTGCTTTCACAACATAGAAAATTAAATGCCATTGATAGGAAATTTTCTCTTTGCTTTCAGAAGGACAAGGATAACAAAACTTTGATCCTTGCTTTTATGCCTAGCTAAGGGCGTAAAACTATAGCGCTTGTTGGGACGCAACCCAATGAATAAAATTTATTTTTGCTTTTTGCTTTCTGTTCTTGTGTGTTTGCACAATTATGCTACTGTTATGATTGTGTTTTTGTGTTTTAATTAGTGTTTGTGCCAAGTAAAGCCTTTAGGATCTTCTTGGGTGATAGTTGTTTGATCATGCTGAAAAACAAAAACTTATGCGCTCACGGAAACAATTGTTAAAAAATACCAGAACATAATAAAATGCCAATTAATTATGCAGAAGATTAATATACAAATTACCCAGGTCGTCCTGATTTTTCGGAATTTTTGGAATTACGGAAGTATTCGAAATAGTCAGATTTCTTCAGAGTATTCTGTTTTGACAGATTCTGTTTTGTTTGCATTGTGTGCTTATTTTGATGACTCTATGGTTTTCTTTGATGAGTTTTTGCCACTGAAAAGTTGGAATACAATAGATATAATGCAAAAATAGAATATGAATTGGTTTGATAAAGTACTTATAGTAGTGGTTTGCTTTCTTATACTAACGGATCTCACGAAGGTTTTGTTGAGTTTTGTGTGATTGAAGTTTTCAAGTTTTGGGTTGTCTTACGATGGATGAAGGAATAAGGAGTAGAAGAGCCTAAGCTTGGGGATGCCTCGGCATCCCAAGCTATTATCCAAAGGCGCAAGATCAAGAGCACGTACCTCGGGTTGGCCTCCCTTGAGCGCTCCATCTCGCGCCAGCGATCACGTCTCTCTTGGCTTCGCGACTCCCTAACCTCCTACCTCAGCGTGCACGCCTCGCACCGGAAACAACACAACCTCATCACCTCTGTGCGGATGATCAACTCATCTCGGAGCATGATGCTATGGCCGAGGCAGCCTTCTACTACTTCTTTGACGTCCTCGGCTCGACCAGCGACCGTGCCTTCGCTCTAGACCAGTCCTTACTTTGCGACGCACCTTTCGACCTCTCCGATCTTGAGGCGCCCTTCATGGAGGATGAAATTTGGAGGGCCGTCAAATGCCTGCCGACGGGGAAGGCTCCTGGACCGGATGGATTCATGGCTGAGTTCCTCCACGCATGCTGGGACATCGTCAGGCATGACATTTGTGAGGCATTTGACAAGTTCTGCACCGCCAACGGGAGAGGCTTCCAGAAGCTCAATGAAGCGCTTCTCACTCTTCTTCCCAAGCATCGGGACGCTGCATCGCTCTTCGACTACTTCCCTATTAGCCTCATCCACCTCATTGCAAAGCTTTTTGCAAAGGTGTTGTCCCTACGTATTGCGTCCAGACTTGGAGCCATGGTTTTGACCAACCAGAGCGCTTTCATTGTCGGCCGATGCATACAGGACAACTTTCTGCTTGTTCAGCAGACAGCGCGTCTTCTACACAACCTCAAGGTGCCTCGCATGCTTCTCAAGCTTGACATAGCACGGGCCTTCGACAGCGTCTCCTGGCCTTTCCTCCTTGAGACACTAGAGCACCTTGGCTTTGGCCAACGTTGGCGCGACTGGATATTGATCCTCCTTTCCACCGCCTCCACACGAGTCCTGCTCAACGGCCATCTGGGCCCCCCCATTAGCCATGCATGCGGCCTACGACAGGGAGATCCGGTATCTCCGATGCTATTCACCATCGTCATTGACGTCCTTAATTCCATGCTCATCCGTGTCGTGGAGCTTGGCATCATCCAACGGTTGACCACGCGATACGCGGCCTCCAGCATCTCCCTATATGCTGACGACGTTGTCATCTTTTGTCACCCAGACCGCCAGGACATCTCGGCCGTCCACGAGCTGCTACGAGTTTTCGGGGTGGCCTCAGGGCTTCGCACAAAGTATAACAAGTGTTCGGCCATGCCCATTCAATGCAACAATGATGACATCGCGACCATTGCATTTGAGATGCAATGCCCGGTGAAGCACCCCCCGATCCAATATTTGGGACTCCCTCTATCCATCCGCAAGCTGTCTACCACGAGTCTCATGCCGATCATCCACAATCTTGAGCGGAAGTTATCCACATGGCACTCCTCCTTCCTCTCCCGAGGTGATCGTCTCGCCCTCGTTCGCCACGTCTTCAGTGCCATCCCCACACACTTCCTTACCGCCGTCGCCTTCAACCAATCCATTCTTAAGAAGGCGAACCGGATCATCTGCGGTTTCCTCTGGGTTGGAAGTAAAGACGCTAACGATGGTCAATGCTTGGTCAACTGGCAAAGAGTGTGCCACCCATTATCCCTTGGCGGACTCGGTTTTCGTGATCTACAACGTATCGACATTGCGCTGAGGACTCGTTGGCTATGGGTGAAGCACATAGACTCCACGCGTCCATGGAGCCACCTGCACATCCCCTAGGACCCGACCGTCGAGGCCATCTTCCACGCGTCCACTTCCTGGGACCTTGGCGATGGGTGCACCTGTAGGTTTTGGAGTGACCACTAGATCAATGGTCGATTTGTGGCTGAGATCGCCCGACTCGTCCTCGCGCTCGTTAGACGACGGCGGCGCAATGCTTGCACTGTGCTCTCTGGTCTTCACCTATGCTCTTGGGTATAGGACATCCAGGGCGCCCTTGGCCCGGCCGCCATGGTTCAGTACATGGATCTCTGGCTCTATGTACGCCACATTTCTCTCTCCGACTCGCCAGACTCTCTGCGATGGCGTTGGACCCCTTCGGCTACTTATTTTGTGAGCTCATGCTATCAGGCTCTATTCCTGGGTGCCTCCAAGGACCCACACTTGCGGCTCAACTAGAAGCCATGGGCGCCTCTGCGTATAAAATTCTTCATCAGGCTTGCTCTGCAAGACCGCCGATGGACGGCCGAGCGCCTCGCTCGTCATGGCCTACCCCATGAGGACTCCTGTGCCTTCTGCGATCAAGACGAGGAGACAATGCAGCATCTGATGGCGGGTTGGCCTTTCTCCCGCCAAGTCTGGCATGAGATTCTAAGCTGGGTTCGATCAACCGCTGAGTTACCGAGCGGCAACACCGACTTCTACACCTGGTGGAAGACATCATGCGACCGTCCGCCGTCCCAGGCGCATAAGGGTCTGGCCTCCTTAATCATCCTTACCGCATGGTGCCTCTGGAAGCATCGGAACGCTTGCATATTGATACGTTTCCAACGTATCTATAATTTTTGATTGTTCCATGCTATTATATTACCTCTTTTGGATGTTTATGGGCTTTATTTTACACATTTATATCATTTTTGGGACTAACCTACTAACCGGAGGCCCAGCCCATATTGCTGTTTTTTTTGCCTATTTCAGTATTTCGAAGAAAAGGAATATCAAGCGAGTCCAAAGCGGAATGAAACCTCGGGAGCGTTATTTTTGGAACAAATCTGATCCGGAGAGCTTGGAGTGCAAGTCAAGAAGCCTCCGAGGGCCCCACGAGATAGGAGGGCGCCCCCCCTGTAGGGCGCCCCCCCTGCCTCGTGGGCCCCTCGGGCGGCCACCGACGTACTTCTTCCTCCTATATATACCTACATATCCCGAAAACATCCAGGACCACCACGAAACACAATTTCCACCGCCGTAACCTTCTGTATCCGCAAGATCCCATCTTGGAGCCCTTGCCGACACTCTGCCGGAGGGGGAAGCAAACATGGAGGGCCTCTACATTAACATCCTTGCCCCTCCGATGAGTTGTGAGTAGTTTACCACAGACCTACAGGTCCATAGTTATTAGCTAGATGGCTTCTTCTCTCTTTTTGGATCTCAATACAATGTTCTCCCCGTCTCTTGTGGAGATCTATTCGATGTAATCTCTTTTTGCGGTGTGTTTGTCGAGATCCGATGAATTGTGGGTTTATGATCAAGTTTATCTATGAATAATATTTGAATCTTCTCTGAATTCTTTTATGTATGATTGAGTTAACTTTGCAAGTCTCTTCGAATTATCAGTTTGGTTTGGCCTACTAGATTGGTCTTTCTTGCCATGGGAGAAGTGCTTAGCTTTCGGTTCAATCTTGCGGTGTTCTTACCCAGTGACAAAAAGGGTTGCAAGACACGTATTGTAATGTTGCCATCGAGGATAACAAGATGGGGTTTATATCATATTGCATGTGTTTATCCCTCTACATCATGTCATCTTGCTTAATGCGTTACTCTGTTCTTATGAACTTAATACTCTAGATGCGGGCAGGAGTCGGTCGATGTGTGGAGTAATAGTAGTAGATGTAGGCAGGAGTCGGTCTACTTGTTATGGACGTGATGCCTATATACATGATCATGCCTAGATAATCTCATAACTATGCGCTTTTCTATCAATTGCTCGACAGTAATTTGTTCACCCACCGTAATACTTATGCTATCTTGAGAGAAGCCTCTAGTGAAACCTATGGCCCCCGGGCCAATATCTTATCATATTTGCTTTCAATCTACTTTATTTGCATCTTTACTTTTTGCATCTATCTTATAAAATACCAAAAATATATTTACCTTATCATACTATCTTTATTAGATCTCACTTTTGCAAGTGGCCGTGAAGGGATTGACAACCCTTTTATTGCGTTGGTTGCGAGTTCTCAGTTTGTTTGTGTAGGTGTGTGGAACTTTTGAGGAGCCTCCTACTGGATTGATACCTTGGTTCTCAAAACTGAGGGAAATACTTATGCTACACTTTGCTGCATCACCCTCTCCTCTTCGAGGAAAATCAATGCAAGCTCAAGACGTAGCACATATTCGATGGCGAGCAACCCTTTATCTCCCGACATCCGACATCATTAGAGACGAAGCGCGCATGTGGGATAAGGCCGTCGCTACCGGAATACAAAACATCATCCCCGAGAGCTAGTCTCGATGGATTCGTGGGGCTGAGTAACCCCATGTCTACTATGCTCATGTTGGGGAACGTAGTAATTTCAAAAAAATTCCTACGCACATGCAAGATCATGGTGATGCATAGCAACGAGAGGGGAGAGTGTTGTCCATGTATCCTCGTAGACCGAAGGCGGAAGCGTTAGCACAGCACGGTTGATGTAGTCGTACGTCTTCACGGCCCGACCGATCAAGCACCGAAAGCACGGCACCTCCGAGTTCTTGCACACGTTCAGCTCGATGACATCCCTCGAACTCCGATCCAGCCAAGCTTTGAGGGAGAGTTCCGTCAGCACGACGGTGTGGTGACGATGATGATGTTCTACTGACGCAGGGCTTCACCTAAGCACCGCTACGATATTATCGAGGTGGACTATGGTGGAGGGGGCACCGGACACGGCTAAGAGATACAAGGGATCAATTGTTGTGTCTCAAGGGTGCCCCCTCCCGTATATAAAGGAGTGGAGGAGGGAGGGCGGCCTCTCTCTGGCGCCCTAGGGGAGTCCTACTCCCACCGGGAGTAGGATTCCCCCTTTCCTATTAGAACTAGGAGCCCTTCCAAGTAGTAGGAGTAGGAGAGAAGGAAAGGGAAAAGAGAAGAGAAGGAAGGAGGGGGCACCGCCCCTCCCCCTAGTCCAATTCGGAGGCCTTGGGGGGCGCGCAGCCTCCCCTCTCTCTTTCCCCTAAAGCCCAATAAGGCCCATATACTCCCCGGCGAATTCGTGTAACTCTCCGGTACTCCGAAAAATACTCTAATCACTCGGAACCTTTCCGATGTCCGAATATAGTCGTCCAATATATCGATCTTTACGTCTCGACCATTTCGAGACTCCTCGCCATGTCCCCGATCTCATCCGGGATTTCGAACTACCTTCGGTACATCAAAACACATAACTCATAATATAAATCGTCATCGAACTTTAAGCGTGCGGACCCTACGGGTTCGAGAACTATGTAGACATGACCGAGACACGTCTCCGGTCAATAAACAATAGTGGAACCTGGATGCTCATATTGGCTCCAACATATTCTACGAAGATCTTTATCGGTCAAACCGCATAATAACATACGTTGTTCCCTTTGTCATCGGTATTTTACTTGCCCGAGATTCGATCGTCGGTATCTCAATACCTAGTTCAATCTCGTTACCGGTGAGTCTCTTTACTCGTTCCGTAATACATCATCCTGCAACTAACTCATTAGTTACAATGCTTGCAAGGCTTATAGTGATGTGCATTACCGAGTGGGCCAAGAGATACCTCTCCGACAATCAGAGTGACAAATCCTAATCTCGAAATACGCCAACCCAACAAGTACCTTCGGAGACACCTGTAGAGCACCTTTATAATCACCCAGTTATGTTGTGACGTTTCGTAGCATGCAAAGTGTTCCTCCGGTAAACGGGAGTTGCATAATCTCATAGTTATAGGAACATGTATAAGTCATGAAGAAAGCAATAGCAACATACTAAACGATCAAGTGCTAAGCTAACGCAATGGGTCAAGTCAATCACATCATTCTCCTAATGATGTGATCCTGTTAATCAAATGACAACTCATGTCTATGGTTAGGAAACTTAACCATCTTTGATTAACGAGCTAGTCAAGTAGAGGCATACTAGTGACACTTTGTTTGTCTATGTATTCACACATGTATTATGTTTCCGGTTAATACAATTCTAACATGAATAATAAACATTTATCATGAAATAAGGAAATAAATAATAACTTTATTATTGCCTCTAGGGCATATTTCCTTCAGTCTTCCACTTGCACTAGAGTCAATAATCTAGTTCACATCGCCATGTGATTTAACACCAATATTCATATCTGTATCTGATTAACACCCATAGTTCACATCGTCATGTGACCAACACCCAAAGGGTTTACTAGAGTCAATAATCTAGTTAACATTGCTATGTGATTAACGCCCAAAGTGTACTAAGGTGTGATCATGTTTTGCTCGTGAGAGAAGTTTAGTCAACGAGTCTATCACATTCAGAGCCGTATGTATTTTGCAAAAATATTCTATGCCTACAATGCTCAGTATGGAGCTACTCTAGATAATTGCTCACACTTTCAATATGTATCCAGATTGAGACTTAGAGTCATCTGGATCAGTGTCAAATCTTGCATCGACGTAACCCTTTACGACGAACCTCTTTTCACCTCCATAATCGAGAAACATATCCTTATTCCACTAAGGATAATTTTGATCAATGTCCAGGGATCTACTCCTAGATCACTATTGTACTCCCTTGCCAAACTAGGGCATAGTATACAATAGGTCTGGTCCATAGCATGGCATACTTTTATAGAACCTATGACTGAGGCATATGGAATGACTTTCATTCTCTTTCTATTTTCTGTCATGGTCGGGATTTGAGTCTTACTCAATTTCATACTTTTGCAACACAGGCAAGAACTCTTTCTTTGACTGTTCCATTTTGAACTACTTCAAAATCTTGTCAAGGTATGTACTCATTAAAAATCTTATCAAGCATCTTGATCTATCTCAATAGATCTTGATGCTCAATATGTAAGTAGCTTTACTGAGGTCTTTATTTTAAAGAACTCCTTTCAAACACTTTTGTATGCTTTCTAGAAAAATTCTACATCATTTTTGATCAACAATATGTCACTCACATATACTTATCAGAAAGGCTGTAGTGCTCCCACTCACTTTATTATAAATACAGGCTTCTCTACAAGTCCGTATAAAACTATATGCTTTGATCAACTTATCAAAGCATATATTCCAACTCCGAGATGCTTGCACCAGTCCATAGATGGATCGCTAGAGCTTGCATATTTTGTTAGCACCTTTAGGATTGACAAAATCTTCTTGTTGCATCATATACAACTCTTCTTTAATAAATCCATAAGGAATGCAGTTTTGTTTATCCATTTGCCAGATTTCATAAAATGCGGAAATTGCTAACATGATTCGGACAGACTTAAGCATCGCTACGAGTGAGAAAATCTCATCGTAGTCAACACCTTGAACTTTGTCAAAAACCTTTTTCAACAAGTCGAGCTTTATAGATAGTAACACTACTATCAACGTATGTCTTCCTCTTGAAGATCCATTTATTTTCTATGGCTTGCCGATCATTGGGCAAGTCCACCAAAGTCCACACTTTGTTCTCATACATGGATCCTATCTCAGCTTTCATGGCCTCCAACCATTTCGCGGAATCTGGGCTCATCATTGCTTCCTCATAGTTCGTAGGTTCATCGTGGTCTAGTAACATGACTTCCAGAATAGGATTACCGTACCATTCTGGTGTGGACCATACTCTGGAAGACCTATGAGGTTCTGTAGTAACTTGATTTGAAGTTTCATGATCATCATCATTAGCTTCCTCACTAATTGGTGTAGGAATCTCCGGAACTGATTTCTGTGATGAACTACTTTCCAATTTGGGAGAAGGTACAATTACCTTATCAAGCTCTAGTTTCCTCCCACTCACTTCTTTCTAGAGAAACTCCTCTAGAAAGGATCCATTCTTAGCAATGAATATTTTGCCTTCGGATCTGTGATTAGAAGGTGTACCCAACAGTCTCCTTTGGGTATCCTATGAAGACGCATTTCTCTGATTTGGGTTCGAGCTTATCAGGTTGAAACTTTTTCACATAAGCATCGCAACTCCAAACTTTAAGAAACGACAACTTAAGTTTATTGCTAAACCATAGTTCATACGGTGTCGTCTCAACAGATTTAGATGGTGCCCTATTTTAACGTGAATGCAGCTGTCTCTGATGCATAACCCCAAAATAATAGTGGTAAATCGGTAAGAGACATCATAGATCGCACCATATCTAATAAAGTGTGTTTATGATGTTCGGACACACCATTACGCTGTGGTGTTCCAGGTGGCATGAGTTTGTGAAACTATTCCACATTGTTTTAATTGATGACCAAACTCGTAACTCAAATATTCGTCTCCGCGATCAGATCGCAGAAACTTTATTTTCTTGTTACGACGATTTTCCACATTACTCTGAAATTCTTTAAACTTTTCAAATGTTTCAGACTTATGTTTCATCAACTAGATATACTCATATCTGCTCAAATCATCTATGAAGATCAGAAAAAATGATACCTGGCACGAGCATCAATACTCATTGGACCGCATACATCGGTATGTATTATTTCCAACAAGTCATTAACCCGTTCCATTGTTCCGCAGAACGGAGTTTTAGTCATCTTGCCCAAAAGGCATGGTTCGCAAGCATCAAATGATTCATAACCAAGTGATTCCGAAAATCCATCTTTATGGAGTTTCTTCATGCGCTTTACACCAATATGACCCAAACGGCAGTGCCACAAATAAGTTGCACTATCATTATTAACTTTGCATCTTTTGGCATCAATATTATGAATATGTGTATCACTACGATCGAGACCCAACAAACTATTTTCATTGGGTGTATGACCATTGAAGATTTTATTCATGTAAACAGAACAACAATTATTCTGTGACTTTAAATGAATAACAGTATTGCAATAAACATGATCAAATCAAATTCATGCTCAACGCAAATGCCAAATAACATTTATTTAGGTTTAACACTAATCCCAAAAGTATAAGGAGTGTGCGATGATGATCATATCAATCTTGGAACTACTTCCAACACTCATCGTCACTTCCCCTTCAACTAGTCTTTGTTTATCCTATAACTCCTGTTTCAACTTACTAATCTTAGCAACCGAACAAGTATCAAATACTCAGGGCATACTATAAACACTAGTAAAAGTGCAACTATCCCTAGGTGGTTTTGGTAATTCATAACAACATATAGCTCATTGAGCTAATGCTATTCCAAGACTATTATTTCAGGAAAGCTCAATGAATGGCATGGCATGGATGATGAAAGTGGATCCCTCAAAATACTAATGACAAAGGATTGGCTCAAGCTCAAAAGCTGAAGACTCTTCATTTTATATTTTAGTGATCCAAGATCACATTGAGTCTATAGGAAAAGCCAATACTATCAAGGAGGGATGAGGTGTTGCTTAATGAGCCTCTTGCTTCATGTGCTTGGTGATATGCTCCAAAAACCCTCAGCTACTTTCTCACATCCACAAATGACCTAAACCTAAAGCCTAACTCGGTCACACCGATTCTTTCTATCCGGCGCCACCGAGTTCTAATGTCATAGCCACTGCCACAAACCCTAGGCAAATCGGTCCTACCGATAGGGATCTCGGTCTCACCGAGATGAGATTGTAATCTGTCTGTTTCCCTTCGTAACGTTTCGGTCTAACCAAAGTGAGCGATTGGTCCCACCGAGATTGCAATGTAAACTCCCTGTTTCCCTTTTGTAACATTTCGGTCTCACCGAAAAGAGCAAATCGGTCCCACCGAGTTTACCTGACCAACTCTCTGGAAAGCTTATTACCAAAATCTGTCTCACCGAGTTTGAGTGATCAGTCTTACCGAGATTACATTATGCCCTAACCCTAACCGAATTGGTCTTACCGAGTTGCATGTCAGTCCCACCGAAAATCCTAACGGTCACTAGGTTTACTAAATCGGTCTGACCGAGTCTGTTGAATCAGTCCCACCAAGTTTGGTAAATTGTGTGTAATGGTTAGATTTTGTGTGGAGGCTATATATACCCCTCCACCTCCTCTTCATTCATGGAGAGAGCCATCAGAACAAACCTACACGTCCAACTTACCATTTCTGAGAGAGAACTACCTACTCATGTGTTGAGGCCAAGATATTCCATTCCGACCATATGAATATTGATCTATAGCCTTCCCAAAGTTGCTTTCCACTCAAATGCTCTTTCCACCAGACCCAAATCCTTTGAGAGAGAGTTGAGTGTTGGGGAGACTATCATTTGAAGCACAAGAGCAAGGAGTTCATCATCAATGCACCATTTGTTACTTCTTGGAGAGTGGTGTCTCCTAGATTGGCTAGGTGTCACTTGGGAGCCTCCGACAAGATTGTGGAGTTGAACCAAGGAGTTTGTAAGGGCAAGGAGATCGCCTACTTCGTGAAGATCTACCGCTAGTGAGGCAAGTCCTTCATGGGCGACGGCCATGGTGGGATAGAGAAGGTTGCTTCTTCGTGGACCCTTCGTGGGTGGAGCCCTCCGTGGACTCGCGCAACCGGTACCCTTCGTGGGTTGAAGTCTCCATCAACGTGCATGTACGATAGCACCACCTATCGGAACCACGCCAAAAACATCTGTGTCTCCAATTGCGTTTGAATCCTCCAAACCCTTCCCTTTACTTTCTTGCAAGTTGCATGCTTTAATTTCCGCTGCCTGTATACTCTTTGCATTCTTGCTTGAATTGTGTGATGATTGCTTGAGTTGTCCTAAGATAGCTAAAATCTGCCAAACTCTAAAAGTGGGAAAGGTTAAGTTTTTAATTGGTCAAGTAGTCTAATCACCCCCCCTCTAGACATACTTCAAGGTCCTACAACTAGTAAGGCACACATCAATAACCTGTATATCAAATATACCCTTGTTCACTTTGCCATCCTTCTTATCCACCAAATATTCAAGGCATTTCCACTTCCAGTGATCATTTCCTTTGCAGTGTAAGCACTTAGTTTCAGGATTTGGTCCAGCTTTGGGCTTCTTCGCGGGAGTGACAACTTTCTTGTCATTCTACTTGAAGTTCCCTTTCTTTCCCTTTGCCCTTTTCTTGAAACTAGTGGTCTTGTCAATCATCAACACTTGATGCTCTTTTCTTGATTTCTACCTTCATCGATTTCAACATCGCGAAGAGCTCGGGAATCGTTTTTGTCATCCTTTGCATACTATAGTTCATCGCGAAGTTCTACTAACTTGGTGACGGTGACTAGAGAACTCTGTCAATCACCACCTTATCTGGAAGATTAACTCGCACTTGATTCAAGTGATTGTAGTACCCAAACAATCTGAGCACATGCTCACTAGTTGAGCGATTCATTTCCATCTTTTAGCTATAGAACTTGTTGGAGACTTCATATCTCTCAACTTGGGTATTTGCTGGAAATATTGACTTCAACTCTTGGAACATCTCATATGGCCCATGACGTTCAAAACGTCTTTGAAGTCCCGATTCTAAGCTGTTAAGCATGGTGCACTAAACTATCAAGTACTTATCATATTGAGCTAGCCAAACGTTCATAACGTCTGCATATGCTCCTGCAATAGGTCCATCACCTAGCGGTGCATCAAGGACATAATTCTTCTGTGCAGCAATGAGGAAAATCCTCAGATCACGGATCCAATCCGCATCATTGCTACTAACATCTTTCAAGACAGTTTTCTCTAGGAACATATCAACATAAACATAGGGAAGCAACAATGTGAGATATTGATCTACAACATAATTTGCAAAATACTATCAGGACTAAGTTCATGATAAATTAAAGTTCAATTATACATATTACTTAAGAACTCCCACTTAGATAGACATCTCTCTAATCATCTAAGTGATCACGTGATCCAAATCAACTGAACCATAACCGATCATCACGTGAAATGGAGTAGTTTTCAATGGTGAACATCACTATGTTGATCATATCTACTATATGATTCACGCTTGACCTTTCGGTCTCAGTGTTTCGAGGCCATATCTGCATATGCTAGGCTCGTCAAGTTAAACCTGAGTATTCTACGTGTGCAAAACTGGCTTGCACCCGTTGTAGATGGACGTAGAGCTTATCACACCCGATCATCACGTGGTGTCTGGGAACGACGAACTTTGGCAACGGTGCATACTCAGAGAGAACACTTTTATCTTGAAATTTAGTGAGAGATTATCTTATAATGCTACCGACAATCAAAGCAAGATAAGATGCATAAAAGATAAACATCACATGCAATCAATATAAGTGATATGATATGGCCATCATCATCTTGTGCTTGTGATCTCCATCTCTGGAGCACCGTCATGATCACCATCGTCACCGGCGCGACACCTTGATCTCCATCGTAGCATCGTTGTCGTCTCGCCAACTATTGCTTCTACGACTATCGCTACCGCTTAGTGATAAAGTAAAGCAATTACAGGGCGATTGCATTGCATACAATAAAGCGACAACCATGTGGCTCCTGCCAGTTGCCGATAACTTGGTTACAAAACATGATCATCTCATACAATAAAATATAGCATCATGCCTTGACCATATCACATCACAACATGCCCTGCAAAAATAAGTTAGACGTCCTCTACTTTGTTGTTGCAAGTTTTACATGGCTGCTACATGCTGAGCAAGAACCGTTCTTACCTACGCATCAAAACCACAATGATAGTTCGTCAAGTTAGTGCTGTTTTAACCTTCTCAAGGACCGGGCGTAGCCACACTCAGTTCAACTAAAGTTGGAGAAACCGACACCGCCACCACACTGTGTGCAAAGCACATCGGTAGAACCAGTCTCGCGTAAGCGTCTGGCGTAATGTCGGTCCGGGCCGCTTCATCCAACAATACCGCCGAACCAAAGTATGACATGCTGGTAAGCAGTATGACCTGTATCGCCCACAACTCACTTGTGTTCTACTCGTGCATATAACATCAACTCATAAAACGTAGGCTCTGATACCACTGTTGGGGAACGTAGTAATTTCAAAAAAATTCCTACGCACACGCAAGATCATGGTGATGCATAGCAACAAGAGGGGAGAGTGTTGTCCACGTACCCTTATAGACCGAAAACGGAAGCGTTAGCATAACGCGGTTGATGTAGTCATACGTCTTCACGGCCCGACCAATCAAGCACTGAAAGCACGACACCTCCGAGTTCTTGCACACGTTCAGCTCGATGACGTCCCTCGAACTCCGATCCAGCCGAGCTTTGAGGGAGAGTTCTGTCAGCACGACGCCGTGGTGACGATGATGATGTTCTACCGACGCAGGGCTTCACCTAAGCAGCGCTACGATATTATCGAGGTGGACTATGGTGGAGGGGGGCACCGCACACAGCTAAGAGATCCAAGGGATCAATTGTTGTGTCTCCAAGGGGTGCCCCCTCCCCGTATATAAAGGAGTGGAGGAGGGGGAGGGCCGGCCCTCTCTATGGCGCACCCTAGGGGAGTCCTACTCCCACCAGGAGTAGGATTCCCCCTTTCCTAGTAGAACTAGGAGCCCCTCCAAGTAGTAGGAGTAGGAGAGAAGGAAAGGGAAAAGAGAAGATAAGGAAGGAGGGGGTGCCGCCCCTCCCCCTAGTCCAATTCGGACTAGGCCTTGGGGGGGTGTGCAGCCTCCCCTCTTTCTTTCCCCTAAAGCCCAATAAGGCCCATATACTCCCCGGCGAATTCCCGTAACTCTCCGATACTTCGAAAAATACCCGAATCACTCGGAACCTTTCCGATGTCCGAATATAGTCGTCCAATATATCGATCTTGACATCTCGACCATTTCGAGACTCCTTGTCGTGTCCCCGATCTCATCTGGGACTCCGAACTACCTTTGGTACATCAAAACACATAACTCATAATATAAATCATCATCAAACTTTAAGCATGCGGACCCTATGGGTTCAAGAACTATATAGACATGACCGAGACACGTCTCCGGTCAATAACCAATAGCGGAACCTGGATGCTCATATTGGCTCCCACATATTCTATGAAGATCTTTATCTGTCAAACTGCATAACAACATACGTTGTTCCCTTTGTCATCGGTATTTTACTTGCCCGAGATTCGATCGTCGGTATCTCAATACCTAGTTCAATCTCGTTATCGGCAAGTCTCTTTACTCGTTCCATAATACATCATCCTGCAATTAACTCATTAGTTACAATGCTTGCAAGGCTTATAGTGATGTCCATTACCAAGTGGGCCAAGAGATACCTCTCCGACAATCGGAGTGACAAATCCTAATCTCGAAATACGCCAACCCAGTAAGTACCTTCGGAGACACCTGTAGACCACCTTTATAATCACCCAGTTATGTTGTGACGTTTGGTAGCACACAAAGTGTTCCTCCGGTAAACGGGAGTTGCATAATCTCATAGTTATAGGAACATGTATAAGTCATGAAGAAAGCAATAGCAACATACTAAATGATCAAGTGCTAGGCTAACGGAATGGGTCAAGTCAATCACATCATTCTCCTAATGATGTGATCCCGTTAATCAAATGACAACTCATGTCTATGGTTAGGAAACTTAACCATCTTTGATTAACGAGCTAGTCAAGTAGAGGCATACTAGTGACACTATGTTTGTCTATGTATTCACACATGTATTATGTTTCTCGTTCATACAATTCTAGCATGAATAATAAACATTTATCATGAAATAAGGAAATAAATAATAACTTTAGGGCATATTTCCTTCAGCTCCTAGCTCACTTCCATGCCTTTCCATGTACATGGCTTAGTGAGCTATTGTAATCCCATGATATTCTTATCTTTTGCTATCAATGAAAAGATATGCAATCTTTGCGTATTCACAAAAAAATTATCCAAAAGTGAGCAAACAACTAAGCTCGGGGATGCCCCTGAGTGGCATCCCCTCTTTCTTCTAACGACCATCGGTATTTTACTCGAAGCTATATTTTTATTCCTCACATACTGTGTGTTTTGCTTGGAGCGTCTTGTATGATATGTGTTTTTGCTTGTTTTATTTTGTTTTAAGTCTTGATCCCTTGCTGGACAAACCTATTTGAGAGAGCTAAAATTATGTCATGACTTGTTAGAATTGCTCTCTATGCTTCACTTAAATCTTTTATGAGCTATGGACTTGCTCTAGTGCTTCACTTATATCTTTTTTAGCATGGTGTGCTTTAGTATTTTTGAAGAAATGCTCTCTTGCTTCACTTAGATTTATTTGAGAGTTAGTAAAATTTTCAAGAAATTCTCTCTTGCTTCACTTAAATTATTTTGAGAGAAAGAAAAAAATTATGCTCAGGATCTTCACTTATATTTGTTTGAGCTTATGGAAAGTAACACATGAAAATTAGTCCCAAATTGATAGATATCCAAGAAGGATATAATAAAAAATTTAATGAAGATCATTGGACAAAATAAACTTGATTCTTAGTAATAGTTTTTAGATATGATGAAGTGATATGTGAGTTATGTTGATGAGTAATTATGCTTTTGTAAGAATATTAGTGTTAAGTTTTGTGATTCCCTATGCAAGCACAAAAGTCAATAATCATGCAATGAATTATATCCTACTATTGGTGCCTTATTCTGTGTTAATTATGCTTATTCCTTGCTTATGAGATTATTTGTTTCTTCGTTGGTTGCTTCTCAATCTTTTGCTAGCCTTCATTTTGCACTAAGTATGATCTCTACTTGTGCATCCAAAATCCTTTAAACCAGTTTTGCCACATGAGTCCACTATATCTACCTATATGCGGTATTCTTTTGTCGTTCTAAGCAAATTTGCATGTGCCATCTCTAATTTTCAAAATAAACTTCTCTTTTGTGTGTTCATTTCGCTCGCGGAGCGGTGAGGGGTGGCTAATATTTTCCATGCTAGATGTGTATTCTCATGATGAGTGTTTATTCACTTGTTACTGCACGAGAGTAAGGCAAAGGTTTTAGGGATGCCCAGTCCCGAAATGAAAAATGAATTTACTTTATGTTGAAAAATAATAAACTCCTTGGAAACTGTTGGTATGGAAGGCAACCGTGGATACGGCTAGCCATGGAAAGTGAAAGTATGGTGAATAAAGGAATAAACTTTATTTTCTATTTGGGAATCGCCTGTGATATATCTAGCATGGAAAGTGTTGGGAACTCTAAGTCGTTTTCGTTGGTGGGAAGGATACACCTCCCAAAGTGTTTTTATCTCTAAGTTTTTCGCTTTGAGCCCTGGCACCTCTACAAATCCCTACTTCCCTCTGCGAAGGGCCTTTCTTTTACTTTATGCAGTTTTTATTTTGAGTTTGAGTCTCCATCTTCTCTTATAAAAGCACCAACTAAGAGGCAATATGATCGTACTTGAGTATTGGGTGTAGCTAATATGCGAGTGTGTTTCCTGAATGGATCAATGGTTGAGGATGATGGGCTGGGAATAACTTATTTTAGCGTTGATATTTTGAAAGACATGGTTGCTTGTTGATATGCTTGATTATTCAAATTATCATGTCAAAACTAGACTATTGCTTTGAATCACAGAAAAGTCCGAATGTCCATGCTATAAAGAAAAGAATATCATATGACATGTTAGGCAACATTCCACATCAAAAATTCTGTTTTTATCACTTACCTACTCGAGGACGAGTATGAATTAAGCTTGGGGATGCTGATACGTCTCCAACGTATCTATAATTTTTGATTGTTCCATGCTGTTATATTATCAATCTTGGATGTTTTATAACCATTTTATATCATTTTTTGGTACTAACCTATTGACATAGTGCCAAGTGTCAGTTGATGTTTTCTGCATGTTTTTTACATCGTAGGAAATCAATATTAGACGGAGTCCAAATGCAACGAAACTTCACAGAGATTTGTTTGGACCAAAAGACACCTAATGAGCCAAGGCTGTGCCTGGGGGTGCTCATAGGCGAGCACAACCCACCAGGGCGCACCAGGAGGCCCAGCCGCGCCCTGGTGGGTTGTGCCCCCGGACCGCCTCTTTGCTCTGTAAATACCCCAATATTCCCAAAACACTAGGGGAGTCAACGAAAATCAATTCGAGCCACCGCAGAGTCCAGAACCACCAGATCCAATCTAGACACCATCACAGATGGGGTTCACCACCTCCAATTGTGCCTCTCCGATGATGCGTAAGTAGTTCTTTGTAGACCTTCGGGGCCGTAGTTAGTAGCTAGATGGCTTCCTCTCTCTTGCTGAATTCTCAATACAACGGTCTCTTGGAGATCCATATGATGTAACTCTTTTTGCGGTGTGTTTGTTGGGATCTGATGAACTTTGAGTTCGTGATCAGGTATATCTTTTTATATCCATGAAAGTGTTTGAGTTTCTTTGATCTCTTTTATGCATGATATCTTATAGCCTCGTATTTCTTCTCCGATATTTTGGTTTTGTTTGGCCAACTTGATCTATTTATCTTGTAATGGGAAGATGTGCTTTGTAGTGGGTTCTATCTTACGGTGCTTGATCCTAATGACAGAAGGGGAACCGACATGTATGTATCGTTGCTAACAAGGATAAAACGATGGGGTCTATCTCTGCATTGATAGATCTTGTCTACATCATGTCATCGTTCTTATTGCATCATTCCGTTTCTCCACGAACTTAATACACTAGATGCATGCTAGATAGCGGTCGATGTGTGGAGTAATAGTAGTAGATGCAGGCAGGAGTCAGTCTACTAATCTTGGACGTGATGCCTATATAATGATCATTGCCTAGATATCGTCATGATTATTTGAAGTTCTATCAATTGCCCAACAGTAATTTGTTCACGCACTGTTTGCTATTTTTCTCGAGAGAAGCCACTAGTGAAACCTACGGCCCTGGGGTCTCTTTCTCATATATTTGCCTTTGCGATCTACTTTTCCTTTGCATTTATTTTCAGATCTATTAAACCAAAAATACAAAAATACCTTGCTGCATTTTATTTTATTTGCGATCTATTTATTCAATCTATTACAACTTGTTCCTGTTTGCGCACCATCTCTGGCGTCGTTACCCGAAAGGGATTGACAATCCCTTTAACACGTTGGGTTGCGAGTGGTTGTTATTTGTGTGCAGGGGCTGTTTACGTTGTCTTGCTTGATTCTCCTACTGGTTCTATAACCTTGGTTTCTTCACTGATGGAAACACCTACCGTCGCTGTGCTGCATCATCCCTTCCTCTTTGGGGAAATACCGACGTAGTCCTAGTAGACATCATTGAATATGTTGATGGAGATTGCCCTCCCAAAGATGAGAGGGTTGTTGGTGATGATGATGGCTTCAGTTCCCCCCTCCGGGAGGGAAGTTCCCCCGGCGGAATCGCTCCGCGGAAGGGCAAAAGTGCTTCTGCCAAAGTTCGGCTCAATACGGCGGCACTCTGTCCTAAAAGTCATCTCTTTATTTTATTTTCTAGCTTAAAATGACCCATATACCAGAAGATGGGCACCAGAGGTGGGCTGGGCTGAGCACAACCCACCAGGGCGCGCCTGGGTGGCCTGGTGCGCCCTGGTGTCTTGTGCTCACAAGGTGGCCTCCCTCCGGTTGTTATTTTCTCCAATTTTTCATATATTACAAAATAATTCTTCATAAATTTCCATCTCATTTGGAGATGTGCAGAATAGGTGCCCCGACGTAGCTTTTTCAGGTCCAGAATTCCAGCTGCCAGTATTCTCCCTCTTTGTGTAAACCTTGCATATTATGAGAGAAAAGGCATTAGATATACTCCATAAAGCATTATTATGCATAAAAACATTATAAATAATAGTAGAAAAACATGATGCAAACTGACCGTATCAAAAGGCATTACATGGTATAGGCTATGTGATGATATTCGAGCTTGGGATTAGAATCGATTGAAATTGGAATTTCATCAAAAGTTTTATCCTATGCATCTAGTTCATCGTGATTGGTATTATATAAATAATTTTTGGCCTCGTGAAGGAGAAAGTATTGCTCAAGCTTGGGGGAGGCTTAAATACATGATGTATACATGCCCCAATGATGAGCTCTCAAAAGAAATTATCTTATAGAATTTTTATGCTTGGCTTTCTCATGATAATCAAAACATGCTCAATTCTTGTTCGACTGGCTCTTTTATGAAGAAAGCTATTGAATTCAGATGGAATCTTCTGGAAGGAATTAAACACAACTCTGAAGATTGGGAACTCGACAAAGGTAATGAGTCACATATAACACTTAAGTTCGATTGTGTTAAATCTTTTATGGATACCAATGCTTTTCATAAGTTTAGCACCAAAAATGGAATTGACTCTGAGATGGTGATACGTCCATTTTGCATCATGTTTTCTTAATGTTATTCGTAATGTTTTTATCCATAATAATGGATTTTGGAGTAATTCTAATGCCTTTTCTCTCATAATTTGCAAGGTACACACTAAGAGGGAGAATTCTGGCAGCTGGAAATCTGGACCTGGAAAAGCTACGTCAGGCCACCTATTCTACACAACTCCAAACAAGGTGAAACTTCATAGAGATTTTTTATGGAATATATAAGAATTATTGGAGCAATTAACTACCATAGGGGGCCCACCAGGTGGGCACAACCCACTTGGGCGCGCCAGGGAGCCCAGGCGTGCCCTGGTGTGTTGTACCTTCCTCGGCCCACCGCCGGTGCCCATCTTCTGGTATATAAGTCATTTTTACCTATAAAAAAATAAGGATAAGGCTTTCGGGACGGAGCGCCACTGTCTCGAGGCGAAACTTGGGCAGGAGTGATTTCACCGGGGGAACTTCCCTCCCGGAGGGGGAAATCATTGTCGTCATCATCACCAACAATTCTCCCATCTTGGGGAGGGCAATCTCCATCAACATCTTAAACAACACCATCTCATCTCAAACCCTATTTCATCTCTTGTGTTCAATCTTGTTACCGGAACTATAGATTGGTGCTTGTGGGTGACTAGTAGTGTTGATTACATCTTGTAGTTGATTACTATATGGTTTATTTGGTGGAAGGTTATATGTTCAGATCCATTATGCTATTTAATACTCCTTTTATCATGAACGTGTTTATCATTTGTGAGTAGTTACATTTGTTCTTGAGGTCACGGGAGAAATCATGTTGCAAGTAATCATGTGGATTTGATATGTGTTCGATATTTTGATAGTATGTATGTTGTGATTCCCTTAGTGGTGTCATGTGAACGTCGACTACATGACACTTCACCATATTTGGGCCTAAGGGAATGCATTGTGGAGTAGCAATTAGATGATGGGTTGTGAGAGTGACGGAAGCTTAAACCCCACTTTATGCGCTATTCCGTAAGGGACCGATTGGATCCAAAAGTTTAATACTATGGTTAGAATTTATTCTTAATACTTATCTCATAGTTGCGGATGCTTGCTGGAGGGTTAACCATAAGTAGGAGGTTTGTTCAAGTAAGAACATCACCTAAGCACCGGTCCACCCACATATCAAATTATCAAAGTAGCGAACACGAATTAAATCAACATGATGAAAGTGACTAGATGAAATTCCCGTGTACCCTCAAGAACGCTTTGCTTATCATAAGAGACCGTTTTGGCCTGTCCTTTGCCTCAAAAGGATTGGGCTACCTTGCTACATATTTGTTACTACTATCGTTACTTGCTCATTACAAATTATCTTGCTATCAAACTACTCTGCTACTTACAATTTCAGTACTTGCAGACATTACCTTACTGAAAACTACTTGTCATTTCCTTCTGCTCCTCGTTGGGTTCGACACTCTTACTTATTGAAAAGAGTTGATCCCCTATACTTGTGGGTCATCATATAGCAGCTCATTTTGTGAATCCTTTGGTACTCATGTTGATCTCCCTAAGGAGAAGTGGTTTAAATATCATCCCCTCGTTAAAGAAAATATTGAGGAGCTCGTTGTAGTTAAAGATGAAACTATCATTTACTATGTTGAGCAAGCACCACATGTTAAGCGATCTATGACAATATAACTTCTGTGTGGATATGAATAGACATAAGTCATTACGTTGTCTTACTTGTCCAACGTCAACAATTTTGGCATATAATATTTTGATGGGGTCTCACAATCATAAAAGATGTCCAAGATATGTATTTGACTGTGAATCTTCTCTTCCTTTATTAATTCTTTCAAGAGTTGCATCACCAATGTTATGTTTGTCAACCTTCAATAAATTTTACCACTTATACTTTTCCTGACGTGATGTCATTACTTAACATAAGATTAGCTTATGATCTTCTTCATTATTTTATTTTATTTCGATTGAAACATAAAATTAAAGAAGCAAAAACTCAAACTAAACTTTATTATATAACTCTCACTCGATTGCATATATAGATAGATCACGAAACTAAGAATCGGAAATAAACCATGCTAAACTTTTATTCAACTAATTCATGATAAAACTCAAGATCGAACTAAGATAGGTTAAGGTAACGAAAGTGATAGTGATACGATACCGGGGCACCTCCCCAAGCTTGGCACAAGCCAAGGGGAGTGCCCATACCCGTGTACTTAAGTATCCTTTGGTGGGGAATATGATGATGGTGGTGGTGATGAGGTATTAGTGAGCTTATCCAGCTTGCGTCGGAGGTTGAAATTATCATCCCTCAGATCTTCGTTCTCCAGCTCAAGCCTAAATATCTTCTTGCATAATGCTGCCTTGCTTTCCTGCAGGAAACGAGAAGGGTTAGATTGGGTTTTAGTTTTGTAGGATCAAAAGTAGGTCTAGAGGGTGGTGATTAGACTACTTGACCAAATAAAAATCTAGCCTTTTCCCAATTTTAAGTCTTGGCAGATTTTAGCAACTTAGAACAAGTCTAGCAACCAACCTACACATGCAGTTCTAGGACTGTAGCACTAGAAAGTAAAACATTGCATATGAAGGTAAAGGGAAGGGTTTGGAGAAGGCAAACGCAATGTAGACACGAAGATTTTTGGCGTGGTTCCGATAGGTGGTGCTATCGTACGTCCACGTTGATGGAGACTTCAACCCACCAAGGGTAACGGTTGCATGAGTCCACGGAGGGCTCCACCCACGAAGGGTCCACGAAGAAGCAACCTTGTCTATCCCACCATGACCATCGCCCACGAAGGACTTGCCTCACTTGGGTAGATCTTCACGAAGTAGGCGATCTCCTTGCCCTTACAAACTCCTTGGTTCAACTCCACAATCTTGTCGGAGGCTCCCAAGTGACACCTAACCAATCTAGGAGACACCACTCTCCAAAAGGTAATAGATGGTGTGATGATGATGAACTCCTTGCTCTTGTGCTTCAAATGATAGTCTCCCTAACACTCAACTCTCTCTCACAGATTTGGCTATAGTGGAAAGATGATTTGAGTGGAAAGCAACTTGGGGAAGGCTAGAGATCAAGATTCTTATGGTTGGATTGGAATGTCTTGGTCTCAACACATGAGTAGGTGGTTCTCTCTCAGAAAATGAGTAGTGGAAGTGTAGGCACGTTCTGATGGCGCTCTATTGAATAGAGAAGGGAGTGGAGAGGTATTTATAGCCTCCACACAAATTTTAACTATTACACACATTTGACCCAACTCGGTCAGACCGAATAGGTGAACTTGGTGAGACCAATTTAGTTCAAAATGTGAACGTTAGGATTCTCGGTGGGACCGACATGATCAACTCGGTGGGATCGATGCTCTAGGGTTAGGAAAAAACCTCATCTCGGTGTTACTGATTGTATGAACTCGGTGGGACCAATTTCTGCAATGAGCAAACAGAGAGTTGGTCAGGCAAACTCGGTGGAAAAAAAACTCATCTCGGTAAGACTGAAACGTTATGAAGGGAAACAAAGAGTTTGCATTGCGAACTCGATGGGACCGATCACTCATTTTGCTGGGACCGAAACATTACGAAGGGAAACAGAGAGTTTGCAGTCCCATCTCGGCGAGACCGAGATCCCTATTGGTGAGATGGAACTGATTAGGGTTTCTGGCAGTGGCTATGCCAAAGGAACTCGGTGCCGCCAGATAGATCAAATTGGTGGGGCCCAGTTTGACATTAGGTTTTGGACATATTTGGAATTGAGAAATTGGTTGAGGTCTATGGAGCATATCACTAAGCATTTTGAGCAAGTAGGTCATTAAGCAACACCTCATCCCCTTTTAATAATATTGGCTTTTCCTATGGACTCAATGTGATCTTGGAACACTAAAATAGAAATGTAGAGTCTTGTGATTTTGCCAATATTTATCCTTAGCATTGTGAGGGGTCCACATCTCTAGTCCATGCCATGCCAATCATTGAACTTTCTGAAATATTTAACTTGAATAGATATTAGTTCAATGAACTATATGTTGTTATGAATTACCAAAACCACCCGGGGATTAGTTGCACTTTCAATCTCCCCCTTTTTGGTAATTGATGACAACATATAGGTCAAAGCTTCGACAAATGATAATATGATTGAAATACATCGTCGCTTTGGGAATTATGTGATAAGCAAGAGCTCCCCCTAAATTTGTGCATTATTTAAAATTTGCTTTTGAATGCAAATGCACAATCGATTAGGATCATGGGTCACTCTTCCATGTCACATACATCTTGGCGGAGCGCTCAAAATGATAGAATGTAAAGAATATGCACTCATCACCAAGGGAAACATGATTGATCATACATAAGTACTAAGGTATCATCATTCGAGCACACATTAAAGCATAATATGATCAAACACATGATCATAAGAGTATCTCACACAAGCACAAATATTGTAGCAATCAAACGGACAAATATCAAGTAGCAAGAGAGGCAAACAAAAGGCAAAACACTCTGTCTCTCTCTCGAAGCCTAAGATCTATACACTTTCTCCCCCTTTGGCAACAAGTTACCAAAAAGCTTGAAAATGCATAGTGCTATACGACACTCTAGGCACGATCTCTGGGAGCCCCTGAAGTGTTCTTCTGGCTGGTGGCTCCGGTGTGCGTAAATGGCGTGGAGAGGACAACATCTACAAACGCTTCTGAAGATGTCTGAGAAGCTCGAGGAGTTGCAACTCGAGGTACAATAGTGGCAGTTGCAGTAGGTGCTGAAGCAGTAGCTCTGGAGTCTTGGACAACTGGCATAGTTGTAGATCTTTCTGCTCTTGGCACTTTTTGAAAAGCATCTGTAGTTTGCCTATCACTCTTGTCCTCAACCTCTTCTTGTAGCTTCTCAACTATGGTCTGGATCTCAGTGACCTTGACATCTAGATCATGAAGCTTTGTCTCAAAGATCCTCTCAAGGCACTCTTGATTTCGAGTCAGGGTGGCTAGTCATTTATCTATTCTCACTGTTGCCTCAAGTAGATAGCTGACATGATCTTGCTTGGTCTTAAGATTGACAACTGAAGCATCTGGCACTTTAGAAGTCTTTGTTGCCTTTGCTTTCTCTCGCTTCTCCTGAGCCTCTACAGAAGTAGGATGTGATGCATCCATGACAACAACATTGTCCTCAAAGTCTGGCCTTAGGGGAAGATGCTCTCTGTCTAGAAGATATATCCCTATCCCCATCTTGGAGTTAATCAGCATTTGAATGTGAGGGGCATATCCACATGACCTTTTCTAGTCTGCAGCTGTTCTCTTGACAGTTTCAACAATCAAACTCATCACCTTGAACTCTGACACATCGAACATATGCAACAGGTTGGTTGAATGACCACGGATCATCCTGTGATCTCCTGATTTGGGCAACAGAGTGTGCCTCAATATAGTGTTTATAGTGGTCAGTCCTGACAGCAGATAGTAGATGGAGCCAAACTTGTGTGTCTCCAAAGCTTCATCAGGGATTTCCTTGTACATATGAGCCATGGAGTTATGATCTTTCCTGGGCTTGGAAAAAACATCTGTGTCTCCTCAGCTTCTTTGGGGCAATTTATCAACTTTGCCCATTCTGCAATTGATGATTGGTACCTTGTGCCTTCAGTCATCCAGACTATCTTGCCATCTGGATTGAAGTGGGCAGTTGAGTAAAATTGCATGACCATCTCATCATTCCATTTTGTCAACTTTTGTCCAATAAAAGTGTCAACTCCATTCATCCTGAAACTCTCATGAACTCCTAGGAAGTAATCTTCATTGTCATCAATGAATTTCCAGTCAACTCATTTCATGTCACTTACTATGGGATTCTTGTCCAATAGGACTGTCTCATAGAAATCTTGTTGCTCCTTGGTGTGAAATATGTTGTCCACAATAGTCCTTCTCCTCACAGCATATGGGTTTGTCTGTCTCCCCAATCTGGCCTGCATCCTTTCTCACTATCATGTTCTCAACAATTGGATGATTGTCATCATGATCTGGAATCTTAATTAACTTTTTGAGCTCTTGCTGCTCTTCATCTTCTTGAGCTTCACGCACTGGGGCCTTGTTCTTCTCTGTAGCTGGGATGTTTCTAGTGGATCTCTTGGGTGCAGTTGGCTTTGGAGCTTGAGCTTGTGTAGATGGCTTGGGAGCTATCTTGGGCTTAGATGATGCAGCCCCAGACTTGATTGCATCTCCCATAAGCTTCTGAGACTTTGGTGCTGGCTCTTCCTCCTCCCAATCTTCATCTGATCCTTTCATCATTGAAGGTTTTCCAATCACTCTGGCCATAGTATTCTTGACTCTCTCTTTTCTTTTCTTTCCTCCAACAGCCATGGTTTCTAGAGTGGAGGCTCTGGCTTTGGACATGGGCTTCCTCTAGGCAGGAGCCTTCTTGTGCATGCTAGGCTTGATGGTGGCAGCAGCTTGTTACTTCTTGATCACCTTCTTCTTTGAAGTGACCTCCTCATCAACCACAAAGTCCTCATCTTCAGACTCTGAGGTTCTCTTCTTCCTTTGCCTAGTTGCATCCTTAGGCAAATTGCTTGGGCAGCTTCTACTACCCTCATCACAACTGTTTTTGGAGGGACTAGTGCCATCACTTTGATTTGATTTCTCCTCTAACCTGTACTGGCTGTCACTGTTGTCTAACATCTCTGACACTGACCGTGTGAATAGATAGGTATAGGTAGAGTAGATGAGCATCACAAAGCACAGCTATTTTGGCAAAAGGTTAACACAAAAACTTAATTTTAGTTTTCTGCAAAAAGCATTTCGGAGCTACCGATACGACAAACTCGATGACACCGAAGCAACTTTAGAGTCTAAACATATGATTTCGGTCAGACCGAGACGCAGTTCGGCGACTCCGAGATGCTAGATTATCACAAAGAAAGTGAACTCGGTCACACTGATTTGTACACTTCGGTCAGACCGAGTAGTACATGTGCAATGGCCTAGGCTAAATCGGTGAGACCCAAATCCTTAGATCGGTCGGTCCGGGATGAGTTTGGCGGAAACCTAACCCTAAGTTTTTGCATCAAAACTAATCTAGAGGAACTTTTAGGTGGATCGATGAATCTCAATCATGGGTAGAAACATTGCAGTGATCTTTGTGCTGGAATCGGAGTTAAAGATAGCACAAAGAGATCGAGTTCGTACCCTAACTCGGCGACAAACTCGCTACCACAACAACGGCGGTGGAGATTCCCGTTGACGGCAGCGGAGAGTGGCAGGAGGGCGCTGGCGACGATGAAGATGATCCGGAGACCAGGAGGGGCAGCAGAGCTGAGTTGGTGCGGTTGAGAATTTGAAGTAATTTCCAATATTCAACCCGCGGATATATATATATACCCAGTCACTGTCAGTTTGACCGAGTGGAACGACTCGGTGGCACCGAGATGCAGAATTGCAAGCGATTACTACAACTCGGTGAGACCAAACTATTCTAATCGGTTGCACCGAGGTGAAAACCTAAATCATCTCAATTATTTTGATGAGACCGAAAGGGATGAATCGATCAGACCGAAAGCCATTCAGAGGTTTTGGAAGTTTAAGCCCTTGACGGATCGGTGGCTCCGAGTGCTCCTCACCCGGAGGGTCCGAATTCGACTTGATCAAACTTTGTGATGTAGCATGAATAGATTTTGAGATGAGAAAAGCATAGATAGCTAGAGGGAGTTCTTAGGCATTCTTGTCCATCCATTTGGCAAAAAGAAAAGCCAAACAATCAAAGCAACAAATGGATGTCCTTGAATGGGGAAAATATGCAACCAACATGCTCACACAATAAGATAGCAAATGAAATATGTGGCAATGCATGCACAAACACTCTTGCATCTATGAAAGAATTGGCGATGACTAGGTCATCTATATATGAGTACATTGACTTAGGAGTCAATGAGAACATTTGATCGTAGGTCATAATCATCGTTTAAGCACAAGTGGGGTTACCACTTTTATATAAAGCATTGATGCATTCACACCATTAGAGTTGCTTTAGCTCAATTCTTAGTGCAAAGCTCCCCCTAGATGTGATATCCCCCCTAAGAGGGATGAACTAACCTTGGGTTTTGTCGTTGATGACTTCATGTAGGCGTTGAAGATGTGGATGCTCAATGTTGATGTAGATCATTTGGAGCTATCCATTCGAGTGAGTTGCACTTTCAATACCTACATGGGTTAGTCCCACAAGGAACACACAAGGATATCCATAGACATAGAGTGAATTCCACATATATTGATGTCCATGAAAGCATTAGGTTACCGTGTCCCTTGTCTTACGAACAAGAGGGGTTGTGACTCCTTGAACTAGTGCAAGATGTGAAAGTTGATTGCACTTGTTGTTGCCAAAATGAATATGACTGAAGTTGTAACATCCCAAATTTTCAATTTGGAATGTTATACATTAGATCATCATTGCATATCATATTTTATTGCATTTTGGCTCGATCCTAGAAATTCTACACAACTCAAGGACCCACGGAGAGAGTTGGGGATTTCGTTATTTTCATATTTGAGTTTTCTCAAATTTTGAAAATAGGATCATTTGATTTTATTTTTTTATCTTCAATTATTTCTATTATAAAAATACGAGAGAGGGAATAAAATGACTTTCCCAAAATAAAGAAATATTGAGGATTTAATATTAAAATCAAATAAGATTTCATTTTGGAGTTTTATCGCTATTTTATTTGAATTAGGAAAATGCGTGTTTTTCAAAATGGCATTTAGGCCCCAAATAAATGTTCATCTTGTCCGGCTTGATTTTAGAGGACTGGGAAAATTTATTTCGGGATTTTTGGACTCCGTTTAGTATTTCTTTTATTTGTTTTTTTGCACGAAATTATTTAAAAAAAAAGATACCGCCCTAACCGGGCCGTGTCCGAATAGGACTCTGGCCCGCCCGGCCTTTAAAGCCGCGAGGGCCCGAGCTGTAGTCGCCCCAGCCCCCACGAAACCCTAGCCACCGCCGCCCTCGATCCGCACGCCGCCGCCTTTGTTCCGCCGTCGCCGCCTCGCCTCGCTTGCTTGCTTGCATGCCGAGCCCGCCGCCACCCCGCCGCCGCTGAGCAGCGCCATCATCTCGCCGGAGCCTCGAGGTAGCCGCTACGCGCTGCCCCGTGCCGCCGCACCGGAGCCGCGTCGTCATCTCGTCGGAGCCTCGCGAGGTAGCCGCCGTTGCCTCGGTTTTCGTGAAGGAACCGATCGGTTTTTTTCGAAAACCTAGATCCGTTTTTTTATTAGATCCAGTTCGGTTTATTTTTTGCAGTTTAGTTTATTTAGCGGACGTTCGTCCGTACGTTCATTTTAACGAACGGTTTTCGTCGTTTAGCCGCAGATAGCGAACGTTCGTTCGTTAGCCTGTTCGTCCGTTTTTTCTTTTTCTCGGATTTTCCGCCATTATTTCTGATCGCAATTTCTGATCGATTTTCGTTTTATTATAACTTTTTGCTCGTTTATCGGAATCAGGAGATTCAAGTGCCTAGAGTTTCGTCTCGAAACCCTCTTTCCGTTTAACCAACTCAAACATGTTTTTGCTACTGTAAAATTTGACTTAGGTCCGGATTACTAAAACGAAGCTTGTTTCTTTCGCCGTTTGACTTTCGTTGTTTCGATTGATTTGTTCTTTTTGCAAACCGGAGTTCTTAGGTTGAACTTTCTATTTAGATCTCTTATTTGAGTTTTACCTATGCATTAGATGAGTGCTTATTGTATGCTTGTTTGTTTGCGATAGAGTACCCGGAGTGCCCCGCTTGCTACTTCGAATCTCTAGGTTTCACGGATCATCAGCAAGGCAAGTAACACTTTGATCATACCGCTTTACTACCCAGTTTTATTGCATTAGATCAATCCTCAAACAATTGCATGATTAGGATCTGTTTAACATGTGGGTGTTGGGAGAGTAGATGAGGTAGTACCTATATCCTGTTTACTTTCAAACTTTTGGGAGTTACTTCTACGTTTGCTTATATTGCTATGATATGCTAGTTGACGTGGATTGGGTGAGTGTATCCATGACAAATGTGAGATTCTTAATTTAACAGTTTATTTAAGGTGGCAACTTTAATACACATCTCGGTGGATTGAGGCACCTGGGATTCCAGTGATTGCATGTGTTTCTTTATGGACCGCCACCCAGGCTCAAAGGGATCATGGGATTATTCATGCTAGAAACTTCTGTGTGCAGCCACAAGCTACTATGGACTCTAGCATAGTTGATTAAGTCATGTGAACTCTTAAAGTGGTAGACTAGCAGATGTAGGGGAAAGTAGGTGTAACTGTCTACCCATTGTAAGGTGCAAACGCTTCTGAAAGACTATGCCTCGGTAATCCGTTTCTCAAACACCATGTAGTGTAAGAATCCCAACAGAGGAGATCGAGTCTTGCGGGGAAAAGTTCGCAAACCACTGCATAGTGTATAAAATAGTCATGGTTAGCCGTGTCCCCGGTTATGGAGGTTTTGAGTATCTAGTACTTGGATTATCATGTGAATCTCATCATGTTACTTTAAATTAGTTTTGTTGGGTTTAATGATGATGCTTAATTGGGATTGAGTTGGGTGAACCTTCTCAATGTTTAACAACCACCATGATAGTTAAATAAAAGTTATTCCTTTATAGTAGGGAAAATTAGCTTTATGCAAAACTATAACCATAGAGCTTTCCACCAGCCATATATGCATGTAGTGATAGCATTATTATGTTCATTACTCTCTATGTGTTACATGCTAGCATATTCCATGTGGTGACCCGTTTTCGGGCTGCAACGTTCATGTTGCAGACTTTTCAGACGACGAGTAAGGTGCCTTAGGTCATGGTCTTATACTCAATGATGCCATTGGAGTTGATGGACTCGCTTTTCTTCCAAGCCTTCCGTTGTTATCGTTATTAGATGACCTTAAGCCATATTTATTGTAATAAGTTATCTTTTGAGACATCCGATGTAATAAGTGTGTGATTGCTACTCTATTATAAATCCTTTAAGTACTGTGTGTGTCAGCATTACTGATCCAGGGATGACACCGATGCATAGAGATCAGACTGTTTGAGCCCTGGTCGCTACAAGATGGTATCAGAGCACACGCTGACTGTAGGACACGACCACTAAGCTAAAGCCCTAGATCACTACTCTCTTCTCATTTCTGACTACTCATCTTTTCTACTCTTTTAGGATGGCGGATGCAAGGAACAAGTTCACGCAACCAGATGAAGATACACCTTTTGGACGCCACTTGAAGGAAGTCACTAGATATCTGAACATTGGAGTACCAAGTTTCACCGGGACCTACATTGCCACTTTACCCGAAGAGGAGCACTGGATGATTCAAGTTCAAGTTCAGGAAGGACGTTCATGTGCGTCACTGAGCCCATAGAGTTTTCCTTTGATGCACCAACCTGGAGTCTAGGAAAGAGCATGGCAGCCCACATCACCATGGGACGCATTGGAGAAGTTTACCACAAGGATCTTATGGATACTATCTACCAGATTTGTGGGCGCCGAGATGAGCAATGGGAGATGATCAACACCAGGAAGGATAGATCAATTGCAGCTTTCATCTAGGAGTTAAACCAGATCATACATCGCCAGGAGAACCAGATGTGTGTAGGCATGATAGATCTGAAGAAGGCAATGACCAGGATCACGGAGCTGGAGGAAGAACTCAAGTCTACACGCGATGGATATGAGGAGGAAATGATGACACTCATGGAGAAGAATGATGATCTGAAGAAGAAGCTAAAAGTACTCATGGGATTTCCAGCGACTGGAGGAGAAGACAATGATTGTACTTGCCCGGAGAACTATATCATCATCGACGACACCGACTCGGACCCAGACGATAGCGATGATGATTTTTTTGATGAAGCTGGAGCAGATGTCATGGAGTCTTCGACCGATCAATTTTTCTAGTCGACCACCATAACAGTAGTAGTATTCTCCCATGTATATAGTATAGTCCGAGCACTTTTGTAACGATAGCTAGACCGTTGTATGCCCTTGTTTGAATTGATTGAAGTGATATTGATTGCATTTGTCTCATGTGCATATGGGTAGTGTTTTCTCTCTAGACCTCATTCTATTCTATATTCTCATCTATTCTAAAACCTCAGATGCCTCGAGGCGTGACAATGGATTTGCTTTCCACGGAGCTCACCCAGTTGATCCGATGGCGAGAATGCATTGATGCGAGATGCTAGTCTAGAATCGAATTAGGGAACAACAACAACAACAACAACAACAACAACAACAACAACAACAACAACAACAACAACAACAACCCACCACCACCACTGTTGATCCTTAGCCCGTTTCTTGAGGCTGAATCCGTCGGTGTTCTCCGGTAGCACCGAGCCGATAGTTGCGATGATTGGCTCAAGTAAGATGGGAAGGAGTTGACCCGCTGCGGGATGCACCGATGCGAGAGAAGGTGCATTTTGCCTTTATCAACTTGATGGACCCGCAACATCATGGTGGGAGAATTTCACATCCACTTATCCTATCAACACTGTCACATGAGATCAGTTTCAGCAGGCTTTCCGTACTGCTCATGTTTCAGCAGGAGCTATGGCCATGAAGAATGTGAGTTTCGCAACTTGCGCCAAGGAGGACGTACAGTTGGCCATTATGTGGATGACTTTAGTAAGCTAGCACGCTATGCCCCAGATGACGTTGCTACGGATGCAGCTAAGCAGGAGAAGTTTCTGGAAGGACTGAATGATGAGCTGAGCATGTAGTTGATGGTAGCAACCTTCAACAACTACCAGGAGTTGGTAGATAGAGCTCTTATGATTGAAGGGAAGCAGCAGCAGATTGAGAACCGCAAGAGGAAGTATGGACAAGGGAAGTACAATTCTGGAGCTCAGCAGAAGCCCCGTTATACCCCGAATTTGGGAGGACCTTTTCAGCATACCCATGGAGGAGGGAGCATGCACCACCATAGTGGCCCCAAGAATGGTAATGGGAATGGAGTAGGCAACGGATAGAATCGTACCAACCCATCGACCCCACCCAAGAGGGATCTCAGCCAAGTCACTTGCTACAAGTGTCAGAAGACTGGACATTATGCCAATGAATGTCCTGAAGATAAGAATGGAAATGGCAATGGAAGCTCTAGGAAGAAGCCAAACCCATTCAACAGGGAACAGGTGAACCACGTTAACGTGGAGGAGGTTGAAGCCTAGCCAGATGCAGTAATAGGTAAGTTTTTGGTTAAGTCATTTACTGCATTCGTTCTTTTGATACTGGTGCATCGCATTCATACATATCAAGGGGATTTGTGGATAAGTATAAACTGCCCACCATGGTTCTTAGAACACCTATCTTAGTGAGCTCACCAGGAGCGAAGTATATGGCCAGTCAAGGATGTTTTCAAGTGCCATTGAGTATAGGTAGGCATGTTTTCCCCTCGGATTTAATCATTTTGGAATCACAAGGTTTGGATGTGATTCTGGGTATGGATTGGCTATTGATGTATGGAGGAAACATCGATTGCGCCAGTAAGTCGATTTTGCTTACCATGCCAGAAGGAAGAAGGATTAAGTATGTATCACGGCATGAGCCGAAGAGGACTCAAGTAAATTCCTTATCAGGAGTTGTACAGGAGGAAGTACTAGTGGTGAAGGATTTTCCGGACGTATTTCCAAAGGAAATGACAGGCATGCCACTGGATAGAGACATTGAGTTTTTGATTGAGCTTTTGCCAGGCACAGGGCCGATATCTAAGAGACCGTATAGGATGCCCGCAAAATATTTGGAGGAAATTAAGAAGCAGATTAAGGAGCTATTGGATAAAGTCTATATTCGCCCAAGTTCTTCACCTTGGGGATCGCCAGTGCTTCAAGTGGAGAAGAAGGATGGATCGTTAAGGATGGTTGTTGATTATCGAGGATTGAATGAAGTGACAATCAAGAACAAGTATCCGCTGCCGATGATAAATGACTTGTTTGACTGATTGCAAGGAGCTAAGGTATTTTCCAAGATCGATCTGCGATCAGGATACCACAAGTTGAAGATTCGAGAGCAGGATATACCTAAGACGGCTTTTACCACCAGGTACGGGTTGTATGAGTATACCGTTATGTCATTTGGTCTGACTAACGCACCTACCTATTTCATGAACATGATGAACAAGGTGTTTATGGAGTTTCTGGATAAGTTCGTCGTGGTGTTCATTAATGATAGTTTGGTCTACTCAAAGAATGAAGAGGGGCATAAGGAGCATTTGCGTTTGGTACTTGAGAAACTCAGAGAACATCAGTTATATGCCAAGTTCAGCAAATGTGAATTTTGGTTGAAGGAAGTTGTATTTCTCGGACATGTTATATCTGGAGAAGGAATAGCAATAGACCCCACCAAAGTTGTCACTGTTACAAACGGGGAAGCCCCCACGTCAGTTGGAGAAATCCGGAGTTTTCTTCGACTCGCAGGATACTACCAGAGGTTCATTGAGAATTTCTCGAAGATTGCAAAGCCCATGACGGAGTTGTTGAAGAAGGACACCAAGTTCAAATGGATTGAGGAATGTGAGGCCAGTTTCCAGGAGTTGAAGAAACGTTTGGTTACATCACCAGTGTCGATTCTGCCCCATCAGCGCAAGGATTATGAAGTATATTGCGACGCTTCTCGTCGAGGACTTGGAGCAGTGCTTATGCAGGAGGGAAGAGTTGTTTCGTATGCCTCCCGACAGCTTAAGCCCCATGAATTGAATTATTCTACACATGACTTGGAGTTAGCAGCCGTAGCGCATGCATTGAAGACATGGAGACATTTTCTCATCGGAAACCATTGTGAGGTGTATACGGATCACAAGAGTTTGAAGTACATCTTCACGCAAAAGGAGTTGAATCTCAGGCAAAGGAGATGGTTGGAGCTCATCAAGGATTATGATATGAGATTACATTATCACCCTGGAAAGGCTAACGTAGTAGCCGATGTGTTGAGCCGCAAGAGCCATGTCAACACACTCATGACCTGAGAGTTACCAAAGGAGTTAGCCGAGGATCTTCGCGAGCTATGTTTGGATATAGTTCCGAGAGGCTATGTAGCAGTATTGGAGACTCAGTCTACTTTGATGGATAAGATCAGAGAAGCTCAGAAGACTGACAAGGAGATTCCCGAGATAAAGGAGAAGATGAGCAAAGGAAAAGCTAAAGGTTTTTGCGAGGATGAGCACGATACCTTATGGTTGAGGACCGCGTTTATGTGCCTAATGACCCGGATATTAGGAAGTTGATTCTGCAAGAGGCCCATGATTCGCCATATTCGATTCACCCAGGAAATACCAAGATGTATTTGGATTTGAAGGACACTTTCTGGTGGACCGGGATGAAGAAGGATATTGTAGAGTATGTAGCAGTTTGTGATGTATGTCAGAGAGCGAAGGCAGAGCATTAGAAGCCAGCAGGATTGTTACATCCATTGCCGATACCTGAATGGAAGTGGGATAAACTAGGCATGGATTTTATCACGGGATTGCCTAGGACTCTTTCAGGCTATGACTCGATATTGGTTGTAGTCGATCGTTTGACGAAGGTAGCTGATTCTATTCCTGTGAAGACCACTTACACTAGTGCTAAGTTCGCAAAGATATACATGACCAGGATCGTATGTCTGCACGGAGTTCCGAGGAGCATTGTATCAGATAGAGGAACCCAGTTTACCTCAAAGTTCTAGAACCAGTTGCACGAAACTTTGGGTACCAGGCTAGAGTTGATCTGACCTTTCATCCATGATTAGATGGACGGACCGAGAGAGTCAATCAGATTACGGAGGACATGCTAAAACTTGTGCGCTAGATTATGGATCTCGTTGGGGCGACAATTTGCCATATGCCGAGTTCTCTTACAACAACAGTTATCAATCTAGTTTCAAGATGGCCCCTTCGAAGCTCATGCGAAGGAGGTGCGAGACACCGTTGTTGTGGGGCGAAGTTGGAGACCGCCGATTGTTTGGACCAGATTTGATTAAAGTGCGAATAGAAGGTGAAGTTGATTCGCAATAGGCTCAAGGTAGCCAGTCCGAGCAGAAAGAGTTATCGATTCTAAGCATGAGGAGGCAGTCTGAAGTCGAGGCGAGTTTATCTTTGTTTATCCCCACTTCGAGGAGTTAAGCGTTTTGGAGTTAAGGGAAAGCTAGCGCCACGTTTTGTGGGACCATACAAAGTTTTGGAGCGTATGGGAGAGGTTGCTTACAAGTTGGAATTGCCCGAAGGATTGTCAGGAGTTCATGATGTGTTCCACGTTTCCCATTTGAAGAAGTGCCACGCAGAGATGGTTGATATACCGCTGAGAGATATAGTGCCGCTGGAAGCGATTTAGTTGGATAGTGATTTGACCTACGAGGAGAAACCCGTCAAGATTCTCGAATATGCCAACCGAGTCACGCGCAGCAAGGTTATCAAGTTTTGCAAAGTTTAGTGGAGCCACCATACTGAGGATGAAGTGTTGGGGAACGTTGCAGAAAATTAAAATTTTTCCTACGGTTTCACCAAGATCTATCTATGAGTTCATCTAAGCAACGAGTCAAGGGAGTGAGTTTGCATCTACATACCACTTGTAGATCGCGTGCGGAAGCATTCAAGGGAAGGGTGATGATGGAGTCGTACTCGCCGTGATTCAGATCACCGATGACCAAGTGCCGAACGGACAGAACCTCCGCGTTCAACACACGTACGGGACGGACGACGTCTCCTCCGTCTTGATCCAGCAAGGAGGAAGGAGAGGTTGAGGAAGATTGCTCCAACGGCAGCACGACGGCGTGGTGGTGTTGGTGCAGCGATACTCCGGCGAGGCCGCCAAGCACGTGCGGAGGAGGAGAGGTGTTGGGAGGGAGGGCTGCGCCTTGGGTTGTGTCTGACAGCCTCCCTCACCCCTCTATTATAGGGGAAGGGGCAGGGGCCGACCCTCTAGATGGGATCTAGAGGGGGCGGCGAGGAGGGGACTTGCCCCCAAGCAAGGCGCCCCTTGGGTTTCCCCAAACCCTAGGCGCATGGGCCCAAGGTGGGGCGCCCAGCCCTCCGGGGCTGGTTCTGCCCCTGTGGCCCATGTGGCCCTTCGAGGCGGTGGCCCCTCGGTGGACCCGGAACCTCTCCGGTGGCCCGGTACAATACCGATCGCCCAGAAACTTTCCGGTGTCGCATGACAACTTCCCATATATAAAACTTCACCTCCGGACCATTCTGGAACTCCTTGTGACGTCCGGGATCTCATCCGGGACTCCGAACAACATTCGGTAATCACATACAAGTCTTCCTAATAACCCTAGCGTCACCGAACCTTAAGTGTGTAGACCCTACGAGTTCGGGAGTCATGCAGACATGACCGAGACGACTCTCCGGTCAATAACCAACAGCGGGATCTGGATACCCATGTTGGCTCCCACATGTTCCACAATGATTTCATCGGTTGAACCACGATGTCAAGGATTCAATCAAACCCCATATGCAATTCCCTTTGTCAATCGGTACGTTACTTGCCCGAGACTCGATCGTCGGTATCCCAATACCTTGTTCAGTCTCGTTACGGCAAGTCACTTTACTCGCATTAGTAATGCATGATCCCGTGACCAACCACTTGGTCACTTTGAGCTCATTATGATGATGCATTACCGAGTGGGCGAGAGATACCTCTCCGTCATGCGGAGTGACAAATCGATCTCGATCCGTGTCAACCCAACAAACACTTTTGGAGATACATAGTGCACCTTTATAGTCACCCGATTCGTTGTGACGTTTGATACACCAAAGCACTCCTACGGTATCCGGGAGTTACGATCTCATGGTCTAAGGAAAGGATACTTGACATTGGAAAAGCTCTAGCAAATGAACTACGATCTTGTGCTATGCTTAGGATTGGGTCTTGTCCATCACATCATTCTCCTAATGATGTGATCCCGTTATCAATGACATCCAATGTCCATAGCCAGGAAACCATGACTATCTGTTGATCAACGAGCTAGTCAACTAGAGGCTCACTAGGGACATATTGTGGTCTATGTATTCACACGTGTATTACGATTTCCGAATAATACAGTTATAGCATGAATAAAAGACAATTATCATGAACAAAGAAATATAATAATAATAATTTTATTATTGCCTCTAGGGCATATTTCCAATGATCTCCTGAGGAGTCTGGACTAGGGGTGTCAGGACAGCGGACTATCATCGTCGCGGACTCCAAGACTACGAAGATACAAGATTGAAGACTACTGTCCCGTGTCCGGATGGGACTTTCCTTGGCGTGGAAGGCAAGCTTGGCAATCTGGATATGTAGATCTCCTACCATTGTAACCGACTACTGTGTAACCCTAGCCTCCTCTGGTGTCTATATAAACCGGAGGGCTTTAGTCCGTCTGACAACATACATTACAACAATCATACCATAGGCTAGCTTCTAGGGTTTAGCCTCCTTGATCTTGTGGTAGATCCACTCTTGTAATACCCATATCATCAATATTAATCAAGCGGGGCGTAGGGTTTTACCTCCATCGAGAGGGACCTAACACAGGTAAAACATCGTGTCCCTTGTCTCTGTTACCATCCGCCTAGGCGCACGATTCGGGACCCCCTACCGAGATCCGCGGTTTGACACCGACATTGGTGCTTTCATTGAGTTCCTCGTGCTGCGTCACCGATAGGCGATGGCATCTTCAACCAACAACGCTGTCGAGTGAGACTTTTCCCGGGCAGATCTTCGTGTTGGCGGCCGCGCTGCGGGCTAATTCACTTGGCCATATGGAGCGGATCAGCTTCGCCCTGGCGTCGAGTCGATTCGAAGCTTAAACTTCATGGTCGGCGTCGCGGAGACTTGATCTTGACGGACTCGAGCTGCAGCCGGCGTGCCGCCTTTATTCGGCGGCCATGATCTAGCTCTGTCGCGAGCAGTGCCTTGGTAGCGCACATGAATCCGCTTGGCCATTAGTCGGAGCCGATCGCCCAGATCTGGGGCGGTGGATAAGCGCCGCCCTAGGGGCTTCAACATCCGCAGCGATGGAACGAACACTAATCTTGTCCCTTGAAACTTCGTGATTCCGGCGGCGGACTCCTTGCGGACTCGAACCTCCGTGCCCTACCAATCGATTCGGATTAGGCGCGGTCATAAATTCACCGCGCGGACATCTTCCAACACTCGCCCTTTGGCGACATCCTAAACTTCGCTAAAGCATCTCTCGCTATCGGAGATCCTGGCGGACTATGGCGGGATGGTTGAAATGCAGACGACGAAGAAATTGAGCCCACCCACCACCCACTTTGTAGCCACCGTCGATGATCTAACCGACATGCTAGACTATGACTCGAAGACATCGGCGGAATGAGCGGCGATGCGGAGGCGAACAAGCGATGCCTATAGGGCGCGGAATAACACCTCGTCATATGACATATACATGGTGGATACCCCAAAAGAGAAGCGATACGAGGACCAGCGGGCGCGGCGAAAGATAACCCGCCGATAAACAACCAAAAGCGGCGGCGTGAAGCGCCGCCCTAAGTCCCGCCTCGACAACAACAACGCTCCTAAAGACCCCGCAATCCAGCAGGGCACAAAAGCGGACGATGAACATGCAGGTAAGCAAACGTCCGAACAGACCGAGTCAGATAATCAGTCCTGGCCCAGCAAAAATGACAGTTCGGACGATCTCACGCCGGACACGCTACCGGAAGGCAAAAACCTTCGGAAAGGACTCGTCAACACTGCAAGAAGCTTGAAGAAGGAAAAGCGGAAGCTCAAAACGGCGGAAGACACACTCAGAATGAGATGGAGCAAAGCGCCCAAAACCGCAAATAAATGTGGCAACGGCCACCAATCAAAGAGCTACCCGAAGCGCAAGCTGCTATCAGAATTCGACGAGGAGGCAATAGAGCCTCCACCGTCAAATAATAAAGAGGCCGCCTGGTTGGATAGACGGCCAGATGATAGGCCAAATTCTGAAAGCGGCGCCACACATAAACCAACTAATGAACCTGGAAAGACAGATGGACCAGCCAGGTCCATATACGGGCCAAAGAAGAGGGCCCCAGGATGCAAGGCAACACGCAAATTGTCCGAAGACAGTGGCACACCCAAATACAGGGGCGCTGCACACCCACTATGTTTCACCGATGAGGTGCTGGACCATGAATTCCCAGTATGATTTAAACCCATAAACATAGAGGCCTCACGATGGAACAACAGACCGGAGTGCGGATAGAAGATTACATCTTGCATATACATATGGCGGAGGAGATGATCTCACGCCAAAAATACCTACCCCTCAAGCTCAAAGGGCCAGCCGTCATTGGCTTAAAAGCTTCCCGAGAAAATACTATGGGAAGTTGGGAAGAGCTCGAGGATGCGTTTAGAGCAAATTTTCAAGGGACTTATGTCCGCCCTCCGGACTTGAGATGATCTAAGTCATATAACTCAACAGCCGGAGAGTCGGCGTGGAAATGCGGAACAGGTTTCTTACCAAAAGAACCAAATAGTCATTGTCCGGACGGCGAAGCCTTAGCAGCTTTTAAGCACAATGTCCGAGACGAATGGCTTGCCAGGCACCTCGGTCAAGAGAAACCGAGGACAATGTCCGCACTAACAAGTCTCATGACCTGCTTTTGTGCGGGAGAGGACAGCTGGCTAGCAAGATGCAGCACCAGCGACCCAAGTACATCCGAGACAAGAGATGGAAACGGAAAAACACGGCGCAGAAAAGAGCAGCGCCGGAATAAAGAGAAAAGCCCATAGAGCACGGTAGTCAATGCCGGATTCAAAAGCTCACGGCCAAACAACAAAACAACGCCCCTTAAGGATGACAGTGACGATCTGTCCAACTTAAATAAGATTCTGGGTCGGATATGCCAAATCCACAGTACCCCCGGAAGGCCTACAAACGGCACCCATCGGGATTGTTGGGTTTTTAAATAGTCCGGCCGACTAAACGCCGAACACAAGGGGCTCAACGCATCAAGCGAAGATGATAAACCCCACCAGCAGAGCACCGGAAAACAAAAGACTTTCCCAGAAGGGGTCAAAGCAGTAAACTCACTTCATGTGATAATACGGAAAAATAGTGCGGCACTTTCTAAAAAGAGCTTCGCGCGGTCCAACCCAGCAGACCATAGAGATTGGATGTCAAAACCAATCACTTTCGACCACAGACTATTCGAAGCGTTGAAGCGGGGCGGACTCCCGATTTTGAATCCCATAATAGGCGGACTACAATTTACTAACGTCCTAATGGGCGGAGGCAGCGACTTAAACTGCTTTGTATTCAAACACAATCTGTAAGATGAGGATAGACCCTACCAAAATTAAACACAGCCGCACTTCCTTCAAAGGAGTGGCGCTTGAGCCCTCACGCCAAGTGCACGGGCTCCATATTACTAGAAGTCGTTTTGGATCACCGAACAATTTTCGGCGAAAAATTAATTTTCACATCGTCCCATTTGAAAGTGGATATCAAGCACTCTTGGGGCGAAAGGCTTTTGTCGCTTTAACGCCATACCGCATTACGCGTCTCTTACACTCAAGATGCCGGTCGGCGTGGCGTCATTTCGATCTGGTCACTTAAAGACCCGGACTCGGATAAACGAATCCGGCTTGGCGGGCTAGGGCTCCCTAGCCGCATACCTCCTCACAGGGGCTTGGCGCACAAACAACGCGGGTTCATACAAACCCGCTTTACTTATTCATATTCCTTCTTTTACACATATTTTTACATACGAATTGTTTTCAAACTAAGCGTTCCTCTTTTTTTAGATGAACAACGTGCGTGCCCGTCGAGGATAACGGCGCATAGCGGAACCTGTAGCGCAGGCGTGTAGTAGGGACCCGTTATGAGGATTCTTTTGATTAAGACCTGCGTAAACCTTTTTCTTGTCTCTTGTTGTTATTCTCCTTGGTTTCTTCCTATAACCAAAGCGGGCAGACGTTTTGGCATCGGCGCGTCGAAGACCATGCCGTACCTAGACACTAGGGGCTTAGGGCATTGTTACGCCATTATTATAAAGACCGAACACCTTAGGGAGTGTTCGGCGTCTCGAGATTAGGCATTGTATGCATCAGCTCGAATCATGTCTTTGGTCAAATGTTGGGTTTGCGGCTCTCGTGTTTTGCTGCCTTACGTTCCGTATCATCGGCTAAGCGGCACCGGAGAACTCTGCGATTGTGCCCCAGTTAATTTGGCGAGCACCTCGATGAAAGCGAAAAAATGATCTGTCATGATCTGATGAAACTGGTCGACCACTCGATCGACTACGGAATGTTTAGAATTCCCGCTTTGTGAAGGACCATTTCCCGGTCAGGGACATCGCGCCAATTCGGAGAAGTCCGGTGCCACCAGGGGCTATATCGTAGCCCCACCCTCGAACTCCACTGGCTAAGTTAAAGTGATAAAGCATTATAGTCCGGATTGCCTCGTTAGCTCGCTACCACCTCCTTAACAGGACCGAGAAGTCGGATTAAGTGAAAAGCGCTATTTTGCAAACACCCCGCACCTTGTGCGTGAAAATAAGTCAAGACCGCAATCTTTCAAGTTATACAAGCGTATCGTAAATGGCCGACGGAGAAGTTTCACTACTTGGGGCGCACAAGTATAAAAGCAGTTATAACATAATCATCGTTTTACAAGCTAAAATATTCATTTGAACATGACATTTTTGAGCACTGCGACTCTATTACGAGCGCCACGCATAACTTCCCGAAATAGTGCTCGGCGGGGGCGGTTTTTATCCGAGCCTGGCGGCAACAGCGGTGGCATCCATCTCCATCAATGCGCCTTCCGCGGGCAAGTGCCATCCGGCGCCCTCGATGCAGGCCGACCGCTTCATCTCCTTGATATGCGGCACCGCTCAAGGAATTGCTGCGATGGTGAAGTAGCTCGTCGCCTTGGGCCTCTACGGCTGAACATGGGCCACGATGTCGGTCATGGCAAGTCCGGACAATCTATTTAGCTCGGCCCATTCGCTGACCGGTGCATCAGCGAAAGTGGCGGTCCGGACTATGGAATTGAGACCAGTATAGCTCTTAGTCTTGTGATCATACGGCTCGGAAGTGCTCAGCGGCATCGGCCGCACTTGCGGCTAAGTCCATATAAGGATCCTCTGGACTCCTGACCGCTCAAATTGAGCATACTTTTGATCCATAAACGGCGACGCAGAGAAAAGGCTTGCCGACCATGATATCTCGACTGGCGCGGTTCCTCCTTCATGGCCCGCATTGCGGGCGGGCATCCTTAACCGGCGGTGGCCTTCTTGAGTCTTCCGCTCCGATAAGCGCTACTTTTCAAGAGCCTCATTACGGTCGGCGGCATCTTTTACTTTCATGGCCAATTCGGCCACCTCGCCTAGCAAGCGGTCGCAGCCCTTCGACTTTCAACTCCTCGGCCGCCCTCGAGGCAGCGCGTCACTCGCCGGGCTTGCTCCTTAGCTTGAGCAAGTTCGGCCGAAAACTCTCCACAGCAGCACCGTCGTACTGCAGACATAAGATTTATCAAAGGAGGACTTTGACCCCTTAATAAGCGACTACGGAGAACACATTTACCTTGCGACTCGTCAAGTCGCGGTTGACAAGTCGCGATGTCGCCTCGCCACGTCAAGTTGCCGATTTAACTTCGGCAAGCCGCTAATCCGGCTAGCCCCGGACTATCCGCCACCGCATAGGAGCGGCGGCATTCATCACTATGATTTCGATCCTCGGCATCTTTGTCGTTTTCGACAACCTACCGAGTCTCGAGGGCTACTATCTATCGAGCGCATTTTCATGTGCAAGGCTGTTAATAGACAAAGAGATGTGTCGTTCTCGCGTACCTCAAACCCCACCAGCAAACTCATAGCGGCATTGCGCAATCCGCTTTCGGCAGACGAAATCCTTCCAATCACCATACGCATCAACGCACGGTGATCTTCTGAGATGGACGCCCTCTCAAACAGATTCTTCAGTTCTCCCGGCCGGATAGTAGCGGGTGCCGAACTCTCTGGCCCCTCCGAACTCGGGGATACCCTCCGTGACGATACTTCAGGCTCGCCTGCCTTATCTGACGGCGTTGCAAACGGAGGCATTTCGCTCTCCATCATCTCCGGAAGAAGGTCCCCTGAAGATGAACTCATCTGAGAAGGCGGTAGATCCGAACTGCAAGATAAATATTTCGGTTACCCACAGAAGCACAAATGGAGGTATTTCCTTACTAATTAACTCCCCTTTTCATACTCATGGCTCGCTGGAGGGCTGATCCTTTGGTGATGATTGTGCGTACGGATTCTCTCCGGACGCTGGACCCCCCAGTTAAGATCTCTTCCCGCGCTTAGGGGCTTTAGCCTCCGGATCTTCGGAGGCGGTCCTCTTCTCCCCCTAGAAGGAGGGGTTTTTGATTCCCCTCTCTTCGGACGCCCCTTTGGGCGAAATAATAGCTCCTCTACTTTCCCCGTCGCTCCCTTCCATGGCGCGACCTCCAACTGTCCCGACCAGCCACGGGCTCCGGTCACGGTCTCTGGGGAGGGCGGACACCTTATCGGCCTCGAATGTGCTACCCACTCTGTGAAGAGTAATGGGTCGAGGCGAGCTCTAGGAAAAAAGATAAGCAGGCGTCCGGACTCTGAGCTATCTACACGAGTGTCCAGGCGATTGCGGCTTAGGCTGCGTCCTCGGCCGATTCGGACCGCCACCTGCGGTCGAAGAACAACTGTACATCTCCATGGGTGTCGCACCCATGAAGTGTTGGAGAATCCGAGGTCCCTCGGGTTGAACTCCCATAGGCGGAAGGGCGGCGTTTGCGAGGCGAAGATGCCCGATTAGCATAACTCGCATCACCACGGTCGATTGATCTCCCTCGCTGGAGGTCTCGAATCCGGCCTGCAACAAGGGCGCGTCTTGATGACCCCAATTGAGCCCTTGGTTGACCCATGACATCGATCGGCATGGAGGTCCCAGGCGGAAGGAAAGCGGTGGCTTTGCTTGTTGCCCTTTGGGCGGTGATATAGAACCCTCCTGTTGCACGATCCGAGTTCCTCTTGGAAGGAACCCTCGGGCCATGGGGCATCGGCCTTTCCTTATGGCCACCCGCGACTCCTTTGGCGCCCCGATCATCTTGGCTCCACATTGAAGGTCTTGACCACAGGCGAAGTGGGGGTGGCGGAGGAAGGCTTCGCAGACGATAATGAATGCGGAGATGTGGAGGATGGACTCCGGAGCCAAGTCATGAAAGTCCAGCCCGTAGTAGAACATGAGCCCTCTCACAAAGGGATTCGTCGGGAAGCCTAAACCCCGACGGAGGTGGGATATGAAGACAAAGGACTCACCGGGCTCGGGGGCAGGCACGGCCTGCCCTTGGGCGGGCAACCTGTGCGAAACCTCATAAGCCAGGTACTTGGCCTCACGTAACTTCAATATGTCCTCCTCCATGACGGAGGAGGGCATCCACCGGCCCTGGAGGTCGGAGCCGGACATGGTTGAGAATCTGAAGCGCTCGAATCTGAGGCTCTGGGTGTTGGAACTGGGAGCGAGAAGGAGATTCGATGCGAGATTGAAGAACAAGGATGAGCCTTGGTCCTCTTATAAAGGGGGGAAAAATACCAAGAGCCGTCTCCGTGACCGTTTGGGATTCACCTTCGATAGAGGAGGCGTGGCGACGGGAACGGTTGGGTTACCCACGCACGTATTGATGAGAATCCCGGAATAAGGGAACACGATCTCTGCCCGACAAGGCGTGCCAAGAAACCGCCGCTAAGCGTCTTTGAGGTGGTGCGGTAAAAAGCGATTCAAGTAAAAGCCTGGTAGCGGTGTGATGTCACGCCACGTAATACGTCAGCAGATTGAACTGGTGTACATTTTATTCTCTCTACGATGGAATGTGGAATTTATTTTGCAGAGCCTTACACTATCCTGGTGTTGATCTTCTCTGGATTATTCAAGGAAGGAACCCGCCTTGCAATGCCGAACATTGTGCGCGCCAGACTAATCGTCATTGAAGCCTGGTTCAGGAGACTCTTGAGGAGTCTGGACTAGGGGTGTCCGGACAGCCGGACTATCATCATCCGCCGGACTCCAAGACTACGAAGATACAAGATTGAAGACTCGTCCGTGTCCGGATGGGACTTTCCTTGGCGTGGAAGGCAAGCTTGGCAATACGGATATGTAGATCTCCTACCATTGTAACCGACTCTGTGTAACCCTAGCCTCCTCCGGAGTCTATATAAACCGGAGGGCTTTAGTCCGTAGGACAACATACATTACAACAATCATACCATAGGCTACCTTCTAGGGTTTAGCCTCCTTGATCTCGTGGTAGATCCACTCTTGTACTACCCATATCATCAATATTAATCAAGCAGGACGTAGGGTTTTACCTCCATCGAGAGGGCCTGAACCTAGGTAAAACATCGTGTCCCTTGTCTCCTGTTACCATCCGCCTAGACGCACAGTTCGGGACCCCCTACCCGAGATCCGCCGGTTTTGACACCGACACTCCCACTTGCACTAGAGTCAATAATCTAGTTACTTTGTGATGAATCGAACACCCATAGAGTTCTGGTGTTGATCATGTTTTGCTCGCGAGAGAGGTTTAGTCAACGGATCTGCGACATTCAGATCCGTATGTACTTTGCAAATTTCTATGTCTCCATCTTGAACATTTTCACGGATGGAGTTGAGCGATGCTTAATGTGCTCGGTCTTCTTGTGAAACACAGGCTCCTTGGCAAGAAGCAATAGCTCGGTGTTGTCACAGAAGAGTTTGATCGCCCCGACGCATTGGATATGACTCCTAGGTCGGTGATGAACTCCTTCACCCAAATTGCTTCATGCGCTGCCTCCGAGGCTGCCATGTACTCCGCTTCACATGTAGATCCGCCACGGCGCTCTTCTTGCAGCTGCACCACTTCATTGCTCCACCATTCAACATATACGTATCCGGTTTGTGACTTAGAGTCATCGGATCGTGTCGAAGCTAAGCGTCTCACGTAACCCTTCTGACGAGCTCTTCGTCACCTCCATAAATGAGAAACATGTCCTTTGTCCTTTTCGGTGCCGGGATATTCTTGACCGCTGTCCGGTGTTCCTTGCGGGATTACTTTGGTACCTTCCTACCAAACTTACGGCAAGGTTTACATCAGTCGGTACACAAGCATGGCATACATAATAGATCCTATGGCTGAAGCATAGGGATGACACTCATCTCTTCTTTATCTTTTGCCGTGGTCGGGATTGAGCCGAGCTCAATCTCACACCTGCTGTCTGAGCAAGAACCCTTCTTGGGTGATCCATTTTGAACTTCTTCAAAATCTTATCGAGGTATGTGCTTTGTGAAAGACCTATGAGGCGTCTCGATCTATCTCTATAGATCTTGATGCCTAATATATAAGAAGCTTCTCCAAGGTCCTTCATTGAAAAACACTTATTCAAGTAGGCCTTAATGTTGTCCAAAAGTTCCATATCATTTCCCATCAAGAGTATGTCACCTACATATAATATGAGAAATGCTACAGAGCTCCCACTCACTTTCTTGTAAACGTGGGCTTCTCCATAAGTCTGCATAAACCCAAACGCTTTGATCATCTCATCAAAGCGAATGTTCCAACTCCGAGATGCTTGCACCAGCCCATAAATGGATCGCTGGAGCTTGCATACTTTGTTAGAGTTCTTAGGATCGACAAAACCTTCCGGCTGCATCATATACAGCTCTTCCTTAAGATGTCCGTTAAGGAATGCCGTTTTGACGTCCATCTGCCATATCTCATAATCATAGTATGCGGCAATTGCTAACATGATTGGACGGACTTCAGCTTCGCTACGGAGAGAATGTCTCGTCGTAGTCAATCCCTTGAACTTGTCGATAACCCTTAGCGACAAGTCGAGCTTTATAGATGGTAACATTTCCATCGCGTCCGTCTTCTTCTTAAAGATCCATTTGTTTTCTATCGCTCGCCGATCATCGAACAAGTCTGTCAAAGTCCATACTTTGTTTTCATACATGGATTCTATCTCGGATTTCATGGCTTCAAGCCATTTGTTGGAATCTGGGCCGCCATCACTTCTTCATAGTTCGAAGGTTCACGTTGTCTAACAACATGATTTCCGGGACGGGGTTGCGTACCACTGCAGTGCGGAGCGTGTCCTTGTGGACCTCTGAAGTTTAGTAGCAACTTGATCCGAAGTACCTTGATCATCATCATCATTTTCCTCTTCAGTTGGTGTAGGCATCACAGGAACATTTTCCTGAGCTGCACTACTTTCCCGTTCGAGAGGTAGTACTTCATCGAGTTCTACTTTCCTCCCACTTACTTCTTTCGGGAGAAACTCTTTTTCCAGAAAGCATCCGTCTTGGCAACAAAGATCTTGCCCTCGGATCTTAAGTAGAAGTTATACCCAATGGTTTCCTTAGGGTATCCTATGAAGACGCATTTTTCCGACTTGGGTTCGAGCTTTTCAGGTCGAAGTTTCTTGACATAAGCATCGCATCCCCAAACTTTTAGAAACGACAGCTTAGGTTTCTTCCCAAACCATAATTCATACGGTGTCGTCTCAACGGATTTAGGCGGCGCCCTATTTAAAGTGAATGTAGCTGTCTCTAGGCGTATCCCCAAAATGATAGCGGTAAATCGGTAAGAGACATCAAAGACGCACCATATCCAATAGAGTGCGATTCGACGTTCGGACACACCGTTCTGTTGAGGTGTTCCAGCGGCATGAGTTGTGAAACGATTCCACATTTCCTTAAGTGCGTACCAAATTCGTGACTTAAATATTCTCCTCCACGATCGATTGTAGGAACTTTATTTTTCGGTCACGTTGATTCTCTACCTCATTCTGAAATTCCTTGAACTTTTCAAGGTCTCGGACTTGTGTTTCATTAAGTAGACATACCCATATCTACTCAAGTCATCGGTGAGAGTGAGAACATAACGATATCCTCCATGAGCCTCAATGCTCATTGGATCGCTTTACATCGGTATGTATGATTTCCAACAAGTTGGTTGCTCGCTCCATTGTTAGGAGAAGCGGAGTCTTGGTCATTTGCCCATGAGGCATGGTTCACATGTGTCAAATGATTCATAATCGAGAGACTCTAAAGTCCATCGGCATGGAGCTTCTTCATGCGCTTGACACCAATGTGACCAAAGGCGGCGATGCCACAAGTATGTGGGACTATCGTTATCAACTTTACATCTTTTGGCATTCACACTATGAATATGTGTAATATTATGCTCGAGATTCATTAAGAATAAACCATTGACCATAGGGGCATGACCATAAAACATATCTCTCATATAAATGGAACAACCATTATTCTCGGATTTAAATGAGTAGCCATCTCGTATCAAACAAGATCCAGATACAATGTTCATGCTCAAACTTGGCACCAAATAACAATTATTAAGGTTTATAACTAATCCGTAGGTAAATGTAGAGGTAGCGGCTACGACGGCGATCACATCGACCACTGGAACCATTCCCGGCGCATCATCGTCCTCCTCATCCTTCGCCGATCTCCATTTATTCCGTAGCTCCTCTTGTGGGTTACAAATATGAGCAACGGCAGCGGTATCAAATACCGGGAGTTACTACGAGTCTTGGTAAGGTACACATCAATTACATGTATATCAAATATACCTTTGGTGTTGCCGGCCTTCTTATCCGCTAAGTATTTGGGGCAGTTCGCTTCGATGACCCTTCCCTTGCAATAAAAGCACTCGATCTCGGGCTTGGGTCCATTCTTTGACTTCTTCCCGATGGCGGCTTACGAGGCGTGCTTTATCCTTGCCGTCCTTCTTGAAGTTCTTTTGCCCTTGCCCTTCTTGAACTTAGTGGTCTTATTGACCATCAACACTTGATGTTCTTTCTTGATCTCAACCTCTGCTGACTTGACATTGAAAATACTTCAGAATGATCTTCACCATCCCCGCATATTGTAGTTCATCACAAAGCTCTTGTAGCTTGGTGGGAGCGATGAAGGATTCTTTCAATGACCGCCCTCATCGGGAGGTTAATGTTCAGGTGGGTCATACGGTTGTGCAACCTGGACATTTTGAGTATGTGCTCCTTGTGAACTGTTTTCCTCCATCTTACAACTATAGAACTTGTCGGAGACATCATATCTCTCGACCCGGGTATGAGCTTGGAAAACTAGTTTCAGCTCCTCGAACATCTCATATGCTCCGTGATGCTCAAAACGCTTTTGGAGCCCCAGTTCTAAGCTGTAAAGCATGCTGCCTTGAGCGAGGGAGTAATCATCAAGACGAGACCGGCAAGCGTTCATAACGTCTTGGTTCTCAGGATGGGGCGTCACCTAGCGGTCCTTCTAGGACATATTGTTTCTGGCAGCTATGAGGATGATCCTAAGGTTCGGACCCGATCCAGTATAGTTGCTGCCATCATCTGTCAGCTTGGTTTTCTCTAGGAATGCGTTGAAGTTCATGTTGACATGAGCGTTGGCCATTTGATCTACAAGACGTATTTGCCAAGGTTTTAGACTAAGTTCATGATAATTAAGTTCATCTAATCAAATTATTACAATGAGCTCCCACTCAGATTAGACATCCCTCTAGTCATCTAAGTGTTACACGATCCGAGTCGGCTAGGTCGTGTCCGATCATCACGTGAGACGGACTAGTCATCGTCGGTGAACATCTTCATGTTGATCGTATCTTCCATACGACTCGTGTTCGACCTTTCGGTCTCGTGTTCGAGGCCATATGCGTACATGCTAGGCTCGTCAAGTTAACCCTAAGTGTTTTGCATGTGTAAAGCTGTCTTACACCGTTGTATGTGAGCGTAAGGATCTATCACACCGGTCATCACGTGGTGCTTGAAGCAACGAACTTTAGCAACGGTGCGCGTTAGGGAGAACACTTCTTGAAATTGTTGTAAGGGATCATCTTATTTACTACCGTCGTTCTAAGTAAACAAGATGCATAAAACATAATAAACATCACATGCAATTATATAGTAGTGACATGATATGGCCAATATCATATAGCTCCATTGATCTACATCTTCGGGCCTCCATGATCATCTTGTCACCGGCATGACACCATGATCTCCATCATCATGATCTCCATCATCGTGTCTTCATGAAGTTGTCACGCCAACGACTACTTCTACTTCTATGGCTAACGCGTTTAGCAATAAAGTAAAGTAATTTACATGGCGTTCTTCAATGACACGCAGGTCATACAAAAATAAAGACAACTCTTATGGCTCCTGCCGGTTGTCATACTCATCGACATGCAAGTCGTGAATCCTATTACAAGAACATGATCTCATACATCACAATATATCATTCATCATTCATCACAACTTCGGCCATATCACATCACATGACAATTGCTGCAAAAACAAGTTAGGCGTCCTCTAATTGTTGTTGCATCTTTTACGTGGCTGCAATTGGGTTCTAGCAAGAACGTTTTCTTACCTACGAATAACCTGGCGTGATTTTGTCAACTTCTATTTACCCTTCATAAGGACCCTTTTCATCGAATCCGCTCCAACTAAAGTGGGAGAGCAGACACCCGCCAGACCACCTTATGCAACTAGTGCATATGCGCCGGTGGAACCGGTCTCACGTAAGCGTACGTGTAAGGTTGGTCCGGGCCGCTTCATCCCACAATACCGCTGAAGCAAGAAAAGACTAGTAGTAGCAAGCAAGTTGACAAGATCCACGCCCACAACAAAATTGTGTTCTACTCGTGCAATAGAGAACTACGCATAGACCTGGCTCATGATGCCACTTTTGGGGAAAGTTGCAGAAAATTAAAAAATTTCCTACGGTTTCACCAAGATCCATCTATGAGTTCATCTAAGCAACGAGTCAAGGGAGTGAGTTTGCATCTACATACCACTTGTAGATCGCGTGCGGAAGCGTTCAAGGGAAGGGTGATGATGGAGTCGTACTCGCCGTGATTCAGATCACCGATGACCAAGTGCAGAACGGACAGCACCTCCGCGTTTAACACATATGCAGGGACGGACGGACGTCTCCTCCATCTTGATCCAGCAAGGAGGAAGGAGAGGTTGAGAAGATTGCTCAACGGCAGCACGGCCGGCGTGGTGGTGTTGATGCAGTGATACTCGGCGAGGCCGCCAAGCACGTAGCGGAGGAGGAGAGGTGGTGGGGAGGGAGGGCTGCGCCTTGGGTTGTGTCTGCAGCCTCCCTCACCCTCTATTTATAGGGGAAGGGGCAGGGGCCGACCCTCTAGATGGGATATAGAGGCGGCGGCGGGGAGGGGGACTTGCCCCCAAGCAAGGCGCCCCTTAGGGTTTCCCCCCGAACCCTAGGCGCATGGGCCCAAGGTGGGCGCGCCCAGCCCTCCAGGAGCTGGTTCCCTGCCCCTTGCGGCCCATGTGGCCCTCAGGAGGGGTGGCCCCTCCCGGTGGACCCCCGGAACCTCTCCGGTGGCCCCGGTACAATACCGATATGCCCCCGAAACTTTCCGGTGTCCGCATGACAACTTCCCATATATAAAACTTCACCTCCGGACCATTCAGAACTCCTCGTGACGTCAGGGATCTCATCCGGACTCGAACAATATTCGTAATCACATACAAGTCTTCCTAATAACCCTAGCGTCACCGAACCTTAAGTGTGTAGACCCTATGGGTTGGGAGACATCTGGAACATGACCGAGACGACTCTCCGGTCAATAACCAATAGCGGATCTGGATACCCATGTTGGCTCCCACATGTTCCACGATGATTTCATCGGTTGAACCACGATGTCGAGATTGATCAAACCCCATATGCAATTCCTTTGTTAATCCGTGACGTTACTTGCCCGAGACTCGATCGTCAGATCCCAATACCTTGTTAGGTCTAGTTATCGGCAAGTCACTTTACTCATACCGTAATGCATGATCCGTGACCAACCACTTGGTCACTTTGAGCTCATTATGATGATGCATTACCGAGTGGGCCCAGAGATACATCTCCGTCATACACGGAGTGACAAATCCGATCTCGATCCGTGTCAACCCAATAGACACTTTCGGAGATACCGTAGTGCACCTTTATAGTCACCCAGTTACGTTGTGATGTTGGATACACCCAAAGCACTCCTACGGTATCCGGGAGTTACACGATCTCATGGTCTAAGGAAAGGATACTTGACATTGGAAAAGCTCTAGCAAATGAACTACACGATCTTGTGCTATACTTAGGATTGGGTCTTGTCCATCACATCATTCTCCTAATGATGTGATCCCGTTATCAACAACATCCAATGTACATAGCCAGGAAACCATGACTATCTGTTGATCAACGAGCTTGTCAACTAGAGGCTCACTAGGGACATGTTGTGGTCTATGTATTCACACGTGTATTACGATTTCCGAATAATACAGTTATAGCATGAATAAAAGACAATTATCATGAACAAAGAAATATAATAATAATACTTTTATTATTGCCTCTAGGGCATATTTCCAACATGAAGCCACCTGGGAGCAAGAGGAAGATCTACTGAAGGACCACCCTCACCTATTTTCTAGCCAACCTGAATCTCGAGGGCGAGATTCATCTTAAGGGGGGTAGGTTTGTAACATCCCATTTTCAATTTGGAATGTTATACATTAGATCATCATTGCATATCAATTTTATTGCATTTTGGCTCGATCCTAGAAATTCTACGCAACTCAAGGACCCACGGAGAGAGTTGGGGATTTCGTTGTTTTCATATTTGAGTTTTCTCAAATTTTGAAAATAGGATCATTTGATTTTAATTATTTTATCTTCAATTATTTCTATTATAAAAATACGAGAGAGGGAATAAAATGACTTTCCCAAAATAAAGAAATATTGAGGATTTAATATTAAAATCAAATAAGATTTTATTTTGGAGTTTTATCGCTATTTCATTTGAAATAGGAAAATGCACGTTTTTCAAAATTACATCTAGGCCCCAAATAAATGTTCATCTTGTCCGACTTGATTTTAGAGGACGGGAAACTTTATTTCGGGGTTTTTGGAGTCCGTTTACTATTTCTTTTATTTGTTTTTCTACACGAAATTATTTTAAAAAAATGATACCGACCTAACCGGGCCGTGTCCGACTAGGACTCTGGCCCGGCCGGCCTTTAAATCCGCGAGGGCCCGAGCCACAGCCGCCCCAGCCCCCGCGAAACCCTAGCTGCCGCCCTCGATCCGTGCGCCGCCGCCTTTCCCGCCGCCGCCACCGCTGCCCTCGCCTTGCAGCCTGCCGCCGAGCCGCCGCCGCCACCGCCGCCCTGCGCTTGCTGCCGAGCCATGCCATGTGCCGTCATCGTCTCGCTGGAGCCGCCCGATGTAGCCGTCGTTGCCTCGGTTTTCGCGAAGAAACCCAATCGGGTTTTTTTCGAAATCCTAGATCCATTTTTTATTAGAACTGGTTCAGTTTATTTTTTTTGGTTTAGTTTATTTAGCGGACATTCGTCCGTACGTTCATTTTAACGAATGGTTTTCGTCGTTTAGCCGCAGATAGCGAACATTCGTTCATTAGCCTGTTCGTCCCTTTTTTTCTCGGATTTTCCGCAATTATTTCTGATCGAGATTTCTGATCCGATTTTCGTTTTAGTATAACTTTTCGCTCGTTTATCGAAATCAGGCGATTCAGGCGCCTAGAGTTTCGTCTCGAAACCCTCTTTCAGTTTAACCAACTCAAACAAGTTTTTGGTACTGTAAAATTTGACTTAGGTCCAGATTAGTAAAACGAAGCTTGTTTCTTTCGCCGTTTGACTTTCGTTGTTTCGTTTGATTGTTCTTTTTGCAAACTGGAGTTCTTAAGTTGAACTTTCTGGTTAGATATCTTATTTGAGTTTTACCTATGCATTAGATGAGTGCTTATTGTATGCTTGTTTGTTTGCAATAGAGTATCCGGAGTGCACCGCTTGCTACTTCGAATCTCTAGGTTTCACGGATCATCAGCAAGGAAAGTAACACTTTGATCATACCGCTTTACTACCTAGTTTTATTGCATTAGATCAATACTCAAACAATTGCATGCTTAGGATCTGTTTAACATGTGGGTTTTGGGAGAGTAGATGAGGTAGTACCTATATCCTGTTTACTTTCAAACCTTTGGGAGTTACTTCTACGTTTGCTTATATTGATATGCTATGCTAGTAGACGTGGATTGGGTGAGTGTATCCATGACAGATGTGAGATTGTTAACTTAACGGTTTATTTAAGGTGGCAACTTTAATACACATCTGGGTAGATTGAGGCACCTGGGATTCTAGTGATTGCCTGTTTTTCTTTATGGACCGCCACCCAGGATCAAAGGGATCATGAGATTATTCATGCTAGAAACTTCCGTGTGCAGCCGCAAGCTACTATGGGCTCTAGCATAGTTGATTAAGTCATGTGAACTCTTACAGTGGTAGACTAGCAGATGTAGGGGAAAGTAGGTGTAATTGTCTACCCATCGTAAGGTGCAAACGCTTCTGAAAGACTATCTCTCGGTCACCCGTTTCTCAAACACCATGTAGTGCGAGAATCCCAACGGAGGAGATCGAGTCTTGCGGGGAAAAGTGCGCAAACCTCTGCAGAGTGTATAAACTAATCATGGTTAGCCATGTCCCCGATTATGGACATTTTGAGTATCTAGTACTTGGATTATCATTTGAATCTCATCATGTTACTTTAAATTAATTTTGTTGGGTTTAATGATGATGCTTAATTGGGATTGAGTTGGGTAAACCTTCTCAATGTTTAACAACCACCATGATAGTGAAATATAAGTTATTCCTTTGTAGTAGGGAAAAATTGGCTTTATGGAAAACTGTAACCATAGAGCTTTCCACCAGCCATATATGCATGTAGTGATAGCATTATTATGTTCATTACTCTCTATGTGCTACATGCCAGCATATTCCATGTGCTGGCCCGCTTTCGGGCTGCAACGTTCATGTTGCAGACTTTTTAGACAATGAGTAGGTGCCTTAGGTCGTGGTCTTATACTCAGTGATGCCGTTGGAGTTGATGGACTCGCTTTTCTTCCAAGCCTTCCGCTGTTATCGTTATTAGATGGCCTTAAGCCATATTTATTGTAATAAGTTCTCTTTTGAGACATTCGATGTAATAAGTGTGTGATTGCTACTCTGTTATAAATCCTTCAAGTACTATGTGTGTCAGCATTATTGATCCAGGGATGACATTGATGCACAGAGGTCTGGTCGCTACAGAAGTATGTTGGCGGAGTCACCCTCAAACACTCTCTAGTTCTTCTTCTTTGGGACCCACATCAACTTGATGGGAATCCTTGGAGTTGTAGTTGTACCTGATGAAGTAGAACATGATGTAGTCTTGGGAACCCACTTAACCAAGGCGTTTGGAGCTTCTTCAAATGCATCAATCTCTTCTTGAAGCTTGTCCTTGCCTTTTAGCTTGTGCTCTTGTGGTGGAAGATCATCTTGAGCTTGTGTTCCCTTGAAAGAAGTGGGATCATACTTCTCTCGTTGAGGAACAAACTTCGTCTTGGGGTATTGATCTTCTTCCCACTCAACTCCATTGGCGTTATACTTGTGTTCAAAACCAACACCTTGATTCTTCCGGTGCCTTCCTTGCTTGCGTACAATTTCCTCAAATTGCTTACTTCCGGCAAGGCTCTTGTAAACACGTTTCTCTATAATTCCCTTCAATAAGATATTTTCTTGCTCAAGTGTAACTTGGATAAGAGAATTATTAGTGGAATCAAGAGAACTACTAGAAGCAACAATATTGGATTTAACATGATTATTGTTACTACTAGAAGAAGAATCTTTCTTGCTCTTGTTGCTAGATTTTACTTGTCGCGTGTAAGTAGACAAGAGTAAACACTTGGCAATGTAAGAAGAACTTTTCTTACAAAAATCATCATTGATTGCTTTTAAGAACCCATGCTCTTGCTCTAGATTGAGATTTTCAAAGCATAGCTTATCTTGAGTCTCTAAAAGCTCTCGGTGATCCTCTAAGGTAGTTTCATGAGCTAACTTAAGAGTGTTTAGTTCTTTAGTTAGACGCTCAATTTCCTTCTTATCATTGTCATTCATTTCATCTTGATTAGCATGATTAATAGCAATTCCATCATAGTTTTCATTACTAGAGTTGTCAACAAGTAAATCATCATCACCTAGCAAATCATCTTCATCACTATTGAAATCAACATACTCGGGGTGTGATACCTTGGGGCCTTTAGCCATGAAGCATCTTCCAATCCCTTCATTTGGTGAATAGAATATGTCATAGGAGTTGGATGACACAAGTGCAAGACCGGCAACACCTTCATCTTGAGTATATTCGGAGTCGGAGTAATAGCTTCTCTCGGAGTAGTTGTCGGAGTCGGAACCGGATACCCATTCACCAATATGAGCTTTATGTATTCTTATTGTGTAGCTCTTTGATGACTTGTCCTTCCTTTCCGAATTCTTGCTTCTGCAACAGGGTCTTCATTCATAACGAACACACTACAAAAAAAGACACATCCGTGACATTTTGGGTCGAACGAAAAAATTCCTGTCATATTTATGACACTTCTATGACGATAATTGTGACAAAACCCGGTATCATCGTAGATGTGGTGGGCTCCTACTTCCATGACAGAACATGGGCTTTTCATCATGGGCGGGTCGGAGACGCAGCTACATGACATTCTTTGGGCCATCCATGACAGAAAAAACCGTGGTAGAAGCGAGGGCGAGGAAAATTTTGGGGAGTTCCAGGTTACGGTGGGTGGTCGGGGGCCGAGCGATGCGCGTTTCTCAGACACACGACGCTTGCGTGTGCGAGGCATTGGCTCTAATCGAACCCGAAGCGAGGCGTTGGGCTCTAATCGAACCCGGCGATTACCTGCAGAACTCGCATTATTGAACCCGAGCAATCGATCGATGGCTGTTAACTGAACCCGATCGAGCAATTCCTTCGCTACTGCTACTAGAAGCCAATCGATGCTGCCTCTGGATGAACAGTGAGCATTGCGGGGGGGATGAACAGGACCCCGTGGTGTTGCCTCTGGATGAACAGGACCCCGATCGATCAAGCTGGTAGGGGCTGGATGAACAGGACCCCGTGGAGAGCTGGATGAACAGGACGACCCCGTGGAGGGTTGGATGAACAGTAGACGGTGGAGGGGTGCCTGTGGAGGGGTGGTTGAACAGGAGCCCATGGAGAGGGGTGGTTGAACAGTAGCCGATGGAGTAGCGCGCGGTGGAGGCTGGATGAACAGGAGCCCGTGGAGGCTGGAGGAGGTCGACGGTGGATGAATAATAGCCCGTGAGGCTGGAGGAGGTCGACGGTGGAGATGAACAGTATCCAGTGGAGTCCAATTTTGCGGTACGCCACACCCCTCCCGATGAACAGGACCCCCATTTCGATCGTAGCGCTCCAACACAAGTCCGTTTCGTCCGTTTTGCGGTACGCCACACCCCTCCCGATCAACAGGACCCCCGTTTCGACCATAGGAGGTATGTTTCCTCCGTTTTGCGGTACGCCAGACCCCTCCCGATGAACAGGATCCCGTTTTGAACGTGGGCGGTCGTACACAAGGTCGTTTCCTCCGTTCTGCGGTATGCCAGGCCACGTTTCCATCGCATGCTCCGTCCAAGCCCTCCTGATGAACACGACGACGCATTCCGTTCCGACCCAGCCGATTGGCTCTCCATGAACACGACGATGACGCTGTTTCTCCGTTCCGACCCAGCCATGTACACGAGCCCTGGCTGTACGTATGCGCGAGTAGGCGTTCGAGACCCCGCCCGTATGTACCCATGTGTGGCCGTATTTTCTTTCTTGCACACTGGCTGCTGTACGTACGTGTACATGCTACGTGTGTGCCTCTACTACGACACGTGCGCGCCTCTACATCGACCAGTATATATGTACGTACACGTTCGCGACCAGAATGACAATGCTACGTACGCTTTGACCAGGTGGGTCCCGACTGTCAGGCACTTCCTTGCATGCGAAGATGTAGCTGGTGGGTCCCAGCAGTCAGGGGGGCGAATCTTTTTTTTGGCTGGACGCACTTCCTTGCGTGCGAAGGTGTAGCTTGTGGGTCCCAGCAGTCAGGGGGGAAACATTTTTTTGCGAAATATGGTGGCCCGTCCGGTGGGTCCCTGCTATCAGATGGAGGAATAATTATTTTGCGCATAATAAGGAGGCACTTCCTTGAGGCCGCTGTGGACCCAGTTGTCAGCCTCTCCACGTACAGTATTCTTTCGATGGAAGTCGGTCGTTCACCACATTGACCACGCCACGCCGAGAGCACCACGGCGGTGGATGACGGCGAGGCCTAGGAAGGGGACAACACGGAGCCGGAGAAGACGCGGCAGTGGATGCCCACACGGAGAGGAGTACGAGGGTTCACTGGTTCGGCCGCGGTGTGAGGTTGCCGTCGCCGCAGAATAACAGGGGGTGTGGGTGAGTGGAGGGATGGCCTGGCCAGTAGTGGGAGTAGTATGGGGGCGGTGAGGCCTCCGCGGTAGCATAGCCGGCCATGGGAGGCAGGAGCAGGCGGCACGACCGGCTCTGCTTTGGGCAGCTGGAGCAAGAAGACCAGAGGTTGAAGATGCACTATGGCCGTTGGATGGACATCATACGGTCACTGGAGTATTGACTAAGTTGACAAAGCCCTCTGTCCCCATCAACTTAGTAGGTCCACAAGTCAGCCCAACAATATGGTGGGTCCCAGCTAGTAGGGGGTATTCATTTTTTTTGGGCGTTATAAGGAGGCACTTCCTTGCGTGCGAAGATATAGCTGGTGGGTCCGACCTGTCAGCGGGGGGAATGTTTTTTTCGCGAAATACAGAGGCCCTTGATGACCCACAAGTATAGGGGATCTATCGTAGTCCTTTTGATAAGTAAGAGTGTCGAACCCAACGAGGAGCAGAAGGAAATGACAAGCGGTTTTCAGTAAGGTTTTCTCTGCAAGCACTGAAATTGTAGGTAATAGATAGTTTTGTGATAAGATAAATTGTAACGAGTAACAAGCAATGAAAGTAAATAAAGTGCAGCAAGGTGGCCCAATCCTTTTTGTAGCAAAGGACAAGCCTGGACAATTTCTTATAATGAGAAAAGAGCTCCCGAGGACACATGAGAATTATCGTCAAGCTAGTTTTCATCACGCTCATATGATTCACGTTCGGTACTTCGATAATTTGATATGTGGGTGGACCGGTGCTTGGGTACTTCCCTTACTTGGACAAGCATCCACTCATGATTAACCCCTATTGCAAGCATCCGCAACTACAAAAGAAGTATTAAGGTAAATCTAACCACAACATTAGACATATGGATCCAAATCAGCCCCTTACGAAGCAACGCATTAACTAGGGTTTAAGCTTCTGTCACACTAGCAACCCATCATCTACTTATTACTTCCCAATGCCTTCCTCTAGGCCCAAATGATGGTGAAGTGTCATGTAGTCGACCTTCACATAACACCACTAGAGGAGAGACAACATACATCTCATCAAAATATCGAATGAATACCAAATTCACATGACTACTAATAGCAAGACTTCACCCATGTCCTAAGGAACAAACGTAACTACTCACAAAGCATATTCATGTTCATAATCAGAGGAGTAATAATATGCATTAAGGATCTGAACATATGATCTTCTACCAAGTAAACCAATTAGCATCAACTACAAGGAGTAATCAATACTACTAGCAACCCACAGGTACCAATATGTGGTTTTCATACAATATTGGATACAAGAGATGAACTGGGGTTTTGAGAGGAGATGGTGCTGGTGAAGATGTTGATGGAGATTGACCCCCTCTCGATGAGAGGATCGTTGGTGATGACGATGGTGATGATTTCCCCCTCCCGGAGGGAAGTTTCCACGGCAGAACAGCTCTGCCGGAGCTCTAGATTGGTTTCGCCAAGGTTCCGCCTCGTGGCGGTGGAGTTTCGTCCCATAGGCTTGCCCTTGATTTTTTCCAGGGTAAAAGCCTTCATATAGCAGAAGATGGGCACCAGAGGGCCACTAGGGGGCCCAGGAGACAGGGGGCGCCCCAACCCTCCTGGCCTGGGTGTGGGCCCCCTCTGGTGTTTTCTTTGCTCAATAATTCTAATTAATTCCAAAACTGACTTCCGTGGAGTTTTAGGATTTTTGGAGCTGCGCAGAATAGGTTTCCAATATTTGCTCCTTTTCCAGCCAGAATTCCAGCTGCCGGCATTCCCCCTCTTCATGGTAAATCTTGTAAAATAAGAGATAATAACCATAAGTATTGAGATATAATGTGTAATAACAACCCATAATGCAATAAATATTGATATAAAAGCATGATGCGAAATGGACGTATCAACTCCCCCAAGCTTAGACCTCGCTTGTCCTCAAGCGGAAGCTGAAATCGAAAAATATGTCCACATGTTTAGAGATAGAGGTGTCGATAAAAATAAAATACGGACATGAGGGCATCATGATCATTCTTATAACAGCAACATAAATAGATTTTATCATATGATTTCTTATGCTCAAGTAACAATCAATTCACAATGTCAAGTATGGTTCAGAAACTTCATCGGGAACTAACAAACTATAATCTCAGTCATTGAAGCAATTGCAATTTATCATAACATCAGAAAGAGTCAAGAATAGTAGTTTTGAGCAAGTCCACATACTCAACTATCATGTAGTCTTCTACAATTGCTAACACTCATGCAATACTTGTGGTTATGGAGTTTCAACCGGACACTAAGAAAGATAGGGGCTTATTGTGTTGCCACCCAACTTATATACCTTTAGGTGATGTCAACAATAATAATTCATGCTAACTTACATATGATTGGATATATATATATATATATATATCATGATCTTTCAAACACGAGGAGCTTGCCAAAGGATAAAATGAAAAAGGGAAAGGTGAAGATCACCTTGACTCAAGCATAAAGTAAAAACATAAAGTAAAAGATAGGCCCTTCGTAGAGGGAAGCAGAGGTTGTCATGTGCGTTTAGGGTTGCATGCACAAAATCTTAATGCAAAAGAATGTCACTTTATATTGCCACTTGTATATGGACCTTTATTATGTAGTCCGTCGCTTTTATTGCTTCCATAACAAGATCGTATAAAGCTTATTTTCTCTGCACTAATAAGTCATACATATTTAGAGAGCATTTTTTATTGCTTGCAACATGACAACTTACTTGAAGGATCTAACTCAATCCATAGGTAGGTATGGTGGACTCTCATGGCAAAACTGGGTTTAAGGATATTTGGAAGCACAAGTAGTATCTCTACTTGGTGCAAGGAATTTGGCTATCATGAGGGGGAAAGGCAAGCTCAACATGTTGGGAAGATCAATGACAATATACTTTAACTGAGATGTGAGAAAACATAAACCATTACATTGTCTTCCTTGTCCAACATCAACTCTTTTAGCATGTCATACTTAATGAGTGCTTCACAATCATAAAAGATGTCCAAGATAGTATATTTGTATGTGAAAACCTCTCTTTCCTTATTACTTCCTATTAATTGCAACGATGACCAAAACTATGTTTGTCAACTCTCAACAACTTTTATGCCTCATACTTTCTATGTGTGAAGTCATTACTATCCATAAGATCAATATGAACTCTTTTATTCTTTCTACTTTTTCAAGATCATAGCAACATAGCAAAGCCCTTGACTAAACACTAATCGTTATTATAGATAGCTCACGGAATCGATTACATAAAGAGATCACAAGACAAAACTCAAAACTAATTGATACTAAAACTTCAATCTACTAGATCAAGACACTACTAAAAGGATCGAACTAAATAAAATGGTAAAGATAGGAGTGTGATGGTGATACGATACCGGGGCACCTCCCCCAAGCTTGGCAGTTGCCAAGGGGAGTGCCCATACCCATGTGATCATGTCCTCGGAGGTGGTGAAGTAGGAGTTGTTGATGATGTAGGCTTGTCATCCATCTTCCAAGGCATAGGCTCACCATCATAGAAGGATGATCGAGTCTCCGGGATCCTTAAATCTGCAGCCAAACTCATCCTCTTGAATCTATATTCATACTCACAATTTTGGTTTTGCAGGTCATAGATCTGGGCTTGGAGGTGCTCGATCTTCTCTTGAAGCTTGAAGATGGTCTCCCCAATGACCTTGGCATCTAGCTTGTGGTTGTTGGTGAACTCCGTGATCATCATCTGGTTGGCGTTGAGTCCACGCTCCACCATCCCTTGGCACTTGAAAACTTGTTGCTCCATGGCTTCGAGCTTTGTCTCCATGCTTCCGGTACGCCGTGGTCCCTCCACATCATGGATGTGCAGCACCCCCTCACTCATCTCAATGGTTTGAGGGTGTTGCAGCACCTCCACGAGATAGGGGTTGATAACCCTCCCGAAAAACTTGTCCTTGGGAGCGCTTGGAGACGTCATGATGCTCTAGATCTGTCAGAAAAACAGCTCAAAACGAAAACAGAGGATATTTGCGTGATACGGTGTTCAAAGCCTTCGGGAGATTATATAATGAATTTTTACCGACCAAAATATGTAACGTGCAAGAAAACGGAGTCCGGGAGGCACACGAGGTGGCCACAAGACAGGGGGCGCGCCCAGGAAAGGTTGGCGCGCCCTCCACCCTCGTGGAGGCCTCGTGTCCTTCCCAGACTACTTCTTTCTTTCCAAAATTCTTAAATATTCCAAAACGGATAAAAAACTGCCATTAGAATTGTTTTGGAGTCGGTTTACTTACCGTACCACATACCTATTCCTTTTCGGGGTCTGGAACGTTCTGGAATGTGTCCCTTATGTATTCCTCCGGGGTTACGGTTTCAATAATATTATTTTCAACATTGATAGGATTACGAGATATAATGTTTAATTCTTTGACCGTTCACCACCCTCGGACTTGTGCCTTCAAAGTTGTTGATTTTATGGCACGGAACAATAGACCTCCTCGATAACGTAAGGACCTTCCCATTTAGAGAGAAGTTTTCTGCAAAAAATCTTAAACGAGAGTTGAATAATAACACATAATCACCTATGTTAAACTCACGCTTTTGTATCCTTTTGTCATGTCAAGATTTGACTTTTCTTTGAATAGCTTGGCATTCTCATAGGCTTGGGTTCTCCATTCATCAAGTGAGCTAATATCAAATAACCTCTTCTCACGGCAAGTTTGAAGTCATAGTTGAGCTCCTTAATAGCCCAATATGCTTTATGTTCAAGTTCTAGAGGTAAATGACATGCTTTTCCGTAAACCATCTTATACGGAGACATACCCATAGGATTTTTATATGCAGTTCAATAGGCCCATAATGCATCATCAAGTTTTTTGGACCAATTATTTCTAGATCTATTCATAGTCTGTTGCAAAATTAATTTGAGCTCTCTATTGCTCAACTCTACTTGACCACTAGACTACGGGTGATAAGGAGATGCGATTCTATGATTAACATCACACTTAGCAAGCATCTTACGGAAAGCACCATGAATAAAATGTGAACAACCATCAGTCATAAGATATCTAGGGACTCCAAACCTCAAAAAATAACTTCTTTAAGCATTTTAATAGAAGTGTTATGATCAGCACTACTAGTTGGAATAGCCTCTACCCACTTAGTAACGTAATCAACACCAACTAAAATATGTGTGTAACCATTAGAGGTAGGAAAAGGTCCCATATAATCAAAGCCCCAAACATCAAACGGTTCAATAACAAGAGAATAATTCATAGGCATTTCTTGACGTCTACTAATATTACCAACTCTTTGACATTCATCACAAGATAAGACAAACTTACGAGCATCTTTGAAGAGAGTAGGCCAATAAAAACCAGATTGCAATACCTTATGTGCACTTATATCTCCAGCGTGGTGTCCTCCATATGATTCAGAATGAGACTTGCGTAGGATCTGTTCCTGTTCATGCTCAGGTACACAACGTCTAAATAACACCATCTACTCCTTCTTTATAAAGGTGTGGGTCATTCCAGAAGTAATGTCTTAAATCATAAAAGAACTTTTTCTTTTGCTGGTATGTGAAACTAGGTGGTATAAATTTAGCAACAATGTAATTAGCATAATCAGCATACCAGGGAGCAGTACGAGAAGCATTAATGACCACTAATTGTTCGTCAGGAAAACTATCGTCAATAGGAAGTGGGTCATCAAGAACATTCTCTAACCTAGACAAGTTGTCTGCAACGGGGTTCTCAGCTCCCTATCTATCAATAATATGCAAATCAAATTCTTGGAGCAAGAGAACCCATCTAATGAGTCTAGGCTTAGCATCTTTCTTTTCCATAAGATATTTAATAGCAGCATGATCAGTGTGAATAGTAACTTTGGAATCAACAATGTAAGGTCTAAACTTATCACACGCAAACACAACTGCTAAGAATTCTTTTTCAGTAGTAGCATAATTTCTCTGGGCAGTATCAAGAGTCTTACTAGCATACTGGATAACATTCAATTTCTTATCAACTCTTTGCCCTAGAACAGCACCTACAGCATAGTCACTAGCATCACACATAATTTCAAAGGGTAAATTCCAATCGGTAGTGAACAATAGGTGCGATGATCAAAGCTTTCTTAAGTATTTCAAATGCTTCTACACAATCATCATCAAAGACAAAAGGAATATCTTTTGCAATAAATTAGCCAGAGGCCTAGAGATTTTAGAAATGTCCTTAATGAACCTCCTATAAAACCGGCATGACCAAGGAAACTTCTTATACCTTTTATGTCCTTGGGACATGGCATCTTTCAATAGCATCAACTTTAGCTTTGTCAACTTCAATACCTCTCTCGTAAATCTTATGCCCCAAGACAATGCCTTCATTAACCATAAAGTGGCACTTTTCCCAATTCAGTACGAGACTAGTGTCTTCGCATCTCTGCAAAACTCGATCAAGGTTGCTCAAGCAATCATCAAAAGAGGATCCATAGACGGAGAAATCATCCATGAATACCTCACAAATCTTTTCACAAAAGTTAGAGAATATAGCCATCATACATCTTTGAAAGGTAGCAGTTGCATTACATAAACCAAAAGGCATACGTCTATAAGCAAAAGTACCGAAAGGGCAAGTAAAAGTAGTTTTTGATTGATCCTTCGCTGACACAGGTATTTGAGAGAAACCAGAATAACCATCTAGAAAACAGAAATGTGTGCGTTTGGATAGTCTTTCTAGCATTTGATCAATAAAAGTTAAAGGGTAATGATCTTTCTTAGTAGCTTTATTTAATTTACGGAAATCAATTACCATCCTATAACCTGTAATAATTCTTTGCGGGATCAATTCATCTTTATCATTAGGAACAACGGTAATACCTCCCTTTTTAGGAACACAATGGACAGGGCTTACCCAATCACTATCATCAACGGGATAAATTATACCTCCCTCAAGGAGCTTTAGTATCTCCTTTCTTACCACTACTTCCATCTTAGGATTCAATTGTTGTTGAGGATCTCTAACTGGTTTGGCACCTTCCTCCAATTTAATTTTGTGTTGGCATAAGGTGGGATTAATGCCCTTAAGATCCTCTGGAGTATATCCGATAGCAAGACGGTGCTTCTTGAGTTTTCAATAATCTTTCTTCTTCTTGCTCGAAAGGTTAGCACTAATAATAACAGGATATATTTTATTTTCATCAAGATAAGCATACTTAAGATTATCGGGTAATGGTTTGACTTCACACGGGATCACCCTTGGGTGGAGGGGGATCCCCTAGAATTTCAGCGGGTAGGTTGTGTTTCAGAATAGGTTCCTGTTGAAGGAACACTTTATCTATTTCCCTTCTTTCATTCATAAACATATCATTTTCATGGTCTAGCAAATATTGTTCTAACAGATCAGTAGGAGGCATGGCAATAGAAGCAAGACCCATAATCTCATCCTTACTAGGGGATTCTTTATCACGAGGTTGTCTACAAAACTTAGCAAAATTAAACTCATGAGACACATCCTCTAAGCCAATTGTAACAGTATCCTTTTCACAATCAATCTAAGCATTAACAGTATTCAAGAAGGGTCTACCAAAAATAATGGGACAAAAGCCATCTTGTGGGGAACCAAGAACAAGAAAATCAGCAGGATATTTAACCTTCCCACACAAGACTTCAACATCTCTAACTATCCCAACTGGCTTAATGGTATCCCTATTGGCAAGCTTAATAGTCACATCAATATCTTCTATTTCAGCGGGTGCAATATCATGAATAACTTCTTTATATAAGTCATAGGGTATTGCACTAGCACTAGCACCCATATCACATAAACCATGATAGCAATGATCTCCTATTTTAACAGAAATAACAGGCATGCCTACCACAGGTCTATGTATCTTAGCATCTGGTCTAACAATATTAGCAGTCTCACCACAGAAATAAATAACATGCCCATCTAAATCATCATCCAAGAGATCTTTAACCATAGCAATACTAGGTTCAACTTTAATTTGCTCAGGAGGTGTATAAGTTCTAGTATTACTCTTACAAACAACATTCAAAGTTTTAGCATGATCCTCCTAACAGGAAAAGGAGGTTTCTCAACATAAGTAGTAGGAACAATAGGATCACTATAAGTGACAGTCTTTTCTTCAACTGTAATAGGTGCAACTACTTTTACTTCAACGGGAGGATTATATTTAAACCACTTCTCCTTAGGGAGATCAACGTGAGTAGCAAAAAATTCACAGAAAGAAGCTACTATCTCAGAGTCAAGCCCATATTTAGCGCTAAATCCACGAAAAGCATCGGTATTCATAAAAGATTTAACACAATCAAACTTAGGTGTTATACCTGACTCCTTACCATCGTCGGAACCCCAATTTTCAGAGTTGCGTTTAATTCTTTCCAATAAGTCCCACTTGAATTCAATAGTCTTCACCATATAAGAACTAGCACAGAAGTATCGAGCATGTTGCGATCATTGGGAGAAAGCGGAGCATAAAATTTTGAATAATCATTTCTCTCGAGAGCTCTTGATTGGGGCATGAATATAACATTGACTTAAGCCTCCCCAAGCTTGAGCGAGGCTTTCTCTTCATGAGGCCGAAATTATATATGTAATTACGATCACGATGAACAAGATGCATAGGATATAACTTCTGGTGAAATTCCAACTTCAATCGTTTATAATTCCAAGATCCCGTATCATCACATAGCCTATACCATGTCAATGCATCTCCCTTCAAAGATAAAGGGAAGACCTTACTTTTGACCACATCATCGGGAATACCTGCAAGCTTAAATTATCCACAAACTTCATCCACAAAGATAAGGTATAAATCGGGATGCAATGTTCCATCTCCTGCAAAGGGATTAGCTAGCAGTTTCTCTATCATACCCGAAGGAATCTCAAAGTAAATATTTTTAGTAGGTTCAGTAGGTTGAGGAGCAACTCTTTGCTCTTCTGGTCGGGGTGAAGATACCCCGAACAAGCCCCTCAAAGGATTAGTTTCCATAGTAACAAGTGACAGAAAATTTCAGCACACTATATAAATGTTTCCTTAACAAGTTCCACTCACCAAAAGCGCTACACTCCCCGGCAACGGCACCAGAAAAGAGTCTTGATGACCCAAAAGTATAGGGGATCTATCATAGTCCTTTCGATAAGTAAGAGTGTCGAACTCAACGAGGAGCAGATGGAAATGACAAGCGGTTTTCAGTAAGGTTTTCTCTGCAAGCACTGAAATTGTAGGTAACAGATAGTTTTGTGATAAGATAAATTGTAAAGAGTAACAAGCAATGAAAGTAAATAAAGTGCAGCAAGGTGGCCCAATCCTTTTTGTAGCAAAGGACAAGCCTGGACAATTTCTTATAATGAGAAAAGAGCTCTCGGGGACACATGGGAATTATCGTCAAGCTAGTTTTCATCACGCTCATATGATTCGCGTTCGGTACTTTGATAATTTGATATGTGGGTGGACCGGTGCTTGGGTACTGCCCTTACTTGGACAAGCATCCCACTTATGATTAACCCCTATTGCAAGCATCCGCAACTACAAAAGAAGTATTATGGTAAACCTAACCACAGCATTAGACATATGGATCCAAATCAGCCCCTTACGAAGATACGCATAAACTAGGGTTTAAGCTTCTGTCACACTAGCAACCCATCATCTACTTATTACTTCCCAATGCCTTCCTCTAGGCCCAAATAATGGTGAAGTGTCATGTAGTCGATGTTCACATAACACCTCTAGAGGAGAGACAACATACATCTCATCAAAATATCGAACGAATACCAAATTCACATGACTACTAATAGCAAGATTTCACCCATGTCCTCAGGAACAAGCGTAACTACTCACAAAGCATATTCATGTTCATAATCAGAGGAGTAATAATATGCATTAAGGATCTGAACATATGATCTTCCACCAAGTAAACCAATTAGCATCAACTACAAGGAGTAATCAACACTACTAGCAACCCACAGGTACCAATTTGTGGTTTTGATACAAGATTGGATACAAGAGATGAACTAGGGTTTTGAGAGGAGATGGTGCTGGTGAAGATGTTGATGGTGATTGACCCCCTCCAGATGAGAGGATCGTTGGTGATGACGATGGTGATGATTTCCCCCTCCCGGAGGGAAGTTTCCCCGGCATAATAGCTCTGCCGGAGCTCTAGATTGGTTCCGCCAAGGTTCCGCCTCGTGGCGGCGGAGTTTCGTCCCGTAAGCTTGCCCTTGATTTTTTTTCCAGGGTAAAAGCCTTCATATAGAAGAAGATGGGCACCGGAGGGCCACCAGGGGTCCCAGGAGACAGGGGGCGTGCCCAGTAGGGGTGGGCGCGCCCCGCACCCTCCTGGCCAGGGTGTGGGCCCCCTTTGGTGTTTCCTTCGCTCAATAATTCTTACTAATTCCAAAACTGACTTCCCTGGAGTTTCAGGATTTTTGGAGCTATGCAGAATGGGTTTCCAATAATTGCTCCTTTTCCAGCCAGAATTCCAGCTGCCGGCATTCCCCCTCTTCATGGTAAACCTTGTAAAATAAGAGAGAATAGCCATAAGTATTGAGATATAATGTGTAATAACAGCCCATAATGCAATAAATATTGATATAAAAGCATGATGCAAAATGGACGTATCAGCCCTTCCTGTGGGTCCTAGCTGTCAGGTGGAGGAATCATTATTTTGCATGTAATAAGGAGGCATTTCCTTGCGTGCGGCCGTGGACCCAGCTGTCAGCCTCTCCACGTACAGTCCACTTCTGATGGATGTCGTTCATTGACCACGTTGACCAGGCCGCACCGAGAGCACCAGGGCGGTGGACGACGGCGAGGCCTAGGAAGGGAACGACACGGAGCCAGGGAATACTCGGCAGTTGTTTCCCACGCGGAGGAGTAAGAGGGTTTACTCGTTTGTCTGCCGTCCCCGGAGAATAACAGCAGGTGTGGGTGTGTAGAGGGATGCCTAGGCCAGCGATGGGAGTTCGATGGGGCCGTGAGGCCTGCGCGACAGCATAGCCGACCGTGGGAGGAGGGACCAGGCAGTCCCGTCGGCGCTTGTTTGAGTAATTTGGAGCATGAAGAGCGAGAGATTGAAGAAGACGACACCGTTGGATGGACATCCAACAGTCACTGCTCTCATGTGTTGACTAAGTTGACAGGGTGTTGCATGTGCGTCAACCTTTTTTATGAAAGCATACGCGTCAAACTTGTAGTAGGCGCACAAGTCAGCCTCAAATCTGTGGAAAACAGCATACAGCCCATCTGCCATTATTTCTAATAATCTACATCCCATTTGCTAATTCTTAAGAATTTTTTTGAAGCCCATCTTCTTTTTGTTAGCATTACACCCCCATATTGTGGCCACGGTTAAAAAGTACACGAAATTTTGCATATTTCGGTGCAGTCAACTGTTTTTAATCCAGACATATCGATTCACATTCAAACTATTTTGAAAAATAATTTATATAAATATAAAATCCAAATAATTGTCCACGCATAAAAATCAATGGAATTTAAAATCTTGTAATTATAAAATATTGAAACTAATTCCCGGTTTGATGTGTTTTAAAAATGTACAGCCCATTTCTCGGCAAACCGAATGAAACTCTCCTCGTCTTGAAAGATTTGCAGCCCAGCAGGGCCGATAAAGCAAGTAGGCCTTGTTTGGGTATTTCTTTAAAAAATTAGAACTAGGCTAGCCATTTTCAGCAAGAAAAAAACACAAGTGGGCTCATGATGTGGTAAACATAAATAAAACCCTGGCTAGACGGGCCACAGCCCCCGCACAACCCCGTAGTTACCCTGATCCGTCGCTAAACCTAGTATAAATAACAACTGCTTGTTCCTCAAAAAAACTGCGTGACTCTTTGGGTCCTCGTGTCGATCGCTCATAGTGTAACTCTCTCGTTTATTGACTACGTTGACAATGGCGTGAGCCCCAGATGTCCAACCATTAGGAGGAACCATATTTTTGGGCTTGTAATATAGAGGCACTTCCTTGCATCGCCATGACGGTGGGTCCCTACTGTCCTCCTCTCCACGTACAGTCATCTCCTTGTTCCTCTCGGTTGTTGACGACGTTGACAATGCAAGAGGCCGACGCACCGCGCACGGCAAGCAAACCAAGGCCGCAAGGCAGATGACAATGGCGAGGCCTCGGACGGATCAAACAGGAGCCATGGAAGATGCGTCGGTCCAGTCGCAGGCGGAAGGGAGTACGAGGGTTGACTGGTTCGAGCGCGGGTGCATGTTGGGGCTGACGTCGCTAGAGAATAACAAGATGTGTGAGGGAATAGAGGGAGGTACTGGCCAACGTTGGAGGGTACATACGGTAGGGCGGCGGAGGCGCAGCCAGCCATGGGAGGCAGGAGCAGGCTGAGCCGACGGGGTGGTTTGGTTTGGGCGGTTGGAGGAAGAAGAAGACAAGAGATAGAAGATACACGACAGATGTTGGATGTCAATCCAACGGCTGGTAGGCAGAATCGTTTGTTGACTGGCCAGTAAGTCGACACGACCTTGGATAGGCTATTTCCTCGCGGGTCCCAAATGTCAGAATCCAAATCTGTCACAGGCATGCAGCCTTTCCTATGAAAATTTACAGCCCATTTGATGTGCTAGTTCGAAATAAGTTTGTGCGTGCTAGTGGGGGCTAATCACTTGGCTTCTGTAATGCACAGTGAGCTCAAGCAGCCGGCGAGAGTGATGTTATTTCCCTTGGTTGGGATTTGTTACAATATTTCACTCTAAATTAAACGAATGGCAAGCCATTTGCCTTGTTTCAAAGAAATATGATAGTCACAGCCGAGTTGAAAAGGGCAGGAACATCTAACTCCAGCTTACAAACTTTACAAAAGCACGAGGGTTAATTGTTCATCAGGTTTACAAAAAAAACCAGGTTGAAAAGGGCAACAACATCTAACTCCAGCACTGTTTTCGGCAGTCGCAGTCAAATGGATCGGTCAGGTCCATACAATGAACATCCTGGGTCGTAAAATTTATGTTGTAAATAGAAGCCCGACATGTTCAGAAGCTCTTCTACCCACCTGAAACTCCTTTTTTTGCTCTTCAACATACCCATCCGTCAAAAAACATGTTGCTGATAAACTTAAGCCTGATGGACAGTAGTAACCTCGCATTCAGCAGGAAGAATGTGACAAATCTAGTGTTTGCACGGTTGGCTACATATTGTTCTAGCGTTATTGTCTTCAATCGAATCTCATGAGAAGTGAGAAAATCCCGATGCATACGAATCCACCGATTGGTTATAACTTTCTTACCCCGTCATGTTGTGTCAATAGACATGAAGATTGAAAACAGTTAAGGTCTAAAAAAAGAGTGTCGAAAGAGCAACAGCTGAACGGTTAATTCTATTAGCAAAAAAAGAACGGTTAATTCTAGTACACTATATGCGGGCTTCCAATGTGCGTGAAATTATCGCCTTTATATACAACTTCTCCAGACATGGAAAGCATTGCAGCAAGCCAATAATCTTGTTTAGATCAAAACTATTCATTTGGATATATAAGATCTTGACAGAATCCAGCACCATTGATAGGCCATCCATGGAGAAATTCTTCATTGAGCATAGAACATAATATTAGTACAAAATGTGTACTCCAAGATGATATATAACTTATGCATAGAAACTTAAAATGCAGCTTATGGTTACAAGTGTAGATGATAATATAAAGTACCTAAAGAACTGTGGAGCCAAACATAAGATGTTCACCATTGAAAACTACTCCATTTCACGTGATGATCGGTTATGGTTTAGTTGATTTGGATCACGTGATCACTTGGATGACTAGAGAGATGTCTTTCTAAGTGGGAGTTCTTAAGTAATATGATTAATTGAACTTAAATTTATCATGAACTTAGTACCTGATAGTATCTTGCTTGTTTATGTTTGATTGTAGATAGATGGCTCGTCTTTGTTGTTCCGTTGAATTTTAATGCGTTCCTTGAGAAAGCAAAGTTGAAAGATGATGGTAGCAATTACGGACTGGGTCCGTAATTTGAGGATCATCCTCATTGCTGCATGTAAGAGCTACGTCTGGATGCACCGCTAGGTGCAGACTCTTGCTAATGCAGCCGCAGATGTTATGAGCGTCTGGCGAGCAAAGCCGATGACTACTCTATAGTTCGATTGTGCCATGCTTTACGGCTTAGAACCGGGACTTCAACGACGTTTTGAACATCATGGAGCATATGAGATGTTCCAGAGTTGAAGTTGATATTCCAAAGAATGCGGATTGAGAGATATGAAGTCTCCAATAAGTTCTATAGCTGCAAGATGGAGGAGAATAGTTACGTTAGTGAGCATATACTCGTAATGTCCGGGTACTACAATCACTTGACACAATTGGGAGTTAATCTTCCGGATGATTGTGTCATTGACAGAATTCTTCAATCACCGCCACCAAGCTACAAAGGCTTCGTGATGAACTATAATATGCAAGGGTTAGTAAAGACTATACGAGCTCTTCGCAATGCTAAAGGCTGCGGAGGTAGAAATCAAGAAGGAGCATCAAGTGTTGATGGTCAATAAGACCACTAGTTTCAAGAAGAAAGGCAAAGGGAAGAAGAAGGGAATCTCAAGAAGAACAGCAAGCAAGTTCTTTGCTCAGAGAAGAAACCCAAGTCTGGCCCTAAACCTGAAAGCGAGTGCTTCTACCGCAAGCGCATAGTCCTTTGGAAGCGGAACTGCCCCAAGTATTTGGCGGATAAGAAGGATGGCAAGGTGAACAAAGGTATATGTGATATACATGTTATTGATGTGTACCTTACTAGAGCTCGTAGTAGCACTGGTATTTGATATTGGTTACATTGCTAATATTTGCAACTCAAGCAGGACTACTGATTAAGCGAACTCGCAAAGGACGAGGTGACGATCGCGCGTGGGAAATGGTTCCAAAGTCGATGTGATCGCGGTCGGCACGCTACCTCTACATCTACCTTCGGGATTAGTTTTAGACCTAAATAATTGTTATTTGGTGCTGCGTTGAGCATGAACATTATATCTGGATCTTGTTTGATGCGAGACGGTTATTCATTTAAATCGAGAATAATGGTTGTTCTATTTATATGAGTAATATCTTTTATGGTCATGCACCCTTGAGGAATGGTCTATTTTGATGAATCTCGATAGTAGTGATACACATATTCATAATGTTGAAACCAAAAGATGCAGAGTTGATAATGATAGTGCAACTTATTTGTGGCACCGCCGTTTAGGTCATATCGGTGTAAAGCGCATGAAGAAACTCCATCTTGATGGACTTTTGGAGTCACTTGATTATGAATCACTTGGCACTTGCGAACCGTGCCTCATGGGCAAGATGACTAGAACACCGTTCTCCGGTACTATGGAGAGAGCAACAGATTTGTTGGAAATCATACATACAGATGTATGTGGTCCGATGAATATTGAGGCTCGTGGCGGATATCGTTATTTTCTCACTTTCACAGATGACTTAGGCAGATATGGGTATATCTACTTAATGAAACATAAGTCTGAAACGTTTGAAAAGTTCAAAGAATTTCAGAGTGAAGTTGAAAATCATCGTAACAAGAAAATTAAGTTTCTACGATCTGATCGTGGAGGTGAATATTTGAGTTACGAGTTTGGTCTACATTTGAAACAATGCGGAATAGTTTCGCAACTTACGCCACCGGAACACCACAACGTAATGGTGTGTCCGAACGTCGTGAATCGCACTTTACTAGATATGGTGCGATCTATGATGTCTCTTACTGATTTACCGCTATCGCTTTGGGGTTATGCTCTAGAGACAGCCGCATTCACCTTGAATAGAACACCGTCGAAATCCGTTGAGACGACACCTTATGAACTGTGGTTTAGCAAGAAACCAAAGTTGTCGTTTCTTAAAGTTTGGGGATGCGATGCTTATGTGAAAAAGCTTCAACCCGATAAGCTCGAACCCAAATCGGAGAAATGTGTCTTCATAGGATACCCAAAGGAGACAGTTGGGTACACCTTCTATCACAGATCCGAAGGCAAGACATTCGTTGCTAAGAATGGATCCTTTCTAGAGAAGGAGTTTCTCTCGAAAGAAGTGAGTGGGAGGAAAGTGGAACTTGATGAGGTAATAGTACCTTCTCCTTACTTGAAAGTAGTTAAATCGCAGAAACCAGTTTACGAGACACCTACGCCAAGTAGTGAAGAAGTTGATGATGTTGATCATGAAACTTCAGATCAAGTTCTGCAGAACCTCGTAGATCAACCAGAGTAAGATCCGCACTGAGTGGTACGGTAATCCTGTTCGGAAGTCATGCTACTAGATCATGATGAACCTCACGAACTATGAAGAAGCGATGGTGAGCCCAGATTCCGCAAAATGGCTTGAGGCCATGAAATCTGAGATGGGATCCATGTATGAAAACAAAGTGTGGACTTTGGTTGACTTGCCCGAGGGTAGGCAAGCAATAGAAAACAAGTGGATCTTCAAGAAGAAGACTGACGCTGACGGTAATGTTACTGTCTATAAAGCTCGACTTGTCGCAAAAGGTTTTCGACAAGTTCAAGGGGTTGACTACGATGAGACCTCACCCGTAGCGATGCTTAAGTCCGTCCGAATCATGTTAGCAATTGCCGCATTTTATGATTATGAAATTTGGCAAATGGATGTAAAGACTGCATTCCTGAATGGATTTCTGGAAGAAGAGTTGTATATGATGCAACCAGAAGGTTTTATCGATCCAAAGGAAGCTAACAAAGTGTGCAAACTCCAGCGATCCATATATGGACTGGTGCAAGCATCTCGGAGTTGGAATAAACGTTTTGATAGTGTGATCAAAGCATTTGGGTTTGTACAGACTTTTGGAGAAGCCTGTATTTACAAGAAAGTGAGTGGGAGCTCAGAGCATTTACGATCTTATATGTGGATGACATATTGCTGATCGGAAATGATATAGAATTTCTGGATAGCATAAAGGGATACTTGAATAAGAGTTTTTCAATGAAAGACCTCGGTGAAGCTGCTTACATATTGGGCATCAAGATCTATAGAGATAGATCAAGGCGCTTAATTGGACTTTCACAAAGCACATACCTTGACAAAGTTTTGAAGAAGTTCAAAATGGATCAAGCAAAGAAAGGGTTCTTGCACGTGTTACAAGGTGTGAAGTTGAGTCGGACTCAATGCCCGACCACTGCAGAAGATAGAGAGAAGATGAAAGATGTTCCTATGCTTCAGCCATAGGCTCTATCATGTATGCAATCTGTGTACCGGACTGATGTGTGCCTTGCTATAAGCCTAGCGAGGAGGTACCAAAGTAATCCAGAGTGGATCATCGGACAGCGGTCAAGAACATCTGAAATACCGAAAAGGACGAAGGATATGTTTTCGTATATGGAGGTGACAAAGAGCTCATCGTAAATGGCAGTTACGTTGATGCAAGCTTTGACACCGATCCGAGACGATTCTAAATCGCAGACGGATACGATTTACACTAAACGGAGGAGGCGGCGGTTGGTGCAGTTCTAAACAAAGCGTCGAAGCGGGATCTACATGTGAAGCGGAATACATAGCAGCTTCGAAGCAGCTAATGAAGGAGTGCGGATGAAGGAGTTCATATCCGATCTAGGTGTCATACCTAGTGCATCGGGTCCAATGAAAATCTTTCGTGACAATATGGAGCAATAGCCTTAGCAAAGGAATCCAGATTTCACAAGAGGACCAAACACATCAAAGAGCGCTTCAATTCCATCCGGACTTAGTCGGTGGAGACATAGAGATTTGCAAGATACATACGGATCTGAATGTTGCGAGACCGTTGACTAAGCCTCTTCCACGAGCAAAACATGATCAGCACCAAGACTCCATGGGTGTTAGAATCATTACTGATGTAATCTAGATTATTGACTCTAGTGCAAGTGGGAGATGAAGGAAATATGCCCTAGAGGCAATAATAAAGTTATTATTTATTTCCTTATTTCATGATAAATGTTTATCATTCATGCTAAAATTGTATTAACCAGGAAACATGATACATGTGTGAATGCATAGACAAAACAAGATGTCACTAGTATGCCTCTACTAGACTAGCTTGTTAATCAAAGATGGTTATGTTTCGACCATGAACAAAGGAGTTGTTATTTGATTAACGAGGTCACATCATTAGTAGAATGATCTGATTGACATGACCCATTCCCTTAGCTTAGCACACGATCGTTTAGTATGTTGCTACTGCTTTTATCCATGACTTATACATGTTCCTATAACTATGAGATTATGCAACTCCGTTTACGGAGGAACACTTTGGTGCTACCAAAGCGTCCACAGCGAATCGGGTGATTATAAAGGAGTACTACAGGTGTCTCCAAAGGCGGATGTTGGGTTGGCGTATTCGAGATTAGGTTTTGTCACTCCGATAGTCGGAGAGGTATCTCTGGCCCTCTCGGTAATGCACATCACTTGAAGCCTTGCAAGCACTACAACTAATGAGTTAGTTGTGAGATGATGTATTACGGAACGAGTAAAGAGACTTGCGTAACGAGATTGAACTAGGTATTGGATACCGACGATCGAATCTCGGGTAAGTAACATACCGATGACAAAGGGAACAACGATGTTGTTATGCGGTCCGACCGACAAAGATCTTCGTAGAATATGTAGGAACCAATATGGGCATCCAGGTCCGCTGTTGGTTATTGACCGTGAATGGTTCTAGGTCATGTCTACATTGTTCTCGAACCGTAGGGTCCATGCACGCTTAAGGTTTGATGGCGGTTATTATGAGTTTATGTATTTTGATGTACGAAGGAGTTCGAGTCCGGATGTGATCACGGACATGACGAGGAGTCTCGGAATGGTCGAGACATAAAGATTGATATATTGGAAGCCTATGTTTTGAGTTCGAATGGTTCGGGCTAAAACGGAATTTCTCGGAGTACCGGAGGTTCTGGAACCCCGGAGGTAAATGGGCCTCGATGGGCCTTAGTGGAAAGGAGAAGGGCAGCCCTAGGAGGGCGCGCCCCCCCTTCCCTAGTCCTACTAGGACTAGGAGAAGGGGCCGCCCCTCTCTCTTTCCCCCTCAGGAATCCTAGTCCAACTAGGATTGGGGAATCCTACTCCCAGAGGAGTAGGACTCCCTGCGCACCTCCTTAGGCCGCCGCCCCTCCCCTGGCTCCTTTATATCGGGGCAGGGGGCACCTGGAACACACAAGTTGATCGTGAGATCGTTCCTTAGCCGTGTCGGTGCCCCCTCCACCATATTCCACCTCGGTTATCTGTCATGCGAAGCTTAGGCGAAGCCTCGCGCGGTGAAACATCAAGATCGTCCACCACGTCGTCTTGTGGAACTCTCCTCGACACTTGGCTGGATCGAGTACGAGGGACGTCATCGAGCTGTACGTGTATCAAGAACTCGGGGCGTCGGAGTAACGCGCCGGATCGGTCGGATCGCGAGGAGAACGTCGACTACTTCCTCTACGTTGTGATCGCTTCGCTTTGGGTCTACAAGGGTATGTGGACAACACTCTCCCCTCTCGTTGCTATACATCACCATGATCTTGCGTGTGCGAGGGAAATTTTTGAAATTACTCGTTCCCCAACAAAGTGGCATCCGAGCCTAGGTTTTTCTATGGTTTGATGTTTTGCACGAGTAGAACACAAGTGAGTTGTGGGCGATACAAAGTCATACTACCTACCAGCATGTCATACTTTGGTTCAGCGGTATTGTGAGATGAAGCGGCCCGGACCGACATTACGCAGACGCTTACGCGAGACTGGTTTCACCGCCACGAGCACTCGTTGCTTAAAGGTGACTGGTGGGTGTCTGTCTCTCTCACTTTAGTTGAACTGAGTGTGGCTACGCCGGTCCTTGAGAAGGTTAAAACGAGTCTATTTGACGAAGTATCGTTGTGGTTTTGATGCGAGGTGAGACTGGTTCTTGCTTAAGCCCGTAGCAGCCACGTAAAATTTGCAACAACAAAGTGGAGGACGTCTAACTTGTTTTTGCGGGGCATGTTGTGATGTGATATGGTCAAGACGTGATGCTATATTTTATTGTATGAGATGATCATGTTTTGTAACCGGTTATCGGCAATCGGCAGGAGCCATATGGTTGTCGCTTATTGTATGCAATGCAATCGCCTGTAATGCTTTACTTTATCACTAAGCGGTAGCGATAGTCGTAATAGCATAAGTTTGGCGAGGCGACAACGATGCTGCGATGGAGATCAAGGTGTCGCGCCGGTGGCGATGGTGATCATGGTGGTGCAACAAGATGGAGATCATGAAGCACAAGATGATGATGACCATATCATATCACTTATATTGATTTGCATGTGATGTTTATCCTTTTATGCATCTTATCTTGCTTTGATTGACGGTAGCATTATAAGATGATCTCTCACTAAATTATCAAGAAGTGTTCTCCCCGGGTATGCACCGTTGCCAAAGTTCGTCGTGCCCGGACACCACGTGATGATCGGGTGTGATAAGCTCTCGTCCATCTACAACGGGTGCAAGCCAGTTTTGCACGCAGAATACTCGGGTTATACTTGACGAGCCTAGCATATGCAGATATGGCCTCGGAACACGGAGACCGAAAGGTCGGCGTGAATCATATAGTAGATATGATCAACATAAGATGTTCACCATTGAAAACTACTCCATTTCACGTGATGATCGGTTATGGTTTAGTTGATTTGGATCACGTGATCACTTGGATGACTAGAGATGTCTTTCTAAGTGGGAGTTCTTAAGTAATATGATTAATTGAACTTAAATTTATCATGAACTTAGTACTGATAGTATCTTGCTTGTTTATGTTTGATTGTAGATAGATGGCTCGTCTTTGTTGTCCGTTGAATTTTAATGCGTTCCTTGAGAAAGCAAAGTTGAAAGATGATGGTAGCAATTACGGATCGGGTCCGTAATTTGAGGATCATCCTCATTGCTGCCGGTAAGAGCTACGTCTGGATGCACCGCTAGGTGCAGTGCTCTTGCTAATGCAGCCGCAGATGTTATGAGCGTCTGGCGAGCAAAGTGATGACTACTCTATAGTTCAGTGTGCCATGCTTTACGGCTTAGAACCGGGACTTCAACGACGTTTTGAGCGTCATGGAGCATATGAGATGTTCCAGAGTTGAAGTTGATATTCCAACAGAATGCCCGGATTGAGAGATATGAAGTCTCCAATAAGTTCTATAGCTGCAAGATGGAGGAGAATAGTTACATTAGTGAGCATATACTCGTAATGTCCGGGTACTACAATCACTTGACACAATTGGGAGTTAATCTTCCGGATGATTGTGTCATTGATGTAATTCTTCAATCACGCCACCAAGCTACAAAGGCTTCGTGATGAACTATAATATGCAAGGGTTAGTAAAGACTATACCGAGCTCTTCGCAATGCTAAAGGCTGCGGAGGTAGAAATCAAGAAGGAGCATCAAGTGTTGATGGTCAATAAGACCACTAGTTTCAAGAAGAAAGGCAAAGGGAAGAAGAAGGGAATCTCAAGAAGAACAGCAAGCAAGTTGTCGCTCAGAGAAGAAACCCAAGTCGGCCCTAAACCTGAAATCGAGTGCTTCTACCGCAAGCGGTGGTCCTTTGAAGCGGAACTGCCCCAAGTATTTGGCGGATAAGAAGGATGGCAAGGTGAACAAAGGTATATGTGATATACATGTTATTGATGTGTACCTTACTAGAGCTCGTAGTAGCACTGGTATTTGATCTCGGTTACATTGCTAATATTTGCAACTCAAGCAGGACTACTGATTGCTGAACTCGGCAAAGGACGAGGTGACGATGCGCATGGGAAATGGTTCCAAAGTCGATGTGATCGCGGTCGGCACGCTACCTCTACATCTACCTTCGGATTAGTTTTAGACCTAAATAATTGTTATTTGGTGCTGCGTTGAGCATGAACATTATATCTGGATCTTGTTTGATGCGAGACGGTTATTCATTTAAATCGAGAGAATAATGGTTGTTCTATTTATATGAGTAATATCTTTTATGGTCATGCACCCTTGAGGAATGGTCTATTTTGATGAATCTCGATAGTAGTGATACACATATTCATAATGTTGAAACCAAAAGATGCAGAGTTGATAATGATAGTGCAACTTATTTGTGGCATCGCCGTTTAGGTCATATCGGTGTAAAGCGCATGAAGAAACTCCATCTTGATGGACTTTTGGAGTCACTTGATTATGAATCACTTGGCACTTGCGAACCGTGCCTCATGGGCAAGATGACTAGAACACCGTTCTCGGTACTATGGAGAGAGCAACAGATTTGTTGGAAATCATACATGAGATGTATGTGGTCCGATGAATATTGAGGCTCGTGGCGGATATCGTTATTTTCTCACTTTCACAGATGACTTAAGCAGATATGGGTATATCTACTTAATGAAACATAAGTCTGAAACGTTTGAAAAGTTCAAAGAATTTCAGAGTGAAGTTGAAAATCATCGTAACAAGAAAATTAAGTTTCTACGATCGATCGTGGAGGTGAATATTTGAGTTCTGAGTTTGGTCTACATTTGAAACAATGCGGAATAGTTTAGCAACTCACGCCACCGGAACACCACAACGTAATGGTGTGTCCGAACGTCGAATCGCACTTTACTAGATATGGTGCGATCTATGATGTCTCTTACTGATTTACCGCTATCGTTTTGGGGTTATGCTCTAGAGACGGCCGCATTCACTTGAATAGAACACCGTCGAAATCCGTTGAGGCGACACCTTATGAACTGTGGTTTAGCAAGAAACCAAAGTTGTCGTTTCTTAAAGTTTGGGGATGCGATGCTTATGTGAAAAAGCTTCAACCTGATAAGCTCGAACCCAAATCGGAGAAATGTGTCTTCATAGGATACCCAAAGGAGACAGTTGGGTACACCTTCTATCACAGATCCGAAGGCAAGACATTCGTTGCTAAGAATGGATCCTTTCTAGAGAAGGAGTTTCTCTCGAAAGAAGTGAGTGGGAGGAAAGTGGAACTTGATGAGGTAATAGTACCTTCTCCCTTACTTGAAAGTAGTTCGTCGCAGAAACCAGTTTCTGAGACACCTACGCCAAGTAGTGAAGAAGTTGATGATGTTGATCATGAAACTTCAGATCAAGTTTCTGCAGAACCTCGTAGATCAACCAGAGTAAGATCCGCACTGAGTGGTACGGTAATCCTGTTCGGAAGTCATGCTACTAGATCATGATGAACCTACGAACTATGAAGAAGCGATGGTGAGCCCAGATTCGCAAAATGGCTTGAGGCCATGAAATCGAGATGGGATCCATGTATGAAAACAAAGTGTGGACTTTGGTTGACTTGCCCGAGGGTAGGCAAGCAATAGAAAACAAGTGGATCTTCAAGAAGAAGACCGACGACGACGGTAATGTTCTCGTCTATAAAGCTCGACTTGTCGCAAAAGGTTTTCGACAAGTTCAAGGGGTTGACTACGATGAGACCTTCTCACCGAAGCGATGCTTAAGTCCGTCCGAATCATGTTAGCAATTGCGATTTTATGATTATGAAATTTGGCAAATGGATGTAAAGACGCATTCTGAATGGATTTACGGAAGAAGAGTTGTATATGATGCAACCAGAAGGTTTTATCGATCCAAAGGAAGCTAACAAAGTGTGCAAACTCCAGCGATCCATATATGGACTGGTGCAAGCATCTCGGAGTTGGAATAAACGTTTTGATAGTGTGATCAAAGCATTTGGGTTTGTCTGAGACTTTTGGAGAAGCCTGTATTTACAAGAAAGTGAGTGGGAGCTCTGTAGCATTTCTGATCTTATATGTGGATGACATATTGCTGATCGGAAATGATATAGAATTTCTGGATAGCATAAAGGGATACTTGAATAAGAGTTTTTCAATGAAAGACCTCGGTGAAGCTGCTTACATATTGGGCATCAAGATCTATAGAGATAGATCAAGGCGCTTAATTGGACTTTCACAAAGCACATACCTTGACAAAGTTTTGAAGAAGTTCAAAATGGATCAAGCAAAGAAAGGGTTCTTGCACGTGTTACAAGGTGTGAAGTTGAGTCGGACTCAATGCCCGACCACTGCAGAAGATAGAGAGAAGATGAAAGATGTTCCTATGCTTCAGCCATAGGCTCTATCATGTATGCAATCTTGTGTACGGACTGATGTGTGCCTTGCTATAAGCCTAGCAGGAGGTACCAAAGTAATCCAGAGTGGATCATTGGACAGCGGTCAAGAACATCTGAAATACGAAAAGGACGAAGGATATGTTTCTCGTATATGGAGGTGACAAAGAGCTCATAAATGGCAGTTACGTTGATGCAAGCTTTGACACCGATCCGAGACGATTCTAAATCGCAGACCGGATCGTATTTACACTAAGCGGAGGAGTCGACGGTTGGTGCAGTTCTAAACAAAGCGTCGTGGCGGGATCTACATGTGAAGCGGAATACATAGCAGCTTCGAAGCAGCTAATGAAGGAGTCGGATGAAGGAGTTCATATCCGATCTAGGTGTCATACCTAGTGCATCGGGTCCAATGAAAATCTTCGTGACAATATCGAGCAATAGCCTTAGCAAAGGAATCCAGATTTCACAAGAGGACCAAACACATCAAAGACGCTTCAATTCCATCCGGACTTAGTCCGGATGGAGACATAGAGATTTGCAAGATACATACGGATCTGAATGTTGCGGAACCGTTGACTAAGCCTCTTCCACGAGCAAAACATGATCAGCACCAAGACTCCATGGGTGTTAGAATCATTACTATGTAATCTAGATTATTGACTCTAGTGCAAGTGGGAGGCTGAAGGAAATATGCCCTAGAGGCAATAATAAAGTTATTATTTATTTCCTTATTTCATGATAAATGTTTATCATTCATGCTAAAATTGTATTAACAGGAAACATGATACATGTGTGAATGCATAGACAAAACAAGATGTCACTAGTATGCCTCTACTAGACTAGCTTGTTAATCAAAGATGGTTATGTTTCGACCATGAACAAAGGAGTTGTTATTTGATTAACGAGGTCACATCATTAGTAGAATGATCTGATTGACATGACCCATTCCCTTAGCTTAGCACACGATCGTTTAGTATGTTGCTACTGCTTTTATCCATGACTTATACATGTTCCTATAACTATGAGATTATGCAACTCCGTTTACGGAGGAACACTTTGGTGCTACCAAACGTCACAACGAATCGGGTGATTATAAAGGAGTACTACAGGTGTCTCCAAAGGCGATGTTGGGTTGGCGTATTTGAGATTAGGTTTTGTCACTCCGATAGTCGGAGAGGTATCTCTGGGCCCTCTCGGTAATGCACATCATGAAGCCTTGCAAGCACTACAACTAATGAGTTAGTTGTGAGATGATGTATTACGGAACGAGTAAAGAGACTTGCCGTAACGAGATTGAACTAGGTATTGGATACCGACGATCGAATCTCGGGTAAGTAACATACCGATGACAAAGGAACAACGATGTTGTTATGCGGTCCGACCGACAAAGATCTTCGTAGAATATGTAGGAACCAATATGGGCATCCAGGTCCCGCTGTTGGTTATTGACCGTGAATGGTTCTAGGTCATGTCTACATTGTTCTCGAACCGTAGGGTCCGCACGCTTAAGGTTTCGGCGATGGTTATTATGAGTTTATGTATTTTGATGTACCGAAGGAGTTCGAGTCCGGATGTGATCACGGACATGACGAGGAGTCTCGGAATGGTCGAGACATAAAGATTGATATATTGGAAGCCTATGTTTTGAGTTCGAATGGTTCCGGTAAAACGGAATTTACCGAGTACCGGAGGTTACTGGAACCCCCGGAGGTAAATGGGCCTCGATGGGCCTTAGTGGAAAGGAGAAGGGCAGCCCTAGGAGGCGCGCCTCCCCCTTCCCTAGTCCTACTAGGACTAGGAGAAGGGGCCGCCCCTCTCTCTTTCCCCCTCAGGAATCCTAGTCCAACTAGGATTGGGGAATCCTACTCCCGAGAGGAGTAGGACTCCCTGGCGCACCTCCTTAGGCCGCCCCCTCCCCTGGCTCCTTTATATACGGGGCAGGGGGCACCTTGGAACACACAAGTTGATCGTGAGATCGTTCCTTAGCCGTGTGCGGTGCCCCTCCACCATATTCCACCTCGGTTATACCGTCATGAAGCTTAGGCGAAGCCTCGCGCCGTGAAACATCAAGATCGTCCACCACGCCGTCGTCTTGTGGAACTCTCCTCGACACTTGGCTGGATCGAGTCTGAGGGGCGTCATCGAGCTGTACGTGTATCAAGAACTCGGGCGTCGGAGTAATGCTTGGCGCGGGATCGGTCGGATCGCGAGGAGAACGTCGACTACTTCCTCTACGTTGTGATCGCTTCGCCGGGTCTACAAGGGTATGTGGACAACACTCTCCCTCTCGTTGCTATACATCACCATGATCTTGCGTGTGCGTAGGGAAATTTTTTGAAATTACTACGTTCCCCAACATCCGGTACGCCGTGGTCCCTCCACATCATGGATGTGCAGCACCCCCTCACTCATCTCAATGGTTTGAGGGTGTTGCAGCACCTCCACGAGATAGGGGTTGATAACCCTCCCGAAAAACTTGTCCTTGGGAGCGCTTGGAGCGTCATGATGCTCTAGATCTCATCGGAAAAACAGCTCAAAACGAAAAACAGAGGATATTTGCGTGATACGGTGTTCAAAGCCTTCGGGAGATTATATAATGAATTTTTACCGACCAAAATATGTAACGTGCAAGAAAACGGAGTCCGGGAGGCACACGAGGTGGCCACAAGACAGGGGGCGCGCCCAGGAAAGGTTGGCGCGCCCTCCACCCTCGTGGAGGCCTCGTGTCCTTCCCAGACTACTTCTTTCTTTCCAAAATTCTTAAATATTCCAAAACGGATAAAAAACTGCCATTAGAATTGTTTTGGAGTCGGTTTACTTACCGTACCACATACCTATTCCTTTTCGGGGTCTGGAACGTTCTGGAATGTGTCCCTTATGTATTCCTCCGGGGTTACGGTTTCAATAATATTATTTTCAACATTGATAGGATTACCTGAGATATAATGTTTAATTCTTTGACCGTTCACCACCCTCGGACTTGTGCCTTCAAAGTTGTTGATTTTTATGGCACCGGAACAATAGACCTCCTCGATAACGTAAGGACCTTCCCATTTAGAGAGAAGTTTTCCTGCAAAAAATCTTAAACGAGAGTTGAATAATAACACATAATCACCTATGTTAAACTCACGCTTTTGTATCCTTTTGTCATGTCAGCATTTGACTTTTTCTTTGAATAGCTTGGCATTCTCATAGGCTTGGGTTCTCCATTCATCAAGTGAGCTAATATCAAATAACCTCTTCTCACCGGCAAGTTTGAAGTCATAGTTGAGCTCCTTAATAGCCCAATATGCTTTATGTTCAAGTTCTAGAGGTAAATGACATGCTTTTCCGTAAACCATCTTATACGGAGACATACCCATAGGATTTTTATATGCAGTTCAATAGGCCCATAATGCATCATCAAGTTTTTTGGACCAATTATTTCTAGATCTATTCATAGTCTGTTGCAAAATTAATTTGAGCTCTCTATTGCTCAACTCTACTTGACCACTAGACTACGGGTGATAAGGAGATGCGATTCTATGATTAACATCATACTTAGCAAGCATCTTCTGAAAGCACCATGAATAAAATGTGAACAACCATCGGTCATAAGATATCTAGGGACTCCAAACCTCAAAAATAACTTCTTTAAGCATTTTAATAGAAGTGTTATGATCAGCACTACTAGTTGGAATAGCCTCTACCCACTTAGTAACGTAATCAACACCAACTAAAATATGTGTGTAACCATTAGAGGTAGGAAAAGGTCCCATATAATCAAAGCCCCAAACATCAAACGGTTCAATAACAAGAGAATAATTCATAGGCATTTCTTGACGTCTACTAATATTACCAACTCTTTGACATTCATCACAAGATAAGACAAACTTACGAGCATCTTTGAAGAGAGTAGGCCAATAAAAACCAGATTGCAATACCTTATGTGCACTTATATCTCCAGCGTGGTGTCCTCCATATGATTCAGAATGAGACTTGCGTAGGATCTGTTCCTGTTCATGCTCAGGTACACAACGTCTAAATAACACCATCTACTCCTTCTTTATAAAGGTGTGGGTCATTCCAGAAGTAATGTCTTAAATCATAAAAGAACTTTTTCTTTTGCTGGTATGTGAAACTAGGTGGTATAAATTTAGCAACAATGTAATTAGCATAATCAGCATACCAGGGAGCAGTACGAGAAGCATTAATGACCACTAATTGTTCGTCGGAAAACTATAAATCAATAGGAAGTGGGTCATCAAGAACATTCTCTAACCTAGACAAGTTATGCGCAGCGGGTTCTCAGCTCCTATCTATCAATAATATGCAAATCAAATTCTTGGAGCAAGAGAACCCATCTAATGAGTCTAGGCTTAGCATCTTTCTTTTCCATAAGATATTTAATAGCAGCATGATCAGTGTGAATAGTAACTTTGGAATCAACAATGTAAGGTCTAAACTTATCTGCATAAACACAACTGCTAAGAATTCTTTTTCAGTAGTAGCATAATTTCTCTGGGCAGTATCAAGAGTCTTACTAGCATACTGGATAACATTCAATTTCTTATCAACTCTTTGCCCTAGAACAGCACCTACAGCATAGTCACTAGCATCACACATAATTTCAAAGGGTAAATTCCAATCAGGTAGCTGAACAATAGGTGCAGTGATCAAAGCTTTCTTAAGTATTTCAAATGCTTCTACACAATCATCATCAAAGACAAAAGGAATATCTTTTTGCAATAAATTAGCCAGAGGCCTAGAGATTTTAGAAATGTCCTTAATGAACCTCCTATAAAAACCGGCATGACCAAGGAAACTTCTTATACCTTTTATGTCCTTGGGACATGGCATCTTTTCAATAGCATCAACTTTAGCTTTGTCAACTTCAATACCTCTCTCAGAAATCTTATGCCCCAAGACAATGCCTTCATTAACCATAAAGTGGCACTTTTCCCAATTCAGTACGAGACTAGTGTCTTCGCATCTCTGCAAAACTCGATCAAGGTTGCTCAAGCAATCATCAAAAGAGGATCCATAGACGGAGAAATCATCCATGAATACCTCACAAATCTTTTCACAAAAGTTAGAGAATATAGCCATCATACATCTTTGAAAGGTAGCAGTTGCATTACATAAACCAAAAGGCATACGTCTATAAGCAAAAGTACCGAAAGGGCAAGTAAAAGTAGTTTTTGATTGATCCTTCGCTGACACAGGTATTTGAGAGAAACCAGAATAACCATCTAGAAAACAGAAATGTGTGCGTTTGGATAGTCTTTCTAGCATTTGATCAATAAAAGTTAAAGGGTAATGATCTTTCTTAGTAGCTTTATTTAATTTACGGAAATCAATTACCATCCTATAACCTGTAATAATTCTTTGCGGGATCAATTCATCTTTATCATTAGGAACAACGGTAATACCTCCCTTTTTAGGAACACAATGGACAGGGCTTACCCAATCACTATCATCAACGGGATAAATTATACCTCCCTCAAGGAGCTTTAGTATCTCCTTTCTTACCACTACTTCCATCTTAGGATTCAATTGTTGTTGAGGATCTCTAACTGGTTTGGCACCTTCCTCCAATTTAATTTTGTGTTGGCATAAGGTGGGATTAATGCCCTTAAGATCCTCTGGAGTATATCCGATAGCAGCACGGTGCTTCTTCAGAGTTTTCAATAATCTTTCTTCTTCTTGCTCTGAAAGGTTAGCACTAATAATAACAGGATATATTTTATTTTCATCAAGATAAGCATACTTAAGATTATCAGGTAATGGTTTGACTTCAGACACGGGATCACCCTTGGGTGGAGGGGGATCCCCTAGAATTTCAGCGGGTAGGTTGTGTTTCAGAATAGGTTCCTGTTGAAGGAACACTTTATCTATTTCCCTTCTTTCATTCATAAACATATCATTTTCATGGTCTAGCAAATATTGTTCTAACAGATCAGTAGGAGGCATGGCAATAGAAGCAAGACCCATAATCTCATCCTTACTAGGGGATTCTTTATCACGAGGTTGTCTACAAAACTTAGCAAAATTAAACTCATGAGACACATCCTCTAAGCCAATTGTAACAGTATCCTTTTCACAATCAATCTAAGCATTAACAGTATTCAAGAAGGGTCTACCAAAAATAATGGGACAAAAGCCATCTTGTGGGGAACCAAGAACAAGAAAATCAGCAGGATATTTAACCTTCCCACACAAGACTTCAACATCTCTAACTATCCCAACTGGCTTAATGGTATCCCTATTGGCAAGCTTAATAGTCACATCAATATCTTCTATTTCAGCGGGTGCAATATCATGCATAACTTCTTTATATAAGTCATAGGGTATTGCACTAGCACTAGCACCCATATCACATAAACCATGATAGCAATGATCTCCTATTTTAACAGAAATAACAGGCATGCCTACCACAGGTCTATGTATCTTAGCATCTGGTCTAACAATATTAGCAGTCTCACCACAGAAATAAATAACATGCCCATCTAAATCATCATCCAAGAGATCTTTAACCATAGCAATACTAGGTTCAACTTTAATTTGCTCAGGAGGTGTATAAGTTCTAGTATTACTCTTACAAACAACATTCAAAGTTTTAGAATGATCCTCCTAACAGGAAAAGGAGGTTTCTCAACATAAGTAGTAGGAACAATAGGATCACTATAAGTGACAGTCTTTTCTTCAACTGTAATAGGTGCAACTACTTTTACTTCAACGGGAGGATTATATTTAAACCACTTCTCCTTAGGGAGATCAACGTGAGTAGCAAAAAATTCACAGAAAGAAGCTACTATCTCAGAGTCAAGCCCATATTTAGCGCTAAATCCACGAAAAGCATCGGTATTCATAAAAGATTTAACACAATCAAACTTAGGTGTTATACCTGACTCCTTACCATCGTCGGAACCCCAATTTTCAGAGTTGCGTTTAATTCTTTCCAATAAGTCCCACTTGAATTCAATAGTCTTCACCATATAAGAACTAGCACAGGAAGTATCGAGCATGTTGCGATCATTGGGAGAAAGCGGAGCATAAAAATTTTGAATAATCATTTCTCTGGAGAGCTCTTGATTGGGGCATGAATATAACATTGACTTAAGCCTCCCCCAAGCTTGAGCGAGGCTTTCTCCTTCGCGAGGCCAGAAATTATATATGTAATTACGATCACGATGAACAAGATGCATAGGATATAACTTTTGGTGAAATTCCAACTTCAATCGTTTATAATTCCAAGATCCCGTATCATCACATAGCCTATACCATGTCAATGCATCTCCCTTCAAAGATAAAGGGAAGACCTTACTTTTGACCACATCATCGGGAATACCTGCAAGCTTAAATTATCCACAAACTTCATCCACAAAGATAAGGTATAAATCGGGATGCAATGTTCCATCTCCTGCAAAGGGATTAGCTAGCAGTTTCTCTATCATACCCGAAGGAATCTCAAAGTAAATATTTTTAGTAGGTTCAGTAGGTTGAGGAGCAACTCTTTGCTCTTCTGGTCGGGGTGAAGATACCCCGAACAAGCCCCTCAAAGGATTAGTTTCCATAGTAACAAGTGACAGAAAATTTCAGCACACTATATAAATGTTTCCTTAACAAGTTCCACTCACCAAAAGCGCTACACTCCCCGGCAACGGCACCAGAAAAGAGTCTTGATGACCCAAAAGTATAGGGGATCTATCATAGTCCTTTCGATAAGTAAGAGTGTCGAACTCAACGAGGAGCAGATGGAAATGACAAGCGGTTTTCAGTAAGGTTTTCTCTGCAAGCACTGAAATTGTAGGTAACAGATAGTTTTGTGATAAGATAAATTGTAAAGAGTAACAAGCAATGAAAGTAAATAAAGTGCAGCAAGGTGGCCCAATCCTTTTTGTAGCAAAGGACAAGCCTGGACAATTTCTTATAATGAGAAAAGAGCTCTCGGGGACACATGGGAATTATCGTCAAGCTAGTTTTCATCACGCTCATATGATTCGCGTTCGGTACTTTGATAATTTGATATGTGGGTGGACCGGTGCTTGGGTACTGCCCTTACTTGGACAAGCATCCCACTTATGATTAACCCCTATTGCAAGCATCCGCAACTACAAAAGAAGTATTATGGTAAACCTAACCACAGCATTAGACATATGGATCCAAATCAGCCCCTTACGAAGATACGCATAAACTAGGGTTTAAGCTTCTGTCACACTAGCAACCCATCATCTACTTATTACTTCCCAATGCCTTCCTCTAGGCCCAAATAATGGTGAAGTGTCATGTAGTCGATGTTCACATAACACCTCTAGAGGAGAGACAACATACATCTCATCAAAATATCGAACGAATACCAAATTCACATGACTACTAATAGCAAGATTTCACCCATGTCCTCAGGAACAAGCGTAACTACTCACAAAGCATATTCATGTTCATAATCAGAGGAGTAATAATATGCATTAAGGATCTGAACATATGATCTTCCACCAAGTAAACCAATTAGCATCAACTACAAGGAGTAATCAACACTACTAGCAACCCACAGGTACCAATTTGTGGTTTTGATACAAGATTGGATACAAGAGATGAACTAGGGTTTTGAGAGGAGATGGTGCTGGTGAAGATGTTGATGGTGATTGACCCCTCGGATGAGAGGATCGTTGGTGATGACGATGGTGATGATTTCCCCCTCCCGGAGGGAAGTTTCCCCGGCATAATAGCTCTGCCGGAGCTCTAGATTGGTTCCGCCAAGGTTCCGCCTCGTGGCGGCGGAGTTTCGTCCCGTAAGCTTGCCCTTGATTTTTTTTCCAGGGTAAAAGCCTTCATATAGAAGAAGATGGGCACCGGAGGGCCACCAGGGGTCCCAGGAGACAGGGGGCGTGCCCAGTAGGGGTGGGCGCGCCCCCCACCCTCCTGGCCAGGGTGTGGGCCCCCTTTGGTGTTTCCTTCGCTCAATAATTCTTACTAATTCCAAAACTGACTTCCCTGGAGTTTCAGGATTTTTGGAGCTATGCAGAATGGGTTTCCAATAATTGCTCCTTTTCGGCCGAATTCCGGTAAGCATTCCCCTCTTCATGGTAAACCTTGTAAAATAGAGAGAATAGCCATAAGTATTGAGATATAATGTGTAATAACAGCCCATAATGCAATAAATATTGATATAAAAGCATGATGCAAAATGGACGTATCAGCCCTTCCTGTGGGTCCTAGCTGTCAGGTGGAGGAATCATTATTTTGCATGTAATAAGGAGGCATTTCCTTGCGTGCGGCCGTGGACCCAGCCTGTCGGCCTCTCCACGTCAGTTCCACTTCGATGGATGTCGTTCATTGACCACGTTGACCAGGCCGCACCGAGAGCACCAGGGCGGTGGACGACGGCGAGGCCTAGGAAGGGAACGACACGGAGCCAGGGAATACTCGGCAGTTGTTTCCCACGCGGAGGAGTAAGAGGGTTTACTCGTTTGTCTGCCGTCCCCGGAGAATAACAGCAGGTGTGGGTGTGTAGAGGGATGCCTAGGCCAGCGGTGGGAGTTCGATGGGGCCGTGAGGCCTGCGCGACAGCATAGCCGACCGTGGGAGGAGGGACCAGGCAGTCCCGTCGGCGCTTGTTTGAGCGGCTGGAGCATGAAGAGCAGAGATTGAAGAAGCACGACAGCCGTTGGATGGACATCCAACAGTCACTGCTCTCATGTGTTGACTAAGTTGACAGGGTGTTGCATGTGCGTCAACCTTTTTTATGAAAGCATACGCGTCAAACTTGTAGTAGGCGCACAAGTCAGCCTCAAATCTGTGGAAAACAGCATACAGCCCATCTGCCATTATTTCTAATAATCTACATCCCATTTGCTAATTCTTAAGAATTTTTTTGAAGCCCATCTTCTTTTTGTTAGCATTACACCCCCATATTGTGGCCACGGTTAAAAAGTACACGAAATTTTGCATATTTCGGTGCAGTCAACTGTTTTTAATCCAGACATATCGATTCACATTCAAACTATTTTGAAAAATAATTTATATAAATATAAAATCCAAATAATTGTCCACGCATAAAAATCAATGGAATTTAAAATCTTGTAATTATAAAATATTGAAACTAATTCCCGGTTTGATGTGTTTTAAAAATGTACAGCCCATTTCTCGGCAAACCGAATGAAACTCTCCTCGTCTTGAAAGATTTGCAGCCCAGCAGGGCCGATAAAGCAAGTAGGCCTTGTTTGGGTATTTCTTTAAAAAATTAGAACTAGGCTAGCCATTTTCAGCAAGAAAAAAACACAAGTGGGCTCATGATGTGGTAAACATAAATAAAACCACAGCTAGGCGGGCCCTGACCCAAGACAACCCGTAGTTACCCTGATCCGTCGCTAAACCTAGTATAAATAACAACTGCTTGTTCCTCAAAAAAACTGCGTGACCTGCTGGGTCCCTGGTGTCAGTCGCTCATAGTGTAACTCTCTCGTTTATTGACTACGTTGACAATGGCGTGAGCCCCAGATGTCCAACCATTAGGAGGAACCATATTTTTGGGCTTGTAATATAGAGGCACTTCCTTGCGTACTGCCATGACGCAGGTGGGTCCCTACTGTCCTCCTCTCCACGTACAGTCATCTCCTTGTTCCTCTCGGTTGTTGACGACGTTGACAATGCAAGAGGCCGACGCACCGCGCACGGCAAGCAAACCAAGGCCGCAAGGCAGATGACAATGGCGAGGCCTCGGACGGATCAAACAGGAGCCATGGAAGATGCGTCGGTCCAGTCGCAGGCGGAAGGGAGTACGAGGGTTGACTGGTTCGAGCGCGGGTGCGTGTTGGGGCTGACGTCGCTAGAGAATAACAAGATGTGTGAGGGAATAGAGGGAGGTACTGGCCAACGTTGGAGGGTACATACGGTAGGGCGGCGGAGGCGTAGCCAGCCATGGGAGGCAGGAGCAGGCTGAGCCGACGGGGTGGTTTGGTTTGGGCGGTTGGAGGAAGAAGAAGACAAGAGATAGAAGATACACGACAGATGTTGGATGTCAATCCAACGGCTGGTAGGCAGAATCGTTTGTTGATCGCGATGAAGTCGACACGACCTTGGATAGGCTATTTCCTCGCGGGTCCCAAATGTCGAATCCAAATCATCACAGCATGCAGCCTTTCCTATGAAAATTTACAGCCCATTTGATGTGCTAGTTGAAATAAGTTTGTGGGTGCTAGTGGGGCTAATCACTTGGCTTCAGAATGCACAGTGAGCTCAAGCAGCCAAGTAGAGTGATGTTATTTCCTTGGTTGGGATTTGTTACAATATTTCACTCTAAATTAAACGAATGGCAAGCCATTTGCCTTGTTTCAAAGAAATATGATAGTCACAGCCGAGTTGAAAAGGGCAGGAACATCTAACTCCAGCTTACAAACTTTACAAAAGCACGAGGGTTAATTGTTCATCAGGTTTACAAAAAAACCAGGTTGAAAAGGGCAACAACATCTAACTCCGGCCTTTGTTTTGGCGATCGCGATCAAATGGATCGGTCAGTCCATACAATGAACATCTGGGTCGTAAAATTTATGTTGTAAATAGAAGCCCGACATGTTGTAAGCTCTTCTACCCACGAAACTCCTTTTTTGCTCTTCAACATACCCATCCGTCAAAAACATGTTGTTGATAAACTTAAGCCCGATGGATGTAGTAACCTCGCATTCAGCGGGAAGAATGTGACAAATCTAGTGTTTGCACGGTTGGCTACATATTGTTCTAGCGTTATTGTCTTCAATCGAATCTCATGAGAAGTGAGAAAATCGATGCATACTGAATCCACCGATTGGTTATAACTTTCTTACCCGTCATGTTGTGTCAATAGACATGAAGATTGAAAACAGTTAAGGTCTAAAAAAAGAGTGTCGAAAGAGCAACAAATTGAGCAGTTAATTCTATTAGCAAAAAAAGAACGGTTAATTCTAGTACACTATATGCGGGCTTCCAATGTGCGTGAAATTATCGCCTTTATATACAACTTCTCCAGACATGGAAAGCATTGCAGCAAGCCAATAATCTTGTTCAGATCAAAACTATTCATTTGGATATATAAGATCTTGACAGAATCCAGCACCATTGATAGGCCATCCATGGAGAAATTCTTCATTGAGCATAGAACATAATATTAGTACAAAATGTGTACTCCAAGATGATATATAACTTATGCATAGAAACTTAAAATGCAGCTTATGGTTACAAGTGTAGATGATAATATAAAGTACCTAAAGAACTGTGGAGCCAAACACCATATTGAAATGATCACAGAGATCATGTATTACACCCAAGGTCTCCAGTTTAGGCGCAGAGAGGACGGCTATTTGCAATGGTGAATAACTAGAATCAAGGATCAACCTTTGAAGTGAAGGGGCATCTTGGATGATGAGTTGCCTTCCGTCAAAAGAAATTCCAATTCTTACAAGGTTAGGCGACTTTATTTGGAGACAACCGATTCTAACTGTGAAAACAAGCACCAAGCACTCCAGGGCAGGGCAACTAGAGTGGATGATGATGTGCAATGAGGCCTCCGATATACGAACCCGCACAAGTGAAATTTTCTTGAGAGATGGGAGTCGAAGGTTTAGTACCAGATTGTCTGGTAGGTAGCACAATGCAAAGGTGGCGGTGTGGAGAGAGGAGGCAAGATGGACATCGGTGCTGAGGGCACAAGTTCATGGCGTTCGGTATGTGGTACGTGATTTCCAGGGGAATAGTAGAACTCAAGCAGCTGTAGTTCTGTGAATTCAGGGGATTTCAGCCAGGCGTCCACCGTTCAGGGCATGGTATGCTTGCTCAGTAGCATGACGGGATGCAGAGGCTTTGAACGGAGCCCTGGTGGGAGGAGATGATGGCTCTGGGGATTTCAAAATCATTGAAGAGAGATAGCTGACGACAGTCGAGATTAAGGGGCACAGCACGCCATAGAGGGCGCCACATAATTGAGAGGACTTGGGTGCAGCAGCAATCCTTGGTGGGGAAAAGCGAGATGATCTCCCCAAGGACGGCGTCCGGGAGATCGCTGATGTGGTCCACCCGAGATTCTACGGGATCCTGGGATCCGGTGGGGGTGGGGTCGCCGCTTCTCCCCGCGCTGCCGGGTGCGGGATCTACAACAGGCGTCACCGCTGGCGGGAGCCTCATCTTCTTGGTGCTGGGGCCAGCCGACTCCATTTTCCTCGAGGGCGTTGCGTCGTGCTCACGGATTTGAGCAGAGTAACGAATGACGATCCTAGTTGTAGTGCGAGTGAAGAAGAAGGGGAGCTGGGGGTTTTCTGTAGGAGTGAGGAAGAAGGGGAGCTGGGGTTTTTCTGTAGGCGTGAGGTGAGGAATTTGGGGTTACGAGTGGAGAAAGCTGACATGAGGTGGGTGGG